>JANDEH010000002.1:19907379-21176619 GCA_024610705.1 Tetragnatha versicolor | reverse complement strand
GGGTGGCACCAGACTCAAAAAAAGATTTCTCTGAATAAAATTGAAAAATATTACACCAAAATATTGAAGGACACGGATATTAATTGATTTATTTTAGTTTTAACGAAGTTGCGACTTGTGCATGCCACATTTGTCCTAGTTGTACTGA
This sequence comes from Tetragnatha versicolor, assembly GCA_024610705.1. Taxonomy (NCBI): domain Eukaryota; kingdom Metazoa; phylum Arthropoda; class Arachnida; order Araneae; family Tetragnathidae; genus Tetragnatha; species Tetragnatha versicolor. The sequence continues at coordinate 21,176,471 of JANDEH010000002.1, read as the reverse complement.
AGTAATATATAAGTACATATTTCAACTGAAAATTAACAGACTTATTCTTCATAATATTGAATTATGGGCTATTATATTTAAAAATAGCTATGAAATGTTTTTGAAAAGCTATGTTAAAACAATAAACTGACTGGATTTATCCACAAGTGATGATTCAGAAATTGTTAAAAAAAATTAAACAAGTTAATTTTCTTCCTTATAATGATAATAATGAGCCTATAATGACAGAGGACTATAATACTATGTGTATCAAACGCAATTATTACTTAATTAAAAAGCTTCTGATAGCGTTCATTAAAAGTAACAAAGCACCATGGGATTTTGCTTTTTCTGCACACTCTTTTTTATGAAGGAGAAACTAATTTTACAGAACCAAAAGTTTAACTCGACAGGATTTGAACCCATAATAATTTTGAATCATCGTGGTTCTATTTTAATTGCAAAAAAATGTATCTTAAATCCAATATCTATTCAATTTATTGTATCCACAAAGGATTTTAGAGGGAAAGATCCCATCTCCCAATTACGACATAAAATTTGCAATCACACGTGTTTTCGTCGTGTTTCTTGCATCAATAACCGATGTATGTCACGCAATTCTGAAGAGGAAAATCAACCAAGGCTGCGGATGGCCCTAAACTTCTCTCAGCGGGAGACACCCCATTCATTAAAAAAAACCTTCCTTTTCAACCTGGCTGAGTCCATTTAACAGGTATACGAAGTCGGAAGAAACCCCGACAAAGGAGGAAGAAGCGGGTACTTTTCCATTCCTGCTTAACCTCCTTTCGGTTATTTTTGGCCGATATGTGGTTCATAGAAACAAAAATCGCCTCTTGCTCTCTGATGGCAGTATCGAGGTCGCACATTCCCCGTCCATAGAGAAAAAAACGTTCGCTTTCGGTGGTGGTGGTGGGCACGCTTATTACATCACGAGGAAGAAGGGTTTGTGTGGGAACGAACATCACGTTCCATGGTGCACCGCCACTAGAGGAAAAATGGCATATAGCTGGAAAATCGAAAGTGGGGTTTTCTTTGTGATGTTTTTTTGGGGGGAAATCGGCGAAGTGGGACGCGTCCATTATGTCTTTGCGGCAGCTTCGGGGAAGTTCTGTTTGGTGGAGAATATTTTGGGGTGTGGAGAGGTGTTATTTGCATGAATTGAGTTTTTGTGTCATATGGGAGGGGAGAAATACAAGTCAGTGATTTAGAAAGGAAAAGGGTTTTCCTGTACTAACTAAAACGATTCAAATTCTTTTTGAGGGTTCAAAGTCTTTATTGTGCAGGCAAGTTGACCAAAGTTTCCGCGTCAATGCCAAACTTACGATTTATCATTCGACACCATACCACCGCTCATGTGAAGTAGCCACAGCCAGAGCTCTTCTTAGTGATAGACAAACAGTACTTCTATTCCGAATGAGGGAGTGAGGAGGAAAAAAAGAATGCATCGGGGAGAGAGTGAATAATATGAGAGAGACAAAGCGGAGAGAAAGGAGAGTTTAGGAGAATAATGAGAGAAAACAACGATTGTTAGAAAGATGTCTGGAAAGGAGAATTAGAGAAAAGTGATGAGAGTTAAGAGGTAATGAGAAAGAGGGGGGAAATAAGAATGGGACAACCTCAGGCAGAGAGAATGAGAATTAGAACCAGAGAGAGAATAAGAGTGAGAAAAAGGGAGAATGAATGACTGATATAGAAATGGGGAGCCCTAATTGATTCTCTTCAGGATTTAAAACTCTTTAGCTACCTTTGGGCATGCACGCACCGCACATTGACAAAAAAAACAGTTTTGGGAAAAATTTCAGAACGATAGTATCTTAGGTTGCATGTTCAGTCTTTCAATTATATTAGGCGTATCATATCAATCACAACTCATCAAGTCTTTTGAATTGCTCGCATCGCAAGAATCTAACAGAAAAAGAGACAACTCTAAATATACAAACTTTACCAAGTTCCCACCTCCGCTTCTACAAATTCATAATAAGATAACTAGAAAGGAAACTTAATTATTTTCAGTAAGTTATCCAATATTGGCTTGCCTATAATAGATACAAGATACATTAGATCAGGGGTTCTCAACCGGTGGGTCGCGACCCCCTGGGGGGCGCGGGGCATGCCTAGGGGGGTTGCGAGACAAAAATTCAAAACTGTCATATTTGCAGAGTTATTTTTTACACAGACAATAATTTTCAAAACTTATAGATCTTAACAATTAAATTAATGAGAAATTTGAGCATGTTTGGAATTAATAAGTTATTTTATGTCCAGATTAATGTCAGTAACACATAGGAGGATGTCGTTTTCAAATGTCAAACTATTTCTGATTTCTTGCCTTTAATTTTAAGTGCACAATTTTAAAGAACCTTTGTTCACACTTCACACCTCTAGGATTTTGCAAATGGTATTGATACCCTTATCGCTGCTTTGAATAGATCTGGATATTCTTTTTTAACACCTATCCAGAATTTGTCAACACAAGAATTGTTAATGTTCAACTTCATACTCTGATCACAAGATAATTCTATAACAATTAAACAGAATTATCTATTAATTGTTAAGTTTAAATAAATAAAAAGAGTTAAACTTCAATATCCAGTGGATATTTCGTTTCATGCATGAACTATTTTGAATAAGAATAAATATTGGATGCATCGGCAGCGTATTGCGAATGAAATGACAACTAAATGGCAGATAATTATTAATGTTTTAACATTTTAGGTCTGAGGGGGTCGCCAAAAATTTTCCCTGTAAAGGGGGTCGCGGAGTCAAAAAGGTTGAGAACCCCTGCATTAGATACATTAGATCAGGGGTTCTCAAACTTTTTATGCCGCGGAGCCCTTTTTAGGAGACAAATTCTTCGCGGAGCCCTTTTCCGAAGATAAATTTTTCAAGGTACAAAAAGCAAATTACATTAAAAACCATTGCTACAAGAAATAAAGCATAGTTGCAGTAGCGTAAATAGAAATTTATTTCAATATGGTTCCAAAATTATTCCACAGCCCCTCCCATGCATATTTAACAGGTTTAATGTAGCTTTTTAAAACATTTTTAGGTATAATTTGCATCTACGAGCAAGTAAGAAAAATTATGATTAATTAAGTTCCAATTTGGATAGGGGAGTCTGAGTGAATTTAGTGAAATATGATCCATGATCCTTAAAAACAGTTATTTTATACTTGTTTTAGGTACATCATAGTCCAAATTTCGGACATTCGTTTTTAGGTAGGATTTTAATTTTAACGGACATATTAAAAAATTGAAAATAATAAAGTTTTAAGAACAACAGGGGGTCTGGGGGTTCTCCCCCAGAAGAATTTCGAAAATTTGACCCTAAATAACCTGGTTTTAACTTGTTTTGGTAAACCAAGAAAGACTTGAAAAAAGACAAAAACCAGAAAAAAAACTATAATCAAAAGAGCTCCATATCAAATCCACTTAAATTTAAGGGTTATTAAAAGCTTTAAAAAATTTGGGTAGGAAGGAGCAAAAGTAAGTTCTTAACAAGAAACACATTGCAGAAAGTTATTTATATAACATTTCAGAGCAACGCATATTAGAAATTATCAAAAAATGTATTTATTTCAAATTTCTTCGCGGAGCCCCTGGAAATGCTTGGCGGAGCCCTAAGGGCTCCGCGGAGCACAGTTTGAGAACCGCTGCATTAGATTACAATCTCAACTTAGAAATCCCATTGGCTTCCCATTTATTCCTGAGCGTGATGAAGCCTTTTTCCACTTAACTCGTTCAGGAACACTCTCCGACATTATTGAGTTATGAACTGATTCATCAATAAAAACGAGATGATACGCATCGTAAATTATGCAGTTGAAGGCCAATTGGGAATAGCAGCCTTCATTGTGCCACGCTCTAATTTCCGCTGTCTGGAGGAAGCATTGTTTTGGGCTGATATTAAATTATTATTGAAAACGTCCACTGTGAACAAAGACCGAACTACATTCGGGTATCGCTTTGTTATTTTTAACATGCCGTGAACGCGTGAACTATAGGTTTAGTTTAGTTGGAACAAGATTTTTCAATGGATGGTGTTAGAAAATTTCTTAAGTTTTTCGAATGACAAAACTAGTTTACTACTAAGTTAGATTGCTCCATTCGAAGAGTTTTGCATTATTCCATGTTATTTTTTGCCACGAAATATAACCGATAATAGTTATAAGCAAGCTATGGAATAAAATGATCTCGTTCGTGAGTTAAACATAAAAACTTATGTTGTTATGAACATGTTATGCATTTGATTTAGTTTTAAATATAAAATTAAGCAAGAATAGGTAGAATTTAAGCACTTTTCTGAGGAAAAAAACAAACTCTTAAGACTTCACTATAGAAAACTTCACTTTTAAAACAATTCCAAAGTTATTAAAAAATGTTTGTATTAAGATTGTTACTCTACTGATTGGGAAATTAATAGTAATTGCCATTAAAAACATTTGAAGTTAACAGATTAATCGATAAATTAATATTATGTATAATCCTAACCTGATAGTTTTGGGTTTATTATTAAATAATTCCATGGGTTTCTCTGCGAGAATTGAGGTGCTTGCAACAACAGTGAGCTAACTTCATGAGCTTTCCATTGGAGTTAGCTCATTGCTGCTGCAAGCACCTCAATTCTACTAAAAGGGTGAATTCCTTTTTAGAGACAGGAATTTATATGACGTTGTGTCGTTCTCGATGCACTTAAACAACCCAAGACTAATAAATTAAATAATAAATTACATCTTTGTTGCGACTTTTTTACAGATTAAAACACAAGAAATAAATTTATAGTACTTCGTTAAAGAAAGTTTCTCGAAGCGAAGCAACCAGGCCTGAAACGTTATTTTGCGTGCATCTAAAGTTTTATGGTGACCTCGACGACGATCCTTCGGGCAGAGGACATCTACCCCATCTCTTTGTCCACACAAAGAGACGGGGGAGATATCCACTGCCCGAAGAAGCGTTGTCGAAGCGGTTATAAAAGTTTGCGCTGACCCAAAGGTCGCCTGACAAGAACACAGAACCTGGAGCAGTGGAATCGTAGCAGAAAAAGCAACATAACCAAAAAATTAAGATGAAGAAAAAAGCCTATCTTTCGAGAGGAGGAGGGGGAGTTGTGGAAGCAAATTGAGGCCACTTCAGAGACATGTTGCGTTGAAAAGAATGCCGTTGTTCTGTTCTTGTAAACGGTTTTGAACACTTGATCTGAGATTGATCTGTTGCTTTGTCTGTGTCCATTCCGCAAACGATGATAACTGACCCAATTCATTTCAGAAAGAAAGCACTCGAATGCTTAGTTTTATTTTGGTGCCTTGATGGCTTTCTTTATGTATATGAGACCTGCATTATTTTGTTTCTATCCATGAAACATTAATTTCAGATTATATCTAAACACTATAATCATCAATACTGCTTTTATTGGAAAAAAGTTAACTTTATACACATCTCTAATGGATTAATTATTTCAGATTGCATTGGGTGAATTTCGCAGATTATGAGGTCGAATGGGATAATAAAAAGGTGATAGATTCCACGTATGTGTGGGTTCTCTAGGAAATTAAGATAAAAGCTTAAGCAGTGGATCGGTTCCATAGCACGTAAAAAAAGAATTTATTTGTCTCAGGTCGAAACAAATTATAAATAAGCCGTTGAGAAAAAAAGAGTGATATTATCACAATGAAATAAACATTTAAATAAATTTACTAAATAAATAAATAAGACAATGGAAAATTTGAAAGCTAAATCCACAACAAACTAATAAATACACAACCACACTTTAAAATGAATGTAAACCCTTGCCCCATCTATCGACAATTTGTATGTGTTCATCTTCACAATTTTGCTGACCACTTCAGAGAAAATCTGCGGACAGTTTATGGTCCGTGGATCAACTATTGGAACCACTGCTTTGAAGTCTTCACAAATTGTGTGAATAAACACAATGGCATTAGAAACTTTGAAAAAGCAACGAAAAACACAGGAGTTTTGAAACTAATCTAATGAAACTAAACTAATGAAACACATTGTAAGAAAACGTTTAAAAAATGTGATTATTACTTATTTTAAAGATAAGGTCAACACAGGGTACAATACAGTCACGACATTGTCAAAGTGGTAACCTTACGGCTTCTAACCTTATGGCATATACACTCAAAGATAAACACAACTGTTGCGATGCACAACCCAAAAGCAAGAATAAAATATGCACCGATGACTTCATCCAGAGAAATAGGATTTACCGGACTTTTCGATTCTTGGCGAGAAGTCGACAACAGCCACGTTTTGAAGATGTAATCATTAACAATCTTTTCAAACAGTCCAGCCTGCTGTATTCTCGCTATTAGTACGTCTATTTTCTTCTTCAGCGGGCGAAAACGCTTGTTTAAAACTATTCCGCAATAGAAAGGGAGATATCCTTCCGACTGGTGTTTGGTTGCAAAAGGTGGTACACCATAATTTAATTTTAAGTGAAGAGAAGAACCAATGTAGGCAGAATGCGGTTTAAATTTTACCAAAAATGGCTTTGTCTTTCCGTAGTACCATCTATTTCTTTCCATTGCATCGTATGTATATTTGATGTCGGTGTTTTGAGAAACGTTCATATAATATGCTGTAAAACCAGCCGTCCTCATAAAAGCCTTATACTTGCCTCCCTTAATTGCTTCGGATAGTTGCTGGAAATTTTTAGGGGGCATATCTAAAATAGGTACGGATAAACACGATAGAATCATAGAGGAGTAAGAAAGAGAGATGACCATTGTTCCGAACCACCAAGCTACGGTGAAAATCGCTTGGGAAGGTCCATAATAGAATTTCTGAGTTACTGATTTTCCCAACAAGTTCCCGAACAAGTTGAGCCACTCTTTTGAGAGATCAGGAACTTTGAATAATGCTCCAAAAGCAATCGGTATCCCTAAAGCGGCAGTCGCAATGAATGTCCATGTTGTTTTGTCAAAGGAATACAGATAGGCGTACACTCTTGACTGCGTTTGAGGTAAATTGGTAGCAAAGTTGATATCGGAGTATAAGTAAGGATCTGAGAAAAGAACTCTGCCCATATACCTATAAGATATTACTTGAGTTGATACCGATAAATCGAGAGTTCCTTTCTCAATAAGCCGAAAAGAATACTCTGGTATTTTTGACCTAGTACTAACAAATCTGTATCTCCTTCTTAGTGTGTTCATTATTAACGCGAAAAGCAGTCCTTCTACTCCTTGAGGTGGCCCTTGTTTCGGAACGTGAAAAAAGTGCGTTATTTCATTAAAACCAACATTTAAAGGTCGATGCATTTTTAACAAGTTCCTCGAAAATTTTTCCCAATTCCTCTATACGTAGTTCGCGTGCAAAGACGCTCACGGAGTTATACTTATCCAACCTCCGTCGCGATGGGAAGAGATGACGAGACTCAGTCACTATTACAATAAGAGCAGACGTTCTTAACTATCTAAATAATATCCATTAACCGTTTTCTACAGTGTACTTTGATCATAAAGTTAGAGGAAATAATAGAGAAGTCAGTAAAGGCAGTACCATCACTGCGTGGTACATAGAAGTACGAGGTTACCAGATTCGATGATGATCGCGCTATTTTACGAAAGAGAGAACGACATCGCTCAAAGTGAAATCCATACAACTCAACATAAACCAAGCGCCAAGGGTCGCCAAAGCTGATTTCGAGTCTTAACTTCTTAACAGACAATTTCTCACCAGAAATATCGATTGATTTGAATAATTCTAAAATGCGTCCTATCGAATCATAAAGATCGTAACATTATATAAAATGTAATTTAACTGAAATCATGCCGAGAATCTAATCAAATAACGCTTTCGAAAGTAGATCGTACACTGCGCGAGGAGGGTTTTTAAAATCACCATTTATTAAAGTGTTTGTTACATGTTTGTTCAAATTTACGCCAGTCATTACTTTCCACTTACAACATATTAAAATGGTATTTTTTCTATTTCCGATAATTTTACTCGGAATTACAACTTTTCCCTATTCGATATCAATACCCGCACAACTGCACAACATGCGAGCTCCAATGGAAAATGATTCGTTTTGCCCGGCATTAATGGGTTGGAAGTTGGTACCATAGGGTTGCAATCTTTCCCTCGCCACCTCTAAATACTTATTTTGTTCAATTCTGTAAGTACTTGTTTGTTTAAAATAGGCATTTAGTAATAAATAGGCAATTTAGGTAAAATAGGCATCTACACAAATATGAAAAGCGGTTTTATATATCAACTGTTTTATGATTTCGTAAAGAAATAAAATAATCGTTTCGTAACAAAACAAGTTAAGGTAAATTAGAGTTTTATTATTCAAAAAGTTGAAGAAAAATACGAATATATTCATCACAGAAAAGTTGTATAGGTTTTGCTTATGGGTCCCCAAATAATGATATTTCCGTCATGGCGCAGTTTACCACGGGTCCAGGTGTCTGGAGACTATTTCCCTCCCCTTCAGATACATGGCAAAATTGTGGAGGTGGCGATAGATAGTGGCAGCATCCATCATCTCATGAGGCAGAAGTCGGACTCGGATTCCTGCCATTTATGGGCCTCACTTTCTCAGGAGCCGCACCCCCTTTGCCTTGAATCCTTGTGGAGGTTTGGTATTCCAAGTGGCACACGACAACAACAACAAAACTCCGTGTACTACGAAATGAAATCGGGAGCTATATCTTGGACTGCTCGACAAGTGATGTCCAAGAGCGGCGCGTGCGTTTACAGTTGACCGAGCGTTCGTTCGACCACGACACCAGAAGGATGCGGCTCTGCGGAAGTGCACGATCCTTATTAAAACACTTCATATCCGGGTGGATGTGTCCACAAAGGAATTAACGGCCTAACGGTAATGCAATCGAATTGTTCGTTGTGTATATTGCAAATCGAATTTGATGTAAAGATGGAAAGAAACCGATTTGTGTGCTTTTAAGTAATTCTATTAGGCATCGTTTCAATGAATGTACTCAATGAAATAGTTGGAATTGCATTTTGCTAACTATAAGTATTAGGGACAATTTCTAAATAACGTCACACAATTATCAGGGATTTTACACCCTTTGCAGAACCTTCTATGTCACGTTTCAGCTGCCGCCTCCCTACTCACATTGTAATATTACACTTCTGAACCTTTAAACTTTTGTAATAACTTGAAACTTTTCCATAACTTTAGAATTGGATACTTCTCATTTACTGCTAAACTTAAATAACCAAACAGGGTAAGAATTGCCTCTTTCAACACTTCAAATGAGGTGAAAGAACGGTTTTTAAGGTGTCACGTCACAATATTGTGTGAAATGCGCCTGGCGCCTGGGAGGGACCACTCACACTGTTTCAATTTTTAAATGCGTATAAGCCCTGGCTTACCCAAAAATACAGTATTTATAATTACAATGATGTTAAAGGATTATTTAGCATACCCTTCACGAGATAAGCCCTTTCAAACTTAAACCGCTGGACTACAGTGAAATAAATTCCCTTAAAACACACAAATTGTTTTAAATGTTTGCTACACCACCTTCAAGGAACCTTTTCTCACAACGCACTTTAATATTCAAATGCGCGGAGAGGAGAGAATCCGGAATAGCGCCGTAAAGCCAAACTGCTTGAAGATCGATATCGCATCTCCGTTGGTAACTAGAGCGTCAGATGGAAAACCATCAAATAAAGATTTATTTGAAAACAAACTATGTGACATAACAGAGGAGCACACCACGCACATATGCACTAGACTAGAAAATGAGAATTTTCTCGGTGGACTGTCAGGATGGGTGCAGCCATCATCTCTATTCGTTTCGAATGGCGTATCTGCTGACTTTAGCTTTGTCGAGGTGGAGACGTATTTGGACTTGGGTCTTTCCATTATACTATATGTTAAGGGCAATGGGATGAATCCGGGCATTTTTTATAATGCCCGAGTATTTCGGGCAGAGTGATAAATATACCCATTGATAAAATGCCGTTGAATTCATCACATAGCCCGCATCACTTCGGGCATTATTATGCCCGGTTTATCACTATGCCCGAAACATATAGTACAGTAGTATTTTAAAAAGACACTTGGGTAAATGTTTCAATTTTTAAAAAATTAATCTCTTAAATTGATCAATTAAAATGTAAGTGATGAAAAAAATTACAAATTCTGCAAACGAAGGTTTTTGTTTCTACCATATTTCACCCATTCAACAAGCTTGTAAGAGCTTCTTTAATCATTATTTATAAAATAAACTATTTTGTTAAGAGAAAAATTTGGTACTTAAGGGGCACACCTAGTGTGAAATTTATAAAAAATCGATTTTTTTTATTTTTTATATTTCGATAGGTTATACCTTTAAAAATAACATACTAAAATTTTAAATCGATATCTTAAATAGTTTTTGAGTTACAGCCATTTAAAAGAGTAGCCGCTCGGCAGTGAACACGATCATTTTATCTTTAAACGCGTTTTTCTCGAAACAGCATTTTTCGAATTTGCTGGAGTGATTACTCGGAGACAAATGATCCGATCGCTATCACATTTTTTTTGCATCTTCTCTATACAGGGTGTATCTGAAATGGTGCAACAAACTTTCAGGGATGATAGTACTCATCAAGACGAACAAGAATTGGTATAGAAAGGGGGTCGCAAATGAGTTTTAAGGGGTGAAACCCCGGGGTGAAAATCAGCAAAAAAACTTGCATATTTGTGCAGGAAGAGACACAATTGTTCGATTCCGTAATTTTTTACACCAAAAAAATAGAACCCGTACTTGCAAAAAGAAATTTTAACTGTAACTTTTCAGGAAGTTATCTTTTAGTAGCGAAAGATTTATTCGATCAGTCTCTTTTTTAATGCATGTTCAACCAAATTTGGCAACTTATTAGCCATTTGGCGCAATTTTTTCGTTTCCTATTTTATCTTTAAAACGGTAGCTCAACTTGGTAGAGTAATGAGCCGGAATCTTTTAACTCTCAATCGTAAGATTGTGGATTCTGTCATGTCAATAATTTTTGGGCAATACACGGAAAGTGTACTATTAAAGGATGTGGGTTGGGGTCTTATGGCTTGAGGTTCAAAAATCGGACAAAATTAAAGGATGTGTAACAGTATTTTGAGAATTTTTATTGATTTTTCTAAATTGTAGTGTTTTTCTTTACGGTAATTTTTTTTCAGGTAATTACAATGCTTTAAATTGCATTTTGTCTCAACGCAAAACTTTGACAGGTGTTTAAAACTTTTTACACGAATTTTTGAAAATTGATAGTTCAAAAAAATTTGGCAACACAAAATTTTGTGAAATGAAGGAAAAGCAATCCTTGAAATCCCTGTTTTTAAATCAACGATCAATTAATTAGATTACAAAGTATTTGATTCTCATTTTATTCGGAAATCGTTTCTTCCGTAAATTTTATTTCCCTACAATGCATGATAAGGATTTCGAGGACTGCTTTTCCTTCGTTTCACAAAATCTTGTTCTGCCATGTATTAATTTTTTTAATCTACCGATTTAAAATAAATTGTGTTAAGAATTTCTTTAGTCTAAAAAAAGACATTTCAGATCACGGGGTATTTTTATCTTGTTTTGTCTATTTGTTATTAGTTTTTAAACTAGGGAGCTCTTTGTGAAACACCCTTTATGAACATGTAATGATGACTCAAATTTTGTATGAAACATATGTGTTAATAGAAAAAAAAGAGTTTAAAAACCTAAGCATTTTATACAGTTTTATACTTAAATTCTCTTATTCTAGATGTGACTACATAATAAGGAAGTTGCATGTGTCAGATTTTCAAAAACAAACAAGTGTTCCGTATGGTTTTTTGTATGTTAAAATGAAATATCTAGTCGGTTTTTCAAAAAAATGTACAGGTAATTAAATATTTTAATTTAAAAGTCGAGAAAAAAACACGTGACTGAAAACGTTTATTGTTTAAACTATAAGATGACGTCAACAATAATACCATCAACTCCATTGCTTTACAACAATGTTTAGTATAAGATGACGTCACATCCAAACTCTTGGCGTTTTCGCGCGCTTTTAAAAAGGGGATTTTCGTTAATTTTTTTGACAATCAAAAAATTTCTCGATCGGCCTCAAATTTTGGGTAGTTGCTTATTTTTGCAAGAGGAATCGATTAAAAAAATAAAAAAAAGCATGCAACTTTCTCATTATAACTGTTATTTTCATGACGAGACAAAACTCAAAAAATTACAAGTTCGAGCAATACACGGTCGAGATGGGTTGCGAGCTCGGCCATTTTAGTATTTCTTTGTGCTGAAGGAGGGGAGGGTAGTTTATGAAGCTTAGGGTTTCGTCTCGTAGTCAATTTCCTCTTGTCAATACGACAAAATTAAGCCAAATTAATTATTAGGATTAGACAAATTAAGCCGAATTAATTTTTAAAATTTTCTGTTTGCAAAAAATATAATTGAAAACCGTATTTATGAATTACTACGTGAAAACTAGAAGTGGATGGGAGGTTCTTGGCATGTACTGTACTACGGGTGGACACCAAAATGAGGTAGGGAGTCAAAAATAGAAAATAAATGGGTAACGTAGTACGGGCACTTTCCCTAAGGGGTTTACGTTATCCGCCTTCGAGGACAGACCAATTGTTTTAACCTATGAGCCTCAAACGCACCGACACCCTAGGAGCGGATTGTACAGCCCATCCTCAGTACACAGACAAAGTCATTTAAAATTAATTAACAGAGTGGTGACTTAATTAAAACTAGTTTCTAGTAAAATTAATACTATTTTAGTGATGTTTCACCCCCTCCTCCAATTTTTGTGATTAAATTTATTTTTCCTTTAAAACTTCAGCTATCAGTTTTTGGCATAAATCCTTCTTCCTCCTACCTAACAAATCATGGCTTTTCCAATCACGCCATCATTTCCTAAATTATTCAATCAAAATTATTCGATTTCGCTTGGCCGTCAGTCTGTTAATCTTTCCCCACTTCTCCAAATCTCTTGTAGAAATCAATTTCTTTATTCAATTCTTATTTAGACTGTAGGCATTATCTTCAAAATGCTAAATTTCTTCACGTTAAAAAACGAGCTAGCTGGGTGGCTCAGCGGCAATCTACCACTTTTAAAATAATTTTCTCTTGTTTATTACCGCTATGAATCCTTACTGTGTCACAGCAGCTAGCTCGATAGCAGTACTCATGCATTGCTTATTGGAGTTAGCTACCAATCCCCTAGGGCTTGTGCGAGTGCTACGCTTGTTCCATCCAGGGCTTTAACTGACCCCTGGGTGTGAAACTGCGGGCAATTGCACAGCTGAGAAGGGAGTGCTGCTTTCACAGACTAAGGCTTAAAGGACGTGTTTGTCTTTAAAAGCTGTGCATTGTCCTGAATTGCATAAATAGTACTAATAATGAATTAAAAATGCAGGGATCTCTAATTCTACATTTTGTGTTAGTATTTTACTTCTAAAGGTACGATATTAATTAATCAATATGTTTCTATTTAAAAAAAACACTTATTTAGTATAGCTAAAAAAATTTATTTAAAAGGGACCAAATGAAATCTTAATACTTTAAAACATGTTGCAATGTCTTTCAAACTATAGCTTTCAAAAAAATTATATGAATTTAAAAACGAACAACTTCATACAGTAGGACAGAACTCGCAATCTTACGATTGCAAGACGCTACCAACTAAGCTATAATTTAATCATTAATGGTACTACTACATTGAAATTCGAGTTTCCGTAAGAATCACAAAAAAAGTATTTGGCGATCACGGATTGGCGAAGTTTTTTTTCCTGTCGACTGCAAAAGTGTTACTGGTGGGAAAACTAGCTTAGTAATATTTGAAGTTGTTTTACAAAATAACTACCGGAATCGAACCATTGTGTCTCTTCCTACACAAATATGCAAGTTTTTTAGCAGATTTTCACCCCGGGGTTTCACCCCTTAAAACTCATTTGCGACCCCCCTTTCTATACCAATTCTTGTTCGTCTTGATGAGTACTATCATCCCTGAAAGTTTGTTGCACCATTTCAGATACACCCTGTATAGTTCTCCATACGATGACCCTCCAGTTTTTTGATCTGATCAAAAATCGAATTTTGGCAGGCCAAAAACGACCAAAATTTTGGGTAAAATTTAACTTTTTTTTTCAACATGCAACCATTTTGTCAATTTTTGATGTTTTTGTTCGCCCGAGGGTCATCGTACAGACAATATGTTTTAGTTTCACGAGAATTTTTTTTTAGGTTTTATCAACGGAGAAGGCTGCAATCACTCCAGCAGTGGAGGACCTTTTTTTTTGGCGCCGCCGGAGATCGCGTGTCATTTCAAAAATATTTAATATTTTATTTCAAAAATTTTACTGTGTGTTCTCAAAACATGTATAAATATACCCTCAAAATTTTAAAACGATTGATTCACTAATTTTCTTTTTTTTAATTCCCAAAAATTGCCTTTTTTTAGGCTGTCACTCTAGGTGTGCCCCTTAAGGATTTAGCCGGGCACGTTAATATCTCAAATTAGATTATATTGACAAAGTTTTATTATTCATACATAAAAATGTAACAAAAATTAAAAGAAACACTACTAAAGATATTTTAATGGTGCTTTATTTTGATATTTGATTATTTTTGGAGATTAAACTCGAAACTTAAGGACATAAAACTCGACGCTTGCGCCCGGCTAATCCTAAAGTACCAAAAATTCCTAAACCTTCTTGGGCGTGAATACAGAGTTTGTGTTATGGAGGCGATTCGTTATGGGTATTTTTATTCGCTTTACATTTATTAAATTCCAATATAGTTCACACTGTTCACAGAAGAAAAATTTGCCGACAACTTTATTTCAATAAATTTAAATACATTACTTATATACATTAATCTGTTTACAGTATATAAAAGATTGTAACGTGGATTTGGCTTCTATGTACTTAAGATCAAAGTATACAAAATAATATTTTAACAAGAATATCACGTTTACTTTTCAATGTAAATCGGGTGTTTATGCTTATCGATTAACATTCAAAGGGGCGAAGATAGTTTCCTTTCTTAGAAAGAGAATGTTACTTCATAAACCTTTTTCACGTATTCTTTACTCAATGCTGCTTTAAAGGAGAGTTATAAAAAAATCCTTGCGCAAAATAAATGCAAAGCATATCTTCTGGCGGAGCATGTTTTGAATAGTTCAACGAGCTACAGAGGAGGACAATACACCACCTTGGAAATGGTTGACTTCAATTTACAAAACAGCTTAGGACGGGAGAAAATAATCTTAAAATATTGCCAAGATTCCTTTGTCATGCTGATCACATATTCGGGAAAGGGTCATCTTTTATCCCTACCCCATCCCCCCTCTCGCTTCGATTTGGAAACTTTCTTTCAGAGTTTGGATCCCGCTGCATGGCAACAATCCAAACTCATCTGCACCATCGTTCTCTTTTGGAATAAAAAAAATGGTTGTTGTTATATTCCTCAATTTTACGGTTGGTTTGAAATGAAAAGTGGTAGAAAAAAATTTCTCGTGCTCGCGAGCCAATCTCGCGTGAATATTGCGAGTATGAATTTTTGAGGAAGTGAAAAAAGAAAGGGAAAACATCGCATTTTTTTAAAGTTACTGCTCCTGCACAGAATTTTTTGATGTTATGATGGATACCGTTTGAAGAGGAGCTTAGGATGATCTCCAAGTAAAATGCGGGGAATATTTATGAGAGTTTTACAAAATATTTGAAAAGATTTGTTGTTCATTGAAAACACTTTACTTGGTGTGAATTCGACTCCTTTTAGTTATTTCTTATACTTTCCTTTAAAGCTCTGTGAATAGAAGTTGTATCCCTCTCTTTCACCAATGGAATAGTAGTGCATAATTATGTTATAATGAAATGTTATAATGGAAACTGGTTAACAACTCATTAGAAATAAAATTAAAAATACTTTTATCAACTCCAGTACTAATATTGTATGTATTGCACTACTAAAAAGAAATAGTAACTAAAAATGAGATTTAAAGCAATAAGAAATATTTTCCTTTCGATATTTAGGTTATATCTATTTATTGTCTTAATTGGGTTATGGATAAGAGAATATAAAGAATGAATCTATATAAAAACAAGATCTGGCTGGGTGGGTTTGTACAGATTAAGTGTAGTGCAATATCTCCAAAATCTCAAAACGAATATAATTCCAAACAGAAAAAACTCAGTCATTCTACTGCCCTATCTTTTATTCAAATCTATCTACCTATGAAAATATCCAATTGGAAAAAGCCTCCATTTTCCGGTTTGTCAGTCTCACATTATCATCCTCTTCCAAAGGGTTGACAGCTGGACTTTGATCCTTTCGCCATCCCTTTTGCTATACTTATGGCGGTAGATCGAGAAAACACACTTAAGTTCGAGTACACTTGAAAAGCCAAACATATCTTTAGTAGAGGGTCAGAGAGAAAAGTGAAACGCATTTCAATAAGAAACTTGTGTGTTTTGTGGATTACTTGGAAACTCATCGTTATTAGAATATTTAGAACTAAGGGCAGGTGGGGGCTAAGCCCCCCAATTTTCAGTTTTTTAAACATTGTGGTCAAAAGAGGGTAGATAACCCAAAATTTCAATTGGAGGTCTTAGATTAAGACCTTACCTATAAAACCAATCCACGTTTTAGCTCTTTTTGATGGTATATAAAGAGAAATTTACAATTTAGTAGAAAAAAATTGGCTAAAAGACCCGCACTCGCGGGAAACATGGATGGATTGAAATAAACATGCACTGTAAAAAAACTGTAGAAAAACAGCAAATATCAATAAAAATGACTTTGTTTACAGGGATATTCTGTCATGTAAACATTCCCACCGCACTTCTATTTATTTTATGTAAAAAAAACAGCTTTTTTCTAGTTTTTTAGCTTATCTGTACTTATACAGGAACTTCCTGCAGCGAAAACGAATACAGCTATTGGCAACACCCAACACGCTTTGGAGCCAAATACAAGTTTCAGTTCGTGGAGAAAGAAACATGTTTGGATAATTTCTAATTTTACTGAATCCTCGTTGGAGCAGCGTAGCGTGTGTGCTTAGCATGCGATAGGTCGTGGGTTCTATCCCCAGTTATTATTTTATTAAAATTTCAAGAAAATTAGGTGAGGCAACAAAAAAAATCTGTAGCTCACTTGACATAAAGTTTCTGTTTACAGCATTTACCTGTAGGTTAGTGTTTACAGGATTTTTCTGCTTACAAAACTTTTCTGGCAACTTTTGATGCCAGAAATTTTCTGTTTTTTTTACAGGATTATTTTTTACAGTGTGGATACATATTATTTCAATATTAAAGTACTAGAAATAATTTTTGTAACATTGTTTTATTATTCCCAAGTTACTCAACAATATTTTAAACATAAATATAATCTAATTTAATGAAAATTGCCAACCTGTTGAGCTTCATTAAGGACCCCGTTCACTTAAAGGTGTGTAGGACTAACAAAATCCCTAATAAGGTGAATAAATTTGTTCAATATATCAAACCTCTACTTCGAACTGTCCTTTCCCCCTATTAAAGACATGGAGGGATATACAGCCGTTTAGCATCATGCAGAAGTCATCAGAATCAGGTACAATTGTAAGGATGAGCATTGAGCATTCTCCTCCCTGTTAAGTTTCAGTTAAGTTTTACCACTGATTCTCGAAGTGGTCTCGTGTAGAGAGAACCAGAAATTCTTTATACCAGTACTTCTAATGATGGTGAAATTGTGACATCATGGCTTCTGAAATTTGATGGTATGAGCAGGAATGTGTTGGAAAGTCTTTTCTGAGTCCTTTATACCTTTCAAAAGGGGAAAAGGATAGTTTCAGGTAGATGGTTTTTGACATCTCGGAAACCTTTATTCACCTTTTAAGGGATCCTGTAAGGTAAGTCCTAATTTCCTTTTGGAGCAAGTCCCGGAACTTGTTTTTGAAGCTGCGGGGATTTGCCTTGTTTCACTTTATTCGGAAAAACAAGCCATTTTATTTTTGGAGACATCACATCATGTTGAGGCAATTATTTCAAAAACAAATTAAAGCTTAGATGCTATATTATCATTGAGTTTTTGTTGGTTTTTCTCCTCAAGCCCTATTTTATACAATAATAAAATAAAAGATCAGAAAAATTACACGTAAGACTTGAAAAACAAACTTACCGCATTTTTTAAACTCTTGAGGGACTTAGGGGTACGAACTTTCCTGGAACAATGGGTCACAATAAGACAAACCAACCACCTGGTCATCAACTTTTGAATCGATTATTATCAATTAAAAATTGCGGTGCGTGTTTTTACCCCGACCTACCCTATATAGCTTGAGTTTCAATGTCTAATGAGTGTATGGTAGAAAAATTTCGAAAAAAAAAATGTAAATTTAACCAACAGAAATGGAAAAGGCCAATACCGGTATCACATCAAGCATCGGAATATTAAGTGGAATAATGTTTTTTCTTGTGGTAGGAGGTTTTTTAATGTACTGAAATGGTTCTATATAAAGCCACAGACTCCTCATCAAACATGGAAAAAACACAAACGGTGAATTTGCTTTGTGCATTTGTGTGGTGAACAAAGAGAAAAGCAATTCTTATATCTAAAAGACATTATTGAAACTATATTACCGTAAATTAACCCGGGAGCAGTCGCACCTATCAAACGAACGCGGGTAGTCGCAGGTGGGTATGTTATAGGGTGGGTTGGGGTAAAATGGGTCAATTTTAAGGTACTTTCACATTCTAAGTTTTATTTCATCAAAACTATTACTTTTTAAGGATTTCTTTCAATTGGATATTGACATTACAATCCTTCAGAACATTTTCATCTAATTTTATCAAATATTTTTTAGTTATAAGTTGGTTAAACTTAGCATCAAAAGTAATGACCTATTTTACCCCAATGTGGGGTAAAATGGGTCTCCTTGCAAAAATATGTCAAAAATATATTTATTACTAAATATACATGAAATTAAGAAAAAAGGCAATTGGCTAAGCCGTTTTTATCTGAAAAAATTTGTTTTAAGTTGTACTTTTAGGAAATGGTAAACGTCTGAAGTTAATGACCATTGTTTCAAATGTAGCAATTAAAATACTTCATTTGGAGGAAAAATAAACTTGTTTGACAGTTCAATGTATATTTGAAGGAAATAAGTTAAAAACATTGTTTTTACTTAATAAAGAAGGCCTCTTAACTATGACCCATTTTACCCCAAGTCCAAAATATCGTTATAAAAGATAAAATATTTTATATTTTTCTAAGCTGATTGGCTTGAAATGTCTCTCGGACTTTCTTTTATGAAAAACTATCACAAAAGTCTGTTGTAATTTATTACAATATATAGTTATTTCGAAGTTGGTAAACCCTGTTTTTTCGATGACATAATTTACGGTTCAAATTAAATATTTTTTCAGTCCTCAAATTCATAAATCTTAATTTTTGACAGTCGAAAAAGGTTTCCAACAGATTAAAGAATATAATTAAAAAAATTAGTGAAAAAAAATTCAATTTAAATTTGATTTATATCGAGTTAATTAAAACTGACCCATTTTACCCCATGACCCAATTTACCCCAACCCACCCTACCCAGGAATGGATTCTCGCGTTTCAACACTCAACCTGCTTTGTTTTACTAATAATATTACTCAAAACCAGACATAAAACAATAAACAAGCATCAGTGTACTTTAAATGAAAATAATTTTCTCTCATTTATTCGTGCAATCCTTACAAATTGGAGTTATGTGTTCCATACAAATATATTTATGGCACAGTTCCGAACAGTGTTGTATTTTCCGGTCCTATTTTGCTACCGCAAACCTCACATATTTTTGAATCCAGTTTTTATTCCTTTTGACTATGTTTTCTTTAATGGGGTAGTTTTTGATGATGTATCAAAGACATTTTTTGAATGTATCTTTGTAGGTGCTCGAGAATCATTTGTATTTTTAGGGATTTTAGTAATAATATTTTTTACCGCCACTCTGTCATTCATTTTATTCCACCTTTACCTAGGTAATATTCTCCATTTTCCGCAGAATTGAGTTTTTCTGAATTTTCCTCATCAATTTATCTTATTCTTCATCCACTTCCATTGTTTCCTCATCACATTGACCATCATATCTTCTTAATCTTCAAAAAAAGAATAATCAACATCCTTAGAAACTGTCTCAAATAAAGAACGAAGCCGTTTCATTTCATCCTCCTAACTCAGGTACCGCTCCATACCGGCCGAATTAACGGAATCCACAGCCACAACTGACACGTCTACGGGCACGCGCGCGGGTATATCATACCCAAAAGCCTCGATTCCCGGAAACAGCGCATTCCTAAATTTTTATCTAACCTTGAATCTTGAAGAATGTGACCTTGAACTCAGCTACACGAGGGCACACTCATTTTGGAAGAAAGGGGGGAGCGCTATGCAACTTAGAATGCGCGCCTGGGTATGAGATACCCAGTGCGACTGCTCCCGGGTGCGTATTCTATTTCCCTCGCCGTTACAGAACATTTCTTAATAATCTCCAAAATCATAATTAATAGCGTGGATTAGTGACCTTGAACACATTAATTATAATTTTGGAGATTATTAAGAAAAGCTCTGTAACGGCGAGGGAAATAGAATATGCCTCCCGGGTTAAACCCTCTATTGACAGTGGTTTTTCAACAGGGAGAAATTCCCTGGGAAAAAAGGGAGAGAAATCTTTCCATTTTTTCTATTATTTTCATTTAAAAAAATCCCAATCCGTTTATTGAAGATATTCTATAGCATTGGCGCCTTGGTAACCCTTGGTTTGAATCTCCACTCTTGAAACCCTTTTTATAGTCCATAAAAGACCATGAACAAAAAATTGCATTTATTAGTTTTAATTTAATTCATTATTTACATTATTAACAAATTAAACTAATAAATATAATTTATTATATATTTCATAGGGATAAAGGAACCTTGAGTAGCACACAAATTTTCGAACTTTAGTACCCCGAAACTCCACCCGACTAAAAGTAAGTTACGCAAAAGACGAAATATCTCCTTGGTTTGGATGATATTTCTCCTCTAGAGATCATGGGGAAAATCTCAGTGACCGTCAAAATGGTTTTATTAATGTTGCTATGGGTAACAAAATGATGATAGCATTATCAGCAACACCAAGAAACCGACCTGAAGGCGGGAACTGAAACAACATGAAAATTTTGGCTACGCGCAAAACAACTTTATGCGCGAGCCTCTTATTTACTCCAGTTACAGAGATTACTTTAAAACAGAGAGGTATATCGAGCTATGTGGAGGCAAGGGTTAAAAATGAACTCGTTTGTCACAGTTTTTGCGACACACTTGAGACAGTGTGTGATACTGTCTACTATTTATTGGATATCGCAGTGTGTTGCAGATAAGAAATTAGGTATGCTCATATATTTGTTTATTTTATTTTGTTTTAATTTGCTATTTGTTGACTTATCTGACTGATGACCTTAATATTTGATGGCGGATGTGTGGATATGGCTAAATTAAACTTTCATAGAAAAAGTTATATGGATCTTTAATAAGAACCCCCCGTATATTTTGAAATTACATTATCATTTATTTCATGATTTAATTTTTTTTTGCTTGTTGAATATTTGGAATTAGTAAATATGAATGTAAATGGCCATCTTTAATAACTCTAATACATAGTTCCTTCAGTTTTTTTATAAGTTAAAAATAGTAACCCACGCACATTAAAATATTTAAAATAGTTCTGTAGAAAAATACATTTGTATAGGCCTGTAAAACTGATTACTCTTTCTTATTACCTAAATTCAAGTTAAAGGTTAAAGGATTTATTCTTAAGTAATCCTTCCTCACACACACACACATCCTAAAATTACTGATTCGGACTCTTTGTAGTTCATTGTACTCAGGTCTTTTTTAGTGTAAAAAAATGATATTTACAGAATTAAGATCCCCCAAAACAATTGTGCTTACTTTAAACTTTAAATACTTCTTAATAAATTTTCAATTATGTAAGGTAGTTTTTTTTTATTTTTTTTTACTCCAGACAGTTTTAATTTTAGTTATGACAATATATAGTAGGGAAAGTCATAGTTATATAAATATTTAGAAGTCACTCTGTGTTACCCCAAAAATTCAAAAGACAATATAGTCATCACATCAGAACGATAAAAGTATTACTCCATCTCGTTTTATGCTCACTATTATCCTAATCCTTGTTTGTTGGGAACTTTTTAAAATTCCCTGATGGACCCTTTCGCTGACCACTTTCAGTGACGAGGTTCGATGAATATATTATCCTCTCACAAAGACATCTAAACACTGCACGATAATTTCTTTACAGACATTTCTGGTAAAGAAAATGAACCCGACCCAAACGTCCCCCCTCATCTCATTCCCATAGGAAAGGATAGCGTACTATCCAGATTTTGGATCATCATCCTGGGGGTCCTAGGAGGTATCACCGTCACCATCGTCTGCTTCTGCTGTTACTTCTTCGTTCTACAGAGACGACAGTTCTTTCAACGGAAGCCGGTATCGAACCCACCGGCAGCTTCTCGTGACCTTCCCGCTTCGGCCCCTTCAATGCTAGGAGAGCGGCACTCCTGGAACAGAGCTAGCAGGAGGAGTGAGGCTCCCCCGGATTACACCTCCGTGGTACTAGGGGTGCACAGGTTCAGAAGTGTTCCGGAACACCCGCAACTGGAAAGGGTGGAAACGCCTCCACCAGCGTACATTACTGTGGTACCGTTTCAGTGATCTATTGCTTCGTTTTGTGTATTTTAACCTCATCGATTTGCCAATCATTCATTGTATGCATCAGGCATCTTCACAATAGACCCTAGTAGCACAGTCCATACCAAATATGTCAAGTTTACGTACCTGCAACTAGAAGTAAACGAATTTGGTCATACTTGACAAAACGAATCTTGAACGTTTGTGCCGCTTGGGGACAAAGATAGGAGCATAGGTTCATAGGATTTTTCTCAAATGTACTATCTGTAAAGATTGAAGGTATGTCCGGAGTGACTCTCACATTTGCGCATAAAATTAGGTGCAGAGAAAGTCAGTGTTTCGCAGGGTACATGATTAAGTTGGCTGGAATTACATCAACTGGATGGAATCAGTTGGAACTACCTGGGACTGGAAGAGACAGAGCCTTCTTACACAATGTTAATTTGGTTGCTTCTAATAACTGAAAACATTGATTCACAGGCCAACTGCAGATCCGTGTGACTTGATGGCCTAAAGCAGAGACTTAATATTATCTTTCATTTTGTTAGAGAGAGTAAATGCTATAAGAGTAAATTTGTTTGTTATCCTGTAGGGATGAAACCTTTAGTGATATTGTCTGCATGAGTGGATAAAAATTGTAGACTAGTCAAAAAGTTCTTCAATAATATTAACATCTTTGCAGAAGCTTCTAAATCAGTGTGCATCGATTTATTGAGATTCATAGCTGTAAATTTCAAACTTTGCTAACTAATTTTACCCCAGAAACATAATGGTTTTCTATAAAAGTAACATTTTGAGTACTATAGGAAAAAATATTAGAAACTTTAAACTTAGATGAAAATATTTATTTCATTCTTTAAGAAACATCTTATAATTGCAAGTTTAAAATATAGCTAATAACAGAAATTATTATTGTCAATTTTTACTGTATAAAGACTAGTGCTTTTGCAAAAAAAAAGCCATAAAAATATATTAATTTTAAAAACATGCTGGTCAGTTCATTATTTTTCTGTATTAAAAATTATTTATTTGTATTCTTACAAGTAGCAGAATATAATGCTTAGTATATATTTCGTCCTGTTTGAATGAAACAATTTATAAAGACCTCCGTATTAAAGCTCATATAGTTACTTTAATAATTAGCTATCCATTTACAAAGATAGCAAAAATATTTAGAACAGAAAATATCCAGTAATCAAATAAGGATGGTTTTATCATCCCATTACACTGTAATATGATAGTACAGTGTAATCAGGGTTCTATCGAAAAAAAACCTTAATATGTATCTGTTCAAAATGACGGTCTGTTAAAAAAACAAGCTATTTTTAAAAATGAAACTATTAATGTGTTTCAACCATTTCAACATTGCTTTTGAAGTCAGCAAATATTTTCGTCAGTTGTCTCGTCTCTCTCAAGAGAAACAGCTCTAAAAAATACCATCAAAAAATTTTAGATTTTTTTACTAGAATAGTATTATAAATATAGAAATGCTGAGCAGCATGGAAGTGAGGAGGTATTGTGAGAATACAATGTTTGCAAATAAAGTTTTTAGAAACAAGATTATATGGTATTTGCAGAAAAATGTTATAAATATCCACCCTGTGCTATATTAAAGTTATTCTTAATACCCCCTGATGCTCCATTCTTTTGTCAACCCAGTTTATAAATATAAAAAATATTTTATATTTATTCATGTTGTCAGATCCATAGAAAAATCTTTAAATATTGTAATACTACAAAAAATAGAAAGCTTCAGAACTACATGTGTAAAATTGTTTTTCATTTCACTGTAGAGAAATTGGTACTGAATAGCTTTTTTATTCGTTCTTCCTCTTAAATATTTGCTTGGTTTTAATCTTTATAGCATCTTTTTCTATAATCCGTCACTTCTTTTGCCTTTTAAAGATGCATAAAAGGTATTCAGGAAGAGAAATCAGTGCGTTTGAAGATGTTGAAATGACAATTATCTTAGGAAAAGATATATTTGTTTAACATAAACGCACTGACCTTAAGTTTTCATTCGTAGTTATGAGTTTCTTGGTGCAATGAGCTAAAACAACATTATCAAAGAAGCAGTTTTATAGTTTTATCTGCGAATGAAAAAAACTTACAAAAAACTAATAAAATATGGCCTTCTAAAAGTATGTAATGAATTAACTGTGCCAATTATTATCTCACAAAAAAGCTACGTTGCTTATTCGCACATGTAAAAATAAAAAATTAAATTTCAAAAATAATACTTTAATTTTAAAATCAATAATTCCTAACAATGATGCTATGCGTATTACGTTATCTAAATTTATCCAGGAAGAAAAAATATCAAGTAAAAAAATTCTTTCATCTTTCTCCATCTTCCGCTTTGTCAATAGCTCATTATCTTGAAGGTTATATTCAAAATGTTAAGAAAATCCTCATCCAACGCGTTAACGTCTAACTTAGATCTTATCGACATCCCTTTTGCTACACAAATGGAAGCTGATCGAGAAAACACTCATATAGTTCGAGAGCACTCGAAATAAAGGGAAAACGAAACCTCTTAAGAAAGATAAAATGCACTTAAATTAGGATAGTGGGTTCTGTGGATTAACTGAAATGATTCATCGTAAATCAAAATATTTATAAATTATTACTAGGCAATAGCTTGAGGAGCAAAGGTTTTGGAAAGTTGAGCTTGTTTAAATGGTGTCGCGAAAAAATCCGTTCAATGCAAAAACCGGCCAGACAAAAACCCTTCAAAAAACAAAAAAAACTCAAGCTTTACACATAAATTTGTTTTTTATCGAACGCTTTCGCTGACCGATTTTTGCATTGAACGGTTTTTTTCGTACTTCCATTTAAGTAAGTGTCCTGCGAAAATTCCCATCCAAAATTTCAAACACCTATTGCATTAACCATTAACCAATCGAATGGAGACCCAATAGAATAAGGAATATTCGGCTCAATTCTGTTTTCACTTGTTTTGTGAGAGGACTGAGAGGGGAGATTTTTTAGGGTACAAAAACTGTTTTTGTGGAGCCACAGACTCTTTGTACACCAAAAGCGGGAAAACACAATCTTAGTCTGATTTTTTGTGGAGTTGTCTTTGTTTTTAAAGAAGCAACGAAATTAAACATCAATTTTAAATTAGTATCAGGAGTACACTAAAATACTGGTGGTTATCCCCAAATAAACCTCATCACAGGAAATTTTAAATCATTCACTCAACAGTCTGCTTATTCAGAAAATACTCTCCCTCTTTTCATCATGGTCGGCGATTCCCTTGAAGTCGTGGAGACACTTTCCCCACTGTGTTTGGGATTTTCAATAATATGGAATACCAATTTATAAATTATGTTACCTCACTGGCGATTGAGGAATATGCATGAAAACCCATCTCTAACCTTGTAAACCGGTTCATTTAGGTGATGTTTCTACTCTAGTGATCAGAGAAAGCTTTTTAAAAAAAACTTCAGTGACCGTCATAAAGGGGAATAATGTTGCAATAGGTACAAACCGATGATAGCATTATCAGCATCACCAGGAAACGACCCGTAGGCGTGAACCGAAACAACGTTAGCATCTGTGATTACGCACACAAAACAACTGCAGGTGTGGGGCCCAGTTGCAGAGGTATCTAAAAAGAGAGAAGTGCAATATCGAGCTGTGAAGGCAAGGGTTAAAAATGAACGCTATTGTGAAGTCTTTAGAGACACAATTAAGACAATGTGTGATACTGTCTACAGTTTATTGGATATCACAGTGTGTGGCAGACAAAAAATTTGGTAAGTACACACTTTTTTTACATTAATTTATTTACTTTCAATGATGATAGTAAATTAAACGTGAGATGAATATGGTTTAGTTAAACTTTCATAGGAAAATTATTTGGGTTATTTTAATAGAAGACCTGGTCTAATACACTTCGAAATTACCTTTTTTTACTCGTATTATTACGTTAATTCATTTTTAAACGTTTAATATTAGGCTAAGCGCGCACTAAGAGACTTCTGTCTCGGCGACTTAAAACACTAGTCACTCGAGAGCAATGCTTTTCTATGAGGAAATTCTTGGCCTAGTGATCTTGGTCTCGTCGCCATGTGCGCGCACTCTAGCTTCTTGCAATAGCCAGGGAAGCAATTTTGTCTTTGTCTCCGAGAGCAATTTTGTCTTTGTCTCCTAGTGCGCGCTTAGCCTTAATTGATCTTTGGGGCGAGTAAATGTAAAAGTAAAATCTTTGTACTATCTAAAAAATTCATTTATTATTATTTATAATATAATTTTAACGCATTTAAAATAATAACCATTATGAAAAATAAAACTCTATTCAACTGAATTTACTTTTATGCAGGCATGAAGATCCAAACACTATTTATCAATCCCCATATATATAAATGAGACTTATAAAACTTATTCTTAAAAATTCCTTTCTAGGTCAGATATTGTTAGTTTATTAACGTTTTTAAAATAACTGTTCCCCCTTTTGCTATATCATAAAGGTATACACATCGTAATGAAACAGCATTTCATGAAATATGGTCTTGGGATTTCATACCAACAAAAATATTATAGCCTTTGTTTAATTAAAAAAACACTAAGTTTGAGCAACATAATACTTTTAATTAAGGGTTTCTCCCTGGGTGACTAAGTGACTATTAGTTCAGAATCTCGGTCCCTCTATAATAGTGCCACATTTAAATATGTTTAAAGATGATATTCAATTATTTTACATTAATGGTATATGAAAGGAGAATTTCACCATTTATTGAATTGCTGGTTAAGCGGACAATAGCTGCGTGCTGATGAGTCCTAACAAGGACGAAACCGGTCCACGGTTGGAGGTGACGCTTGAGAGTTGTGAGTTTACACCTACTTAATAGTATATGTTAAAAAAAAGATGTATTCATTTCATTTAATACAATAATGTTTTCTTATCCCTTAAATCAATATCAATTGAAAAAATATGATAAATGAAAGGATGTTCAAAAGATTTGACAGGTTGATTGACATGTTTGACGAAGACTAATACAATGCAAACCACAAAAAGTGATTAATTCCCAAAAGTGCATTAAAATGATTAGTTTAAATTTATATAATGAGATATTCAATTATTATGTAAGCAAAAAATCGATGAAACAAACATACACCCAAGAGATAAGGTTGTTCTTTTCCTATCGAATTTAGAACTATCGCACTGATCAATAAATTTACGAAAATCAAAACTCATTTGTTTTAAAGCTAATAGTATATTAATGCACTTTCTTTGGAAGTTCTGTGTTGACTCGTTTGTTTAATGACATCGAATGAGCTATTACCGCACTTAATGGAAAGGAAGTTTTCCTAAATCTGGCCGCTCTAGCGTGACGTTGTTTCTCACGTCATGCGCAACTTCAACGACGATGTCCAAGAGTGTTGAAATCATAGAAGCGAACTACAAGTCCCATTAATGGAAAAACAGCTTGCTGTTTGTTGTGACGAGTGATTTTTTTCTTTACTGGGGTTTGATCTTAGTGATTATATTCGTGAACATTTAAACCAATTATATTTTTAAAAAAGGATACACAACACATTTCCCCCCTTACAAAACTAAACTACCTTTTTGTGAATTCTACGTTTTCAAATAAAGATAAAACGCTTATTCTAGGTTTTGAGAAAAAGGTTATTATGTTGTGCGGATTTCTAAGAGGTTAGACATTTAAATATTTTAGGAAATTTATTTTGCTTTTTAAATTATACAGGGTGTCCCACGAGAAGTGGCCCAACCCCTTTAACTTTTGAACCCCTACAGATATAGTCATGAAAGTGGGGTCTAGGTATAGTAAAAGGACCATGCTCTATCCGATGAGATAACTTTCAACGCCCTCTATCGGAAACTTTAGGAGTAATAATTTTTATTTTAAAAACTATTTGAGTTATGTGAAAAAAGTCAATGACTAAGTTGTTAACAAAAACTAAACAAAATTTCATTTTCGGCTTGTGAGGAGCGTTTTAAGACGTAAAAGCTACGTAAATTCAGCCTAATTGAGCGTGCGTTTTATTCAAGATATTTTTATGCTTAAGGTGTCTTTTCCTACTTGATCGATGCTTCTCTACAAGTTAGTCATTGACTTTTTTCACATACCTCCCTTAGTTTTAAAAATAAAAATTATAACTCCAAAATTTTCCGCTAGAAGGCGTTGAAAGTTATCTCATCGGATAGGGCATGGTCACTTTACTATACCTAGACCCTACTTTCATGACTATATCTGTAGGGGTTCAAAAGTTAAAGGGGTTGGGCCACTTCTCGTGGGACACCCTGTATATTTATTATGGTGGACCTTATTTTCAAACTTCCAAAATGTTTAGCTTCCACCCCTTAACTTTGTTCCCAATGGACAAAAAAATATCATTACAAAATTTTAGCCAAATCTGGTAATATTAACCCGACCCGCAAACGCCTTAAAGTTTTGAGTTTTTGGCCCTTTTCTTAAAAAACAGACAAAAATAACCCAGATAAAATATCCACAATTTTATTTCTATTTGAGGAATTACTATTGTTAGAGATATAATGTCACAGGTTTCTTTTTTTTATCGACCTTCATTTTGGAGAAGCAATTTTTTCAGTGTTACGCAAATATTGTAAAGTTGTTCTTACTGCATTTGGAAAAAGTTAATACTTCTCAACCCCTTAAACTTTAACACCTGAAATTGGGCTCATTTTGTTTGTAATTTTATTAGGGTCACTTGGGGTAAGTGGGTTACCCCCTCAAACTTAATTATGTGCAAGAAATTTCACACTTACTCGTTGCGGTTTGCTAATCTTTCCTGACAAAGGGGGAGGGGGTCAAAAATGACCAAAATTATGCTTTTACGTAATATTTGAACGGTTACTTTTTGTCTTGGAGGTATTTAAGGTGAACTAATAACGATTTCATGGATCTGATGTAATTCAGATCAGAGAGATAAGAAGGAGAAAGAGAAGAGTTCTATCATTACTTTTTTCCTATCTCTTTTTTTAATAAATTTTCCAGTTACAATGTTTGTTACCGAGTTATGTGCCCCACTACAAACGACAGTCTGAAAAAAGATTTTACTGTTAAGATTTTACTGCTGACATCCTGTTAACGGTTCACACTTAAAAAGAGTGTTCTACATTTTTCATTTTTAAGACTTAATCCCTAAATTTTGTTCTTCTTCACAAAACGTGTTTTAAATATACTTCATAACAGACCACTGTCATGACTGCCTATTTAAGTTAATAAGGGCACTTGATCTTTACGAACCTTTACCTCCTACTTGGCCAAATTTAATCGCTGACAAATTAAAATACTGAAAATGTTAGTTTGACATATTATCCTCTCACAAAGATATCTGAAAATTGGATTCTTATTTCTTTACAGACTTTCCTTTAAAAGAAGATGACTTCGTGCACGTCTACACCCGCACCCCCTATCTCCGACCTTTTGAGAAGGAATACGGCTCCAAAGCCAGACTTTGGATCATCCTCCTGGGAGTCATTGGATGCATCGTCATCGTCATCGCCTGCATTTTCTGCTACTTTGCCCTGAAGAGATGGCCGGGGTTCTTTCGAAGGAGCCCGGTATCACACCCACCTGTAGCTGCTGGGGAGTTCCACCCTCCTCCGTCGGCCCCTGCCATGGAAGAGCGAGACTCCTGGAACAGAGCTAGGAGCCAAGGCCCCCCGGATTACACCTCCGTGGCACTAGAGTTGAACAGGTTGAGTGTACCGGAACAGCCGCAGCAGAAATTGATGGAAACGCCTCCACCGGAGTATATTACTATAGCACCGTTTAAATGATATAGCATTCTTTTAATGTGTGAATTCAACTTGCCAATGCTAGAATCGCTGCATGCGCCCTAATCGGCTGGAATATGATCCACTGGATTGCTTGTAGCTGGCAGACTTTATTTATACAGGCAGATCCTGTTTATAGGATGCTTGCTTGCATCTAAAAACTGAAAACATTTCATTGACTGACAGGCCAACTGGTGATTGAGTGACTTGATGGCCTAAAACAGAGACTTGATGTCATCTTCCATTTTGTTAGAGACGTATAGAAATGCCATATAGCAGGGAAAAAATTTTCGTGATCAAATGCGAGACAATCTTTTGTGATATTGCTTGTGTAAGTGTGTGGATAAGAAGACTAGTCAGTAATTTCTGTGGCAGCGATAAGTATTCTAAATTAATTTGTATAGGTTCACCGATATTCATTTTAGTCATTTTCAAAGTTTTCTAGAGCTGTTTCCAGAACAGCTGTTTGCGCACGCAAAAAACAAACTTTAACAGGATCTCAAGCGTTTAATATTGACTGTATTTACGTGAAACTTTGGACTTAAGGGTTTTCAACTATGATCTTTCAGATTATCAAATCAAAAGAAAGGATTTCGAAATACAAAATAAGGTTTTGGCAGAGTTTTCACATTTTTTGTGTTTTTTAACTTTTTTCATAATAAAACAAATTTTAAAGTGAAAAATTTTGAGATAATTTTAAATATCATATTAAACCACAATTTTTGAGACCATAATTAAGTTTTTACCATAGTAGTTCTTCTACAAATTGAATTTTTCAATGATTTTTTGGGGTGTCGCTCCATTTTTAACTCCCTGGGATTTGGTCTGGCACCCCCCTTTCTATGCCGATTATTGTTCGTCTTGATGAGCACTATCATCCCTGAAAGTTAGTTGCACCATTTCAGATACAGGGTGGGCTAAAAGTACACTTTTGAAAACTCCATAAAAACCGGGGAAAAAATCGGAAAAATAAACGGTCTTCACTCTCAGCATCCTGAGGTCACGGGTTTTTTTAAGCCAATAAAAAAATCCTAGTTCGAAAAAATGCTAATAGATGTCCCCACTAGAAGCAATTTGGTAGTTAAGTGTTCAAATCCCTCCGGATTCGAACACTTAACTACTAGCAAGAAAGACATGATAGTCAAGTTAAGGTAGTAAAGTATGAAACTTTTGGGAAAATGTACAACCATGATCATGCGCATATAAACGACATTAGTTGAAATAAGCAAATGGGAGGTTAATAAGAACAGGTATTCCTAATCCACAGTGAAATCATTGTTGTAAATCGTTAAAATTGGATTCCTAAAAGTTTTACACTTCATTACATAACTTGACCATCATGTCTTTATTGCTAGTAGTTAAATGTTCGAATCCGGAAGGTTCTAAATACCAAATAGCTTCTAGTGGTGACATCTATAAGCTTTTTTTCAAACTAATTTTTTTATTTACTTAAAAAAAATCCCGTGACCTCAGGATGCTGAGAGTGAAGACCGTTTATTTTTCCGATTTTTTTTCCGGTTTTTATGGAATTTTCAAGTGTACTGACTTTTGGCCCACCTTGTATAAGTGTTGCGGGCAATGTGATAAATCGGGCATTATTTGGAGGAGGGCTATGTGATAAATTCAATGGCATTTAGCAATGAACTTTATCACTTTGCCCGCCTCCACTCTGGGCATTATTAATAATGCCCAATTAATCACTTTGCCCGTAACACTAAGTAAGAGAAGAAATTCAGACAGAAGTGGGTTTCACCTTCAAAACTTATTTTTCTAATTCTTTGTAAAAAACAGCTCATTACCTTTGAATTAAAAAATATCTCTAATGAGAAAATTAATATTTACCTTATTGAAACGGTTAATGATTTTTCAATTAACATTTGTAATAGAAATCATTAAAATATGTGTTTTAAAGACTCGACACGAGGTTTTCTAATGAATTCATAACTAATCATTAATTGTCACGTTTATTTTTACAACTGAGGTGAAAATTCCCAAAATCTTTGATTGCACAAAACATCAGACCATCGTGAAAGTAAAGTTATATCACCTCCATTTAAGATCACATCTCTTTATAGGATCTATTTTTTACTGTCATCCTACATGAGCTTACCTTTCATGTGGTTTAAGTTACCTACTACTTTATAATGGAGAGCTTTTCTGAAAGTGAAATACTTTTTTTTAAATACTTCCAATCTTCACTTCATTACTTCACAACTAATAGAGATTATTAATATGTTTACTAATAGATATGTATTTGAATAAAAACTATCCAATGATTTTTTCTTTTCCTACTCCAAATGAACTTTCCGTTTACAACTTTAAGAGTTAACGTATTTATTCAAATTTTAAAAAACATTGGAAATAACGAGTTTATAATTTTTTTATACCTAGATTTTTTCCGTTAAGTTTAAATTATAAAAAAGTACATTTGAAAAAAAAAGTCACGCTTTCCTTTCAGATAGTTAATACCTTAAACAAGAAAATTACTAGATGGATACTTTTATCTATATAAACAAGAATGAAAAATTTGTGATGGGTTAAATGGGAAATGATTTGTAAGTTATTGAGTTTATTTGTTAAGATATTATATATACATATTTAATACTTCTACAAGAGAAACAATCTTAACTATCAGATAAGAATTAAAAACTGTGATTTTTTAGTAGTTATTTTACTTGCCCCAATCATTTCCTTTAACCTTTTTTAAACTTTCCCATAGTTTCAAAAAGTCACCTGCCAATATCTAAAGTTCCTTTAAAATTATTCGAACTTCTAAAAGTATAGTTGAAGATCCGAATGATAAATAATTCAAAACTCAGCCAGCTCTCTAAAATAAGACATCTGCATGAAAGAAAATAAAAAAACAAGAAACAATTTTTCTTTTGTAATCTGCATTTATTATATAGTATTGCAGCTCAATATACAGCTTACTGAAAACAGACTGCACACAAGTGTTCATTATTTGGCATCAAATTCAACTATAATCATGACAATTCCTTTATACCACTTCCCCAACACTAGAACAATATATGCATAAAAATCTTTTGAGAACACTAAAGAAAAACCTCAATCCACACACAACATTGCAAGAACACGAGACAGTAAAGTACACCCCCAAAGGTTTCAATTCAGTAACTCCATCATCACAATACACATACGCCTAAATTTTGATTTTATAGGTTTTTTTCTTAAAATACATTGAAGCTTTTGATATTAGTTGTCTTTGAGAGATTTTCAGCTTAAACAAGTATAAATCAGTTTTATAGTATGTTGATGAGAAATGAATCTCACAAATATTTAAATAGAAAAGTTGTAAAAAATTGACGTAAACAAAAAAACCTGTTTAATTTTTTTAGTTTGTTCCTATAGAAAAATTTTCTACATCGGACATTAATTAAATAAATAATTTTACTACAATAAAATATTCCAAATATTACAGTACTTTTTAAAAAACCCTAATTCCTGTATACACATTAAAATATAAAAGCAATTAGCTAAAAAATCTTTATTTTTAAATAAGTATGAAACATGTTAGGCAGTTACGACAATGAGGTATGACTGCATTTTAGGCACTTTAACTGGCATTTAGCAGTTACCCATAAGTTGATAAGTACAAAATACATTGATAATATTCCTCACAATCCTTGATTTATATCCTCAATAAATGCATAGATACAGAGTTTGAATTTTTACGATTCATTTGATTCTTATTGCGAGGAGCTTTACTGTCTCGTACTTAAACTTAAGTAAAAAGAAGACACTAAACACAACAAATTTCATTACATAGCATTGGATATTTCAATTTAGAGTAGACCACTAACCACAGCAGTGAACCAACCATTTTCTATCAGGCTATGGCAACAATATCACAGATCCTTAGTGAAAAACATTCCTTTTTAAGTTACATTGATTTTGTTGCATTTTTTAAATTGTAAAAAAGTAACTAATGCACTAAAAATGACATTTCAGAATTTGATTGTCCCACATAAAATTTTACAGAAAAATACATAACTATTGCAGTGATATTCATTCTTGAACATTAAGTACTTTCTTGTACATAATAATAAAAATAACATTTGTTCAAATATTTCAAACCAGGGGAATAGAACTTTTTACTGACAAAAAGTCCCAACATGAAAAACATTCAATACACTCAATAAATACAAGAATTGACTTCATAATGTAACACTTTTTATGCCACATATTTTAAAACTCAGTTTCTTTCTTCAAATAAAAATGTGAAAAAAAGCACAATTATAATGTTACAAACACAATGACTATTCCAACTAATAACACAACATGAAAATTTTAGACATCCCCTGGATTTAAAATTAATCTCAAACAACATAAGTTAAAATAAATAAATCATGAAAGGCTTTGCAAGCCAATGAATTCATAAGTTCCTAATATGAATATATGGAGCTATGGCAAAAAAATGAATCTTTAAAACACACATTATCAAGTTTTTATACTTGTCAAGGTAAATCTAAAGCTGAGGTAAAAGCAACCAATTAAAAGAACAGGCAAGAAACACCCCTTTAGTTAGGCAAACATCTTTATAAACATAAAATAAAAATTAAGAAAATTTAATCATACATCCAATAAAAATCTGTCTACTATATGAGCAATGCTTATTTCAGATAAATCTTGAGGTTCTGTACAATAGCTGTTTCTACACAACAGGTAAATTATACATTTCGACTAGAAATGAGTAATGGCATGGCAACACCAAACCCATTGCATTCCTGTTCTTAACACCTTTTATAAGTTGTGATTGCACTAGGAATTCCGATAAACTTGACTGAAAAGGTTTCAAAAGCAATCATACTTATATGGTCTCATATCATTTTGAAGTAAAAAAAATTGGATAAAAAATTAAATTAGTATAATCAACTCATAAATACAATATATTTTAAAAAATTGCAATTTACTGAATTATTGCATCAATATAAAAATAATAAGTTAAAGTTTTTTTTCATTAAATAGATGGGAACAGCTGCATTTATCAATTGGGCAGTTATTTTTCTAAAACCAATTGCTGTAAGTACTCATTACACTCTCTATCACTCTTCAACCTTGTAACTGCAATCTTTTTACTTGGATCTACACAATAAAAAGGTTTATGCAACATGTTATAAATGTACAAAATTGCCAGTTTGAGATAACAGCAATGCATATTGCTTTCCAGTTAGTTGTCGTCAAAAGACTCAGAATTCTATCAAACAGGCACAAATGTTTTGGCTTAAGTTTTGTGTGTGCTTTTATACTTTAAAAAACTAAACCAAAAAATCTCCATCTATATATCATTTGGTCCAATATATTATTTTTTTAATGTACAGATTTAAAACGCTTAGAAACACAAGGAAGCTCCAAAACTGCCTAAGTGGTACTTGATTTGCATTTTTGGAATCAATCCTATTTTTTGTTTTTTATATAAAATTTAAACAAGTAAATGAGAGAAAAGATTCTATATATTAAAATCTACAGAACTCTTGAAAAAATAATTATTTTATACAGAAAATAGAAATTCATAAATATAAAATTCATTGTGCTTCATTAACTAAATAAATATATTATGCTAAACAAGGCCACAAAAGGTTGGAAATCAAAATGCATAGCATTAAGTTCATTGGGAGAAATAAAAATATTTTTGTATATTGGATTTCTAGTTAACTACACAGCTACAAATATGAGGCTGCGGTCATTAATTACTAACTATTAATAGAATCTGAAATAATTTTTATGAGGGGGAATATAAGGAAAACAAAACTGCTATTAAAATTTTTCAGAATACTAAATTTAGAAAAAAAATGTAACCCCATATCTTCTGATAATATTCTGCACTCAGCCTTTCAACACTTTTACAAACCTTCCACTGCTTAAACCAGTGGGCCAATAAAATAATTGAGACTGGAAATGACTAAATGGTTTTTCAAATAGTGAATAACAGTTACAAATATATCATATTTACAAGCTTTTACAAAGCACAACCAAAGTCCGTGATTCAATACCTTTGTCATAGGCATCTTTCTCCTAACAGTAAAAACAGATGCAGAAATAGGAAATGAATTCAATAATAAATACAACAACCACTCTCCCAATAGGATCGAACCAAACTTAAAATCTCATCAACAGTCTTAGTAAATAGGTGATATAGTGCTGACTTGGTCCCTGAATGACTCAATTTGTTGGTTTCGAAAAGCAATAACTCAAATCGTCCAATATGATCGATTTCATCATAAACTCAAAAATCTGATCAAAAGAGTTTCCACAAGGGTGTGCCTTGCTCTCTTCTTCTCTTCCAAACAAAAAACGGAACCATTTCCTACTTCTGCACCCATGGAACAAGTGAGAGGAGAAAGAAACAGGGAAGAGGGGAATGAAGGATGTCTCATCAAGAGGACTCTAGGGATGCCAGCAGGCTGTGATAAACAACGGAGTCTAGGATAGGAACCCGGGGGGGAAAGGAAACATCCCCGAACCCTCCCCTCAGATCGCGATTAGTCCTGTACTGCATCGCGCACTGCTGGCCTCCACCGCTAGGGGGCGCCACCGCAGGGGGCTTCCGCGGCTGGGGCGTCACCGGGGGTGAGGAGGTCCGTGGGGCGGTGGTGGTATCACAAGGGGGGTCACTCTGCCTGCTGGGGAGAGGACTCGACACCCTGCGGTCGGGGACTTCGACCCGGAGGAAATCCTCGCCGCCGATGCCGAAGATCTCGTCGCACGACGAGTCGTCGTAGAAGTCCGGCTTGGGGAAGTAGGGCGGTTGCTGCTGCTGCGGCTGTTCGGGAGCAGCAGCCGCGAAGAAGTCCATCCGCTGCGCCTTCTGGCGCAGCTGCTTCGCCTGCCGCTCGCTCTTGATGTCCGCGTGCAGCCGCTTGATGGTGTTGTTGATGAGCACCGAGCGCAGCAGGCACAGCTCGGGGTCCTCGATCTCGGCCAGCTTGGAGATGGACATCTTGAGCACCTTCTTGCGCTCGTCCTTCCAGCGCTGGCGGGAGGACCACATCTGCGGCCGCCGGACGGGCAGGTACTCCTCCTCCTCCTCGGTGGAGCCGCCTTCCGACGAGGACGAAGACGAGGAGGCGCTGCTCGAGGAGGAGTCCATCAGGAAGGAGGAGGTGGGGGTCTCCGCGGCGGGGGAGGAGGAGGGGACGACGGGGTCGTCGTCGGAGTCGAAGCGGGCCTTTTTGGCGGAGGACGGCGACGACGCGTCATCGCTGTCGGCGGAGGAAGATTTCCGCTTCAAGTCGTTTGGCTCTGCAAGAGAACGGAAAAGACGTTAGACAACTTCATACAAATAAATCGCTACCATAACCCTTTAAGACCTGAAACTTTTTTGAAAACAATCAAAAGCTGTTTTCATCTGCACAATCGTGTAGGTTAAGGGCTCTTTTAGAGTGGATGTGGATTTCAGCTGAAACTGGAAAACTATAAATCACTGAACCCGACACGCTTCCCTCTCCAGCGTTCGCAATAGAAGAGAGCGGGGTTGTTTACTCGATTGACAAGGCTGTGAAACATGATACTTAACTATCTCATCCCCTCTTTCTTGCATTGGAGAGGCTGGGAGGGGGAACGCGTGCCGAGCAGGTGCGGGTTCGAGTGATTTGTAGTCTTCCAGCCCACCCAAAATTCAGTTTAAGTATAAAGGAGCCCTAAGCCTTAAAGGTATAAGCATCTGATAGTACCTTTCGGGTTACTCATGAACATATACCTTTTTTCAAACTTCAAAACCTCCAATCCTACATTGATTGAATTAAAAGCCATGGGGTATTTGTGACAATATGCGATAAATTTACTATGAAAGTTGGAAGAAAATTGTGTTGTTTTCAATCCTTCAGATCTAGCGGCTCAACTCCCTCCATGAGACCATGAACCTCAGCAAGATCAACTCCATGAGACCATGAACCTTAGCGAAGTCAAGCACCAGAAGTGGACCAGCGCCAACCCCAAAAAATCGAGGATATGTTCGGGGGAAGCCGGCTTTCGATGGCACTTGGTACACGTGGAGGAAAATTGTAGATACTGAAATCTTATTTAAATATATTTTGGTAGTGATACTATGTAAAGATTTAAAGCTACTATATTCTTAACTTGGAAGCCAAGGGTTAAGTTAAATTTCTAAATGAGAACAGCGAACAATAAAAAAAACTTGAAATTTGCCAACGCACCTCACCATACAGGAGGAAAATATAGTACTGCACTGCCACTTCTCTTCTAACCCATTGAATTATTATACCCTCGACAAATTGTCCTTCATTGAAAACAATTAACTTGATATTTATTCAAATATAGTTGGAAAGCTTAATAACCTTTCAAGGTGAAGTCCTCGATCTTTTAAATATAAAAGTTCCGGTTACTTAAGCTTTTTTTCTTTAGTTAGAAATCTAATAAGATTAGTTTAAGAAAACTTAACATCTGAAAAAATCAAGGATAAGTATAATTTCTAAGTGCATAAAACGCATTTATTCTGCAATGAATAACTAAAAACAAGGTTTAGTAAGTAGCTTAAGCTTTTTTTGAAGTATCGTAGCAGAAAATGAAAATAAAATATCTAAGAGAATTATTTACATCCCCCACCAAAAAAAGTCCTATTTTTTCTTATTATTAATGTTGTAATAAGCCTGTTCGAAAGTAAAAACATAAAATTTTTTAAATTTAATTTCTAAATTTCAATTATCTATATGTGCTTATTCCACAACATTAGGACTTAAACTTGTTTTAAAATGAAATAAATGAATGTAGACCGATCTCACAACATGAGCTATAGTCTGTCTTGGCGGTTAGTACAGCCCTTCTTCAAATACAGATTTCGCGATAACAGCCGCCTTCCGAAGACTGACAAGCTATACATATCAAACTGACAGATGATCTCATGCTCTTAAAAAAAGTAACATTTCACCATCACAATTTCGAAACAATTCCCAAACCAATTAACCACAACTAAACAATAACCGATTAAAACAAAAGCATTCTTCCTGACCCAGTAGAAGTGACCAACGAATTAACACTGTCGCTTTTCTACCGAATCGATACCGTCTGTTGGGCAGAAAAAGATGGGGTTGGTACGAAAAAAAACGGGGACAATGTCAGATCGTGGCAATGGAATGGGGGAACGGTGTCAAGCCGCTTTCAACGAGGTCACGGGAGAAGGTGAACATCATCGCTGTTACCGCACAACTCGAGAGTTGACGCGCGAAGGGAAACTGCGGAGACCGCGAGATCAGCGCGAGCGAACTTGGCTGGTTGGCGCGATTCGCGGTGCGTTGGGGAGAAAACGAGATTCGCGGGTTAAGGATGTTTTCCCCCGTTCAGCCAGTCTTCGATGTACGGCGGGGAAAACAAGATACGCGCTTACCTGTGGAGGTTTTTTTCCCGGAGACCTTCTGCGTTGCGTGGCAGAAAAAACAAGATAGAGGGGTTACGGTTGCATTGTTTTAACACTTTTCTGGCAAAAACCATCGAGTTTTCAAGGGCTGCGCTGTTCAGTATCCCAAAATGCATGAGTTTTTTTTTCATTTTGGTCGCGATAATTAGAGATTTCGCTATGGTGGCTTTTTTAGAAAATGCGAAAGAAACCTCAGAACGCTTAATTATAAGTCCATTTTCGCAAAATTTTAATTAAAAATCTGAATGTCAAGAGTATTGAAAAATATATCTACTTTGAGCCGTAAAATTTTTATGTAAAGAATTCATCAAGACATATTTGACAAAGTTAGTTCGTTTTGTAGTTTCTCCCCTTTTAAGTTTTTTTGCTAATTTTTTTTCTCTAGATTGGATTATACCTTACTTAATATTAGAATGTCGTGTAGTCAGAACATGTTGAAAGATTTTATTACCGTGGTTTGAGTCTCGCAACAGGCAAGAATTTAAACTGTGCGAGCTTTAGTTTGTAATTTAACAAATTATAGGAATGGAAACTACAAAAGTATGTTAAAAATTACAATAAGAAAAACTCAGCGCGGAGGATTTTAATAATTTCTTACTTTATACTGTTACTTGGTGAAGTTTACATATGATAATAATCTAAACTAATTTTAGTAGACTTGACAGCCTGTACTTCATACATTTATCTCTCGAAATAAAATTCATTTATTTTCAACAAGTCCTTTTAGTTTTTAACCAGCTCTAAAAAGAACAGTTAATTTGCTAAAAGTTCTGTTTTAGTACATAGTTTTTTTTCCAGGCAATTAAGTTTCTCAAATTAATATTAATTCATCTTAAACTAATTTCATGCTATATTAACAATGTATCGCACAAATATAAAGCGTATTTAGACTCCGGAGGGAATATCACTGATGAAAAGTATTCCAAAACATTAATTTCAATTTAAAGATATTGAAACATCAGAACTGGTGCTTTACTAAAGATAAACTGTGTTTGTTCTCTACTATTTATAATAAATTTCGGAAATACTAGATATGGAATTTTAAAGCGTTTTTAAGCATTAGATAAATATAAATTCATTTCTGCAGGACAAATATTAGTTATATTTGTCTTTGGGGGAAAAGATTAGGTTTATGCAAATTATAAATTAAGAATGCAACCCAAAACACGAACTACGATATAAAATGATTTATATAGAAATGGGATAAAATAATAATTGCTTGATGACATAAAGTAAAACAAACAATTTAATTGTGTGAAAGAAAATTTAATTCAAGTTTTTTTTCTCCATCCATCTAATCTGAATCCTAACACACATTGGTGCATATCATGCAGGTAAACAAAACGTCAGAAGTGAAACTGCTCCAATAAAACGGGGGAAATGATTAACCTACAAAATCCTTGAAACACGAGCACGGAATATCCCCAGGCAACAATTCTAAATAAAGCAACAAATCACTCCCCGATTTCCGTTACGCGTGATGTCCCTTTTCCGATAAGAAGCGGATTTAAAACGGCACGTGCGGCAGTGAGATAATTAGTAGTTCGAAACGAAAACAATTCAATCAATGCGTGCGCAGAGGACAGAAGATAGTTCTCAACAAGAACTTTTCAGGAAATTTCCCCTTTCTCCCTACGCCAACGCAATCCCGTATCCGCTGGCAACCAGTCGAGTTTCGAGTTTTCACACTCGAAGCCGAAACGTCAAACTGATACGATTGCGCGCCAGGGAAATGACGTCAGATGACGTTGTCATAACTTATCTGACGTCACGGAATGACGATTCGCTACGCGGAAATTTTATTGTCGCGCTTCCAGCGCAACAGATGATGACAATTTCGACAGGGCGACGAAAGTTTCATGAAACAGTGAGGAGGGGAGTGGGTGGGAATCAAATTAGGGTTTTCCCAAGAGAATATTTTTCGTCGAAAAGTGTTTTCGAAACTAAGTGTTCAGAGTTATTCATTGTAACTGCATTCACGTTCTTATAAATTCTTCTGAAGAATTAGATGTGTGCTGTGCAAATTCAATTATAACACAATTAAACCATTATAACAGACAATTTTTTACAAAAAATTACAAATTTTTAAAAAACTTACAAAAGAATCTTATAATGATTTACACACAACCATATTTTTTTAGAAAATAAATGTTTTTTGTATAATTAGACCAAATTTCCTCACAAGCTATATTTGTTTCACAATTTCATTCCAAAAGTAACGAGTCTTTGTAAAATCATTAAGATGCTGGGATTAAAATACAGAATACAGCTTGCACAATAGCAATTCAAATTCAATAAAGTGAAAATGTACCTACTTTCTCAGAAAATGCCTTGCAACTATGCTTGCAACAATCTTAAAATTTAAACTCCGCGATTATTAGCAACAAATAATATTTTCCTTAAAACCAAATATTTTAATCTGCATTACTTTAAATTGAATAAAAAATTACGTAGCAAAAGAGTACTCCAAGATTTCCACATTATTTTGGGAAAAAAATTCTGTATTTTCCAGGTTAATTTTTAAGTTTTTAGGTTAGAAAAACCAGCTATCCCATAGAAAATTGGCAGTTTTTCAGGTGTTCTGTATGATTTTTCCAGATTTTCAAAAGTCCGTTTCGCGTCTTTTATTATTTGGAACCAACGTGTCCTTGAGTCACGGAAGTAAGGTCTACCTCTAGGTAAGTAACCTTAGAGACTCCATTAAAATTACTTATGATTCTCTAGGGTCACTTACACTTACCTCTACCTAGGGGTAGACCTTACTTCCGTGACCCTAGGACACGTTGGTTCCAAATAAAAGCCGCAAAACGAACTTATGAAACACCCTGTATAATAAAATTATAATTTCCCGGAAAATTCCCGAATAAGACTTGAATTGAAATTTTAAACGAAATGCGGGTCGCGCATAACTTTAGAGCGTTGTTGGCGAATATTGAGACCAAACACGCGAAGCCCGAGGGGAAGGAACAACTGACGCGACAATGACATGCTTAATACAGTGGCAGAAGGAATTAATCATTGACCACCCATGTGACAGCTTTCCTCACCTCCCAATCCTACACAAAGGTAGCTTAATTGGGACTGAGGAGCCGCATACGATGTTCCGGGGTTTTCGATGCGGGGTGCATCAACGTTTTTCTCGGGGGGAGGAATAAGCAGCTGAATGCGTTGATTATCAAGACCAGGGTCACAGAGGAAATGGCCTTCAACAGTATTCCCACCTTTTATTTATGGTTTATTCATACAAATGATTCGTTCAGCCTTGCGGGTGCAAACTGTGAGTCAATTCTGCCATGCATTGAAGTAAGCATTAAGTTAATAACAATGTACAGAAAATATCACTATGGATGGAAGAGTTAGGGGTGATCAGTAATATAGATAATATCGTTATTTTGTAGGGGGAGATTTATTTTATTTCTTTCATTCAATTCCGTCATTCATATTCCTCTAACCTAGCTTAACATGATTTTCCCAATTTACAAGAGAAAAAAATTAAATTATTAGTAGATCAGATTGTAATACCGTAAAAATGATTTTAACGCGCAATTCGGCACCAAATTTTCATAAAATTCGAAAATCGAGATCTCCGTGTCTGAGCGTTAAAATACGATTTTCCATACAATCGATTTCTCCGAGCCTTTGATGGGCGATTTACAAACTAACCATCCATTTTCTTAAGAAAAGCGAAAGGATTAGCACCCTGACACCTACACAACAAAAGGGTCAAGATTCCCTTTCCAAAACACCACCGCGCGAAACAAAAAAAAACAACAATGCACGGAATCGAACAAGAATATTTCACTGTTGGCATAAAAGAACGAAGGAGGAGAAAACCGCTCTTCCATCCAGGAAGCAAAAACAAACGGGCAACCCTGCCGAGCCAACAACGTTCCAGTAATTTGCGGATCAGCGACCTTGGCATAACCCAGATTCACAAGACTTGTTACTGCTCGGCGACCTTATTCTCCAAGCCGGTATTAACGCCATATTTTCACCCCGCGGCAGAAAGCAAAATTAAATTTTCTCTCGCGCGCTTCTTCCGACTTAGAATAAGAATGCGGCGAAAGTAAAAGGATTTCTATTTATAACGCACAAAGAATCTGCGTTCATAGGCGTGGGATGATGACAAATCGGTATATTTTGGATGCGCGAAAGATGAGGGAATCTTAGTGAGAGGATATTTCATAATTTTTAAATGATCATCTTTATTTATTAAAGATTATTTTTTATCAATAGGCGCATTTACTATGAGCCGAAAATCACTCCCTGGAAAAAGATAATTAGATTCCATAGCTGCCAACCTGATGGAGGAAAAAATAGGAGTACTTTCATGGACTACACATGGAAGCATATTACTAACCTTTTTTTCAGTCACAATTTAAAATTAAAGCCGCCTTTTTAGTTCATAGTAGAACTACGAAGCACAAATAATTTAGATAAAACCCTAAAACGATATCTACGTACGAAGAAATAAAAACACCCCCCTTAAAGTAGATGAAAACAAAATAATCCATAAGCTACAACCAAAGGCGTCCAAAACGATTAATCATGGTTCCTGCTCTATAACCAAAATAGAAATTAATGCTTTTTTTGGGAAAAATAAAACTTTAAAAAAGAAATGTACTATTAAATTACAATATATTTCACTCATCTTACTCTTAAAAACTTCTTACTTACGATTGAAACATAGGTTTATTTTTTTAAATTGGAAAATCTGAGTTTTTAGGGAAAAATCGGATTACCGGAGTACTTGGCAGCTATGAGATTCAGACAAAAATTACCAAAAACCAAGGTAGATTATAATTTACATCATAAGTCCTATTAAATAACTGGTAGGCAGTTACCAAAGTATAATACCAATATTTTTTGCACCAATACATCTTTCAACAGTATTTTTTAAGGTGCATAATACTAATTAAAAAAGCTA
Organism: Tetragnatha versicolor; assembly: GCA_024610705.1. Classification (NCBI taxonomy): domain Eukaryota; kingdom Metazoa; phylum Arthropoda; class Arachnida; order Araneae; family Tetragnathidae; genus Tetragnatha; species Tetragnatha versicolor. Next base: position 21,131,700 of record JANDEH010000002.1, on the reverse strand, counting down.
AGACTTAAAAAGAGCAGATACCGAATTCTAAGGATATGTATTCAATTTTTTAACGTTTTTGATCATAGTTGAAAAAACAGCTTACTGCTTTAACTTGTGTTTTATCATTGGGCGGAATTTCTTCTCAACACATTTTAAAACTTAAAATGAAAGAACCCCAAGAGCAGTTTTGAGGGTGAAATTATTGTATCGAGAGAAACCCTTTCTCAGGTAGGAGAGAAATTTTAGAGAAGCAAAAATCTGACAAGAACTGATACCACTGATTTACATAATTTTAAAATTATTTTTATTCCCTAGTTCAACTAAGGTTTTTATTCTGAATAAAGACTTATTTATTTAAAAATATTTTTTAATGAGTTGGATTTTAATTCTAGATCACAAGGGGTTTTTTGAGACTAAAATATTTCCTTCACATCTTCTAGACAATTTTGCTTTTATATTAAAATATGGTTGGTTGGTTATGGGTTTTATGGTGCAAGGTCCCTATATCGGACATTCAGCGCCAAACACAAGATCAGTAGTTAAAAATATATTTAAAATTAAAAGTCATGTCGGTTTCCAACCAATATTAAAAAGATTATATTAAAATATATTAGCGCTGCGATTATCACGTCTTTATTTAGCGGTATAACGTAGAAACATTTTTGGAGTGCATGATAGTCAATCACGTTCTATGATGTGCGTTAAACTATATCGAATGCATTATTCTACCCATAAAAAACCACGTTCTTCTAAAAACGACAACACATAAAACCACATCTGATAAAAAAAATACGAACACACCGCTTTAACAACAACGAACGCGTAAAACGCCGGATCGTGCGGTGCGCGTGCACGAATACGAAGCGGAATTTACTGGGTCTTGTCTCGAAATGTAAACTATTTCCGCTGGAGGGGGGCCCGCCACTTCCTACTTCCCAGCGAGCGCATCCTCCCGACAGGTAACGCCACCTATCGGCACGCCTCGGACCTCCTGACTCACAGAATGAATTATCGCTTTCGTAGCGCGTGCTCGGGACGTGACAGCCACGCGCAGGGGATTTTCACAATCATAGCCAAATAAGGGGATGGTACGTAAATAAAAAATAATGTATCAGAGAGCAGTTGAATAGTACTGGGATAATGATACAGTAAAAGAGGTCGGAATTCCGTCAGATAAATCAAGCAAATTTCGAAAATAGTAGAAACACTATAGAACATTTTAAAATGAAGATTATTTTTAAATGAATTTAAATTTTAAGCAACAAATACTTTAAACTTAAAAAATAATCATAAAAATCACTAGACATATTCAGGTTCAATTAATATATTTTTTAAATACAAAGCAAATTAAAAATAACTATGTATTAACTCTATAGGTATATAAATATAAAGTCAGTTCCCTAATGCACATGACTTACTTTTTCCAGTTGATAATACTATCATAAAGAGTAACTAACTTAAACCAATACACTAACAAATATATAAATAACAATAATTTTCAAAAAGCTATTAAAATTAAACTTAGGTTTGATTCTATTTAAAAGAAAAATACCAACAGATTCCAAACAAGTTCATTACACTTTGATTCTGTCTTTGATTTACATTTGAGTCTGTATCACAAGAAGAGCTCTGGCCGTCGCTAGTTCACATAAGCGGTCATAAGGATATTTTTTATTTTTGTTTTTAGCATCGTAAAACATTTGGTCATTTACTTAAGTCATAAAAATACAAATTTATGATTTTTCATGATCGTGATCTCGAAATTTACGATTTATCATTCGACACTATACCACCCCTCATGTGAGCTAGCCACAGCCAGAGCTCTTCTTGTGATACAGACAGTAACAGCACTTTATATCTAGCAAAACCTTACATAAAGCAAAAACCTTTTCAGTTAGAACATCTGATCTTAATCAGTAAATTTCGACGCATATATGAAATTAAAATTTGGTTGAAATCGTTTCCAAAAGCAAAACGTAAAACAACTTTAGATTATATAAATTAATACGTGTTTCAAACATCTAAAATCCGTAGCAAAAGTTATGTGTGAAAATATACTGCACAAGCAATAAAATGTTTTTTAAAGGCAAAACTTACTTAAAATCATTTTTCTTTCAAAATGTAGAATACCTAGTCGTAAAACCGCACTAAAATCATTACACATAAAACCTACTTAGCACCGAGATAGATAAACAAGGCCAAGGTTCTAAGATGGTAGCTCAAAATAATCCAGGGTTAATCATCGATAGGTTCACCATGAAACAACAGCGAATGCCCGAATGCTACGCACCAGACTGCTTTCAACCGATTGCGAGTCACGAAAGTGGGGGAAATATCGGGGAAGAACTTTCTCCCTCTCCCCTCACCGCTAATCTGCAACCTTTTCAAAAAAAACTAAATAGAAAAATCACGCCAAGGGTAGAAATCGCGCCAATGGGGGGATAAAATACTTTGGCTATCATCAAGGCCATTTCACTGGATTGTAAATAAAACTTAATTTTGATGTTCTGAATTGAATTTCACCCGCTTAGTCGCTCAGGCTCGAAAATTACACTGCAATATAATTTCAATACATAAAAAAATTCTTAGCATTTTTTCACGTAAGACAGAAAAATAAAATCCTTTCTACAAAATTAAACTTGATACACTTGGAAGTCTTTTTCCAAAGATACTATTATTCAGTATGTTTGGCACGAATAAATCAATTGCTATCTTTTAACCAAATTGAGCCAAAATCAATTTTTTGATAAACAATACGAAGCAAGACAAGAAAGAATTCACAAGGATCAACGAGATAATATAAAACACATAAACCCCTGAAGAACTAAGCGCTTTTAAAAAGCAAGATCAGAACAATCAATTTTAATGCACCCGTGTAAACAAAGACCAATTAACTTAATAGCTAGAGGGAATGGTTGCGGTGGGACTCACCAGATGGCGTCTTCATTGGGGAATCTTCAGCTGGAAGGGAATAATCGCTGATATCCGTCGCCCAATCTCTCATCAATGCAGATTCAAAGTCTCGTTCAAAAGCATCATTATCAAACACACAAGGCATGCTGGAGTTTTGGCTGCTACCAGAACCCGAAAACAAGGGGGTGCTAGCGATTTCAACCCCGTACGGCAAAACGAGAGTCATCTTCACGCATATTTGCAGGAGCACTAGCACGAACCGAGAATTTTTACACACAAAATAACACCACACACAAATTCCAGGGTAAATCCAAAAGCAGGAACAATAGGTGCACCGCCTTCTAAAACAAGCGAGTAATCCAATATGCGCACGGCCCGAGAAAACAGGAAACTGTAAAAAATGCACTATTTTTTTTAATGGAACAGCGCTTAGCAATCGACGGAGCGATGCGCCGACCGATCTGCTCTGGGCTACGTCACCGAGTCGACTGGCTGGCTCTTTCGCTGCAGTCGCATCGGCAGCTGGTGAAGTAACAATTGCTTGCGTGGGAGCCTGCGCAGGCTACTGGAAGTCGCGCCATCTAGCGGCAGCACTACAGGTTGCCTCGCTCGCTTGCTGATATTATTTGTTTTGATTTGAAGTGGACGGAAAATTAGAATGTCAGTTGGGAAACACTTGATTTCTGCTCGTCGGTGTGGCGCAGTCTCTTATCGTACTCTTTTTATTGTAAACACCATTCTTCGGACTTGATCAGTGTGAAAAATATTTTTTATTCCTTCGAGGAAGGGTTAGGTAGAAAAACAGGATAGTTTAAGAGCTTGTTTTTGAGAAGCTTCAGAAACAATGCATAAGTGTTTATGAAAGTTTTGAGATAATTGAATTGTTTTCCAAGCACCAATTCACCTTACTCCATACTTAAATAAAAAATTTTAACGAGTTCATAAAGTATAATGACTAACTGTTAAGCATAAGAATAATCCAATCAGAATAATGTATACAATTTATGGCATCGTCAAAATATTTTATTGTTTCTCCGACCAACTGAAAATTCATCAAACTCACATCACTAAACAATACCTACCGCTTCTCCCATCTAAAATTAGAATTGTGAAATGAATTCAAACTGTTTATAATCTAAGAATCATTCTTGATCCCGAAGAGCATTATTTTGATGGATATACAATTTTAATGATTAAAACAAGGAACTAGAAATTCATGGGAAAGTATAAAGTTTCTCTCGGAGAATTTAAAATCCAGATTGCACCAATAGAAAAGAATTTATGAGAAGGGCTAAGACCAAAAAATTATTGAATTGGCTTTGAATTCGTCTAGGATAAATCCCATCTAAATGAAGAGCCAGGCCCGATTTAGAAAATTTTCTGTAATAGGCACATCACGGGGGTAAGAAGGGACCCAATATTTTATGTTAATCATAAAAACGAATTTGTATGACTATGTTAAAGATGTCACCAAAATGCCTTTAGATTTTTACATTTTGGAAGAAAAAATATGGGAATGGCATTCCAAAAAAACATGAAACGTTATTTTTATAATTATTCTCCCTTAAATTATGGGGCCCCTAGCCTAGGCCCCAGCCTCACTGGCCTAATAGTGAATCAGGGCCTGTGCAGAGTTCAAGAATTAACTCATTTGCGAGGTCACTTATTCTTTATTTAATAAACCCATATCAAAACAAACCCAAACTGAAACATTTCCCATTCAAAGCACCCATTAACCCGACTGTCGCCCTTTCTACCGCATGAGTCAGAAGAACATCGAGATCCGCTTCTCATGATCGGCGCCGTCCAGGCATGTTCGAAGCAGGCTCCTTCCTTCGCCGACCGGCATTCCTCCTGCCGAGGGGCCGCCACACCTGTAGAAATCGGTCCGTGAGAGAAAGGTATCTGCCGGGGGAGAAAACGTGTTCTAAGCGGATTCCTGGACATGCCTTCCTATTGTAGTGGACAGTATTGGGCGGTCAAGGCATGTGAGGTGTCACGTCTGTGTTGGAAGGGACGTATTGTGTGTGGATTGGGTCCCTTTTTGAAAGTGACTCTCGTCTTATTCTTGGACCGGTTTTGTTTGTATGTGGAGTTGAAGGTAGAGAACTACATACGTAAAGAAGGGGTATCAAACGGGATATTTTTATGTTAGGTAATAAATAAAAAAATTTCTTTTGCGAATTTGGGTCAGGGTGGCTACAGAACCTGGAAATCAGGGAAAAGTCAGGGAAATTTATTATCTGGAAAAATCAGGGAAATTCTTAAAAATATGTTAAAATCAGGGAAATTTCCTGATGAGATCATATTGTGCTTCAATTTTTCTTCCTTTGAAACCTTGTGAATATTTTTTTACTTTTCTTAGCTCAGTGAGAAACATATGCATCTCATACTATGCTTGGACTCAAGCATAACTCAAAGTCAAATATAAGTTTTTTAATATTTTATGGTTTTTTAATTACAAGGTAGTGATTTTCTTTAATTATCTTGTATGCATATAATGGTTCTAAGCAGGGCTCGATTTCTAAAAAAAGAGGTACCGGAACGGTTTAAATTTATAAAACAAATTCAAATGTGTTGTACTAGATTAGGAAGAGTGTTCAAACTTAATTATTGTATAAGACGAACTCTTTATACACCTTTTTTACAGTGGGTTATACTTTTTTCCCAACAGGGTGCCTCTTGTAGGAGGCGGGATAGCAATGGCGGGATAGGAGGCGGGATAGCATCAATGAACCATTAGTGTTGTATATTTTGCCAATTTAAGGAATATAATGCGTAGTTAAAATCCTTAAATAGTAGAATTTAAGATGTTGCAAACTTCCTTTGCAAATTTGCCCAGCGATCTGGCAAATCTGGTTCAAATAAAAAAGAATCAATTCCACAGGAGCGGATTGTGGGTAGTTCAAATGGGGGTTCACAATCATGTTTTAAAAGAAAAATTAAGTAACAACCTTGCAATTAAATCACAAATATTGTTATTTGCAAAAAAGATAAAAATGCATTAAAATATTTTTTGAAATTTGAAATATGTCTTCCTTATATTTTTTGGTAGGATTCTTACTGTTATGAACTTAATCTGAAAACAAATATGATAAGTTGAGTTCTAAATACAAAAAGGGGGTCTGGGGGTCCCCCAAAAAATTTTGGAAATTTGACAATAAAAACATGGTTTTAATTCATTTTATGACTTTTTTTTGTACAAAGAAAGGTATCTGCTGGGCTGATGAAGGGGTCTCGTGGGCCGTAGTTAAGAGACCCCTGAAATAGAATATGATTTTTTTTCCCGAAAAAGAGGTTCCGGAACTCCGTTCCGGCTGAAATCGAGCCCTGGTTCTAAGTAAAGAGAATCCCAGAAAATTAATAAAATTAGTTCCAGGAAATCAGGGAAAGCTGAAAGTTTAGTCCTGGAAATCAGGGAAAAGTCAAAGAATTTGTTTTCTCAGTTTCTGTAGCCACCCTGGTCATGGATATGGGGGTTTCAACAGTTTATATTTTTAAAAAATGTTTTTTAGCATCCTGATATTCTTGAGCCTCAATAATAATTAGTATGGCAAAAAAAATAATTTTATTTTATAAACATAAACTGTTAAAATATCTAAATCCATTTTACCCACCCCCATCTGATCCTAATTTTTCAACTTTTCAGACCCAAGTTAAAAAGGATCTTAAAGGAGATGAAGATAAGATAAAAAAGACTGGGGATAAAAATTAATCCAACTGCAAATTAAGTTCGTATTACTAGTACATTCAGAAGGTACAAATACTGAAGGAATATGGAACACTAAAGGGGGTTTTCTTATCTTGTTACTATAAATACCTCTTGTTATCAAATCCGTTGGTTTGTTGATAACCTTTTATCAATGTTTTAAGCAATATAACGCTGACCTCAGCTAAAATTATTCAGCTTATTTTCTGATATTCTGTTCTTGAAAAACTTTCCTTGTTGTGCATTAAGAGATAATCGAAAAATACTAATTTAACCAAGCTTAGATGTTCAGCTTAACTAATATCGGGCACGTTTCTATGTTTGATTTGTTTATCTTTTAAATTGCCGGTTTTTCATGACTATAAAAGTATAATTAGTTCAAATTGATAAAGGACTGTTTTTTTTAAACTAGAAAATGGCTAATTTTTTGGGGGGCAGGCCAGTAAAGTAAGGTACAGTTCCAACTTATAAAACTTAGGAACTACGTATTTACGTTTACATCTAACTAAAAGTGGAAATTCCTGAAAGAGTTGTCATGGTTAAGTTCAGATTTTATCAAAACCTGCGATTCTATAAAACAGGATATCCCCCCATTCCCTATCACACAATCGACTACCTAATCCGTCCTATGCCTATGACCCCTTATCGTTACGGGACGGGTATGAAAATGATAGAATCAGGTAATAATTTTCCTGTTATCGCTTATCCTTATGAACTTTTGAGGACATCGCGGAGGTTAACATTGTTAACAACGTAGTGAAAACATAGTTCATTGTCAAATTGTCATTGAACTATGTTTCTTAGGTTCCCAAGAGATTTGCACAAAAGCATGCGAAGTTGCACCGAAGTTTATGTTGTCAAATTTCATGTTTGGAAGTATTTAAAGTTCTGTAACTGGAACTGGTAATCATTGTTAACATTTTGCTTCTGACGTTGATATTTTAATTTCAATACTCAATTAAATGTTCAATTCAGTTTTTATTCATAGCATGGTATTCCATTTTTGCAACCAAACATTTAACATTTCAATGGGGCAAAACTTTACTGTTCAAAACTTTTTTTCTAAAGCCATTTTTACTCCTTAGGTTTTTACAAGGCATATTACTATCCAATGAGTTGAGAGGTACTTTTACTTCAATAAATTTCAATTGGAGTTAACAGCTTGGTGAGAAAACCTAAGAACTAAAGAATGTACTTGAAATTAAAGTAACATTTATTTGCAAGAAAGAACTATTAAAAAGAAGCAGTTTTATTAAATTTACTTTTTGCTATTTGTTCATGAAAAAAAAGATAAAAAAATTATCAATGGAATGAGATACTTGGAACTAAAAACTGCTTTGACGACGCTCTTGCATAATAAACAGCTCGCCATTACTTTTCACATCTTACTTAATCAAAAATTGTTCGTCCTGAATGACACACAACTTTCTTCTTCACTCCTTTTCATTAGATCCAACTCGACGCATGTCCGCATGTGGTTCTTGATTCTTCATTCTTCAATGTCACCATAATGGTCCGCATGCTTTTGTGCAAATCTCTTGGGAACCTAAGGTGTGTAGAAGAACTCTTGCGAAAGAGAAGAATGCGAAAAAGTCAAAGGAAAACAATGAGCTGACATTGAAAGCAAAAGAACAATGCAAAGGCACTTCTCTAAACTTTCATAATGATCGTTTTGAGGTCATTATGACCCTCTTGCTGAAATTGACATTTCTTCCATGAATTTAAACAAATGCGCGTTGCTTCGCCAAGTCAATGAAACTCAAGAGCGGATATCGTAAACGGATTGCAAAAGTGTTCCGAAACGGAGGATATTAGGGCACTTATATCTGTGGAGGTTTTTCCCAATTATTTCTCAGACAATCTATGATTCACTTATTAGTTCCCTTTATGGTTCATCTTTTTTATGAGGGATTCTTTCCATAGTCATATGGAAAAATGTGCATCTAAACTAAATTATGAAAAGTTTTAGAAAGGAAACAATAAACAAGATTACGTTTCTTAGAGACAAATATAAAAATTGCAATATTTAAGCCATTTCACTTTACAGCGAACGATAATGTTTCCCAAATTTTGCATGATATTGCATGCAGATCGTAATCTTGGCACATGATGAGATGTTATCAAAATACACAACTCGAACTGAAAACATTTTCTTCTGGTCAGTTGTAGATTAAATATCCAGAGTATTTTTTCAAAGATAAACAAGTAACAAACATGACAGTTATCTCATTCTTTTATCGAGTTAAACCTTTTAAAACTTTTTTTATGCTTAAACTTTTCTTTCTAAAATTATCTGGTTAGTAAGTCTTCCTCAATTATGAAACTTAATTTTCATTCCTTCTGAATTAGAGGGGCGAAATTTGATAAGAATTGTTTCAAGCGATTTCTGCCTACATTTGCTCTTAAAAGATTATGGTTCAAATTAACTTCGATAATAAGTAATATTTTAATAAACTATATAAATTCCTCTTATAATGTATAACATTGCTTTTATAGTCAACCCTTTGACTAACATATGTTTCATAAAATTTTGCATTTTTATAAACATAGCAAAATCTTTTTAATTACCTTAATTATTGATTAGTTATTAAGTCCCTGTAAGTAACACATAAACAAAACTTGAATTCCTATTTCTAGTTTCCAGATTTCTATCGAATAATGAGAAAACAGCAGTTTCAAAGAGAAATTGGAAATCTGTATTTACCCACACTAATAAAAATAATTTACAGCTACAAAAGGAACGCGTGTAAAGCTCAGTTATTAGATGCATTATAGGTTCCAATAAATACGTTGCATTCATCCTTCAAAAAGGTATATCATTAACCGAAATGCTAACACCCCATACAAGAATAATAATGCTTTAATTCGTCGCCCTTTCCCTAAAAATAAGTAAATAAAGTTTTCCTCCCATGCGAAAAACGTGGACAGGGTCATCTGGAAGCAAAATGGAGCAGTTCTATTTGTTTCACGAAAGACTACCACAATATAATTTTGAGTCGACTACTCGGCCCCTCCACTAACAGAATTTCTTTTCGTGCTTTTATTCCATAATTCCCGCTACCGGAGAGGACAAATGGTAGGTTGCTATGACGTCACGCATGCGTCCGATTATCGCACGATCGTTCGGGTTTACGCGTTCGATATTTCTGTTATCAGCAGTTGAAGATCAAAGTGTGACAATGTTTAGGCAATTACTTCATCGGAATACAGTTACGGTGAATGTGGAAATCGAGTGTTGGCGCGTGCGAAAAATGAACTTGAAATGCGACGTCATAAGCTCGAAGTGTTTATATAGAAAAACTAGAGATTTTTATACAGTCGTTTCCATTTTTGAAAAATAATAGTTAAATGACCTAAGGATAAAGAAAATCATTAACCCTTTACTCCACAAACCCTTTTTTTGAAACTCATCTACCCCTTTCACATTTTTAACAATAAAAATAGCTTTATTTACTTAACATGATTAAGCACACAAAAGAAAAAAAATGCATCCCCAAGGGACTGTACCCCGTTCAGGTAGAAAAGTTGCAATTTATTATTAATATATTATATAAAATTTAGCTTAACAAAAAATTAAGATAGTAATACAACATAAAAAACACGCTAACTAAAAAGAAGCAGAAAGTAGTTTTTCGTGAAAAATATGGAATTTTAGAAAAATTTCAAAGCTATGGTTTAGGTTACTTTCAATTATAAACAGAAAATTTATTAACTACACAATTATTTTCATTAAACCAGAAACTTTTCTTACATGTAAGAAAACTCTTGAAAAGTTAGGTAGTATTTGGTACAGTAACCCATGGGAAAATTCTCTTATTTGGTCATATTACAAAGATATTTAAGCATTTAGAACGAGTTTTGCGCATGTTGGTTACTAAAGATATGCCAAAAAAAATTTTTGTGATATTTTAGTGTCAACTGTAGAGAACCTGAAACCGATAACAAACTCGTTACAGTGGAGGAAGAAACCCGAGAAACGCAGAGGAAATTGTCTTTTTCGAGGAGCCACATGTCTGACCACGGGCTCAGCAGAAACAAGACGTATTTGAGAAGAAATGTTTCCTCAAGATAAGTGATAACTGAGGCGTCTTGGGAACTCCGGTAAGGATACACAATCATCGATCACAACGTCTGTGGAAGGTCAGACAGAAAAACAGTGAAAAAATATAAGCTGTTTTCGAACCTAAAAATAAACGCTGCGGTAGCTGTTCCCTAATAACCTTCATTTTAAAAGGAAACAGTGAAGATATCGACTTCATAATGACCCAGCGGTAAAAATTGAGATAAAATCCGTATGTATAGTAGCGTGGGTCATTTTCCTATGGCGAAAAAAAATTTTTACAAATTCTATCGGGCACAGCAAGAAAAGGGTGCCAAATGGTCTCAAACTAACATGTGTAAAATATTATTCCATTATAAAAACTCTTTTTGCCTCCGGATTGGCCTCAAATAGAACAAAAATATGTAATTTTTCATATTTTTAAAAAATTTTATTAATTAATTTTTTTGTCGACAACTCTTTAAAGTTCACAAATAAGGGTATTTAAAAGCAATTTTTATCACATTAGTCACCTTCATGCATTTTTAATACAAAAACAACTGCCAAAGTGGCAATATAATATGCTATCATATTAACAAGATCCGTAGAATATGAATTTCTTTTTTGCCAACAAACAGTGGATTGTCTGTGGTACAAATTTTAAATATTGGTAGTTCATATACATTCTCCCTCAAGTTTTTTCAGTATGAAACGGTGTTTTTAATTTTTCAAAATAGAAACGGTTTTATTTTTCATAAATATGCCGCGCTCTCGAAATTCAGCGGACAGTTATTTCACTGGCTAGTCTTGGGATCCAAATATGATCGCAAAAATATGTTGAAACAATTGTAGAATGGATAGTTCGTTCATAGGCAATATCAGTTATGATTCACTCAGTCATGATTTACCTATTTTTTTTGCTATAGCAATAGACTGAAACCCAGGCCCATGAAATTACACTTCTTTGAGGATTGACTCAATATAGCTTCATTCCCTTATGCGTTCATAAAAGTTAAATATCGCAAATTTAACTGTTAAGGATAATTGCAAGTAAGTTTTGAAAAGTAATGTAACTTATTTAAAAACTTAGGGGATAATACTGAGCTTTAAGCTAAAAACTGGGATCTACCGCTCTTCTTAAGAAAATATTTCAAAATTTGACTCATAAAATGTGGTTTTAATTTATTTTTGGACATTAAGGAATCATATGGGGACACTTGGGATGGACTATTCCTAATATGCCAAGAAATTTCAAGGAAATCCCAATTTTTAAACTACTATTCAAATGTTTTCCTTGGGGTTGAAACCTATAACCCAAAAAAGGTACCCACCTTCTGACGTATCCATTTTTATTAAAAATTTAATGCTTTTACCATCCTACTCAAACGACAATAAAGGTTTCGCACATTTTAATGATTCCAGCAAGAAATTTTTGATTGCCAATTCTAACCATTGAGATATTTCAAAATCTGCTGTATTACAACTCAAGTATTTCAACTCTGGTTTCATTTATAATTGTTTTATAGTCTTCAATGATGGTTTTTATACCATTGTGCACATTTATATTCATGACGGATTTGTGCAATCGAGGTAAAAGCTTGATTTTCGTTCGTCCATTTTTACATGAAATTACTATATTAATCGAAACTTTGAGGCCAATCCGGAGGCAAAAAGAGTTATTATAATCGAATAATATTTTACACATGTTAGTTTGAGACCATTTGGCACCCTTTTGTCGCTGTGCCCCTGACAAAATGTGAAAAAAAAGTTTTTGACCCACCCTAATGTATAGTGTGATGGATCAGGTCTCAATACCAAATACTATAATCTACTAAGTAAATACAACTTCAAAAAAATCATGGGGGAAGGTCCATAACCCAATTTTTATTGGAACTCAGTATTTATTTTGTCCATATAAAATTTTAGCATTGGTTGGTTGGGTTTTTATGGTTCAAAACCCAAAACAGGGTATAGTGCGTCAGATATGTCATTAAAATAAATCAAGTGGGCAAAAACCTTTGTCTGAAAATTTTAGCATTGAGTTATGGAGTACAAAGATTCAAATCTAAGTGTTTTAAAAGACTAAGACTATATATAAGTTAATGTATACACATGAGGGGTTCTAGAAATAATTTTGAGGCCCCAAAATACAAAAGTATAATTTGAGTCATTTTTAGTGATCTCGGAGTCTGTCTCTACCTGAAATTTGAACACACGACATTTTGTAAATGACAATTTTTATTTTACTAAATCTGTGAGACTTTTCTTAGGTTCATCAATAACAATTCAAATATATTCCTCCTCCCCACGACTTAGTTGTTTGATGCCTAAAATATGTAATTTTTTTTAATTGCTAGTGTCATTTAAACTTCTGTTTTACCACCCGTAGTGGAGATCCTTTACTGTGACGTTTGCAATGATGGAACTTGGAAGGGGTCTCCTTGATGAGCCGCAGCAGTTCCTTCACGTTTGCTGGAATCCCTTGGAATTCCAGAACTTTATCGCGAGGTGCTATTTTCGGAAGTAGAGGAAAGCGAGCTGCGCAAAAAACCAATGGGTGGAACAAGGAGATCCAGTATTGCTAGATCACGAAACACTCAGGGAAATACTATTTGAATGGAGCAGAAACCATTCCCGCAATGGACATGTGATGTTTTTTCCGTAGCACGTAATAAACTTTTTTCGCCATTGTACATTTTTTTAAAGTGCATTTAGTAGATAAATCTTAAAACCCTTTTAATGAATACAAAATGAATTTTGTGAAAAAGCAGTCGAGTGAAATTCCTCAAAATAATAATAATACTATATTAACATGTTTTTATAAACATGTCAGTTTAATGTTGTAAATCAAGTAACACTAATTAAATAATTAAGTACATATAAGTAATTAAGTATTCACTCTGTTTCACTTTCACTGTACATCTTAAGTGATTCATTCCTGTGTCGCTGTTGGCATAGAAAAGTGAAGGATTGAGTGGAAACGCTAATTCACATTTTTCACTTTGAATGATTCCTATAAAATGAACTGAAAAAGGGATAAGTCTGAAGAAGCCTGAAGTACATTAAAAATAATTTTACTTTTAATTGAAAAAATATATACTATGTAGTAAAGAATTTGAAAGTCTGTAAAAAATGTAAAAAATAAAGTTTTGGTCCAATCAAATACTAAATTTTCATGAAGTTAAAAGTAAAGCATAATATTTTTTAGAGACTTGGACCAATTCCTGTTAGAATTATAATACTAAAAATTAGTAAGCTAAAATATTAGCTTCCCACATCAGTGAAAAACAAACTTACAACACTTCGAAAATATAAGCTACATCAACCACTAGACGATGTTTTTTTCCATTTGTTATTTCTTTATCGAAAAATGTAGATATAATTTTTTCAAAGGTCACCAATATGAATCAAGTGATCCCTGGTGACTAGAAGTGTTGTTTCTTTGTCTTTCTCCTGTTTCTATGTAACCTTATGTGTTATAAATAAATAAATAATTTAAATATAAAAAAACCGGATCCTCTTCGAGAAACAAAATTAGACTGACGTTTAAATCACAGACGTCTCAATTTAAATCCAAACACGATCTCTCTAGTCTACAAAACTCGACCTCACGCTCAACCGTCAAATAATTCGAAAAGCAAGCACTAGAGTAAACCTCATTAGACAAAAGCGGGTTTCAAATGTGGTCGGCTTCTTCCTCTTTAACCTCTCCCTGCGGAGTACACATTCAAATAAAATTGGAAACTCAAAGTCGTGGGCGTTCGAGATCCCACGCAATAAGGGGGTCTAAATTCGGAAGCCTGTGTTTGCACACGGAAAGGGATGACAAACAGTGATGACTCCTGCACGAAAAGAAACAATTCAGAGGGGGCAGAGGAGCCCTGATGGGTTTCTCATTAAATGAAGATAGTGAAAAAAATTAACTCGATCTTAACGTAGGCGTTTCTTTAAAGATCGAGGAGTTTCCTGAGCATTGATGCGGTGGAAATTTAGTTGTACTATATAAGCGGTTTCTTTTCCTGCTATTAATATCTCCATATCCTATTTTTCAATACTCATATCCTATCTTTATACTCAAGCATATTTTTCTTGAGAGATTATTTCTATTAGAGCTCTTTGAATGAATACCTTTATTTTCGACCCACTCTATTCATTATTGCTCTTAAATGACGGTGTAAATTATTTTTGGTATCGAATAATTTTATGCATGATTTGGAGTGTTGGATTTCGGTGAAAAGGCCATTCATTGAAAAGGGCTTAAATAAAGGTTCTTAGCTTCTTGGAATTCGATTGAAAGATAATATCGATTTTTTTCCATTGGATTCTTTGAAAACTGAGAAACAGATGTTTTGGAACATGACAATAATTGAAAAATTTTAATAATAATAAGCACAAAAGTTGGAACTGGTTTTTTTATTCGAAACAATATATCAAGAGCTGGAAAATTTAAAGAGTTCTAAATAAAGGAATTGAACTTTATATACTTTAGGGTTATTAAATGAAAAGTTCCTATCTTACCCAAACGTTTAATTGAAATAACTTATTCACGAAGTTCGTTTATATTCATCCTAATCCTTTGCGAAGTAAACTTAGTCAAAACAGTTACAAGGCTAAAAATCTATCGACGTAAACTAAACTCAGATTCTCAGATAAGAGGTTTTTCACCGAAGATCTGTATTAATAGCTAGCTCCATTCCACGTTAAGTGCGTTAAGTAGGTCAATATGGCTAGGTCAGGGGTCGGCAACCTGCGGCTAGCGAGCCGCATGCGGCTCTTTGGATGTAAAGTTGCGGCTCTCCAGTTCCATATGAAAAAATTAATAATTTACTAATCAAAACTTTTAAAAAATCAGAAAATATATTTTTAGGTTCTCAAGATGAGTGAAAATCAAAACTCTACTTTTAAGGATTAGAATTCCATATAATTTCTGGGAACTAGTGAGAACTGAGAACTCCTTAACACTCCTAAAATATTTGGAATATGTGCTGATTTACCTTGAAAATTCTGTGACTTATAAGGAGTGATCCTTATTTGGTCTTTATAGAAGTTCTAAAAACTAATTAAAACACTATTAGGGGAAAATTTCCAAAATTTTTCTGAAGTAGGATCCACACACCCTCGAAATTTCGTTGTTTATTTATAATAACTGTTACTATTTTTCCTTGAAAATTCTGCTACTTAAACAATGAGAGGTGGTCTTAAGTTGCAATCGAAAAAGGAAAAAATGAGCTAAAACGCGATTTTGAAGTGGAAATTTCCAAAAAATTTTTCTCTGGACCAGACCCTCTTATTTTTTTCCAGTAATTCACATTGTTTATACATAATTTGGAAATTAAGTTCACTAAAATTAATTTACAATGTGTACGTAAGTCATCTAAAACTTGATATAAAAAAGTACCCTACCACAGAAAGGTGGAAATAGTGATTTTAGTTGGGGACAGAACCCAACAGAAAAAATGTTGGGTAAAAATGTTCCCCAACTAAAATCACCCTCCCAATCTAAAATCAAATATATTATATCAAGCATATACAATATCATTGAAGCAAAAAAAATTAGTGGCTCTTAAAAAACTGGGAAATTTCGTAAACTGTTACTTTTGGCTCTTCCGTTTTAAAAGGTTGCCGACCCCTGGGCTAGGTTAATGAAATCGGTTCTTGGGACACTCAAAAGCAGAGTCGCGAACAAGGCTATCGAACCGTCAAAGGCCTTTCTTTTTGTCCGAAGACCGATAAGACGTGTTTTTTACACCATCACGTGCCTTATCTTTGGGATAAAAGAACACGAGCAGGCAATGAACCCATTTGGTGATATTCTGAAAAAGTCGAACCGATACTTTGATAACATGAAATAAAATCGGAGATTAGACCCACATTTTTAATGAGAATTCCTAGTTTGATGAACTGGTCCGTTACCGTTTGATGATTTAGGTCCTTGGAAAACTCTTTAGGATTTTAATTTTGAATAGAATCTTATACTTTAGAAATCAATCTTGTGTTTATAAGAGTTGGATCTGCACAAATCAATGAGCAACAGATAAGATACTGAAATAATGTAGTCTAAACATACACAACACAAGGGTTTTTTATAAATATCTATGAAATTTCCTACCTAGAATAAAGTTTAGAAAGTACTTCACATAATGAAATTGAATAATCGTTGGCTAGTTCTTTAGCTACTATACTGAAGTTAATATAATGTTATTACAAATTTGTGTTCTATTCTAAAGTGTAATATAGTTATAATTATTCTATTAAAAAAAGGGTAACCAAAAATTCAACAAAAAGTAATGAATTAAAACAATTTCTATTATTGAATTAAATTATGCCATTGTTCTCAGATGAAGTGTATAATTTGCTGATGAAGAAATACGTTTCTAAAGAGAAATTATGAAAAACTTGGAGAAAGAAGACATTCATTAGCAGTGAACTAAGTAAGGCCATTAAAGTATTTCAGAGAAACGATTTCCTCAATATCCTAAAATCAACCATCGCGTATTCCGGTAAACCCATTAATGCACTCATAGTACTTCAATTCCGTCTATAACGGGATATAAAAAGAAAACTCTCATTCATTGAGGATATTTTAAGTAGAGGTTTACAACTTTTATAATTTCTTTATCTTTACCTGCATCATTCTTTAAATATTACATTTGACAATATACCAGAAATTAATATTAAAACTATTCAAACTATTAAACTCACAAAAGACAAATCTGGTTCTATTCTGAGTCTTTAAATGTTGGTTTTACCCACGACTAACAAAAGTGTTTGAAGCAATTTATGGCTTATGTCTTATAAAATAATTTTACTGCACCGTTTTAGTGCATCCTTAAAGAAGATTCTGTCGTATAAGCACGAGAACACCTGTTTTTATTCCAATATTATGCACAAAATTATTTTCGAATGTTGAGTATTTAATCAAAAAATGTCAAAAAATATATTACATTTAGATTTATTGAAATTACCCTTACCTTTAGAAGAGCGGTAAATTGTCTTACTACTTATATTTGTGTGTGTGCTTTAACAAAAAATATAAATTAGATGTCTATAAATAGTAGATCATCCCATTTTATAGGAAACCGAACTTAAGAATGAATTGAATAGCCATGGTTTGGTTATTAGCAATTAATTAAAATTTGGTATGAAAATTATTTAACACAGTTCGAATTCGTTAGTAAAAGAACGCTTTGAAAAATTACAACTATTTCAATTGGTGAACAGATAACGGAAGATCAAAATAAAATTGAAAACTGCTGGATGACTGGAGTTCAATCCCTTTTACCCTTCATTGAGAGTAAATACCGTTTATCTGTTTTTCTTGGATCTGTTTTCGTATGATTTTTAAATGATAGATAAGATGTTTATTTAAATGTGATAAGCTTTGAAAAGGAAAACATGTTGATCTAAAAACTAGTTCGGTCAATATCGTATCTCAGCACTTTTTTTATCAATCTAACTAAATGTCTGGAAATGCTTTCGAAATGCAATACATTTTTCAAACTTGGAGAATAGATCGCTTTTATTTAAAAGATCTATCCTTTCAAAAACTGTCAAGTTTGTTTAAATGTTAAGTACAAAGGATAAATTTAAATGTATGATAAAGGTTTCATTGGTAAAATGTAATGTTTCGATTGGTATTATGGCTATATTATTAGTATGTTTCTGAGTATCTCCCAAAATGATGATTTCACAGCCATGAGAGACACCGTCTCCCAAGTTACTTAAAGTGTCCCTCAGGTGTACCATCATAATAGTATAATATTTTACGCGCTAATGTTTTTTACATATTAAGTTTTGTTTTTATTAGTTATCCCATGGAATATTAATTTATGTAATTTTATTTCGTACTTTCCATTTATTCGTCTTAATTTTCCCATAGCGCCCTCTGGGATGTGATAGATCCGGCGATGTGATAGATGTCCGGTGATGTGATATCACAGGCGATGTGATAGATCCGGGCATTATCATAATAAGCCTGTGTATTTCGGGCGAAGTGATAAAAACTGTTATTTCTTTAATTAATATTAAAGCGATAAATGTCATTGAATTTATTACATTGCCGCTCTCACACTTCAAGATCATCACTTTTCCCATAGCGTATACACGGGCTAATTATTCCCTTTCTTTCCAATTCCCACCAACTGGGTGCAAGCAATATAGTATGTTGCCAAACAACTCCAGTATTGTATCGAGCCGCGACGCCAGGCCATCGTTTCCATGGCGACCGTCCAGACGCTACTCCGCCGAAGAGATCCCGAACAAAACAAAAACAACGAAAACCACGGGACTCCCCAACAGAACCACTCGCTCAGGGGAAAAAGAGGTCAACTTTCTCCGAGGAACCATCTCCACCGCAAACCGCAACCAATTGTCCGCCATCGGTGTACCCCCGTACTCGATAAGCTAATCTACAACATACTTGGGTGACCTTCTCAGGTTCCTACTTTTTGCATAGATAGGATTCCGTCGCCCCTTCCTTCGAGAACAAACAACGGAAATGTTTGTTTTGTTTGGTCAAGAGAAGTCGGAAAGAAAAACGATCGAATTCATTCGGCGAAGAATTTGATGGAATTGGCTCCAAATATGGTTAAGAAATCACACTCGCTAGACAATCCTAATTCTTCTAGTATAATTTCTTAATTTTATTTCAATACACCTTTATTTTACTATCAATTAATTCCACAATGTGCAAATACCGAAGTCATATCGTCAGCAAAAACGTGTGGACCATTAAAATAATAAAAAATTCTTTAAAAAGATTTTTGAAAGATATTTTAGAATGAGCTTAGTGTTCATTCAACCCTCAATTAGAAAAGAGAATCTTTTATCTCCGAATAAAACAAACTAATTCAAAGAAAGAATGATACTAATGAATAAGGTAATTAACCAATATAATTAGGATTCCAACGAAAGTGGCATTTTTTTCGAATGACTTGGGAGAAAATTCTTTGCATAAGAACAAATGCCAAATTATTGGTAGTATTTAAACTCAGTATTAGGTATTTCATCAACACAATAGTTGGAAAGAAAACATAACCACATGACATTAATAACTAACAAGCGTTAAACCATTCATACGCATATCAGTTAAAATTTATAAAAATGAGAGATATTAATCACTGCATAAATCCTCAGAGAAAAATTTATTCTCTAATAGGGAACAGATTTTTTTAAAAAGTTCGAATCGTCTAAGAATGATCGACTTTCTTTTAATTCAATTATACCCCGGACAATAGAACTTGGATTGGAGAGTTTTTAATGAAAGAAATTCCTATTAACTTCACTTTTCCCCCATTTAAAAATGGAATTCTTTCTGGAATCTTTGCTGATGGCGAAGCAGTCCAAGCCGTGCAAATAATTAGACCGAAATTTAATTCTATTTCTTTGAATGGATCCCAAGTCTTACAAAAAAGGGGAGGGGAAGCATGGGAGAAGTAAATGGAACAACTTTAAATGGTGCGTAAAGGCAGTATTATTAATAGGAATAGTTTCAACTTTAAATGACTCCGAATTCCGTACATTTGAAATACCTTTGGGTTACCTCAGAATCGATACAGTAAGTAATTATCTGAAGGCTTTGCGTGATATTTAAATGAAAATTTACTTCTAAATGCAAATTTTCTCCCATGAGTGCATGGATTTTCGTTTTTTTATGTGGAAAGCGTGAAAATGTTTAGTTTTTAGTTCATAACATTTAAGTGAGAGTGCTTAAAAATTACCAAAGATCTCAATTAACATTTATGTTTATAGGGTTGATATATATTTAATTTTATCGCTTATTCTTAAGTAAGAGTTTTATGGTAAGTAGGTATAAGTATAAGTTAAATCAACAGTTATTATGAACAGCGCTTGCAAAGATTTTCTTATTCGCTACAAATATGACTAGTCTTGTTTATAAAAAGCAAACTGATAACTTGATTAAGAAGAAATGTGTTCGCTCACATGCCAACACAGCAGAAAAAAACAAGTTAGATTATCCCTAAGTAATAACTGCTTTATTATTAATCATCCTAAAAAAATTTTATAAGTTTGGATACAGTAAATGGTAATAATAATATGTGAATAATATATGAATAATGGATGAAAAAATATATGAAATATATGAAAAAATATGATACTTAACATTTCTGAACCGAAAACCACTGAAATGAAAATACAAAAAATTCTGTATCTTTCTCTCTCTTGATAAGTTTTTAAGAATACTAAATGATTTTATGATAATTTTAAGTCAAACTGAAAGAGGATGGAAGTGTATGAAAATACAAGGACTAAAAATTAAACTATTAAAACTACATTAATATTTCTAACAAGTCATTAAGTATTTAGAAATTTAAAAAACAGTTGCTTGGTTGTTAAATTATAGATACACGTATTTTGAAATTACAAAATAATATTCACAAAATTTCATATTTTCACCCCTAATACCGATTACCAGTAGACCGTTATATTTAGTGCCCATTAGTTTCAAGTTCTTTGAACTAAAGCAATTTGAGATCTTTCTTTGTTTGGAAACTGTAAATAATTAAACACTCTAAACAAAGGAGAACAAGATACCTACTTTGTTTACAATTTCCAAACCATCATCATTTTCAGGATGAGGTTATCCTGACGCAATCGCCGGAAAAAGGATGATGCCATTCCGTCACAACAAAACGAGACGACATCAAACAGTGCATAAATATAGAACTATAATAATAATGGGCATTTATCAGTTTTGCTGCAAGAAGAAGCCGATCAGTTTCGGTAGCATGCAACTTATCGGTTTTGTTTCGTAATTAATAAAATGTCAAGGGAAATTCTCTTAATCAGTTCGTCGAAATATAGGAAATGGAGAATCCGAGCAACCTCGAGCGCAAGAGTTCTAAAATAACTGCAACAATGATGAGAGGATTTCACAACGGAAACCTTTTTATAGTCTATTTCAAGGGATTACATTTGGGTTTAATAAAATTGCAATTAAAACTAGTTTTAGAGGGGAGTTTAAAACTGGGTTGGCTGGATTGGACCCAACGGGTTTTTTCAAAAAAAACCATTTGAAAAAACCCACATTTTGGACCCATTTTTGGGTTTTTTCAAGAAAAATCAAGATTTTGGCAGTTCCTTCAGAATTTAATGGGTTTTTTCAAAATTTAAGCAATGTTTCAAAAATTAAATGGTATTTTTTCAATTTCAGGGAGTTTTTTTAAAGTTAAATAGGTTCTTTCATTATTCAGTGGGTTTTTTCATTATTGAAGGGATTTTTTTTTTCAAAATTTAGGACGTTTAAAGTTCAAACTAGATATAAAAAATAAAGAAGATTTTATAAAATTTCAGTGGGTTTTTTCAAAGTTGAATAAATTTCTTTCAATACTATTGAATGGGTTTTTTCAAAGTTTAGGATATTTTTTAAATTTTAGTGGGTTTTTCAAAATTTAAACCAGGTTTCAGTAAATAAAGGGTGTTTTTACAATTTCAGTGGGTTTTTTTCAAAGCATAAAAACCTTGAAAAAACCCACTTAACTGTGTAAAAACTGACATTATTTTGACAGAACACATTTAACTTAGAAAGAACTCACTAAAATTTAAAAAAAACCACTTATTATGAAGGAGAAAACCACTTTATTTAAAAAACCCACACTTTTTCCGAAAAAAACCCAGTTTTATATGGGTTTTTTCAATAAACCCGGGTTTTTGCCAACCCTGGTTTAAGAAAGAGCATTTTACTTTCTTTAAGTACGAGTGACTTTGATAAGGTTTATTGGACTAATTTGATAACTTTTAAATGAAATTTATATCGCTTGTACGAACTCGGATGTAACAAGAACTTAGATTTTAGCAAGATAATAATAGGTTAATAAAACATTAATTGTCAGTCAATGTTAAATATTTGTTAACAATTAGTTGGTACAATGTTAAACGTAGAGAACAAAATCCGCTTATAGCGGACAAAGCAAAACCCGGTTATAAGTAGCATTAATTTTTAAATTATTGGAACTTGCATTTTCCCATCTTAATATTGTTTTACCTCCTTACATAACAAAGCAAAATAACATTTTCAGTGCCAGGAGGAAAAAAAACCGGTTTATTTATTACCTTTGTGTATTTTTCATAGTTTGTTTTCTTATTATCAAATCTTGAAATTTTACCTTTTGTTCGCTAAAAAACCTGTTTCGACTACAGTAAAATACAGTGCAACACATAATTATAGGTCCACCTAAAAATATCTTAAAAATTGAACAAAAACAATTTCATTTTGTAGTGTGAGTGTTAAAATGATTTTTTAACAATCATTAGTGAAAAACCTAAGCATTTTTTTAATAGTTTTATTTATTTAATTTAACAAATTTCATTAAATTGAGAAAAATCCCTTATTACACTGACACATAAATATAGGTCCATAGGACATAAATATAGGACAATAAAATGTGGATAAATATAGATAAATGTGGATAAATATAGGACATTAATAATTTATTTGACGGCCATTTCTGAAAATAACATCGAAAATTTTGTTTCCCATACTTTGAGAAAGGTTTTTCAGTGTAAATTCATTTAAATTTTTCCAGGTTTTTATAATTGCTTTTTAAATTCTTCCACAATAGAGTAATTTAAGTTATTTTCATATATTTCACGAACTAAGAGTCCCCAAACATTCTCCATTGGATTCAGGTCCGGGGAGCAAGCCGGCCCGTCTAAATAATCAATTTTGTTAGCAGCAAACCATAGTTTGGTGCTACTACTGCTTTGTACAGCGGCTGTTGGAAAATTCGTTCACAACGACGAAATCTTCTCATGTATGGTAGAAGGTTGCTCTTAAGTACAGTTTGATATGCTACACTATCCATTTTACATGACACAAATGCCAGGGAGACAGTATCACCAAAAAATGCCCCACACACCATGCAACTACCCCCTCCAAAATTTCTTTTAGAGAAGTATTTTTTATCTTTCCTTAATTCACATGCCAATAAGAATTATACCCGTCAGGGCCATCCAATTAGAATTTTTTCATCACTGAACACTATCTGCAACAAAAAAAATTACTGTAGTACAGAGAAGTACGTGAAAAAGCATAATTACATGATAAAAACAAAATTCTTACTTTACTCCAGTCAGTTTGCATGTTTTTCCGGGAAAATTGTAGTCTTGCACTCAAATAGGCAACCTTTAAATATGGGGAGGGTTTCAATTTTGCTCTCCCGATGTGAGGACTTGATTTAATTACTCTTCTGATGGTTTTTCTGCTCACTTTTAAGCCATTTTTCCTCTTAATCTCCTTCAGAGTTATAGAAGAATTGGATGCTGATGCGCTAATAATTCGCCGCTTATCTTGGGAAGATAGCTTGGAGGGGCGTCCAGGATGTTTTTTTGTTCCATAACAGGTCTTATTTCGTAGAAAATTTCCAACTACACTATGAGACCAGATTATTTTACGAGCGATTTCTCTTACTCCATATCCACGGTCACCGTATCCCTCAATTAATCCCTTTTCACGTTCAGAAAGCTTTAAACCACGGGCCATAGCTGCTTCTTACTATTTAAATGCACCAAATTCGTTAACATGCCTTTATAACAAGAAAATTAAGCGTGGACCTATCTATAATTATAAGACGCATAAATTAGCTCTAAATTAATAATTACTACTGCGCATGCGCAGCACCAGGTTAATTTGCATATTTTTAATTTCAAAAGACAAGTATTTTTCATGCATGCAAATTTCAAATATTAACTTTTACTCCAACTTCAAAAATTCCGAGACCTATTATTATTATCTGTCGCAGTGTATTCATAACCTAGGTAATACAAAGATTCGTATTTCGTTGTGATGGTTCCAAAAAAACGAGTTCATCTAAAATAACTTATTTTATATCAATGATTACTAAGTATACTTTATGCTTTGATTTAAAAAAGAGTACTATGTTAATGTTCATAATTTATATTTACGATTTCATTTCCTTCTTCTACTTGAAATTTTTGTTTTTAAAGCCTGCTACCATGTCTTTAATCTGGTCCCTAAACCATAAATACCAAATCCTAAAAACCTCTCTGTGATCCCCTAACATTAGGGACTCTGTGACACTGCCATAGGAAGTTACACCCTAGCCTAAACCCAAAAACAATAAGTAGTACTTCATATACCCCAATGAGAAAACAAATGCCTCATACCCTCTATTGATTGATGATACTTGTTCGCAAACAATACATAAAATTTTTCGAGACACTCCCCAAGTTAAGTGTACCTCACAACAAATATATCCTCTCCCAACTCCCCTAGCCTATTTCATTAAAAAAATTACCCACCTAGGTTTTTGCAACAAGGGTGGACATCAAGCTCATTGCTGTCGTAACAGTACCCCATGTCCTAATTGTTGTGTTTATTTCCTGAAACGATGAAGATGAATCATCGATAGTGGGCAGAAAGTAGCTCTTTGTAGGTTTCTTAATTGTTTATTATTACTTTTTCCTAGCTTCGAGCGCTGATGTTTTTATCTTACCGTGTTAACACACATTCCGACACCGAATGCGAAGGTTGGGATGATAAGTGTGGTTGAGTTGCAAATGAGATATATATCAATGAATTCGAAATGGTAAGGTGTTTTTAATAACAGTTAGTCCAAGAAAGTTAGCTCAAAAAAGGGGTTCAAGTGGAACAAATTGTAAAAGAAAGTTTGATAGGTGATTCTTGTAGGAAATTTTCCGTAGAAAACGATGGTGAAACGTATACCAAAATTAACCGTGTCCTTTAGCCAATATGGCGGATTTTCCAAAATGGCGGTCAATCGTTTTTAACTTATTACTTCCTAAAAATTGTTAATAAAATTATAAATTTTGCAGTAAGTGATTAAAATTTAGTAGCAAAAACAATGGGGAACTGTTTTTTTCTCTTACGATAAGTCATTTATCCAATATGGCGGATTTTCCAAAATGGCGTCCTCTAATGTTTATAGTAAGTAAAATTATGATGATAAATTCGTAATTTTTACAGGATATGGTTAGAATTAAGTCATAATAATGTTCATATAAGTTTCATCTCCTCAATGTATCAAATATGGCGGATTTTTCAAAATGGCGGACAATCGTATTTTACTTATTTGCTAAAAATCGTTAATAAAATAAAACTTTTGCAGTAAATTATTAGAATTCAGTTGCAAAAATAATGTGGAACTGTTTTTTTTCTCTTACGATTAGTCATTTATCCAATATGGCGGATTTTCCAAAATGACGTCCACTAATGTTTATAATACATAAATTCTGATGATAAATTCATAATTTGTACAGGATACGGTTAGAATTAAGTCACAATAATATTGATAAAAGTTTCCTCCCCCTCAATGTATCAAATATGGCAGATTTTCCAAAATGGCGGCCACATATTTAGATCCTTTTTATTTTTAACGTTTTTACATATATATAAATTTTATTTTGGCATAACATAAATATTTATATATTAAATTACTTATAAAATAGTATATTAACCAAGATTTTGCGATACATATAAATAATTTCCAAAAAGGCGGCCCCATATTTCAAACTTAGTGGTAAATGGTAATTTTTGAATTTCTACCTACCTTTAAAATTATTTACCAGTAAATTTTAGTAAAATATAAGTATTCTGCTTATATTTTACCTAATAACATTTAATATTTCTAATTATTAAGAAAAAAAATTAGAAATAAAAAGGATCTAAATAAGTGGCCGCCATTTTGGAAAATCCGCCATATTTGATACATTGAGGGGGAGGAAACTTTTATCAATATTATTGTGACTTAATTCTAACCGTATCCTGTACAAATTACGAATTTATCATCAGAATTTTACTTATTATAAACATTAGTGGACGCCATTTTGGAAAATCCGCCATATTGGATAAATGACTTATCGTAAGAGAAAAAAACAGTTCCCCATTGTTTTTGCTACTAAATTTTAATCATTAACTGCAAAATTTATAATTTTATTAACAATTTTTAGGAAGTAATAAGTTAAAAACGATTGACCGCCATTTTGGAAAATCCGCCATATTGGCTAAAGGACACGGTTAATTTTGGTATACATTTCACCATCGTTTTCTACGGAAAATTTCCTATAAAAATCACCTATCAAACTTTCTTTTACAATTTGTTCCACTTCAAACCTTATCTTTCTTGGACTTAGTTGCGACTAAATAGTCAACAAATGTCTCCATCCAATCAACAAGAACAACAAGAATAATAATAGTTGCCATTGAGTTCAAGTAATATAATGAAGACTTAAGAGTCACGGTTGGTCAAAAGACTCAAAAGTGCTTGATGTCTAGGAATGCGTCTTTTTCGCATGAAATTTTAAATGAGAAGAAATTAAATGCTCATATTGCTCATTTATTAAAAATGGCAGCTTAAAGATGGAGTTAAATTTTCCCCTCATTTATTGGTAGTACAGAGTACTATACAGATTCTCTGTAGTTTCTGCGGTCAATTTAAAGTTCTCAGTTAACTTAAAAGTTCGATAAGATTAATTTATACTTTTTTCATGCAAAGCATTGTTATTTCCGAATAAAAACAACAGGATTATAGCTTTTGATTGCATATAATATTCCAAATCAACTCTGGAGGTTGGAGTTGTTATTGTAGAAAGCACATTTTTATTTATCAATTCTACTCTACTACTTTCTACGAGTGCAACCAGGGAATCTTTTTTTTTTCGAAAAATCGCTTATTATCTTAGGAATTGCAGTGTCAAACTTTGAATAAAGATAAAATAGTTCAATCATAGTGCACCATAAACGACGAATTCTTAAGCATAATTTTGATCATTATCTCTTCACTTCTTGTGCCTCTTTCTCTAAACAATGTGTAGGATAAGGATTAGGGTAAATCGAAAAAAAATTCTTTTGGAAATCTCTCGGGATTGGGGTTGCAAAAGTTGTGTATTGGTATCAATAAGACGTGTGCAAAATTTGGAAGGAATCAAACAAATTCTAGAGGTTGCGCATTGAGCTTGAAATCTAGAAATACAGTCGAGTCCGCTTAATGTGATCACGGTTAATGTTATCAATCGGATAATGTTATCGAAATCGACAGGTCCCGATCATTCCTATATAATTTAATGTAAAATACATCGTTTAATATGATCAATTTTGCATTATCACTCTGCTTAATGTTATCAAAATTTGTCTATATCCCTTTTAAAACGACCACTTTTGAGTTATAATTTCATGTTGAAGGTCAATTTTTACAAGTAAACATCTGCTCCATGATAAAATCTGGTGCTTCTTTTTTTCTGAAACTCAATATGAGTAAGAAAAATAAAATTTTCCCCTTAAAATTTTACCTAGTGTAAAAATAGAGTTTTGAATATATTTATTACGATTACATAACTTTGATTTTAAAGCAAACAATCTAGTTACACTGTTTGCTGTTTTTTGATATGAGATCGCTTATTGTTATCGATCGGATAATGTTATCAGTTTAATCTTGGACAATTGCGATCACATTAAGCGGACTCGACGTGGACACAAATTGGAGCCGAGCGGCGTAGCGAACAGCCACGAACACGCTCTGCGCAAGCGTCGCTCTTAGAGCCTCCGAGTTGCGCGTGCGCAGAGCGTGTTCGTGGCTGTTCGCCATCGCCGCTCGGCTCCAATTTGTGTCCACCATTAGGAAAATAAGCCTTTTTTCGATTCACTCTAATAAGGATACTAACAAACCGACTAGTTTTTAAACAGAAAGAAGGAGTGAGTAAAGAGAGAGGCTCGGGAAACACTCTGTACCGAGTGTGCTGGGAGACCTTCGCTAATTTCTCATCCTCTGTGCCAGGGGAAGGCCTATGCTAACGACTTGCTCCCAGAATAGAACGCTCGGAAAAAGCGCGTAAACACTGTGATTCGCAAAAGAGAAAATATTTCACTCCTGCGAGTGTCTGGAACACACACAGGCGTCGTTCCTTGTTGAACCCAAACGGAAAATCCTTCGATATCTGCGAGAAAAATGATGTGTGGTTTGGTTTCACAAATTTTTAAATCATTGCTTGATAGGTCTATCGTATATTTCATGGAGAACTTCTTTGTTTTATTAGAGGATCTCTTACCGGAGAACTTCTTAATCTGTATCCTAATGGATAAAGTGGGCAGTGAAAGTTAATTTTACCAGTTGGACTACCCAGCGAAAAAAAGCAGCAAAATTTCTTCAAAAAAGCGAAGGGAATTTGGACACTTTATCTGCAGTTTTCTTTAAGAAATTTGCAGTTTTATGCCTTTGGAATGTATTCAAAACTCCTGTAAAAAACTGCAGGCTTTCGTGCTGAAGTCCTATTTATACAAAATAACTAGACTTCTTTGAGAAAACTGCCCTTTTGACACTTTTTTGAAAGAATTTTGGACATGTTTTTTTTTATGGGTATGTCCAGCTGAAAGCAAGGCTATTGTAAAAATTCATATAAAAAAATTGTCGACAGATTATTTTCAATGTGACCAGTGTGGTGTTCCAAATATATCCCACGATAATCAATTGATGATCGAATTTGTCATAAAGTTTAAGTGAGAAGTGGGAGTGATCTCAAATCCACCAAAAGAGTCACCCATAAAGATATCAGCTCTTTAAAAGAAGGAATCTTAGCACTACTAAAATGTATTCTGCATTTGGATTGGATGACACTTAGTCCACTGAAAATAGCGAAAAATAGGGCAGAACCTCAAACAAATTGCAATAGAAGGTTTCTCAACGGTTTTCACTTAGAAATGACCTCAATAATAACATACTAAAAATCGGCCAAAATCGGCCGGGTGGAAGTTTAATTTTTTTTGAAATTTTTTAAAAATGGCCGAAAAAAAATTTAAAAAAAAAAACATGTGATACATGTTTATAGGTTATTTTTGAGTGCTGAAACCGAATATTGCATATAGTTTGGAAAAAAAATTTCAATTTCAATTTTTTAAATTAATTTGAATAATTAGCTATATGAAAAAATGGTACATTCGTATTAGCTCGTCCATTCGCCAACAGGGGCGATAAGTCGCCAAGCTTGGTAAACCCCGCAACACTACCGTTGATTCTGGTAACCCTGGAAAACGTAGCGAAATCGCGCTAGTTCCGATCACTGGCGCATGCGCGCGCAATTTAAATCGGTACGCCCATGGGTGAAATAATGTGTGCGCACCGCGCACGTTGTTTTGAACGTAAATTCAACAGTGTTTACAAGGTAAGAACGAAGACTGCATCTGAAAGGTAGGAGTCTAAATGCTTTCGTGTCGTTCCACGGTGAACTTTGTTGCGCCATTTTGCCGAGCCCCAGAGTCTTTCAATGTTTTGCGTATGCACGCCGGCGGTAGGATCGACCATTTTGCAAGTAAGTTAGTGCTAAAAGTTATTTTTATGCTCTTACCGAGTGATATCCGTAGTTTTGGTTCATCCAAGAATACTGATTCCCCTTTTTCTGAATCCTTACCGTGTCTGATTACCCCCACAACGAGTTTGGTTATAGACAGGGCAGGGGGGGTTTGGGGGGGGCGGCAGCCCCCCCCAACCACATGAAACTTTTATTTTTTATTTTCTGATGTTATAAAGATGTTTCTGATGTTAAAAAATGTGTTTTTCGGCGATTCTGATGAAATCCCGTATTTTGGCGCGTTTTGGCGAAATTTGGCGAAGTTGGCGAAAACGATGGACGGGCTAATACGAAAGTACCGAAAAAATTAAAACCCCCCTAAAAACCTAACAAAAACATCAAACGAGATAAATCCAACGGTGTTCATTTAGAAATGACCTAAATATTAAAATACTAAAATTTAAAATTTTACGAGTTAAAGAATTAAATTTTTTTTACAAATTTCCATTTTTTTTGCGAAAAATGCATTTTTTTTTCCAAATTCGTGCCAAAAACTTTAGAGGCTTTTGAGAAGGTAATTTTTCGGTGGATATTGTCCACAGATAGATAAATAATGGAAAACCGGTGGATTTGTCTCTCAATGAATTAGTTAATTATTTTATTTAAAATTTTGAAATTGGTAAAATGTAGTACAAATGTGAAAAAAATAATTAATGAAAAAAACCTTTTTAAAGAACAACGTTTTTAAAATGCACTAAAAAGTATAAAATAATTTTTTGCAACTCCTTGTAAAACGAAAAACGTGGGGATCATGAATATTTACAGCCACTACTCTTGTCACTCTATTTACCATTATATCCACAGTTAAAAATTATTTAAATTAATGATGAAATTAAGTTGGATTAAATACCTAATGCATGATCCCCACGTTTTTCGTTTTACAAGGAGTTGCAAAAAATTATTTTATACTTTTTAGTGCATTTTAAAAACGTTGTTCTTTAAAAAGGTTTTTTTCATTAATTATTTTCTGGTTTTTAGTTTTGTTGTGTAAAGTTTAGAATTCGCGACCTGAACGCCTTCCAAGAATTTGATTATTTTCTCTTTATTTAAAACTAAAAAGTGTTTTTTTTCTGAACTTTAACTATAACACATGGCTTTACCCTGTTTTGTTAAAATCATTGCACAGTTTTTGCCTCTAGCTATTATTCAGATGATGTTGGAAATTTTTGAAACACTAGTAATATAAAAAAAAGAATTCGCGACCTGAACGCCTTCCAAGAATTTGATTATTTTCTCTTTATTTAAAACTAAAAAGTGTTTTTTTTCTGAACTTTAACTATAACACATGGCTTTACCCTGTTTTGTTAAAATCATTGCACAGTTTTTGCCTCTAGCTATTATTCAGATGATGTTGGAAATTTTTGAAACACTAGTAATATAAAAAAAGTGTTTTAAAAATATATTGGTGAGAAACTTGTCAGTAGCTAATTAATAAAGTCAGTCCCTTAGATGTATTACAAATACAAAACTTGCATGAAGTACTGCATGTACTGTGTATTACTTTTATTCTTACAAATTTTCATTTTACTAATATTTTATACAACACTTCTAAAGCCATCTTGATAACGAGAGGAGGCAAACTGCACAACAATGATTTTTTAAAAATAAGGTCCTATAGTTGAACTTCTAAATTTTAAGTCCCCCTGGGGGTTCAGGGACAGCAAATTGAACCGAACTAACGAGATAATATCGTATTGTCATCCAGATCTGAACTATGTTCAAAATTTCAAGTCTCTAGCTCATGGGGAAGTATGTTTAAAATTGATTACTAAATTCCTCCCGAACAGACAGATAGACGGACGGACGGACGGACAGACAAGATTGAAAGCGACCTAATAAAAACGTTGTAAAAAGGTAATACTTTGGCATATTTACATCAGAATTTAAAATAATTAACTAATTCATTGAGGGTCAATTCCACCGGTTTTCAATTATATAACTATCTGTGGACAATATCCACCGAAAAATGACCTTTTCAAAAGTCTCTAAAGTTTTTGGCACGAATTTGAAAAAAAAATGAATTTTTCGCAAAAAAAATGGAAATTTGAAAAAAAATTTAACTTCTTTAACTCGTAAAATTTTTAAATTTTAGTATGTTAATATTTAGGTAATTTCTAAATGAAAACCGTTGGATTTATCTCTTTTGATGTTTTTGTTAGGTTTTTAGGGGGGTTTTAATTTTTTCATATAGCTAATTATTCAAATTAATTTAAAAAATTGAAATTTCAATTTTTTTCCCAAACTAAATGCAATATTCGGTTTCAGCACTCAAAAATAACCTATAAACATGTATCACATGTCTAAATTATTGTTTTGGTTTTTTTAAATTTTTTTTTCGGCCATTTTTAAAAAATTTGAAAAAAATTAAACTTCCGCCCGGCCGATTTTGGCCGATTTTTAGTATGTTATTATTGAGGTCATTTCTAAGTGAAAACCGTTGAGAAACCTTCTATTGCAATTTGTTTGAGGTTCAACTCTATTTTCAGTGGACTAACTGCACATTTCAGCATTACATAGTTATAATAGCCGTTTTTTATGTTTGTTTTTTTCAAATAATAGTTAGGAAAGCGTTAGTGCAGTTAAACTAAGTTAATGGGTTCTATTGATACATTAGTATTGAATTAAACCCTAATTTTGCTGAGACAAAAGTGTATCTATAGTTTATAAAAATGCTCGAAATTATAAATTACCTTAAGGTCAGGTGGATTTGAACTTCGCAAACTGCCGAACATTAATCA
Organism: Tetragnatha versicolor; assembly: GCA_024610705.1. NCBI lineage: Eukaryota > Metazoa > Arthropoda > Arachnida > Araneae > Tetragnathidae > Tetragnatha > Tetragnatha versicolor. The sequence continues at coordinate 21,098,981 of JANDEH010000002.1, read as the reverse complement.
TTCCCGACGCATCAACTCTGATAAACTAGGATAAATCTCCTCTGTGATTGAACACCCGGGGTGTAAAAAAACTGTACTTATTTAAACACGGCTTGTAAACAAATTTCCTTGCCAAGATGCTATAATTTCCATGCATCAATTAGGTTTATGGATCATAACTTAATTTGATAATTTTACATTTAAAAAAAGTATTTTTCATATATGTCTGGCTTTAATTAAAAAAACATTGCTTTATTAAAAATAAACGTTGTTTTATTTAACAGCTTTTTGTTTGTAGTTTTTGTGTTTTAGGTTGTTTTTAGTTTTTAATTCATTGTAAACGAAGACATGGGCCACATGGGCCAAAGTACTTTTTAAATAAATTTAATTAAATTTCTAAGTAAACACTAAATTAATATATGTGAATAAGTATTATTTTGTTAATATTTGGGTATTTTTTTATGTTCGTATAAATTCCTTTTTTATATGGAGTTAATGCTTCAATAACTTTTAAATCTGTTTGGTTTAGAAGCTTATAATAATGTAACAAGCTATAAAAGACAAATAATATTTTTAAAACAACGGATTTTTACACCATCTGACATGCTGCATGCTAATAGACTAATCCTGTTATGCAGAAAAACAAGACGCATCATGAAACAAAACGTTCCACTAAGCGTTCTTTGAAAAAATTCGATAAAAACAAGGAACGAGATTTTGACATTCTACTCTTTGGCCTTGTGCGGTTGACAGCCAAATGAGGTAGACAACTCTGATGCTCAAAAGACTTTTTGTAATTATGTCATTACAGCCATTCAAAGGAACTGAGTCGCGTTTCCGACTTCGACATGGCGGTCGCAGCTCACATCTTCGCCAACCGCTGATGAAATGTTTATTTACGATTACAAAACTTACGCATTTGATTGTGATAAAACGGAATTAGGAATAATGATAATGAGAATTTTCTTATCATGTCTGGTCTGCAATTTTTTTTGCTGTACATAAAGAATTGTTTTCTTTCTTGTGAAACGGCTTTTGCCTAGATTTTATAAATTACAGTTTGGTGTAGCCTAAGTAAAAATTAACTCTTATTCCTTTTTATCTTCCGTAACTTTACTTTAAGAAAACGCATTGAACAATAGGACTTATTAGCATATTTAATGGTAGGGTATGGAACCAGTGTTTCACTATCTTTTTAAGTTCAGGGAAGACAAACACTAAATTAGGATTAAACTTAACTAATTTAAGGTTATTAAAGATTGGTTAAGGTTATTAATTATTCTTGTTGTTGTCGTGTGCCACTTGGAATACCCAAGCTCCATAAGGATCCAGGCAAAGGGGGTGCGGTGCGGCTCTTGAGAAAGTGAGGCCCATAAATGGTAGGAGTCCGACTTCTGCCTCATGATGTATGCTGTCACTATCTATCGCCACCTACACAATTTTGCCATGTATCTGAAGGGGAGGGAAATAGTCTCCAGACACCTGGACCCGTGGTAAACTGCGCCATAACGACTTTCAGACCCACAGATTTAATGAGCACGTACTCCGCATATACTCGGTGGGTCTTTAGCGGTGTCGGGGAATCGAACCCGCCACCCTCCGATCCCGAAGCCAATGCCTTAACCACTAGGCTCCCCACGGCCTACTTATTACGGAATGCCATACTTAAGACGCTAAAAAAACTTTTTTCGAGAAATCCCTTGTAAAATTTCACTACAAAAAATTATTTAAATAATTACTAATAAGGAAAATAAGCATAATTTTTTTTGCTTCAAGCCAAGTTAGCTCATCGACCATTACTCTACATTTCGTTTAAAAAATCCAGTAGTGGCTGGTCAGTAACTTATACGTAATTTTGAGAGAGGATCAACGATTTGTTTGGTTTTTGCTGACCAGGAGGAGAGGGGAGGTTAAAAGTCACCAAAAACATTCTTAAAAATGAGAAAACTCCAGCTCTCAAGCGTAACGTTACCTTCCTATACCGTGCTAATGAGCCCTAACAAGGGCGAAACCGGTCCACGGTTGGAGGAGACGCTTGAGAGCTGGAGTTTTCTCACACATTCCTCTAACCAGAGGGTGTGGTGAATAATTCTTCTTTTCATTCTTAAAAATATTTGAACGTCGCCTAAATCAGTATTGCAAACTTGATAAATGGATATCATGGAAATTTTCTCCTCTTGTGTAACCAACCATTTTGAAATAGAAAATAATATCGTTCAACATTCTCCACAAAATTAAGGCGCCTCTTTATATTCCAGATGGCCCACCCAATACACCTTGGAGAATCCCAGCTCTAGAGACGGAGGCAACCAACCCAGACACACAGAACGGCGGTTCTCATTCATTTAAAAAGCACTAATGTAGGTAGGTAGGTGCTATAGGCTCTCCCAAGGTAACGAGTCTCCTCCAGGTGTGGGTAGGTGCCTTTTTCTGCTTTTTTACTTCCTCCAACTTCCCGTTGTTGGGCCTTTTGTGAGTGACCCGCTCGCTCGCTGCTGTATTCTATAATAAATCGCAAAAAAACCACCCGATTTGACGGTGGGGGCTGGCTTCTCTCTATAGTAGTTCATGGTCGCACGTACGTGCACTGTGGTGCAAATAGTTGGCATTTTTTAACCACTGCCGTTGCCGAGATGGGATTTTGAGGTTCAAGGATGAGATGGTTGCGAGCGATATAGATTTCTTTGGTGGAGGGATGTTGAAGGGGTGTTTGGTAACAGGGGCGTAGCCAGAGGGGGGGATTTGGGGATATATCCCCCCCCGAAACTCAGAAAATTTCCATTTTTGACCATAGAAAACCACTAAAACTACCCCATATCCCCCCCCCGAAATATCAATATCCCCCTCCGAAATTTTTTTCTGGCTACGCCACTGTTTGGTAATGAAATAAAATGTTCGTCCCATGGGAGTATCGTCAGCTTTGTTGAGGACCAGGCTCGTAACTTGACTTTCCCTTTGAGGGGGAGGAGTTGGGATTCATATAATTTCTAAGGCCTTCCTCAAGCGTGAATTATGAGTTAAATGTAGACTTTTGGAAAATTTATACTATACAGGTATGATTTGAATCTTGGTGTACATTATGTTCAAATTTCTTTGATGATTCTTAGTTAAAAGCAAATTTCAAAATTCTTTATTTGTTACGTACACAACATGAACATTTGACAGTTGGAACAAACACGTACACAAAAAAAACAGGAAGACATATGAGTTGCCCAGGGGTCAGAAACCCATAAGGGCAACCTAAAGGAGTTGTATTTAAAAAAAAATAAATTGAACATACAAATATACAATACATACAGACATTATACACATATAGATATTACACATAGAAAATGGATAATAGTGGCATCGCAAGGCAAGCTTCAGAATGACTAGATTGGAAATTAGAGAGCGTTTGTTCTTTTTTTTTAAAAAGTTCTTCAATATTTTCTATTGTAAAAATAAAAAGCTTTAGTAATTTTTTAAACTTAATAGGGGACTTTTCTGTTTTTGTGTCATTGGGTAAAATATTGTAAAACTTAGGTGATAAATAAACATAATTTTTATGAAGAATTTCTTTTTTTGCTTTAGGTACAAAATATAAGTTTCTTGAACGTAAATTATAAGTTAAATTTCGTAGGTCAGATTCGTTTGCTTGCTTAGTAAAATAAACTATTGTTTTAAAGAAAAAAAGGTGACGAACTGGTAAAACGTTAATTTTTTTGTAAAGATCAATTAAAGGGAACTGATTGTTACTGCTTAGAAATTTAATGATTTTATTTTGAATTTTAATTACTGGATTTATATTTTGTAAGTAATCCCCACCCCATTAGCTTATTATTGAATTTACCCAAGAGTGGTAAAGTTGAATCAAGAAGGTCTTATTTATTATCTTTTTTATGAAGTAAAGTTTGTGTAAAATATAGCGTAGTTTATTTGTTAGGCAATTAACGTGGGATTTCCATTTTAGGTTCGAGTCTACATTTAAACCAACGATGGGCAACCTACGGCCCGCGGGCCGGATCCGGCCCGCCTCGTCATTTAATCCGGCCCGCGGAACATTTTAAAAATTGTACCAAAAAATCACTCTGGGTTTCGTCAACAAGAGCGAAAGAGGGGATACAGAACTTTCCCAAAAAATAACTTAATTTTAGCAGTTAAAACGTGCTGTACAACTATATTTCGTTCTTGGGAGGCGTCTATAAGCGTGGAAGAGTTGTTACTTCACGACGGTTTACATTCCCCTCCCTTTCACCCTAACTTGGAAGTAGAGAAAAGGCTTGTAACCGAATCCTAGCCGTTGTCATCAACTCATCATATAGTAGGGGGAAAATACGGTTTGACCCGGAACAAATTCCAACAAAAGGTTTTTCAACGGTTTTGGACTCTACTGGGTGTCCTTATTGACAGAAAAAAAGTCTACCACAATCTGATGACCGGAAGTGTGTTTTTTTTTAATTTTTTAAAAAACTTTAAAATCCTCTAAAAATGATAATAAAGGCGAAAAAAAATTTTTTTTCGACGTTAAATTATGTATTAGATGGTAGTTGACTTATATTCACGAAGTAATTTATAAAAATTTCATTTATAAGGATCTGGCAACAAGAAAAGTGCTTTTTTCAAGATGGCGGCCTAAATTTTCAGTAAGTGACAGTAAACTTGTTTTTCTCGAGTAAATTCCATTAATTAAGATGAAAAGTGACGTAAATTAAGTCAATAACTTCATATAATGCTGTAAATTTGATCTATCCTATTAAAATTAGAAAACAAACTGAGCGGAAATACGCGCGTATCCGCGCCGTTTTTGAGTCCCGATTTCACTGGGTATAGTCACTTTAAAAGTTCATTAAAATTAGGAAAAAATTCCAACAAGCATTTTCTCAACGGTTTTAGACAGTACTAAGTGTATTTATTGCCATTAAAAAAGTCTACCAGAATCTGACAACCGGAAGTGGGTTTTTTTCAAGATGGCCGCCGATAATGAAAAAAAAGAGATATTCGTAAAAAAAGTCCTAATTTAAGTGTTATAAAAATTTTTATGAGTTCTAAAATTAAATGTTAGGTTAAAATTAACTTTTCTTATCACAGAAATGAATATAAATTGGGTTTACAAAATCTAGTAACCAGAACAGGGCTTATTTCCAAGATGGCGGCCTAGGTTTCTTCCGGAATTGCTGGATAATTTTAAAGGTTTATTAAATTAAAGAAAAAATTCCAACAAGCATTTTCTCAACGGTTTTAGACAGTACTAAGTGTATTTATTGTCATTACAAAAGTCTACCCGAATCTGACAACCGGAAGGGGTTTTTTTTCAAGATGGCCGCCGATGCTTAAAAAAAGAGATATTCGTAAAAAAAGTTCTAATTTTCGTGTTATAAAAAATTTTTATGGGTTCTAAAATTATTTATTAGGTTATAATTAACTTTTCTTATCATGGCAATGAATATAAATTCCATTTACAAAACCTAGTAAACTGAACATGGCTTATTTCCAAGATGGCGGCCTAGGTTTCTTTCGGAATAGCCGGCGCATACTGGATAAGTTTAAATGTTCATTAAATTAAAGAAAAAATTCCAACAAGCATTTTCTCAATGATTTTAGACAGTACTAAGTGTATTTATTTTGTCGTTACAAAAGTCTACCCAAATCTGACAACCGGAAGTGGGTTTTTTTCAAGATGGCCGCCGATGCTTAAAGAAAAGAGATATTCGTAAAAAGCCCTAATTTAAGTGGTATAAAATTTTTTTATGGGTTCTAAAATTAAATGTTAGGTTATAGTTAACTTTTCTTATCATAGTAATGAATATAAATTCCGTTTACAAAATCTAGTAACAAGAACAGGGCTTATTTCCAAAATGAAACAGAATATCTCTTTTTTTAATCACAGGCGGCCATCTTGAAAAAAACCCACTTCCGGTTGTCAGATTCGGGTAGACTTTTGTAATGACAATAAATACACTTAAGTATTGTCTAAAACCGTTGAGAAAATGCTTGTTGGATTTTTTCTTTAATTTAATAAACCTTTAAAATTATCCAGCAATTCCGGAAGAAACCTAGGCCGCCATCTTGGAAATAAGCCCTGTTCTGGTTACTAGATTTTGTAAACCCAATTTATATTCATTTCTGTGATAAGAAAAGTTAATTTTAACCTAACATTTAATTTTAGAACCCATAAAAATTTTTATAACACTTAAATTAGGACTTTTTTTACGAATATCTCTTTTTTTTTCATCATCGGCGGCCATCTTGAAAAAAACCCACTTCCGGTTGTCAGATTCTGGTAGACTTTTTTAATGGCAATAAATACACTTAGTACTGTCTAAAACCGTTGAGAAAATGCTTGTTGAAATTTTTTCCTAGTTTTAATGAACTTTTAAAGTGACTACCCAGTGAAATCGGGACTCAAAAACGGCGCGGATACGCGCGTATTTCCGCTCAGTTTTTTTTCTAATTTTAATAGGATAGATCAAATTTACAGCATTATATGAAGTTATTGACTTAATTTACGTCACTTTTCATCTTAATTAATGGAATTTACTCGAGTAAAACAAGTTTACTGTCACTTACTGAAAATTTAGGCCGCCATCTTGAAAAAAACACTTTTCTTGTTGCCAGATCCTTATAAATGAAATTTTTATAAATTACTTCGTGAATATAAGTTAACTAACATCTAATACATAATTTAACGTCGAAAAAAAATTTTTTTTCGCCTTTATTATCATTTTTGGAGGATTTAAAAGTTTTTTAAAAAATTTAAAAAAAAACACACTTCCGGTCATCAGATTGTGGTAGACTTTTTTTCTGTCAATAAGGACACCCAGTAGAGTCCAAAACCGTTGAAAAACCTTTTGTTGGAATTTGTTCCGGGTTCGGCCCTTTTTTGAGCTATTTTCCCCCTACTAATAGCAATTCGGGTTCAGAAGCCGGTTCTCACCCAAAAAAATCCGGCTGTTTCCGGCTCTACCATACGGACTATATTCATTATCTGCCTTTCACAATGCTTCTAAATTTAATTTGTCCTTCTGAACATTAATTCCTCCTCCGTTAATTCTCCTGTATCGTGTAATGACAATTGTTAAAATCTGTCCTGAAATATTTTTTCATTACTATATGAGCTCTGAATATTATTTTTAGCTCATATTGATGTAACTTAAACATTTTAATTATTGTATGTAATCAAGATATTATTTTAGTCCAGATTAATGTAACTAACTTTATAATTATTGTATATAATATTATTCTAGTCCAGATTAATGTAACTTCATTATAATTATTGTATGTAATCAATATACGTCCAGATTAAATTTTAACTTTAGTATTAAACTTTGTAAGTATGTAATAAAACTACTCATTTTTTACTTAAAAAATTATACCTATTATCTACTCAATGGCCCTCCACGTCATTATAATCATTGAATCCGGCCCGCGGATTCGAAAAGGTTGCCCATACCTGATTTAAACCAAGGTATTTTATTGAAGATACTTGTTCAAGAGGGGGGCAATCACAATTAAGACCTATACAGTCATTTACATGATAATAAAGACGAAGATGCTCAGAAGGCCCGTAGATACTGAAATTGATAAATTTTGTTTTATTTACATTTATTGCTAATTTATTAGATATAAACCAGTGTTTAATGGTCAGAAGATCCTTATTTATGTTATTTTGTAGTATACTATAGTTAGAACATGAGTATAGAATTACAGTATCATCTGCATAGGTTATGATTTTACCATTTAATTTTAGTTTACAGAAGTCATTTATGTAGATTATAAAGATAATCCTTTCTAAGATATTGTTTTGAAATATGGCTTTAAAAGAAATCTTTTTTGGAACATTTGGTACCCTGCAATATGTCGATTGTGGGGTCCACAACATTTAACAGGTTACAAGAAAAAAACGGGAATGCTTCTTTTTGTAAAAAAAAATCCTCAATCCTTTAATATTGAGGGTGACGAGTACCCCGACTCCTTTCAGATCAAAAGAGGCCTTGGACCTCATCGAAATAATTATCGACTACTTGTAGCTATAAAAGTGATGAATTAACTATTAAAAAATATAGAATGTCCTGAAATCGAATAAAAATAAGAGCGTGTGAAGATTTTATTTTTTACAGAAAAAATTCATTTTCAATATATTTTCATAATATTTTCACTAAACCGTTGTTCTGATGAATCCTCACGCATGCATTTTCACCAACTTGAAAGTTCTTCGTTTATTTTGATAAGCTTTGGAGTAGAAACTTTATTTCAGTCAGCCATATCGCACCCTTGCTACAAAAGTGCCACAGCTCAAAAATTGTAATTTTTTGGCGTTTTGTTGTAATCAAGATGGCTATGATTCCTTCCACTGAAATGACACACCTTGAGTTGTCGTCCAGCCAGGGAAAACTAGAACAATGGCTAACGATCATAGTTTGAGATGTATCGTTCTTCGTATTGACAAATTCAAAAATATTAAATGTGCCTAGTCAACCCGGGAACAGTTTTTTGCAATTCCTGAAAAACATAGTTTTTGAGTTGTGGCCCTTTTGTAGCAAGGGTGCGATATAGCCCCCTAACATTTCCATAGAACCAAACAAAACGCCATTTATTTGGCGGGAGTAGCACTGAATGAGGTATGCAACAATTGATGCATTTCATTGAAGGATATTAAATAAAGTGCTTAGCAATACACTTATTATAAAGGTTGAAAGAGTGAAGGCAATCATTCTCTCTCCTTTTCCTTTTTAAGTTCTATATCTATTTAAAGTTGCTCCAACGATTGCTTTCAGTCCAAGAGGAAATATTAAAACGTTGTACAAAGTTAAGAAATCTGAGAGCTAAACCTTTTCTAATCAGTAGTTGACTTTAGTGTCATCGACTTTTTTAATGTTTTTATCGCTATTGTCGTAACTTTATCATTATTTGCACTACAGAACTTCGAATCTGTCATTCTTTATCACATCTAAGTGTTGTGTTTAGAGATGTAAACAGAAAAACATGCTATCTCCTGGCCAATCTGTTATCCTATAGTTAACTGAATTGAAAAAAAGTACAACGTAGGTTTTGAAACTTTATTAATCAAAACTGTTTAAATTTGTTTCAGAAATTTATTTAGGAAGAAAAAAAAATTTAATCTACTTAGCATCTCTTTATTCTAACTCCTAATTAATTTTGCTTCAGTCTCCTCAAAAAGATCACACATTAATGTATTTTTTGAAAAGGTAATCCCATAAGGGTATATAACTATTCCGGCATGAGAAAAACAAAGCTTTGAAAAGCAGTACAAAGCTAAACGATAACCGCACAGATTTACATAAAATGTTTTTCTAGCGTTTATAAATTGCCATCACCCCCAAAATTGATCGGAAAATTCCGTTTCCTTAACAACCACCACAATATTGTACGACGCCATAAGTTTTTCTCGTGGTGGTCTGACAATAAGGTATCAATCCGTTTTCAATAAAAGGTTTGCTGCATCGCAACAAGAACAAGCTGCATCGCAAGTGCTGAAGCGGAAGGTTGAAAGCTAGGAAAACTAAACTGCAACTGAAAAATAACATGTTACGTGATGGAAAAGGATCGCGAATTACGGAACTGTCCTTTCGATTTTTTTTCCGCGACAAATCTTCGTCATGCAAATGCAATGAAGCATCATCATCTCCTTAGCAAATGATGGCGATTCGTTTGCTTTAAATAGCCGTGATGATGATAGGCATCTGCAGTCATCAGGGAAAATGCCTACTTCATTATTATTGGATTGCGATGTGCGCATCCTTCTTCTCTCTGCGCGCAAGGTCATTGGGTAAAGTGACACATTGTCAAAAAGAGCGTCTTCTTGAACACCAACATGTCTTTCGGCCCAGTCAAGAAATTAACAGCTCCGTAATTAAGCGTTGAAAAGGAAAGAAATTGATAGTTTGTCTGATAAGAGGAAAGTTGAAACTGATTGGGTGATTATAGAGGGATGGGTGTGTTCAAAAAGATACCTACATTCATGAAAATCAGGTTCTCCATCTCCATCCATATTTGATGATGCGATTTGTTCCGAAGAAAGATAAATTTAATAAAATTTTCAAAGAATAGGAACAGGGGTGGAAACAGGTTTGACTTCTGGGGGCATCAGGAATTTTAAAACATCTCCAGCAGCAGGAACGGAGCGTTGTTTTTAAAACATAGAAGGATAATATACTTTTTTGGCCCTAAAGTTACCCATTAAAGCATTTAAAAGCTTGAAATTAAAATGTTTTAGAAATTATCATCAGATGCCATTTTATCCCATAAACATCCTTCTGGGGGCACCTGCCCCCGTGCCACCCCCTGGATCCGCTATTGAGTGGAAATACCGTTCTTAATCTAATGTCTAATGCAGGGGTCCCCAACCCTATGCCCGCGGGCACCATGGCGCCCGTCGATCGGTCTACGTGCGCCAGCTGCTTCTGCCCAAGGATAAAATATTTTAGTTTTCCACTATCCCATAAAATTCCAGAAATGAAATAGCAACATACATTTCAGAGTTTCTTCAAGTAAGGCGAGAATAGATATTTTGGATCTTCAGAATGACATTTATCAGATGATATGAGAAATTCTGGAATATAGTTGATAGAAATAAATTTCCATTCTTAAAAAGAGCAGTATATAAAATAAAGTAGTGTTTTGGTTCCACACACTTATGTGAATCATTTTCGACAATGAATATAATAAAATAAAATACAGTAAAGCACCGTTTATACGTCTTTCAAGGGACCGACGTAAATCGACGTATAAACGAAAAAACGTATAAACGAAAATGTCCTTAATATTAGGTTTATAACGCCCCTAATGCAGATTTACAAAAATAAGTTAAATTTTAGGTTTTTCTAAAGAAAAAAAATTACTTCAAAACAGTCTATAAACTGAAAAATATTAACTATGTAATAAACTTTAAAATAGTATTAAATATTTTAAAATATTAAAACATTTAACATAAAAATTAAAGAAACTCTACCTTTATAGTGATAGGGTTATATAACGGCAGTTTTATGGTCCCGCTTTCTTTGTGGGGTCATTTAGCAATCAAAAGAATTCTTCTCCTCTGCAGGGGGTGCTGGAGACCCCCTAACCAGAGATAAGGGCCATAAAACTGTAGTGTAGTTCATCCCGTTATCAGTTCAACGAACTGCCCTTTTTCTCACCCCCACTCCATTGGTCATGCCCCCAACAATGGCCAAGGAATGCAGTGCTCTTCAACCGTTCCTGGGGAAATTTTTCCACGGAATAACAACTGATACTGGATATTTTCGAATTTTAAGACAGCCGAAAACGACGTATAACCGATATTGCGCGTCGTATAAACGAAGAATTTTTGTATTAAAAAGAATAGGAATGAATTGGGACTTCGCGAAAACGACGTATAAATGATAAAGTCGTATAAATGAGAAACGTATAAACGGTGCTTTACTGTATAGATCACACGACGTACAGATGAACACCTTGACAATAGCTTGCAGGCAAGAATTTCATCATAATCTCCCAATTATGAAGCGCTGGCCAGTGAAATGCAATGTATTTTGTATATTTTATAAATAATTTTTATACTTCGTATGTTTTGCAAGCAAAGTCCAAATATCAACCGACATGATGTATGTTGTCATATCCAACCAGTTTTGAAACCGTACGCAAGAAAACAAAACGACATTCGTGATGCGCATAATTAACCTGTTATGCTAAAACCGCAAACTTTTTAAGCAAAAGTTACTCTACTGAAAACAGAAATACTACAACCCCATTGCATGGTAAATAACAATTCTGAACATGCAAATAGTTTGTTTTGCTCTTACATGTAGAGCAACATTAGATTAGGTCTTGCTTGTAAAATAATATAATTTGAGCACTAATCCTGCTTCATTAATCCGTTTAAAAGTCATTGGGATTTCACGTACAACATAATTTTGTATCCAACCACCAACCAATGTAATCCTTTTTGGTCTGCGAATTTTCATGGAAAGTTCCCAAATAAACAAGTTAATCCAATTCTAGAAGTATTCTGCTTATGTTGGTGTATAAAATCAATTCCAAGTAAAAACATTGTTGATATACGTACATTATAACTAAGTTACTTAAAAGGGAGGTATGTCAAACAATTTGTTAAAAGTACTATAACTGGAGAATAACATCAGTTCTTCTTCTAAGGCGTACCGTGCCTCAATGATTTCGTCCGAAAAAGTTTCAGTTTAGTGAAAGTCCATTCCAAAACACCGGAACACCACCCAAGGCATACCGTTCAAGAAATGCTTCGGGCAAAAAAGATCGAGAGGAGTTCATTCTCATGGTTCTTGATTTGTTACCGTATATTCGACGCTCTCTTTATTTAATTTGTGCAAGTCTGGTAGATTCCATCTTTATTGAGTGCAGAAGGGAGACCTCTCGAAAGATGATTCTACCTTCCTCTAGTTATGGAGTTTTAATAAAGGGTAATCTAAGAAGGGAGTATTCACCAAAGCACATATAGTAAAACCCCGATATTTCGAAATCGGGAAAATAAAGAATGCTTAATTTCGAGGAGGGCGAGGGAATACTTTTTTGAGCTATCAAAATTCGAGATTAAGAAAAGAGGGCATAAAAGAAAGAAACCTTTTAACGGATTAATCGTTGTTTGAAAGTTTTCGAAGACAACTTCGGATTTCTAGCTTGAACTTTGAATATTATAATTTGTTGTACATATTTTCTAACTTAAATGGGTGATAAAATCAATACAAGAATTTAAAAAATGTACCAAATATTTAATCTTTTATAACGGTACAAAATCTGTACTAAGCTATTGAATAAATTGTATAGGAGCCAGGTACAGAGGTCAATTATTTCCTCTCGAACGATTAATTGGTGAGACGCTTTAGTTGTATCATAAAGCCTTGTGAACGTCAGCTGCGGTTCCGTGGGTGAGGGATGAAATGAGGGGTGGTAGCACCCCATAAACATGTTTTTGGGGGACTACAAATGAAAATATATGTACAAAATGAAAATAGTATTTTTAGTCATTTCCTCCCGGCAAAAAGTTTGTTAAATTATAGGTAACCCAATATCTCGAAGAAAAACAAAAGTAAAAAAGGAAGAAAAACACAAATGGCGTTGAAACGATACCTCTAATTTGAAATCCGCCCACAAATGAAAACAGCTATGGAATCGTTGTTTCCGTAGGAACAGGACTAGTGAATGATAGAGAAAATATGACTTGTGAATCAGAAAATAACAATGAAAACTCACTCACTGAGCAAAACAAACCTTATTTGTTTGTTTCATAGCTCAGTGTGAAAACTAGTGAAATCAAAAATTTTGGTAAGTTTACTAGTTTTTTATTGCTATTCCTCCTTGCGTTAGAATTTTCAAAGTATCAGCTGACGATCTTTCCACCAAGATACAGCCGACTGACACATATTTTTATTCATAGTTGCATGTAAGCTATCATCAGGTAAATTTTTAGCCGGGAGGAAATGACTAAAAATATTTTAATTTTTTACGTGTTTCGGGGGGGGGGGGGCTACCACCCCCAATCCCGCCCACGGAACCACAGCTGACGTTCACGAGGCTTTCTGATACAACTTTCTGAAGCATTCTACTAATTACCGCTTGAGAGGAAATTGGACATAAAAATCTGTCACTGGCTCCTGGACTATAAGAAGTCACAAAACAACGTTTTTAGTATTGTGCTATTTGGTTATTTTTTTAAATTTAAAAACAAATGCATGACATATTGGGCTCCTACAATAAGGTTGCAGGCAAGGTCTATAAAGAATCCAATCGCATTTGTAAGTGGAACGCAAATCTAATTAGATAAAGCCATACGCACAATAAAGGAAGAGACGTAGTTTCATGTTTATGTGCCTCTCACTCACTCTGCTGTTTGTTTTCGTCTAATGGTCCTTCGAGGGCCAGAGATATGCCTTAACTAGGGCAGTAACTACGAAAAATCAATACCGATGATGGTGGTTAGCGGAGAAACTGGAGATAAAAGCCTTAAGGGAGATTGAAATAAATTGTTCATTGCGTATTCTCCTGAGTGTTATTGTTGTTGTTTTAACATATTTGGGTACAAGAAGTTTTAGTTGTTAAAAAGGAAAAAAAGGTTGTTTTTTAGTGAAGGATAATTTTGGTGTGCTTTTTAATGAATCTAATTATTATTTATAAAAATAAGTGCTCTACACTTTAAACAGTTTTAAAATGCCTGAAACTGGTTTAAAAAGGCATTCATAGTGTTGTTTCCATTAGGGTAACTGATTTTTTCTTCTAATGAAGATTGTAGGATATGAATGTTTGCATAAATATTTTAAGCAGGCAATTGAGGAGACAATTTTACTACAAGACAGAAAAATGTTAATATGTGACTGGATAAGGAGGGGGAAATGCTACCTTTGGAGCCAGAACATTAGTTTCAAGATTTTTTAGTACATCGAGCTACCTCTTCTTTTAAATCTTATCTTTTTAAAGTCCGAGGATTTATAACTTTTGTGTAGCTTTAAAAGGGAGGGTTTTCCGAACTTAGTTTAAAATCTAAATATAAAATACTTAAATTCTTAAAAAAAACATCATCAGGAGCTAATGAGTGTAATCACCAAGCTTTAATAAGAATAGTTTACTTAGCATAAAAATTGGCGACATGAAATAATCTAGATCTATTAGACCCTGCGAAATGAATGCTTATTTTTTCCTGATCAAGCAGCGGGACTGCTGCATATTATAGTGCTTTATTGTTAAAGGGATAACCTCTATTGTCACCGGAGAGAGGAAAACCCGTGTTGCCTCACCAAAGCATTCATAACCCTTGATCGCTTTCACTGAATCGATTGATCCACGTTTCGGAGAACCGAATGCGATTTAGGGGGAAAGGGGAGGGTTGCCGAACACATCCCTTGTTGTTCTCTATTTTGTGTTCTTCTCGTCTGCACGTGACACAACTCTTTTTTCTGTCTCTCTCTCTCCGCAATCTCCGTCGTCTCCAACGCGTTTCATATTATTTGTTTATAAACTCCAGAGAGGACTTTCATTCCTTTCTCTCTTTTCCGTTCTATCTCTTCCCCTACCTGGCAAAAGCAGCGGAAAAGTGCAGAGGAAAGAAAAAAAGAAAAAAAACCCGAGGCCTCTCCACTTCTTTTTCCCCTCCCTTCGCGTCAGGCCTCCGTCAAACGAGCTCCCTATTCGCAGGTCGATAGAAACACGAGTCCGCCGTCGTCAACAAAGCCACCACATTTGGCTCGTTATCGCCAAAGTGGCGGACGACTGACTGACTTCTCGGGAAAGAGAGATCAATAAATAGACCGGAAAAAATCCAGAGGTGCGTAAAATTCTCCGGAGCGGCGCACTCGATAATGATGCAAAGCGATTTATTCGCGTGCGATGTCATTCCTTTTTTCCGTGTGAATCTGTTGCGTAAATGTAATTCCGTTGTTTTGACGTAATTGAAGAGCGTTCGAATGCACCCCATTTAAATATATCGCTTTGTCGGAAGGTGTTAACCGTGGAAAGGAGGAAATTCTCTGAGGAATTCATTTAAGTATGGGCAGAGACAGGTTATTTTTCTGTCAGAGGTTACTTAATTCGTTTTGAAATGGAAGATTAAGGTAGAATCATTTATAATTTTGAGATAATTTTCAAAACCGAGGAAATTTCTTTGGATTTAATTTCAAACAAGGTTTGATTCTTGGAGGAGTGGAAAAAATTTAATTTCATAGTTAAAAAACACCTCAGCTTTTTCTAAATAAAAAGGGCAGAAAAGAGAACTAACATTCAGTTGATACATCGAAGAAATTTTAATGTTTTAACTGAGAATTTTGTTTGTTTCCTTCATACATTTACTCTTTGTTATTTCAATCTCATTTTGCATTTTCCTATTATTCTTGACTTTTTATATGCATATTTCAACTATATTCATTAAAAAAAACAGTTTATAAGAAATGAAAATAAACACTCCAACTTTCCATTACTTTGTTAACAATATTTTTTAAAGAAAATTCTTTAAAAAGGTTACATTTATGGGAAAACCCATTGCGATAGAGAATTTTAAATACGAAACTAGCGAAGTTTTTAGCTATTGCTATACATTACTCAATCACGGAACATGCATATGTACAGAAGCCAGGTGCAAAAGACACAGCAGTTAGAGAGAGAGAGAGAGAGAGTGAAACGTTTTATCAAGTTCAATGAGACCTGACTATTGCAAACTCATAAACGAGTCGTATTCGCTTAACTTCCTTGCATGAAGAACTGCCGTGGTCGATAGACATAATATTTGAACGGTATTCAGAGTTGGGAAGGGTTCAATTATATACCTGCAGGTGGTGGGACAGATGGCGCGTTCCAAAAGAGTAAAAAAAAGTCTTCGCGCACGCACGGTGTGTAGAGTATGCATCCTATCAGAGGGTTATGGAAGGTTAGTAGCATTAAGTGCCCTCTCTTTGTTTCAAGGTCAGTTCTAATGAACTCCTTTATGAAAGAAATCAATTTTGAGAATGTGGGAGTTCAAAGTCTCCAGCTTTCTGGTTAGTAGTTGTAATATTATTCTTTTACTTGTAGAAGTATTGATATTTTTAGTTTAGCGTGCAAGAAGTCAGTTAAAGATAATCCAGTACGTTCAACCTGCAAAGTGGTACTCAGCTATTTTTAGACGTAGGAGCAATATCCGCTTGTTTGACCTGCTGTAATAGTAATGCTTACGCAATTAAAAAGCGTTTCAGCATTTAATTCGAAGTTAAGTTTCGAGCTGTTTAATGTTCATGAATTATGCTAGGATGTCTTTACGAGTGAACGCAATATAGCAAGACAACCATGAGATAGGTTAAATAAAAAAGACATGTACTTTTTCTTATTGAGGTTTTTTTGACTGATGGAAGACGCTCATAAAATACAGCTAGTGTCTCATATTTCTTTTTTTACATCATTTTAGAGTTAGAAAAATACATAATGAAGAATTTGTCATCTTTATAAATCTTGGATAAACAAACAGAAATAAATATTAAAATTCATGGATTATGGTTATCTATAAGGTGTCGCGAAAAATCTGGACGGTGTAAAAATCGGTCATTAAAGTCCATCCAAGATTTATAAAGATGACAAATTCTTCATTATGTATTTTTCTAACTCTAAAATGTTGTAAAAAAAGAAATATGAGACAGTAGCTGTATTTTATGAGCGTCTTCCATCAGTCAAAAAAACCTCAATAAGAAAAGTACATCCATCATGTATCCTTTAATCTTCGCCTTAAAGCAATAAAACCCCCAGGAGTTGGCTTTCATAAAGCGATGATGATATTTCCACATCCGACCTTCGAAAATTCTCCAAACAATCAGGGCAGTTTAGCTCCCTCTCTCCCCCACATGTATTTAATCTGAAGCACCCCCGAAAATCGCCTCCCACTCCCAGAATAAAATATCCACTCTCTCCCCTCACCCTCCGACACACAAACGGAGAAGCACACACGAAAAGAAGAGAAGGAAAAAGTGGTCCCCCTTCAGTGAGTCAGATGGAAGGGGCCCCCTCCTTTGTCTTTCTGGTGGGGGGGGCGGTGTTTGATGGGATTTATCATTTCCAAAAGGGTGAGCGCCCCACTCATGGGCGCATAATGGGGGAACCCCCAGTTTTCATTTACTGACACTGGGGGGCGGTAATGGATTTAGTGGTAATTTATCGCGCCTGGAGGGAAATATGTGTGTCCAAAGACACAAGACGGTGTTGTTATTGAATTAAGGAGGAGAGGTGTGAGGGCATTTATTTGTGTTGTAGTTAGGGAGGGTGGTTTTTTATTAGGGTGTTCCGTTTTATTGGGGGGGATGTTTTTGTATCGTTTGTTGTGGAAATTGTTTTGGATGAAACAGGTGAGGTGTTGCTGGAGGGACCTTTGGAGAGGGGGTGATTTCTACCGGGTATTAAATTCTTTGTGGGGGATAATATGGATGATGTTTGATTGCTGTTTTATAAGGGTTTGATTAACAGGCGTTATGATTTAATGCCGCGTGGGGGTGTGTATCTTTTTAAAACATGTAGCTTTGGTTTTTCATGTGTGTTCGTAAGGTTATTAAATCAATCTGGGAAAAATTTATAATGCTGAAAAATTTATGAAAAAAAATGATAAAGACTAAACAGTTTAAACTTTTTCTGTCACATTATCTAGAGGGTATTAGCTATAAATTGAAGAGGGTAGTTTTAATTGGAGGTACTGGTACTGTTGGTTTCTTTTCGGCAATATAATCTCTTAAACTACTTTCATTTCACACTAGATAATAATTTCAACCCATTCTTATTAATAAACTCAGTAGAATCGGCAACTAACTCTTACCTAACACATCGAGATGTGTTTTAAGTATAGTTAAGATGGCAACGCTCATAAAATTTAAAAAAAAGGATGGGGAAAGGAAAAATGCAAAAGAGAGAGACGCAATGTCTCCGAAACACTGACAATATATTTCCGCCTTTTAATTTCACGGCGCAGACAGCTAATTTTCTGTTAATTTAAAGAAAATGGACAACTTGGCTCAATCGCGGTTTCACTATCTTCGAATATCGCGATTCTTCCTCGTCACGTGACCGTGACCTTTAGACAAAGAGAGTTTTTCTCATGTAATCACCTAATTTTATTTTAGTTTTCTGGCAACTTCAACACGAAATCGAATTTCAAGCGTTTCCTGATCTCAAATCACGCCGGTTCTTGAGTTACTCCATAGCCGTCTTTTTAATACCTACTTAGAAAACGGATATGCTTGCACCGGAGAATTTTGTGCAACCATCTCTCCCTCTTCGAAATCAATCGAATCACTTTCTCCGCCCCTTAACTTTTCGAAACCCCGAAATATATTAATTCCAAATATCGTTTGCATCAAAGGAGAGAGAGAGAACAACTTCAGATGCGGAAGCGCTTGTAAAAGCCATCTCTTATTTTCCCAAAATTGAACTGTTCCGAGAGAGAGAGAAAAAAATGGCTTGAGAAATAGAAGAGGGTAAAAAAATCGTTTGCTTTTTCGAAAGCAGCAGAACTTCCATTTCCTCTTCGGAAAAAGCAGATGATAAAAAAAGAGAATTCGGGCACCCACCTTCCCTCTCTCTTTTGCGCCGTTGCCATATGCATGAGGAAAAGCTCCTCCTCGCGTCCCATTTTATTTATTTGTTTGCTTATTTATTCTCTCTTCCGAGCAAGAGAAGAAGTAGCGGAGAGACATTTGGGCCAGATATTTTGATTTGGATCATTTGTTCTTTGGGAGGAAGCTTTCTTGGTCTTATGGCGCGCTGATTTGATAGAGTAGTTTTCGATTATATTGCTCTCCACAGAAACAAGTTCGGCGAAATCAATTGATGAAACGATTTCCAAACTACGTTCAAACCAGATGTGTGAATTATAATTAAGTTAAATTTAGTTCAAGATGAATGAGCTAAGAGAGCATTCCCTTCTTTTTCTCCGCAACCATGTTAATTGAAATAACGTGTTTAAAATAGCACCTGAATATTGGTGTTTAAAAATGGTGTCGTTTTTACAAGAAAGTTAGCAAAAGTTTAAAACGAAACTGTAATGCAAATAAAAATATAATTATCATTCCCTTTATATAATAATTACATAGTTTTTATTGTATTGTTATTATTATTATTATTATTATTATTATTATTATTATTATTATTATTATTATTATTATTATTATTATTATTATTATTATTATTATTATTATTATTATTATTATTATTATTATTATTATTATTATTATTATTATTATTATTATTATTATTATTATTATTATTATTATTATTATTATTATTATTATTATTATTATTATTATTATTATTATTATTATTATTATTATTATTATTATTATTATTATTATTATTATTATTATTATTATTATTATTATTATTATTATTATTATTATTATTATTATTATTATTATTATTATTATTATTATTATTATTATTATTATTATTAAAAAACTACCACTTTTGTAATGAGAGATACAGTTTATAAACTGTAAAAATTAATAGTGGATTAACTAACTACTCCAAAATAGTCTTTAGTTTGAAACTATCATAAACATAATTTGTTTAAATTTACAAATGGAAAATAAATATATCATTCATTGATTCTGAATGACATCAATGGGTAATTTTATAAATATGCTCGTTTTATGTCATTACAGAAAGGTAGTTGTTATTGAAAAGCGTTTATGCTATGGTTCAGTAACCGTAAGCGACAGTACTTGACAACCCAAGTAAATTATTTGTTGATATGTCAGGAAAATGTTTACGAACCGTTACAGGTCATTATCAATGATATTCTATATCAATGCGAAACAAGTCAATGGTCATGTTTCTTTTATCTACCTAGATAAGTGTGACGGGGTTCTAGATATTTTCAATATTACTCTCCACAAAATAGGCACTAATAATTTAAATTTTACTCCTATGAAGTAATAAGTGTTTTTTTTATTAATGGAAGAATTTGGTCATAAAATTCTGAGTATAAAAATATCGTTCATAATATCACTTAAAGAAAGTATTAATAAATATCACTTATATTTAAATTTTTATAAACACCAATTACTCTTTTCGATTTTAGAAAAATTATGACGTAAATTTTACTGCTTTAATACTTGATCAAAATTTTCCTATCAACCTATCAATTTCACGTTTAAAAAACCATTCCAAAAATATCTACTCACAAAAAAATTGATAGAATCTAGAAAAATTTTTAAACTGAATTCATAAAAATTTTCTTTACTTTTCATCGCTTTTTACCAACCATAATCCTATAAATAAACACAGAATTTCCTTCAAATTCAACTTTACACATTTTTACATAACGTGCAACATCACAAAAAATATATTTGAAGCTCGCCTTCTTTCCTTCAGTTGGTTTCGTTTACGTAATGTCACGCTATGCAGACGAAAGGTATTTCCTAATGATCACAGTGTACTGTGTAATCTACAAGGTTAGTTTACGTCTCATTTACGTCTCAAGTCCGTATACTGCTTGAAGAGAAATGGTAATGGGAATTTTTATACATTTTTCCTTTTCTAAACCTCCCAAGAACAGTGTTTTCACAATTTGTATTAGAGGTTATTAGTATTACTAGAAATGACTGTTCCTTTTCCTGCCTTCAACTTAGAACTTTTTCTCGTGAGAAGTAACACTTGAAAATGATTAGCTCTAACTCTAACAAATCATAGAAGGTTTTTCTACTTGTTTAAAAATAATAGTAATTTGAAAAATTTTATTCCTATAAGTTTACATATTTAACATTCAATAATTTCTTAATATTTTAGGCTAGTACACAAACATTCTGTTTTTAAACACTCTGAAAACATTTAGCTCTAAACGAGGAGATTTCCTACTTTTTAGAAAATAATAGTAATTTGAATAAATTCTATTCTTATGAGTTTAGATGATAGGTTAATAATTTAGGATTTAGGTTACTGTGTAATACACGAACTTTCTACTGATCTATATATTATTAATTTGAAATTATAAAAAATTATTTTTATAGCTCTCTTGTGATTTGATGATTCTAATAAAACTGAAGCCTATTTGAAATTAACTGAAAGTATTTATAAGTACAATTTGAACTATAAATCGTACTCAGGACAATTTTAACTATAATTCGTACTTAGAACAATTTTAACTATAATTCGCATTTACAATGAGGAAGTTGCATGATTTTTTTATATTTTTTTAATCCATTCTTCTTGCAAAAATAAGCAACTACCCAAAATTTGAGGCCGATCGAGGAATTTTTTGATTGCCAAAAAATTAACAAAAATCCCCTTTTTAAAAGCGCGCGAAAACGCCACGTCATCATACGATAAACATTGTTTGAAAGCAATGGAGTTGATGGCATGATTGTTAATGTCATCGTACTATTTAAACAATAAACGTTTCCAGTCACGTGTTTTATTCTCGACTTTTAAATTAAATTATTTAATTACCTGTACATTTTTTTTAAAAATTGACTAGATATTTCATTTTACCATACAAAAAACCATACGGAATGTTTGTTTGTTTTTGAAAATCTGACACATGCAACTTCCTTATTATATATCAGTTTCTAGATATTACAAGTACTATATTGTTTTGAGGTTTTAAAATTCAACATGTCACAGTTCATTGAAAAGCTCTCGAAAAGGATTTTAGTCGAAACTGTCCTTATTATGCATATTTTAAGCTTTGTTACTTAACAGATAAATCGATTCATATATTGGTGTTGTGGATTCATAAAATAGTTTCAATATAATCTTAATATTAATTCTACTTAATGGTGGAAGTATCTTAAATATGACTTATTAAGTTGAACTTAATTAAACAGCTTCGTATTATTTCTTTTAAAAAGTTTCTTTTTAAAAAATTTCTTTTTCTTTTAAAAAAACTATTTAAAAACGTACTTAATTCTAATATAAGAGTAAATTTAAGCAAAACAGGAAAATAATAAACTTAACAGATGTCAACACAGTGCGGGTTCAAAAATATAATATTTAAAATTAATTTTATTCTTATAAATTTAGGTGTCTACGAAATTAGTAATTTCTCAATAATTTAAGTTGGTGTTGTAAATGAAGTTTCTGTTAATCTAATATTTATATCAAAAGGTATGAACGTTATATTGATAAATGATAACTCTGTGATTTGATACTCTTTTAACAGAAATGAAACTAATTTGAAATGAAAAGAAAATCTATGAAGATTTTAGTTTGGATAAGAAGATTTAAAAACTATTTTAATAACTCTTTTGTTGAGACTTTTTATACTCTCCAACAGAGAAATTAAACTATTCGAAATAAACTGAAAACCTATGAGATATTAGTTCGATTAACAAAACACTAACATATTAAGCAACTAAACTATCTTAAAAATAATTAAGAACAAATTTTCAAATACTCCAAAGAATTGTTTTGAAAAAAATCATAATTGATCCTCATGATTCATGAATAAATAAACATTAACCCCAACTCATCAACAGTATCCCAAAACAGAAGAAAGGAAGGGGAATGGACCGATTATAACTTTCATCAATATTCGGCACACATGATGGGATCTACTCGTGTACAATAGCTCTCAACAAGTCCTTCAATATCTGAACTCCTCTCTAATAATTCCCCCTTTCCTGCCGAATATCCATTAGTCATAGAATATACACTTCATCCATCCACTATGGACGCGATGATGATTAAAAAACTCCACCATTTCCACCACTGTAATATTCGCCTCACGAGCGTCCACTTTCCCTCCTTCCAACAAGTGGCAGGATGTCGGTCGATGCAAATCCGGGCGGGGTCGACACCCCCCGCCTCCAGAGAAAAAACGGAAGCGCCGGCAACTGACCTTCCAACCCTTTCTCTCCATCTTCAATACCCCGAGACGGAAGGTTATCGGCCTGTGGTGTCTCGCCCTACATCAACGGAAACCGTCTATGACTCCCCCCGGTTCTTTTGTTATAGCGGGATTGGATGTAGGTTAAACAGCCTCCTTGCTTTTTAATTAGCCAGGTTGTGTTGTTCGCTCCGTGTCGTCTAGTAGGGGAATTTTTAATGGTGCTCTCTCTTTTTTTTCTCTTTTTTTTTCGGAAGGTACTACTGGTTGATGAGAATGGTAGTTGCTGTTGTGCTTCTTCGCATGCGAGATGCGTTCTCAGAAACAGATTGGTGGGAAAATATTCATGAACGGGATATGGTAGCGAGTGGTGTAAATCTGTGAACGATGAACCATGTTTGAATCGTCTGTGTTTAAAAAAGAGAATTTGTCCAAAAATTGAGTTTTGAGAAAATTGAATGAACTGTTTAAGTAACGCGGGATTTTCATTATATGTTCTATCAACTTTTTCATAGTTCTACTTAAATACAGAATAGTCATCGAAAAAATATAAGCAGTATCAAAAATTTTGTGCAGTTGAAAAAAGTTAATCGACTCACTCCCTATTTCAAACTTACGAAATTTCAACTGAAATAGAGTGCTAAAAAACAACTTAAATTGACAACTAAATTAGTTAACGGCACATAAAAAGAGAAATAGAAAATCTAAAAAAAAAATTAAAATCGGTACTTTTCCATTATACCGGCGCAAGCGATAAAGTCGACAATAATGATGCAACGTCAACGGAAGTTTCTTCGTATGATTTCTTCCGGCGACTGTGTACTGTAGCCGAAATTTCTGCCTGGCAAGATTTGCGCCGGTATAATGGAAAAGTACCACCTAAAGTTCTAAAATATTGTGAAATTGAGCCATTCAGGCAATGAATATCGATGGACTATCAACATTCACTGGATAAAAAGGGTAAAAACATTTTTTAACTGAAAACAAATTTGTTTTGGTAGATTTTACAACACAAAGAATAAGAAAAGAAAGAAAAATTAACTTAAATTTCAAATCAAATTTTTAAAAATACTATGAATGGACATCGATTAATTCAAATTCTAGAAGCTAATATCTGCCTATAGGGGGTAGTAATTTTCCCCTCTTCTCACTCATAAGTAAAGCGAAGCTTTGAGATTTTTTTTGAGCATATTAAGTCAATTGGACATTTTTTGGACTTATTCCCTTGTTTTAACTTTTAAGAAACGAGACTAGTATCGATGAGTCAATGCATGATGTGTTTGTATTTATCAATTAATTGACACGGACAATTGAGTAGAATAAATGAATACGATTCAAGGTTTCGTAATGCGTGTTGTAATGTAATGTGATACGGATTTTTATAAGTGTTACGTTTCATTACGTTTTCTATCAAGCCATGATATAATTCTTAATCGGTTGTAGCAATTAAGAGTAACCTACATGATTTCATTATTCCAATCACACTTTCACTGTTCCATTTTTAATCTTTTAAAAATGCACTTGAAAGTTTTTTAAACAAAATAAATTGATAGGGTAAACATGATACTTAGGTTTTATTAAATAATTAAAGTATGTGTGCAAATGATACTTTAAGGAAAACAATATTGATTTAAATAATAGGGTTAACCAATTTAATAGGTTAACTTAATAAATTGATATGGTAAACATGATACTTAGTTTTTATTAAATAATTAAAGTATGTGTGAAAAGGATACTTTAAGTAAAACAATATTGTTTTAAATAATAGGGTTAACCAATTTAATAGGTTAACTTAATAAATTGATATGGTAAATATTATATTTAGGTTTTGTTAACTAATTCAAGTATGTGTGCAAATGATACTTTCATGTAAAAAAATATTGTTTTAAATAATACAATTTAATAATTATAAATAAAAATGGCATAAATAAATGGCAATTTAATAGGTTAACTTAATAAATTGATATGGTAAATATTATATTTAGGTTTTGTTAAATAATTCGTGTGCAAATGATATTTTCATGTAAAAAAATATTGTTTTGAATAATAGGGTTAACCAATTTAATAGGTTAACTTAATGAATTGATATGGTAAATTAAAGTTATTAAATAATTAAAGTATGTGTGCAAATGATACTTTAAGTAAAACAATATTGTTTTAAATAATAGGGTTAACCAATTTAATAGGTTAACTTAATAAATTGATATGGTAAATATTATATTTAGGTTTTAATAAATAATTAAAATATGTGTGCAAATGATAATTTAATTAAAACAATATTGTTTTTAATGATAGGATTGACCAATTTAATAGGTTAACCAAATAAATTGATATGGTAAATATCATATTTAGATTTTTGTAAATATGTAATTAAAGTATGCAAAAATATACGTTATGTAAATCAATATTTTATAATGTTTTTAATAATAGTGTTAACCAATTTAATAGGTTAACCAAATAAATTAATATGATAAATATGATATTTAGGATTTTGTAAATAATTAAAGTTTACAAAAATGATACGTTATGTAAATCCATATTTCATAATGCTTTAAAAAATTGGTTTAATAATTTATATATTATTCTATTTTTGGAAGGTTGTGTAAAAAATATCTCCTAAATCAATGGAAAACTTCTAATTGGTTAATGAAAAACTTCTAATTGGTTAACTTTTGATCCGATGGATGTTAAATGTGTTAGCAACATCGAACTAATAGACCACCGTTAATTTCAAGTCGTGTTCCTATTGCTATTCAAGTATGGTTTGTAAACTATGAAAGAATTTACGGGAACATTCGAGAGACGGCGAGACAAAATCTTTAAAATCGAGACTGCCTGTATCTATTTTTATCAGGAACGCATATACCAATCTTTAAACATACCCAGATAAGCGTTCTAAAAATAATATATTTAATACTTAACATGTTCTACTATATGTTTGAGAAGAAATGTTTATATAAATCTTTCAAATATCCCAAAAAAGATTGATAACTTACTACTACTTAATACACAGATAATTTTTATTATACTCATGAAATTTTAAAAGGAGGGGCTAAAACTTTTCCTTTGCCTTTTCTCAGTATCTTCGTCTAAAAAATAATAGCGTCATAATATAACCATAGGTAATCAGCTGAACTATATATCCATTCATTCAAATTTGTTAAAAAAACAGATACGTATTAAGTTTCCAAATCCCTACATTACACATTTCCAAAATTTCCACATACTAATTTTAACCAGAAAAAAATAGAGCCGTGTTTAACTTCTAATTTTCAACGTCAATTGCAATTGTGCTGCTGTCGAATGGACACCAAGTTGCTAAAGTGGGTCACACAAGAAAATATTTGACGCGTCGCATGCATTTATTCTAAAAGAGGGGGAGGCATATTTATTCTGATGCGTGATATCTGCTCAAAAGACATTTCGCAGACATTTTGTATGATAAAGATAAAGATGACTCTCGTGAAATATCACTCGGTGCTTAAATATTTCGTCTTTATCGTGATCTCATAATGATAGCTACATTTTTTTTTCAAAGGAAGGACGAGACCATAGATACTAGACACAAATGTGTTAAAGAAGAGGAATAGGCAATCTTTCCGCACTCTTTGTAAAACAACCGATTTAAAGGTCATGTGTTTAAAAATAAAATTGAATTTTGCTTCTTTCTGAAAATGTAAAATTTTGCAAAAGGTTCTAACACATAGAACTAAAATTGTTCTCTTAAAATTTATTATGATACTCTGGAAAGTAAGTTTTACATTAGATAAAAAGTAAAAACAAACATTACCCTTCAAAAGATTGTTAAAATAATCTTTGAAGTTTATGTACTTATTAGCATAATTGAATTTATAGAATTGTTGCAGAATTTTTCCAAAAATACATTATTAGTACGTAATCCTATTCGTTTCTTTTAACTCATAAAATTTACCAAAAAATTTTAAAATAAAAGAGAATAAAAAATTATCTCCTCTGAAGTTAATTTTAATAGGTGTCTTTCTCGAAAATTCATTTGGAGTTGATATTTTTGAATGATAGTACAATGTAAGGAGAGTGCGATATTTATAATGGTAATCCTTCACGTTATGAGCACTTATTGATGCGAGTTGGTCATTGCCATTGACAGAAATCACTAATTGATCTACATAATAATGTACGGATCACAAGGATGTTTTGTTTGTTGATTTTACAGTTTAAAAATATCACGGTAATTTAGAGAAACCATACCACAATCTCAGAAATAAAATGACAAGGAAAACCTTCATAAAAACAGAGAAAAAAAACTTTGACATTTTATCAGGTCGAACCGAGGACTACGTCGCAGCTACACTTTCTTATCCGCACTCCGTGCATTAAAACAAAGACACGCTTTCAATACAAGCGCAATTTGGAAGAAAAAAAACAAGGCCATTATTCTTTTTTTTTATAAATTTGTTCATTTATATTCCAAGGAACCTCTACCTTGAAACCTTAGTTGAGCCCAACGTTTTTGGTGCTCTGTTCTATGAATATGAAATGAAACTTGTAGGATACAGACAGGTTCCGAACAGGATCCAGGAACGTTTTTCTTGTTTGCATTTTAATTTCTAGTCCTTGAAAATAAGAGTTGATTGTAACTAAGGCTTACAAGCAAATCGGAAATAAAAACTACAAGTACTTAAAGAACTTGGAAGTTTTGACAAGCATAATTGAAATTTAATTAATTTGTGAACCTCATTCTATACAAGAAGAAGTTGCAACTCCCAAAATCCCCAACTAATTTACAAGAAATAAGAAGAAATAAATAGAAAATAAAACAATAATATATGCAATATTAAAAATACTCCTAAGTGTGTAGCCACAAATGAGACAATCAAATCAACAAGAATCTAACCGATATGCCTCATACATTTTTACTTTATAGACAAGCTTACGTAACCATCAATGATGTTTTGTGACTTGCTGAAGTGATATCTTTGATTGATGAAGTGATTGAGATAAACTCAGCGTAACCTCGCCCCTTTATTTCCCTGTAGGCCTTTTCTATCTGTTCCTAATGCAAATGTGACAGAAGGGAAATGGGCTACTGGGGGGATGGGAATAAAATAACTCCCCATTCACTTAATAATACATAATACAATCTTTGAAACATAATTAATTTATGTTTATCAACTTTGGTTTCTGAATATAGGTAGAAAGGGGATATTTTAGTTTAATGTTAAAAAGAAGCGGAAATATATTCAGCAGAGAGTTTTACTGGGGCTAAACACTATCATGTGGCAACAAGTTCATCCTAGAGGAAGTTACTTTCTGATTTCATTTCTATGACTTTTAACAATATCCTTAAAAATGGATCAGAATGATTTTTTCAGGATTTCTTTATTATAAGTTCTACTAAAATGTTTTTAAAATTTGAATTCTATATATCGCTTAAATTTATTGTTTATTTACTTCGGTTACTTCATTTCATTAATGTAATTTATTTGTACAACAAAAGTTACGGTTAAATTTTCGTGTGAAAATTAAGAGCCTGTAATTCATCATTTTATCTTATGCATCCCACAATCGTTTAAATTATTGAAAACAAGAAAACGCAATCTGTACTTCCTTTAAAAATATAAAACAGTAAACAAAAGGTAACAAAACTCCGTGAAAGTTGTTTGGCCTTTGGAAATCAGAACACAAAACCTGAAAGCAGCTTTTCTTCTTGTTTTTTGTTTCTTTATTTCTCTCCCCATCTCATAATATCTAATCCAATTTTTACCTCTTGACAACTACATTTCAAAGGCTAGTTTTTATTGGGCTGCACGAACGGAAATGGTCGATGCGACCCATTCCTCGACGTAATAAAAAAAAAAAAATAATATCTAATCCTACAAGGCCTTTCTGCAAGCTATAGCGCTACTACAGCCAACTTGTCAAAAGTTATTGTTGAAGGCTTGGCAGTAAGTCGCCAAATGTGATAGCCAAGAAATTAGTTTGCAACAGCTGCGTGGAGGAGCAAAAGAACCATTATGAAACTTTTGCTCTCGTTACTTTTTATTGCTTTTTATGAAGCTTTTTTAGTTACAACATACAATTCAGCCAGAGAATCAATTCATCCTCAAAAGATGAGATAGTGAATTTTGAATTATCATTTTCATGAGACGATCGTTTTCATGGAGTGAAATTAATCCGGAGGAAAAGAGTGAAAAATTCCCCTTTTTGAATTCACTACCATTATGAATTCATTATTAAAACCAATATTTTGCGAAAGGATCTACGATTATGATTCATTTTATTACGTATGGAAATGATTTATTTAGGTCAATGTTCCACGTTTTACATCGTTATAATAATGGAAACCTGAAATTAATAATAATCTATGCAGATAAACTGATAAATTTGTAGTGCAAGCAAAGGAAATCTTTTAAAATTTTATCGCCCGCTTTGGCAGTTACAGTTAACTAATTGATGATGATATTTTTTATCTACTGAAAGGTTGGTTTAGTAAACGGCTTGGAAAGGAAGTT
The DNA here is from genome assembly GCA_024610705.1 of Tetragnatha versicolor. Lineage (NCBI taxonomy): Eukaryota > Metazoa > Arthropoda > Arachnida > Araneae > Tetragnathidae > Tetragnatha > Tetragnatha versicolor. The sequence continues at coordinate 21,069,242 of JANDEH010000002.1, read as the reverse complement.
CATTTCGCGCTGGGATGAGCATATCCTGTTCTGCGTCCAGATCCTTCTTTTTAAAGGAGGGTTTATATGCATCCGGCAAGTGCGGCAAAATCGCATGCGAATGCGAATTTCTTTCCTATTTTTCACACCGTTGGAAAGGACCAATAGGAAGCCTCGAATCTTTCCCGCGCAGCCAAAGGGAGATCTGCCGGAATCGCCGCACTGCACTATTGCAAAAAGCAAATTGCGTCAGGGTGACGTGATCTAGATTGCCCCAAAGGAAATACAATAATTTGTTTGAAATACACGTATTTAACCGTAGGTCTCTGAAAATTTCAAATATTATTTTTAATATAATTAATAAATAATAAATTTCAGTATTTTAACCAAAGATTAGCGGATAATTTTAGTCGTGCTGCCATCTGTAATCGTACCAGTGAAGTACAACTAGATTCTTTTGTATATATACTTTAATTCGAATTCTTGTTTTTCTACTGCACGAAACTTCTATAAGATTCTTTAAAAAATAAATTTGAACAATTTGAGACAGAATATGCATCACGATTACCATCATTACTACATAATGACAATATGAAGCCTCGAATCTTTCCCGCGCAGCAAAATGGAGATCTGCGGGAATAGACGCACTATCGCAAAAATCAAATTGCGGCAGGGTCCCGTGATCAAGATTGCTCCGTTGGAAATACAATAATTTTTTTGAAATACAATTATCATGTATGCGAGTATCAAAAGCGGAATGTAAAAATAAACGCGTCGTCGCCAAAACCAAAACAAACGATGCGGCAGACAATCGCTCGATCGCACTCGCCGCATTCGCATGAAACGCAGCGCCATTGTAGACGCGGCATAAACGTTCACAAACGGCAGGAAAAAATCTTCCGTCGCAGTCGCACTCTCCGCACTTGCCGGCTGCATATAAACCCTGCTTAAGGGAGAAAATTCTTATTTCCTGTTTCTCTACGTCGACGTGATAATGTAAAGTGTAAAGATGGCAAAACGTCTCGCTTGATAAAAAGAAACTAATGCTTGACTTTGATTTACAGAAATGAGATAAAATAAGAGTAAGTTAAGTATGTGTTTTGTAAAATTTGTGCGTATCACACAAATTATTCTTTTGGATACGAGCAATAGCTAATCCAGGGGTGGCACGGGGCACGTGGTAGACCCACAGAAGGGTAATAATTTATTAGATAAAATAACATCTGAAGAGATTCTCTAGAAAAATTTAAACTTTTAAATCTGTGTTTTAAATGCTTTAATGTGTAGCTTTTTTTGTGTAGGTAAAAGTGAAAAAAAGAAAATATCACAGTTTCTGCTGCTGGAGATGTTTTAAAAATCCTGATGCCCCCAGAGGTCAAATCAGATCCACCCCTGGTTACGACTACGAGTGTTAGAGTTTTTTTTCTCTTTGTAGAAACTATTAATATATGAGACTAAAGGATAGTAGTATTTAATTCTTTTATAGCATTTCATCAATAATAATTTCAATAAATAAAATAAATGTGTAGTTTATTTACCAATTAGCTGTCGGAAGTGCCTTTAATGTTCACAAGAAAAGAAGAATATTGACTTTTGGATTTTCGTCCTTTGAAAGCTTTTTAATGAAAGTATGAAGTTAAATAGTTTTATCAAGAGAGGGTTGGGCTCAAGATTTCCTACTTAAAAATTTAGGATTTTATTTCTAAAAATCGAACAATTTTAAAGGAGAAAAAAAACGCTTTCATGGATGAAAAGAAATTTCTTAGAAAACGCAGTTCCTGATGACCTCAATGAAAAAAAAAGTTAAAAAAACACATATCTCTGCTCCTCAACTCCCTTGAATCGCACTTGACAACTTCATTCCTTCCTTCTGGTCGCAATTAACGACATACAATAATAAGCAAGCGCTCATCTAACCACCCAACGGCGCGCGCACAATGAAATGAAGAGACGATAATAAGCAAACTATTAACCCTAACGAGCACTGTCTGTCGCCAAAGAGCAGCAAACCTGTCCTCCTTGTGGCACAGGAAGAGAGAGAAAGAACAATGGACGAACCGGTCGGCAGCAGAGGATATTTATTTCTTCATGCTTCTTTGCCTCCCCGGCAGGTCAGCGAGGTTGCCCCCGCGCGAGAATAAAAACATTCCAGGCGACGGGCGTTCTGTCTGCAGCTTCTTTTTTCGCGATCTCCTCTTCTCGTTCAATAATGATAAAATTCTTCCGAATTGTGCGTCATTTCCCTTGTATGTGTGTGGTGAGATGACAGGGCCGCACACACTTGAAACTTAAAGCAAGACGGGAATTATGGTCGACGTTTGTGTTGTGGGGATTTTTTCTTCTTCTGAAGAGATCCGGGAATGTTAAACGGTCTAACCTTTTGAGAATGCTTACCGTGCCGTTTCATGAACGGCGAAACAATACTTGTTGGAAAGAAATATTATCTTTATATGTGTTCACATTTTAAAAATAAAGAATTTACAGTTCTAAAAAATGAGAGGAGGAAATGAAACAATGGTGAAATTAAAATTTTGTGAAAGTTTAATTCTATAAGATTGCAACCCCATATCCCCCCCTTGACCTGAAAGAGGCAGCTTCTTCTAAAAAACGATGATTCCCGAGTAAACATAGATTTACTCAACCCACAAACGGCCGTATTCACCCATAACCTAACCTTCAGGTTAACCTGGAATCAAACACTCTAATTGATGATTGAAAAAGAAAAACAAGAAGTTTCAAGCCAATTAGAGTTGGCGTAAAACCTTTTTTCCAGGTACCTAACCTTAGGTCAGGATAGTGGTGGATACAAGCGTAAAACTTTACATTTTTGCAACTTTTATAGGAAAATGCCGACATTAGTTTGGAAATTTTTTCATAATTAATTCTCGTGAACACTTGCTAAATATTTGCTTAATAAATATTTATAAAAATTTGTTGAAACAGAGTTCTCTTAAACTAATCCCTTATTAAAAACATTTTCCTCATCACGAGACCCCGTACATTACGTCCATTGCATCTCCTTGGTTGACCTTTCCAGTACATGCTACACCGATACACCGCCTTTTTTCTTACCTGGAATACCTCAACACCTGTTCCAGGTTCATCGGGCCTCTTATTAACGTCCCATCATTTGTTCCCTTCATGAGATGTCATGTGGCCCCACCAAGGAGAACTCCAAGAGATAAGAATTGCCATAGCGACGTTACTTTTTTGTCGAGTGTCAGTCACATCGGTGATCTGTCTCACTCGAATGGACCAGTCGGTTGCTCAATGGAAGGTATAAGTTTTTTTGGGTGGGAATTTTCCGTTCGGGTTTCGGTTTGCCATTGTGTGGGTTTGCGTTTCATTTAACGCAGATTAGTTTCCATTGAACATCGGAAAAGAGATCGTAGCCTTTTTTATTCATCCAGGAAAACGTGATATTGGGAGATTGCCAGAGAAAGGAGAGAGATAAAAATCCGGAATGGGGGATATCTCCTAATTGTTTGGTATGTTTAAACATGGAGAATCCATCTTGTGGGCAGATGGGTGAATTTAGGATTAAGGCAAACTGCAGGAATGCTGTTTCAGTGCTTCATATTTTAATAAAGATATGATTCAATTTTAAAATTGTAATATCCCGAAAAGTGTGGTGTTTTTGCTTCTTCACATGAACCCCCTATATAGGAATAAGTATGCTCTTTCCAATGTATATAGAACGTGTCTTTTTTTTTCAAAAAATTTAAAAAAGCACAGAACGGAGTTGTTGGGTAAAAACGGAATTAATTTAAAGGGGTTAGTTAGAAGACGGAGGTTTATAAAGGGAAACGTTCATGGGCTTAGATATTGTCTATTCATTTTAAACGGTAAATTTATTGCTTGTAATGGAAGTTCAAGGGTTGCTTCAACTTTTGTATAAAAAAACAAAATGGTTGTCATCTGGGTACAAATTAGTATTTTAAATAAAATTATGTGTCTTTTTAAACGAAATCTCATCTGTATTGGTTTCTGTAAAAGTTTTTGAGTAGGGCAACTTTCAAAGTAAAAAACCTCTACAAGAGTCTTTTTAAGACCGCCGAGGACTCTTTTATTGAAAACATTTTGATTGTTTTCTATGGTTTTCCAAATTCATTAAAAAAAGTTATTACATAGCCGTGTAATGTCATTGCCCTAAAACATTTTGTTAACTAACATGAAATTCATTTTTGCCTTTTCATAGCAAATTAAGTTAAGGTGCCTGCCTACCTTTAAAACGAGATTTTGGGGGGAAAAATCGACTTTTGTATTTCTTCTGATTATGAAACTACAGATCCTTTTCCAAATCTGTTTGATTTTTTTCAATCTTGTTTAGAACGTGAGTTACAGATATTATTGTATTGTATTTGAGTCACATTTAAGTTCATGTTTCATTTTGTTTTTGCTGTTTTCTTATAATGTTATTTTTCACATTTTGGTTTACAGCAAAACAAGGAAACTCAAAATTTTACTGTTCAATTAATTTGAAATTTTGGTGAAGTACTTATAAGGGTCTAATTCAGGTATTCATCCAGTTTTGTGATGCTTCTTGGTCTAGTTTTTGGTTATAATTAATAAGAAAAAATGATAGTTTTTGAGATTTTTTTCATTGGGAATCATCAGTTATTTTTTAAATAAAAGGTTTTAGCTCTTCAATCTGGTAGATGTCCTAGAAGAAGGCATTATAATTTCACCATAATTTACAGAATTAAAATATCTTAGTTTGTATTTGAGTTTTCTTGTTTTGCGGAGATTGGTATTTTTAGACTATTTTGACACTTATTTTTAGTTAAATATATTTAAAAAATTTTTTTTATAAAAATTAACATTTAATGTATTGTTTTAAGGTATGTGTGACTATGGGTTTCACTTTTTATGGAGATATTTCAAATATTTTTAAAAAAAAGTCCTCTGAAGGTAGGCTAGGCAGGCACCTTAAGAATGAACACCAGAAAATTAGGAAAACTACTATCAGGTGCACTGTGCACATTAAAAATATTCACAAAATAAACAATTAATTAGCCCGAATATAACGTGCTAGCTTATTTTGTCATCAGAAAACAATAAAAAAAAATAAAACATCCGCATCATTTAGATGTCACGAAACGTCCCACAGTTGTCACTCTTATTCAAACAACACTCAAGAATAGCACGTCAAAACACTCTACTTTTTAAAGAGAATAGCTTTAACAAGCATTGCGCAGCTTTCTTTTCTGCAGCAAAAGCGAGAGAGCTGACAACATTCCGAAATCAGCTTTCCGTTAAGCAGCTGTTACGTCTTTTCCACCTGGGCACTCGCTGTTGCGTGCAGTCAACTCGGAGGGATGGTGACAAACCGAGTATGGAGCTAGGAATCGGTATTGTGCCTGTCGAGGGGAGGATAGGTTTTTTTTTGCGGGGATGGTCGGTGGATATTCCAGGTGGTTTGCGTGGGGGATCAAACGGGTAATAGAAGGAGTAGTAAAACCTGCTGGGAAAATAGGGAGTCGAAAGACAAAACCTCTATGGACAAAACTAGCTGCTCGTGTATCTCTGTATAACTTCTGATGAATATATTATCTTTTGACGCAAAACACAGTGGGGTATATAGAAATATTTTAGGGCTCAAATGTCCCTTTAGATTTTTACTCCCGGGAAGATGGCCAGGACTATCCAAATATCCCCCAAGCATGCATTCATATTAGGATATAATAGTTGTTTTTTTATATTTCATTAACTAAATGTACAAAATTTGTGGGTAATGCATATTTCCAAGTGCAAAAAAGAGGAGCTTTGGGTTCTTCCCCAATTTTTATTTTTAAATTTTAAAATTAATTTTTATGGAACTTTCTCTTTTTATTTTTTATTATTTATTATGACCTCTTTCAGTTACCCATCGCCACCGCTGAAGACCCATCGAGTATATGCGGAGTACGTGCTCGTTAAATCTGTGGGTCCGAAAGTCCTGAGGTCGGTCATGGCGCAGTTTACCTTGGGTCCAGGTGTCTGGAGACTATTTCCCTCCCCTTCAGATGCATGGCAAAATTGTGGAGGTGGCGATAGATAGTGGCAGCATCTATCATCTCATGAGGCAGAAGTCGGACTCCTGCCATTTATGGGCCTCACTTTCTCAGGAGCCGCACCCCCTTTGCCTTGAATCCTTGTGGAGCTTGGGTATTCCAAGTGTCACACGACAACAACAACAAAAACGATTTAGTTAAACAAATCTTATTAATTGTTGATTTTATTGTCTTCCAGGTGGAATTCATTGTAGAAACTCGGTACAAAGAAATTTGTTACAGCAAATGATAAAAAGGTAAAGATTAATTGAATCGTCAGTTGGAAGAAGGGAATAAGTCCAAAAACCAAGTTTTGAGAAAATCGAAAAAAAAAACTGTATAAGTAATGGAATTTTCATTGTATACCAGCAAATTTTTACTGGAAGTTCAGAACCCTGTTTAGAAAACAGAGCAATCATCAAAACAAATATAATTGCATTCAAAAATATTTTACAGTCAAAATAAGTTGATGGACTTATGACTGTTGAAACTGACGATTCAATTGGTCGAACAAATTATTCCTCTTCCTCATGATCGAGTAAGTATTGTGGGTGCAGAGAATTCAATTGATGAAGGGTGACTTGTTAGAAAAGAAACTACATCCCTGGCTAAATCTTTATCCACAAAAACACATTTTTAGGAAAATACATGTCCTGCAACAACTGCAATAATTTTTTCAGGTTACATTTCATATCCCACTAAACACAATTTGCCTCCCATTAAATTTCAAACAAATCAGCAACATAAATTTAACTCAGTTAACATTTCTCAACTTAATTCAAGGGATAAAATAAGGAAGTTCAGGAGTATTTCGTTACGTTACACAATACACGAAGTGTACGCCATAATGAGGAAGCAATCTTCACTTTCCCTACATATAAACTGAACAAGTAGGATTTATTGAAGAATTCGGATACACCAAAGGTGGTATTGGAAAATAAACGGTTGTGCTCTTGAGAAGAAAACGTCGAAAGGGGAGAAACTTTGGAGGAAAAGAGGCTGTGTTGTTTCCGTGTAGCTTTTTTTTCATCCAATTCTCCTTTTTCTCTTCCTGCCCGGTTATAAATTTAGCTCCAGCCAGTTCCTTTGGAATCTCAGGGGGATCGGTTATAAATTACGTTTTTTTCTGTGGTGTAGTTTCATTATGAAAAAAAAAACAGTGAGAGGAGAGGAACGATTTTGAGGTATCACTTTTTCAAGCTGTGTGAAATATCAATTACTGAAAAAGAGATAAATACTTTGCTCTTACGATGTAAGAGTGATGTAGTAAAAAACTGGCTACTGTAATTTCCTCGTATAGGTTTCTGTTTGCAAAAACAACTTTTAAAGTTTAACGCTGTTTAATGTTAATTTGTGCCAGTTTTTATCATAATTATAATAATAAGTACATTTTTTATCCTTTTCTGCTCAAACAGTAATTTAATCAGTTATTTGTTTCATAGTGTTTTAGGATGTTTTATTTCTGAAACAGACTTATAAGAGTAGCATGGGGTCCTTTTTGTTTGACTATAAATAAATTGGTTCCTTTTTGTTTGACTATAAATAAATTGTTTTTTTTCAACGCATACCTAAATTCCTAAATACCCGAATTCTCAGTCCACCTACTTTTCGAAGGCAATGAGAACTCTCAATTTTAGACCTCTTTTAAATTTAAAATATCTCATTGGCTCTTCGAAAGTAGACTAGGAATTCGTATTACATAATAAGGATGCCTCTTTTTTCTTCTCCTTCAGAAATACGCTTAAAAAGCATTATTAGGATAATATTTTATTTTCATGATGCAAATAGTTCGTAAAAAATACATATGAATAAACAAGTTGAAATGACTTTAAAAACTAGCACATTTAATGAAAAACGTAAGTATATATAAAATTACAAACACTAGTTGAATAGCAAAACTTATTTTGTAGACGACCCCTCACTGCCGATGTCGGTGTCAAAGCTGTGTAATGATCAGGAAAACGATGTAATGTTTTGTGGGAACAGCAGTTCTCCTGATTGTTAAGGAGTTTTTGACCGAGAAGAAGGCTAACAAAACGCTTTGTAGAGCGTTTCATAAAAGCATCTTTTAAAGCTCTTAATTATCATTTTTCTCTTTTAGTGGAAACCTGCTCAGCGGCTTTCTCCCTCGATAGGAAGACTGGTTTTAATCTTTTGAAAACGTCTCATCAAAACTAAAGAGAGGAAGATGGAAGATTTAAATTCAATTTAGTCCTTAAACTGTTTATTTTTGTTTCTTAGCCGTGATGAATCTGCCGCAACAATCTTATACCCGGGAGAGAGATTTTATCTCTCATTACGCAATAATTGAAGAGATTGAATGATAAAGCTAAGTAACCCTTTGATGGCCTCTAGCATTTCAATGCTTTTTTCTCTAGCATTTCAATGCTTGACTTTCTCTCAGATATCATAGAAACTTTTCGCCTTATGATCACATCATCATAGGATTTACCGCCCATTTATGTTGATTGATTTCATGAAGAAAGCACAACTTAGCGATTCGAAACAACATTTTACCAAAAAAACATCATATTACAACAAGAAAAGCAATAAAGAAAAATTTTGAGTTCAATAAAGGAAAAAGATAGTAATTTTAATAACTTAGAACTATTGTTTGAAATTTACTTTCAGGAGGATTAAAAAATATTCTTATACTTCTATCAAGAAAATTTAATTAGCCTCACCACGGAGAAGGTATTATTATTTCTTTTCTATAAGGTAGGTGGGGGTAAAAACCAGCACTGGGCAAAACCACTCACCGCAATTTTTAATTGTTAATAATGGATTCAAAAGTTGATATTCAGGTGGCTGGTGTGTCTTATTGTGAATCAAGGTTCCATAAAAGTTCTTACCTCTAAGTCACTCAAGAGTTTGAAAAATGCTGTTTGTTTTTCATCACTAAGATGTAATTTTTCTGATCTTTTACTTTAACATTGAATAAATAGGGCTTGAGGAGAAGAATCAACAAATAAACCATGATATAATAGCATTTAAACTTCAGTTTCGTTTTTAAAGAATTGCCTCAACATGTCTCTAAAAATAAAAAGGCTTGTTTTTCGAAATAAAGTGAAACGGGGTCAATCCCCACAGGTGCTTTGGGGCAAATCCCCGCAGCTTCAAAACTTCGGGAATTTGCCCTAAAAAGAAAGTAGGACCTACAGGATACCTAAAAAGTTGAATAAAGGTTTCCGACATGCCATCCCTCTACCTGACACCATCCTTTTCCCCTTTTGAAAGATATTGGGCTCTTTGAAAAGTCATAACTTATTTTGTATTTTAAAAATATTTGCCCTTGACGTTTCTTTTCCACCAATTAGTTTTATCTAACGTACCTATTGTTCTTAAATTCAAGATTTTATTAATATATCTCATACGAATCAATAGAACCAATGCACAACAAACAAACAGAGAGAGATAAAATCATATAGCTAATTCACCTATAATCATAAAATCAACAGCCATAAATCATGCGATAAAAATCGGATGAGTAGGCTACTCGCAAACATTCCAAAACGATTCAACTAAATCACCTACTCATTTTCCCAACCCCATCACTACATAACAGGAATATTCGAATCTAGAAATATTTCCGAGAGAAATCCTTTCCCCTCTTCTCCCGATCCCCACCGACCGCACAATCCATCGCTTATCTTCCCCAGGATAGAGCATTTTTGCAAAAATCACCCACTGGATTTGTCAACAACACCCCCACTCAGCCGAGCTCGGACAAATCAATGACAACACCCACACTATGACCACACAAGGGGAGGAGTGACTAATACGATTCGATCCCCCCCCCTCTCTGTCATCCGGAATATTTCAACTTCCCTAGCTATTGAGCGAACAGAAGGGATCAAGTCCCTCTCTCTGTCCCCCTTTTTTGGGGGGTGGAGCCCGCCCAATATGTCATCTCTTTAAGCAAAATCTGGCTAGACGAAGAGGGGAGAATTATTTTTTTTAAGTGTCGCGGATCCAAATCCGTAATCGCTTTATTATGTTACCGATGCCATTATTTTATGAGTTAATACCCGTTCTTTTTGCGATGAGGGGGAGGATATTTATGATGATAATGTTGGCTTCTGTGTTTCATTTTCCATAAATGAATTCCGGGTGGGATATTTTCAGGGTTATGGGGGATAATTCTCTGAGGGGTTGTTTTTGTTGTGTGTGTAAAACCCAATAAACGCTTCGTGAATTTACTTTACCATGGAATGAACACTCCCTCTACATAACGGTCTAACAACAACTTCAAAATCTTACTTTTTATGTTTGATGTCACGAACTCGTGACATCACTCACAAATATTTTAATTATAAATTATATTTATTTAATTAAACTAAGTTCATTGATTTATTATAAGAATTTGATGGGGAATATTGTACCATTTCTAATAATTCTAAAGTGTGACGTCAGCACTCGTGATGTCAAAGATATGGTAAGATTTTGACGTCACAAAAAGGGAGTTGTAAGTGTAATGGGAGAGTCTTGATGGAACTTGGGTTATTTTAAGATGAAATTTATTGTAAGCCTTCCAGTTTAAATAATTTAGCTGTTAAAGAGCCCTTTCGCCAAATTAAGTGTAAAATAAAATAAGGTATCCCAACAGTTAAATTTCTTGCATTAAAAAAATAGGTAATAAATTTAATGAGGTGTTAGTTATACCTGCTATTAAATGCCGATAAAAGCCACGAAAAGTCATTATTTTGAAGAAAAACTTCTCTTTAGTTTTGAGCAAAGATTATCGAGGCTATAAGAGAAAATGTCATCTATTAGGATACAGACTGTAAGAGATTGAAGCTTTTCTTTACAAGTTTGAAAATGAGAATTTTACTTCAACGAACAATAAAATATATATTTCTCCACTTGTAACGAGATGAATTTGAAGGATCTATAAATTTCTACAGAAATAGACTCCTCTCAACTGAATTTAATGGGGCATAAAACCGAAGGTAAAAAGATAAAAGATTAAGTGCTCTCCTGATTCATTATATTAAATATAAATTACCCCTAAGTCAGTTTGATAAAAGTTAGGTAAATGCACAAAAAGCTAAATAGGCACTGCTTCGTTAACCGACCATCTCTATAAAATGTTTATATTTACATTTATTTTTGCATACCTTTGCTATTATATTTTTGCATACCGACCATTTGTTTTTGCATTTTTCCATTGTTATCAAGATCTGTAATTAAGTCTTTTAGAGAATGGAAGTTTTTTTTATAAATATTGACGTTTTTCTATTAATTTCATTAAATATACATTTCATTCCTAAAAAAAGTACTTAAACTGAAATTTATTTAGCTTTATAAATCCAGTTATCATTATAAAATGTTTATGCGACACACCTCTCTCATTTTATGCACTAAATGTATTTTTAAAAACAAAAGAAATAAAATAAAACATAATATCATTCGTTAAATATTTATGCTCAGATAATTTTAAAAATAAATAATTATAATAAATATTTATACTCAGTAATTTTTCAAATAATTCAATCGATAAAACGATTGAAGTTGGAGTTCTTATTACGAAAATAAAAAGAAAAAAGGTTCTAAGTGTCTAAATCCACGAAAGTTGACCCATTCTATAGCGAAATTCGTTAAAGTTGAGTTGTTACTTTCAGGGAACTAGACAGTGCCATAGGTTTTAATTGCAAAATTCGTTAGAGTTGAGTTGTTACTTTCGTGGATTTAGACAGTGCATAAAAGTTACTTAATTTCAAACTGTACATAAAAACTTCTATGACGTATGAAAGAATCTTTAAATTACATTGAAAATATTACCAATATGTAGAAATACTTTTAAAAAATTAAAGCGAGTTTCCAACATTACCAGAATTTTGATACTTGTATTTCGTTACAGTTAAATATTATTTCTCGTGGCAACAAAAATTAAATTTATCAACCACCTGCAGAAAAATCATTTGTGAGGATTAAATATTGACGAAGAATTATTTTTCAAAACGCATAGTGCATAATCTGCATTAATTGCGTTCTTATTTTTTGGTTACTTTTGCGGAATTTTTAAATTATAAATTGCCACATGCCACTAAATCAGCCGATCAAAATTCATAGAGAAAGCTTTTGTCCACAACAATTGAAAGAGAGGACATTAGGGGTTAAAATGAGTCTTATTATCGTCATGAATGATGCTCTTTTAGAATTTTTCAATGAATACTCCATATATTTTCAAGTAAGTTCTAGAGTTTCCATTTTAGAAAATTTATAATGGCATACCTTTTACTTGTGTACACCAATTAAGCTTACATCAATTAAGTTTTTGAAGCATATTGAAACTAAGGTTTCTCAAAAATTCTAGGTTTTTTTCAGGTTTTACTATGGTTTTATGTTTCTTTTACCACTAAATATATGTAGGTAGCAAATTAGTGTAGACCTGCTTAAAGAGCCTCAATTAAATGTTAATTAGAATATCACCGCTCCTAATCTGCCCATGTTTTGATTGTATTTCAATTGAAACCCGAACTAGACTGATAATGAAAATAAAACTATTGCTGATACTATTAATAAAATAATTCGTCGGACTGTGTTATGATCGATCTAACCTGATCGTTGATTCATTGTAGGTCCAAAACGCTATTTTCAAATGCCATCCTATGATAGAGGGCAGCACTGCATATGTCTATGATTGACAAAAAGGTAGTCAGTACAATTAGGTGTTCACAGCTGCGATTGACTGTGACGTGTTCATTTGATCTGTAACTCTCGAAGGTGTATAAGATGATTCGACTATTAGGTTTCTTTTCGATTCCATTATCGATTCGATTCCATTGCTTTTTCGATTTCCATTATCACATATGGCCATGGACTTTCTGTTCTGGTACTCTGTGTTTTAAACAAGCCAATGTGTTCTTGGGAGTAAATTGTTTTATTATAAAGTACCATTGATCTCCCCACAATATAATTAGTATACGTGTACTCGAGTCCAAGTCCAAGTGTAGGTGTGAATATCAATTTCACTCGTAATTAATATAGAATAGTTCTTTTTTACGTTGTTATTTAAACAAACTGGAATATGCCAGATATTATATTATTATTCGAATAAACTGAGTGCTGGTTTGTGGTCGTCTGAGCACCAATTTTCTCTTCCTAATAACCACCATTTTCTAAGCACATTCTTCTCTCTCGAACCTAAATATTAAAAGTTCCATTAAAACTTAAGTAAATGGAAACGTTGTTCACGCTTGGGTAGCGAAGCACAGCCAGGGGTTGCAGAGGGAATAGATTGACCGATAATAATTCAGCTATTTCTTCTCACATGATAAAGACCTACGGCTTCTCCAAACAACCCTGCCTTATTGAGGGCATCACAATTGAAGAAAATCGTTACGAATTCGAGGTAACTGGATTAATTTCTAACGGAACATAAAAATCGATAGCTTTTATGTTAGTATAGGCTGGATTATCTTCGTTGAAGAAGCGATTGTGTCTTTTGTTTTGATAAAAGTAGATGTGTTTGACCAGAGTTGATACTGAAAATTCAAAAGCACCACTGAGGTTTGACCATAGGTTTTTTGATGGGAAAAGTAAAAAATTTGCACCAATAACAATATCAACGCAAGAGGATACCTACCTAAACACCTGTCGCTATGGTAAAACAGCTGTGAAGCGATGTTTAACTTGTTAGGAAAGTGTGTGATAGACTTTATGTTTGTACGTGAAATGTAATATTTTCACTTAAAACTCTTTAACATTTTAGTTGAATTGCAAATTTAATGAACGACTTCGCAAATGAAGTTTGACATGGATTATGTACAATCTAAGGTTTTCAAAATATGCTTTAAATAATGTTAGTAATTTGTACCAAAAATTTGGATGAACGTGTATTTAAGAATCGTGAACAAAACTTGAAATGTGAAAAGTAAGTTCACAATTTTAACGAAATATGACTTTTTTTGGAAGCAACAAATTTTCTTTAAATGCTTCGATATAAAAAACAACATGAAGTGTAACTGAGAAGCTTAAGTTGTTCTTGAAATTCGCCAGACAATTTTGTGTGCCAAAACTAACACTTATGCTGATAAAAATGAAGAACTCATTAATTAAGTGATTTAACGACCCCGCGAAAGTTTAGGATTTTAATGATAGAAAGAAATTAAACCGATTAACTATTTAGTTCCATTGCAGTAATTTGGACGCCCTTCACACTAAAATGGTTTGAATTCACCAAGAAATAAAAATTTACTTTTTCTTTTGTTAGAAATCTACAACATTTTGCTTTGAAAATTCAAATATTACTCTTAGTTGATATAGGAAAGACACCCCCCTTTTCAAATCCATCAAATTACATCTAAGTGCCTTCTCCAATCTGCAAATCGGTTCGATCCTGTTAAAGAAATTGCCGCAAAAAAGGGTTATTCCGATTTATCAGAAACAGTGCCAAGATTCCCATCAGATGGGATTAAAATAACAGCGTTCCTCTTCAGTGGCTCTAGACAGCCTTCCCCGACGACACACGCCAATTCAAGTCGTTATCGGACTGACCTTGGTCAAGTAGCTGTATTACATTTGAGCGGAATCTATAATGGGGAAAGGATACTCCGACGACTGTATTGAGAGAAATGATGGTAAAAAAATGCCCCTCAACTGTCTTTTCGGTGGTGGAGGCTTTAAAAGTAGTGCTTTGTGTTGAAGCCATGCATATTTTGGAACCGGTTGCTTTTTTTGTTCTCACGTGAGTGTTAAAAGAGGGATTGATTTTAAGGGATTCTTGTTTGGGGATATTTGAAAGGATTCTTCTGTTGCCCCCGTGTTCTCGGAATTTTCTAAGAGGGTATATGTATGGTTTCACAATGAATGAGACAATTTTATTAATGTTATCTTATGCAAAAATTGCTAAACTGTCAACTAGGTGAGACTATTTTTGTTGACAAATTTCAATCAATAATGTTAATGTCACATACTCATATTGAATTTTTCACTTGCTGGTTTATTTATAAAAGTCTCGCGATCAAGGTGCTGTGATTTGACGTGTGGGGAGATCCATAAATAACGTGAGGTCAAAAAGGGGGGTACAGCATAATCTCATAAGAGGGGAGGGGGAGTCAATTAAAATCTCACGTCAACTTTTAGATTAAAGTTTGGGAAAATGCGCAGATCAGTCAAAAAATTGAATCATTTCCCAGTTTTCGTTCCCGCCTAAAAGGGATAGGGAAAATCTAACTTAAGAATTTGAGGGGGGAGGGGGGTCCCTCAAAATCTCACTAAATATCACCAAGGGGGAGGAAGGGGTCCGAAATTTTGAAAAAAAAACTCCTCACGTAATTTATAGACGTCCCCTGTCAAGATAGCATCTGTTTTCCCCGAATGTATGTGCGTCGGAGCATGTTTCTAATTTTCTCATTTTCAATATTTGCATGTGCCTACTACAATTTTTATTTTAATGATTTAATTAATGTGTGCAATCTATAAGATTTCACAAATTCACTTATGCTGAAAAAGGAATATTGGTTTGTCTTCAATAACTTTCGAAATGGTCAAATACAAATATATTTAAACACATTGCATTGCAAATGTCTCAACTTTATGGGAAAACTGAAAGGCAGGGGAAAGATTCTTGTTTCAAGGTCCTTACGTCATATAAGGAAAACTTAACGATTATGAGATCTCTTTGTCATTTGATTTTCAATTGGATAGCAAACAATGCGTGTTCACCTACTGGATGTAGTTTATAATAGCATTTTCAGAAGTTTACACACTTTATTGCTATCTCTATACTGGAATTCTACCTATGTCGATTGAAATTATCTCACCATTGGTGTTTATATTACCCCCTGAAACGTTTCTTTTTCTGTTTGTATTTTTCATTTTTGTAATTTTTGGGAAACTCTAAGTCGATGGCCTAAAATTAATCATCTCACGTAATTCAAGAAATTGTATCACCTTGCCTCAAAAAATAATTAAAAAGGGGTGTTATATAAAATCAATAGTCTTTCTAAAGCTTGACAGTTAACGGAGAGCATCATTTCATGCCTAATTCGAGCAGTGGCGAATCCAGGATTTTTGTCTGGGGGGGGCTGAGTTTCACAAATAACTTAATTGCTATTATAGGCTGTTCAAATATTAATGTAAGCAACTGAAAGGGGGAGGGGGGTTGCCAGTGCCGTAGCCAGATTTTTGTGTTAGGGGGGTTACTCAACATCTTTTCATTCAACATCTTTTCTGAGGTCCAATCTTAGGAATACTAAGTTTTAGGGGAGATGACTTCATAAGGTTTAATTTTGGTGCATTAAATTTCAAAATTGTGTACTCCAAGTAAATGTTAACTCCAATTAAAAGGGGGGTCTGGGGGCCCTCCCCCAGAAAAATTTTGAAAATTGGCACCTCAATTAGTGTTTTAGCTCATTTTGAAGCCTTTTAGATTCCACCCAAAGAGCACCACTCATTGTAAGCAGCAGGATTTTCAAGGAAAATTTTTGTTTATAGTGTTATGAATCGGAAAATTTCTAGGGGGTTTAGGGGTTCCTATTCCAGAAATTTTTTTGAATTTTGCCCCTAAAAGTGGTATTTTAACTCATGTTGAGACACTTGAGGTTACATCAAAGAGAACCATTCCTTGTAAATCCCTAAAGTTTCAAGGAAAAACCGTAATTATTAGATTCCAAAATTTCGAGGGGGTTTGGGGGTCTTCCCCCCAAAAAATTTTGGAATTTCTTACCTTTAAAAGTAGGGTTCCGAATCATTTTGAGACCCTTTGGGTAACACCACCGAATGTCCGCACCGTGTTGAAATTTTTTTTTGCTTTTATGCTATTACCAAAAATTTAATGTCTTATTCCTGGGGGGGGGGCTGCAGCCCCACAGCCCCCCCTCTGGATTCGCCACTGAATTCGAGTCCGTTCCGTTCTGTCCGTTAGAATCTGTTCCGTTAGTTGTAACAAGGAAATTAACTTAATTGTTCTTTGAAATTAAGCTATAATAATACTAGACGACGATGCTTTTTTGCAACAAACTCTTTAAGACGTTCAAAAGTCTTAATAAAAAGGTTATTTTTTCCTCATTGCTTTTACAAATGGTCGAAAAAAATTTAATTTTCACAAACGTGGTTTTATTTCCTGTTCCAGAACTTGGAAATCGTATCACTTTCCTTTGAGATAGTGATCTCATTGTGATACAGTATTATTTTCCTGATTTCTAAAGCTTATTGTCTACGTGACGCGGTATTACCTTGTCTGATGAGAGTAGTTGTGTGTTCTGGACTATTTTAAACGTGAAGATGGATCATTATATTTTTTAACAGTTTTGTCTAACTACTTCTCTGCTCCACAAAAGAAGGGGTCATAGCTCTTTATTTATGACTTGATGCATGCTACCACATCACGGTTCTTCAAAAACATTGATTACTTTTAGTCTGGCGTGCCAGAAAAGATGGATTTTGTTCTACTTGACTACTTTTTGATTTTGTTCCATTGAGAGTTTATTGTACTATTACAAGATTGATGGCATCAGTTAGTAAGTTTTTGCTTATGCTTACAAATTACATTCTGCAAGACAAAATATTGTAACCCATAAGCAACAATAGAGTAACCTTTCGACTCACAGAAAAACCATGTATTTTTCATGCTTCATTATCTCTACTTCTTTATCTTTTGAAAAAGCACCATACGCAGCCGATTAAGTCTCTCAAAAAGTATAAACCATCTTGATCCCTTTATTGCTATAGACACTTTAAAATGCCTTTTCTACGTTTTAAAGCCATCTTGTTTGACTGCCTTTCCTTTTCTTCAGTCTTAAGAAAAACCATTTCATGCTGTTTTACAGTAGAAAAGCCAATTTTATACCATTTTTTTCTTGTTTACAGCCAAACCAACATAGTTAAGATCCTTCAATAACTTAAACCAAATTTGGTTCTCTGAATTTTTGTTGTAGTTCAAAATCATATCTTTAACTCCCTTTCCCTCACTGCCCCGAAAAATTCTTCCCGCGGACTTCTCATCTCTACAGCTTATCATAAATTTCGGCTTTCTTTTATGGATGACATACAAAATCCCCCTAACAAAACAACACTTCCACCATATGTCCCCTCTTCCAAACAGAGAAAACCATCAACGCCCTGTTTAGTAACTGAACCTCGGATACTCACAAAACACACACAAGACCCATTCTTGTTTACGTTGAGCAGCTCCATAAAACAAGGGCCATCAGAACAGGGCGCTAGTCAAGTTGAATGAGACCAAACACTTGCCACCTTCCGCTCAAGATACAGAAAAAAAACCAGAGAGACGAAGTGACGACCGTCGTAAAGTGTGAACCACCCCGCCAACCGTGAAAAAAATTTGAAGAGCCGGGTCAGATGCCAAAATATTCCCGGGTCCAAGAGAAAACATTTGGAGTGGATTGGGAGAGAGTGTAGTAGTGTGTGTATTTTAAATCCCCCCACTGGTTGTGAAATGAGTGAAACAACTCTCCCGGAGATAGTTGTAAATCTTATCGGGGGTGGAATATGAAGGGGCCGATGACAAATTGTGACGGCACTGAATGAGTTTGAGAAATTTTTTCAGCTTCAGTGAATGTCGTAATAAGGAGAATATCAAAAAATCAAAGTCTGCCCGGGCCTAGTGGCCCATCAGTCGGTGCCCATCTCCGTTTCTGTATAGCCTTTTGGGCCTGGGGTGCTAATTACTAGCGTGTGTCCAGGCCGAGTGGCTAGCCCGACGCTGGACCCAGTTGATTCCCCAAGCAAGCTTGGTCACACTGAGAGAAATGACTGTTTCAAATTTGAGTAAATCGATGTTCTCATTTTCAAACAATTAAATAGTCACAACTCAAATTATGCTTATTTTTAGTTCATATTTGAAAATTCAAATATTTGCAGTTTATCGAAAGTAATGTTGAGTTGGTGTGATGACGTGAATCAGAACATTGTGACGTCACACTCAACTTACTGTCTACTTCCCACGTCATAGTAACGTGGCTATATTTCATTATAACTGTATGTAACACATTGTTACCTTCTTATAAGAATGTCATGGACGAATTAAAAAATGAGTACATGATGCTTTATTTTTGAGTATCTACACATCTTCAAAAATGAGTACATGCATGATCTCAGATTTGAGTAAATTTGGATCGGAGCCTGTTTGAGTGCGTGACATACTCAGATTTGAGTAATTTTTTGAGATTGTCGTTTTAGAGTGTATTTTACTTGGATTTTAAAAAAATTGAAGTTCTGGAGTTATTTGAATTTGAAACTTTCTGTCCATACTGTAATGTGAGGGTTAAAAAAGAAGAGTGTAAATCACCATTATTACATTATGTTGAAATATAAATATGGAATGTTAGAGCAATTTTAGCCTTCGTAAAGTCTTATCTGTAAATTGTGAACCTGTAGAATTAAGCAGGTAGGATTAATGACTAAGGTATAACATTCAACGTTAGGAGTAGACAAAAGACACATACCTAGTTTTTCTTTAAACATTTAAAAAAAACTTGGCAGAGAAGGGGTTTCAGTTTTAAGGTAATTGGTATGATGACATGAATAATCTCTTATCTGCTTTTTCTAGCAGGTGAGATTGATGTTCAGTAGATCTCTTACTATGCCTACTTTTTTAGTAAGATTTTGTTAAATCTGATCCAGAATCAGAACATTTCATGGAAATAGAAGTATGAGAAAAATGGATGATTTAATTAAAAATGATTAAAAATAATTAAGAGAATGAATTCTTTTTAAAATAGCTCATAGTTTGTTTAGCTTTTAATTCTTCCGAGCAAAACGTAAAGCTATTGAAAAGAATTGATACCAATATAAAATTGTATTACTAAGTCGTTTGACTTATTTGAAATTGTTTCTGAAGTAACAATATAGACCAGGGGTTCCCAAACTTTTTTGGCCCGTGGACCTCTTGATGATATTTTTCATACCCCGTGGACCCCCTGTATTAGGGACCGTTCAAAAAGTAGCTAAAATCTTATGTTTATGATATATATTTCTAAACCACGCATAAATTTTGTAATTTTTTAAGTGTTTTTCGTGCATTGATAAGAATTTGATTTCACACTTTCACATATTAAAAAACATCATTTTTTTGCTATTGATATGGTTACACAACATTTTTAATGAAACTGTAAAAATAAAACGTTTGAAAAATTTGAAACTAAAAACAAATCTAAACTTTTAATATCATAACATTTCAAGGCACAAAAATTTTTAGCTGTCATTATGAAAGTTTTGGTAGCAAACTTGTCAAAGTTAATGGCTTATGAGTGAGCTATTCATAAACCAAATCATAAAATTTCAGAAATAATTACAATTAATATATGGCATGTTAACAAATAATATTTAATTAAGTTCAACAATGAAAAGTAATCAAATTATACAATACGAAAATTGAGTTCTAATTTAAGAAATTGAAAAAAAAATGTTTCTGCAATAAAAAAAGTATTGTTTTTTATTCATGCATTAAAAAATATGTTCATTTACGTATGATGTGGAACAGCATTTATAAATTTTGAAATAAATTTCTAAATAGGGAATAGGAGTTATATGGAGGTATAAACAACAGGGAGGGGAAAATGGAATATTCCAACATACTTTTAATGGAAGGGATGAAACTGGTGCTTTGACATTAGGTTTCAACGATGTGAGGTTTAACCTCAAATCAATCACCTCATACGGTATAATATCCAACCTGTTTATTTGCTTTGTCAAAAGGTTGGCCACAGCGCCACCAACAACCTTTCTCCACCAACCACCAAAAAGAAGAGGGAAAAGCTATCAAAAATGGAATTTCTTTTGACCACAACCCAGCATAACTTGTTTTTGAAACTTAATATCAAAATTATTCATTTTAATGAAATTTTTCCCATGGATCTCTGAAAGTATCTGTGGACCCCCTAAAAGTCGCTGTGGACCCCCAATTTTCATTTTCATGCCCGTGGACCCCCTGGAAGTCGCTGTGGACCCCTGGGGGTCCATATGGACCACTTTGGGAACCGCTGATATAGACTGTCGTAAATTAATTATTCAAATTCCTTTTATTAATTGCAAAAGGTGTAAGATAAAAATTCATTCAAAAACTGAAAAAAATATTTAAAGAACGATAGCAACCAAGCATTTCAATTAGCGTCAAGTCAGACCTAGCGTCTTATGACCGCCCGACCCATTAATCACCATTAAAAAAAGCATGGGAAAGCCTAGTCCCCTATCTTGACAGGAATCAAGATTCCTGTCAAGATAGGGGGAGTCTCAGGCTGAACTCCATGCTTTCTCCCTATCTGATTTACGATTTGGGCGTTTCGAGACGCTTGTAATGTGGCGCGAGCCTTAGTTCCTAAGTGACAAAACGCATTTGGGAGTGTTGGGACAAGAAAAATCTACACAACATTTCCCTTTCCGTGAAAGCGTCAACCCACTTATGAGTCTCAGAAGCAGGGGAGGACTATGATGATGATGATGATATTAATCGAGGGAGTGTTTCTGGGTCCCCCTCAAGACGGAAGTCCGGGGACCATTCGTCTAGTTTTCTCCGACACAAAAACCCGACTGCTGCCATTGCAGACGGGGCGACGATGTGACACACGCGGAAAAATAAATAAGGACGTGTTGTTTGATGGATGGTCGGAGGCAGTGGATCGAATTGTTCTTGGAGTGATGGAGTGTCCTGCTGCCCAATGAAACCGAAATTGGCGGAGAAAGAGGGACTGAAGAGGATGTGATCTATTTTTTTATTGACCGAGAAGTCCTAACACTAGTCTGTCTCGGCGACAAGGCATTATGATCGACTTATCGTGACTTGGCTCTTTTATCCTCACAGGTGGATGAATGGTTGGAATTATGTTGCATAGCGTAAGATTAAATGTTGAGAAAAATTAGCAATAGACATAATAGAAATAGTATGACTTCAGTAAGTGAGAAAGATGATAAAGATAGTTGATGTAATAGTTTATGTATTCATGTGTAAATTAGGAAAATTGAGTCAGATATTTGAATTTCGAAAAGTTAACTGCCTTTTAATGAATTTAATTAATTATGAGAATGTATTTTTAATCTGTTAGTGTTGAAAATTTATGTTGACGATTTATATTATAATGAACGTCTATTTTACTCTCATAAATACTTCGAGGTACCGCCCTAAAATAATGAGGTATCAGTCATAAACTGCACTTAAACTTGGTAGAACTGAACTTAGGGGCCATTCATTAATTACGTAAGGATGATTTTGGCAGTTTTTGACCCCCCCTACCCCCATGTAAGGGTACGTAAGATTTTTCAAACCCCTCCCCCCTATTCTTACGTAAGATTCCATTTCGTTTTTCAAAATAATAAAGATTTCTCTCTTTTTGCTTTTGTTTTGTTTCGACTTTTGATGGATTTAACAGTTTTATTTTTTATCTTAACTTAATACTACTCCAATTAAAAGATACATCTGATATACCTTCATTTTAAAAAAAAAATTAAAGCTTCGGTAAGATACCGAGGTCGTCAGCATTTTTAAGTTTTTCTGGGTTTATTCAATAGTAATTTGATTAGAATAATTGGAATTTGTTTACATTAACTTAAAAAATCTTACGTAAGAATGGGTTTGACCCCCCACCCCCCAAGTAAGGGTATGTAGAGATTTTTCCGACCCCCCCTCCCCCTCGGGACCCTTACGTAATTAATGAATGGCCCCTTACCACTGAACGTAGTTTTGAGTAAATGAATGTTTTCTCTAGCGACGCCTGGAGAAGGCGTATTTTAGAAGCGACTACCACATACATCCCAAAAGGACCCAAAAAGAAATCTAAATAAACTCTTATATCAAATTTTGCATTTTTAGACTTCTACCACTTTCATCTCGAGCAGCTAAATCGTATTTGCAAGTAAGCGCCCTTTATGGACGGGTGTCAAACGGTCACTAGTCACACCTCGCCGTTTAACTTCCGCTTTAAGCTGAAAACTCCGATTACTAGTTGACCAGATCATTTAAAATTTTAAATAAAAGTAAATAATATTTCGAATTAGTAATTTGAATTTTCTGATAACTTTTATTATTTAATATTTTGTTTTTTTATCATAAATTTCGTTGTAAATTTAAGATGTTTTGAAATAAAACTTATCAGTGAGGCAAGACGTCACCTTAAGATGGAGAAATAAACCCTACAATTTATGTGTTTCAACAATGCAATCGGAGTTTCTATCGGTTACTTCCAGTTGACACCGTCCACTGGCATTTAATCCACAGTCCGCTGGTAGCATTTAACTGAGAGTAATTTAAGAACTTTAAAAGCTTTGACAGGGATGCATCACCCCTGAGGGAAAGTAAACGAATCCCTCTAAATAATAGAATGCCAGTCCTAAAATTACATTGTTGAGTAACCAAACGCTCGAATTCCGGCTCGGAGTTAGGTTATCATCCGGATTCAACAGTGATTTGATTGTCAAAAGGGAAAGAACAGGCGGAAATGTGCTTTGCTCTCCTGACTCATTGTGAGCGTAACCTAAAACTGCTGCCTGCACCTGTAGAACGAACGACAAAAAATGTCCTTTGTTTCAATTAAGCTTTTTTTCTCTTCAACCTGTTGAGGATACCTTTGTGAGACTTGTCATTTCTGAACGAGTATGAAGAGCTTTGTTCTCAGAAGCTATTATCTCTTTTTTTTCTTGAAAAGGACCGCAATCGGAGGTTTAAGAATTGAAAGAAAAAAATTAAAGTTCACATAAATATCAAGCTCAAAATTTAACAGCTGAAAAAATTTTTTGAAGGGATATTTTGATTCTGGGTGCATTTTAAAGAGTTTCACATCTTTTAAACATTATTTCTCTGCAACCATGGTTTCGCCCATCACTGAAAAAAAACGTGCATTGCAAAAAAATACCCTAAATTTTCTAATTTATCTGGAATAAATCAGCTGCCTTTAACGTACTATACAAACTGAATGATAAAATGAGCTAACGCCTACATACAGAGTGCTTTTAAAATTTTATAAACACCATTGTACTATCTAAAAGAAGTTACTGGTTCTAACAAAAAAAAACATCGAAGTTTAGAGGGATTTACATTGTTCGAAACATGTGTGTACTATTTTGTTGCCAATTTCTACCAAAAGCTCGAAATGACCTCAAAAGGGGGGCGGAGACCATCTCTACACAGTTCATGACCTCTTCAAAACTTTCTCTCCAAAACGCCACCCTCGATAAACCCTCCGGAATTTCTGACCTGCAAATAAAAGATTACTTCACAAAAAAAACGTTTGAAAAGAAATAAAAATATATAAGTTTCCGACCCCAAGCAACGACCTCCCAGCATCATCCACAGACAGGCAGAGAGAAAATCGGAAACGGCCTCAAATACATATGTTTTGTTCGTGGTCCACTTCATCCAGCGAGCAGATAAGAATCGAATGTCAACGTCCTCCTTTTTCCACCTCCCTCCCGAAAAGAATCGCCGTCGCGTTCGCCAAAGTGGAGCACGGCGCAAGGTCACGAGGCATGCTTCCTCGCCAACTGGTTTTCCCCCTCTGTTCTTTTTTTCTCCCTGCTCCTACTGCCTGCACTTTCTCCCCCTCCGCCCGATTCAATCGGGGAGGGTGTTCCCCCAGATTCGAATAAACAAGTTTTCTGGTTTCCTTCCCACTTTTCGAGCGATTATGGGGCGCGTGCCTTCCGGGTTGCCTCATTTGGCGACGGCTCTCGCTTTCCGCTTACGGAGTCCCCCGAAATGGATTTACGATTTAATTAAGGCCCATGAATCGATTGGATCAATCATGATTGAGTCGATTTCCTTCACTTCGTGAAGGGCGATCGATTTTTTTTACATTGATGTGCTCTTCTCAACCTTGTACACACTTCGTTTTCTCTTTCAAAAAATCACGAATGTCTTTTTTTGTCCTATTTTTCTTCGGAAATGGCCCGAATTCAAAGTGATTTACCTCATTATAAACGCGTTTTCTCTTATTTCTTGTTCTTTGACGCTGGTGATAAAAAGTACGTCCGTTTGAAAGATTAGAATTTTTTACTTTGAAATGAGAACAAACCTTGATAAACTTATTTTGTTCTTTGATGAAAGTTTTTAATTGTTTATTTACTCACCTTCATCATTCTTTTTATTTTTAACTGTGACCTACATATTGCAAACTCAGAAATTTTATTCAAGCATATTTCAAAAGCTTTCGTTTTCTTTTACCAAAATACAATTTACTTTTCACAAATAAGGGACAGCTTGCACCCCCAGGTTTCCGGTTCGCCCCCCCAGGGTTCACAACCTACCGCCCATCATTCACGTAATATATTCAAGTTAGAAGGGGAAAACAACTTATGACTTTTCAGTGTTAACCAGGGCCTGATTTACCATTAGGCCTACTAGGCCCGGGCCTAGGGGCCCCACAATTTGAGGGCCCCCTAATTTTGAAAAGTAAATTAAAATTTATTGTAGAAATAATTTTTTATACTTCCTAGAATGTTTTTTCACTACTGTTGACCAAATTAAAGCCCAATGTAATGCAAACATGTGATTTACTAAATTTAATGCTCGTAAAATTTTATATTTTTACTTGTATTAGTACAATCCCAATTACCCAACTCCTTCCACGTGGTTGTGATAACACATAGGTAGGGTGGGTTGGGGTAAAGTGGGTCTTGGGGTAAAATGGGTCAGTTTTCATTAACTCGATATAAATCAAATTTAAATTGAATTATTTTCGCTCATTTTTTTGTATTATAATATTTTATCTGTTGGCAACATTTTCCGACTGTCAAAAATTTAGATTCATGAATTAAATAACTGAAAAAATATTTTATTTGAACGGTAAATGGAGATGTCGAAAAAACAAGGTTTACCAACTTCCGAATATCTATATATTGTAATAAATTACAGCAGACTTTTGTAATATTTTTCCATAAAAGAAAGTCTGAGAGACATTTCAAGCCAATCAGCTTAGAAAAATATAAAATATTTTATCTTTTATAACAATATTTTGTACTTCGGGTAAAATGGGTCATAGTTGTTATGAGGCCTTCTGTATTAAGTAAAAACAATGTTTTTAACTTATTTACTTCAAATTTACATTGAACTGTCAAACAAGTTTATTTTTTCTCCAAATGAAGTATTTTAATTGCTACATTTGAACAATGTCCATTAACTTCGGACTTTTACAATTTCATTAAAGTACAACTTAATACAAGTTTTTTTTTCAGATAAAAACGGCTTAGCCGATTGCCTTTTTTCTTATTTTCCTGTCTATTTAGTAAAAATATATTTTTGACATATTTTTGCAATGAGACCCATTGATGCTAAGACCCACGTTGATGCTAAGTTTAACCAACTTATAATTAAAAAATATTTGATTAAATTAGATGAAAATGTTCTGACGGATTGTAATGTCAAGATCCAATTGAAAGAAATCCTTAAAAAGTAATAGTTTTGATGAAATAAAACTTAGAATGTGAAAGTACCTTAAAAGTGACCCATTTTACCCCATCCCACCCTATACCGCGTAACGTGGCGGCCCCTTCCTGAATGTTGGGCCCAGTGTTACGAATTTTCTAAATCGGGCTCTGGTGTTTACCGAATGTTTGTGTTTCCGTTACCGGAAATGCGAAAATTTAACTGAATTGGACAATTGTTCTTTCCCGACACCTTTCATAGTAACACGCAACAACATTCACACAGAACATTCATTTCATCTTAAACGGCGATGCATTTTACCTTTAGAAAAGATAGACATTACATCACCTTAGAATCAAAAACTACTATCTCTGAAAATTCACGCAGCTTTTTCTGCTCGTGTTGTTGGCGGTTTTGGCGTTGTTAAAGGGTTGCTGTTATCCATTGTTAAACTTAAAAAGGGAAAAAATTAAAATTTTAAATCTTAATACTAATTATAAAACTAATTCGAATTTAAAAAAAAGAAACGACTATATTTTTTGTAAAAAATAATTGTATATGTGTTTAAAATACTGTACTTCTACCATGATTAGTTTTTCTTTTATAACGAAAAAAGTGTTCCAATTATTTCATTTGCTGCTGCGAAACGAGCTAGATTCAATGACAATCTTGGCGGTCTGATATCGCAAGCAGGTTGCTATATCAGGCGCAATATTTTCGTCATCTTAAAATCAAATAATACTGCCTTCTAGTCTGATTCGAAAATATTCGGAATTGCAAGCGAGAAAGCTCATTCATTGGTTCGTAAGCGTGACATCATCGAGCTGGCAAAGTGCCAAACCAATCAAATGAGCGCCTCCAACGATCTGAAGTAATTATTATTATTTTTTGATTTAGTGGTATTTAATTGGTGGATTTTTTATGGGTAGTGGTTTGAATTGGCGTCTGATTTTAAGTCGCCAAGGATCGGGATCCCCGAAGTTTGCCGAACGGAGATAGTAGTTTTTGATTCTAAGGTGACGATTATACAGGGTGTATCTGAAATGGTGCAACAAACTTTCAGGGATGATAGTACTCATCAAGACGAACAAGAATTGGTATAGAAAGGGGGGTCGCAAATGAATTTTAAGGGGTGAAACCCCGGGGTGAAAATCAGCCAAACAGTGGCGTAGCCAGAAATTATTTTCGGGGGGTGCATGATGATATCGAAATGAAAAAAAATTAAGGTTTTGAATTACACTAATTTTTTCTCACTTAATGAATAACTTAATATTAAAATAAATTAATGGTGTATTTTAATTATGTAACAAAGAAATACATTGTTAACAACAAAATATTTCACCAACACTCATAAATGAAATGTGTCAATAAGAGAACATTTTATTTACTTAAAATCATAAATATAAGCTGGGGTTGGTTTTTTTATGTGGGGGTAAGAATTTTCATAATCCAATTGATGATCTTAATATGGAAAAGGTAGGGAATAAACATGCTCCAACATATTTAAAGGGGGGTCTTGGGGTCCTCCCCTAGAAAATTTTTGGAAATTCAAGCAAAAAAAACACATTTTTTTCAACTCGTTTTGGTACGCCTCATCCAAATTTCAGATACAGGTTTTATGGTAGAATTTTTACATTTTGACAAATTTAATATAAAATAGAGTTGTAATAATAAAGTTACAAATACCAAACGGTTCTGAGGTTCTCCCCCATAAAATTTTTGAAAAATTGAACCTAAAAAACTGGTTTTTAACTTGTTCTGTGGTGTACTTAATCCGGATTTCGGGATTAGGGAACAAAAGAAATTCTGAAATATTTAATTTCACGAAGAAAAAAGTTTGGGGCTTGGGGGGTGCAAAAGACCCGTTGCACCCCCTCTGTCTACGCCACTGCAGCCAAAAAACTTGCATATTTGTGCAGGAAGAGACACAATGGTTCGATTCCGGTAGTTATTTTGTAAAACAACTTCAAATATTACTAAGCTAGTTTTCCCACCAGGAACACTTTTGCATTCGACAGGAAAAAAAACCTCGCCAATCCGTGATCGCCAAATACCTTTTTGTTATTCTTATGTTAACTCAAATTTCTATGTAGTTGTACTATTAATGATTAAATGATAGCTTAGTTGGTAGCGTAACAGTCTTGCAATCGTAAGATTGCGAGTTCTGTCCTGCTGTGTGAATTTGTTCATTTTTAAATTAATATAATTTTTTAAAGTTATATTTTAAAAGACATTGCAACATGTTTTAAAGTATTAAGATTTAATTTAGTCGCCTTTAAATAATTTTTTTTAGCTATACAAAATAGGTTTTTTTAATAGAAACATATTGATTAACTAACATCGTACCTTTAGAAGTAAAATACTAACACATAATTAAGAATTAATTTAAGATCCCCGCATTTTTAATACATAATTCCTACTATTTATGCAATTCAGAACGATGCACAGCTTTTAAAGATAACAACATCCTTTAAGCCTTAGTCGGTGTAAGAAGCACTCCCATCTCGGCTGTGCAATTGCCCGCAGTTTCGAACCCAATGGTTAGATAGAGCCCTGGATGGAACAAGCGTAGCATTCGCACACACCCTTTAGGGATTTGTGGCTAACTCCAATAAGCATTGCATGAGTACTGCTATCGAGCTAGCTGCTGTGACACCGTAAGGATTCATAGCGATAATAAGCAAGAGAAAATTATTTTAAAAGTGGTAGATTGCCGCTGAGCCATCCAGCCGGCTCGTTTTTAACATGAAGAAATTCAGCATTTTGAAGATAATGCCTACAGTCTAAATAAGAATTGAATAAATAAATTGATTTGTACAAGAAATTTGGAGAAGTGCGGAAAGATTAACAGACTGACGGCCAAGCGAAATCGATTAATTTTGATTGAATAATTTATGACATGATAGAGTGATTGGAAAATCATGGTTTGTTAGGTAGGAGGAAGGAGGAATTATGCCAAAAACTGATAGCTGAAGTTTTAAAGGAAAAATAAATTTAAACACAAAAATTGGGGGAGGGGGTGAAACATCACTAAAATAGTATTAATTTTACTAGAAACTAGTTTTAATTAAGTCACCACTCTGTTAATTAATTTTAAATTACTTTGTCTGTGTAAGGAGGATGAGCTGTACAATCCGCTCCTAGGGTGTCGGGACGTTTGAAGCTCATAGGTTAAAACAGTTTGTCTGTCCTCGAAGGTGGATAACGTAAACCCCTTAGGGAAAGTGCCCATACTACCTAACCCCTTTTATTACTATTTTTGACCCCCTCCCTCCCTTTGGTGGCCACCCGTATTACATGCCATGAACATCCCATCCCCTCTAGTTTTCACGTAGTAGTTCATTAATACTGATTTTAATTATTTTTTGCAAAGAGAAAATATAAAAAATTAATTCGGCTTAATTTTTCTAATCTTAATAATTAATTTCGCTAATTTCAATAATTAATTTGGTTAATTTTGTCGTATTGACTAGAAGAAATTGACTACGAGACGAAACCCTAAGCTTCATAAACTACCCTCCCAGTGGCGTAGCCAGAAAAAAATTTCGGAGGGGGATATTGATATTACGGGGGGGGATATGGAGTATTTTTAGTGGTTTCCTATGGTCAAAAAAGAAAAATTTCTAAGTTTCGGGGGGGGATATATCCCCAAATCCCCCCCTCTGGCTACGCCACTGTACCCTCCCATCCTTCAACACAGGAATACTAAAGTGGCCAAGCTCACACCCCATCTCGACCGTGTATTTCTCGAACTTGTAATTTTCTTAGTTTTGTCTTGTCATGATAATAACAGTTGTAATCAGGTAGTAACATCTAGAATAAGAGAATTTAAGTATAAAACTGTTAAAAATGCTTAAGTTTTTAAACGCTTTTTTTATTAACACAAATGTTTCATACAAAATTAAAGTCATCATTACATTTTCTTAAAGAGTGTTTCACAAAGAGCTCCCTAGAAAACTAATAACAAATAGACAAAACAAGATAAAAATACCCCGTGATCTTCTTTTAGACCAAAGAAATTCTTATCACATTTTTTTTTAAATCGGTCGATCAAAAAAAATTAATATATGGCAGCACAAGATTTTGTGAAAAGAAGGAAAAGCACAGTCCATGAAATCCTTATCATACATTGTAGGGAAATAAAATTTACGGAAGAAACGATTTCTGAATCGAATGAGAATCAAATACTTTGTAATCTAATTATTGATCGTTGATTTAAAAATAGGGATTTCAAGGATTGCTTTTCCTTCATTTCAAAAAATTTTGTGCTGCCAAATTTTTTTGAGCAATCAATTTTTAAAAATTTGTTTAAAAAAATTTTAAACACATGTCAAAGTTTTGCATTGAGACAAAATGCGATTTAAAGCATTGTAATTACCTGAAAAAAAATTACCGTAAAGAAAAACACTACAATTTAGAAAAATCCATAAAAATTCTCAAAATACTATTACACATCCTTTGTCCGATTTTTGGACTTCACGCCATAAAACCCCAACCCACATCCTTTAATAGTACTCTTCCATGTATTGCCCAAAAATTATTGACATGACAGAATCCACTATCTTACGATTGCGAGTTAGAAGATTCCGGCTCATTACTCTACCAACTTGAGCTACCGTTTTAACGACAAAATAAGAAACGAAAAAAAATTGCGCCAAATGGCTAATAAGTTGCCGAATTTGGTTGAACATGCATTAAAAAAGAGACTGATCTAATAAAACTTTAGCTACGAAAAGATAACTTCCTGAAAAGTTACAGTTAAAATTTCATTTTGAAAGTACGAGTTCTATTTTTTTGGTGTAAAAAATTACGGACTCGAACAATTGTGTCTCTTCCTGCACAAATATGCAAGTTTTTTTGCTGATTTTCACCCCGGGGTTTCGCCCTTTAAAACTCATTTGCGACCCCCCTTTCTATTAAATTCTTGTTCGTCTTGATGAGTACTATCATCCCTGAAAGTTTGTTGCACCATTTCAGATACACCCTGTATAGTCATAAAACAGGAACGTTTGGTATGGGGAAAAACGTTCAGCGATTTTGTTCACGTTCTGCAAATTTTAAAAACCATTTGTTTCCTAAATTAGCGGTCATTGTAATGCGCGATTTCATAAGCTTTTTCTTTCAATTTATGAGAAGTTTTAAGTTTTACACCGCTTAAGAGTAATTCAGAGCTTCCAAATTCCACAACACCGTCCGTTTGTTTTTAAGAGATCCTATGAAGAGCATCAGACAAGCTCAAAATCGGCCAGATGCTGATGATTATTGTGTTGAAAATTCGCTATCTAGACCAATCTAGACTAAACATGGGACGAAACTGAACACCTGCTTGATTATTCCATGATTCCATCCTGGGATGTCGGTTTATCATCGCCTTATCCCTCTTATCAAACTGCGCACATAAAAATCGGTCAAAGTGACACACACATCTCGAACCCTTTTCTGTAATAATGTCCTTTTTAAAACAGCGATTCTAATTTGCTTTTGTGTAGAATCGGAGTAGTATAGAAGAACCACACTTTACGCAATCGGCATTGTTTCTTCAGCGTTCCCTTTTTTACCTGTTCGGTTTCGAGAACTGGTCTTTGTGTTTTGGGTCGGTAATCTGTCATGGTCTTTGACAATGGCCCTGCCCAGACGAAATCAGGAATATACTGGTTTGCGGTTTTGCCTTTCCAACAGCACGCCCACTAGATCAAGATTGATTGTTAACTAGTTTTTAAAAACGTCCATCAGAACCTCTAGGTCTCCCTGTTGTGTAAGTCTAGTTTCGAGAAATATTGCTTCATTTGTTTGACCCTGAGATACAGAAATGTTGACACTTTTCTTTATTACTGAATTGCAGTCTCCAGCTTTGGTTTCTCCTCCAGTGAGCTTGTAATCACCTGCATCGTCTTGACTTGAGCACTTGAGCGTCAAAAACAGAACATGTCCGAATTCACATGTACATTACAAGTTAAATGTAGCATTTTTGACAGACATGATTTGAACCGTGGTGTGCAAACAGAAGTCTCTGGATCCCCCCCATATAATTTTTAAAAATTTTACCAAAGTAGTGTTTAAACTCATTTTTGGACGTTTGGGACCCTACCCTAGGGGTCCCCTAGAAGTTAAATATCTAACAGGTTGCAAGAAGAACGAACTTTTTTGCGACAAATGTCTTGAGAACTGAGGGGAACCTGTCCCCCCGAAAACGACACCCATATTTCAAATTAAGAATCATTAAGTAGCGTAAACTCAGTAGCAGTAAACAGACAACAAGTATCATATCGATGATCTTCATTCAAAATATTACTCTTAGCATGGAATGGCCTAATCTGGCCTTTGTGCCATAAAAATCTAACAAACCAACCAATCAATAAAAATATTACTACAATACCACTTCAAAAACTATTTCCCCTGTTAACACAAACCCTTAGCTTTTCCAATGGCGGTCGGTCATTGTTTTATCGCAATAACTTGTTCGTTCGCTTTAACCTTTAACGAAGGAGTGAGTCTCTAGGCAAATCAGGTTTTGCATTTTTTACCCGTCCTTTCAATGAGTCCTTCGAGAGAGTTGGTCTCTATTTTTCTTCGTTCGAACGAGTCTTCGGGATCACGTGCGGACAGCTTTTTCTCTGGAGGGAAGAGTGGAACGGATACCTCCATCCGTCCGCGTTACAAGGAAACATTCCACAGCCGTTCTAGATTTTTAATTTTGACCTAAGGGAAGTAAAAACGCCGAGAACTTGGTTTTTCCATGATTCTCCGCGTGTTTCCTGAAGAAACGGTAGTCCAATTATTTTTTTGGGATCAACTATCTCGATAATAACTTTTAACTTTTTAAAAAGATGTCTCAGTTTCCTTTCTTTGGCAATATATTGGCACAATTCACTAAATAATTACTGAACACATCATTAAGTAATCTTCTTTTTAGTTTACAAAATTTTTGTCTTATCTTCTTCGTTAAATATGAACGAATTAAAGCCAAGGTGTCATGGAAACACAGTAAGAATAAAGATACAATTAAGAATTAATAAATAAAATACTAAATTAAAGTTTTTAAAAATCTGAACATTATCTGAATGTAGTTTTTTGTAATTTCTTTTCATATATTTACAAATATGATCTTCAATTTTTTAAGCAAAAGTTACAATTCCAAGGAAGTTGAATTATGAATTAATTGTCTCAAAACTACATATAATTTGAAAACAAGAAATTCGTAATTTTTAAGCATCAGTTACTAACTGCGCTTCATCAGAACCATAACCCCAAAATATCCCCTTCTTCTAAGCTTTTCTAGTATTTCTGACATATATATTTCCAAACAAGTTTAGACTTTACATCCATTCTCTCCATCCTTTAATACTAACCGTTTTGATACCAATCGTCATCCCTTTTCATAACTTCTCTGTTGTTGAATTTGATAACCCACTCAACACAGAAACAAAGTAACAACATCAGTTTAAATCCATCCCACTAAAATAATAAAATAAGTAAAAAAAAGATTTTTTAAAAAACGCTTTTATTGAAGTGTTCTAAAAGGTCAAAAATAATTTTTTCGGTTTGACAAATAATTTATTGGGAAGTAGAAAATAACTTTTTGGTAAGTAAAAAAAACTGATTTTCTAATCACTAAAAATAAAAGCGTGGGCGCTAGTAATTTTTAATGTTTTTTAAATTTAATTTTTTTTACAGGACAGTGACACTAACATCCTTGCCAAACGGGGATTCGAACCCCAGACGTACGGCTTTGCATCAGTCAGATGCTCTAACGACCAGGCCATTACGTCGGCATTTATGTATAATTTTATATAAATAAAAATACCTAACAGAGAATTTAAAGTGAATCCATCCCACTCAAAACTCATGAATGAGAAATTTGTAAATCTAACGTCATAGAACATAGAATAAAGAAGTTAGAATATATAGTGAATTAAGAATGACTAGCGCCCACGCTTTTATTTTTAGTCATTAGAAAATCAGTTTTTTTTACTTACCAAAAAGTTATTTTCTACTTCCCAATAAATTATTTGTCAAACCGAAAAAATTATTTTTGACCTTTTAGAACACTTCAATAAAAGCGTTTTTTAAAAAATCTTTTTTTTACTTATTTTATTTTCTACTTTTTAGTCATGGTACTTTTTAACAAAAACTCACAAGAAAAAATGTATTTATTTCAACCATATTTAATGTTATGTTAGGATGGAATTTTAGTTTCATGTATAACAAAAAATTTTCACATATCTGACAAAGTAGAACAATCCTCTGACGACTCAGCAGGACAATCAACTCCAAAGTTAATTTTAAAATCTATTTAATTTTGCTGGGTACGTTATAATAACAGAGCTGAGCAAGAAAAATACCTCGCACAAAGAATATATTCCTCCCATCCGCTCAATCACCGATGAAATCCATCGATATCAAAAAGATTCACAATAAAAAGAAAGCATTCAATAAAATAAAAAAACAATCGTAAGAAACTCAGAATTAGTGTGTGTGTATCAAGGAGCAAACAGTACCATCCAGTCTTTTCAGTAGTCAATAAATTATAAAAGAACATATTTTTCTTCTCGGCGATTTTCGGCGATATTTTCGGCGATTTCTCGCTCTTCTGGCGATTTCTTTCTCGCGGTTATTATCTTAAATCGCTAATTATCTTAATTGTTAATTGGAAGGTAAAAAATCACGTTTTGAAGATTAAATATTGTAGTTATATACTTAGTATATTATCTTACAGGTTTTGGGAGCCATTGGCTTCACGGAATGTCTCAAATATGAATTAAAAGGATAACTAAAAACACTCGTTAATTACCTAAATTACGGAGGTTTTGACTAGTTGATGATTGAATATTGCATTGTCATCGAGTTTCCACCACGGTGCAAAGTTTCAGAACTTTATATCGTTTGGAAGTGCCTGAAATATTATGTACAAGCATCCAGAAAGAAAAAAGTGATTATTCGTCTATAATTATCGTAATTACTGGGCAATTCTCGTTTTGACTTTTGAATATGATGAAGTTATGCCTTATAAACAATTGTGCACGGTTTAGGGAGAATAGCCCCTTGGGAAAGGTATCAAATTCTGGTTTTTCTGTTAATTAAAAATACTCGTTAATTAACTTAATCCTTTGGTTGTTTGACTAGATAATGGTTGAATATTGGAGTGCCATGAGGGTTACACCGATGTGTAAAGTTTCGGGGCCCTGACATATCGGGAAGTGCCCGAAAATCGAGTTTTAAAATTCCACGCGTAAAACGCCGCCAAAAGCAAGTAGAATAAAAGCGTTTAAAAAGAAAGCTCTCACAAAGAGAGATGTCTCATTACCCGCCATTTTTAACCTCCTTCACACACCCAGTAGTTAGTTTATCACTCCAGCAGCTCCCATCATTCCATCAAACCCTCGTAAATCGCACGCGCATCATCCAATAATCGCATCTGTTCTTACCCCTCAACTCAACTCAACCCAGCAGCAGCGCATAATAAAGGGTCTCCGCACAGTCAAAACAAAGCCTCCTTTTCACAGAGTGGCCACTCCCGCCGGACTCGCCTCCTCTGATATATCTCACTCAATACCACACGACGACGACGCCTCGTAAAAAAAATCGCGAATGCGTCTTGTCCGGGGTTTTACGAGCAAAACTTTCGCTACTGGCGACCTGTGGCTGGCTGAGGAGTCGGTCGGGATTATACGCAAACGATTTTTGAACGTATAAAAATGGAGGACGGGAAATACGCTTGTATTTTGTGTTGGGTTTATTCCAGGGTCGATCACGGTCCTTTATGTATGCGAGGTTTATGCTGATGTTGATCCGACTTTCAGCTGCTTTATCGACGCTGGGGATATTTGCAGAAATTGTGATGGCTTGAAGTTTTTTTTTTTAGGAAAACAAGCTTCTTTTTATGTCTGTTAGTTGTATGACCAGGCAAGACTTGTTTCGGTGTCATTTGTCGCAAATGGTTGGCATAATTTAGGAAGGTGTCGGGGTTTTCTTAAGAGCCAAAACGTTGTTATACCAGCTAAAAAGAAAAATCTATCCATTATTCTATGTAGTTAATATAATTGAACTGGTGCAAATTTATAAGTTGGCATCAGCAAATGAGGCAGTGACCAACATAATAAGGTTTAAAATACTCACTAACTTTCACATTATGAATTGAAAAAATATTACGGTGATGGAGTGAAGGAACCCGATGCATTTTCAGGACACACAACGTTTTGAAATATGATATCCCTTCTATGTATAATACTCTTAATTCCGAAGCATGGATAGATTTTTTAAAACTGGTTTTTGCATTTTATATCGAAATTCATTTTTTTGAACTGAAATCTATAAGAATTTGAAAGGAAAAAAATTAAAATATGAAATTAACTCTGATGCTCTAATGGCAATTGTGTAACCTTTTCAAACAAAGACATCTTTGATTTTTTTTAAATCCCTATCCTTCTCTGGGTTTCTTGTTCAATCTTTATTACTCCTCAAAGCTGATTTCCTTTTTTTCCCACAGGAGGACAAAGAAGTCACTTGAAAGGTCTGTTTGTTAACACGACCATCAAGTGTCACTCTATTCTAAAAAAAAGTTTTTGGTAAACGGTTTCCAGAGAAAAACTTTTTAATTACTGAACCGAATGACACATATCTGGTATCAAAATGTTCGGATTCTTTCCGGATTTCCGAGTAGGCTATTGGATTTTTTTTTTAAATTCTAATTTTAAAATATTTCCATTTTTATATTTCGGATAAGGTCGCAGCAAGAAACTATGAATTTTAAAACAATTGAAAACATATTTCACTGGTGTTTTAATATTCAAATAGATTAAATAATCATCTTTCTATTTATAACACGAATTTAAAAAATATATTTTGTGTTATTTTTAACAATATTTATATTTTTGTTGTTCAAACGGTTTTAAATATATTCAAAACTTATAGATAATTAATGTATCTTTTATTTTTTAAATAACAAATTAATATTTTTATATTTATCTTTGTCGTTGTGGCAACCTAATCATTACTATATTTACAATAAAATATAAACTCGCTTTCGGAAATTTTGAACTTTTGCGTTTATTTTCTAAAAAAATTATTATTTTTTATATCCTTTTGCAAGTATTTTTTAGGGTAGTAAAATGTAACTCTTTATTTCATAATGCCAAAACGCAAATAACTAGATAACACGGGTGAATGTTTTAGAAATAAAGATAAAAATCGAAAATGTTGGAAGTCTATTGCTATGAAACTGACACAACTTCGACGTTTGTTTGTTCTCATGAAGATAAAATTCTAAATCTTCGCGATTTTTACGAGAGTTACTACATTTTTCACAGCCAATCATTACACATTTTTAGAAAGTTAAATTTATTCCTGAGATGTTTCAGTGCTTCTTAACGGATCTGTGAAAAAAATATTACCTTGGGGAAATGGGTAAAGGAAAATTACATTGCTCTGTTGTTATAAGAATGTTTTATAAAGTGAGTAAGTGCAGTGAGCTGGGTTTTGTGAGGAATTGCGAAGCGGTCCAAAAATTTCTGCTTAAGCAGTTAATGGGGGTTGGCGAGCGATAGCGAGCAGGGGGCGGTAGCCCCCTAGTTCCCTAAATATTTCAATATTCACCTATATTATCCTTCAATATTTTCAAAAAATTGCAGTTTCTGCTGCTGGAGATGCTATAAAAATCCTAGGCTCCCCCAGGAAGCTAAACCTGGATCCGCCCCTGGGCACGCCTACTTCATTGCCATGGACTGTCTTTGTAACTACTTTTACAAAGGTTTATAATCATGGGCGTAGCCAAGGGGGGGCAGGGAGGTGCAGCTGCCCCCCCCCCCTAAGTCCCGAGTAATTAACTTTTACTTTACTGTTTAGTTAAGTTAAAACCCAGTATTTTAGGGTCAAATTTTCTAAATTTTTCTGGGGGAGGGCCCCCAGGCCCCCCTTTAGTATTTTAACCTGTATTATTCAAACTTTTTTTAATAAGTTCATTAAAATCAAAATTCTACCTAAAAATGTATGTCCAAATTTGGGTTTACGTGTGCCAAACATACAATTTAAAACCATGTTCTTAGGGGCATATTTCCAAAAATGTTCTCTGGAGGACCCCCAGACCCCCTGTTGAAACTAGACAGGTCTCTCACGGGGCTCTAAAATTGATCTCAACAAACAAAAAAAAGTCGACCCTGCTTGCCCCCCCCTAAGTTGAACCCTGGCTACGCCCATGTTTATAATTTCCCTAAAGTATTTAATTGCATTACAACTTATGGATCACAATATAGCCTGCTTGCTATTAATTATAGAGCTTGTCGAGATGACGTCACGACCAGTTATTTTCACGACCGTGTAGGGCAAAACAATAGCGTGCATGCACTGAGCATGCGCCTGGTCCTCCAAACCTGTTGCTAGGCGGTTGTTTGGGCTGTTGCTAGGGCCAAATCACGTGATGTGAAAAGCTCTATTGCTTATTGAATATTTTTTAGAAGCAAAACAATTAATAACACAGATCAGAAGTTGCATATTCGTCTTAAAATCTATTTGCTTCTCTCACTACAAGGGGTTTAGAGCGTAGTTCAGCAGAGGCGTCGCAGCGCAGTGGATTTCTGACCGTCGTCGTTCGCCAGCATGTGATACATTGAACTATTTCTCGTCGGCAGGATGCAAAACCCAGGTCACAGCAAGGCCTGTCTCGCGAACAAACTCGTTAGAAAACGAAGGAGACCAGTTTGCTTATTGAGGTCACGGCAGCAGAAAGGTAACTCTTTCACCTTGCTCTGCTCTCTCTCTCTCAGCCAACCCTTCCACAATGGCTGCTGCTTGCTGGGTCCTGATTCCGGGGCTTGCTGGATCTTTTAAATGCTTTTCGATTTCTGGCCAGATTCCAGGCAGAGTGGAAGGTGAAAGTGACTTGATTAGATGTTGGGATGCTGTTGATAGAGGCGAGAGTTAAAAGATTGAGACCGTCATTTAAAAAAGTTGAATATGCACTAGAACTGGGTGGCCACAACCCAAATGATCTTGAGGGCCACTTTGGAAAACCACAATACTCCCGCGGGAAGCATACACAATTTTACGATATCAGCTGCTCAGAATGACAGCGAAGTTTTGAATAAACTTATAGATTAGGGAGTTTTTTAGATTCTTTTTTTGCATACTTTTTCCTAAATAAAATATTCATTTAAATTTAAATTGACCTTTAGGAGCACCCCTAAAAATATGCCTTCTCCTAAAATATGCCTGAAGTTAGGTTACCTCTTCTGGCGCATATAGAAGTTTATGTCTTATTTTAAAATAAAGTTTTGAGAAAGATTCGCACCGGATGAACTTAATAACCTAAAAATATTTGTGAATAATAGAGTCCCCAATTCTGAAGGGGGATCTGAGGGTCCCATCCCAGAACATTTTAGGAAATTTGATTCTAATTAATAGGTTTTTAACTCGTTTTGGTACACTTAGTTTGAATTTCGGAGGGCCTTAACTTAACTTAAAACTTAATGTTTTGACTTTAAAAAATCTCGCGGGCCGCGGGTTGGCCCACTCCTGCACTAGAAAGTCAACTGAAAATGCTCAGTGTGTTATTGTTGGACAAGTGTTTTGAGAAGTAAACAAGCAAATTTTGAACAAAAGAAAATGAGATGGTTTTCTATGAGGAGAAAATGTAGAACACATTAATATAAATTAATGTCTGGAATAACGTTTTTGTTTTCAACTATTTGCTGCATTTAAAATATTTTGTTTTAAAGTAGTGCAAGGTTCTTCCAACTCTTTAACGAAGTAGTAAGATCCAAATTTTTCCACATGGCAAACTACATTAATCTCCACACAAAATCAAAAACTTTTTCCATTTATTTGTTTTGCCAGATTCAAACGAGATCCATTGTACGTAATCTATGCAAAACGAGGCTTCGAATAAATTAAAACAAGAGGAAAATTCGACCATACATAAAAAAATTCAAAACGAGGTTCTGTCGGCCTTGAGAGCAAGCGACATTTTCCCGATCCACTTAGCCACCCGTCAAGCGTGGAGCGATAAATCAAGATACGAATCTAGTGCTTTGCAATGGTTATGTTAACTAGCACTGAGTGGGGAATTTCATTACGTAACTTACTGGCTCTCTTCGATTAAAAAATATCTCTCTGGGCATTGTCTCAGGTGAAAAGTGATTGTGTGGTAATCCAGCATATATTGAAGATTCAAATGGTTCGTAATTTGCAGCGCAACGTCTACTTTGGAGTGAAATTAAATGCTAAAGAGAATAAACCGGTTGCAGTTGTTCTCTCTCTCTCTCAGAGGAAAGGCCAGTGAATCAAACGTTTAAAAGCCTGTTTTTACCTGTCGTATCACATTTCAATGCATCATTATTAGGATAGGTTCTGGCACTAGTGTCTACACGTGTCTCGTGTCTGGGGGTAATAGCATTACCATTGTTCCCCGTCACACAAAAACACACT
Organism: Tetragnatha versicolor; assembly: GCA_024610705.1. Lineage (NCBI taxonomy): Eukaryota > Metazoa > Arthropoda > Arachnida > Araneae > Tetragnathidae > Tetragnatha > Tetragnatha versicolor. The sequence continues at coordinate 21,028,496 of JANDEH010000002.1, read as the reverse complement.
TGCTGCAGGAGTATTTTCTTTTATGGGCCAGATTTATGTTAACAAAGGAATCGAGGTAAAAAATGTTTCTAAAAATAGACACCAATATAATATAAATACTACCATTAATCGATTAATCCATTGTAAACTGTTTATAAAAGATTCCTGGAATATTCTAGTCTTATGAGAGATAAATAAATCTTAATGAAAAAAAATGTTTTTAAAAGTTCTTAAACGATTTTCTCAGAAAAGCTCTTCGTTAGTATTCAGAAATGTTTGGAACAACGATATTGAGATTGTGTAATCATTTTAATTACACTTTATTGTAAAAAAATGAAAATTTTTAAACTTTTGAAGAATACGTCTCACACATAAAAAAATGCTCAGATCCCCTGATTAAAATTTTCAGTCACATTTTTCTTTGGATTTAGTTAAATTATAAGACTTATCTTATCATCTGATCCTGCTATGGGAATTTACTAATACATTTTTTAAAGTAATCAAGAGTTACTTATTTTTGTTCTAGTAACTCTTTACTAATCCAATTTTTACTCAAGTCCGTTTGAATACCAGAACACATAGAATAATTCAGAGAACAGATTTTAATCCGGCGTTAGACCTCGATGCTTATCAACCTTCAACCCGAACTCTCTTTGCCCTAGATTTCACACAACATCTACCTTTCTCATTCCTCTTCAGGTTCGCTAGGTAAAGATAAGATTAAAAAAAAACTTCATTACTCCATCTCGATGGTTGCTAGGGTATTCCCAGTTCCGATATAGGTGGTTTCATGTGCATGCTTCATAGCTCCTTCGAGCCGATAACTATGCAGATCATAGGCATCGGCAGGGAATAATTCGGTGTGATATAACTAGCCATTATGGTGTGACCATCCGATATAAGGAAGGGTGACACAAGAGAAGACAAGGCAAGGAGTCGAGGTTTCGCAAGTGTTTGCGGACCACGCCTAAGCCAAATGGGTGGTGAGATCCCATTTGTTTTGGTGGATGAAATCTGACCTCTTTTTAACTTTGAAAAGCCCGGTTTTTATTTTCTTCTGGAAGGATATTATTTACGCTCAAGTGTAAGTTTTTCCGGATACCTTTAGGCCGAGCGATTTTGAATGACAGGAAGAGAGAAACGTAGGGAAAGTGATTGCAATTTAATCGCTCTTTAATGCTTTGGAAAATTGTGCCATGAAGTTCGAATGAATTTCACACGGAAAAACAAAACAACCTTTGTTATTATATGGTTTCTATTGGACTTGTTTTTTTTGGGAATTTTACCACGTTTTTATTAGGTCGCTTTGTTGTCTGTCTGTCCGTCCGTCCCTCTGTCGGTCGGTCTGTTCGGGTGGAATTTAGAAATATATTTTTAACTAACTTCCCGAAGAGGTAGAGACTTGAAATTTTGAACATAGATCAGATATGGATGACAATGCAATATTATCTTGTTGTTTTGGTTAAATTTGCTTCCCCTGAACCCCCAGGGGGGTTTTCGGGTGAAACTAACTTCCCGAAGAGGGAGAGACTTGAAATTTTGAACACAGATCAGATATATATGATAATGCAATATTATCTTGTTGTTTCGGTTAAATTTGTTTCCCCTGAACCCCCATGGGGGTTTTCGGGTGAAACTAACTTCCCGAAGAGGTAGATACTTGAAATTTTGAACACAGATCAGATCTGGGTGACAATGCAATATTATCTCGTTGTTTCGGTTAAATTTGCTTCCCCTGAACCCCCAGGGGGGTTTTAGTTTTAATAGATTATCTACGAAACAAAACTAAAAAGCAGAAAATAATTTATTAAATAAAAAAAAACTTTTTTAAAACCACGTTTTTATAAAATGCACTAAAAAGTATAAAATAATTTTTTTCATTAAAATGCACTAAAAAGTATGAAATAATTTTTTCTAACTTCTTGTAAAACGAAAAACGTGGGGATCATGGATTAGATAGGGGTTTGGTATTATACGCAAGAAGCTGATGAATTATCTGAATTTAACACAATTTCTTTCATAATACCTATATTATATATAATTGATACACATTTAATAAGATTCTCGCGGTGCTTTTTACACCTCAGATTATATACAATATGTCAAGTTTACGTAATTTCTACTATAAGTTAGCGACATCACGTCGATGAAAATAATGGATGAATCGTGAATGATTGTGCTGTTTGGTTATAATCTAATGCATGATCCCCACGTTTTTCGTTTTACAAGAAGTTAGAAAAATTTATTTCATACTTTTTAGTGCATTTTAATGAAAAAAATTATTTTATACTTTTTAGTGTATTTTATAAAAACGTGGTTTTTAAAAAAAATTTTCTTCCATAAGAACCGCCAACTACCATAAGTTGTTTCAACAGCACTTACAAAACACAAGATAAACATTTTAAAAGTCCAAAAATTAAATATTTTTATTCTGAGAAATTTAAAAACCTTTTTTAAGAGAATTTTTAATTAAAGAGAATATTTTGGATTCTCTTTCTATTTCTACACTCTTTTTCTCCTATTCTCTCTTATACAGATGAACAGATGAAAGCTTAAGAAGAAATGAAAACATTTATCATCCAATCTACTTAATGTAGGTAGACTGCCAACCTTTGAGGAATTTCATTTCGATTAATATTTAAAAGAAAAGAAAAATGTAAAAAAATTCATCTATATTTATAATAATTTTTCAAACCAATGCTGTTAATTAATATTGAATTTTGTCGTGGATGTTTTTCTTTAATACCTCTCAGCTCTTCTTCTCCAAAAATAATTTAATTAACAACTCTTTTGATAATTTATATCTTGTTAATAATTAGATAATAAATTAGATAATATTTTTTAAATATTTTCCTAAAAAAAAGAGAACCTGTACCCACCAGGTTTCGAACCTGGGACCTTCCGCGTGTTAGGCGGATGTGATAACCACTACACCATGGGTACTACACTTACTATCCAGAGTATAATGCTTTTATCCACTTGACCACACCTACCTAAGTGACCAAGATGCCAAGACTCGAAACAAGGTTGTGGTAATGTGGTTTGTGGAAGGAAAAAAGGTGTGGCGGGATTTTATTTTACGCGAACCCGAAAATGTTTTTAGCCATCTTTAAGAAAAGCGCTTTTTTGATTTTTCTGTTTACACGGTTATTTTTTAATTGCATAATTTCAATATTCAGATTCTGAGGTTCTCTAGTAATTTATTCAATCAATACAATGCCAGTGATCAGTGAACTAAAAATTCCTCATGGCGAATAGAGAACTGAAGTACTTATAATTTTCCTTTTCCTATAGGGCAAACTTTTAATTTGAATTAAACATCTGAAGCAGTATTTTTTTTCGGAAATCCGTATTGCAAATTAAATAAAACCTGTTGATGGGGGACAATTAGGTCGAATATTTTCAAATTGCGCCCTACTTGGAGACTGATCTTGATCTAAAGCATTTAATATTTCAAACCCCAGTTACCTGATAAACAAAATTGATGCCACAGAAGAAAATTAAAAAACGGAATTAAAATCATAAAAGCTGACGGGGGACAAACCAACTGTGGTGGACATTGACAAGCACGAGAATAAAACAAACGCAATTTAACCCATACAGAAAAAAGGTTAGTAGTATACCCTATTGGGAAAATTTTTTTCTGGTGTTCCATAAACCAGTATGAATTATACTGGATCCAGTATCATTTATACTGGTTTCAGTATCGTTTATACTGGTTCCAGTATCGTTTATACTGGATCCAGTAAAATTCATACTGGTTAATGGAATACCAGAAAATTTTTTCCAATAGGGATAATAAGTTCAAAATAAAAAAAAAGGTTTAACTCATCAAAACAAACCGATACCTTGAACAAACAGGACTGATTCCATTCACCCGATAATCAGTGGCTATCCATCATCCGCCGCTGACCACTCATTGTTTATCGGTATTTACGCAACAAAAGAGCGCATAATAAAAAAACTCTTTGGCAACGGTCATCCAGAGCTCAAAACCAGGCGTATCGCAGGCGCAATCTATCTTCTCGACTTCTCCGCCCATCACACAAAAGGGAAATTCCGAGAAACCCCCTGGTTTGCTTTTGCCCCTTTGTGTGATGGGCGGAGAAGTTAGATCTGCCTGAGATACGCCTGGCTTTCGCTTGCCATGACCGTGCCCTTTGTGGTCTCTCTCACCGACTGACCTCTGCTGAGGGTTATTTCGCAAAAGGGTTCATATACGTCCTTGGACGGCGCAGGTGAATGGAACCGGAGAGAGGGTTTTTTGGCCTTTGTCCCCTCCTGCAGCCTTTGTGCACCGAGAACGGTACATGACGTGGCGCTATTGTTGGGAGGGTGTCGCGGGGTGGGGTGGGAGGGGGGAAATATGGCGGATTAAGTAACTGATTGTAGGTATTTACCCGATGAAACTGAGATTTTTGCTTGTAGTACTTGTAGATGCATAGGAGGTGTTGTAGGCTACAGATTGTTAAAGAGAGACTGCAACAAATACGGGATACCTCCCCGGTTTGAAAAAATACTTTTTGCATTCTAGCACAGTGGCATAGCCAGAGCGGGGGATTTAGGGATATATCTCCCCTGACAGAAATTTTCCCTTTTTGACCATCGAATATGGACTAAATTTACCCCATATCCCCCTCCGAATTTTTTTCCAGCTTCTCCACTGTTCCAGCACTCTCTTTTAATACGGGTTAAGGTTAGGAACCATGAAGTTATTTTTTGTCAGAAGTTTTTGTGAGTTATAAGTTGGCAGTTCTCTATAACTTCTACACGGAAAAGGGAATCGTACAATTTTTGAATATTTGATCTTTAAAAATGGAGGTTAAATCTATTTTTTTGGTGTGCTAGGAATTCATAATAATTTTCAAAAATTAAAAATTTTTGTGCCTTAAAATCATAAACTTAAAGATAGGAAAAGACGCTTCAAAACGCGAACTGAATTTATAATGTTTAATTATCATCTCTTTCTTCTATCAAATCTACATAGTATTAGGTTAGACTTTTTTTGATGAATTACCACTATGAACTGATTAAATACTTTCATCAGAACCAGATAAAATCCCTTTACCGAGCCAGGAAAGTGGAGTGACAGATTTGCATATCTATTATTTAAGGTCCCGCTATCAGTGTTTCACAAGAAACCGTACCTCGTTCGTCTCCCAAACCTAAACGCCTTCCAAGTGTGGTTTAAAGATAACACCTCTCTGAAAAATCCCTTTTACCCTCTGTAGAGCCTACTTAAGTTTTCACTCATCCGACATTTCTGACAGGTTTAAACACGATCTGTTAGTGATCCCCTTGTGGAGCCTGTCTCTTTAAAAATAAGGAGCCCAAAAATAAAACCGCGATGCCTCTTTTCAGGCGAATAAAAACCGGCATCAGGGACATTTTTTTGAAAGCTGCCCGGATTCTATTTTCACATAAAAAGAAAATGATGCTAATGCAGTAAAATAAAAACTACTGAATAATGTTGATTTGTAACGCTTGCTATTATTTTACATACATTTTTTGTGTATTTTAAATTAATACTTGTTCAAAGGTACTAATAAAGTTAGACCTTATTAAGTAAAAATTAAAGGGATATGGGTCACATGGGGCCATGTAATGGCTAATGGCTGAGTTGTTTTTTTAAAGTCTCCATGATATTTTTATATTTTAGTAGATACTTTATAAGAACGATGGGGACTAAGGTACCTGTGCCTAATATGGACACCCTAAGGAAATGGAAAATGTATTTTTTTCACCCCCTTGTACAAGTCATAGGACTCCAAAAATGTATGACCACTAACTTTGGAATGTTGACTATCATTATTAAAATTAGCGACCTTGTTATTATTCGGGTTTAATTTCAATGATAAAAACAAAAAATGTTTGCAAGTGTCCATATTAGGAACCACCTGTCCCTATTATGGACAGGTGGCCATTATTGACCTTCTACACAAGGTGTATAGAATAACCACTCTTCCAAGGGATTTTAGAGGAGAGGGGATAAAAAAAATATTTCTTAAAGTATTTCGGGGGAGGGGGCACAGTAAATATCTTCAGAACAAGCACTTCGTAATGTTATGTACGGATAATATAATTAAGATTAAAAATACATATAAACATTAACTTATTATGAATTAGCTAAATAAAATAACATAAAACAGATAATTATTTTACAAATTTCTGAATCTGAAGATTCACTTGCTGTACTTCCAATGTGGACATAAGGTGTCCATAATAGGAACAAGGCGTAGTTTTACTTAATCTTGTAATAAATAAACAAAGAAAACATTTTTAAGCAATATGCGCAATGGCAAACGAAAATATGTTTTATCCGCTTTCTAAAACACTCAACTTTTTAATATTTAAAGCAATTTTGCCATATCTAACAAGAATTTAAACTTAACCTGTAATTAAGATCAGCACACCAGGAAAACACAAATTTCCTTCAAAATGGCGAACAGCGCGCTTTTTTGCACTTTACACACTAAATTATCTTTTAAAATGCTTTTCTTAACGGACCTGTAGCGTCAAGTCTCGATCAAGTTTCTTACTTTTTAAGATAGTAGGGGTGTCCATACTGAGAGCCCTGTCCATATTGGGTACAAGTACCTTAGTAAAAAAACGGAGTTATCTTTCCATAGTGAATTGTGTTTTGACCATCTATTTCAGCATAACAGAAAATATGGTCAAATTATTTTGGAGAATTTGATAATAAAACTCCATTTTGTATGAAAACTCCCTTTTGTGTAAATGCACTGTGAATTATGTTTTAAAAAATTGTTATTCTCAATGCAATTGTCTTAAATAGGTCTATACAAGTAGTTTCAAATAAATTGGTGAAATAATAGTGCTTATAACAAGTGTAAACAAGTGTAGTATGTATTATATTTACAAAATTCTTATTAGAGACTATAACTCCCTTTTGTTCCACTTTCTTTATGCTAGCTTAACAGTAAATACAGCTCTGTTCGTCTGTTCTTCAAATTCGCTTCCCAAAAGCTTTCCTTTTCACCACCCGTGAGAAAAACATTATTTATTTTCTCCATCGACCGCGACCTTTGGTCAGTTGTAAAAAAATCAATTAAACCTTCGAAAGTGAAACCACACAAAAAGCGGGTCATCCAGCTCGAAAAACTTCCTTTTAGGAGAATTTCAAAATAATAAAACCACAACAAGGACTTCGACACCATTCGGGCGCCCGTCCTTCAAATCAAGTTCGAATCCAGTTCAAATAAAAAACAGATCTCTGATGTCGAAATGAGTTTCGCGTCTGACTTTGGCCGCTTGTTTTCGACGACTTGACGTCACACTTGATTTTGCACATTCTTTTTTTTTCGAAAAAAGGGTATTCCATTGTCGGAGGTTTTTTTTCCTTTTTTGTTGTTGCTGGAATAAACTTGTTTGTAATCGTGAGTGACCTCAATGCCCAAGACGCTTTTCTAATGAGCATTCTCTCCGCAGTGGAAAGTGCTTGTCGTTCTTGATGAATAGGTTCATATTGCATTTTTAAATCGATTGGATAAGAATTTTTTTAAGGTAATTGTAAGATCAAAATACTGTAACAGTAAATTCGTTCCAAAATTCCTTATTCAATTTTACAAAACACACTTCCCTAACCGAAAATCAGCGAATAAAAGGTTTTGTGGATCGAGAGTACCATTTTCTTTACTTTTACTATGGTGAGCTTTAAAGAAGACGCTTTCTTCTTTAACAGATGAAAACTCCAAATCCGTTAATTTTATTAATCATACATTACGAGAAGTAAAAGTGAACGAGAAATACAAATACCTTAATTTATTGTAGTGTTGTCAACTGAGTTACTGAGACATTCTTAGAAAGTATTACTAACTGTGTAAATAAATTTGTTATGATTTTACGACATACATTTTCATTTATACTTTAAAACTTTTTCCCCCAAGTTTTTCTGAAGTTGAAGCTCTACAGATTATTTAATTAAAGCTTTACAAGTTTGGCGACATTTTTTTAAAGATTTATTTTCTGTCATAAATATCAGTGTTGTGCGCCTCATACGTGGAATTTCCCCAGACATCGCATTTAAATATGTTTTTCAATTAATATTAAATTCCATGCGGAATGAAAAGTAATAAAACAGGCGACATAATGTGAAACAATTGTATGAACAGAAGCACTCTCGTCAAACATTCTTAACCACACATTCCAATTCTTGTCGTCAAAATAAAGAATAACCTGGATATCAGCAGTTTCCTCCTCACTACATTTAGCTGGAGATATGTAGGTTAGATCGGGATTCAAAGCGTGACAGATGTCCATCTTTGAGGAAGGAAACTTTCCATCTCAAACCGTGACTCGAATGTCCGTATTGGCAGCTCTTGATTCGATTTTTAGATGGGGTTCCGATCTTGTGTTATGAACCTATTAAGTGATGGATCAAATAACATGAAAATGGTATTGAGCATTTAATTGGACATGATGTGCCCAATATTATATGTTTGAGTTTTTATCAATGTATCTTATTTGCAAGGTGATGTATATGTTACAGGCAAAGTGATTAATTGGGCATTATTATTATTATTATTAATAATGCCCAGAGTGGAGGCAAGAAAAGTGATAAATTTCATTGATAAATTCCATTGAATTTATCAAATTGCCCTCTTCCACTTTTGGGAATTCCAGAGCAAGTACAAAGTTTCACGTAAATACCATTAATATTTAACGCTTGAGATCCAGTTTAAGTTTTATTTTTACGTGCGAAAACGGTTTTCTATAGCTGTTTCCTAAACAGCTGTTTTAGCATGCAAAAAACAAACTTTAACTGGATATCCAGCATTTAATATTGATTGTATTTACGTGATTCAGATTATCAAATCAAAAGAAAGGATTTCGAAATACAAAATAAAGTTTTGCCAGAGTTTTCACATTTTTTGTGGTTTTTTAACTTTTTTTCGTAATAAAACAAATTTAAAATGAAAACTTTTACGATAATTTTAAAGATCATATTAAACCACAAAATTTGAGACCATAATTAAATTTTTATCAAAAGTAGTTCTTCTACAATTGAATTTTTCGATAATTTTTTGGAGAGTGTCGCCTTATTTTTAACTCCCTGGGATTTGGTCTGGGAACCCCAAATCCTATGTGATTCTGGCTCGTCTATACTCTGCTCATTTAGAATTGGCGCCTGAGACGTAATGTTTTAGAAGCAGTTACTACTGTAATTATCATCGAAAATTTTTTCTTGTGCAATAACAAGGCAGCCGAAACAGAAGTAGTTAAAATACTGTAAAAAATCGGTCTCTGAAGTTGTGTGATGAGCGTTATTAGGCGTTTTTGAGTGTTTTTGATCCTGCTTCAGGCGCCAGTTCTAAGTGAACAGACTATAGGTCATAGGTGTCTACTACCCCCCAGAAGTGCGGTGCGATCCAACATTTATGAGACACCCTGTATATCTCCTTGTTTTCACGGGGGCAAATGTTCCAGCCATGGGGAGGAAAGATTAAACATTATTATATTTAAAAAAATATTTTAATCAAATTATAATAATCAGACTTCTTCTAAAAAACTTCTTCTTTGAAAAGGGCAAACGTTTGAAAGAATAAAAGTTTTCAAGTAATTTTAAGAATTTCTAAATTTCACTGGGAAAGTTCTAGTAGCATGCCGACTGGCATCGTATAAATTGGGCCTATCATAAAGAAACCTATTGGTGAAGATATAGCACTCCCCTTTAACCACAAAGATCGTTGCAAGAATGATAGTATTTATTATGAACCCATTCACATTTATTTCTTAACCATAAAAAATAACTACCATTAACCACTAATAGCCCTTCTAAACAAACGATTAGCAATCAAGCAATCGATTGTTAATCGATGATAAAAAAAAGAAGGAAAGGAGCCGTCTAACACCGGTCAATTACCTCAAAAAGGAGTTGATTTATTCCTGACCCCAGAGATCTCTGGAATAATATGTCCCCTCCCTCATTCAGAATAAAGCTTCTGAAACGACATTATTATTCATCGGGTATTCGAGGGCACAGCTGCCGCTTCTCGAATCGACTTCTCCGTTGCCATTAAAAGAGACGAAAAAAGATTCTCGTGCAGACGACAATCGTTTTCCTGTGTTTGCCGAGTGGCAAAAGGACAGCCAGAGAGATGTGTTTTGGACTGGTTATGGATGTGTTTAGCAAATTGTTGGTCGACTTTTTTTTTCTTCTTGGTCTGAAAAATACTGCGCTTTGAGAGGATTGCTTCAAAAACAACACAACGGGATAGAGTGTGAAATGAGACTTCTTTATATTTGTTTTTCCGTTACTACACTTTGAAATTAGTACACAAAAACAATTTAAAGGTGTTATGAATAAATACACGATTTAAGAATTTATGCATGTAAATTGTTGTTATTTAAAAAACAATTGGTGTTTCCTTTGCGAATTTGTATTCCTATTCGTTCTTTGAAGTTGTTTTATATACTATAGTTAACATGGTTATTTTTTCTTATCAAATATGTTTGAGTAAAAAAGTTGAAAAGATCAAATATAAAGTGGAGGTAAAATATACGGGGTATAATTTTGTGGAATTTTCCAAATGTATAGGTGTAAAATTTATCACTCTTTTTGATATTAATCTCTCTTTTTTTAATTTCAAATTACCTAAATAATTACATAAAACGAAATAAATAACTACGACTACAAACTACTTCTTTCACAGTTGGATGGTTTCATGGTATTTTTACCCCAACTTATACTTTTAAAGAGGTTAGTAGTAAAACAATTATTTTAATGAAATAAATTATTTTTTTAATTTACTCTAATAAGATTGCTTATAAATAGCTTGAAAAATACATGGAAGTTTCTCTCCAATCCAACTCATTGTTGTAGTTTCTGTGGTTTTAAAAAAGGAAAATATCTAAATTTTTTGGATGTACCCCCAAATCCCTCAATGGCTACGCCCCTGGTTGTAGCCACAGAGAAAAATCCTAACAGAGGGTCCAAAACGATTTATGGGGGATTTACAGCACTACTGTAAAAGCGACATTTTCGGTTTGCGGCAAGAAACGGGAATTTGTTATTCCAATAAACCAATTGACGAGCGCCATCTTTTGTGAGTAGCGGGTACTAAAATATGCCGCTTTTTGCATGACTTGCAGCTCTTGCAGCGGTGGTGTAAATCCCCCATTATTCAAAAGTTGAACGGATATGAGGCTGAGGGCACCACAAGGAACTATACATGATTGACAGAGAGATCGGCAGTACATTTTGGTGACCAAACCTGTGATTGGCTGTCACTCAATCTTCTATTATCGAAGGAGAAAGAAAAAGTGTTTTTCAACCAATCAGGCTTTTTATTCCCGCCTCTCGTGACGTAGATGCGATCGCAGCGCCTAAATAGCCCCATATCCATCCAACTTTTCAATTTCCATTAGCGCCTATGGCGACGGACTCTCTGTTCTAGTTCTCTGTGGTTGTAGCTATTCCTTTTTATTTTCGACTCCTAACGTTTTTTCTATTTGCATTTCCCTATTCAAATCCCCGTATTCAATCACGTGCTACCGACAAAACGAGACACAAAATCCGGTGTAGTCCAGCAAACGGCACTCATCAACCGCTAATAAAGAGCGAAAGGGGGGATTTCCACTCCATAATCAAACCGGACTTTCGTCGTCGGAGAAAATAACCCGACTCGAATTACCACACAGCGCAAAAAAAGAATAGACGAGATTAGTGTGACGTTTTTTGTTTTGTTTGGAAACGTAAATTCAGTCTGTGATTGGTTCCGTGAACTGTACGGACAGTACGGATCCGTATGTAACCAATCACGGATCGAATCAACGTTTCCAAACAAAACAAGAAACCGGAAGTGACGTTTTCACTAATCTCCTCTATTGAGAAGAAAAATAAAAATCGTCGGTCGATCTGCGCTCACCCACGCGCGAAGGTATAGTGCGATATTGCGCGTGGTCGAAGGGCTGACCCCGAGGCCTGACATTTCGCTTCGGAGATTCGCAAACTGTGTTCCGAACGAGCGCATTTCGAAATGAAGAAGAAAAAAATGTTCTATTTTCTTGTTTCATCTTCTCTTCGCGGGTGTGATGGACTCTCGGCTGAAGATCTCGTAAAAGGGAGTCAACGCCCGCCAGGTTCTCTGGTGGAGGGGAGATATGGTGGTTGGTTGTAATTTAGGGGTATTATATTAGGAGAAACGATGTAACTGGCTGGTTCAGGCTGTTTTGTTTGTTATTTTGAGGCAACCAGCAAATGAGCCTATTAACATCATAACCTGTCTTGTAAAAGCGCTTGGCGATTTCAAAATCGTTTATAAAAATTATGTAATGTTTGGAGAAGCACATAGAAACATTTTTTTAGCATACTGAAACCTAATTTAATCTTAAAAATGGTCTATAAGTCTTTTTTTATAAATTTGAATCGGGAAAAATCGTTAAAATTTGGAAGCTATAAAATTAAATATTTTTACTTTCATAGGTGACCATGATTTCATTCCATAATTAAATCGGTAAAGATAAAGAAAAAAAATAAAGATGGAAAGGGGGAACAACTCGGCTATGGATATTTTTTTTAAAAATCCCATCCTTCAAAAATTACAAAACATTTAGAAAAAGGTCAAAATATGGATTAACATACTCTGAAATCAAGTGGACTATTATGAAAAATATTTTCCTAAAAAAATTGGAAACTGTACCCACCAGGTTTCGAACCTGGGACCTTCCGCGTGTTAGGCGGATGTGATAACCACTACACCATGGGTACTACACCAACTGTCCGGAGAAAAATGGTATTCTGCACGCACTTGACCACACCTACCCAAGTGACCAACACTTGAAATAAGGTTATGTTAAGCTTGTAGGAGAAAAAGGTGTGGCGACGGGATTTTACGCGAACTCAATAGTGTTTGTTATGAAGGCCATCTTTAAGAAATGCTCTGTTTTAATGGTAAATGAAAATATTCGAATTTGTTAAATTGTAGGCATAATTTTTATTCTTATTCCATAATTTCAATATTTACCGGTTTGAGTACTGCAATAATTTATTTACTAAATGTAGCGAACTAAAAATTCTTTATAGCAAATAAAGAACGGAATAATTTGTATATTTTCCTTTTCCACCAAATCAGACTAAATCTTTTAATAGAAGGACCACATGTAAGAATTTATGCGAGAAATCGGGGGACCCCCCTCCGAAAATGCGAAATTTTCTCAAGACATTTTTGAGCTAAGAAGAGAGACAGGCAGGGGCGTAGCGAAGGGGGGGGTCCCCGGGTCCGGACCCCCCCCCCATGGGCCCGACCTAAAATTTTTTAACCCTTTTTTTAGGCTTTAAATATTCCAGTGCCTACTCTAAAGAGGGCGTCTATGTCCCTTAAAAGTATCTAAAAACCACCTTTTTTGCTTGTTAAAATCTAAAATTTTCCGAGGGATCCGGATCCCCCGGTTTACCTATAAAAAACGTATTACTTGAGGGACGATATAAGGGGAGGGGGCGATAAAGGGTACTAAACGAGTAAACCAAACCATGTTTTTAGGGTCAAATTTCCAAACAAATTTTGGGGAAGTACCCCCAGACCCCCCTTGGGACTTGGAACTTTATTAAATTACTTTTTTAATGATGAGTTCGTCAAAATACAAAACTCCTAGCAAATAATAAATTCCTGAAAATATAATGATCGAAATTCGGATTAGGTGTACCAAAACGAGTTGAAAACCTGCTTTTTAGACTTGAATTTCCAAAATTTTCTGGGGGAGGTCCCCCAAACCCCCCTTAAGGTAATTCGAACACGATTATTTTCAACCTTTTTAATATTATATTCGTTGAGGAGATTCAATTTTATCTTCAAAATTTTTAGCCCCCCCCCCAAAAAAAACGAATCCTGGATCAACTACTGCCTCAGAAACGTCATATTTTTTACTTTTTTCCTAAAAAATTATCTGGCTTACAAGGAGCGGTGCTCCTCGGTTATTATCTCATGAATGATGTAAAAAAACTCATTTTTAAAATCAAATTTCCAAAATTTTTCTGGGGGTGGACCCCCAAACCCCCCTCTTTAATATGGAGCTACAGAAAACTATGTTTCTCGACGGTCTCTGTACTTAATAAAAAATTACGTGGATCAGAACTTTCAATCGAAGTAACACTTAATCTTAATTATTACACTAATTATTTTATTAATAAATTATTAACAATATTAATTAACACAGAGCAGAAACTAAAAGTAATGTGAAAATTATAACTTTATTTCACTAATTGTGGACTGGACACTTTTTGATATCCATTGGTAAATTTTTCGCACTGGACCCCCCCCCTTTGGAAAATCCTGGCTACGCCACTGGAGACAGGTGACATGTATATAAGATAGTCCCTAAAAATGAAATGGATTATCATTATCTAGTAATTATTGAACCTTACAGAAGTTCAGTAATTAAGAAAAAAACTATATTTTATAATAAAAACTCTGTATACTTTATAGTCCAAGAAAGATAAGGTTTGAAGTGGAATAAATTGTAAAAGAAAGTTTGATGGTTGATTCTTATAGGAAATTTTCCGTAGAAAACGATGGTGAAACGTATACCAAAATTAACCGTGTCCTTTAGCCAATATGGCGGATTTTCCAAAATGGCGGTCAATCGTTTTTAACTTATTACTTCCTAAAAATTGTTAATAAAAGTATAAATTTTGCAGTAAATGATTAAAATTTAGTAACAAAAACAATGGGGAACTGTTTTTTTCTCTTACGATAAGTCATTTATCCAATATGGCGGATTTTCCAAAATGGCGTCCACTAATGTTTATAATAAGTAAAATTCTGATGATAAATTCGTAATTTTTTCTGGATATGGTAATAATTAAGTCATAATAATATTCATATCAGTTTCCTCTCTTCAATGTATCAAATATGGCGGATTTTTCAAAATGGCGGACAATCGTGTTTTACTTATTTGCTAAAAATCGTTAATAAAATAAAACTTTTGCAGTAAATTTTTAGAATGTAGTTGTAAAAATAATGTGGAACTGTTTTTTTTTCTCTTACGATAAGTCATTTATCGAATATGGCAGATTTTCCAAAATGGCGTCCACCTAATGTTTAAAATTCATAAATTATGATAATAAATTCGTAATTTTTACAGGATATATGGTAAGAATTAAGTCATAATAAAATTCATATCAGTTTCCTCCACCTCAATGTATCAAATATGGCGGATTTTCCAAAATGGCGGCCACTTAATAAGATCCTTTTTATTTTTAATTTTTTTTTCTTAATAATTAGAAATATTAGATGTTATTAGGTAAAATATAATCAGAATACTTATAATTTACTAAAATTTACTGGTAAATAATGTTAAAGGTAGGTAGAAATTCAAAAATTACTATTTACCACTTAGTTTTAAATATGCGGCCGCCTTTTTGGAAATTATTTCTATATATAGAAAAATCTTGGTTAATATACCATTTTATAGATAATTTAATATATAATTATTTATGTTATGATAAAATAAAATTTATATATATGTAAAAACGTTAAAAATAAAAAGGCTCTAAATAAGTGGCCGCCATTTTGGAAAATCCGCCATATTTGATACATTGAGAAGAAGAAACTGATATGAATATTATTATGACTTAATTCTAACCATATCCTGTAAAAATTACGAATTTATTATCAGAATTTATGTATTTTAAACATTAGATGGACGCCATTTTGGAAAATCCGCCATATTGGATAAATGACTTATCGTAAGAGAAAAAAAAACAGTTCCACATTATTTTTACAACTACATTCTAAAAATTTACTGCAAAAGTTTTATTTTATTAACGATTTTTAGCAAATAAGTAAAACACGATTGTCCGCCATTTTGAAAAATCCGCCATATTTGATACATTGAAGAGAGGAAACTGATATGAATATTATTATGACTTAATTCATACCATATCCTGAAAAAATTCCGAATTTATCATCAGAATTTTTCTTATTATAAACATTAGTGGACGCCATTTTGGAAAATCCACCATATTGGATAAATGACTTATCGTAAGAGAAAAAAACAGTGCCCCATTGTTTTTGCTACTAAATTTTAATCATTTGCTGCAAAATTTATAATTTTACTAAAAATTTTTAGGAAGTTATAAGTTAAAAACGATTGACCGCCATTTTGGAAAATACGCCATATTGGCTAAAGGACACGGTTAATTTTGGTATACGTTTCACCATTGTTTTCTACGGAAAATTTCCTATAAGAATCACCCATCAAACTTTCTTTTACAATTTGTTCCACTTGAACCCCTTTTTTGAGCTAACTTTCTTGGACTATTAGTACATAAACTGAAATGAAAATATGGGGACATTTTGGAGTAAATTTCGATGAAAATGTGAATACATATTTTGATGGAAATTTGTCCAAAGTTGACAGTGTTCTGGGGGAAATATTGGCACTTTTCCAGACAAGATCCCCTTGTGGTACTATTGGGGGTATGGGGGTCCTCCCCAGAAAAAAAATTGAAATTTGACGTGTAAAAGTAGGAATTTAACTCATTTTGAGAACCTTTTTGGGTCTCCAAGGTTGGCACTTCCAAGAGTGCCACCCCCTGGATCCGCCACTGGTGGTATGCCAATTTTTATTGAATGTTAAATAGACATCACAACAAATTATTTTCCATTCATTCATATTTTCATTAATCCTATTACTTTTCCTGGAATGATGTTTGCCCTGTTGCGTATGCATTTTTTTTATTCGTAATCCAAGACCGTATAAGATTGACGACACCACGACCCGCGCGTAATGGTCCGTGACCAATCACTTTCCGAAGATCAGGGGATACTCCCGTTATTATGATCCCAACTGAGATAATGGGACACCAGAGACACTATCCTACGTCTGGGGTCTCTTCTGTATCGAATCGAGTGCTTATTTTAGGGATCGGAATCTAATTTAATATCATGACGTAGGTAGAGGGGTCATCATACACAGCTCGGCTTAACAGGTTTTCTTTACAAATGAGGGTAAAAAGGGAACCATGTAGTAATGTATATTGAAACCAAATAGAATGACTAGTTTTATTTGGTAAATTAGCTAGTAAAAAATTAGGCTATATTATATAATTTCAGGGGTTATAAGGACTGTAACCTCTAGATTCGCTGTTGGAAAAAAGTATGCATGTTTTGGGTGATTTTCAATCTCCTTTCCTCCCTTTTTATTTTGAACACAAATAAGCAACTCATTTTATATTTACGTAGTAAGCAACTACCCGACACCCCTACAAAACTGAAACAATGTTTTATTTTTAATAATTTATAACTTAGCTTGAAACAAAGAATATGCTTAGTTTAATTAATTAATAAATTTTCATTAGATAACTTTCATATGAAATTTTTAAATTATTAAGTATTTT
The DNA here is from genome assembly GCA_024610705.1 of Tetragnatha versicolor. Taxonomy (NCBI): domain Eukaryota; kingdom Metazoa; phylum Arthropoda; class Arachnida; order Araneae; family Tetragnathidae; genus Tetragnatha; species Tetragnatha versicolor. The sequence continues at coordinate 21,011,158 of JANDEH010000002.1, read as the reverse complement.
TAAATTACAGGACCGTTTCGAAGTTATCGTGTTTTAATAATATAACAAATAATATTTTTTCTGATAATAATATATTTCTCTTATGCCTGTACGGGAAGAGTATTTCCCCTTGGCATATCACATGTTTTATTTTCTATTTCTTGTATTTCTTTTGTTAATAAATTGTTTTGTTTGTTTTTGTTTGTAACAAAAGCCTTACGTAAAACCTTACTTTGCCTTACGAAAGCAGCCCTCATATCTTCCCTCACCCCCTTGTTAACCCCCTTAGATACAATTAATTAGTATACTTAATATATGAACGGCCCCTACCGCGAGTTCCCAAAAAGTTGCTCCTTCTGAATGTTTAAAATGCAGCGTTTCATTTGTGCGAGTAATTTGTATACCGTTTAACAGCTTCGAATAAGAGAGAGGAGAATTAATATTTTAAAGAAGCGTTTTATCTTCATTCAAGCTGGGTGACACTCATGATAAGAAAAGCGTTACTCATTTGCGGTCTTAAATAGGATTAAATACCCCTCCCAACAGACAACACAAAGAAAAGTCACTCTGTTGGAACCAACCTCTGAAAGAGAGATGCCCTCCAATTAAACACAAATAACCTCAACCCCAGTGAGCTCCTCGGGTCAACAGCCTGAGCGAACGAGATTCCAGACGGAAAACCGTAAAAGCAAAAACTTTCGGCGGAGACGTCGAGGCCCGATCATAATAATTGTGCCCACTGCTGTTGTCTTTTGTTCATCTTTTTTTCCACCCTGAAAAAGATCCCGACCGGAGGTGTAATGAAGGGCCGGTAAAGGGGGAACAATTGATTTGGGAATAATCGGATCACAAGTGAAGTGATAAATCGCCTGTGTATATACGCTCTGGGTTGTAGGTTGTTTATGCAATTTTTTTTTATTGGAATGCTGAGTGATCGTTGTTTTGCGATCGGGAATGATCGCTTCTCTTTCTTTCAGGCTTAATGGATCGTAGTTGCGAATGGTGGGGGTTTTCTGGCCGAAAAGAAGGGTTGACGCGGTGGCGAATATTTATAGTAATAAGGGAATGTTAGATTTGGATTTGAATGCGCTTTTTCAACTCTGAGGTTGATTTTGAGAGAACCCCTTGGGAGTGAATAAATTAGATCACACACTAACGGCCCATTCGCCGCCACTAACCTGGAGGCAAAAATTTTAATTGGTAGTTAAAAAATGGAGGCAAGTTATAAGCCAACCAGAGTTGTTGAAAATCTTGACTTCAGGTAAACCTTAGATTGGTGGTTAATACGGTCGTAAGACGGCGTTGTTTAATAAAAACGTATACTTATTAGGAGGATTTAAAATTCTTATATAATACTACATTCACACATGAAAAGTTAATCTAGTTTAAGTGCTAATCTAGCTTAAATATAGCATTGTGGCAATGCTATATTTAAGCTAGACTCAAACTAGATTAACTTTTCATGTGTGAATGTTGTATAAGATTAAGTGAAGTATACTTTGTAAGGAGGTGATTTTTTTAAAACATCTTCATAAATTTTTTCTATGGATATGATTATTTAATTTAGAAAAATAGGTACTTTTGGTTTAGCCGGGTGCAAGGGTCTATTTTTATGCTAAATCGCCAAAAGTGATCAAATATCGAAATGAAAACGCCATAAATATATCTCAAGTAGCAATGTTTTTAAAAAATTGTGACATATTTTTATGTGTAAATAATAAAACGTTGCTAATATAGTCCGATTGGGACATTTGCGCCGGTTTATCTCAAAAATCGTACGACTATCTCAGATATAATATGTTAAAAGGTTTATAACAATCATAATTTTCAGAATTGGAAAAATGATCTAATTGAAAAAGTTGCAATAACTCAATAAAAAATACGTGATATGCACAAATACCCAATGACTTTATTTCCTATGTAGTACTATACAACCACTATCAATTGCCCTACTACTAAACCACCCCATCAACAGGAAAAGGTTGCGCGATTCGCAGCTATTGAGCGCAAAGAAAAAGCCAGTCATCGGGTGGCGGGCACAAGAAATCGATCCGCGAAGCCGTTTCCATGACCTCCTCCCCGGCGACTCTGGTTGGGGTGGGTACGTCGAACAGCGCGACGACACCCGCGACGGGGCGCTGCTGCCTAATTGCTCGGGGGTTCGATCCTACCCCTGCCACACACAGATTGGGATGAGGGGAAATGGAAATTAATGGGAGTTGCGCTGATTTGAATGGGCAGGGAAGGTTTTCGACTCTCTTGAATTTGCTTATGTGAGTGTGTTTTGTTCTGGTAGCGCATTTTATGTCGGTTTTTTTTAGAGGGGCGTATCCAAATCCTCTCTCGGGATTGATTCTTAGTTATCGATTACTTTTACAAATTGAATTTAAAGTTATTTATCTGAAACTTTGGATGCCTAATTAATTCGGTATCTGAAGGAACTTTTGATGCTTTAGAACTGAAGTAGTAGTTAGCTTTAGTAATTGAAGTACCTGTTTATTGTTGAAATATCTTCAGTCAATGAGTCCATGTACTACCAAAAGTTAAGCTCTAATTTTCAGCATAATTTTTAAGTTATTGGAGCAAGAATTGAATCTTCAGGGGCTATAACTTTTTAAGTTTAATATCCCCAGTTTTTTTTAATTTTTAATAAAAGTATAAAAAAATTAATAATAGGGGAATTTTTTATTTGGTTTCAAACTACATGAATAAGGCAAAAAATAATTTTTCCCGCAGTCATTTTTGGTTGTGGGAATTAGAGGGTTAAAATAAAATTATTCTGTTTCTTTATTATCCTCTTAGCTTTTACTTTGGAAATTAGTAACAGAATCTTGAGAGGAGATAATTTTAGAACGGAGCAGAATACAAGAACGAGAGAGAGATATATAGAGATTGCCAGAAAAAATAAGAATAATAGAGAAACACAAATATTTTCTAGAATCCAGTTAACTCCTGCTAAAATTTTTGTTTCTAAGACAAAATTTTTTGAGGATATTCTACTATTCAGTCCCAAAATAGGCTGCAATGACTAAAATATTTGTATAAAATACAAATATTTTATTTTATACAGATATTTTCGCACATCCTAAACAAGATTAAATCAAACCGGAATTTTAATAAAAAAAGACCATGAACTTAACATTTTAGTAAAAAAAATGTGCAGCACCGAGATCGCTTCCCTGTAGGGCAGGGTTACCGGAAGGACCTCCGACAATACAGGTGAAGCCTTCCGCTCCCACATGGAGGGAGGTGATTCCGGAACGAGGGAGGGAGAGTTGGGGACACGGTGAGTGGACTGGGTGGGAAACCACCGTTGCACAATCGATGAGCTAATGTGTCAATGAAGGAGGATTTCCTATCAGAAACTTCATTATGCGGGAAACGTTTGTTTTTAGGAACATCTACGAAGGGTGATTCGGTCCAAGAATATCTATAGTACTACTTCAGCTTTTACAAAATCATTAAGTTTTAGTCCCATGTATTGTGGATATGTTAGGGGACCTCCATAAATTACGTAAGGTATTTTTTCCAAAATCTGGACCCCCTCCCCCCTTGGTGAGATTTAGTGAGATTTTGCTGGACCCCCCTCCCCCCCACGTGAGATTTACCTACGACCTTCAAAAATAATTTTATATCCTATTCGTTTGCATTTTGTGCTTCACAGCACCTAAAACTTTTCCGTTATTAATGATGTGGGGGAAAAGGACATTATTCCGCCTAAAAATCACTACAGTATCTTAACTGTGGATATTAGTCCTTTCTCATACTTAAAAAAATCGTATAATTTCTAACTTAAAAAGTTGACGTGAGATTTTTATCGACCCCCCTCCCCCCTTGGTGAGATTTTTCCAAACCCCTCCCCCCTTTTTTACCTCACGTAATTTATGGATATCCCCTTAGGTCATTTTAATTTAATGCTTTGTTTCTATGTTGAGGAAGAATATTTGCTTAGGATTTTCCCAATACCCTTTTAAAGTTTCTGGATGTCGCTTGTAAAAAATCTGCGAATTAATTCTTACAAGGGAAAAAATATGTATAATTATTTAGTAGCTAATGTCTGAAAAGGGGAAAGCTCTATTTCCTTTCACGAAGTTTCAATATTAAAAATTATTCAATATTAAAAAAAGTTAAAAAAAGAAGTGCATTTACTTAAATAGTAGATTTTTAATATTTCTGCTATTAGTTCATTGTCACATGGGATTAAATTGTCTTTAGACAATTCAAGACTCTTGACAATTCTAAACAAGACAATCAAGAAAAAATAAATCCTCATGTTTTTTAATTGATACAAATTCATTACTTGTAAAATTCCAACTTGCATTAAATATGAAGAACTGTACTTGTGTAATAATATTAACATTCTCCAAGAGCTTTCAAAAAACAAAAAAAAGAACATCAAAAACGGGAAAAACTCCATGTCTTGAAAATTTGAGTAGTAGTTATCTTTCCCCTTCATCACACTCTCTTCACTAGATAAACAAAACATGAAGGTGACGATAAGACCTGTACACGTACAACGTTAATTGTTGTCTTATCAATAACTCTTCATCGAAACGCGTCGGTAATTTATCTTTTTTTAAATGCACCGTCAATGAATCATTGATTGCTCGTCTGCTATTTTTTTGGATATTAATAGAGTAAAAATTGGCACACATGTTGTAATTACTCATTGGCTTTTTAAAGATAGTGAAGGTGTTTGTAAAAACAGAAAAATGTGCCACGATTTTATTGAAAAGAACAATATTTTTTTGTAAAAATTCTGCTGTTAAAGCGGTTTGTATCAATTACTATTTTTAACAAGGATAACTTAGAGAAGCCTTAGAAAATCAAATTTGATCTTCAGTTACTTTCTTCATTTTATTAAACGCTATAAAAAATTTTACGCGAAAAAATTAACTGTACCACCTGTTATGAGATGTTTTCATTTAATTTTAATGAATTTGTTTTAGTTTTTTTTCGGTACACGCGAAATTTCCCAACAAAAATTGGTTATTTAGCATTTTTTATTAACTTGTTGAGTTGAATATTTAAATAAGTAGAATAAGAAATGAATATTATAAGCTTTTAATGTATATACTGTTAACTAAAACTTTGTTTTTATCTAATTAAAAATACTAATTTTAATTTAAAATAAAATCATAGATGTGATTAAAATGATTTTCTAATTTTAATATCATGAGATTGTCCTTATCAATATAAGCTTACATGATAGTTTTTAAATCTTGTTCTTCGAATTAAATAATCCCTATTATTTTCAAATACGTTCTACTTGTGCTAAATTATCTCACTATCTTTCATCCTAAGCTAAACTCGTTTAGAGGCACAAGTTCAAAGTTCTTTACACACTCTAAAGTTCATACAAATCCACTGCCCCCCTAATATTTTCAAAGGATTTTCTTTGTATGACAAAATGCAATGTGGAATGATTTTAAAACATATCCCTTCCACTTCTTCAATAATTCCAAATGAATAAAAATTCTTTTTAACGCCCGCTCATTGTGAGAGAACCGAATTCATTTGTTACCCTCAAAATGCTCCCCATCTTGTCGTTTTTGTTTAATCCTTCTCAGAAAAGGGTCTGGTTTCTCGACAATAGACAACGTCAAGTTCGAGTTTATTGTTTCTTTTGGCAGGCGAATCGGTTTGTTCCGTCTTGTCTGCTGTCTCCTATGTCATGGGTTCTATTTTTAACGGCTCATTCCTCCATAATACGTCAAAGGCTGAAGAAAAGGGTGTCTCTATCAGATGTTTTGACCTGTTCTTGACGGCAGTGTTCTTTAAAGAGGAAGTATACGATTTGGATGCCCTTTGTTTCGACTGCTTTATTCGTTGGATATGGGAGGGATATGGAGAGGTCTAATTGTGTGAAGTTTACTGCTCCAGATTTATTTTAAAAGTTTGGTAACACTGTTATGAGCAACCGAGTTCATTCATTAATCTTGTTTCTTACTTCTAGTGAGTCTTTCTGTAGTCGGGTGTAAACCTCAGTTACAAAACAAGATTTAAAATTCTAAGTGTTTTACATAGTTTTTCTTTTGTAAAATTGGGTGCTTTCTTACCAAAAAATTAGAAGAGAGAATAAAATAAAGTATTAAACGTTATCTTATGATACTTTAAAAATATTAGTCGAAGCAGCGTCTCACTACATTTTTTTGGCCTAATTCACTTTCCTTATTACTAAAAACTAATCTAAATCAGACACTCATAAAATTTAATTAATTCTATCTTTTCTAAATAAAAACTTTCGAAGTTCAAAATGATCCTGTTTTTTATTGTAAACTTTATAGATTAGACGTTATTTTTTAATAAACTCAGCGTAACTTTAAGAAAATCACGGAATCAATCAAATCGAAAATGCATTGTAAATTAATTGGAATATGGTCGATAATGTGGTATACAATGGTGCAACCGTTATGCATGAGGCTGAGTTTCAACGAATACTGACATGAATACCTCAGTACTAAGAAAGATTGTACGGCGTGATATACTTTCTAATAATACACTCTGTAAACCTGTAAACTAAACAGTTCTAACTCTATAATTAATCAACCCTAGCCCTACCCAGATGATTTGGTTCCGGACATGGCTTCCCGGAAGTGATAAGTCCGGCACCGACATAATGAGAAAGTCCTCAAGAATTATCTGACGGCACAAGACTGCTTTTCCTCGAACAATGGGCAGCAGAATCAGATCTCCTCCGAACGAATCTGAGTTTCATAAATCACCGAAACGTTTCCTCAGAATCGTGACGGACGTGCCATGCGTGCGGAATAGCGACGAAGACGGTGCCGTTCTTTCTCTCTTTTCTCTTTGTGCTACATTGGGCGACTCGAGTCGTTCGAAGTCGGTAAAATCCTTCTCACGGTGGGAAGAAAAACGGTGGAAGAAACTCCTCCCCAAATTTTGACATCAAATTTTACGCCGTTTTTTTTCTTAAAAATTACGTGACTCACAAGGAGCGATGTAACCCAAAGAGTTAAAACACTACTTTTAAAGGTAAAAATTCCAAAAATTTTCTGGGGGAGTTCCCCCAATCCTCCCTCAAAACTTCAAAATCTATTATGTTCTGTTTTTCCTTGAAACTTCTCGACTTATCATGAGGAGCTATCCTCCTTTTGTGTAACCAAAAGTCTAACAAAAGAATTAAACACTACTTTTAGGAGGAGGAAATTTCCTAAATTTTTCTGGGGGAAGACCCCAAGACCCTCCTATTTTACTTGAAATTCCCATTGTTTGTAAAATTGCAAGTCATCTAAAACTTGGCTTAAAAAAGTACTCGTAAGGAGGTCCCTCAGAAAAAAATGTTTGATCAAAACACGCCACTCTGTTTCATAACTTAATGGCTTCCAGCCAGTGGCGGATCCAGCGGGGGGGCCATGGGGGCCATGGCCCCCCCCGAGAAAATTTAAAAAATAGTAAAAAACCCTCTTTTTCAGATCTAAAATTAAAAAAAAAATTCATTGTAATTCATGCGATGTCTGACAAGAATAAAAAAAACGCAAGGGGGGGCCATGCTCATCCCGAGAAAAATTCCAAAATAGTCTTCAACGATCGTTGCTGAAACGCCCCTTCTGTTTTGTCATGAATGCTAAAAATCGACTGTCGGGGGGAGGAAAAAAGAGAAAAGTGACTCCGAAACGAGTTAAAATCCTGTTTTTAGGGTCAAACTTCTAGAAATTTTCTGGGGGAGGACCCCCAGACCCCCTTTGGAACTCTATACTTTACAAATTTTTTGTAAAAAGATAGTCAAAATGCAAAAATCCAACCAAAATGGAAATTAAAATCTTGAAAATGTATGTCCGAAATCATGATTAGGTGTACCAAAACTAGTTGAAATCTGCGTTTTAGACTTAAAATTTCCAAAAATTTTCTGGGGGTGGACCCCCAGACCCCCCTTTAGGGAATTAGAAGACGATTTTTTTATTGAAAGTTCTTAGTCCCTCAAAAAAACAAATCCTGAATCCTCCGCTGTCTACCTACCTTGGTCACCAATAAAATCGAACTAAAGTTTCAAAAAATTTTTTGCCACCCCTAGTCTAGTTACGGCCCTGAGTCCCAGGCTTCAGTAATGGTAATTTGTTTTTGTAATTAATAGTTAGTTACACAAATTAACTATTGTATGCAATATTGAGTCGTAAGTGACTTCAAAATTAATAAATCTTGGAGTTTGAAAAAATTGGAATTTCAATTTTTATCTAAGATAACAAAACAAAATATTATATAAACGAAAACGAAATAAATATGGAATGCGTTACCTGCGAAATGATTATTAAATCGAGTGGGGTAAACGAGTGCAAGAGAAAAATTGAAAAAATTCAAAAATTTATAGATAAGTATCGTATTTTTCCAAATGGCCCCCCCCGAAAATTTGGTCTGGATCCGCCCCTGCTTCCAGCGACTCGAGTCGCCCCAGTGTTGCCAGGCTTTTTCTGGAGTGTTTCTTGTCCTCGGTTGACAAGGGAAGGGGGAGGGAGGGAAAGCGGTTTTAAGCGAGGTCGGTGTGTGTCGCAAGAGGTGCTCGTTGGTTCCTCGGAAATCTGCTGCTGATTCGATTTTAATTCGTTCTTAATTGCTGCTGCTGTTTCTCTCCGGGGAGAGGGGATCGTTTAGTTTGTCACTGGTGACCGTTAGATGATACAGTTATTATGAGGTTGCAGTTGGTGGTGATGGAGCCCGCACTGAGGGTAGCCTGTTGCTCATGGTCATGACGATGATGGTCATGGTATTAGAAAAAGGAGACTCATGTCGGAAGGAAGCCTAAATTGCTGATCTCACTGAGTCTGGGAATCGGCAATACCAAAATTATTCTGTGATATTCTATGATACCAAGAGCCTGCTGTCAAAAATTTGACACCAGACCAGATATTCAATCAAAGGTATTTGCTAGATGGCATTTGTTGTTTTTATGATTCTTCTTCTTCTTCAGCAGCAATAAAGCCTGGTGCAGGCCAAGGCTTTCTCCGTCTGCATCCTCCAGGCGAGGCGGCACGACTTTTTTGGCAGGTTTCTCCACCTATTGATTTTGATTCCCAAGTGTATTTATGATTAGTGTTCAAAAATACACAGTAAATTCGTGAAACATATTTGCAACATTAAGTAAACACAATAATTAACACTTCTACTCAAAAACGTTTCCATTGCGCTGAGCGAGAAAAAAAAGTGTTGGGAAAGTGTTGTTAGAACACATAAAACTTTAACAGTTACAGTTCTATACTTTAACTTATCCTGACGGTACTGTCGGAGATGGCAAAAGCCAATCAGATATCTTTCTTCTTTGCATTGTAGCGATTTTTTGTTTTTCTAATGATGCAAAAATTCAATGGATGGTAAGTTAATTCAGGATAAAAATGATTAAGGTAGAAATGTGATAGGCTAATAATAGTAATGATTAATTTACAACATTTTCTATCATCACTGTTAATATCTAACTTGCTGTGTTATGGTCGTATCATTGACTCCCTTTTAAAATAAATTTCTTCAAATGCTTTTCCTACGCAGTACAGCACCAATTCTATGGGAAAACGCATTATTTTTCTGCATCAGCTCTTTGTGTGGGGAAAGAGAGAGAGCAGCTGAGACCAGCTGAATGGAGAGCATCTGTTGGACTCGCTTCCTGCCAAGTCGTGACGTCACGAAGCCTGGGCACAAAGCGGAATGTTTCCACTTTCCAGTTTTCCAATCTTCCAACAAGCACAGCACCTGTGTCGACATCGAATTCTTTTTCCGCACTGTCTCTCGAATAGGTCGCACGTACGCTTATGAGGCGATCGGACAGGTCTTCATTTCCGTTTCCGGTAAAGAGCATTCTTAGATTATTGGAATTTAAATCTCTTAAGAAAATGCATCAATTGACGCAGTGGCGTAGCCAGGAAAAAATTTCGGAGGGGGATATTGATATTTCGGGGGGATATGGGGTATTTTTAGTGGTTTTCTATGGTCAAAAAAAGAAAATTTCCAAGTTTCGGGGGGGGATATATCCCCAAATCCCCCCCTCTGGCTACGCGCTTGAATTGACGTAGACAAAGTAATAATAGTATTACAAGCAGGGAGCACGGCAGCGATGGGGGGAAACACCGTCCATACTTAGGGTGGTCACTGGTCAATCAGAGAGAATAAAGCGGTATTTTTAAAAATAATATTGTGGATTTGCCTTACTCTATTGGAAAACCGTTCGTTCTAAATACATCGGAGAGAAACTGTGGTGAAAACATTATTCACATAATTATTATTATTGTTCAAATTTTAACAATTGTTTTATTGCAAACAATTCCTAGCCAGAAAGTACTCTTGGCGATGCACCCCCAGAACCTTGAAGGGCGTAATGCATACGATATTAAATAACTTCGGGGAAAAATCCTTTAGATTAATGAAGCTTGAAGAATGCTTAAATTTTTCTGTTTTATAGAGGGAAATAAAAAACTCATCTTGTTTTCTCTCATAAAATTCTTTAAAGAATCTCCCATTTGACTTCTTTAGAGTTGTAAAACTCTGAAGAAGATATGACGGATAGTCACCACATTCACTCCTCAAAAAAAATCCCCTATCAGATTTTATCCAAACCCCTTTCCATTTTTCGTTCATATTCTTAAGTACACACCCTAGCATTCCATCACTCTCCATTCTGAACCACAGTTTTAAAAATATCTTTCGATATACGGTTGGACATATTCCACCCTCAAGAAAATATTATACGCCCTAAAGGAACAGATCATGTCCTGAAAACCTCCCAGATATCGCTTCAAGAACGACTTCAAATAATAAAAACACACTTTCCCCTCTCTGCCAGGAAGGAGCCGGGAATCCCTATCTTCCGTATAAAAAATCCCTATCATTAGTTGGCGACGATTTGGCGAGTATCAAATCCCTCGGCTCCGGTGGAAAAAGTTTGATTAATGGAACCGTCGACTCCTCCTCTCTCTCGAACTCTATTATACCTCTACTTACAGGGGGAACGACGAGACACTATTATCAAAAACGAAAAACCCTCAGAGTCCGGCTTAAAATAAAAAAGAAGTAGCTTATAATAACGATAACACCGAGAAAGAAGAAACACAGTCGGTTAGTTAGTTAAATGAGCGTGAAAGACGACTTGTCTAAAGGCGCGCTGTTTGCGTGCGTTTTTCGGTTGCGCTGTTTGGAAAATCGCGCTTAATTGTGAAGGGAGGGGGAAATGGTGCTTGTTATGTGCGTGCCGCGAAGCATTAATTGCGAGGGTCATGGCACGGGTGACAAAAAGAACGCGTTGACACCTGCTCGGGGGTGTGAACTTAGCTGGGAAACGACAACGAAACCGGATTCTTTTGGTTTTCTGTCATTAATGTCGCACTGAGTCACGATGTTGCGAGGATACGGAATTGTAATTGGTCTGTCTTCACTTAAAAAAGCGGATGGTACTGTGTGGAGATTTTTTTTTCAACCATTAGGAATGAGTTTACTTAAAAAGTTGGCATAATTTCCAAGGTAATTCGATTTTTTTATCTAAACGAAAACATTTGCCTCCTATTCAAATTTAATTAATAGCATGCATTTCCAATATTTTTTACACTCATAAAAGCTTAGTAAATAATTTGGGAACAGTTTACATGAGGATGGCCAATTTTTAATATGATTATGTATGGTAATAGATAATTTGTGATTACAGCCTTAAACAAATAAATAGCAGTTGAACCATTGAAAAAAAATTGGGTTTATTAAGCATTAAGCTCATAAACACGTGATCCACCATTTTCTTATTTCAAAGAAATGATTGACTTTTTACATGCTAGTAACAATAGAAATACAGAGAAATTTTTTTTAAAAAATTACATTCTAACATCTTTGTGGTAAAAGTTTTCCTACACCAATAAATCAAGTTGTATTTCGACCTTAATGAAAGAAGCACTCTGATGTAGCTATGGGTATTGGGCTGACGCAAATGAATCTCAAAGAGCCAGTGTTAAATTGATGAATTTAGTTAAAAGTGATTTATTAGTACTATGGAACAAATTGTGAGTGTTACATGAGTGAGTGTCAACTACAACTTGAAAAATAAGAACCATTCTTATTAACATTCACTCGAAATTTTATATTTTGAATGTACGTGTAGAAAAATTGGTACTGAATATTTTCGTACTTTATTGGGAATAATTTCTTTCATTTTTGAATAGCTTTTAATTACAATTTATTTTAAAAATTCTCGGTTGACATAAATGTGCGTGTCTAGTTTAGTTATAAACCTCGCGTTTACATTTCCCACAGTCATTTCGTGTTACTTGGTCGAGAGATAAATATCCCACCAACCAGGTAATTCCCAGTCAAGACAATACGCGAGTTTCTACGGCCCCCGCGCCACTCATTAAGTAACATTAATCTCGCTCCATTTCATTTTACCTGCCTCTCTCCCAGTTACGGATGCAGTGTGCGTCCGCCATCACACAAAACGGGAGCTGGAAAACAAGGCATCGATATTAACTGCATACGTAACTCCAGGGCCAGGTTTAATAACAGTTAGCGCGCATAATGAAGCAGAGGTCACTGCGTGAAGTGGCTAATCCGTTCTCAAATTCACCTGATGGAGGGTTTGGCTTAGGGGGGTTAGATAGGGATTCATTCCATCCGCCCCCTCATCCGGATGAATCAATGGCTGGGGGGGGTAAGTGAAGAGGACTCCAGTTCGAATCAGTGGAGTACTTTTTGCTGCCCCTATTTGGTCCCGCTTTTGTGATCGTTTTGGGTTGCGGAAGAGGTTTCTTTTCGCTTTCTTTTAAGTGATTAGCAGGTATTTTTATCCTGGTAGAGATGAATGGAGAGTTTTTTGCGGCTATTATGAATGATTAGGGTTGAGTGTCTTACATGTGAGCTTAGATTTGGTTTTTGGAGATCTATCTATTATGCTGAACTGAATAAAACGTTGCGAGAGGATGAAGGGTTGTTGAAAGTTGAAAGATTTTATGCTTGCTTTAATGCTTTTCACCCGTTCTGTGGTTTCCCTAATGATTTCGTAAAATATCAACATTTAAATGAACGCATTTGAATCTATAAGCAACAAAAATTTGCAGGAACTTTCCCTTGGAGTTCATTTTTCTTCTCCAGTGGGGAGACAGCTTCGGATAAGCCCTTCTCAAAAAATTTCTTCAGGGCCTCTCTTTTTTGGTCATGGTCATTCAATTAATCACTTGGAGATCATTAATTTGTGTAAATAACCTAAAGTAAAAAATTAATTTAGAGAGGAATATCTGCTATAAAGTAATAGGGTTAAACACGTTTTTAAGCGTAAATTAAAAGGTTTGCCATCAATATATTTGTAAATTTTGTTGTTTCAGAAAATCATCAGTAACCTGTAATTTATTACAGGAATGACTTTACTTTGTTCTACGTCGTTATGAATAGAATATCTAAGACTGTGGTCTAAGCTGAGAAGCATAAGGGTAAGTCAAAAAATTTCAGTTGTTCATTACAAATAATTACGTAATAACAATCAAATCTATTTTTCTCAATCAGTGTTTGTAAAGAAACGTAACTTTTGTGTAGAGAGATTCTCGGTGAAAGAAGCTTCTCCCATTTTTTCTTATCTTGTTAGAAAATGATTTTACCATTTTTTGAAGGTAACTGTTTATTGTTCAATACTTGTACTGCAAACATAAACGTAGATCAATTTTAAATAAATTCAAAAGAAGTAAAATCGTATGATTACTTCTTTATTGCTCTTCTTTGGTAAACTTTTGTAACATAAAAAAAAACTTGCGTTTAAAACAACTCTTAATATCCTCTTCAACAGATTTATAAAATAGACAAGAAACCGGATCTTTTTAAGCATTTAAACTGCCGATCCATGATTACATAATTCTGATCTTCACAAGGGTTTACATCAGCGTTAGAAATTGGGAAAAAAATCCACTGGTCCTGCGGACCAGTGCTTTACCAATCTTACTGGTCCGCAACAAAAATTACTGGTCCGACAAATCAAAAAGGAAAAGTTTAAATATTATTATAAAGTAACTATTGCACTGAATGTGAGTACCAAATAGTAATGTTAAAAATAAATGCATATGCATTAGGGTGTATCGAAAAAAACTTTTTTTCGATTTTGATGACGTAATAGTGCGGAAAAGTTGTCTAAGGTGCCAGAGAGTACCTGTGAATTTTTTTCAGAATTTTTGGATAATTTCTTAAGATGCCACATTGGCCCTGAAGTTCCCCATGTTAATCCAATGGGGCGCGCCGCCAAAAAGGCCGAAAATCGGTTTTTCGCCCCTCATTTCTACCCTAATCACACGACGAATGTCTCGTCTCGAGTTATGGACTCTATATGATCCAGGCTATCCGACAAAACTTGAATAATAGCCTAAATATCTATATTACGTTTTTTTGTATGCTCAAATTTCGTCGAAAATCCCGTATTTCCTCGTTCAAATCAGAGCCCACAATCAACATAATATAGAGATTTAAGTTATTATTCAAGTTTTTTCGGGTAGCATACATCATATAGAGTCCATAACTCGAGACGAGACATTCGTCGTGTGATTAGGGTAGAAATGAGGGGCGAAAAACCGATTTTCGGCCTTTTTGGCTGCGCGCCCCATTGGATTAACATGGGGAACTTCAGGGCCAATGTGGCACCTTAAGAAATTATCCAAAAATTCTGAAAAAATTCACAGGTACTCTCTGGCACCTTAGACAACTTTTCCGCACTATTTCGTCATCAAAATCGAAAAAAAGTTTTTTTCGATACACCCTAATATGCATGCAAAAATAAGTTACCAGATGAAAATATAAATTTTTTTAAATAATTATTAAAATGAAATTATGAGAAATAAGCAATAGCTCTAAATAATCAAATAATTTTGAAAATATCTTATTTATTAAATACTTTTCTTGATTAATTAATATTTCACTAACTGACAAAATCCATTCAAAATCAACTGACAAATTAAAAGAAATAAGAACTTTTCTTGAATATATTGCACACAAATTAATGCATAACTTAACTGGAGAGAGGGATATTTTTTCACCACTGGTCCGGCGGACCAGTGAATTTCTGATTCCACTGGTCCGAGCCGTTTTTTAGTTGTCCCGGACCAGCAATCCAGTACAATTTCGAACACTGGTTTACATGCAGCGATTCGAGCAATGCGAAATCGTTTAGACTCTCTGTCATTGGTTTATTAAGCAATTTCTTGGGAAGTTTCGACCAATCGCGTCACTAGAATCTTCACGATTTCACAAGTCTAGCCATCTTCGAAACGGTTGCCTGATGGAAATAGCCATTGACAAATTATAACAGGAGGCAGGGAGATGAAACGCAGTCGGCCGTGTTGTTTCAGAGGCCGTAAGACAAACACGACGTCACTAATAATAACGCGATATTGTTGCCGAAAGGTCGCGGCCTTTTTTTCGTTGACGTCGTCGGACTGCAGGAAGGGATGTTTTTTGACGCCGATGATGCTGAATTCGGGTTACAATCGGGATTGTATGCGTATGCGATGTGGGATGTAATCATCGTAGTTTCAAAAACACGAAGGAAATTAATGTCGCGTACGATTCAGCAAGTCGTTTTATGTTTCATATTATTATTTGTCCTTTAGTACTGAGAAAGAAATAAGCAGTAGAAGGAAAGTATCAAGAAAGCTAGAAGGCAGGGGCGGATCCAGACCAAATTTTCGGGGGGGGCCATTTGGAAAAATACGATACTTATCTATAAATTTTTGAATTTTTTCAATTTTTCTCTTGCACTCGTTTACCCCACTCGATTTAATAATCATTTCGCAGGTAACGCATTCCATATTTATTTCGTTTTCGTTTATATAATATTTTGTTTTGTTATCTTAGATAAAAATTGAAATTCCAATTTTTTCAAACTCCAAGATTTATTAATTTTGAAGTCACTTACGACTCAATATTGCATACAATAGTTAATTTGTGTAACTAACTATTAATTACAAAAACAAATTACCATTACTGAAGCCTGGGACTCAGGGCCGTAACTAGACTAGGGGTGGCAAAAAATTTTTTGAAACTTTAGTTCGATTTTATTGGTGACCAAGGTAGGTAGACAGCGGAGGATTCAGGATTTGTTTTTTTGAGGGACTAAGAACTTTCAATAAAAAAATCGTCTTCTAATTCCCTAAAGGGGGGTCTGGGGGTCCACCCCCAGAAAATTTTTGGAAATTTTAAGTCTAAAACGCAGATTTCAACTAGTTTTGGTACACCTAATCATGATTTCGGACATACATTTTCAAGATTTTAATTTCCATTTTGGTTGGATTTTTGCATTTTGACTATCTTTTTACAAAAAATTTGTAAAGTATAGAGTTCCAAAGGGGGTCTGGGGGTCCTCCCCCAGAAAATTTCTAGAAGTTTGACCCTAAAAACAGGATTTTAACTCGTTTCGGAGTCACTTTTCTCTTTTTTCCTCCCCCCGACAGTCGATTTTTAGCATTCATGACAAAACAGAAGGGGCGTTTCAGCAACGATCGTTGAAGACTATTTTGGAATTTTTCTCGGGATGAGCATGGCCCCCCCTTGCGTTTTTTTTATTCTTGTCAGACATCGCATGAATTACAATGAATTTTTTTTTTAATTTTAGATCTGAAAAAGAGGGTTTTTTACTATTTTTTAAATTTTCTCGGGGGGGGCCATGGCCCCCATGGCCCCCCCGCTGGATCCGCCACTGCTAGAAGGGAAATTATAGTTTAGGGGCGATCATTTTAATTGTTGCCTCATTAAAATACAAATAAATTTATCGGATGGGAAATCGTTACCTTGCTTATTGGTTGGAGTAAATTTATATGTAATAGGCATAACTGAATAGATTTCTCCCAATTTGTTCGGTTGGTTCTTCCTTCCAATTAACAAACAGTTAGAATTTAAACTATTTAATTATATTCACGTTAAAATTTACATTCTCAGTAAGATCTCGTCGCACACGCGACCCCCAGCTAATGTTCAAGGCATAAAAAACCAAAAACTAACAATAAAACGTTTTCTTCTTTTTCGCTTTCGGAAACCTCGCCGGGTTGACACCTTGGAGGAACTTCACAAAATTATTATATTTAAATTAAATACAATGTCATCAGTTGAGGGCGATAAAGGGGGGGCACTGTCTAGTTCCACGAAAGTAACAACTCAACTCTAACGAAATTGGCTAAGGGGACATCCATAAATTACGTGAGGTCAAAAAGGGGGGGAGGGGTTTGGAAAAATCTCACCAAATCTCACCAAGGGGGGAGGGGGGGTTGATTAATATCTCACGTCAACTTTTAAAGTTAGAAACTAAACGATTTTTTTAAGTTTGAGAAAGGAATAATACCCACAAGTAAGATACTGTGGTGATTTTTAGGCGGAATAATGTCCTTTTCCCCCACATCATTAATAATGGAAAAGTTATAGGTGCTCTGAAGCACAAAATGCAAACGAGTTGGAAAGGAAATTATTTTTAAAGGTTGTAGGTAAATCTCACTTGGGGGAGGGGGTCCAGCAAAATCTCACTAAATCTCACCAAGGGGGGAGGGGGGTCCAGATTTTGGAAAAAAACACCTCACGTAAATTTATGGATGTCCCCTAATACTTTAGCATGGGGGGTGGGTCAACTTTCGTGGATATTGACACTTCGTAAAGGGGAAAGGGATTACTCAACAACATTAGTGGGTATGGGTATGAATCTTTCATTAAATAAAAAAGTTTTTGGTGAACGGTTTCCAGAGAAAGGCTTTTTAATTACTGAACCGAATGACACATATTGGTATTCAAATGTCAGGATTCTTTCTGGATTTCCGAGTATAGGCCCTTCGATTTTTCAAAAAAATTCTCGATTTTAAAATATATTTCCATTTTTTTAGATAACGGATAAAGTCGCAGTTACAAAGCAAGTATTGTCAATCAAATTATTATGCATCCAATCACAACGACTGATTGACGCTATATTTTAAGATGAAACATGTTTTTCACCTTTTAAAAAAGTACTTTCTTGATGAAATATCACTCAAAGACTGATAAAAATATATTCTAAAAACTTACATGTACGCCATTTTATACTAAAATTTCACACTTTTTGTCCAATATTTATAATTTTTAGTCTGATTTTATCGAAATTAATTGTAAACATAGAGTGATGTTTTGTCTCGAATTATTTTCAATTGCCTGGGTCACAAGTCTGGGTTTTAAAAAAAATATGAATGATAAACACTAGGCATATTATACTAACGAGTTACTTTAAAATAATGGTTTTTGTTTGGTCCGAATATTGATATAAACAATTAGAATTAGTTATTTTTATAATCATAGATTAAAAATAATTAAGATGAATATTTTTAAAAACATTTCGTTTAAATTTTTGATAAGTTCGAGTTAATATGTATTCAAACTTTTAAGGGAAATTTATTCATGGGGGATTTGGTGACGTATTTTTGGAAAGTTGGTTGATGTTTTTCTGTAAATTGTTTAATAGTTTTATAAAGTGTATTAAGTTCAGCGAGTTGGAATTTGTGGGAATTGCGAAGCAATTCCAAAAGGTCCTGCGTCAGCAGTTTACGGGGGTTGGTGAGCGATAGCGAGCAGGGGGCGGTAGCTCCCTAGTACTTTAAAAAATGCAGTGAATTTTCTTTGTATATAATTATCTCTCTCTATTTTCTTTGTGTATTATTATCTCAAAAGGTTAAACATTTAACAAGATATGTTAGTTTTCTCTTACACAACTGCATCTCATCTCATAAATACTCTAATTAACGAAGAAAGCAACACAAATAACGAGAGGGATTAACAGCGTAGTTACAAATGACATTGATAGAAAGGATCCACTGCCACAATTAAAGGATCAACAAGTCGTTAAACACTCTCTGAAAAAGTAAACAGAAAGCGAAAACGACATCCCTATAATCGGACACAATTCGGACCCAATTTCCAAGTTTCCCCCGTCCGAGGATCTCCCACTACGTCATAGAAACGTCACCCTTCACTTCCAATCAGTGGAATCGGCAAGCGTGACGTCGAGGTACGTGGGCGGGCTCTGACCATCTTACGTCACAGAACGCATGTAGTTAGCGGAAAAAAATCTCCCCTCTACTTTTTCCCGTCCGTCGTGACGTTCCGGGATGTAAAAATAGCTTTTTTCCCACTCGAATTTTAGTACACATGACTGTTGGATCACGTGGGCAATAAGCTTTGTGTGGTGATGTTACATCTTCTGATTATGTAGGTTTCATAACAGTGCTGTTACCAATAATTTCCGACTAAAAATGGCGAAAGCTGAGAACTCTTCACTTAAGGCGCTATTGAGTGTTCTGGAACAGTATGATGACTTTTTCCAGAACTACTTTGATCGTTTGTTTGTTGGTTGGTGTATTTTTAAGAGGGATAGCCAAGTGTACAACAACCCAATTTGATCCCCTCGTGAGGGCATGTCACGTGCCAATTCAAATAAATTAGAGTTTACTTCACCTTCACCTTTTGCTATGCTTGTGACTGTGAGCTGTAACGAACGTCTACTGTCGGACTCGGAAAATTTCCTAACAACTGTACTAATATAGATGAAGTTGTATTGTGCGTAACATTTTAGACTCAAGCCTTCAAAATTTAATCACACATCTATCGTAAATTTCAAAATTTCGGTTATTTGTAAGAAATCTATTCAAATAGAAATAATTTTTCTTGGAAATTTAATGGTTTATAAAATTACATATATTTATACTGTATTGTACAGTACATATATTTATTTTACAAAAAATAGCTTTGGTAACCAATATAAGCAATAGCAATCCGCATGATTTCTTTAAAAAATAATAAGTTTTAGCTTTTTTTTTAAAAGATTTTAGATAGTTTTAACTTTTTCTCATTAGATGTCGAAATGAGTTCATAAAAAATATTTTCAAAATTTTAGTTCGTATGTGAGAACAAAAATTATTGTGCCTATTTTACTGTATTCGGGACTGTTCGACAGCTTACTGTTCGTAAAAACCAATGTCAACTGTATTTTTGAACAAAATTAATCTGTACTGTTAAAGGTAGAATTAAAAGCCAATCCCGGTCAATAATCATTTTTTACTTAAATATTGTTCTTTTTTAAGTGCGATAAAAGTGTTAAATCAATCTTCTATTCTATAAAACTATCCTTCCTTAACACTGCGAGCAACTTCTTAAAAAGTGACAGAATCATGCTAAACATGCCAATAATAATCTCGCTTTGTAATTTCCCAAAGCAATCACCGGTCGAGAGATCCGCACGCCATCTGGTGTACGCTAGTTCAACAAAATTAATTCCATTTTCTTTTCGCTTGTCTTTTTATCATTGCTCTTTCCTCGGGCCGATGCGATGGGGTATTTCGACAATGGCAGCTTCCTGTTCCAAGGGCATACAGTTGTAGCTTTTGATCGCACGAAGTGCCAAAAGGAATATTATACTGCGTTTCGCACCCGCGCTTTTGTTTCGGATTGTCATCTTCGCGTTCTTTTGATTCAACTGTCATTTCTCCACCTTGACATAATTTGCGAGGAGTTCGCCATCTTCAATTAGAATTAATAATCTGTATGAAAAGAAAATTATGTTTTCTGCTAATGGGTTTGAGCGACAGTGCTTGTCTTTTAAGAGGAAAGTTGGGTGTTTTGGGGGATGTAAGAAGGGGGCTTTACGATTACGAATCTTAAATTGAGACTTTACTGGTCAAACAGACCTCTTTGAATAAAAAAAATTAAGTAATATTAATTTAATCATGTTAATGGTAAAAGTAAAGAGCGTCTAACCAAATCTTGAATTTTTAGCATTTGGGAATACAATTTTTATAAAAAAGAGAAATTTGCTTATCTTATCGGGCAGCTTTTAAACTATGCCAATTTTACTTATCGAATCATAGAATCAACTAAAAGTATCAGAAAATATAGTTTTACTTTGGTTTAGTAATATTTTTTTATTTATCATAATTATGAATTATAATTATTATTTAATGATATTACCAAGTGATTATCAGTTTCTATCAGCCCATCGTAATGACCAGATACTTCTAATTAATCACTCTAAAAATGTTTGTGAGGAATTATTTTACTTGTTTGCTTCCTACGACGAAACAATCATTTCTCCCTTCAGACTTAGAAAAACAAGCAAAATGTGTCTGGTCTGAACCAAACAAGAGGATAAATCAAACAGTAAAGGCCTTCAGTAGTATTTTATTCTATGAAAATATCGGCCTAAACATGATAGGGGCCATTCATTAATAACGTAAGGATGATTTTGGCAATTTTTGACCCCCCTACCCCCAAGTAAGGGTACGTAAGATTTTTCAAACCCCTCCTCCCTATTCTTACGTAACATTCCATTTCGTTTTTCAAAATAATAAAATGTTAGAAAAGGAACAGTTACACTAAAACTATCAGTTTGACCTAAATCAAAGAATTTTATTTTTTATAACAGATAAGTAATATTCTTGCTGTCAACTACATACATATTACCATTATATTATTATCGCTAGTCTTTGGAATACCATTTATCAGTAGAGATTTAAAAGTAAGTTTTTAAATTATCTTAAACATAAAACAGTTAAACAATCTTCAAACCAATAACACTTTTAAATCGTCTTAACTGGACTGACTGAATGGGTTAGTTAGCCATGTTGTCCACTCAGAAACAATTGGTAATCCATCCGTTGCAGTGGTAGATGGAACCGGCACGTCTATTGGAACCTCGTCTTCTTCTAGTCGAATTTGATTAGAATAATTGGAATTTGTTTACATTAACTTGGAAAATCTTACGTAAGAATGGGTTTGACCCTCACCTCCCAAGTAAGGGTATGCGTAATTAATGAATGGCCCCTTATAGTCTCCGAAGGAGAGAACAGGGTGGTATAGAAAGGACCCTATTTTTGTTTAACATAAAAACATTGATATTTTTTCATATAGTATCAGAAGCTTTTTTTCGAAATCTATACGTTGAGCAATTGAATCAAGGTTTTGCCATATTGATGCAATTAGAGAATACACAAAAAGCCATTTTACCTGTTTTCTCGACTTGCGAGTGAGATAACAAACCAGTTCAAGGTGTTTACTCTCCTTAATAGCTCTTCTTTACTTGCAACACCCTCTTTGTGTACGTTTCGTCGTTTGTATAAGCAAGTTAAACACTACCACTGTATTCTGGTGTGTCATAATCTGATTTCTGTATTTATTATTCCTTAAGTTCCGTGCAGTATTCATTTTAGCATTCTCCCAGTTTGCGTGATACTATGTTTATCACGGCTTTTAAAGGAAAAAAATTATAAACCCACAGAGAGATTACAAAACTCTTACACTTTGCAGAAAGGGAGTTTTGTGATTATTAAAATTTTTAAAAAATCAGATATACATATACAGGGTGTTTCAAAATTGCGTTGCACGGCTTTTATTCGGAACCAACGCTTCCTAGGGTCATGGAAGTAAGGTCTACCCCAAGGTAAGTGACCCTGGAGAATCCATTGAGATGACTTACAGCGCCTCTAGCGGCGAAATTAAAAAGTTAAAAAAATTAATTTAAAAACTAAAGGAGAAAGAGCAAAAACTTCATTGAGAGTATTGTTGTCAACGTCAAGAAGAACTCACTGAAAAAAATTTGATCAAAATATCTTGAATATTCCCGGAGATATTAGCATGTGAAAATAGCACTTTTTCAGTGGTCAAAAAATAAAAAGTTCGCATATTTCCAAATTTTCAGTGTTATTGTGTAGTTTTGTGTTTATTTAGTTGAAAGAATACAAAATTTAATCAAAAAATCAAAAAAATTTGCTTCTGCAAACTGCCGTTTTGGAAACGGCTATAGGAAATCAGTTTGCGCACACAAAAAACGAACTTTAACAGGATCTCAAGTGTTTAATATTGATGGTTTTTACGTGAAACTTTGGACTTAAGGGTTTACAACTATGATCTTTCAGATTATAAAATCAAAAGAAAGGATTTCCAAATACAAAATGAGGTTTGGGCAGAATTTTCACATTTTTTTACTGTTTATAACTTTTTCCATAAGAAAACAAATTTTAATATGAAGACTTTTGAGATAATTTTAAATATCATATTAAACCACAATTTTCGAGACCATAATTAATTTTTTACCAAAAGTACTTCTTTAACAAATTGAATTTTTAATAATTTTTTTGGGGTGTCGCTCCATTTTTAACTCCCTGGGATTTGGTCCCCCAAATCCTATGTGATTCTGTCTCGTCTAGGTGTCTACTATCCCCCCTAGAAGTGTGACCCATTATTTATGGGACACCTTGTATAGACAAAATTTATATATATTTCATGAGTCAAGGTTCAAATCCTACTTTTTTGTTTCTAAAAATCCACTTTTAACCTTTAATCTAATGTGTGCACGTAGTTAATGGGGAAAAAAGTCATGCAACTGCCGAGCTGCCCCCAAAACTTGCTATCCCCTTTCAGACGAAGGGTATTCGAAAATTCGTGGAAGTTTAATGAAGTATTGGCATGGAAGGTTTAGGTTTAGTTATTGTTTTATAGCGCAAGAATCAAATATGATCATAACGCGCCAAGGTTTAGATGTTGAGAAGGACCTAGGAGGGTATATAATTAAAAAGATTGAGACACATTGACATTGGTAGAGGGGGATAGGAAATGTCGTTATTTGAAGTGTCAGAATGCATTCTGACACTTCAAATAACGACATTTCCTATCCCCATTCTGACACTTCAAATAACGACATTTCCTATTCCCATGAGGAAAGGACAGAACCCCATGGGGTTCTGTATTCATGGTCGACGTGTCGATATTTTTCAGATTGGTTGGTGCACGTTATTCTATGCTGGAAGTAAAATAATACTTTAACCTTGAGCACAGCCGTGAAAAAAAGATTGCGGAAGCGATGCCCTGTTGGTAACTGGGTTCATCAACACGTATAATCTTGTTTGGTTTCAAAACTTCTCGTCATAATCGCATAAACACCACTCTTTATTTAATAACAGGCATTTACGCATTCCAAACAGTTTTTGCATGAACTAAACCACCACCACCGTTACATATATAACATACGGTGTCAACTTCTAACAAAAGAATCTAATCTCCTGAAAAGGAGGCTTGACCCATCCCAAGTCCACCACTCCACAGTAATAATCTGCAATTAGAAAAAAACTTGGAGAGACTTCCCTTATCATCGACTTAGGATCTGAATCACACCGTAGCGATTCTCTGGACAACGAGTCCATCCATTGGAAAGGATTAGAGGTCAGATCGCGTATGCCGACCGTGTAGAAAAAAAGGGGCAGAAAGAAAACGGACGCTGTGTGTGTCACCTCTGTTGGGATGCACCCAAGCGAATCAATATTGTCTGAGTGAGAGGTCAAGCTCCAATTAGGTGTCAAGGGCAGTAAAGTTTCCAGGCTGCAACGGAGTTCTTCTGCTATTGATGCCATTGCAAGTGAAAGGTGGTGGTTAAATAGAGGACAAATAGTTATTTCAGTACATACTAGCTCTTTGTTATGTCGATGAAGACGTTTGAGAAGTCTGTGCCATCAAGTCGAAAACCATTGCAATGTCTTCTAAGAGTAGTCTTGACAACATAAACAAAGCCCGTTATCTAAAATTGAACCAATCGCGGATCCAGAGGCATTATTATTTGGGAGGGGCAATTCAAGCTTCACTCTCGTAATTAGACCATCTTTTTGGGGGGATATCTCGCAAGAAGGGATGGGAAACATGTCCCTTAAAAAATAATTTATATTTAGTCCTAATTTCAAGGATGCGCCCATGCAGGAATGTTTTAAATTTAAATCTTAGAGAATTGAATATAAAAGTTTTGTAGTTTCTGTAAAAATGGGGCTTAGGGGGCCCATCCGTGTTTTAACGCATTTTAAACCTTCCCCACTATATTATACACCCACAGAGGGCCTTTCATCCGTTGGGGGAGATCGCCCTAATCGCTCCCCCAGTGAATTCGCCACTTAACTGAAAGCTTTAGAGCATGCTTGTCTAAAGTGCGGCCCACGGGCCGCATGCGGCCCAAAAGCCTTTAAAATGCGGCCCAAACGCAAATCATGAAAATATTTAAATTTGCACATTTTTATTTTTAAAAAATGAATGTTTGCAATATTTTTCATATAAATCGATTCAAACTGAAATAAAAATATTTAGGGAAACAAAAGGGGAACCCCCCTGTGGCTGAATTTAAAGACGGAGATTGGGTTTTAGATTTAGCTTGTTTAGTAGACTTAACAGAACATTTGAATGGTTTAAATTTGAGACTTCAGGGGAAAAATCAATTTATTAAAGATATGTTCCAGAATCCAGACAATAACAGCGTTTGAAAGAAAGTTGACATTTTGGCACAATCAAATAAAAGTAAAATATTTGACACATTTCAGTACTTTGGCTGCGCATAAGCCTGTGAATTGCACAAAATATATGCTGCATTAATTTGTGATTTAATTCAAGAGTTTGAAAGTAGATTTCAAAATTTTCGAAAAAATGAAGATCTTTTCAACATATTTGTACCCCATTTTCTCTAGAAGTAAATTAATTACCTTCAAATAGAATGTATTGAACTGCAAAGCGACATTCAAAGGAAAATTTGGGAATGTTTCTTTACTGGGGTTTTATAAAGATTACCTACCCCGCGATAAATATCCTAATTTTCACCATCATGCTTTATTAGTCTTCAGCTTTTGGCATACCTATATTTGTGAACAAATATTTTGAAAATGCATTAAGAATTACAACCTAGTCTATTGAACCCTATATCAATTTGCTTGTTCAACAAAAGCAAATTTATCCATCTCATTAATTTGAATTATTTCTATCTTTATGGAATCCAAACTAAATGAAACGAAACTTTTACAAATTTAAATTAAATATGTACCAACAATACATATGTAATTAAAATTTTTAAAAATTATGGTAAAAAAAAGTTAATATATTTTAATAAAACTACATAGAGTAAATTTTTATTTCAATTTGTTGAAAAAATATTGTATGTGCGGCCCAGCAAATTTTTTTTCGTTGCAATGTGGCCCTCAAACGGTCATAGTTTAGACACCCATGCTTTAGAGCAAGATTTACCGCAACTTTGCCATTACAGCAGTATAAGAAAATCATTTTTACATTGAATAAGACGTTGAATTTGCTAAAGTGATCTTAGTAAATAGCTCCTAAAGAGACCATTTAATACCATCCGCAGACGCCGAGACATTTATTTCCACATTTGCTACCTCCCGTGGTCAATGGCCCTTTGCGAAAACGCAACCGAAGAGCGGCCGAAGAAGAAGAAAGTGACCCATAGCTCTCTTCCATTTGGCACAATGACCTTGCCGGGCCGTCGACCCTGACTGCCCATCTCCACCATAACCCCTTCAGGTGGGCTCACAACTATTTTTACGACGCGCGCCACTCACTTTTATTTTCGGTGACCCCGTCTCTCTTTCTCTGCTGCTCTCTTTGATCCCCCTTCTGGTCCTTTGTTGACCGGAGAGGCTTTGTGAGGGGTGACGTCCCCTCTTTCTCCATTTTGATGTAAACACTCCCGGTGGTCTCTCTGCTGCTGGGTTTTGGATCGAGCACGTGGAAAAAAACCTCTCCCCCTGTGACATTCCGTAAATCCCTTGTGATGATTGCTTGCTCGATTCCATTGAAGGAATCGAACACAGAGCCCCCGTGAAGTATGCTGGCGCCATCTATTTACATAATTTTGAACTAAAATTTTTTACTATCTAAAAAAATCCTTCGATCAACCGATGTTCGTTGATCGGAGGCCGTTTTTCAATTCGCTTGACTAGGCGTTCACTTGAAGATTAAAAACGTACTTTTAACTTTCACACTCGCTATCGCTCACCAACCCGCGGAACTGCTTCGCAGTTATTTTCTGATTGCTTCGCAATCTTAGCGAGCGTCGAGCGATGCTAGCTTGTTTCATCTCAACAATCCAGCACAAGCCACTTGTCGGCTCAACAAATGATCTTTTAATATTAAAACTACTTATCTCTCCTGCCCATAAGTAGTTTATTCCAGATCATTCCCTGCAAAATATCGAAATAAAACTGCTGCTAAAATCTTTTCTGGCCTATCAATTAATTAAATCAATAACTATTAAATGTTTTTTTAATTATCCAGCAAGTCATTATCAGTATTTATCATTAACCATCTCAGAGAAAAAAAAACAAGGAAACTTTTGAATTTATAATATGAAAAAAAAGATTCCCTATCTCCATTAAATTTCTAATTAAAATTAAGTTCTGAATAATGTATTGAAGTTATCTTGATCGAAGGGAGACGTATCTTGATATTGTATTGTATAAAACATCTGTAATCTGTGAAAAGTATTAATCTAAGAAAGTATGGATTTTAGGTTAATGACAATGATAGAATTAAAAGTTTTGCATTTATAACAGTATCTATATAAACTAATATTTGCATTTCTTATATAGAAAATTTATTTAGAGCTCTACGCATGCCATCATAGCTCAGGGGTTAGAGCACTGGTCTTGTAAACCAGGGGTCGTGAGTTCAATTCTCACTGGTGGCTTACTCTTTTTTTGAAAAAAGAAGACTCATATTTTTTCTGGAAGTTGCAGTTGAAAATTTTTTTCTGGAAGTTGCAGTTGAAAATTTAGGAAAAAGTGGATAGAGGAAGAGTAAAATAAAACTGGCCAAATCAACTATACCCTGGGCAATCTCTTGTAAACTTTAGATTTAGAAACGTATTTATTAATTAATAGTCTTCTGTATGTAGTACCCATGGTGTAGTGGTTATCACATCCGCCTAACACGCGGAAGGTCCCAGGTTCGAAACCTGGTGGGTACATAAGTTTAAATTTTAAAACGATCGAAAAATTTTAATGTTCCCCCAAAACATAGAATATTTTATCTCTGAGTATTATTATATAAGAAATATTTTGTGTAGCTTATTTTTTTAGTTCATATGAATTCAGCCAAACCCTTAATATATCTCTCAAACTTGTTTAATTATTTAAAAAACACAATTTAGAAGCATTTGAAACAAAATAGAATAATTCTAAAAGCGAATAATTAATATTTATCTAGAATGTAAAACATAGGAGGTACATTTGAATTTCTTATGTTAAATCAATGTAATTTGGGTGAAGTTCATTTTCTAAAATCTAGAAATAAAACACAATTAGTCAGTTATATTTTACAAGAATAATTCTTAATATACAATACTCACCCCAAATGACATACTATTTGATTTTCAATTTAAAATTAGCAGTAATTAAAAAACTTTAATCGTTATAAAGTAGATACTTTAGTATCCACCAGGTTTCGAACCTGGGCCGGAACCAGGGAACCAGGAACACGGGGATATGAAAGGAGTACAGGGGACACCGGGGTGATTGGTGATACGAAAAATCAGACATAAACTTGGGAGAACTTAAAAAAAAGGAATAAATACACTCCACCCGTGCAAGGCCGGGCAAATCAGCTAGTCTATATATATAAAATCCAAATACGGGTGATTCATTCATCATCATTCATAACACTCATCACGAAATCTCCAAAACTGCCGGACCGATTGGCTTGAAATTTGACAGAGACCTTCCTCTCAGCCATTAGACGCGCACTAAGAAACGATTTTAAAATCGAACGACTCCTTCCCTGCTTTTCGGCGCTTTTTCGACTCCGTTTTCCCCATTGAAATAGCATTGTGCATTGTTGAAATGCATAAATTGCAGTGTTTACTTCTCTATCTTAAGGCGACGTCTTGCCTCACTTGAATGAATATAACTGATTAACATTTAAACATATTTTATTATTTACAACAAAATTTATTAAGAAAACAAGTGTGAATATCTGTATTTAAATATTATAACAGCTATCAGAAAACCGAAGTAAATCAAAATAATTAATTTACTTTCTTTAATATTTTAATTTCTCAGAAAAATATATTTAAATAGCAAGAATTCGAAAGTTTCCGAGGAAACAGAGCTAAAATTTCATTACTTCATAGCGGAATTGGTTTACTAGACTATAATCACTAGATTTTTATTATAACTAGCAATCTGTTTGTTTTTACTCTTTCAGAGAAGCTTTTAAAGAAGTTGGTTTTATTAAAAAGAAGACAAGCTTACTTGATAACTTTTTATCGAGGGATTTTTGAAATTTATTTTATTTTTGAAATTTATTTTTTGCGGAATTTTAAAAGGATAGCGGGAATACTTTAAGAAAATTCTGTTTAAGATTTTAAACACTGGATTTCAAATGACAGAGATGATTTCAAGTAGATTGTTTTTATCACATAAGAAGGATAAATGTTTAATAGACAAAATATCGGGATGGAATGAGATATCACAGTTGGAA
Organism: Tetragnatha versicolor; assembly: GCA_024610705.1. NCBI lineage: Eukaryota > Metazoa > Arthropoda > Arachnida > Araneae > Tetragnathidae > Tetragnatha > Tetragnatha versicolor. Next base: position 20,981,932 of record JANDEH010000002.1, on the reverse strand, counting down.
CTGGGATGAGAAAAAGGCACCGGGAATACTGGGATGAAAATTATCGGGAAAACCGGGTTATGAAAATTATCGGGAACACCGGGACATTAAAATTATCGGGAACACCGGGTTATGAAAAGGTACCGGGAAAACTGGGATATGAAAAGGTAGCGGGAACATCCGGATATGAAAAGGTACACTTTAAAAGGTACATTTTAAACACTAGATTTAAAAAAAGAGATGATTTCAATGTGATTGTTTTTATCACATGGAAAGGATAAATATTTGATGGAATGAGATGTCACAGTTGGAACTGGGATGGGGAAAAGGAACCGGGAATACCGGGATGAAAATTATTGGAAACACCTGGATATGAAAATTATCAGGAACCGGGGGTATGTAAAGGTACCGGGAAACCTGGGACATGAAAAGGTACCGGGAACACCGGGATACGAAAAGGTACCGAGAAAACCGGGATGTGAAAAGGTACTGGGAACACCGAGATATGAAAAGGTACCGGGAACACCCGGATATAAAAAGTTTCCGGGAAAACCGGGTTATGAAAACTATCGGGAACATGAAAATCGGAAATGAAACTATCGGGAATATGAAAAAGTACTGGGGACACCGGGGTTATTGGTGATTCGAAAAATCGGACATATAACTTGGGAGAACTTTAAAAAAGGAATTAATACACTCCACCCGTGCAAGGCCGGGCAAATCAGCTAGTTATAAAATAAAAGAGTTAAAAACTAGCTCTCTTTTGAAATTCCATTGATTGATCTATAGCTGTGCCTCCCTTTATTAGTAACAATAAAACGTTATGAACATAAAATGAGTTAGAAGTTACATACAATGATTGAAATGTGAATGATAATTGAATAAAGTTTGTACTGATTTTTTTTAATTTAAAAAATTTTTATCCTAATTTTTTTTAAATAAAATACAGTATATTGTGTCTACTTTTCTGGATTTTCAACCACTTTTTTTAGAAAAATATAAAAGCTTCAATAAAAGACTAAGCCACCAGTGAGAATTGAACTCACGACCCCTGGTTTACAAGACCAGTGCTCTAACCCCTGAGCTATGATGGCACAAACTTTACACAGAAAATTGTGTACAAACAAGTCATATCTTTTTATCATATAAAATTTTAAGAGAAATACCCCTATAAATAAATATTTAATTACAAGTTTGTGTCTACTTGTTCGGATGTTAGGAAGATATAGTAATTACTTTTTTTTGGGAATGTCCTTTCAGATTTATATTTGTCTGACCATTCATTGTTTTTGTTAATTGTTGTTGAAGATAATTCACTTTAAAAATTTCTTCAGTCTGACATTTTGATATTACTATTTCAGATTATTCTCTTCTTGTATAATCTTCCATTAATTAACAGAAAAAAATGTTTGTAATAAACAGAGAAAAAACAACCATTGTTTAATATTTACTTCCAGTTCTTTTAATGCCACGTTATAAAACTTTTCTATTGATTTTCTCAGATCTTATACTTATACACTGATCTTGTTCTTTATTTTCACTTCGAAAGTTTTCCAAATTATGTTTTCTTTAAGCATTAAAACCTGTAATATTATTTGAAATGTTTAAATATTACGTAAGCAATTTTTAAATTTAGTATTCTCACTTTCTGGCAGGAAAAATAGCCAAATAACAACCCCCCTTAGTTGCATACGTGATATTTATAAGTGACCTAAAATTATCACACTCAAAAATATATTCGTTTCATGAAAAATTAATTTAATTACCGAAATAGACATATAGTGGAGCTAAAATTTATTCAGATATTTAACTTTTACAAAAAAATTAAATTAGATACAGAATTGAGGTGCTTGCAGCAGCAAGGAGTTATATGCTAGAGTTAAACTGATTTAGGCTAATGTTTAACTTTTTATTTTACTTATAAAAATTAGATACATAGGTGAGGTGCTTGCAGCAACAAGGAGTAATATGCTAGAGCTAAACTGAATTATTCTGACGTTCAACTTTTTATTTTACTTATAAAAATTAGATACATAGGCAGGTGCTTGCAGCAACAAGGAGTTATATGCTAGAGTTAAACTGATTTAGGCTGATGTTTAACTTTTTATTTTACTTATAAAAATTAGATACATAGTGGAGGTGCTTGCATCAACAAGGAGCTTAACTCCAACATTGGAGTTCATCTCGTTGCTGCTGCAAGCACCAAACTAATTGGTGTCGGTGTCGGGTACACCTTGGAGCATGGAAGATAGGTAAGATAGAGGCGAGTCCATCGAAGAAGAAGAATGATTGACTCGATTGGGAGATGGTATAACAGATGACCGACGATCGCGCCAGTGGCTGCTTCGCTGCAAAGCTGGTCCAGGCAGCGAAGCCAGGGCGGGACGAAAGGGACTTCTAGGGGGGATCGGAGGTAAGCTCCGTGCAGCCGATGACTGGTATAGATGATGATGTCTCTTGGAACGAAACGCGTTCAAGATTCTCATTTTCACATTGAGCTTCTGCTTTTCTGGAAGTTTTCTGAGCATGGGGACCAGGCTGAGGGCAAAGCTCCGGTCACCATCAAACTCTTCGGTCCTCCTTTCCGGCGACCGTACATCCCGGAGTGGCTTGGGTGATGGCGAAGATGATGATGAAGATACGTTAACTGAAGGCCCTGATCTTTTCTGGATTTGGACTTTTGATAATTTCCTTGTGTCTGAGCCATCTGGGGAGGCATTGCTGTTGTTTTTCTCATAAATAGGAAGCAAAAACGAGAGTTGCTCGTAGTGGGCACAGCTTTTGTTACGTTTGACGGCTCTACTGAAGCTACTTCTCAAGGTGTGCCACTTCCGCTTCATTTTGTCAACTGAAATGAGAAACGTTTCTTTTTTTTTATAGAAAATCAGAAATGAAGTAGGTTCGGTATTTTTAATGCATGTATTTTGCATGCTCTTCTTCTTTAATAATCGTAATGATTGTGGTGCAATAACTTAGGTTGGTGAAATTGAGATTAAATCTACACAGATGTCCTCAAAAAATTGGTTATATGGTATAAGTCAGGGTGGGCAAAAAGTCAGTACACTAAAAAATTCTATAAGTGAAAAAAAAATGGGAATGAAAAACGGTTCGGTTGGTTAGGGGACATTTTCTTCGTGGAAACAAGAGTTGAAAATAATGCCTTGTTTCATAATACACGGATCACTTTACAATATTTTTCATTATAATTTCAAATTCATTACTTTATTAAGATGGAAAAATACACCGGGATGTTAAACATTACCGGAAACACCGGAATAGAAAAAGTACCGGGAACACCCGGAAATGAAAAACTATAACGGGAACACAGGGACATTAAAAAGATTGGTAATTAGAGAAAAAATCATGTGCAATTGATGATAAAACTTGGTTAAACAACGTAATTTATTTGCACAATAAGTTAAAAACAGCAGACAATTGTTTCGGGGATCACTGGATCCCCTTCGTCAGTGCTAAAAGACAATGTTAACATCAAATCGGAACATGTGTTCTGGCAAAGTGATTAATTGAGCATTATTAATAATGCCCTGGCAATGAGATAAATTCAACGAAATTTATGAATGAAATTTATCACTTTGCCCGCTTTCACTCTGGGCATTATTAATAATGCCTAATTAATCACTTTGCCCGTAACATATATACAACATAGTACTAGGTTTATCTTACATTAATCAAACAAAACGCGCCTTAAAATTTAGAATTATAAGAGAGCACTAGGGTTATGTTAGAAAACAAGAATTTGAAAAGTCATCTATATCTAAACACGTTTGGAACCTTAATCATAACTTTAAATTTTTATCTGCCACCATTATTAAAAACTGCAATATACCTAGTGACCTGGATTTTTACAAATCTTGTTATATAAACATTTTTTTTTATTTTCTTGTTAATTATTTAAGTAGTATTCCTTATTTTTCGCAGATGCACCGTTAAAGAGCTAGAACACCTAATGTAGTGCGAGGGCGTTACAAAAGGCGGTTTTCCTAAGGCCCGTTTTACCAAACATAATAGAAAGAAAAAAATATTGCTTGAGGTACAGCAGTATCCATTACTACTTCCACCATAAATTTTAACAAAATTGGACCACTTTTTGAATATTTATTCCCTTAGTGTAATGGTTATTTTTTTATGGAAGTTGGTTTAAAAAATACCATTACACTAAGAGAACAAATATTGCACGTTTTATAACTCACCCCACGGGTTAACAAAACAAGTGGTCCAATTTTGTTCAAATTTATGGTGGAAGTAGTATGGATATTGGATACTGTTGTACCTCATGCAATAATTTGTTTCATTCCATTATGTTTTGTTTCGTAAAATGGGCTTTAGAAAAACCGCCTTTTGTGACGCCCTCGCACTACATTAGGGATTCTAGCTCTTTAACGGTGCATCTGTGATCCCCCATTCCTATTTCGAAATATGCTTGTCTAGGTCCCCTCCACCCCTCCTCAAAGTTTGTCCACGGTGTTTCCGAACACCCTGTATATACCGATTTAATAGTTACATTGTCTTTTAGCATTGACGACGAAGGGGATCCAGTGATCCTCTAAACCAGCGGTTCTCAAACTTTCTATCGTCACGGACCCCTTTATTTTAGAAGCCAGGCATCGCGGACCCCCAACACGAAAAGCCGTAACCAGACTTTTGTTCTGTGTTTAAGATTAATTAAAAATAGTATACAAATTATAATAAATTTTACAATTACTACCCTCCAGAGAAATATTATTTAGGGAGGGACCAATATTATCCCTCCGCCCCCATGTATATTTCATAGGTCAAAGTACATTTTTGCTTTTTAGTACAATTTTAAGTAGAATTTGCGTCTTAGGGAAATTAACATGAAAAGGTTATGAGTAATTAAGTTCTACCCACAAAGGGGGGTCTGGGGGGGTCCTCCCCCAGAAAATTTTTGGAAATTCAACTAGAAAAACAGATTTTAAATTAGTTTTAATCCCCCTAGTTAAAATTTTTTTAATATAAATTTTTATGTAATATTTGCATTTTGATGAACTTAACGTTAAAAATAGTTTATAATAGAGTTTTAAGAACAAAAAGGTATCTGGGGGTCAGCCTCAGAGAAGTTTTAGATAAATTTGTCCCTAAAAACACACAGGATTTTAACTATATTTCTTAGTTACGAATTTCAGACTATAAATTCTTAGGTAGGATTTCAATTTTGATTAACTTTTAAAAAAAATTTTAAATAATAAATTACCAAGTACTAAAGGGGGTTCAGGGGTCCTCCCCCATTTCGAAGATTTGATCCCAAAAACAGGGTTTTAACTTGTTTTGATACACCAAATCCAAATTTCAGGGCTCCTTCACACACCCTTATTACCCCCCTGAATTACTCCAAGTCTCTGAGGTGAAGGTCTGGAAATTTCAAGGTAAATATTATGCATTGAAGTCAAAATTTCCAGGGGGCTGGGGGTTCTCCCCCAGAAGATTTTTGAAATTTACCTCTTAAAACTTGTGTTTCATCTAATTTTGAAACTCTTTGGGGAATTCTAAAAGTAGCTTGAGGAATTCTTCAAGGTAACTCGCGGACCCCCAGGGGTCCGCGGACCACAGTTTGAGAACCGCTGCTCTAAACTAAAGCTTAACTAAACAATTGTCTGCTGCAGTGGCGTAGCCAGAAACTTTTTTTTTGGGGGGTGCATGATGATATCGAAATGAAAGGAAAAAATTAAGGTTTTGAATTAAACTAATTATTTTCCGCTGAATGAATAACTTAATATTAAAATATATTAACGATATATTTCAATCATGAAACAAAAAAATCCATTGTTAACAGCAAACTAGAATGAAGTATTTCATAAACACTCATAAATGAAAAGTGTCAATAAGAACATTTTATTTACTTAAAATCATAAATATAAGCTGGGGCAGACCCAGGATTTGTTTTTTTTGGGGGGGAGGGCTAAGAATTTTCATAATCCAATTGAATCTTTTAGATGATCTTAATACGGAAAAGGTAGTGAATTATCCTGCTCCAACTATTAAAAGGGGGGTCTGGGGGTTCCCCCCAGAAAATTTAAGTAAAAAAAACCCACTTTTTCATCTCGTTTTGGTACAACTCATCCAAATTTCGGATACAGGTTTTGTAGTAGAATTTTTGCGTTTTGACAAACTTAATATAAATTAGAGTTGTAATAATAGAGTTTCAAGTAACAAGGAGGTCTGGGGGTCCTCCCCCATAAAACTTTTGAAAACTTACTTCCGTGACCCTAGGAGGCGTTAGTTCCAAATAAAAGCCGTGCAACGCAATTTTGAAACACCCTGTATATATATACAGGGTGTCCCACGAGAAGTGGCCCAACCCCTTTAACTTTTGAACCCCTACACTACAGATATAGTCATGAAAGTGGGGTCTAGGTATAGTAAGGTGACCATGCTCTATCTGATGAGATATAACTTTCAACGCCCTCTAGCGGAAACTTTAGGAGTTAAAATTTTTATTTTAAAAACTATTTGAGGTATGTGAAAAAAGTCAATGACTAAGTTGTAGAGCAGCATCTATTTAGTAGGAAAAGAGACCTTAAGCAGAAAAATATCTTGAATAAAACCCCTAAAACGCACGCTCAATTAGGTTGAATTTACGTAGTTTTTACGTCTTAAGACGCTCCTCACGAGGCGAAAATGAGAAATTTTTATTTTTATGATTTAAGTAAATGACTAAAAGTATTCTTAGTTCATTAAATTGAAAATTTCTCATTTTTGCCTCCTGAGGAGCGTCTTAAGACGTAAAAACTACGTAAGTTCAATTTTATTTGTCTGGGTTCAAAAGTTAAATGGGTTGGGCCACTTCTCGTGGGACACCCCGGGGTGTCCCACGAGAAGTGGCCCAACCCTTTAACTTTTGAACCCCTACAGATATAGTCATGAAAGTGGGGTCTAGGTATAGTAAAGTGACCATGCCCTATCCGATGAGATAACTTTCAACGCCCTCTAGCGGAAAATTTAGGAGTTATCATTTTTATTTTAAAAACTGTGTGAGGTATGTGAAAAAAGTCAATGACTAAGTTGTAGAGCATCATCGATTTAGTAGGAAAAGACACCTTAAGCAGAAAAATATCTTGAATAAAATCCCTAAAACGCACGCTCAAATAGGTTGAATTTACGTAGATTTTACGTCTTAAAACGCTCCTCATGAGGCGAAAATGAGAAATTTTCAATTTAATGAACTAAGAATGCTTTTAGTCATTTACTTAAATCATAAAAATAAAAATTTCTCATTTTCACCTCGTTAGGGACGTCTTAAGACGTAAAAACTACGTGAATTCAACCTAATTGAGCTTGCGTTTTAGGGGTTTTATTCAAGATATTTTTCTGCTTAAGGTATCTTTTCCTACTAAATCGATGATGCTCTACAACTTAGTCATTGACTTTTTTCACATACCTCACACAGTTTTTAAAATAAAAATTATAACTCTTAAATTTTCCGCTAGAGGGCGTTGAAAGTTATCTCATCGGATAGGGCATGATCACTTTACTATACCTAGACCCCACTTTCATGACTATATCTGTAGGGGTTCAAAAGTTAAAGGGGTTGGGCCACTTCTCGTGGGACACCCTGTATATACAGGGTGTTTCAAAATTGCGTTGCACGGCTTTTATTCGGAACCAGCGCCTCCTAGGGTCATGGAAGTAAGGTCCACCCCTAGGAAAATGATCCTGGAGAATCCATTTAGATGACTTACAGCGCCCCTAGCGGCGAAATTAAAAAGTTAAAAAAATTAATTTAAAAACTAAAGGAGATAGGGCAAAAACCTCAGTGAAAGTATTGTTGCCAACGTCAAGAAAAACTCATTGAAAAAAATTTGATCAAAATATCTTGAATATTCGCGGAGATATTAGCATGTGAAAATAGCACTTTTTCAGGGGTAAAAAAGTAAAAAGTTCGCATATTTGCAAATTTTTCAGTGTTATTGTGTAGTTTTGGGTTTTTTTGATTTAAAGAACACAAAATTTAAACAAAAAATCAAAAAAATTGCAAATATACGAACTTTTTACTTTTTGACCCCTGAAAAAGTGCTATTTTCACATGCTAATATCTCCGCGAATATTCAAGATATTTTGATCAAATTTTTTTTAATGAGTTCTTCTTGACGTTGGAACAATACTCTCACTGAGGTTTTTGCCCTATCTCTTTTAGTTTTTAAATTAATTTTTTTAACTTTTTAATTTCGCCGCTAGGGGCGCTGTAAGTCATCTCAATGAATTCTCCAGGCTCACTTACCTAGGGGTAGACCTTACTTCCATGACCCTAGGAGGCGCTGGTTCCGAATAAAAGCCGTGCAACGCAATTTTGAAACACCCTGTTGTTTTTTTCGGCCATTTTTTTTAAATTAAAAAAAATTTAATTTCCTCTTGTGCGATTTTTAGTATGTTATTATTGAGGTCATTCCTGAGTGAAAACCGTTGAGAAACCTTTTATTGCAATTTGTCCAAGGTTCGGTTCGGCCCTTTTTTACGCTATTTTCAGTGGACTACTAAACGTCCTCAGACATGAGAGAAAATTATAAGTTTGGTTAATGCCCAAAGTGTCTAAAATAGCTGTTTAGGTCCCCTTAAAGTAAAAAAGTGGAGTTAAAAGATTATCTCTTATTAGCAGGGGCTGGGGGTATGTATCACTGAGATACATTTGGACTCAAACACTACAAATAGCAAATTGTTTTTGTTTTGCACTTTGCAATCACATTGGTTATATTTTTTAAACACGTTAAAAATGTTTCAAGATGTTATTTTAAAAGTTTCAAATTTATACAAGTAAAACTAAGTATTTATAAAACATTCTGGTAAAAAAAGTCCCACCCCGGTCTCCCCTACAGTCAGTTTCATGTTAATTAAAACAAAAGAAAAAAATTTCCCAAAGTAGGAATATTTAGGCTTAAATTTAGTGCATGGTAACCATCTGCTGTATACGGATTTTCTCCTTTGCCCTTCCGGCGAGCAGAGCGTATAGTTCTGGCAGGGGATCTGCGGAACTACCAGCGGCCGCGGCGGGCACTGGGCGAGGCCCGATACGACAATAGGCCTTGCCTCACACACGTCGTGGTAGTGGTAGGCCTGTCGTACGAATTTCAATTTACATAACACATCGCAGGACAAATTTACATTAAAACAGCTTATAGCAAATGGATGAATGTGCAGAGATAGGTTAAGTAAAAAAATCAAGTATAGTTACCTGCTTTTTCTTTTTCTTCTGAAGGTAAAACACTCCAGTTTTCAAACAAAATTTCAGCAATTTCTGTCCACAATCTAGCCCGGAGATTTACATCATAATAAAGTTTCGGGGATGAGGAATCATATAAAGCCGTTCGCTTTTTGATTTCTTTGATTAACCTTGTGGAATCCATTCTATTGTCAACTAATTTATTACACTGACCACGTGTTAACGATTGCTAGACGCGAGCTCCTTATTTCTTTTCTTCCCGATGCAGGGGTACTCCTGGGTGGTGGTGGTGGTGGGCAGAGTGCAAATCCCTGGGTTGCGCTGCGCAGTACAGTCAGTACGCAGCAACAAGGCTATAGGAATGCCTCTGGACAGCGTTCGAAATTGGAGTTGGTCCGTTGGTCCGAAACCACTGAAAAACGGCTCGGACCACTACGGTCAACAAATCACTGGTCCGCCGGACCAGTGGCGCAAAATATATCTACATAAAATAAATTATCCAACCGGTTCTAGCCGCGTTTTTTTTCTGAGATCAAAATTATAAATTCGATTAAAATTTAAAAAAGAAAAGTACACTTAATGAGATGTTTTCTAATTTATTTCTTTATTAAGTGATATTGGTTATTTGCCATGATTTTTGTATTACTTATTTTATATAAATTTAACATTTACATTTTGTTGAAATTAATTACTGGAAGTGAAATAGTTGCTTTAAAAAAATTCAAGCTTCTCCTTTTTAATTAGGTGGACCAGTCATGTTAGTTAAGTACTAGTAAGATTGGTGAAGCACTGGCTGGTCCAGTTTTTTTTTCAATATATAATATGCTACCTCTGGATAGGCGGCATTGTGTATGGTGTGTCATGTACTCAGTGGCGAATCCAGGATTTTTTGTCTAGGGGGGCTGAGTTTCACAAATAACTTAAATGCCTATTATGGGCTGTTCAAATGATAATGTAAGCAACTGAAAGGGGGAGTTGCCAGTGCTGTAGCTAAATTTTTGTTTAGGGGGGTTAATCAACATCTTTTCTGAGGTCTAATCTTAGGAATACTAACAGCCGTATTCTACTCAATTGAGTTAATCGCGTGGTAAGTGAAACCCTATGAGACTGTGTTTCAGAGTGTGTTGAAAATCGGTATTCTATTGCCTATGATGAACTTACTCAATCTTGCCCAAACTCTATCTTGGTCGCCATTTTGTCCTTCCTAACCGAAATAACTAATCTTACTATTATAAGGTAGTTTCAACAATTAAAATATATTTCATGGACCTAAAAACTCTTCAAACAATACAAAAAACTGATTATACTACCTACAATATTGGTTAAAAATGAAAATATTATTTACTTCAATCAAGCTTGTGCTGCCATCTACAAATCAGAAAGCTAAACGAAACCACTTCAGGTTATTGCAACTCCAGCAGACTATTTTAAGTACATTATTATAACCTTTAATCTTGTAAAAACACTTTTTTTACAAAGAAAGAAAAATATTCCATCATAACATGTACCCAATGACAAATATTTTAATGAATAAAATATTAATCCATAATAATAGTAGTAATGGATTTAAGATGGCGGCGAATCGCCTGTTAGCAGTGCAGTTCAAGGTGACTATGCACAGAAAACATAGTTCCTTCGCAAAATAAAGATGCTGTTTCATCTAGATGTTGAATAATAATTTCAAAGAGCGCTTTTTGATGTACAAGAGGTATTAATCTGAAAATAATGTAATTATTTCAAGAAAAGACATTGTAAACTTTGTCGATACTAGCTCTAGAACACGGTAATTCAACTTACCGCCCAAATTTACCGGATTACAATTAACCCCGAATAAACGTGGTTTTAGGAGGAGTAGAATACGAAAAAGTCCAAAAAACAGGGTTAATCACATGAGAATGAGTTACGATGTTTGAGTAGAATACAGCCGTAAGTTTTAGGTGAGATGACTTCGTAAGGTTTTAATTTTGGTGCACTAAATTTCAAAATTGTGTAAAAATGTCAACTCCAAGTAAAAAGGGGGGTCTGGGGGTCCTCCCCCAGAAATTTTTTAAAAATTTGCCTCTCAAAATAGAGTTATAGCTCATTTTGAAGCCTTTCAGATTCCACCCAAAGAGCACCACTCATTGTGAGCCAGTGGCGAATCCAGGATTTTTGTCTGGGGGGGGCTGAGTTTCACAAATAACTTAATTGCTATTATGGGCTCTTTAAATATTAATGTAAGAAACTGAAAGGGGGAGAGGAGGTTGGCAGTGCTGTAGCCAGATTTTTGTTTAGGGGGTACTAAACATCTTAAGAATACTAAGTTTTAGGTGAGATAACTTCGTAAGGTTTTAATTTCGGGGCACTAAATTTTGAAGTAAAAATTTCAACTACAAGTAAAAGGGGGGTCTGGGGGTCCCCCCCCATAAAAATTTTGAAAATTTGCCCTTCAATATATAGTGTTTTAGCTCATTTTGAAGCCTTTTAGATTCCACCCAAAGAGCACCACTCATTGTAAGCGGCAGAATTTTCAAGGAAAAAAGTTTATAATATTATGAATTGGAAAATGTCTAGGGGGTTTAGGGGTTCCTCTCTTCCAGAAAAAATTTTGAATTTTGCCCCTTAAAGTGGCATTTTAACTCATGTTGAGACACTTTAGGTTACATCAAAGAGGATCACTTCTTGTAATTCCCTTAAGTTTCATGGAAAAACCGTACTTATTAGATTCCAATATTTCAAGGGGGCTTGGGGGTCTTCCCCCATAAAAATTTTGGAATTTTTACCCTTAAAAGTAGGGTTCCGATTCATTTTGAGACCCCTTGGGTAACACCACGGAATGTCTGCAACGTGTTGAAATTTCCTTTTTTGGCTTTATTGGTATTACCAAAACCTGAAAGTCTTATTCCTGGGGGGGGCTGCAGCCCCACAGCCCCCCCCTCTGGATTCGCCACTGTTGTGAGCGGCAGAATTTTCAAGGAAAAAGTTTATAGTATTAAGAATTGGAAAATTTCTAGGGGGTTTAGGGATTCCTATTCCAGAAAATTTTTTAAATTTTGCCCCTAAAAGGGGCATTTTAGCTCATGTTGAGACACTTTAGGTTACATCAAAGAGGATCACTCCTAGTAAATTCCAAAAGTTTCAAGGAAAAACCGTATGTATTAGATTCCAAAATTTCGAGGGGGTTTGGGGGTCTTCCCCATAAAATTTTTGGAATTTTTACCCTTAAAAGTAGGGTTCCGATTCATTTTGAGACCCTTTGGGTAACACCACCGAATGTCCGCAACGTGTTGAAATTTCTTTTTTTGGCTTTATTGCTATTACCAAAACTTAAATGTCTTATTCCTGGGGGGCTGCAGCCCCACAGACCCCCCTACTGGATTCGCCACTGCATGTACTACATTACTCGGCTTTGGACTTGCCCACCCCTCAGAAATGTTGTAGATATTTTCTGGGGCATATATTTTCTTTCCTTATTCATATTGAGATAGAATAAAAGATTTTAAATGGTGAGTAGACCTATAGAGGGACCACTGGGAAATCAGTAAGCATATTCCACGATTGGAAAACAAATATGCTGTTTTTATAGTAGCATGAAAACAAATTACAATGTTATGAATTCATTTAAATCTTAAAAATTTCCTTTAGAATATTACCTAATCACTTACTTATCTCAACTATTCCAAGTAAAAAAGAATAAAATATATTTTTTGTAACTATTTAATAAAACTTAATATTAAATTCTCTCCCATATCATGCATTTAGTATTATCATGGATCTTTAGGCCCTCTGCTCATATATTAACTTAACTGTTGTAGACATCTTCAATCATCTACTCTAGGAATCAACAACGGGGTGGCAACATTCATGGCATTACATCGGATGTAAAATTAATTGCCTCACCAAAAATACAGCCAATTACGACATGATTTCTTGAGTAATTATTGACTAAAAAAATAAAAAAACGCCTAAAATTCGTGAGATCCATCAAAATTTCATGGCTAACTGGATTAATCTTCAATGGTGCCGGTTTCTTTTTGAATGGGCAAGTTTGGCTGATTTTTTGATAAAATTTTGTCTTTATTTAATACCTTCTTTTCCTCGACTCGTTTGGCCTTATTCGGTGAAATCTCTGAAATTCCTATTGAACGAAGATTAGCAGAAATATCGACGCATGAAGGAGGCCTTTGTATGTGACGTCACATATTGTAACGCCACTAGACAGCGCTCTATGACGGAACCGAGCGTCGAGACCTGACATGACCATGGTGGAATTGTTCACTGTCAACATGTTATTCTTAAAACTGTCGGAAGCTTCCCTTTTGCTGTCGGAAGGGAGAACGGCACGCAAGGATTTTGCTAGTATTATGTATTTTGGGAGAAATGGCATCAGAAATGCACGCTTGTTAATGGAAGTTATTCATTGGGCCTTTTTGCTCTACTCAGTTAATGCTTGCTGTTTTCTAATTGATGGTGCTTGTTACTTCAATGTGTTGTGGGATATTAAAAGATGTTATGGTCGCGTGTGACGACTAAGCATAGCAAATGAGTAAAATGTCCAGTACAAAATAAAGGAAGAATTTATTTTGGTTGAATAGAAGTTTATTTTAACTTCAAGGCCTTCATGTAAATCACTAAACGTAAGTTACAAGGTAAAAAGTAAATAACTAACATAATAACGAAGTTTTACGCTATGAACAGTGGCGTAGCTAGCCTGGGTGTCACCCGGGGCGGAAGCTCTCGGTGTCACCCCCTTTTTGAATTCAGTTATAAAAAATATTAAAATTTGCGACTCCAGTCTAGAACTGAGGGTCCCAGGTGGAACCCCATTTTATATTTGTGTTCTTATGGCATTTAATTTAGCATTTAAAAATTTTAAAATTGAAGGTTTTAATTTACCATTGCCTTTAATTTCCCAATTTTGCAACAACGCGAGTTATGATGTAAGTTGTTTTTCAGTTCAAACCGTATATAGAAATTTATTTCAGGAAGGGCCCAAAATTATTCCTCAGCATCTCTCATGCATATTTAATAGGTTTAATGAAGCTTCTTAATACATTTACACAGGAAGGCATATTTACCAATTACTACCAATTAATTACCAATTAATTACTTACACAGGAAGGCATATTTACCAACTTAAGGCAAAATTCGAAGACTTCGGTATCACACTCCCAGATAGTTTGAGGGTGACAACCGTTTTGTTAAACCCTAATTTATTTCATTAGTAGAGTGAATTCAAAATTTTTTTTCAAGGAAAGCATACAACTTGAAAAAGTGCCACGTTCACTAGTTTGGGTGTCACCCCCTTCGGGGTGACACCCGGGGCGGACCGCCCCCCCCCCCGCCCCCCCCGTAGCTACGCTACTGGCTATGAAAGCATATTAACAATCTATTTCAATTCAGATAAAAATATCGGTAGTAGTTTTCCTTGTTTTGTATCATTACTTGCCTTGCAAACACATCTTGCGAGAAAACAATTTTGACTACGTCAATCTCTAGTCTAAGTAATAAAAATATTACCAGAACTACAAAATAAACAAAGTTTATATTTATACTACATCATTTAATTTAAGCTTTTTCTCTTAACTCTAAAACTTTAACTGGATTACTATAAAAAGCACACTGACAGCATTATTAGTTCTTTTATTCCGTTAATCTACTTTCCTCAGTAGCTTCACAAAACATCCTCAAGCCTCTTCTTTCAAAACAAACCCCGATGTTTTGAAACATGAAGTGAAAGCATTTTCCCCGCCACCGTTGTTGGTACACAAACCGGGTACAATAGCTGGGATAAAAATACCTTGCCTCCGTAACCTTGTGGATCTGAAAACCGTTACGTCCTTTATTTCGAGTGCCTCCTAATGAGACTGCAGGAAAGTGCGCGAAAAGATAGACACTTCTTCATTCATGTATGTCCTCCTTGTTGCCATGGTGACACTACATTATTTCGTTAGTTGCAAATTGTGTGTCACCACTTTTAATTTTTAAGTTAATTTTTTAAAGTTAATATTATATTGCGTCGACATTTTTGATTTTAACAAGTCGGTATAATTATTCTGAATTGTTGACTGTATTAATTTTAAATACAAGTTGTTTAATAGATCTTGATTTTTTTTATTTTAACAAGTCGGTATAATTATTCGGAATTGTTGACTGTATTAATTTTAAATACAAGTTATAGATTTAATTTGTTTACTTATCATCATCATCAAATTTTTTTCCTTTATACCAATAATTTCGAATGAAGATAAAATTTTAAAGGATTTTAATCCTTTTTTAAAAATCTATTATTATTATTTTTTTATTTTCTTAAATACGAATAAAAGCTAAGAAGAGAAAGTATTGGTGCAAGAAGATATCAAGTCTTAAATCCATCTAAACATTTAAGCAGTATAATTTGTCGTCTTTGAGTTCATATGATTCAGAACATTATGTATGTATGTTGTCAACTTTCAGATACTTCTTCACAATATTCAAAATGCTCAGCTCAAAACACAATAAGTCGTATACATACTTTGAAAAAAAATTATACAAACCAATTAAACCGTGAAAAATATTTCCTGTTAGCAAATTTAATAAACCTAATCCTTGTATAGTGGTTGTGATAATTTATTGACAATTATTAAAAAGAGAGTAAAAAAACTTACCTTGAACAATCAGTAGTGTTGATTATATCATTGAAATGACTTGGAATATTAGATTACCATAACAATAATAACTTTTGAGGTTCAAGATTTCTCAGAAACATTTTCCTAAATTTTAACTTAACTAAATAGAGGTATAGAAACAAAGTTCTCAAAGTTATAAAGACAGATCTTATAATGGCCTTTGAATTATTAATACTATAAATTTTAAATACTATAAACAATTAGTAAATGACTTTGTAAATTAACTTTCTTAATATGCTCTTGCATATTTCATTTAAGGCTAAGCGCGCACTAGATACTTTTGTCACGGCGACAAAGACAAAATTGTCTCCCTGGCTATTGCAAGAAGCTAGAGTGCGCGCACAGGCGACGAGAATCTTTATCCGATTGCCAAGAATCTCACCATAGAAATGCATTATCTCGAGTGAACTAGTGTTTATAGTTACCGTGACACCGATATGCATAAAATGTTCAGTATTATTATTTTTTAAAGTGGCTTAGCGCGTTGTAGTACAACTCGCTCTCAAACTCGCCAGCCAATAAGAGCTTCAAGCAACCCAGCAGGCTTTCGGTTTACTCAGATTTTCTTCCGCGTGACCATGACGTCAGGCTCAACTTAAGTTGCAATTGAGTATAGTGCGCGCTTAGTCTTACAGTATGTTTGAAACTGAAAAAAAAACAATTACACAATACACTGAGCCCTTGTACAAAAACATTCTGAAAAAATAACTTTTTAATGTATTTTTTCTCCTTTTCAGTGGATTTTTTTGTAGTGTTTCTGATTTATTTTACATTTTTAAGCAGTATGTAATATCTATTAAACTAGAAGTGTTATCCTCTACTAAGACACTTGAACATTTAGCCAAACAACTTCTTAAGACGCTTAAAATAACTCTTCCATTTTGCAATTAAAAAAATTCTTTCAAACAAATTTAAAAAATTAAAATGAACTTGTCAAAATTCTTACTTCTTATAAATCTAAAAACTAATAACCTATGATCCTTTAGGTTTAACAGAAAGTAAAAGAAATTAACATCATATATTTTCATAAAAGTGAATTGAGAGATCCTTCTAATAAAATAAAACAAATAATTTTTTTATCTTTCAAAATCGTAAAATCGTATGAAAGATAATCCTTACTCCAAAGTATTTTGCCGCGGATTCGGCGATATTCTTGTAAAAATATTGCTGCAACAAAACAAGTACCTAATGGAAAGGAAAATCGTAGAATAGATTAAACCTGTGATAAATGTTTACTTTGTCACTTTTTAATCTTTAATTTTGGTTATACTTTGTTTCAAACTGGGATTTTTGTAAGTTTTTTGTTTCTTTCTATGATTTTAAGAAATTTGACTCTTAACAGTAAAAAAAACCTAGCCTTTCCGGCAGTTTAATAACTTAACTAACTTAATAACTTTAATAACTTAATAACTTTAATAACTTAATAACTTAACTAACTTTTAACTAACTGCCAATACGGCAGTTAGTAGTAAATTAAAAATTTACTATTTGCCCTTTTAAATGGTTTTCATAACGTTTCCATGTAGCTTATCATTAATGACAATATTCGTTTACAAATTTTTAACTTTTATCCAAATTTACAAAAAGACATACCTCATACTCGTGTTTTTCATTTTAACCTTTATTAAATTTGACAACAAAATTATCATCATAAACATATAACAGAAAAATTTATTTGTGGTTTATGAGGAAAATAATCTAACTTCTCATACCAACTTTGAGTATAGAAAAAGGATTATAAGACAATGGGTCTTCTGTAAATCGGTCACTCTTTTCTCCCAGAATTCATCTGTATACACTTCATCAATCTCAAAATTGGTTTTATGATTATGATTAGGAAACAGGCTTTTCCTTTTTTCTAAGATAAACCTACTGATGGTCTAAAGTAAATAAACAAATCACACCTTATTAGTCACATTATAATCACCTATTATTAAATTGGTTCAAATTTTATATTTGAAATAAAATTAAACTTTATTTTTCATTTTGTATACCGTGACAGAGTCTATATCGAAAATCAAATCAACCACGACTCTGATGTTTGATAACTGTAATCAAATTTAAATGGTTAAAAAGTCTGAGGTTATTATCACTGCCTTTTTACGTTTCTATAATTGGAAAAATATCATAAAAGAGATGTTTTTACATGCAATTAAAATTTATAGAAGTTCTCACCCAAATCACTCAACAAAGGAAATCCACACCCGTCATTTTCCCTGTTATTTTTCTGGACCAACGACCGGCACAAACAACTAACTCTTCGAGAAGATTATTATACTAATATTATGGGCGAAAATCCACAAATACGACGTAGAAGAAAGTTTCGGAGCGTCATTCAACTACTTAAAATACCATTCATATGAATGTCGTCGATTAGATTCAACTTTATTAGTCTCGGATAAGGAAAACGAGTTGATTTTTTTTTGCAAAAATTTACTTTTGGAATTTTTTTTACACACACACCTCTTTCCTTTCCTTTTTTTATGAAAATTTGGCCATTATTTACAAGAATATAATTATTCATGAAAAAATACTCTATTGTCATACTTCTTTCCTTACAAGCACTGAAAGAGCTGAAAGTGTAAATTGCGATAAGATATTACGTTCGTGATAATTGTATAACTTTTAACAGTTAACGAGGTGTTAGCTGAACAAGCGATCGAGGAAATGTTAGTAAAAATAACACTATTTGCTTGTTATTCCAAATTTTTTTGGTCAAATAAAAGAGCATAGAAGCATAGAAATGAAAAAAAACCCCACTTATAACATGCATAACACACTGGTGTTTATAATTAAGAGAAATTGTACATTTGTTCAATTTTCTTCAGATCTACTGAACAGATTTCGATGAAATTTGGTATGAACAGAGGGCGTATTTACAAATGGAAATTTGTGAGAAAATAAGAAATGTCTGGGGGCTCTGGGATCTTCGTCTAATACTAATAGCTACTAAATCCGTTTCAAATCGCAATAACACTACTTAAAAATCAAGTTAATATTTTAGATAATTATTTTAGAAAACATTGATAAGGCTATCGTTCGTTCAAACGACCTTTAACAAGAAAATATTAAGACTGATGGGCAAGGAATACTACATTAAAAAATTTCAGTACTCCTCCTAAATTTAAGACTCAAAATCATTAAATGAACTTTTTTCGCGTAAGTACGTATACGTTATTATTAAGATCTATTTATAAAAAAGGGGGGTCTGGGAGGAGGAATCCTGGGAGGTCCCTAGGAATTTTTTTGAAACTTGACCATTAAAAAGCAATCCAAACTTAACTTTAAGGTGTAAGAATACAGATTAAAAAAATTTTGGTGGTTTAGGAAATAGCCTCTCGTGGTTCAAATGGATGACCGCCAGTTGCCGACTCTTTTGCTCTAGGGTATGCTTGTCTAAAGTGCGGCCCACGGGCCGCATGCGGCCCAAAAGCCTTTAAAATGCGGCCCAGACGCAAATTATGAAAATATTTAAATTTGCACATTTTTATTTTTAAAAAATAAATAATTACAATATTTTTCATATAAATCGATTCAAACTTAAATTAAAATTTTTAGGGAAACAAAAGGGGAACCCCCTATGACTGAATTTAAAGACAAAGATTGGGTTTTAGATTTAGCTATTTTAGTAGACTTAACAGAACATTTGAATGGTTTAAATTTGACACTTCAAGGGAAAAAATCAATTTGTTAATGATATGTTACAGAATCCAGACAATAACAGCATTTGAAAGAAAGTCGACATTTTGGCACAATCAAATAAAAGTAAAATATTTGACACATTTCAGTACTTTGGCTGCACAGAAGCCTGTGAGTTGCACAAAATATATGCTGCATTAATTTGTGATTTAATACAAGAGTTTGAAAGTAGATTTCAAAATTTTCGAAAAAATGAAGATCATTTCAACATATTTTTACCCCATTTTCTCTAGAAGTCAGGGGCGTCATTTAGGAGTTAAAACATTACTTTTGAGGGTTCAATTTAAAAGTTTTCTGGGGGAGGACCCCCAGCCCCCCTCTAAAATTTTCACGTGTCTTATTTAGTGTTTCCCCCCTTGAAAACTCTTCCTCTTACAAGAAGCTTTTCTCTTAGGAAGCTCCCCCAAAGAGTTTGAAAAAGAGATGAAACACTAGTTTAAAGGGGAATTAAATTTCCTGGGGGAGGACTCCTAGCCCCCCCTTAAAACTTTGACGTTTATTTACAACTCTTTTCCCTAGAAAATTATGTGGTTTACAAGAAACTGTTCTCTTTGGATGCAGCCCAAAGGGTCTCAAAACAAGCTACAAGCTACAACACTACTTTAAGAGCCAAATTTTCCTGGGGGTGAACCCCCAGATCCCCCATTTTTCCTTGGAGTTCACGTTGTCAAATTTTGACATGATATATTACCTGAAAAATGAAGTTGAGGCAACCCCCGCCAAAAAAACTTAGTTACAGCAAGGTCCAGACCCATTTAAAATAAATTCCTTGCCCCCCCAACCAAAAACTGAAATGACGCCCCTGCTAGAAGTAAATAAATTACCTTCAAATAGAATGCATTGAACTGCACAGCGACATTAAAAGAAAAATTTTGGAATGTTTCTTTACTGGGGTTTTATAAAGATTACCTACCCTGCGATAAATATCCTAATTTTCACCATCATGCTTTATTAAAGTCTTCAGCTTTTGGCATACCTATATTTGTGAACAAACATCTTGAAAATGCATTAAGAATTACAACCTAGTCTATTGAACCCTATATCAATTTGCTTGTTCAACAAAAGCAAATTTATCCATCTCATTAATTTGAACTATTTCTATCTTTATGGAATCCAAACTAAATGAAACGAAACTTTTACAAATTTAAATTAAATATGTACCTATACATATCTAATTAAAATTTTTAAAAATTATGGCAAAAAGAAGTTAATTTATTTTAATAAAACTACAAAGAGTAAATTTGTATTTCAATTTGTTGAAAAAATATTGTATGTGCGGCCCAGCAAATTTTTTTCGTTGCAATGTGGCCCTCAAACAATCATAGTTTAGACACCCATGCTCTAGCTAGGGCTAGGGATATAGATATTTACGGGGTGATTTAAATTAAAGTTTCGATTTCAGAAATAAAAGAACCACTGGTTAGAATGATATTCCCCTGAATGAATGATATTGAATTAGGAGGATTTTTGTCGGAAAAAAAATGGTTATAAAATTTGCCCAAAAGGCGATGTATTTGTCCTAACCCATTTAAACGGAACTAAAACGAAAACATGCCTGATAGGATCAATGCAACAACCTTACTTCCTTTAAGTATTACAATAAATTACCCTGGATTTTATGTTACTTCACAAAGTTTAATTGAATCGTCGGTTGGAAAAAGGGAATAAGTCCAAAAACCAAGTTTTGAGAAAATCGAAAAAAAACTGTAATGGAATATTTTCATTGTATACTACCAAATTTTTACTGGAAGTTTAGAACCTTATTTAGAAAACAGAGTAATCATCAAAACAAATATAAGTATATTCAAAAATATTTTACAGTCAAAATAAGTTGATGGACTTATTCCCTTCTTCCACCTTATGAAATTTTTCTGATGAAAAAATCTTTAAAAAAACCCCTAAATTCACATTTAAATTATATTTCTCCTTAGTTTTGTCAACAAAAGGGTGATATAAAAAGAATAAGAAAATAAAATTATTGTGAAACTGAGTTATTAAAGCAGTATCAATGGAGTGAGTGAATATGAATGGAGTCAAACATTCCCAGTATAAAAAAGTTTTAAAAAAATTGAAACTTAGAGAAAATTTTATTTTAACTTAGTTTACAGCACAAAGAATATGAAAAGAAAGACAAATTAACTTTATTTCCAAATTAACTTTAAAAAATACAATGAATGGGCATCGATTTCACAACTTCAAGGGGCGATATCACCCTATAGGGGATAGTTATTTACCCCTCTTTTCACCCATGTGTAGAGCAAAGCTTCGAGATTGTTTTGGGCACAAAAAGTCAATTTGTCATTTTTTGGACTTATTCCCGTCTTCAAACTGACGATTCATATAAAATTAAAATAGTTGCCTAAATTTTTGTTGCAAGCCTTTAAAATTATAAAAAAAATATTGGCTTTTATGGAATTTAATGACTTTTAGTTGGTAGCTGTTGGAATATGTTTTCCTTTCTTAAGTTACTTTTATATTCATAACTAGTCTTTCTATTTTAATTAAATATGTTTATTAATTAAAACCGGCTTTTAATTCCTCTCATTCGACGACTTTCCCATTTATTTATTTAACTATACTCATGCGACATACATAGGTAAAATGCTTCAAAAGTTTTTTACACTTATTAAGAAAAAACTTTTATACCCTTTTTTGTAAAAAACATAAGTCATAAAATAATTAACTTAGCCGATTTGGTCGATTTTTAGTTAGTCAATAGTTAGCTAAACATTTTACAAATTAAAACTGATAAAATTATTGCTTTTGCTTCTTTTACTAACTCGGATATTTGCTTTATTATTTTCATCAAACCAAATTATTGATGGAAAATATTTTTTAAATTGATGTTAAAATTTTCTCTTTAATGAAACAGTACTTGTTTTAGAGACTAAAAATATGACTGTAAACTTGTATTAAAACAACAGTGAGGTATTTGCATGAGTGAGGGATTTGCTCGATTTTATACTTTTTTGATACATTTGGTTTAAAACTCCCAAATTTCTGATTTTTAAGTTCAAAAATGTGTTTAAATAATTTAAAATTCAATTTTATTTTTTCCAAAACGCCAGAAAAGTCACATGATTAGAAAACGGGCTTCTATTGGATGTGATGTGACCTCACAGCGCATGATTTGTGATTCGAAAGTGTTTTCGAGCCCAAACAAAAAACGAAATTTCAAAAATTTATTTCTCAGAAACGGCTACAAAAATACTTGATGTAAACGTCATTCTTCATGGTTTTTTATCTACTATTTTAATAAAATTTAGGGCCATATTCAGATCTTCGCCGACGGCGAAAAAGTTGAGCTAAATAGTTGAAACGGTATTTAGATCGACTTTTTCTCGACTCACTTTTTCGAAATCGCTGACGGCGAAATTACCGACTTTCTCTTCTCTCATTGGCTGAAACTGCGCTGAAACCTTGGAAACAGTTTGTTTACTTTCTTCATTTGGTTGTACTGTTGTACTTCGTAACAAAAATCGGGCGTCCATCTTTAGGGAAATTTGCATGCTTTGATTAGTAAGATGTAGAGTCATTAATGTCTGGATTGATATATTAAAATATTTGATAAATTTAACAAGAATGAGAGAGCACAGAAGAAAAATGGCACAGCTGAGATAAGAGTCGACCATTCCAAACCAACACTTCTTGCCCTGCTTCAGATTACTCCCGATAGCAAAGAAAAATTTGAGGTATGTAAATCGTTTTTTTATTTAATTTTCTCATTATGGAATCTTTCAGAATTGGTAAATGTTTGTGTATTCAATATTTCGGATCAATTAGGTTATGTTCCGTTAAATATCGCCAAGTTTGTTTTGGTATCAAATATTAGAAACATAGCTTCAACTATTACTAATCTTAATAGGATAAAAATGTTCATTTAGTATAAAAGGGAATAATTTATAATATTTTTAATGTTACACAAATCGACGTGGCAAATTTCTTTTTGAATTGTTATATTTTAAGATTAAGAATTCTGAATAGACTCGGAAGTCCAATTCAAGATTTGAATTAAGAAGGTGGATGTGTTCAGTACTTTTTTTTTATTCAGAGAAAGTTATAAATGGAAAGCTTTAAAATAGATATATTTAAATGTTTATTTCAGTTGTAATAATATAAGAAATAGTTTGTGTTTTAAATTCATGAAAGATATCATTTTTGCACAGAATACATTAGTTATTACTTGTAATTCTTAATTTTTTTATGTACAGCTTATAGCATTTTTTTGCATTGGAATATCACATATTTAAAGAATTCTTATTCTATCGCTTTCCATTAAACTAGCTTCCTTCAGCAAAAAAGTGTTTTTTAATTTTACGATAGTATTAATTAAATTAAGAAGATTACACCAAGATAAAAATCATTGAATGCGAATATAAACATTTCAAAATAGTAATTAAATAACAATCAATTATGCTGTTAAATAATTTTTTCTTGCAAGTAATTAATATTTTCATTTTATGTTTACATGCAAGTATAATTTTTTTCCAGTTCAACTAAAATGCTGTTTTCTGTGAATCCAGAAAGAAGTATTGAAAAGGGAAAATTATAAAAGTTTAAAAGGATGAAACTTCTATATAAACTGGAAGTTATCTTTTAAAAAATATTTGATAAATAGTAATGGAAATTAATCAATTATTCATTTAAATTGTTTTGAGGTATAGTTATTGTATTTTATAATTTATGAAAAAAAAATTTCCTCCTGTGAACAGTGACAATCCATACTCAATTAACCAAACAGAATCATTATTGAGAAAAGAGTTGTATAAATGTTGGAACAAATTGGTGTAGTGCTTACTTTTTTTGTTGATAATAAATAATATTTTTTGTGATTAGAGGAGTTTTTATATTCTTAAGATTTAGTTTATATGATATACTTTGAAATTATCACAAGTTACACTTTAGTCTAACTGGAGTAATAAAAATTTGTTTGTAAAATCTGCCTCATTCTTTCTTACATGTTGTACTAATAAATTTCAATTTAATACAGAGTAACTGCAATAGTTCACACATTTAACTGTAAAAAAATAATTTTTGCTCCATTGAGCGGAAAATTCTCCAACAAATTAAGTATGCAGTTTAAAATATAATAAGTTGAATAATATTTAATACAAAATTCCTAAACTTTTATTGAATCTATCGTAAAAATAAAAAAGGGAACTTTCAAATATTGTGTAGAAATGAAAATAGTATAAGTACTTAGTTATTTTGTTTTATAAGCTTGCAAAGTTTCAGTTTATAGATTTAAAAAGTGCAGCTAAAATTGGGAAATGATAATTAAGGATTAGTTTACTGTACCAATAAGGTGAGTATTATACTAAACTCTTATCAACCAGAATTATGAATTATAGTTCCTACTTCCTAACATCTTGTATTATATTGAATTTAATGAGTAATTAATTCCTTTGATGAAAAGATATTTCCATGTAATCATACTTTATGAAATAACTTTTTTCTATTGAATTTTTGTTTTCGACCCCAGCTATTATCTCTCTTTTTCATAACCATTCTTTCAAAATCATGCAAGAATGAATTTCCAAAACATACTTGGAATTAAATTTGGGAAATGAAGCATTTCTGTTATGAGTTACAAGAATTACTTGGTTATGCTCCTTTAAAAGGTGCAAAGCTTGTAGAAATAAGAAAAGATGAAATATTTTCTTTTTCTTTTATTGTTTTTATCAACTCTTTAATATGTGCGCTCAGCTAAAAGCTTCAGCTTGGTTTCTAGTTCACTCAAACCACACAAACAAGCGACTTGCAGTGCAGATTGAGTTTGTTTACACTTTTGGGAGCATGTGAATCCATCAGTGATGTTTTCCCGCCTTTTTAGAGAGTGATTTTATTGGTCGCTAAGCGTTTCACGTCAACAACACAACTAACCAATGAGCTGAATCTCCGAGATTTCCGCGTCATTTCGGAAGAAGATCTGAATACGGTGAAAAAGTTCAAGGTGAAATAGATATTTCGAAATCGCCTCAACTATTTAGCTGAACTTTTTCGCCGTCGGCGAAGATCTGAATATGGCCCTTAACCTCAAAACGTGAGAATACCTCTTTCACAAAAAATTGTTTCGGACCTTTTTTTCAATTTTAAAAAATTATATTACGTATTCTTTTGCATTTATTTCATTAAGATCGTTTTCAAGTGAAAATAGTTGAAAAGAATTTAACTGTTAAGAATTAACTTTCATCTTCCATAGGTCTACCCCGCTGTTTCTATGTAACAAAAAATGTATTGTTTTGGTTTAATTAAAATTCCTGTTAATAAATTAGCTGAAAATTATATTTATTAACACAAAAATCAATTTATATTTTTACACAATGTGTCATTTTGGAGTTTTGTGTGATCCAGTGGAGACAGGGTTTTGTTGTACGTCTTCTACCACATTTTCACAGTGTTCCCAATTTTGAAAACACAATTCGTTGTACATTTCCTAGAAATAAAGGGATAATCGCATTTAAACCAATTTATAATACATAAAAAAATTTTCTGTGGGGTAAATTTAAATTTATAGTTGTTCTTAAAAATTTATAGAGGTTGTTGGTGTATTAAAATTTATAATGGTTTAGTTCAATTGGAAAATATGAGCAAAAATACTAATAAAATAGCTTTGACAGTAATTCTAGCAAAATGAATACTGATACAAAATACAATTATATCTTGATTATATCAGCGTAAATAACTGGGAAGTAAAATTACGTCACAAAGAAAAATTACAAGGAAATTAAACATTACCATAATCTTTTGGGGTTCTAACATTTTGGTTATTTTAGTCTATGCATATAGTAATAAATGCAGAAATAAAAATAAAGGTTAATACTCTTGTAGGAGACAGCTATAAATTGATGATCTTTGAAATATAACTAACAATTAAATGACTAAAAAAGATGTCGAACTCCAATATCCTCTTGCATATACTACCATTTTTAAATGATTATTTAAACTATTATATATTATGATTAACTATTTAGGAAAATCATATGTAAGAGGATATCAGATACTAACTACTATAACTATTACAGTAAATTGTTTCGATATATGGTATCTTAGAAACAAATGCAATTCATATGCAAAACAAATTATACGTACACTGGCCTCACCGAGACGTTCACACTCTTCTTGACGAAGCGGGTTGAGACAAACATCCTGAAAAAAAATTATCTCTTAATGTTCATCTTTTTTAATGGATATTATTTTTAGCAGTATTTCTGTGAACTTATAGAACATTTAAAGTACTTTTATAACTCGGAGTTATCATTTATTCTCCTTTAAAATGATTAGTATACACATACAGTAGAGCCCCGATTATCCGCGCAATTGGGTGGCAAGGGTACCGCGGATAGCGAAAATCGCGGATAACCCGAAAAAAGACTAAAATTGAGGTGAAAACACGAAAAAAGTATTTCAGCATAAAAACTATGTTTTATTGTACAAAAGTTATGACATGTAAAAATTTTAAAATATGTACAATACAGCAGAAACCTTTGCTCTACATCTAAAATGTCTCTTATCTCATCTAAAATTTGCTCTCATCGTTAAAAAAATTTTTCGTGGCACTCGCGGATAATCGGGGTTCTACTGTACCTATAAATATCGTTTTAAAGCAGCAATAAGCAATTTCAATAAAGATCTGCTTCGAATATTTGACACTGAATTATGTTTAAAGAAATTAAAATTGAGCTATCTAAAACTAAACTAAACTCATTGGCGCAACAGCCCTAGTGGGCCAAGGCCTACGATGCCCATCTTCGTTTTCGTGACCGTGAGGCCCTGGAGTGCAAGGTGTTAGGCATATGTCCCGGTTAGGTGGTCATTCTAACGCGAGACCCCCAGTGTTTAGTTCCCAAGCACGCTTGGTCCTCATTTTATCGACCCACTGTAGGGATGAAAGGCTGAGTGGACCTTGCCCAGCCCGGGAATTGAACCCCGGGCCTGTGGTGTGGAAGCGCGAAGCACTATACCACTGAGCCACTGGGGCTTCATTGAACTATCTTATAAGTATTATTATTACAATTGAAGCTCTTACAAAAACTAAAGCCCTGGATAGCAAAGCTTCCAGCAAAAGTAACGTAGCTTCATCCAGGGCTTTAACAAAAACCAGCTTTGAAAAGTGTACGCTTGGCTCTTGGAGTCCCTAGTGGTAGCGAAGTTGGGACATTGTTTTATCAACAGTAATATGTGACTTTTGTTTTGAGTTAATATCAAATCAGCTGTAAAATAAAAAGGCTAACAATCGTGACTTTCACCAAAATCTAACTTTTTCAAAAGGTGAAAGGGACGTTTTTTTAAGCTTATACTGTGGTATCGCGAAAATTCCGGTCAATGCGAAAACCGGTCGGTAAATTTCCGGTAACAGAACAAATATATAGGTAAATATATATAGGCAAATTTCCTTAACAGAAAAAATTAGTTAAACAGAAAAATTACTGCTTTACCCATAATAATAAATTTGTTATTTGCTGGCCGAAATTTACTATACCGGTTTTTGCACTCACCGGAATTTTCGTATAACCTATATTGCATAGTTATGAATTTAAAAGTTACAAAAAGTATTTGATTTTTTGGTTTAAAGCAGTATCTTTAATCGTAAATTAAAGAAGAATTTTTTATAAATCAAAATAAAAAAAACTTATAACCGAGAATAAGGAAAAGTTTCATAACTTTAAAACGGGTGAATCGGAAATTTTTTTTTAAATTAATTTCCTTGCAAATTACTCTCGTGGTGAGAGTCCCTATCGTTTTACCCCACCCCCACACTATTGGACGATGTTTAGTTTTGAAAATAACAATAAATAGTGAATAGAATAGGTTGTTTGAGGAGTAGAGGGTTCAAGAGAAAAAAAACCTCGGTTAAAAAAAGTTTATACATATTATACAGGGTGTCCCAAAAACGACCGCATATGCTATGCATAGCTAGATTCCTCGTTGAGAGTACATAAAAACTGCCCAAAGAATTGCCCCTCTACGATGTACCGCTAAAGAGCTAGGACCTAATGTAGTGCGAGCGCGTTTTAAAAGGCCGTTTTTAGAAGGCCCGTGTGACGAAACAAAACATAATAAAATGAAAAACATTATTGCATGAGGTACAGGAGTATCCGTACTACTTAAATCCTCAATGTGATAGAAATTGAACCACTTTCTAAACCGTGGAGTGAGTTTCAAAAGTGCAATATTAATCTTTTAGTCAAAGAATCACATTCCTTAATGGTATTTAGAAAAATGATGATCGGGGAAGGAATTTTCAATGATCGTAACATGGATCATTGAAACTGTTTGATCATTGAAAATTCCTTCCCCGATCATCATTTTTCTAAATATCATTAATGGAACTCCATTGTTTGACTAAGAGCACGTTTTAAAACTCACCCCACGGTTTAGAAAGTGGTCCAATTTCTATCACATTGAGGATTTAAGTAGTACGGATACACCTGTACCTCATGCAATAATGTTTTTTATTTTATTATGTTTTGTTTCGTCACACGGGCCTTCTAAAAACAGCCTTTTGAAACGCGCTCGCACTACATTAGCTCTCTAGCTCTTTAGCGGAGGACGACCGCATATGCTATGCATAGCTAGATTCCTCGTTGGGAGTACATAAAAACTGCCCAAAGAAGTGCCCCTATATTGGCGGTACATCGTAGAGGGGCACTTCTTTGGGCAGTTTTTATGTACTCCCAACGAGGAATCTAGCTATGCATAGCATATGCGGTCGTTTTGGGACACCCTGTATAAATATAAATATGTAGAATTTCAATTTTTAGATGCAGATTAAACTTAAAATTTACCCCACAGTATTTCACTGAAGGCTCGGCAATTTTCTTCATCATATATTTCTGCAACAAATAAAACTGAAGCGTTATTTCCTTATATTTTACAAAAATTGTGTACACAAATCGAACTGTTACAGACAAAATTTCCCTCTGATTTTAAACTAAAGATTTTATATGCATATTTAAACCAGGCATGTTTATTATGTAAACTCCTATTAACAAAGGGTCATTTAACAGGTCTGTGAGAACTCGCTCAGTGATCGCTTAGGCATTTAGACAGGATTTTTTACATTTTATGTTGGTACACAGAAATATTGGTATAGTTCAGTTTAATGTTATACAGTTTCCAAAGATTTTTGTGTTAGACATTTATTTGATACGATGTCAATGTTCATAAAACTGAAATTGGGAGCATTGTTTTGTGGTCATTGACCATAAAAATCTCAGAGCTACGAGATTGACACTCTGGATCTATTATATCAAAACCATTAAAGTATTTTTCGATAATTCAGTAGTTTTTTAAGTGGTAAAATAAAACGTTTTGCTTTTTACGGTTTGCTTTTTTTATTTATTTTCTTTTTCTTTGTTTTCACATTGTCATGTCATTTTTGGGATTTATCTTTTTATAATTTCATCAATTATTTCATGATAGATTAATTTCAAAAACTAAAAGTGATAACTTGTATATTTTATAGAATTATTAAAACATTATTTTTACAGTAGTTTTTTTTCTATGAAAAGACTTGATTTTGTACACAGTTTGTATTATAGCTTTTATTTTAAATCTGACCTCATAATTCTCCTTTAAAAGTTTCGATAAAAATTGTATTCGCGCCATACAAAAAAG
The DNA here is from genome assembly GCA_024610705.1 of Tetragnatha versicolor. Lineage (NCBI taxonomy): Eukaryota > Metazoa > Arthropoda > Arachnida > Araneae > Tetragnathidae > Tetragnatha > Tetragnatha versicolor. Next base: position 20,951,794 of record JANDEH010000002.1, on the reverse strand, counting down.
AAGATGGGACCTTGTCAAAATAATGACAATTATTGTAAAAGGATTAAAAGAGAACTAACTCTCTCTTCTTTTGATGGAAATCGATCACAAAATATTTCGACAATTCTTTTCTCCCAGAATTCATCAGTATATAAATCATCAGCCACAAAATCGGATAATTTTTCCGGAAATCGATCTTGCAATAGTCGTATAACGAACCTACAAGTCTGAAGTAAATGAACCACACATTAGTATTTTTTTATCATTGTTGACAACATTGCTTTAAAAAATTATCAGATAACCTTTATACTGTCTGTATATCTTAGGTTTAAACTAATCATGTTTTAATGAATTAAAAAGACAAAAATTTCTTAACCTAGAACAATAATTTTTGGTAAACATTTCATATTATTCTAGGGCTAGGGAATCACAATGTGTTAATACCCATCTTCTTTATAGAACTGTGTAAGAAAAGCTAGTAAATATTTCATACCCTTCCTTCACAAGTAAAAGGGTATTTACCATTTTAAATTTTAAATTATAGTAGTATTGAATTTAAAAATACTTTCAAAAAGTATCTTCAGATTTTTATTTATTTCTATAGACTAGGGGGCTCTGCCCCCTGCTCGCTATCGCTCACCAACCCCCGGAACTGCTTCGCAGTTCTTTGAAGATCGCTTCGCGATCTTAGCGAGCAGAGCTCGCTTGTTTCATCTCAACTATCCAGTACAACCTGGAACTTGTCTGCTTATAGTCTGTTCATTTATAATAAGTGCCTGAAACAGGATCAAAAACGCTCAATAATGCTTAATAACGCTCATCTGACAACTTCAGTGACCGATTTTTTTACAGTATTTTAACTACTTCTGCTTAGGCTGCCTTGTCATTGCAGAAGAAAATTTTTTCGACGATAATAAGAATAATAGCTGCTTCTAATACATTACGTCTCAGGCGCTAATTCTAAATGAACAGAGTATAGTTAATGATCATTTAATATCGAAACTTTTTATCTCAAACTTTTCAATAATTAAATTCGGATCATTACAACAAAAATATTAAAATAAAACTCTTACTGAAATATTCCTTTTTAAATTATCAATAATTTAATGGATAGGGGGCTACCTCCCTCTGCTCGCTTACGCTCACCAACCCCCGTAACTGCTATGCAGCTCTTTACAGATCGCTTCGCGATCTGTAATATCTAAAATCGATCTTTAGCAGAGTAAAACCAATTTATCGAAAATCCTCTACCTTTCATCGGCATAAATAGCACTCAAAAAAGCTTAATTATTTATTTCTCTAGTAGTTCAAAAAATATCGAAGTACATATCTTTAAAAGATTATTAACCAAGTCTATACTATATCTCTAGCAAACTTAGAGCAAAAATGTGCTCCTCAAAACTTTTAAATTTAAATATCCGTGCTCGCGACAATCTAGTGAACAGGCAAATATAAAATTTAAAAACATTAAACACGTCTGATAAAGACATACTAAAACTATGAAAAAAATGAAACTTTGATGCTTAATAATTCCAAAACTAATTAGAATTTTTTAAAGAATTAAACGCCAATCTCTTTCTTAAAAATAAGAATATAAGTGTTTAAAAAATCATATTGATACCGTGATTAGTTTTCATTTTAGATAGAAAAAACCGAAAAAGTGTCAAAAATTTCGAAAATTAAAAAATTAATTACTCTAAACCAAATTCGAAATTCGAAAAAAGGGCGACGTAGTGCACATCTTCATACTTCAGAGTATTAGGCTGCAAAAAATCATAGTTCTGCTGCTAATAGATTTCGCTGAACTGGATTACGCGGCGAAAAAAGAAAAACTTCAACTTTGACCTTAAAAATACCCCAGTATTAATTATCTCATCAGTTAGCTTTTTGTTCGAGAATGTGCCCCAAATATTCCTCTACAAACTTTTCAAATTTCATAAATTTCTATCAAGTAGTTTTTGCGATATGAGAGTTCAAAGAGTTGAAAAATTAAATTTTCTGAAACAGCGGCGGCGGCGGCGGCGGCGGCAGCGGCGGCGGTGACAGTAACTTTTTTTTAATATAGAGAGATTATTCGTGGATAACGATAACTTTTATTTTCTTGTAGCACTTCAACAAAAAATAAATCTCTCTATATTAAAAAAAAGTAACAGTCGCCGCCGCCGCCGCTGTTTCAGAAAATGTTATTTTTGAACACTTTGAACTATCACTACGCAAAAACTATTTGAAGGAATATTATGAAATTTTGACCATTGGTAGACAAATGTATGAGGGTCATTTTAGTTTCCAAATCTAATTAATTAGATAATTAGTTCTGGAGTTATTTAATGTCAAAGTCGAAAATTATTTTTTTCGGCTGCGAGTTCGCCCCCAGCAAATTCTATTTACAGCAGAAACATGATTTTTTGCAGACACATACTCTTAAGTATGAAGTTGTGCACCTCGTCGCCCTTTTTTCAAATTTCGAATTATTTTTGGAGTAATTAAATTCTAAAGTTTCGAAATTTTTTACCCTTTTTCGGTTTTTTCGTTATAATAAAAAAACTAATCACAGTAGAGCTATGATATTTTAAGCACGCATAGAATTAATTTTTATAGAAAGATTAGCATTTCGTTTTTTAAAAAATTCGAATTAGTTTTAGAATTATTAAGATACCAAGTTTCAATTTTTTCTTCTCTTTCTGGTCATTCACTAGAGAAACAGGCGATTATTGTTATGAGTCTGATTTCTTATTTCTCATCCCCGATGATTCACTAGATACACACGTGCATTTTATAAATTTTTTTTTCTCCAATAGGCAGGTACTACAGGACATAATCCTTTACCACTGAAATGCCCTAAGAAGTACCTACTTAGCGTTACCCAGCGAGCACCTGTGGACCGAAGCCACGGAGGTGAGGTACTGTTACCCGCGCCACACACACATTCACTTGCACAACCCCTTTTTACAGGGGGGCCACATTCATTCATCACACAAGGACAGAAATTTTATAAATTTAAAAAAGTTTTTTTAATGGCATGTTTTTTTCTCTAAGATGGTTGATGATAATTAGTAGACTTGCTGGATATTTTTGAAAACATTTCGGTTAAATTATTGGTAAACTAAAAAGGAATATTTTAGTAACAGTTTTTTTTTTATATTTTTGTAGTAATGGTCCGCATTAAGTTATTGGTAAGTTAGAGAGATAAAAGGTTTCGATTTGAAATGATCATTAACTAAGCAGACAAGTTCCAGGTTTTACTGGATAGTTGAGATGAAACAAGTGAGCTCTGCTCGCTAAGATCGCGAAGCGATCTTCATAGAACTGAGAAGCAGTTCCGGGGGTTGGTGAGCGATAGCGAGCAGGGGGCAGAGCCCCCTAGTTATTATTAAAATAATTAATTTGAGAGCATTTTTCGGGAATTTTTCCACAAATTACCTTTTCGTCGTGTCTCTTGAAAATAGTGTGCAATTCCTCTTTCAATCCTTAGAAAAGAAATACGTAGGTATTCATTAAAATACACAATAAGTAAGATTGAAAAGTTTTAAGAGACCTTATTAATAAAATCAGTGAATAAACAAAGTTATATTAAAGGAAGTCAACAAAGCAAAGATTTATAACAACTACCAATAAAACGAGGGATTTCATCCAAACATCACGAATTTAAAGAAAATCTTTACTCATAAATATCCTAACACATTTCTTAGAAGATCATAAAAAACCTACCACATTACTGAAGGAATGAAATTCAGTAATTTTAATGAAAGCAATTACTATCTGATAATGTCAATAACACTAAAAAGATCAACGTTATCGATGAGTTAACGAAATTTCAATACTGTAACAAGAATTGACCTTTTTAATAATAGAGTGTATGTATTTCCTATTGAAATTTAAAATGTTATGGATGGTGTTTTCACATTCAATTTGGTATAAAAAAATTTCTCACCTAATTCACACAGCAGGGGAAATGCGCAACCCATAACACCTCCAAGCATTTCGTCTGGGGTCCCAGGACTGACAGTAGCAGCTCTACAAGAAACAATGAAAAAGACCCATAAATACGTGAAAGAAAGCTTCAGTAGATACATGTCGTCCAACTATACGAATTACTTTTAATGAAAATCGTCGATCTGATTCAGTTTTAATCTCAGATAAGGAAGTTGTTTCTTTATTTACTTTTAGAATATATTTTCACACTTCTTTCCTTTCTTTTTATAAAAACTGACTATTATTTACTAGAATCTAATTAATTATACATGGAAAAATATTCGATTGACACCTTTTTCCTTACATGCACTAAAAGCGTAAATCACAATATGTATTGTATTGACTCGCTAAACTTTCAGCAAATGTAACAAGGTTTATGCATATTGAGGAAAGTAACTAAAAATTACTATATTTACTAAGTTATTAAAATTTTTAGTTAGTTTAAAGTGTTGTTAAAATAAATCTATGATGAAAAATTGAAGTATTCATATTTGTTTGAATTTGTCATTTGATCCTTCTGTTTTCCTGAAAAATTAAATTATTTTGAATCTAAGTATTATAAAATTTTATTTCTCAATCGGGTAGCAGGAAAATAATTTTTTTAAGGCTGGGTCTCTCCAGTCTCAAAGAGTATTCAGCCCTAGTTTTGAAAGCACTGCTCAAAACAAACTCCTTCGAACTTCCTTAGCAAAATTTTAAAATCAAATACCCTCCCTCCAAAATAAAGCCTTCATCCCTTGTCAAAACGGATTATTCGCAGGATAAGTAGCCATGACGGAGCTTTTAAAATGATAGACGTTGACCTACGAGGCCGTCAGTGTTTTTTTCTCCGCTTCTTATGTCCCCTTTTATTTTATTCACCCCAAGGGCAACCTATATCAAGCACCAGGTTCTCCAAAACGTCTTTCGAACCCACGTGCGTTGAACAGCTCCCCACTTCGACTTTTATTGACATTTCTTCAGAAGCCTGAAAGGTTGTTTGCTCCGTCCGCCGTCCGTTCACTCTCGTGGAAATATGTAACAACAGCGACAAAAAAAATCCCGGGTCATTGTTTGCAGATTTTTCGAGACACTTTTGCGACACTTTCTTGTGGGGACGAATTTGATTTGATTCTTGCGAGATGGCCAGGATTGACAAGGCTCTGATGTAGAAAGAAAGGGTTTCGTAAGTCGGATTGTGTTGTCAAGTGAATAACTGGGTGATTACGGTCGCATATAGGAAAAAGCGGCGATGTACTGATATAATGAAGTCTTTGCCCCCTGCTGTAACACCTGTGCTTCACCAGGTTCAAGTGCAGTCATGTTGTGATGTTGTTTTCCCCCATTATTTCTGTGAAAAGATTAGTCATGAAGTTGCGTAGGAAATCTCAACTGTTTGCATCAGTTGTCCATCTAATTAAATGTGAGGTTGTCATATGCTTCATAGGAAATCATAGGTTTAGAACCAGAGGAAAAAACATTGCACTCTAGTATAGTAATTTATAAAATACTTAATGAAATAAAGTAAAATCTTGGTTTTGAAATTTGATTTGAGAAACACGATGTATAGTCGTTTTTGTTTTCTAGAATCCTTCTAAGAGAACTATACCACTACTAAAATCGTCCCTTTCATGAAACCCTCTTGTCCATCTCAACTGGGTCTCATCGCAGAGCCTCAGGCGTGACACACATTCCCTTCCACGGCAACAGCTGATTGGAAACAAACGGCGGCGGTGACAAGTTTCGCATTCCACAGATCGCTTGATCGATACACCTATCTGGGTCAGCAGCTCGTTCCGCCCCCACTATGCTAATGACGTCCATCGGGACCGGCGGAAAGTGCGGTGGTCAAGTAAAGTGTCGCACACCGTGTGTGTGTGACCATTTCGAAAGAGCTCTTCGACCAAAGTTTTTTTGTCTGTTTGCTTCGACATGGGTTTAATTGCGATATATTTGTTTAAATTATGTGATTTAAAAAAAAAATTTAACTTTTAGAAATGGACACTGTAGTATTTCGCAATGCAACTATTGAACAGGAGTCAAAGTAAATTTGTAAGGACCATCACTTGCAAGCAAATCTGTGAATATTTACCATTTTTATTGATTTTATATAGTTTTTTTATCTAAAAAAAAGCTCTTAATACTTCACCATTTACTCCGAATGTCCTCCTATATCGAAATTGTAACTACAGACTACAGGTAAAATTAATTCACATTCACACGCAATTCTACAAAATGCACAGGTGGTTGAAACGCCTAGTTTTAAGTGACACTCTTAAAATTCTTTGCATTTCTGGAAAACATAAGTAAAACACAATCTTGAATTACATTATCAACTAACTCTGTTACTTCCTTTTATTACAAAACACAAGGCGTTGCGATCTCACTAGAATCTTTCTTACAGAATCTAACCCCAATTAAAATTTTAAAACGTTCTTAAACAGACCAACTTTTTTAGAAAACCTTCTTTAACATGGATATCACAGGAGATTTAAAAACAACGTTTTTAATCCACATTAACAAGAAACAATAGATAAATGTAATTCCCCAAAAATTCACAATAAAAAGAATGATGAATTAAAAACGTTGTTTTTAAATCTCCTGTTAGGCTAAGCGCGCACGAGAGACTTTTGTCACGGCGACAGAGACAAAAGTATCTCCCTGGCTATTGCAAGAAGCTAGAGCGCGCGCATAGGCGACGAGACTCTTGGCGGATTGCCAAAAATCTCACCATACAAATGCATTGCTCTCGTGTGACCTAGTGTTTATAGTCACCGTGACAGAAGTCTCTAGTGCGCGCTTAGCCTTACTCATTCCACAAGAAAAACCTGCCTATATGGATATCCATCCCATTTGCTTGAACAACTATCCAAGGATTTTCCATTTCAGGAACTCTTTTTATAAGATAACAACTTGAACATTATCCTCTTCTTCTATACCAGAATCTTAATTTAGGGTCCAGAGCTAGGAACACTCCTCTCTATGAATTGTTTATTTTTCGTTTCCTGATTTAAAATTGAAAACACAAAAAGATTGTAGAAGATATTTTTTGAACTTAAAGACTCTTATTCCTAGAAAACATGGAAAAATCTTCACTCTTCAGCAAGATTTCCTTGAGTCAAAGTGCATTGACCACAACAGCCAAGGAGCCAGAAAGACAACTAACGCACAATGCATCCTTGAATTGTTAGAGATGGAAAGTGGAAATGACCCATTCATCAATAAAACTGACGGGTTCTCTGTTTTTTCTTTTTTTTTTAAGAATGGACAAGAGTTCTGAAGAGCTATCCATCATTTGATGCGGAAAGGGGTAATTTCGGTAACGAATTGGATTTCTTAGCTGTCTTTTGAACTGAAATCTGTTGAGAAGTGGTTTCAAAATATTCCAGTCTGAATGACCGGGAAGCAACACAAAAAAAGAGTCCAAAAGAAAACTTTTATTTCATCTTCGAGAGCTGAATTCCGTGACTGTTTTTATGCTTGACTTTCACGTGCAACTTGATGTTACGTTTTATGATTGATACTGGTTTGAGTATAGCGAATATAAATCGGACTAAATATTTGTTCAGTTCAGCCTGCTCTATTTTCTGGATTATAATTCTTCTTTTTAACTTTATGCTTTATGTTCATAAAATCTGTTTTCAGACTGCTTTAATTTAACCAAATTTTTATTACCAAATCATATAGTTTTTTTCATATAAAAGCTATAACCGCGTTCGGATTGGTCAATTGATAAAATTGGAAGTTTGGCTGGGGGATTTTGCTTTGTTTATATTTATATTTATGGTTAGAATTCCTCCCATATTAGTAACTAAACATGAAGTACAGAGATCAAGATCGGAACACACTGAGCGACTCAAATCGCGCGACCCTTAAAAAAGTCGTTAAGATCCTTATCAAGATGAGGGGACTGAGGCTTAACTCCATGCTAGAGTCTCATCTTGATCCAAAGACCTTCACCATTGTTTCTTCCACACGAACGACCTCCAAACAGACCCAAGTTAAAGCCCTCGCCTCCCACTTTTTCAACTCAATGATGCAAATACATCGACCAAATACGAAAAAAAAAGAAAAGCCGGACACGCCATCTCCGAATTCATCACCCTCGACAACCCAATTCCTTCCAAAGAAGACAATTCCCCCCACGTGAAAGATCTGTGACACTCACCAATCGATTACAACAATCCAACAACTAAACTCCACCGTTATTAGCGGGCGCCTCCTATCGGCATTATCAGGTAACTGACCCTGGGTGTCAGTGACCTTGAACGGCAAGGTTGATCTCTGATGGGTTCACAAAATCGTTTTCTTTCTTCATCCATCCATTCCACTCCTCCTCCATAGAGATCCTCATTAGCATGATGTGCCAGAAGAAAAGATCGTGTCATTGCGATTGCGGCCATTGTTTGTTGGAGAGAAGTGTAGTATTTGTTTTTTGTCGGCTGGCTTCTCTAAAAGGGTGTTTTATTTTTACACAGATCTATCCCGCCGCCGGGGATTTCGAAATTCATTTCGGACTTGGAGGAGTTTAGGTGATGTGGTGGTGATGGGTTCAACGCATTGTTGCGTCGAATGTTGTGGAGTGGGTTTCTCTCGAAAGAGCAGAACTGGTTTTCTGTCTGTCTATTTCTTTTGGGGAAGATGTCACAATTTTTTGATTTCGGGATTTTGTGTTGGAGAGGGAATTGCTTTTATTGTTAGAATTTCGTGTCTGACATCTTCAGTATATCGCTTTGTTGCGTATCGATTTCCAAAATGGCACAGGGTCCAATTTCTGATGCAATCCTTTCTTGTTGTTGAACTAGACATTTTCGATAACTTTTAAAGACTTAAAAGTTTGTTTTTTATGGCTTGATAGTTTCTCCATAAGAATTTCATAGGCTAGAAATGGCTATCTCTATAAAACACTAAATCGGTTTTTTTTGTTGATAAAAGCAAAAAAGGGGATGCTTTAGGAGAAAAAAATATTATTTTAATAATAAATTAATTCAAGCAATGGTTAACTGTACATGTACTTAGTATCATTAAGAGTAGAGGATATAACCGTATTTTAACTATAGCAAAAATTAATTAGCAAAAATGAATAATTCAGGTAAAAGATATTTCTAGAAAAGTATCAGGAACTCTTGTGTAGAAAATTGAATTTTGATGTTTTTAAGCCTTTTCTCTACTCGGAAGGGAAAGTGATAAAAGGTTTGTTTTAATACTACTTGTACTTTACATATTGGAAAATTGTCAATCGACAAGTAGCCTTTTTTATAAGTTTTTATTAAATCTGTAGGGACTTGGTTTCGCCTTTAGATAATTATATAACACCAAAATATTACATGCATATACGATATCTTTGTACCCTTGCAACATCTCCCCCTCAAACTGAAACAATGACCAAGACCCTGGCGTGTATCCAGCACGGTTCCAAGAGGGGGGCACTTTTCTGTAACATCACCTTTACCTTTTATGACAAAATTTTTTTAAATGTTATTGATTTTCTAAAAAGCACCACGCAAGATCGACCCCCTTCCTTGTGTTAACGCTGAGGGTCATGGAGGTTCTCCCCCAGAAAAAACTTTGAAATTTGAGTTATCGTTCCCGCACATCCTCACATTTTACAAACAAGTAACTATCGATAGAATAAACTCCAAAAGAAAAAGTTACGCAGTGGTGAAATGATATGAGAGTTTTTGGGATAAATAAATGACGACGATTTTGAACTTCCATCTCTCAAGGTCGAAGAGAAGGGTCCTTCCTTAAGATGATGTCCTTGACCTCACTTGCCCCTACAGGTGAACGCAGCAGGTTTGGAAACAGCAGGCCATAGACAGATTTCTGGTTCTCTCCACAACGTTTTCCTTTCGGAGAAGAGATAAGAATTCCAAAAAAACATATCGCAAGAGTTCTTGATAAAGATTCGACTAGTGTAAACGCACATGTGCTCAATTTACTAAGTCTTTTTGCAGCTGATGCAAGTTGGGTGTGTGAAATTGTTAATGCATGATCCAAATATATAATTAAATATTTGATGTAAGATAAAAATAGTTTTAATAGAAAAAAATTGAAAAAAGTAAATATGCAGAGAATATGAGAATATCTGATTAATTAATTTTTATTTTATGGGTGTTAACGATAGCAAAGATGAGGTGTAAAAATTTTTAGTGTTTGTTTTTTAGATGAAATTAGCTAAAACTTCTTTTTAATACCAAACAGGAAAATATTTGCATGAAAACGAAGTTCTATGTGTCAAGAGTGTGCTTCGTTTTATTTTTGTGCCTATTTTCAATTCTATATACGTATAAAAAATTTTAACCAACTAGATCTGTTAAATTGAATACTGATTCTAATTTCTACATCAAATGTTAAGTTAATTTGTTTTAAAGTAGGTACATCCTCAAAATGCATGTTACATAAAAAGGTATAAGATCATAATAATGGGTTATCTTATCACCATTAAAATGTGATTATCTGCCATTACGATTATACCGGTATAGGTCAAAGGTCAATTACTTAATTTTATGATCTGTCCAGGGTCGATGCCGACGGGACATTCGAGAAAGAACCCCCCCGACCTTTTTCTAGACGTCTGTGTCCGAACGCCGTTTCGCAAGGACAACAATTTCCACACACACCAACCTCCGAAAAAAACTTATAAATCCAGCAACAACGCAACAAAAACTCGACTGAGGAGGAGAACCAATATTCCGTATGGGGAACGTTCTGGCTGCAGACGACCTGCTGCCAGATGGGGGAGGGGTGAGTGACTGCTCGGCGGGAGGCTAGGGTTGGTTGACCTACTCACTCGCGACGAAAGGGTTTTCGTCCGAATTTTCTCTCCCTCGCATCGATGAGACTGATGGATTAGATGCGATCTGGACGTAGTAAAATGGATTAATCCGATCCGTCCGTTGTGCTTTCGGGACGGCAGCTAATTGGACTGTTGCTGGTGTTTGTGTGAATGTTTTTTTAATGATTGGGATCGGACAATTGAATGTAGTTCGCCAGAAAGAAATACCGTGGCGTGTTTTGTTTGCATGGCTTTAAGGGGCCATCCATAAATGATGTCACACTTTTTTTGCCCATTTTTAACCCCCTCCCCCCCTTTGTCACAAACTGTCACACTTCCCCATACCCCCTCCCCTCCCCCTCTGTCACATGTCACGCTCTTAAACCAACAATATGTCTAATACACTAAAAACTTCGAAGAACTTCGAGAAGTTCTTCAGTTTAACAGAAAACTAAACGCTTTACTAATCTTTACTAAATATTTCGACGTATCAAACCTCCATACTTTGTTTATGTATACCAAAACAGTGATTTTCTCGCCTTTCAAAAGCACGGCATTAAAATACAACGCCAACAACTCCAACTCCATCACGATTTTTACTACGTTTGTCACTCTTGTATTGATGTTTCAAAAGGGCTGATGAAAAATTCATTTCTTGGCGGCAGAGAAAACGCATTTTGCCACCACGCTCAAACAAGTACGTGCCGCCGGCGGAGGAAAAGAACAGCTCAACCCACATCAGAACCAGTTATCTGTGCGATCCTGTTCTTTTTTTTCAAAACTGCGGTCTGGTGGAGTGTTTTAAATCTGCGTAATTTATGTTTTGAATTTTGTAGCAGCGCCAACGGAGTGTTGTTTGGAAGTCGTGCAAATGCCAAGAGTTGTCACCATTGCCTCATCTGGTATTTTTCTTTATAAGATGATTTTTCGAGGAAAAACCCGTTGTAGATTCAGGTGTGTGGCGTTGGTGATTTAGATTCCCTGATGAGTGGCTGAATGATACGAAAAGTGACTTATTAATTTCCTGCCTTTTTTCAAATTAAGGAGTTAAACTTAAGGTTTTAGTAATTTTGTGTTTGAAATTATTAAGTACACGAAAGCGTATAATTATTTAAATACCTAATAGTATGGTTCTAAATTCGTGTAAAAAATCTTAAGAACTGGGGTTGGGGTCAAATTTGCAATCTGATAATGCAGATTTGGATTCATGTGGAGTGGATGAAAGGAATCATGTGCTATACTCTCTATTCATTTTGAATAGGCGCCTGAGAAATAGTTGCTTTCCCCCTTGGTAAAATCGTAACCATGGTTATGCTCTTTGCGCAGCCAACAGTAAGCCTTCTTCGCCATCACTTTGACGTTGATAGTTGCCATGGTTACAGATTCAGTGGTGGGGGAAGGAAATGTACTCAGGCGCCAATTCAAAATGAATAGAGTACAGGTGTCCCAGGCTTTAAAATAATGCTGCAAATATGGAAAAGAGTTACTTAAGAATCCTTTTTAAATTTTATATTTATGAAGCTAAAGATAAATCTTTATGATTGGAAAGGCATATTTATCCATACCTTCAACACTGAAATATCCCTAAGGTTTCTAAAAATATTTATGAAACAAAAACATTTTAGCTTAATGACTGTATGTCTTGATTGAAAGAGTACTACATTTTTAAGTGAATAAGAAAATTTAACCATTTATAGATTCACCAAGGTATACACAAATAAGTACTATTAACACTTGGAGGATTTTTTTTTGTAATTCATGACAGTTTATAACAACCGCGACTGGGAATATGGCCGTAACTTAAACTTTTGAGAGTTTTGAGAAGTTTTTTCAACTAACACAGTAAGTACATCACTAAATCGAGGGAACTAGTGATGGGCGATTATTTGAGGAGTTAACTCAGTGAACTAACTCCTTAAACTGAGTGAAGGATCAAGGAGTGGGGAAAAAAGAGTGGTAGCTCAGTTGTACTTTTTAAATTTTACCTTTTTAAGATTTAATTTGTGGTATTACCTTGAAATCCTTGTGATATTACCTCCAAGAAACACTAGATGGCAGCACGCCGCCGGCTGCCGGTGATTATCATCTATGAGATGAGCGAGCGAGGAGTGCGCCTACGTAATCCGTTGCCATAACAACCCACTTTGATCAGAAGAACCGAAGGAATTAAGTCTTCCTTTTAGGAGTTGAAAGGAGTTGACAGAGTTAAAAGAGCTGCTTGCTCCTAGTCTCCACTCTTTGGGAGTTATTTGCTGTGTGCTCTCAACTCCTTTGATCCCAGGAGAGCTGGGATTGGGAGCAGATGGCCTCAGATCGGTCTTCCCACTCCGACAATCCCACTCCCAGGGATCAGATAGTTTATAAGAGTTAATTCCTCACTCCCAGCGGTTTCTTAAGATCGATTTTTGGAGGCCATGATTGTTTAGGGGTCATCCATAAATTACGTGAGGTTAAAAAGGGGGGGAGGGGGTTGGAAAAATCTCACCAAATCTCACCAAGGGGGGAGGGGGGGTCGATTAAAATCTCAAGTCAATTTTTTAAGTTAGAAATTATACGATTTTCTTTATATGAAGCACAAAATGTAAACGAAATTATTTTTAAAGGTTGTAGGTAAATCTCACGTGGGGGGAGGGGGGGGGGTCCAGCAAAATCTCACTAAATCTCACCAAGGGGGGAGGGGGGCCCAGATTTTGAAAAAAACACCTCACGTAATTTATGGATGACCCCTTATTATACACCTCTTCTATACGGCACTGTGAGCGTGATTATACATTGTCTTAATCACAATGTTTAGGTTGACAAAATTTGCTGCACACAATTAAAAAAATATTTATGGTTTTATATTCTCACGATTATCAAGTTCTAATAATCCTTTAATATTTAGATATTCCATTAAAAATTTCGACGATTAAAAAAGATTGCGAAAAGATGAATTTCGTTAAACGAGCTGCCATTATTGAAAGGCATACATTTACTACTTCTGACAGCTATTGTTAATTAAAATACTAGTTGTTAATAAAAAATATTTGATCTTAAACGAAAGGATTGCTGTATAAATTAATATTTTAATGGTTTAGCAGTGTTTTATTTGATTGATGAGGCGATTGATTTGGATTTAAAAATTAAATTTTCAACTGATTTTTGAGAATTGAAACACGAGCTATGCTTGTCTACCTCTACCAGCTATGATGGTGTCTTCAAAGGGCGGGAAGGAAGGAAGGGTTTGTAGTTCATTTCCGAGAATGTTGGCGTCTTGCCAAAACCTTCTGCACTTAGTGTGTTTTTTGTCTCAAACTCGCCATTTTTTAGATGAATGAGTGATTAAAACTAAATTACTTATTAGAAAAATTGTACTGGTTTTTCATTCTGGTGACCATTACTTTCCAGTAAATTTAGAATAGTTAAAGTTTGCAGTAGAATGTTCGCGGATGAAATTGGATTGGATGCCTGAATTCGAATTGTAAGATAGGTGGTTATTTTTGAAGTGAGTATTTTTTCTTTTGAAATATACCTAGTATTGCTGATTAATATATTAAACTTGATGTGTTAGTGTCTGAATATTTGGTTCTACGGTCGTTTCCCCTACTGGGGAATTTCCTTTCCCTCTTTCTTCTGTTTTGTAGGTAGGTTTTTGTTAGTAAATTGTTAAAAAAATTTCCAGTAGGCGAAATATTAAAGGTTTATTTCCGTTTTCGTTTACAGTTCAATATAAAAGCTTTTATTTTTTGAATGACTTTTCCGGCATACTTTTTAGTTGATATATGTGCGTAGTTAAGATTAAGAAGTTATATAATACTAGCGCTGACGCGCTAGACACGGGCTTCGCCAGTCCATACGTAAAAAGGAGCATTTTTATGTTCATACTACAACAATCGAAGTTATACCTTCAACAATTAATATTATATTATCTTTAATTACAACAATTGGTGGTTTTGCCATGATGTCATGGTTTAGGAATGAAATACGGGTTTTTTTAGCCGAAAATAGACCAAAAAAGTTGTTGGGATGCTTCAATTTCAAATTATTATTCTTCAGGAAACTTTCTGGGAGCGAGTAGCTTTCTGGTATGGTTTAAAGTGAATGTAGGTTCGAAAAGTTTAAAACTAAAACGGACTTACATTCAGATGAGCATTCATTTATGTATATAGATTTTGGGAGTTACTGAGTTACATTAAAGAGTTAACTCCTTAAGGTGAGTGAGTTACTCAGATCTGATCTTGCAAAAGAGTTGAATCGCCCATCACTAGAGGGAACACAACTTCACGATCGAATCGAATCAACACGCAAGAATAAAAAGAAATCTCCACCAATTTTTCAAAAAAAAAGAGGAGACTGATCCAACGAGCCTATTATGTGCGAGACAGAACCGCTAAATGAAAACAAACGCAAAAGTATCACGTCAAAAAAAAGACACAAAGATCCCGTCTCCTGTCGCCATTCTCATCGAATCTCTGAGGAAAACAACGCCATCATAAACTACAACACAATCCAGTTCCATCCGGATGCGTCTGTATATGCATCACCACCATTGTGTGGGAGTCGAACCCTCGTCCTTGACAGAAACATTTTTAAAAAATCCTGAAAAAGTGTGAAGGACAGGTGAGGAGCTTGACCCCTATGGGAGAAATTGGTCGATTATTATGTTATACCCCTGTTTGATATCTGCGCCAATAATTGCTTATGCGTTTCCATTCGCTGATCTGGCTTTTTATTTGAGTTTTATTGGGTCGTTTCGTAGGTTGGTCGCACGTGGAAGGGCATCTGTTACGTGCTTTGTGCACGTAGCTTTTCTGGTCTGAGGTTTGTTTTTTCGGTTAAAAAATTAGTTGTTAGAATTTGTAAAATTAATTGAGTTGATTACTTTTTGTGTTTCTAGTTTATTTATTTGAATTTAATGCAATGGGAAACTCCTTTTTCTAAAAAAATAGTTCAGTAACCAAATACGGTCAGGGTCACTGTAAAGTGCCGAAGATCAACATCAATGAAATTTTACATTGAATTCTTCTTTGAACCAAAAAATAACTTGGGTGGATGGTATACATTTTCCATGGATAACATTTAGTTATTTCATTGTATTCAGTAAAGAAATTATAAATTGACTTCACATTAACCTAGTTGTCGTTAAAAAAGGATTCTCTAAAATATAATGTTAACTATAAACATTTTTGGCATGCGAAACCAATTATTCCTTTAATTTCAGTAAAAAAAACTATTTAAACCTCAAATGTAATAATTCATAATAAAAAAAGTTAAAAATCCCCCTTCCTATATCTTGAAATTCGCAAAATAATTTGTAAAAGTATAAATTTTGTACCCACCAGGTTTCGAACCTGGGACCTTCCGCGTGTTAGGCGGATGTGATAACCACTACACCATGGGTACACGACAGTTTTGGAAAGTTTGCTTTCTTAAATTGGACATCGCCCAGACGACCGAACGCCAAATGGGGTTAAGGTTCTTGGAGGTCTTTTTCGGCAGCTTAGTTTTCCACGACACTCTTTGTTCTATTATTTAATGGATATTTTGTTTTTTAATTAATTATGGATCTCAGAGCTTTACCAGGAGCTTCATCGGTTTTTACTTGGGGACTGTTTTGTTTTATCAGATTATATTTTAGCGCTTTAAATTTTTTAACACCTCTAAAATTGTGTGTCTATGCTAAAATCGGGTTTGTCATCAAATTTTTGAAGTTACATCACCTCCTTAAGAATAATATCGTTAATATAGGATTCTAGGGAGCATTCACCCCCTGCCTCCCCTAAATCACGATCCTACTTTTTATAATTAACGTAAGAAACTTGAAACTATTTAATTAGGAGGTTCAGGTTATTAGAGACACATTTTTCTGTTACTAATGATTGAATTTAACAGTGGCGGCTCGAAGGTAAAATTATAAGGGGTGCCGGGGGTACCAAATTGGCAACGCATTTTAAGTGATTAATGCCACAAATAGTATTTCTATTAAAAACGTGGAAAAAATCAAATAGAAGAGATGGGAACAATATTTAATTTCGATTTCACACTTAATAAGCATTAAAAAACTGTCTCTTACCTTTATTTAGCTGATTATTACGAAGATGAAGATTATCAAGCGAAGATGAACTAATATTTACATTTCAAATTCAATTTGTTCATAATAAAAAGAAATAAAAACTTGGCTACAAAAAAGTAAACATAAATCTTTAACTTGTCGAAACATCCGACCGAAAAGATTTTTTCACTGTTGAAAAGAAACAAAAGAAGCTATAAATAAAAAATTTAAACACTGTTGGAGTGAGAAAAGCTAAAAACTGCTCTCTCAAGAGAAAAAGCTATCATTCTTTTGGTTAGGGCTGCTAAAAAGCAGCCCCTTTTCTCTTAACAGATTCGAATGCTAAATTCTTGATATTTGGATTCTGCATATTCCCAATAATCCCCATTTTCAATTCGAATTATGCCTCTCCTTGAATGTTAAACATATTTTGGTAAACTTTTTTTCTATAATTTCTCAAATCTAAAGCTATGAAACGGACTAGCTTCGAAACACTCTGTATGAAGGAGTTCTTGAATTTCTATCTATCTTGAATCTCTTGCCTCAATGTTCGTTAAATGTGTCATGGTACAGAGAATAAAACAAGTGCTCTAAAAAACACTATTTTTTTGCTTTGTAATATAAAAAGCACTCAACATGTGTTTTAATAAAAAATATGTATTATTTCAGTCATTTTAATTAAATTTTGTTTTCTCTATGCATTTCGGAAATTTAACTCCGTTGCAATTTTTGAACATTTTAAACTTTTTTACCTTGCTTAAAATAACTGCTTTACCTTTTTGAAACAAGTGTTAAAGTGTGCCTAGATCAGTGGCGGATCCAGGGGGTGGCACTCTGGAAAGTGCCCCCCCTTGGAGACCCAAAAAGGTTCTCAAAATGAGCAAAAACCCAATTTTTTCAGTTCAAAATTTTTTCTGGGGGAGGACCCCCATACCCCCCATTAGTATCAGAATGGGATATTCAGTGTTTATTTTTAGGAAATCCCCAACATTTTGAGTCAAAAAGTAAAGGTAATAGTGTTGAAAAGTGCCCCCCTTAGACTCAAAACGTTCCTAAAAATGAGTTAAAACCCTACTTTTACACTTCAAATTTAAATTTTTCTGGGGGAGGACCCCCCCATATCCCAATGCCAATGGTACCACAAGGGGATCTTGTCTGGAAAAGTGCCCCCCTTTGGAGCCATGCTGGATCCGCGCCTGGCCTAGATAGCCTAGACTCCAATTCATCAAATTCTTCTATTCCCTGTTAATAAATAAAAGTTACCTGTTTTGAAAAGAAAAGTGTATAAACTCCTTCATTATTAATTAATAAACATTCAGTCACGCGAGCCAGGGTAATTGGAAGCGAAAATAACAACAGAAATTCCCACGAGATGCTCAGGAAGTCAACACAGAAATTTCGGCCAACGCCCATCGCCAACCAACAAACCGAACAACACAACTCTATCTGCACGACCTAACCAAAGAAACCTCACCATGCGCCTGTTTCCAAGGCGGACAAGAGAGGAAAAAAAGAAAAACCATCAGCCACCAAGGCAAAAACGGTTGCAAAACCATCTCATTTCCTCGGTAAAGAGAAAGCGTTGGGCAACTGGTAGAATGGCCCGCAAAAATTAAAAACAACTGTGCTGGAAGAATAACAACAACGGCGGCGAAAAAGAGCAACAAATCCGGCAAAGCGTGTCTTGTGGAAAATCGGAACGCAGCAGCTGACTTCCGCGTGCTGTTTAGTTGTTTGCCGTCGTGTCACCATAGCAACAAGTTCTACCAAGAATCTCGCTCTCTTTGGATTTGGGTAGTAGAAGTTAGCATCATTTCACAGAGCCTTGGATGGATACCAGTTATTAAGACGAAAAAGAAATTCGCCGTTTTAGGCCTTGGACTTCTCTGTACTTGGGGAACTTCGTTGGGAATTCTTTCACGGTCGTTGTGGGGATTTTTGGAAGGACGATTTTTCTGTTCGGGTCATCTCTCCTGCATATGGAACATTTTAAACAGTTTTAAGGGGTAGTGGAGGGATTTTTTAAAAATGCTTACCTTGATTGAGAAAATTATGAAAAACTTAAAAATTTTTATTGGCTTTAATCTTTTTTTATGAGCTAGTCATTTGAACATTTAATCCGGAATGCATACTGTAAAATTTTGATGTGGGCAACTCAAATTTCTATGAAAAAGAAATTGAGTCATATCATTAATAAAAATAGTTTATAGAATTTTTGTTTTTGTACTTTGAATGTAATTAGTGATAGTGGGGAACAAACCTTAATGTGTTCAAAAAAATTGTAGGTAAAACTCCTTCAATTTTCAGAAAGTTAAAAAGAGGGAACCGAGGACATGAATGAACCAGCTCCCTTCTTAAAATAAAGATATTTTTCCCATTTGAGTTTGTACTTTGAAAAAAAAATGGATAACTTCGAATGATTACCACAATTAAGAGTATTTTACTCTTTTTCCTCTTTTGTATAACTATTTTTAGTTCAAGGAAATGAACTATTTCTAAAGGATTCAGAATTGCGATTAGTGTTTTGAATCACGTCAAAATAGCTTTGACGAACAAAACCTTCAACGAAAATAATAAAAACTCCCGTGGATTTTTTACACCATTTTAACATGAATACGCAAAAAATTATGTATCTCATCAGAAATATGGATCCTCCAAAGCTTAGAATTGTATTTTTCTCTTACTAGATGAGGTAAGTTAAGAAACACAAATTAATTCCTTTAAAAAATCTAAAAAATGTTTTTGTAAAGGGAGTCAATCAAAATGACCCTATATACCTTCTCAAATATCTTTTCTGTTATTTCTCACCCCTTTCCTTAAGTGCCATCCATCCTCTTTCTCTTAACTTCAACTAAACGCCATTACCTTCCAAACCAAACTTAATGTTCCATCCGAGAAAAAAAAAGTCCAAAAAAAGGTGACAGAAAGAGTATTTCAAACACTTGTTCCTGGCAGAAAGGGTCGAAAAGAGCGCTCAACAAAGCGATAATAAAAGACCCCGATTGAAACGGATGAAAAGCTAAGCGCACCTCCTAAAAACGGAAGCAGGAGCTCCCCATCACCATCTCATACATATAAATTAACACGTGGAAATGGAAATTGAACGAGCGAACGCAGAGGCAGCGCCATCTACCGGACTGACTGTCGGTGGCCCATCACGGCTCGGCTTATCTGCGATGATTGAAGATTAATAAATTAACTTTCGTTTAAAGACATGTTTCATGTTTTTGCAAGTGTTTTCTTATTATTATTATTGAAGAAAACTGATAACAAATAAAAGAATCCTTAGTTTAAGAAAATAGGGATTTTTAAATATTACGTTTATGGAGTAATGTTAGATTTTAACTATCCGCATACTTCCGGATTTCGATCTCAAAGTTTTTTAGCAATGAAACTTGCATATTATTTGGCAGAAAAGATATAATTGTTCGATTCCGGTATTTATTATGTGAAACCATTTTGAAAAATGTAACTTCTTCTACTTAGCAAGTTTTCTATTCTAATGTTACGGGCAAAGTGATTATTGGGCATTATTAATAATCCCCAGAGTGGAGGCGGTCAAAGGCATTATTAATAATGCCCGATTTATCACATTGCCCGTAACATGTATACCTGCGAAATAATATTTAGAGGAGGCTATTTACATATTTAATTAACTTTCTTACAACTTACTTTTAAAAATTAAAAGTAACTTACTTTTAAATTAAAAATTAAATATCTCGAAGCTCATTCAGACGTATCCCTTTTGTGCTCAGTTTGGAGCAATCATCCAAAGTGAAAAGCGTAAATTGGCGTTTCACTCTTTAACCCTTCGCTTTTCTTTTTTCTCGCCGGAGTGAATCACTGGATGAACAGTGAAAGTGAAACTGTGAATGAGCCTTTACGATGTTCTACTTAACGATTTTCTGGCATAGACCGTCAGTGCACAATAAAAACTAATTTCTATTTAAAACTTTCAAAATCCAAGAATTGTGATGATGATTGATGAAGTTTATGAATAATTATAAGTCCTCTTGGTTACCTTGCTAGGAATAAAATTTGAAATTTATTTTTTTCCACGATCTAAGGAAAATACTAAATCGTCCTCAAATATAGACATGATAAAATGAAGGTAAGTTTTATTCGATTCGTTTTAATTTTTAAACTAGTACATTACGCGGTCTCGTTAATCGAAAGGAGTATTTGTAAAAGCATATCACAGTATTATAGATTCCATAGATTAGATTTGAACAATTGAGCGTACAAAGAATCGAAAGAAAGTTGTGAAGCTTAGCCGCGAGTGGCCGATTCGATAGAGAAGCGAGATAAAATTAGAAACTTGTTATCTGTGCTGTTGTTGGTCTCCCCTCCTACATGTGTTTTATTTTCCTGGGTGAAGGCCGATCCCATATCGCTGTCGTACCTCATCCCGATCCGAATTTGTTGCATCAAGGACGCATAATATGTAACAAGGTTTTCAATTGGGGAAATGGCGTAGAGGGGCTGTTCCAAACAGAAGCTCTCATTCACTGGCATGGGCTCATGGAATTCTGCCGAACTCAATGGCTGATGCAGTGATCCAAGACCTTTTCTGCTCTGTTAACCCGTACGGTACTTGTCTGATACACGGCGATTCTACTCTGTTGTGTAATTTCTATGCGGGTTTTTTTACATTTTCACTGTGTTACTATCCAAGAGTACATTATCCAGTTTGTGTTGGGATTTCTAAAATAAAAAATATGTGAGGTTGATTTTTGGGAACTTTTTGCTTTTCTTTGCCGACAAGGGGAAAGTTGGCAAAAATGACCAAAAAACATGCTAAGGGGCCATTCATTAATTACGTAAGGGTACCGAGGGGGAGGGGGGGTTGGAAAAATCTCTACATACCCTTACTTGGGGGTGGGGGGTCAAACCCATTTTTACGTAAGATTTTTCAAGTTAATGTAAACAAATTCCAATTATTCTAATCAAATTACTATTGAATAAACCCAGAAAACCTTAAAAATGCTGACGACCTCGGTATCTTATCGAAGCTTTAATTTTAAAAAAAATGAAGGTATATCAGATGTATCTTTTTTATTGGAGTAGCATTAAGTTAAGATAAAAAATAAAACTGTTGAATCCATCAAAAGTCAAAACAAAAGCAAAAAGAGAGAAATCTTTATTATTTTGAGAAACGAAATGGAATCTTACGTAAGAATAGGGGGGAGGGGTTTGAAAAATCTTACGTACCCTTACATGGGGGTAGGGGGGGTCAAAAACTGCCAAAATCATCCTTACGTAATTAATGAATGGCCCCTAACGTAATATTGGAATGGCCCTTTTGTTCAAACAGTCACAAGGACAGTCATGCGTTTCGGGACACATCACCATCCAAAAAATTGTTCAGCTTTGAGACGACTAGACTTTTATCCCCCGTCAAAGCTTAACTAACATCAACTTTTCCTTTTTCGATCAAAGAAAACGACCGGTACAAATCTCCCCCCCCAGAAATATTCATCTTGCTTCGCCACTAGCAACGGTCATCGTACTTATTTATAAAAGGACGGTTTGAAAGGCGGGAATAATAAGCCATTACATGCACAAGCACCTAACAACAGAATAACCGTCTGGATGGAATAAACCGTCCCAATTCGCTGACGCCCCTTCTGCCCACGCCAACCGGTTGTTATCGACCGACCCGCCGTACAGTCGAACACAAATTTACAGGTACCCATTACCACAACCTGTAGAATGCATAATTGCTGTCCGTCCGAAAGCACCCGTTCTGCAACTAGGCGGTACCGACTCCATTAATTCCAAAGGAGAAACCCTCATCGATGCAACCGAATCTTGTCAATTAAAGCCTATCGCGTCGATTTATTTATCGAAAGCAAGCACATTTTGAGGAACCGTTTGAGATCGGATCGGAACCGGTTCCGGGGCAAGGTCAGAAATGCCAACACCTTCGCTACGGCGGGGGTACGTGCGACTGCAAGCTGGATTTTCCCATCAAGGTCGCTCTCTGCGATCTGTGTCAGAGCGATTTGACAGATGGGAAACAATTGAAAGTTTTGGGGTAAGCCGAAACCACCGGGGGGAAGGGATGTGGTTTAATTTACGAGGTCGGGAGAATAATTTTGTTGCAAGGCGAGGATGCGCAGAATTCCGTGATAGGTCATAGTAGGGTGACCTAGGAAAGTCGTGAATTTCTCACAAGGAAAGATTGTTATATTAATACACATGGGAATATAGCTGGGAGATACTGAAAGAGACTAATACTAAAAAGAAGAAGCATTTCATTAGCGAAAGCAAAAGCATGTTTTTTTTATTCATGAAGCCATTTTTGTCGAGTTGAGATGTATCAAAACAAAATGTTGCCAAACATAAAAATACAGAAATTAGATTTAATTATTAGAAAGAAATTATATTTAATAAACACACTTCAACTGTCTATTATTTTAATTTTAATTATGAAGATGGAGAAAAAATTATCCATCGAAAAGAAGACCAAAGCTGTTCTTCTCTAAAAGGACAGACGATGTTTTTTCATTGATTCTTATTCAACCCGAAAAAAAAAGGATATCCTTCATACCTTTTATGGCTTAAAAACTTATAACTACAAATGTTACCAGAACTCAAGTGAGTGTGAGAAAGAATACAATAACTGGATGATGCTCAATCCACAGCTTAAACTCTTAGTTTGCTTGATTGTTTACTGAAAAGTAATTTCTTGTTTCACATCTTTAAAGACTTGTTCGAAACGATAAATCACCTGAGTAAACTTTTAAAAATAGAGTAGTGAAAGGATGACAAGAGATTATCGATCCGAAAAACACTTGCAGTGCCATCTAGTGGCAAGTAAAGGAAATCTCCCATGGTTGTGCTCGTTATATGCTAATTATTTATTATTCAAACCTTTTATTTTATTATTATTATTATTATTATTATTATTATTATTATTATTATTATTATTATTATTATTATTATTATTATTATTATTATTATTATTATTATTATTATTATTATTATTATTATTATAACCAAATTTTATTTTATTAACCAGTTTTCAGTTTATTAAAATTTTTTAAAATGCTTAATTCAATGATTAAAAATAATTCATAAATTTAAAATTCTTGTTTTGATCATGATATAAACCATGTGTGGGCAATTGTTTTGTCTCGGGGGCCACTTTATTAAAGAAGAAGCTAACGGCGGGCCGCAGATTATGTAAAATGATTGCATTACCAAGTTAACTTTGCATTTTACAAGTATAATTAAGAAAAAAAATATGAAATAATAATGTGATGCTGTTTCAAGCGGTGATCCAGCGTGGGTCCAAGAAGGGGGGGGGCACTTTTCCAGACCATCACCTTTCTTTTAAAACAAAATGTCAAAATATTGTGAATTTTCAAAAAAAGTATCACGCAAGATACCTTTGTGGTACCACTGAAGGGGGTATGGGGGTCCTCCCCCAGAAATTTTTTGAAATTTGGCTTGTAAAAGTAGGGTTTTAACTCATTTTGAGAACATCTTTGGGTCCAAGGGGAAGCACTGTCCAGAGTACCACCCCTCTGAATCC
Source organism: Tetragnatha versicolor (assembly GCA_024610705.1). Taxonomy (NCBI): domain Eukaryota; kingdom Metazoa; phylum Arthropoda; class Arachnida; order Araneae; family Tetragnathidae; genus Tetragnatha; species Tetragnatha versicolor. Next base: position 20,927,515 of record JANDEH010000002.1, on the reverse strand, counting down.
GCGCCTGTACTATGTACAGTACAACTTGAATAATTTGAACTTAATTTCAATGATTTCTCTTGGTTCCTTCTAATTCCTTCTAGAATTTTTCTTATTTTTCGTTATGTCTTGGCGGGCCACCGAATATCCCTTCGAGGGCCGCATGCGGCCCGCGGGCCGCTATTTGCCCAGCCCAGATATAAACATTTAAACTTTATTTTGAAAATAATCTAATTTCTTGTAGTAGTAGTAGTAGTAGTAGTAGTAGTAGTAGTAGTAGTAGTAGTAGTAGTAGTAGTAGTAGTAGTAGTAGTAGTAGTAGTAGTAGTAGTAGTAGTAGTAGTAGTAGTAGTAGTAGTAGTAGTAGTAGTAGTAGTAGTAGTAGTAGTAGTAGTAGTAGTAGTAGTAGTAGTAGTAGTAGTAGTAGTAGTAGTAGTAGTAGTAGTAGTAGTAGTAGTAGTAGTAGTAGTAGTAGTAGTAGTAGTAGTAGTAGTAGTAGTAGTAGTAGTAGTAGTAGTAGTAGTAGTAGTAGTAGTAGTAGTAGTAGTAGTAGTAGTAGTAGTAGTAGTAGTAGTAGTAGTAGTAGTAGTAGTAGTAGTAGTAGTAGTAGTAGTAGTAGTAGTAGTAGTAGTAGTAGTAGTAGTAGTAGTAGTAGTAGTAGTAGTAGTAGTAGTAGTAGTAGTAGTAGTAGTAGTAGTAGTAGTAGTAGTAGTAGTAGTTGTATTTAATCCTAATGCTACAGGTTTTTTTTAAGTTTAGTATTTAAATTATATTTGCATAACTTTAAATTATTTGTTTTATTTGGTAGTTAAGGTTTTTTTTAAATTAAGGAATTCTCAATGTTTAAAAAAATTCGAGAAAAGAAGTATAGTTCTTCCAAATGATAAAATAACTTATGTACGTTTCAAGGTGGAGTTTCTCTTTTTGGAAAAATAAACAGTTATTTGGCTTATTTAAATGTTAAACTTGTATTATTATCTGGTTATTAAAAATGATTTTTTTACTTCAAGGCTCATACAGGACCCCTCTGTTATTTTGACGAAAAATATCAACTAAATGCATTTTTCGTGGATTTTAACAGGGCAAGTATTCATTTATTTTTGAAGGAAATATTTGGTAATGTTTGTTCTTTATTTGAAAACAAATGTGAATGTCTCTTCTAGAAACTCGATTAATTTTTTGATCCCCCCTATTTATTAAATGATAAAATAATAATTATTAAGTGTTTCTTGTTGAGCAATACCACCCCAAAACGACTAGCAGACGATTTAAGAAGAGTCCGTATCCACAGCTTGCTTTATCAAAGTCACAAATTCGGTTACAGTTTTTCCGACAATTAACTAAATAAAACCCAATTAGTCGCGAGCAAACAGCACTTGATCCTCTTCCGCTGACTGCGTGTCAAGTGGAATGACATTGAGGAAACTAAACTGCAAAATCGCAAGGTTCTAACTTCTCGCGACACACGGCGTAGCTGATTGTCGCCCCTCTGCGAAAAAAGGCCATCACGCACATCTGCCTCTCTGCTCTCTCCTTTCTTCTCTCGCAGACGTCTACCGAGGAGGAAATACCGAATACAGGTGTTCGGGAACAAGACTCGTTTTATTTTGTTTTGCAAGCCGTCTTTTTTTTGTTGCTCTTGTTGGTCTTTCGGCCTCGTGCGGGCCCGACGGCGGGGGACCGTCTTGGATTTCGGTCGGTATGTTTGTGTGCGCGGTGTTTGTTTTGAAGCCGTTTAGCTTGTTGAGAACAACAGCGATCGAATACCTTTTAGGCTGCAGCTAGAGATCGTTTTCTGGCTTCTTGTCAACACGAAAGATTTATGTGCAGGGGGCCCGCTAATAGACCTCAGCTAACCACACAATGGGAAGGTGATATTATCAATGCTCGGAATCTCCCCTCGAATGCCCGAAGGAGCCCGGTCCCATTGTGTGGTTAGCTGAGGTCTATTAGCGGGCCCCCTGCACATAAATCTTTCGTGTTGACAAGAAGCCAGAAAACGATCTCTAGCTGCAGCCTTAAATTCTTTTTCGAGGCAGCCATTATCGTCTTACATTTCATTCCCCGAAGTTGTTTTAACTTTTGTTTTGAGGTTTCGTGTTCATAAATTTGCGTTGTGATTAGCTTTTAAAAGATAGTAGTACGTATTATTTTCGCTTTTCGTCCTGTTTTCTTAACGTTTTGACAACAACAATAAATGCCATTGAACTGATGGAATGCTTTTCGAGACTTGTTCGTTTTGAAGTTTCATATTTATCCATGTTTTCTGAAATTTTAACGAATGTATGAAAAATGTGACTAATTAGTAAATTTTAATATCAAAATCACTCAGCTGTGTTAAACGTATACAACGTATTCTCTCCCGGGGATTTCTCATTTCTGAACAGAGCAGATAGTTTTCTTTAAAAATTAATACCATTCTTACAACTGTTTTTATTTGAAAATTTTGCTGTATATTCTCGCCATCTCTCTCATTTTTTCTTTTATTCTCTTTATCTCTCCTTTTCAATGATGCAACCTTCTAAGGTTAAGACAAGACGCCGGAAAAAAGTTTTGAACACCCGATTCACCTATTCAACTAATTAATCAAAACAAAATGATTCAACCCCGACATCCTTCATCAACTTTCACTTCCCACGAAGAAACACCATATGGATCCAAGCCAGCAGCCAAATCAAGTGAAAAATCCCCAAGTATCCCTCTTGCCGCAAGTGCAGCCATCTGCCCAGAGACTCCGCGCCGGGTAGCGTATTTCCGTACCCTATTCAAATCAGAGCAGTAGCAACCCTAGCGCTGGCTAGGAGCACGAAAACGCCTGACAGCGCCTTCGGAATATTGCCAACCAAAGCGCATGCGCAATAGCTTTCTTTACCAAGCCCACGAACGAAAGTCGAAAGAACCAAGAACGCTGCCGCTTTCATTGTTTACATCTTTTGTTGGTAAGGAATTCTATTTGGAGGTTTATCGTTTATCCTGATTGTAGAATTGAATCCCAGTCTACAGATAACGTAGTTTTAAGGGTTAATTTAGGAAATTCCTTAGATGCAGAAACATTTGTTAAATTTTATTCTTCATCCACCCATACCATTCATCCTCCGAATTAGATGGTGTGCAAAACAGGTCTTACTCAGAGGTAAATTGTTATAATATTTTTAGGTATGAAGATTTGTGTAACTATCTTTTAGTGCTGTTAATTAAGTTATAGTGGTTATATTGGTGTTCAGTAAATTGTGGGTTTGTCAGCACAGAAAGCAAAATAAGAAGGCATATTTTAACACATCCACTATCTGTTGTAGTGACAATAGTAATTGAAACATTCACCTGTATCCTGTATCTGAAGAAGTACATGATAGAATGCTCCATGTTGGTGATGTGTTAAATAAGTAATAATTAAATTATATTTGTTACATAAGACTAAGGCACAATTGTAGTATAAATGTTATTTGGGGAATTTGACAATGTTTGGCGAGACATTAAGGGTTCTATTGCGTTTTATTTATTATTTTATCATATATTTATATATATATATGAGGGTTAAATTCTGTGGTTCAATTCCGTTAAAAGGTCCCGCTAAATACCGCCTTGCTCTTTTGGTCACCCAAAAGTAGAAATATTAGTAAATAATTTCAAACTAAGATAAAATGTTTAGTTAGATCAAAACTGTTTAGTTTATCTTATCAATAAAAATCAGAAAAAATTGTTGATATTTGAATGTATGGCGCTTATACAAACTTGGTGATATTTAGCAGAATTAATCCAATTCTGTTAACGTTCACGTTAAATATACCACCCTGCAATTTTGGGCACCAAAAAGTGGAAATATTGCTTAATAATTCCTAACTCATAGATAAAAATATTAAGTTAAATCAATAACTGTTCTGTTCAATTTTTAGTAAATATTGGATAAATTTATAGATATTCAAATAGATGACATTCATAAATGCATGGTGATATTTAGCTCATGTTAACGAAATTGAACCTATATCGCTCACTCATTTCAAGAATGTCATATCTCAAAAATCAACGATATTTAGTTATGACTGTTTTCGGAAAGCTCTGAAGGAGTACTACAACCCTGCGTAACCCTCATATTTTTAAACTGAATAGTAAAGAAATTAACCAGATTCTTATTATTTATTTTCAATGCAATTCTCAACTTTCAAATGCCTCTCCTGAAAATTTAGGTTTTTTGAGATATGACGTTCTTGAAAGGAGTGAGCGATATTGTTAAATGTTTGGCGTTTTAGCCCATTAGCATTTTAAAACTCATGGTGTGATTAGTGATATTCTTCCTAATCACCTTAAGCATGCAATAAGTGCTAAGATTTACCAAGACTTATGAATCTGATAATCTAAAATTTTAAGTAAAGGATCAATTTTTGGAATACTTCGGCAAAGGAATGACTACTGTTTTATTGTTATCAAATTGTGCTGTGCTCTGTTTGATAAATAATAGGTTTGTTGTATTAGTGGGATAGCTTTTTTGATAAAATGCCATAATTGTAAGTATAGCAAACCCGCCAGAGAAGCAGGAGGTACCAAGCTGAAAAACAATGTTGTTGACTTGCATAAATGAATGAAAGTACGAAGATGTTTCTCTCTAGAATACTGGATGGTGTTTGTTTTTGTATGATCATTTAATGACATCAATAACAAACACTTTTCAGTTGAAATGAAAACTGGATTCCATTGAAAACTGAAGATGGTGATTGGTGGTATTGCTTTTCATTGTCTACACTACAATTATAAAATTTTTGTTCCCTCGTTTAAATTTTTCCTTAAAATTGTCAGAGGCATTTGTATTAGTAATAATTTACTATATGTATTATCTGTTATCTTTTCTGCTTAATCTGATGAGCATTACCAAATCTCAAACTGTGGCACTGAATCAGAGTTACTGGTTGGTAGATGGGTTAAAACATTAGAATATAATTTACTTTCATATTATAAACTTTAACACTTACAATCAGTGGTGGCTTATCCATAGCAGAACCCCAGTGAAAATAAAATAAAAATGGAAAAATTAATAACATTCTATTCCACTTATACTCTTTTCAAGGTGAGTTTCCATGCTATTTTAATTGATGTCTTAATGAATTAATATCTTAGTTTCAATGCTTTACAAATGTTTTGCCTTCTACAGCAGGAAGGCGAACACAATTCTTCCTTACGACAGCCACTCTTGGCTTCCCATGCGCACCAAAAAAAAATAAGTCTGCCTCAGTTTGCCTTTCTTCGTTTTAGCTTTACTTGCTTCTGATTTTTTCATGCATTTTCATTACTTATATTTTTAAAAATAAAAATATCTTAGTTTTGGGTTCATAGGACATTCTATGCCAAACAAGACATTAAAAAGTCAGGCAAAGGTGAATAGCAGGGTTTGGAATCAATAATTATAATAAACTAAACAATAATTAAAATTCTTTAAATTATATTTAAAAATTTTACATCTTATTAAAATTACTGATGTTTTCATGGCAATCTATATTTATACTTTTAGTTGGGTTTCCATTCTAAATTTTTTATACATAACAATAAGAATATTTTAATTATATTTTATCGCTAATCATTTTAACTCTTTTAGTATTAGCTTCCCCAAATTTTCCATAAGATCCAATAGTGATAGTTATTGAAAGGATTAAAAATTTATAGTAACTTATTGTACTTTTATTCATTTACTCTTTTAGGACAATTATTTAACCAATGAGAATAAAAAAAATAATTTTTTAAATTAAAAATCAGCAACCGTGGAAAAATTACAACTGGTTAAGGGAGAGTTACTGCAGCAATTTTTATTCATGTAGCACTAATTAAATTTTTAAAGTAAATTGAATTTGCAGGTTAATACTTATTAATTGTTGGTGCATTTTTACTGGACAAAATTCTTACTAAGACTGATAAAGATAAAATCAAATTTATTATATACACACAGACAAACAATACAAAATAATGTTAACAAATCATATCACCTGGAATCGCTGATCCATATATAGGTGAAATGTAAATATAAAATCGACAAAAGAAAAAAATTATACAAAACATGATAAAGTGACAAGAAAAAACTCAAGAATTTTCAAAATTACAAAAAAACTTTTAATAGTGGGATGGCGAAACGGTGTCAGGTGGTATATGCAATGTTTCAGTCATATTAAAAGAACTGTTCAATTACGTTAATGAAAATAAAAAGTTTTTAAAACGTTTTTTTTTTTAATTATCGGTTGTACTGTTAAATATCAAGGGGTAAACTATTGCAGAATTTTGGGCCTATGTATGAAAATGTTTTGTGCAGGATTTCTTTAGAGGGATATGGAATTTTATAAATTTCATTTGTTTGCCTTATATTAATATATTGTTTATGATTGGCAGTTACAGCATTTAAAAGCAACTTGTTTTTTCCCTTGAAAGCATCCATTTGAGTTAGTCAATTACTAAATTTATGTCTTAACGTATAAATTGTTTTGTATCACTGTATATTTATATGGATTTGGCTAGGTACTGTACATTTTTAATAGTGTGTATCTGTATAATAAATAGAATGTACAAAATAGTTCTGGTTTGTTTTTTAGTTCTAATGACAGCATTCATTAAATTTAATACTATAATACAAATATTGAAATGTTATTGAACTATTTCAGCAATGCATCTAACTTTCATAAGATTGAATAAATTTGTATTTATTTATTGATGATGTGTTATTATTTATCGTTTAAAATTTATGAAATCAAGCTTAAAATGTAAAGCTACTTTCTTATGCAATGAAAAGAGTCTAACATCAATGACTTGAACTGTGAGAAAAATCTTTCTCCTAGACTGTCTTAAAAAAACTTAACCATCAATTAAAATATTTTTGTTGAAAACATTTGTTGAATTAATAATATAAAGCAGTATTTGATAGGACATTAGGAACTAAACCTATTTAACATTTAATAGACCATAAGAAATAAATTTAAAAATCATAATGATGCACTAATAATTCTCGCTACTGGTACTTCACCTCTTTCACATAAAAAGGTAATTAATCAAGTCTAAAAGAAATGTTAGGACGCAATATGGCTAGATACTACAAATGCCAAGAATGTTTTCAGAAGCATTTATAAATTGATTACAAATATAAATGTAATAAAAGAGGAAGCAAAAAAGCAACGAGAAAAGACATAAATAAAGGTTTATAAACAACCTTACAGCTGTTTCGGCATTTGGGTTTTCGGTTGTTTTTAAACCTTAATGGCGTCTTTTTTCGTTGCATTTCTGCTTCTTTTAATGCACCTTAGTACAAAGGCTATTATCTCAAATATAAAGTAATAAACTTTCGTAATTTTAATTCTTAAACAATAGTAAACAGCTCCTTCATACCATAGTGGTTTTTGTGTATCTCTCGCTTAGCGCTATTGCGCATGCCCTACGTTGGCGATCCATCAGTTGGCGCCGTAGCTGGTCTAAGCGCTTCAACACAGCTATCCTCGCCAATGCTCTGATTTGAATAGGGTACGGAAATAAGCCGCCGGGTAGATGTGGGGTCGCACCCGCCTCTACCGGGGCAGGTGATGCGCTGAAAATACCGGGTCGCGCGCGCCCGAGACACGTGGCTAGAGGGGGTTCCGTTTGTTGCCCCTCGCCTCGCCCCCTCGCGACCTCAAACGATTGAACCCGTCTCGTTGCGAGAAGCGGGTCGGCTTGAAACAAAGGGGAGGAAAGGTATTGTTTGAGGGGAGAAGAGACTGTTGTTATTTAGGTTATGGGGAGTGGTTCGTCTAATGGTTGTTCTCGGTTGTTAGTTGAATTTTGGTTAGGGATTATTTTTTGTTTGATAGAGTTTTTGAGTGGAGAATTGCAGCATCTCTTAAAAATATGAATATTCAATTTTAAATTAGTATTACAAATTATCTCCTGATTCCAAAAATATGCTTGTCTTTTCCCACAAATGTTTTTCGGTTAATTATGAGATATTTTATTACAGAAAGCGCCTAACAGTGTGACGTCACATGTGCCTTTTGGAAATGTGGGAAACACAGATTTCACCGGGCTATAAAAAACTAGAGCTCAGTTTTTCAAAGCGGAATGAAACAAGAAGGACATTTGACGTTGCAAGCTGTTTCAGCACAGACAGAAAAGGAGCTATTTTTAATTGAAAATAACTTAAAATTTAGAGCTTTGAAAGGTAAATTAAAATGTTTTCTTTGGAAGATTTAAGCCATTCTGAATACGTTAAGATTTTTAAAAAATTTGACTGCAATTATCCATTATTATTATTTTTTATTTATTGAAGTTGGATTTGCTAGTAGGACATGAAGAGAAAAGTGCATAAAAAATAACTATTTCACTGTTTATTGGTTCTGTAAGAATTTAAAATGTGGATTGTGTGTAAGATAAGTTAAGAAATTGTCTGATTTCATACGTTCATTTTCGCGTCTTTTACCAAGTTACCCGATTTTTTCCAATACAGGAGGGGTTGCTTACAGTACGAAACCCCCATAGGGCTAAAAGAATATTTTTTGTTTTTTTTCCCAAAACATTGCTAAAAAGAGTATACTTTTAACAATGCGACTGAATCTTATTTTAATTGTTTATAACCGAGAGTCAAAAAGTAATTTATACCAAATTTATAGTTTATGGATGTCGACTTTTTCCAACAAAATGTAGAGTGCTTTACATAATTTATTTAGTCTTGAAATGCTTGTTTCTCCTCCTTTACACTCTTTAATGCTCCTTTGATTGATATAAATATATTTTTAGTCCCTGAAGACCTTTAATTATATTTTATCATCATTTTTATGTTGATGGTGAATATGGTCGCGAAATAAGCTTAAAAAAATAGATATAATTGTATTGATATTGCGTAACAATGCAAATGAGATGGAAATAAGGGGATGCTACATAAATCAATTCTTTCAACAATCGAAAGCATGCTTGAGGGGGAGAACCGGGTTTTCCTTTGTTGTTTTACATCTAACTGCTCTTTTCGACTTTCCTCATTTTCAAAAAATAAGGCGACTTTCCTCATCCGAGTCTGCACAAATCGCTCACCTTTCTCCCAATTTTTTTTCACCATTATCTCTCTTTTTTTCTATCGTTCTCCTTCTTACCGACGTGACTGGTTTTCTTTTGTTTATCGATTTTCGCCGCGCTCCTCATCTCTAACTGGATTACATAAACCTCTCGTTTGCTGCTTTGCTTCTTTCTTCCCTTCTTTTGTTTTCCGCACAGCCCCCATTTATTCCTGTAATTGCGATTTCGGAGACGGGTTTCGGACACTGCTGGTGTGTTTGCAGCAGCAGCAGGTAATTAAAATGCTTTTCGCCGGCTGCCGCTGAGTTCTCTTTTTCGATTTTTCACTTTGGGATTCGCTTGAAGTGAATGAGTTTATTTTTCTTCATGGTTTTTAAAGGAAATTTGTCTGATTTGAAATGGGGGAGTAAACTTAACCCCATCTAGACGTTTTCTCTCTTCTTGTAGGTACTTGACTTGTGTTTGGGTTGGTTATGTAAGGTAATTTTTTTTCTACGCTTTATCTGTCTCCAGAACTTATTTAAGTGAAATTATTCATAACGATTTTGCCACAACTAACTATAACAACCTTCTTAAACGTAAAAATCCTAAAATGCTGATGAAAAATTTAAGGAAAATTGGAAATACTCATTTCCTTTGTACAAATAAAAATTATCATTATTATTTACGGCACTCTTTCAAAATCCCGGCGCAAGCGATAAAGTCGCCAATAATGATGCTTCTGTTTCGGAAGGTCGTGTGTGAGCTGTCGCCAAAAAATCTGCTTGGCGAGATTTGCGCCGGTTTTCTGGAAGAGTACCTTATTTACCTTTGGTTGTGTTTTAAATTTAAATCAATTAGATCTGTATATATACAGATGCTTTTTTTGGTTAAGTTCGATTCTCCATTTAATATTGAAATTAGTGACTTTAGTTCGTCCATTCTAATATTCTTACCAGATCAGATAAACAATATAATCATCAATACAAACATCTGCCCATTAGGAAAAGTATGAACTTATTCCTTTTATTGTATTTTCATGGATTTGCATATTAAAACTTAAGTTTGTGTCTAGCCTCCAAAATAGTTAAAAATGTATCTCACATTTACATAATTGAAAAGAAATCTCACTATTAACTCGAAACCAACAGCGAAAAAAGGAACTAACTGTTTCGAAGGTGGAATCCCATTTCTTCTTTGATCAAAACGAAAACTAGCTTTGTGCAAATGATAACGACTCTTGCGCACTTCCCTTTTATTCCCCTGACCTCATTCCACCGCAATGACCGAAGCACACTCGTCGAAACGACGATGTATTAATATCTCACACACACACGGCGGCGATAAAAATCTCAACCTCCTCAAAAAAACCTCAACTCCCGATAAAGAAAAAAAATCAGAGGAGAGAAAATCATCCCATCGGAGTAGTTGCTTATTACGAACTATCAAAAGCGCAAATAAACGAAAAAAATTAATTTCTTTCCCAGCTTAGTTCCGTTAATTTTCTTCTCAGGGGGGAAAGGAGGGTTCCCCTCCTCCGAAATAAATGGAAATAAACATTTTCACATCTCTTAATTGTGTCGGAATAAATAGTCCCTCTCGAAAATAATTCCATCTTTCCTTTTTTCCCAAACGATAAAGAGTCCGGCGCGAAATTAATTTGGATATACCACGCGCCGGAAGAATTCCAATTTTTCTTATTGATTCCTCCCGCCGCGGCAGAATCGTTTGCGCTCTCCCTATTCCGTGGCGCCACATCTGTCACGGGGAGGAGAGAGACAATTTCCCTGCTCTCCCCCTTTTTTCTTGCCCCTTTGACGACGACGCAGCGCTATGAAAATTGATTATTGTTTTATTTGCTGCCCGGCCATGCCATGAATCCCGGTTTGGGGCTCTCAGTCATAACTCCGGCTTTAGCCGTAGCTGATGGCTCCCTCATGGAGAATAAATATGCATCCCCAGCTCTGGAGATCATAACGCCGTTTATTGTCTGACATTACTTTGCATTTGGGTCCTCTCATAGCCCACGGTGGCTGTTGCTGGTTTCATCCTGTGTGGACAGGAACGAGTTATTAAAACGCGCGTGTGCCAATAGGAGGAGATTAAAGACGACTCGGGATATATTTCAATTCCCGGTTGCGAAAGTTTTCAATATATGGGAGTATTGTTTTTGCCCTGAGTAATATTACTACTCGCCGGACCTGGGAACAAATCCTTTATTGTTTTGGAGTGGAATGCAATCTATGGACTTATCTGTTTTGAAAATACCTGTTAGTAATGTCAAAATGGAATCGGAAAACTTCGTTCCTCAAATCTTATCTTGGAATTTCTTGAATAAATACAATTTAATATTTATTTTGTGAGTCTCTATTTTCGATGAATATTTTTGTATTTTTACCACACTAAACACATGTAACTAGCGGTAAAACTAGTCCAGTTTGTTCCGTCATCAATTTTTCCCTTTAGCATTTCTTTTTTGTCCTAAAGAAAATTTCAATTAGCCTTCTGTATTTAAATTCTAGTTGCTACACGGGAATTGAAAACTGCAAATCAACAGATTTAACCTTATTCTTACCATCAAAATTTATGTAGAAATTTATGTATCTATAGAAAAACCTGTAAAAGAAGTTAAGCGTGTATACTTTCGTGTTACGACAAAGCCAACATTCAGCAAGAACTCCCACGTTTTTTTTTAAACTTTTTTCTTTGAAAAACTAGAGAGAAATATTTCCCCCTCCAACATTTATACTTTCTACCCTATTTAGTCCTATATGTAACTGTTATTAAAACTATAACAATGCATCAAAATTGGTTCTAAACTTGTTTAAAACGTTTTACACCCCCCTTTCTATCCCCCTTCTGTGCAATTCAAATTCGCTCAAAAACCCTCCCATGCACTCTGCATAACACAATAATAAATAAGCGCACACCATCATGAATTTATTGCCGAACAAAAGACAACTTCTTATTAGATGATCCCCCCTCCCTCAAAGTCGAACGTAATTGATCCTCAAACGCAACCGGGCGTCATTATCTTAATTTGTTTGAGTGAATACCTCAGCCTCAACGAGGGAGGAAACTTTCTTTTCTCCCTGCTACCCGAAGGGGGAAAATGAACAGAACACACATAAATGACACTCTGGCTTCTCAGAATCGATTTTCCTCCATCTGTCCGATACATACTCGAAATCCATTTGTTTCGCGACTGCGGCGCCATCTCGTGGCGGTGGAGGGAACTAGCCGGATCGAATGAGGAGCAAATAATGGGTTTTGGAGGAGAGAGAAATTTCGAGGCTTCTGATTTGAATTTATCTGATGCATCGGAGTATTGGATGAAGATTAATCGGTTCGGTTGTTGATATGGTTGAATCGAGATGTAAATTATCGGGTGGTCCGGAGAAGGGGTTTTCACGCGGTTGTGGAAAGGTGGGTTAACTGGGAAGTATTAAATGTATGGTTAGATTATTAAATGTTTATCAAATGCGAATGGAAATATGCTGTGTTTTGTTTTGGGAATAAATAATGTTTTTTTCTGGATGGTTTAACTATATTAGTTTATTCTTTTGGTGGACATCCCAGTTGTTTTCAATACTATGTTCAATCGATTTTATTCACCGCAAGATTTGCTTTTTTATTGTTTTTTCTTAATGTTGCGGTGGAAGAGATTGTACTAGAACATATAGAATGAATTTTATTTCTTTATTTCATGTGTGTTTCATAATAATTTTCTTTTCTAAAAATTAATTTTGCATGAGGCTTAATAACGAGCGCGATTACAAATAGTGAAGCAACTTTCAGAAATTTTATTCGGGAATTGAACTAAGTGTAAAAATACTTGGAAAAGGAAACAAAAAGAAGAGTAAAACTATTCGTCCTTGTCGATCCTGTAGCATTTGTTTCATTACGATACTAATGAAGAATCATGACACAATTCACTGCTAAAGTTGCTAGCTATGTAATATTTTTTTCTCAGAAATTTAGAGTGTTTATCACTTTCAATGAAATCTAAATGTAGTTGGAGTTGCTAAAAGGTCGAAGAAACTTAGCCTGTACCTGTAAAAGATTCCTTATGTACAGTTTCAATTTCAAATATAGAAAAAATTAAATATTTTTATTAAACCAAAAGAGGAACAAATTAACTGAAATCTAATAAACCTACTTGATTTCAAAGATCCTTTCCATGAGGCGATCTTTATAACTAACCTCGACATCTTAATGGTCTACTACAACTAAACTCTAAAACACAAAGATTACTGTATTCTAACCCTAACCGGTTTCGGTTTCAATTGAAATAAATAAAAGATGATATGGTTCAAAATTCAAACAGGGTTTCAGAAATTTTTAAAATGAACTATTTATACTTTTATTTTTTAATAATTATTTGGAAAATGATAATCATAGCTATATTCAATTTCTTACAACTTAAAACATTTTGTTATAACTGGGAACTATTTTGAAAAGTTTATTCCATACTGAAGTCAGACGAAATAGAGTGCGACGGATAACTAGAATAGTTAAGAGGGAGAGTACCACAAACTGTGAGACAGTAACGCGTTAAATTAAATGCGGCAACTCTGTGGGATAAATAATTAATGAAGCATTGACTACACTAACTGGAAAGTTCTCCCAATTATTCATACACGTTAGTAATAGTTTCGGGTTGTTAGATGCGAGATCGCAAGGTGAGTGATTTTGGAAATTAGGGGGAAGTTTTATATCTTTTTAGTTGAACGCGCGTATATCTGTTTTAACTCTGGATGTAAAAAAGTTTCAAAGAGGTAATAACGAGGTAATAAAGAGGTAATATAGATTTTTCGATGAAAATAATTATTTTTAAATAGTTTTTTTATTATAATTTTTATGTGGTGGTGTTTACTAACAATCTTAAAAACTTAACTTCTTGTGAATAGGATTTTAATTTATTTCTTTGAAACTGAAGAAGGGTATTCCATGCGCGGTATCACAATGAAAGATATCTATTGAAGTGACTATAGCTAAAAAGTTTGTAACTTTAGTGAACTGTTTATCATCCCTTTTCAATAGTCTTTTCTATATCTATTCATTATTTTTTCAGTAGTTTATAAAAACTGACACACCCCGAACCGAATAGATCAGTGTTGAGTGAAAATAATATACAGGTCCGTAGCCAGAACTTTTATTTAGGAGGAGAACCCTAGCAGCGAGGGCTTATAATTTGAATTTGGTAATAAAAATAAAGTATCGAAGGTTAATCCATGTTAAAAATTTGGCTATCTAGAATGCTTTAGCTCTCTTAATTGACTGATTAGTGATTATTTAAATGTAAGACACAAGAAAAGGTGAAGGTGCCCCCTTGTTTCGTGAGGAAAAACCTATTGGAGTGCTTAGACCAATTTCCCATCTCCGAAAAAGATTAAGTAGTCCAGTCCCGTTTCTCCCAAGATTTTCCACCAACCAAACTTTTGATCCGAAGTGTTCTTTAAATCAGACAGTATTTATCTAAATGTATGTACTTATTATTATTATTATCATTATCATTATCATTATTATTATCGTTATTATTATTATTATCATCATCATCATCATTACTATTACTATTACTATTATTAACTACGGTAGAGGGAAGATGCTTAAAGAGGTACTAAGTGGAGCTCAAGCCCCTTTAGCTACAGGCCTGACCCTGACAGAAAACTTTCCGTTCACTTTTTAAGAACCTTTTCACACGTCAAACCTTTTCACATACAAGAAGAGCATCAACTCTGCGCAACCTGATCCCTCTGAATCCTTTCATCCCGAGAAGACAGTAAGCTGCCCCATCCCATAATCGCCCCAATTGAGCCACCAACACCCAATCCAAGGGCTTTCACTTTCGAAACACGTGTGACCCCTCCTTTATCAAATCGGAGTATTATTATTACATAATTGGGCGCGGGATTGAATGCAATCCGATTAAAGCCACAGATGGGGATATGGCAATTAAAGATGCGTCGCGGAGGATAAAATCCCCGTTTTCAAAAGGTAATAGCTCATATCGCTGCTGGTGAATGAGTTCCTGTTCCGGGTTGCCATAGGAACCGACGTCGCCAACTTGGCGGATGGATGGGGTACGTAATTGAATTGCAGTCGCTCGGAAACTTCCTTTCTTGTTGTGTAGTATTCGCCCCGCTGTGATGCGTTTTTTTATTTTGAAGTGTTTTTTCTGTCCCGTTTTTATGGTTCGGTTTTGAGATGTGGGTGTCGTTCAGGGGTTGTGGAGAGGCTTGTAAAGTTCTGAAGCTTTGGGGAAGAATTTGATGTGAGGAATTTTTGTTGTGTCAGTCATCGTCTTTTCTGAAAAAGAGAATGTGTTGATTTTGTGGAATGACTTTGATTGATGGTGAAATTTAATTTGTACCAAAGGGTTCACCTATAAGTTAAATACATCATTCAAATTCTATAGTGTCCAAAAACTGTTACTCAAGTTGTCGCTAAGTGAAATCGTTTCCTTTGGGTGTCGGATTTTTAAATATGATGTCTTTGTGATTTTCTAATTTTTATGGAAGAGAACAGCGTTATGAATTTTGTAAAAAAGAAATAACTTGCACTTAATTGAATCCAATTTGAATTTTGTGAATCACCGGAAATAAATCGTGATTCTAAATTTTAACTAACAGGCATAAATATCAGCCATCATTTTCTAGTTTATAATCTCGGGAAAAAATTACAACTGAATTTATAAATATTAAATTAAGTTTTGTGGAGGGGTTTTATTTTCCCATGGCCCACTGAACTTAGTATTCCATTTTTAATGCTTAAAATGTCACCTTAATCTAATTCATACCTCACTCATAAAACCAGTCTTTATTCTAAAAATTTTCGAAAAAAGTTTCTGGGAAAATTGGAAGGCAAAACTATGAAGTTTTTAAAGTTTTTGGGGGTTAAAATTATTTTTTGGTACTTTTCTATTATACCGGCGCAGGCGATAAAGTCGCCAATAATGATGCAACGCCAACGAAAGTTGCAGTGTGATTTCTTCCGGAGAGTGTGCTGTTGCCAAAAAGTCTGCCCGGCAAGATTTGCGCCGGTATAATGGAAAAGTACATACTTTTCTCTTCAAAATAATCCCTTTCGTCCCCTTCATCCTGTAGTTGGAGCGGCCGATGGCCGCTGATACTACACTATTGGCGAATGATAGTAGTAAAATAATCCCGACATTTGGTCTGAAGAAATTTAAAGTTATTGATTTATTTCCACCATGAGACACTATTTATTATTTTTTGGTGCTTTTTACGTACTCTTTATTCTTTAAAGAAGAAAAAGGAGTAAGAAATTCTATCAACCTTAGAAGAGGTTTAATTTTAGGTTTAATATGCTATGTTAGGTTGCTGAAAGTTACAAATACACACAATTTTTTATGTAAAAATATTCTTTAATGTTTAATTAATGTCCTTTCGTGAGATTTATTTTGCGGTCTAAAACGTTCTTCTATCTACGGCGTAGGATCAAAAATTCTTCATAAAAAAGTTTTGCAAATTTAGCCTTAAATTAAACATAGTTCACACAAAACAAAACATTTTTATACCGGGCAATGGAACTTTTTGTCCACAATAAACGTCTGGCGTTAAAACATTTGTAATCAGTGGCGTAGCTAGCCTGGGTGTCACCCGGGGCGGAAGCTCTCGGTGTCACCCCCTTTTGGAATTCGGTTATAAAAAATAATAAAATTTGCAACACCAATCACCAGTCTAGAGCTGAGGGTCTCAGGTGGCCCCCCATTTTATATTTGTGTTCTTATGGCATTTAATTTATTATTTAAAAATTTCAAAATTAAAGGTTTTAATTTACCGTTGCTTTTAATTTCCCAACTTTGCAACAACGAGTTATGATGTAAGTTATTCTTCAGTCCAAACCTTATATAGAAAATTATTTCAGGAAGGGCCCAAAATTATTCCTCAGCATCTCTCAGACACATTTGATAGGTTTAATGCAGCTTTCGTAATACATTTTAGGCGGAATTTTCGTCATGAAGAAGTTCTTAATATAAAAAGTTATGTATAATAAAGTTCAAACTACCAGAGGGGGGTCTGGGGGTTCTCCCCCAGAAAATGTTTGAAAAATGGACTCAAAAATCAAATTTTTAACTAGTTTTGAGTCTTGTAGCTCGAATTTCGGATACACATTTTTAGGTGGGATTTGCATTTTAACCAAAGTTCCAAGTACAAAAGAGGGTCTGGGGTCCTCTCGCCCGAGAAATTTTTTGAAATTTGACCCTAAAAACAAGATTTTAACTTGTTTTTTATACAACGTAGTCGGAATTTCTGGCTCCCCCCTTTTATACGCCCTTGGTCAACATATTCGGATAATTCAATCCATTGGCGTACAGGGAAATTTCTTTTGAGAGGAGCCCAAAATATTATTCCTAAAGCATTTTTAATAGGCTCAATCTAGCCTTTTCATACATTAATTGTAGATAGAATTAGCATTTTTAGGAACTTGATATAAAAAAATTGCAGTTAAAACAGTTCCTAGCAATCAAAGGAGGGGGTCTGGGGGCCTTCCCCTTGAAAAATTTTTGAAATGTGATATTTAAATATAGTGCACAAACTTATGTTTGGATATTTGTGACACTGGGTGACACCCCTGATAAAACCCTTCTTATGTGGGAAAAATTAGCGAAACCAGAAGATGAAACAGTTGGGGTATTCAGAATTTTCCTGAGGTAAGATGTGAATTTAAAATTTACTCATTTAAGAATAAAATAAATATCTGATGGACTTTTTTCACTGCAAACCCTTTACCTTGGTTTTTAAAACTATTCAAACTAGAGTTTGAATTTAAATGTCACCTCCCAGCTAGCTAAATGGGTCACCCGGAATGAAGGGCTTATATCCCATAGTAGTTTTCAGTTGAATTTGTTTTGTTGAACTACTTGGAAAACTTTGATGCCCCCCTAGCCAAAGGGGTGACACCCCTCTCAAACAAAATAGGTTGATAACTCATTTAATAATTTTTTATTTGTTTAATGTTTTTTTTAGCTCAATAAAACATTTGTGTGTTATCGAGAAAATTAGTTTCATCTAAATAAAGCTCGATGGGTGACACCCCAGTTCATACCCCTAAAAACTGTTAATTATTTAAATCAATTCTTACGTTTATATTTAAAACTACGTTCGAAATTTTTAAGCTTGGGTGGGTGTCACCCCTCCTAGGTAACCAGCCAAATGAGTATTTTCCAGGATGATCAATTTTTTTGTTCAAGGAAGGCATATTTACCAACTTTGGGCAAAATTCGAAGACTTCGGTATCACTCTCCCAGATAGTTTGAGGGTGACAACCGATTTGTTAAACCCTAATTTATTTCATTAGTAGAGTGAATTCAAAAATTTTTTTTTTCCAAGGAAAGCTTACAACTGGAAAAAAGAGCCAAGTTCACTAGTTTGGGTGTCACCCCCTTCGGGGTGACACCCGGGGTGGACCGCCCCCCCGTAGCTACGCCACTGTTTGTAATACGCGTTTCTCCTCTAAACACTAATTCAAGGCTGTGAAGAATTGTTGTAAAAAAAGATAAATATTCGCTTTAACCTAAAAACTTATTTTTGGCTTTGAATAAACACTTTTAGCAGTTATTTTTTCAACGATTCCATTCCAACCTTTGGTTTTTGAGGTCGAAAACACTCAATATTTTTTTAAAGTACAACTTAAAACAAATTTCTTCAGAAGAAAGGACTTAGCCGATTGTCTTTTTCTTATTTTCATGTATATTTAGTAATAAATATATTTTTGACACTTTTTTTGCAATTTTACCCCACGTTGGGGTAAAATAGGTCATTAATTTTGATGTTAAGTTTAACCAACTTACAAGTAAAAAATATTTTATAAAATTAGATGAAAATGTTCTGAAGGATTTTAATGTCAAGATCCAATTGAAAGAAATCACTAAAAAGTAATAGGTTTGATGAAATAATTCTTAGAATGTGAAAGTACCTAAAAAGTGACCCATTTTACCCCAACCCACATTAATATTTTAAACTTTTTTCTATATGGCACATTAAAAAAGTGGAAGTGATACGCGCAAAGTTTGCTTCTGAAATTGTGGCACGCTTCCAAAATAAAGATTGGCCACCCCTGAAACCAATGCCAGTGTCTCAACCATGGGCGGATTTAAGTGGTGAGCTTTAGGGAGGGCATGCTGGAAAACTTGGAGGGGGCATGCTGTCCTTGATTTGAGAAAAAAAATTATTTATGAACACACAGACAAAAATGTTATGTTTTTCCATCAATTATGCTTTGACACGAATATAGTAATTTAATCAGGGTTCCCACTCAATTTAAACACATAATTTTCAATAAATTGACTATTTTCACCTACTAGTGCCAAAATTGACACGCAAACATTAAAAATTTTCATTTTCCAGGTATTTTTTATGGTTTTCCAGATTTTTGGCCAAAATTTGCAATTTTCCCTGACTATTCCCTGACTTTTCAGGTGAAATTTAAATTCCTTGACTTTTCCAAGTTTTCCAGGTATTCCCTGACCCGTGGGAACCCTGTTTAATTTCATTAACTGAAACAAATATTCATTTACATCAGACGTCTTGTCCACAGTTTCGTGATTTCAATTTACAACCCCATTCTTAAAAGCACTCTTTGAAGTGTATCTGAGGAACAATAAAATCACGGGACAATTTAGATTCACTCAGGAGTGGGTTGTACTCCAACGGCTATTTGAATGTGTGCCAGGAATCGAAAAGAGTGGTTTGCGAATTGTGATCATCTGTCAACTGCGATTTTGAACCGTCTCGATTGCCATGGGTTTTCATTCCTGCTCTTGCGAAATATTCCTTTCGGTTGATATAAATGATGTTTCTGTTTGAAGTTTGACAAAAAAAGGGAAGATGAGAAATACAGAGTAGAGACGGGTGCATAATTGTATCTCTTTGAATTTTTATTATCCCCAAGAATGGGTGACTTCCGACTAAAATGTGAACGATGTGGAAAATTTTCACTAACAAAAAATAGGTTTTTGTTTTGGAAAATTTTTTGAAAGCTATTGATTCCAGTGGTTTTCAATAAAACACTTAATTTTTTAAAATGCTAATAGTCTAAGAGCTAGCAACGTTTTCGAGAGAGAATTTTAGAAAAGCTAGTTCTTTAATATATCTTTCCCTATGCTATTTCGAACAGCGTGCGAGCTATCTGGCTGCCCGGTAAGCGGTGCGTTTATTAGTGCGCATCCCACCTTTACAGGTAAAAATCTTGATTTTAAATCATTTTAGAAAGATTTTTTTCATTTTCACTAACTTCTAAACACTATTAGAAAAATTAATTTATTATTGCCAGGACTTTGTGTCGGTGTTAATAACGTGCCAGATGCAATTTTTGATCAACAAAAATCCTTTTTTTTTTCAAACCATTTTAGAATTCCTGTCATTTTAATATTATTTTATATATATATCAATGAACCCAAAATGAATTTGCCAGGACATAATTCGGGTGGAATTCAATAGCAAGACCGATTCAATGTTGTAAAAATGCACACTGGCGTTCAAAATTAAGAGAAAGTACACATTTATTCGATTTTCTCCCCATCTAGGGGACATATTGTGATGATATTTGGTATGAATATAGGGGTTGATATAATACAAAATAAATAATCATTTCAAATTGTAATACACACGCATGCGCAGGAGTTTAAAACATCAGAATTGAAAGGTATGAAATAGCGGTTTCAGAATGGAATTTCAAAATGCTAGTTTGAATGATTCAGAATGCTATTTTTAATCAACAAAAAAATTAATTAAAAACATTTTAGAATGCCTGTAATTTTAATATTATTTTATTTATATATCAATAAACCCAAAATTAATTTGCCAGGACTTAATTCGGGTGCTATTCAATAGCAAGACCGATTCAATGTTGTAAAAATACACACTGGCGTTCAAAATTAAGAGAAAGTGCACATGAAGTGTATTTTTACAACAATGAATGAAGATATATAAAAGAAAGAGCATTGGGAAAGATATATTAAAGAATTAGCTTTTCTAAAATTCTTGCTTTTCCGACGTTGCTAGCTCTTGTACTATAAGTCCTTTTTATAGGAAAATTCCTATAAATTTCCCTCATATTACTTTAAAATATCCTTACATGAAAAAAATGCTTTATTTGCTTAAAATTCCAACAACCAATTTACAAACGTAGGGTTGGTTGGGGTAAAGTGGGTCTTGGGGTAAAATGGGTCAGTTTTAATTATCTCGATATAAATCAAATTTAAATTGAATTATTTTCACCCATTGTTTTGTATTTTTATATTTTATCTGTTGGCAACATTTTACGACTGTCAAAAATTTAGATTTATGAATTTGAGAACTGACAAAAATATTTAATTTGAACAGTAAATGGTGTTGTCGAAAAAACAGGGTTTACCAACTTCCAAATATCTATGTATTGTAATAAATTACAGCAGACTTTTGTGATATTTTTCCATAAAAGAAAGTCTGAGGGACATTTCAAGCCAATCAGCGTAGAAAAATATTAAATATTTTATCTTTTATAACAATTTTTTGTACTTGGGGTAAAATGGGTCATAGTTAGGAGGCCTTCTGTTTTAAGTAAAAACAATGTTTTAAACTTATTTCCTTCAAATATACATTGAACTGTCAAACAAGTTTATTTTTTTTCCAAATGAAGTATTTTAATTGCTACTTTTGAACAATGTTCATTAACTTCGGACGTTTACAATTTCATTAAAGTACGACTTAAACAAATTTCTTCAGAAAAAAAGACTTAGCCGATTGTCTTTTTTCTTATTTTCATGTATATTTAGTAATAAATATATTTTTGACACCTTTTTGCAGTGAGACCCATTTTACCCCACGTTGGGGTAAAATAGGTCATTACTTTGATGCTAAGTTTAACCAACTTATAGTTAAAAAATATTTGAAAAATTGGATAAAAATGTTCTGAAGGATTGTAATGTCAAGATCAAATTGAAAGAAATCATTAAAAAGTAATAGTTTTGATGAAATAAAACTTAGAATGTGAAAGTACCTAAAAAGAAAAAGTGACCCATTTTACCCCCATCATGACCCCCCTTACATCCATGGTCTCACCACACCGCTCAATATAACTTCATTCTCAATGTCATTCTTCCATCAAATACACATTATCAAGTACAAACAACCGTAAAAGCGGCTTCACCGCAAGCGCACCCTAATTGCCAAAGAGCCAACTTTACACAAACTGATCAAAAGCATCCGATAAACACGAAACTATCATCATCCCTAGGCGGGGGAAAATACGGTTTGACCTCAAACAAATTCCAACAAAAGGTTTTTCAACGGTTTTGGACTCTACTAGGTGTCCTTATTGACGAAAAAAAAGTTTACCACAATCTGACAACCGGAAGTTGTTGTTTTTTTAAATTTTTTAAAAAATTTTAAAATCCATAAAAAAACGATAAATAGGGCGAAACAAAAACTTTTTTTTGGTGTTAGATTATATATTCTATGATAGTTGACATACCTAAGCGAAGAAATTCATAAAAATTTCATTTATAAGAATCTGGCAACCATTAAAGTGCATTTTCCAAGATGGCGGCCTACGTTTTCATTAAATGACAGTTAAATCGGTTTTCTCGAGTAAATTCCATTAATTGCGATGAAATGCGATGTTAATTAACTCAATAACTTCAGATAATGCTGTAAATTCGGTCTACCCGATTGAAATAATAAAAAAAACAAGCAAAAATACGCGCATATCTGCGGAGGTTCCGAGTCCCGATTTCACAGGGTATAGTCACTTTAAAAGTTCATTACAGCTTGGAAAAAATTCCAACAAGCATTTTCTCAACGGTTTTAGACAGTTCTAAGAGTATTTATTGCCATGTAGAAAGTTTACCAGAATCTGACAACCGGAAGTGGGTTTTTTTCAAGATGGCCGCCGATGCTTCAAATAAAGAGATATTCGGGAAAGAACCATAATTTAACAGCTATGAAAATTTTTTATGGGTTCAAAAAACAAATATAAGGTACTAGTAAAGTTTTCTTATCATACTTATAAATATAAATTTCTTTTACAAAATCTAGAAACCAGAACAGGGCTTATTTCCAAGATGGCGGCGTACGTAATTTTCTAAATTGACGGCGTTTTGTAAAGGTTCATCAAATTAAAGAAAAAATTCCAACAAGCATTTTCTCAACGGTTTTAGACAGTACTAAGTGTATTTATTCTAGTTATGAAAGTTTACCAGAATCTGACAACCGGAAGTGGGTTTTTTTCAAGATGGCCGCCGATGCTTCAAAGAAAGAGATATTCGGGGAAAAATTCCATTTTAAGTGCTATAAATTTTTTTTATGAATTCTAAAATCAAATATCAGGTTATAGTTAAGTTCTCTGATCATAGTGGTAAATATAAATTGCGTTTATAAAATCTTTTAACCAGAATAGGACTTATTTCAAAGATGGCGGCCTAGATTTCTTTCGGAATTACCGGCGCATACTGGATAATTTTAAAGGTTTATTAAATTAAAGAAAAAATTCCAACAAGCATTTTCTCAACGGTCTTAGACAGTACTAAGTGTATTTATTGTCGTTACAAAAGTCTACCCGAATCTGACAACCGGAAGTTGGTTATTTTCAAGAAGGCCGCTGATGCTTAAAAAACTATAAAAGCCTAGAAAATTGAATGTTTAGCAAAAAAATACCTTCTGATATGTATGAAATAAAAACTGGATAACTTTATACTTTTTTACCTAAAATTAAGAACCTAATATTTAATTTTGGAACCCATAAAAAAATTTATAACACTTAAATTAGGGCTTTTTTACGAATATCTCTATTCTTTAAGCATCGGCGGCCATCTTGAAAAAAAACCCACTTCCGGTTGTCAGATTCTGGTAAACTTTCATAACTAGAATAAATACACTTAGTACTATCTAAAACCATTGAGAAAATGCTTGTTGGAATTTTTTTTAATTTGATGAACCTTTACAAAACGCCGTCAATTTAGAAAATAACGTACACCGCCATCTTGGAAATAAGCCCTGTTCTGGTTTCTAGATTTTGTAAAAGAAATTTATATTTATAAGTATGATAAGAAAACTTGACTAGTACCTTATATTTGTTTTTTGAACCCATAAAAAATTTTCATAGCTGTTAAATTATGGTTCTTTCCCGAATATCTCTTTATTTGAAGCATCGGCGGCCATCTTGAAAAAAACCCACTTCCGGTTGTCAGATTCTGGTAAACTTTCTACATGGCAATAAATACACTTAGAACTGTCTAAAACCGTTGAGAAAATGCTTGTTGGAATTTTTTCCAAGCTGTAATGAACTTTTAAAGTGACTATACCCTGTGAAATCGGGACTTGGAACCTCCGCAGATATGCGCGTATTTTTGCTTGTTTTTTTTATTATTTCAATCGGGTAGACCAAATTTACAGCATTATCTGAAGTTATTGAGTTAATTAACATCGCATTTCATCGCAATTAATGGAATTTACTCGAGAAAACCGATTTAACTGTCATTTAATGAAAACGTAGGCTGCCATCTTGGAAAATGCACTTTAATGGTTGCCAGATTCTTATAAATGAAATTTTTATGAATTTCTTCGCTTAGGTATGTCAACTATCATAGAATATATAATCTAACACCAAAAAAAGTTTTTGTTTCGCCCTATTTATCGTTTTTTTAAGGATTTTAAAATTTTTTAAAAAATTAAAAAAAAAAACAACTTCTGGTTGTCAGATTGTGGTAAACTTTTTTTTGGTCAATAAGGACACCTAGTAGAGTCCAAAACCGTTGGAAAACCTTTTGTTGGAATTTGTTTGAGGTTCGGCCCCTTTTTGAGCTATTTTCCCCCGCCTAATATCGAGCACCCGGGTCAAGAGAAGATGTCCCGCGAGCCGATGACCCGGTTGCCAAGGCGGAGGACGCAGGCGTCAGTTGCCGGGGCAACGGCCTCCCCCAGCGGTTGTTGCCCCAGGTGTGGGGGAATTGATCCACCGGTCCCGAGATTTCCCCCAGCACGAGGGCTAATTGCGACTCTTCATTAGCACCTGTCAATCCTCTCTCCACAGGGGTCGGAGGTCAGGCGAAGGGATTTTAAAATATTTAGGGAGTTGTGTGTTGGTATTATTTTAATGGGATTTAAGGGTTTTGTTTGGGGGTGGTCGTTTTGGGAAGTATTTTGGTTGTGTTGCGTTGTTTTTTGGCTCCTTTTTGTTGGGGGCGAAGAAAGAGGGTCTAGGTCACTAGGTCCTTTCGACTTTTGTGATGTTATAGTAATACCATTTTAATCTTAAATTTAAAAAAAATAATCGTATTTCAGTGAAACCTGTATGTAACGATTCTGTAGGGACTTAAAAATATTCTTAAGACAGTTATCCATTATTGTTGGCATGCTAGCATAAAACCTCGCTGGGACCATGGAGCAATATCTTTTTAGACAGATATATCGTAATAGACTATTGCATACACATATGTTTCACTTTGTAAAATAATTTGTTAAGATAGATAAAATGCTTATTTTGAAATGTTTCCGATTATTCTAAAAAAAATTACCTCGGATATACTCGGATATAATACCTGTTTTTACGCATCAACATTTCCCTCACTGTTGGGAACACTACTATACTAGACAGCAAATTAAGTTGAACCTACTATACGACACTAACAAACAAAGGAGTTCTCATCGCAGTGTCTGAATTTCGAGTGAAACAAACAACTTTAATTTTAAAATACTATTATAAAAGTTCCACATCCAAACTGACGTTACCCAGTAAAAATGAACTGCATCGTTTTCACGCGGTATTTTCATTTTAACTAATTACTCACGTTACATTCCTTTAGGATACCACCCGCAAAGACAGGTAATCACAGCAATGCTCCATCAATAAACTTCTCGAGAACCTACATAATTCCGAACAGACATCTCTCCATCAGCACGAAACAACACCCATCAAAAATTAAAGCAGTTAGCCCAGCCCCCCCCAAAAACACAAACCCACACACGTCTCCCTCCCATTAAAAAATCCCTCCTCCCCCATCCCCGAACTCTCGCCCAATCAAGGCTCAATTACCGATCCCGATTATGAAGCGATCGTAAACCTCCGGAAAGGGAACGCTCGACTATTTCAGGAACTCCGACACACTCGTAAAACCAACTCCCCCGCCCACTAGGATATCGGGAAAAAGGGGAGAAATCCGGGAGTGACTGAGCTCCCTCTCTGGGGGAGACGCTGCTCCTCTTTCCCCCCGGATCATTATTTTTTGTCGGGAGAGGATTTTGAAGGAAAGCAGGTCCCTTCGTCTTTGTAGGATTTCTGTCGGTGGTGATGTATATTTGATTAGGATTGTGATTGAAAGATGGCTTGGGTCATGTTGACGATTTGGTGTCAATCATTTGTGGATAAGATTCCTGATTGAAATATCTTACTTGAATTATTAGATCGTGATGGGGATGGATGTTGTTAATTTTTTAGTGGTCCAGTCTATGAGAGTGGAGATTTCTATGGCGTTTTTCGTGGGCGATATTTGTTATGCTATGCTTCGGCTGGGGTTAATAATTCAACTAATCAAAACTTAACTCTTAGAAATACCTATAAAATTTTAAAGGAATGTAAGTACAAAATATATAAGTCAAGATTAAAAGGGAATAGTTCATGCCTATTTGATTAAACAGGAAAATTATAATTCCAATTTTTTTTAATAAACTACCCAGCCATATACAGACTGAATCTAATATTAGTTACTTAAAAAAACTTTGCCTTTCCTTTATTTTCGATCAAATTATTTATCGAGACACTATTTTAATTTATTAGGTACATAATTACTTTCATATTACTAAAATCTCTTTGCATACAAGATTTTGCCAGCCCCCAGCTGTTCTTACTTTTTCTTTCTTATAAAAAAATCCCCCTTTATCATTACTTATTTTATTCATCCGTTACCCCATGGACGAGCAGTTGCTCCTTTGGGATAAATCATAATCAATGTGTGATTTTTTCTTTTTTCCCCTGTTATGTTTATATGTATATTAAGTATAATTTTATCTATATTTAATTAATTATATATTTTTTGTTATTTCCAATAAATTTGATTTGATTGGTTTGAGCTTTTTAATCTTTAAGACTATAATGGTTCAGGGTTCAGACGACGTACTTAAAATGCGTCCCTTCAAGATTTCGTTCTGATTGCGGAAATTATTTTTTGAAAATTGGTTGATGAATACGGGCTATTCTGTGTAAATTTATTAATTTTTATAGAAATAGCATTTTAAAATTTTATAGGATTAAAAACAGTTATTTCCAATGCAGTCAAAGAAAGCTCAAAAGTTCGACATACCTGCTTTGAAGCAGAGAATACTCCTCCAGATAATTTTTACCTTAAAACTCCATTGTTCAACCCTTGATTACCCGTAAAATCACTTTGTTTACAATATTAATTTATCCTTCCATTCTCTCAAACATAGTTTTTTTCCCACAAAGAACACATGCAATATAATTTCTATTTCTAAAAATCGTTTTGCTTCACTGCTTTAGTTTTTTCAATGGTCTTGGAGAAAAATTTAACAAAGTGCATTATGACATCAAAACGTATACATGGATTACTCTCATATCATATGTAAATAATTAACTTTACACTTCATGAATAATAAAGATCTTTCCATTCTAATTAGCAACTAATATGCTAATGATGAAGTAATAACCAAATTATGAATTCATTTTCAGTAATGGAGATCTTGTTAACTTATTCCATTGTTTCTCCATCAAAGTGACGGGGATACCTAAGTTTATCATAATTATTTACTACGCTTCGGGTATCCAAAAGTTCATTAATTCATCATCATACATTTTTTAAAAAGAGATTCCTTTCGGAAAATTGTGAAAATAACACTTTTTTTTTGCAGAAAGTATCGTAAAAAGCGTCCCTTTTTATTCCCTCTTTCACTATGCACAGACAATTAAAAAAATTCACCCATCATAATTACGTAAAAACGAAGAACGATAGGATGTCAGTGAAAAGAATCGCATAATTGGATATGATGAATGATTATGGCATTTCCTCATTTAGTGCATTTACTTTCCCCGCCGAAATCATAAAGAGGATCCATCTATTTTCCATGCACACGTCACGGGAGTTTTTATTCCCTTTTTTCAAAGTCTACAAAACTCGAAATATATTTGATAGAGTCTTTCTTACCTTGCCGCTTTTTTTATTTCGCGTTCTTTTTTTTTCTATCTTTTTCTCGGTGAAGAAGAAAAAAAAAGCATTTCAACAGAGTTTCACGAAAGGAAAATAAAAACGAGCAGAGAGAAGAATCCTAAACTCAGAATTACCTTCGAAGCAATTCGGCAAGCGCTTGTTTCTGTGGGGCCTTTTCAATAAAAATGGGAAAATATTTTACTTCGGAAGCTCTTTGCATATCTCCGCGTAAAATTGGATGGTTTCCGTGGAAGCATATTTCACGGGCCACAACAGAATCTGCCCTTCCCTTTTCTCCCCTTTAATGTATTCCATTTTTTCGTTTGAATAATTTAAGAAAAATTCTCCTCCCCACAAATACATGAATGGCAACACTGGAATAAACTCCCGGTTGTATTTAGAAGAAAACATGGCGAGAGCTATAGTGGGAAAAAAACCCAATCGAGTTTAGAAGTTAGAAGTTCTTTTCATGAGAGAGATTTTCCAAACGATGTTTTAATTTGGTTGAAGTTAATCCGGATAGCCGTGTTTAAGTTAACTCGGTTCCTTTTTTGGTCGATTTTTTTTGTTGCTGAATAAATGCATTTCCGATGAGGGTTTAGAAGACAAGTTTTGCTGGGGTGTTTCGAGGGGCACTGCATGCAAAAAAATTTTTTTTGCTAATTAAATGAATTTCCCCGAAGAAGAAATTTGTTTTGAATGGTGTTTAGAAAACTGGTAAAGTGCATTTAAGTATTTTAAAGAACATCTTGGTGAAAAAAAATATTGGGTTTCGTCTTGTGACCTTTTAATTCGAACCTCTCTAATTAAGTGAAAAAAATAGGTAAACAAAACTGAATTAAATCACTGAAAGTTTGTTAAAGAGAAATATTTTTAAACCCGTTTATAGATGTTTAATTTGCGAGACTCCTAAATGATTGGGATTATAAACTTAAATTAAGTTAATTCAGATCAATGGAGCTCAACCCAAACTTTCTTAGCATTTCATGTCTCTCTGCTGTGGAACTTAACTTTGCTTAAATTCCACTTCTTTGGTTAAGTTAATTTAAAACATATACACACTCTCTACGTGTAAAGAATCTCTACAAGAAATTAATAAACGTGAGTTTCAATATTTGGTTTGAAATAGAAAGATATTTACCAATAGCTTTTAGTGAAATAAATAAAAAAATGAAGGCAAATAAAAGGTGCGAACAAAAATAGTTGCTATTCCGAAAAATAATACACATGACTTGTTTTGCCTCCTTTTAAATGTGTGTTAAGGTTGTGTAGGACTCCGGACTCCTAAAAGAAGTCTTACGTTATTCATTCACAGCAATAAGAAAAAGTCCTAGAATTCCTTCTCCCTTACCCCATCAATTACCAATTAAAAACATCCTCCTGAAGTACTCGTTACCCTAATAATTTTCGGTATAAAAAAGTTCTTGACTCAACTGACTGTTTTCCACGCACAGTTCTTTCAAAAATGTTAGGGTAATCTGCTCTTTATTATTATAGAACCATCTCATACCCAAGTTAAATGTTCCATAACCCTCGCAACCCAGATCCTATTCAAAAACCAGACGAATTTGAATACAGCCACAAGCCACACCACACAGCTGTTTCAAAACGAAAGGTAGAAGGTTAACTGGTTCGGTTTATCCGTCATGTCGATCGTCCTTCTCGTCAACCTCTAGAGGCGACCTCGAGTTCGGAAAAAACGTGCTCGGAAATAAATATTCCGCCGAAAAACCCCTGCTACAATGGAATCGGGTGGCGAAAAAGCTTCCTGTTTGTGTGTTGACTTTCTCTGCTGCCGGCCACAACAAAGGCCGATGGATGGATGGATCGTGATGGAGACTTTTGCAACCAGTCCTTCACCTTTTTTTAGTAGCATAGTAAGTAGATGGGGAGTGAAAGTCGGGATGATGAGAAATCGAGTTTTGATGAAGTGGCCTTGCGAGTTGATGACTGTTTAAGATGTGATGACTGTTTTTTTTTTTTAGAAAACAAAAATTTAACTAGTTTTGGTACCTCAAGCCCGAATTTCAGGAATACATTTTCGTGTAGGAATTTCATTTTGATGAGCAGAATGTAAAGAAGTTGTGAATAATTGAGTTCCAAATACAAAAGGGGGTCTGGGGGTCCACCCCCAGAAAATTTTCGGAAATTTGACCCAATAAAACAGGGTTTTAACTTGTTTTTGTATACCTTGTCCAAATTTCGGATGTCCGATTTTCGTTTTTTCCTTTTCTTCCCGTAATTGTTAAAAAAGGTATACCTGAGCCCAAGGGGGGGGGCAAAAGGCCTGTTGCCCCCCCCCTGGATCCGCCACTGGGTACGTTTGGTCGTTTGGATGACCCAAATAGCCCGCGTTTCTTCTCCATTTCTCCCAGCAATTTCAGTTCCATTCTACAAGGGACTCAGAACGCCATCTATTTTCTTAAGAAGAAACTACTTCAATGTGCTGATGGAACTGAATTGGAAAATGATGGAAGGGTCATTCCAGGGGAAATCGACCGGTAAGATTGTGTACCACCAAACCGAAAAATCTGAAATATTTATAATGCTATGTCCTTTAAATAACCCTAATAAACCAACCTTTTCTTCTAAAAAAAGCTGTTATGTCTGTGAAAATACTCTGAAAAAAAGTTAACTTTTTTAAAATAGAAAACCAAGTAATTGTAGTTATTATTAAAGGTTTATGAAAAAAGGGGGTCTGGGGGTTTTCCCTGGAAATTTTTCTCTTAAAAAGCGGGTCAAACAAATTTTTGTTGTGTAAGAATACATATTATTGTTTTTTAAAATGTTGTGGGGGTTGGCGGTCTAGGAAATAACCTCTTGCTAACCTTGACCTCTCGCGGTCCGCCAGTTGCCAAATTCAGGGGTTATTTGTGTGGAAACGGCTGTGGGTAGAAAAATAAAATTCCAGTGCCAATTATAAAGTTTTTAATTTGTTTAATACAGCTTTTGACTTTA
The DNA here is from genome assembly GCA_024610705.1 of Tetragnatha versicolor. NCBI lineage: Eukaryota > Metazoa > Arthropoda > Arachnida > Araneae > Tetragnathidae > Tetragnatha > Tetragnatha versicolor. The sequence continues at coordinate 20,896,431 of JANDEH010000002.1, read as the reverse complement.
ATAATCAGAGAAGATTAAAGCTGTTCCTATCCATTCACCAAATAATCTTCTAAACACGTGCGAGAACTTCCTATATGGATAAACTAACTACAAACCAAACCAATACACAGTACCACAAAACAAAACTAAGCACCTGGCCTGCAGGGTAAAGTTTAAGAACTTCTTTTCCCACTCGTTCTTCGGCGCCACCATAGCTCAGGGGTTAGAGCACTGGTCTTGTAAACCAGGGGTCGTGAGTTCAATTCTCACTGGTGGCTGGAAATTATAATTTTGGCGGATTATTCCATACAATTTTAATAAAAATTTCTTTCTCAAAACACTCTGGACCTTGTATTTTTCTCTCGCTATTCATACAAGAAATTAAAATTATATTATTAATAATAGTAAAAACGTATTTCTTTGCCGTAAAATGAGGTAAAGAAAGAAAAATGTTATTGACAGTTGAATTGTTTCGTAAGTAGTCACCAATAATGTTAATTAAATAATTAGAGGTTACACGCCTCTTTGTGTAAGCGCGTGAAATTAAAAATATTTCCCTTTCCTAAACTCTAATGTTTATTCTTTTGTCAAAATATGAAAATGAAATGCGTTATGTTCTTTCTATTGGAAAAAAAATCCCCATATTCTGTACAAAATATTATAAATTTTCCCGACTTTTATCTTAGTGCTTTGGTTTTGTATGTATAAAAACATTACGGTGTGTAGTACCCATGGTGTAGTGGTTATCACATCCGCCTAACACGCGGAAGGTCCCAGGTTCGAAACCTGGTGGGTACATATATTGTATTTTATAAACCCAAACATTTATATCAGGCAGCCAAACTTTTTTGACGCGTGGATCCCCTGATGACATTTTTCACACCCCGTGACCCCCTTTCTTCTCAGGGACCGTTCAAAAGTAGCTAAAAATCTTATGTTTATTATATACTAGCTGTTATACCCGGCTTTGCACGGGTGGGGTGTATAAATTAATTTTTTTAAAGTTTTCTAAAAATTCATTAATAATTTTGTAGATTAGCAATATTACAAATCATCCCGGTATCCCAGGTGCCTCTTTCCTATCTCGGTGTTCCCGGTAATTTTCTAATCTCGGCGTTCTCGGTAATTTTTCCTATCCCGGCGGTCCCGGTAATTTTCCTAATCCCGGCGTTCCCGGTAATTTTCCTATGTCGGTGTTTCCAGTAATTTTTATATTCCGGTATTCCTGGTGTCTTTTTGGTGAATTTCCTATCTCGGTGTTCTCGGTAATTTTTATAACCCGGTAATTTTTCCTATCCCGATGTTCCCGCTAATTTTCCAATCCCGGTGTTCTTGTAATTTTTTACAATCCCGATGTTCCTGATAATGTTTAATATCTTGGTGCCTTTATAAAATAACAAATTTAAAACTATAATGAAAAGTCTAGTAAATGAAAAAGTCTAGTGATCTGTCTCATTTGAAACCATGTTTTATTTTTTAACTCGTTTTCCATGAAAAAAATTGTATTTTTCATTAAATATATTTATTTCAAAGGAAAAAAATCTTGAAATGAAATAAATGTCCACGCCTTCGGTGTAGTCCAAAAGGAGATGCGGAACACACATACATACACAGCCACAAACGTTTTTATTTATATAGAGATTAATAAAATTGCCTAGTAACTACATCACTGGTAATACTAAAGTTTCCTATTATTGGCTTGCATGACTGGTAAAACAGGTTTTCAAACACGGAAAAATAAGTGAAAAAAAGCAGGAAAAATGGGAAAAAAAGAATGAAGGACTGATTTTCTCTTTATAAATTATAGCCTATGTGTTATTCTGATGTATAAGCTACATTATTGTAAAATTTCATTAAAAACCATTCAGTAGTTTTTGCGTGAAAGAGTAACAAACATACAGACAAACATTCACAATTATAATAGTAGTATAGGACTATAGTTTACTATAGTCGGGATTATATATCGGGATAACGCCGGGATTAGAAAAATTACCGAGAACACCAGGATTAGAAAATTACCGAGAACACCGGGATAGGAAAGAGGCGCCTGGGATACCGAGAGGATTTGTAATATTGCTAATTTACAAAATTATAAATGTATATTAAGAAAACTTTTAAAAATTAAATTTATACACCCCACCCGTGCAAGGCCGGGTATAACAGCTAGTAGTAGGATATTTCTGAACCCCGCATAAATTTTGTAATTTTATCAAGTGTTTTTTCGTGGATTGATAAGCATTTGATTTCACACTTTATTATTACTACAAATATTTTTTAAATTTTTGCTAGTCATATGGTATAGTATTAATATTTTTTAGGAAATTATAAAGATCAAACATTTTAAAAGTTTGAAATAAAAGCAAATCTAAACATTAAATATCACTACATTTCAAGACACAAAATCTTTTAACTTATACAATAAGGTTTGGTTGCAAGCTTCTCAAAGTTAATGGTTTATTCATTCACCAAATAATAAAAGTTTAAACAATATTTAATTAAATTAAACTATGAAAAGAAATCAAATTGCCATCGATATGATTACACAACATTTTTAATGAAATTTTAAAATCAAACATTTAAAAGTTGAAACTATAAGACAGGGCCGTAAGTAGACTTTTTTTTCGGGGGGGGGGTTTGCCAGAAAATTTTCTTGAAACTTAATAATAATAATAATAATAACATAAGCTTTATTACCACTTAACATATGTACAGAAAAAGGTAACATATTTGTCACCAAGGGGACTTTGTCCCGTTCAGGTGACAGATAAACTTGAATATAATGTAATACATAAATTTATTTTCATTAAGTTAAAGTTTAAGATAAATATATATAAAAACATACACACACTGAAAAGCAATAGGAACTAAAAACAAACAAAAAATATTAAAAATTGAAAACAAGGTTACAAAATTACAGTCGTACATAAAAAAAATTAAATTAAATTAAAAATTAAATAATTGAAGGCATAATTTTAAATTAGAAAATTGAATAAAAAATGAAAAGCAAATAACATAGATTTAATAATAGACAGAGTTGGCAAAAGTCTGGTTATTTTAGTTTTAGTTGCTTCGTTTTAAATCTGAAAATAACGATCTATGTCGTCCAAATTTATGATGAAATTAAAAAGTTCACGTTTAAATGTTGAATATGTCTTTATATTTTGAAGATGAGAAGGCACATGGTTATAGATTTTAGGTCCTAAAAAGAAGAAATGCTTCCGAAATATTTCTTTAGAAAAATGAGGAATTTTATAAATTTCATTAGGTCTTCTTTGAGATACATTTAATTTTAATTCACACATTAATTTGTTTCGGTACAAAAAAAGAACTACACGGAATAAGAAGTCATGCTTAAAAGGTAGTAAGTTCAAATTTCTAAAACTATAAGCATGTGAATGATAGGGGTTTAAAATTTTGAAACACTTGTTCTGGATCGAAATTAGTGGTAGTAAATTATATTTATAATCACCTCCCCAAATAACAATGCCATAATTTAACAATGAGTAGAACCAAGAATAATAAAGTGTTTTTAAAAAATTTGCATCGATTTTATTTTTTAAGTGGTGAAATTTAACTAACATAAAACGTAATTTTTTACTTAGTTCATTTACATGAGTTTTCCACTTTAAGTTAGAGTCAATATGTAAACCTAAGTATTTAATTGTAGAGACGGATTTCAGAACGAGGCACTGACAGTTAGAATTATTTTTATTGCATTTAGAAGAATGAAATTTAATATTAAGATTTGTTTCAGACTGTATTAAGTTGAAATAAATATATTTTGTTTTATTTAAATTTAGGCATAAATCATTTGCAGTAAACCATTTTCTTATTACAGTCAGATCAGATTCTATTTGTAGCAGAAGTGTATTAATATCAGAGCATGAATATAACAAGACAGAATCATCGGCATATGTTATCATTTTACCATATAACTGTAGTTTACACAAATCATTTATAAAAATAAGAAATAACAAAGGACCTAAAATTGAGCCTTGAGGAACGCCACGGTTTGAAATAATAAAATTACTGAAATTGTTTTGAATTTTAACACGCTGTTCCCTATTTGATAAATATTCTTTGAACCAATTAAGAATATTTCCACGAAAACCAGCAAAATCTAATTTTTTTATTAATAAATTATGATTGACATTATCAAATGCCTTTGATATATCCAGGAAGATCGCTACTGTTTTTTTTATTACTGTCTATACTCTTGTAGATGAATTTTGAAAATTGCAAAAGTGCACTTTCTGTATTTCGCCCTTTAATGAAGCCATATTGATTGTCCGCAAAAAATTTAATTTTATGTAAATAATCGTACATTCTGTTTGAAAGGGATTTTTCAATAATTTTACCAAAGGTGGGAAGAATTGAAATAGGTCTATAATTTGAAAAGGAGGATTTATCACCAGACTTGAAGATAGGGGTTATGGTAGCTTTTTTCAGTGATTGGGGAAATTCAGCTTTGATGATTGAGGTATTTACAAAACTAGTGATAAAAGAAATATTATGATTTACCAATATTTTTATTAGTTTTACATTTATCCCATCATAATCATAGCTGTCTAACTTAGTGAAGGCATTAATCAAATTTAACATTTCAGAGTTACTGTATTCAAAATAAACAAAAGAGTTAATGTTTGGAAACATATAAGGTTCAAGTCTAGTTATGTCCTGATTTAAGTAATTTTGGTTTACACTATTAAAGAAATTATTAAATTGTATAACCAAGCAAGGGTTATTGAAACAATCGGGTAAGGTACTAGGCTTAATTTGTTTACCAATTATGTAGTTTACAAGATCCCATTTTTGCTTAGCAGAGTTACAATTCAAAAATTTGTCTTTAAAGTAGTACTTTAGTTCGATTTTGTTTGTAAGAAGACAGCGGCGGATCCAGGATTTGGTATTTGGGGACTAAAAATTTGCAATATAAAAATCATCTTCTAATATCCTGACAGGGGGGTCTGGGGGTCCTCCCCCAGAAAATTTTTGGAAATTTAAGTCTAATAAGCAGATTTTCAACTCGTTTTTGGTACTCCTAATACGGATTTCGGACATACATTTTCAAGAATTAAATTTACATTTTAGTAGGATTTTTGCATTTCGACGAACTTTTTAAAGAAAAGTGGTAAATAATAGGGTCCGAAATTCCAAAGGGGGGTCTGGGGGTCCCCCCCAGATATTTTCTGGAAATTTGACCTTTAAAACAGGATTTTAACTAGTTTTAGAGTCGCTTTTCCCTTTTTTACACCCCTCAGTTCCCACTTCCCCTTTTTCTCACTGTTAGTTCTTATTCCTTTTGGGAAGGGGGACTTAAGTCACCTAGCCACCCTAGATCCGATAGTGTGAGTAGAACTCCTAACTCACCTTGGATACTTCCCCTTTATGATTTCACTCATTTTTAAGTCCAAAAATTTTCAAGGAACAACTTATAATAGATTTCTAAATTTCAAGGGGGTTGGGGGTTCTCCCCAAGAAAAATTTTGAATTTTGAACCTTAAAAGTAGGGGTTTTAAGCATTTTATGGCGAATTTTTAAGGAAAAACAGTAAATTAAAAAATGGATGTCAAAATTTCGGGGGGGGGGTTTGAATCCCCAAACCCCCCCGCTTGGATACGGCCCTGCTATAAGAACAAATCTAAACTTTTAATATCATTACATTTTAAGGCAAAAAAACTTAAAGCTTTAACAATAAAAGTTTTGGTCGCAAACTTGTCAAAGTTAATGGGCTTATGAGGGAGTTATTCATTCACAAAATCATAAAATTTCCGAAATAATTACAATTAATATATGGCATGTTAACCTGGTCGGGGGCACCGCGATAAGAGAGAAAAGATTCCATTACCCCTGCTCGTGTTGTGAGGACTCGGTGATAACCAACTTTTCATAATAGGGGACATCCATATATTACGTGAGGTGTTTTTTTCCAAAATCTGGACCCCCACCCCCCTTGGTGAGATTTAGTGAGATTTTGCTGGACCCCCCTCCGCCACACGTGCGATTTACCTACAACCCTTAAAAATAATTTTCTATCTTATTCGTTTGCATTTTGTGCTTCACAGCACCTAAAACTTTTCCATTAGTAATGATGTGGGGGAAAAGGACATTATTCCGCCTAAAAATCACCACAGTATCATATCTGTGGGTATTATTCCTTTCTCTTAAAAAAGAAAATCGTATAATTTCTAACTTAAAAAGTTGACGTGAGATTTTAATCGACCCCCCTCCCCCCTTGGTGGGATTTTTCCGAACCCCTCCCCCCTTTTTTGACCTCATGTAATTTATGGATGTCCCCTTACTAAAATTTGATTATAAAAAAGACAAAATTTTTGAAACTTACTAAAATTTTTCAATTTATTGAAATTTTTCCCGTGGACCTCGGAAAGTCGCTGTGAACCCCCTAGAAGTCGCTGTAGACTCCCAATTTTCATTTTCATGCCCGTGGACCCCCTGGAAGTCACTGTGAACCCATGGGGTCCATGGGTGGACCACTTTGGAACACTTTCCCTTTTTATGGACATCTTTGGGAACCGCTGGTTTATATTTTTATGAATGAAAAAGTTTATAGAAAATGGAATTTTTTCCACAACCACATAAAAATCTGGTTCTTTTTAATCTTATCATCAAATTAACTTTATTACTTTATTGTTAGGGAGTATTTTCTATTGTTTATGCGTCCCACGTTCCCCCCATTTTAAACCTTATAACGTACATTTTCAAATGGTTAAAAAAACCGGTCAGTAAATTCCAGACACTAAAAAACTTATCTATTACATGGGTAAAGCTATCATTTTTTTACCGGATTTTACTGACTGATTTTTACATCGACCTATATTTTCATGACACCTTTCAAATGGCTATTAAAACTTCACATTCGAAAATTTTCAAGAAATTTTATATAGAGTTAGCTACAAACTTGTGAGTGTTACGAGAAATTACATATTACTAGGGTGTTTAAAAAAGGGTTTTTAACCTATTAATTGTTAGCACCCAGTGCATTAAAATACTACTATTACTCTCTTTAACTCTTCTACACTTCTTTAAAATACAAAATTTTAAGATGTGTTTTTTCTGAAAAAAAGTACATACACATGGGATTGGACATAAACGTTATGAGGGGAATCAAAGAGGACACGGTTAAAAAACGGTTGAAAACTGTTGTAAAAAATGTTGTAACAATATGTACACTAAAATAAAAAAAGGTTTCTTTTGACAAGGTTAAAGGGTGGACGCTAGAGAATATTTATAAAACCAAACCTGCTGTAATGAACTGGAAAAAATGCAAGATAAAAAAATTCATGAAGCCTCGAGCAAAAAGAATCGATTGTAAGGGTTTTGTTAGCACAGATCTTCGATACTTGTTCTTAACTAAAAGGATTCATGAATTGAGAGTTTCTTAATAAAGCAGAGCACCGAAAGAAATTAAAATAACCCCCAAAAAAAGCGCTCAGTCCCATCTTGAACCCGGATAAACACAAGGTTTGATCAAGTCCTTTGTTTCACTTTCCACTCCATTGAATTCTTTTTATCCCTCCAAAAAGTCCCTAATTTTTTTCTCCCTTCCCTGGAACTGTCACTGTCAGGATACCCATTCTGCCACCTGGCGCCGAAGTAGGAAAGCTCGATCGATTTTTCGGAAGGAAAATTCCTTTTCTCGTAATCGAGAGAGAGCGCAATCCCGTTTTAAGGAGAAAATAGGTTCCCAGAAGTTTCCGAATATGAGGAAAAGGGGCTTCGATTCTTTCCCGGGAATCTGTTCCGGAGGGAATTTACGAGATCCCGTTCCCGAGAAAGGGAAAAGATTTTCTTTCCGTCTGGGATTTTTTCTGTTAGATAGAATCAGGGGATAGATTTGGGAAACCCACAAAGGTGTGCTATAATGAAATTGATTCTCTGTAATGCTGTAAATCTGGTGTAACGCATTAGTCAAATTAAGAGTATTTGTTATCCAACTGTCGGAGAATCAAATAATGTTGTAATGTAGCACTAGTGTTGTTTTGTAAGGTTTATATCATATACTGCTTAACCAACAATAGTAAAGGGGTCACGTGATTTTGACAGACTCGGAGGGGAGAAAGGAAGAAGCTGAGGGGTAGTTGATCGAAAGAGGAAGAGACATTTACTCCCTCTAACCTTAGTTAGACCCACTATATACATAAAAATATCAGTGTATTTTAAATAAAATAACAAATACTAAAGTAAAAAATCACGTGACCCTTTTACTATCGTTTAGTTATTATTGTGGATTGATGTTCTTTTGCATTTTTCCAGAAGTTGACACTGTCCGGGTGTTGGTAGAAGATTGTTGGTCTGGCCAGTTACATACGAGTTTCTTCACCTCAAGTTATAGACACTTCTAGCTGCTTTTTTTAAATATTTTTTTAGTGATACAGTAAAGATTTTATGTTAGCTTGCCATCTGGAGTATTTATTGAGTCTTTTTTGTATTTTTAGGACTCTTCGGTAATTTAGAGCGTGTGGTCAAACTGCCCACTAGTGGATTTACCAGAGAAGTATAAAATAGTGTCAGTGCAGCTTACGGCCGTATACACCGGTAACCTGACCGGCGGTCAGGTCGGGAAACCATGGTTACAGCCTCTGATTGGTGGAAAAATAATTCAATATTTTCCTTCCATCAATCAGCCGTTAGAGTTAGCCAGAACAAGAGGGATCAGAAGGCTTAAGTTGCATACTTATAAGAAAGAAAATAAATTATATTTCACTAAAAAGTTATTTACTCCAGTAAGGGAGTTACAGTAGAACCTCGATTATCCGCGATATCCTCGAAAAAACATTTAACGATGAGAGCAAATTTTAGTTGAGATTAGAGACATTTTTGGTGTAGAGAAAAGGTTTCTGCTGCACTGTACATATTTTAAAAGTTTTACATCATGTTTTTGTACAATAAAACATAGTTTTTATGCTGAAATATTTTTTTTTCGTGTTTTCACCTCATTTTTAGTCTTTTTTTTGAGTTATCCGCGGTACCCTTGCCACCCATTTCAATCGGGGCTCTACTGTACTAGTTACTTTCTATGCTAATTTAACTCTATTCATCCTATTAAAATAGCTTTTAAATATTGAAAAAAAATCCCAGCAGGGGGTAAGGAGTGCTTATAACACCTCTCTCGGTCTTTTTAAACATTAAATAAATGAAAAAATAAGAAAGAAGATAGCTTTTGGATCAATTTTAAAATAAATTACTATTGATTTAAATCTAATATCCCTAGTTTATAAGAAGGTGATAAAGTAAACTAAAACTATATGTGAGCTCCAAGGATGACTTTCTAGATTGACTAATCTAGACTAATCTAGCATCTAGATTTTTAGTACTAAAAATATTTCATAATTATATATTTGTAACTATCAATGTTGGAAAACACAATATCATAGATCATGAAAAGTGCGGGGCGCATCTACCCGATGCTGGTGTTGTCGTTTCAGTAAAAACTATTCCAAGTTAAAAACTTAACAAATAATAACTTTATTCAATTCCATCTGCCTTTCTCGAACATCATACCAACTCTGCTCTCTCGAGTGGCGAGAGAGAGCTACACCTACACATACAAAAAACTTCTTCAATCAAAGATCACTTCCTTGTTCGCAACAATCAATTTAAAAATAAATTGTCAGGCGATGTGTTCAGATGGCTCAGTTGGTTAAGTCCGATTCAGAAGACCGGAGTTCAATTCCCGCCTATAAGGTTCAATTTTGTTGAAAACAGAAAATAATGCCTTATTTCAGTAGTATATTCGGTATAACCAATTGGAAAAAAACAAATAACTAGGAAATGTGTCCGGATGGCTCAGTTGGTAGAACCTATTTCCCCGTAATATAGGTGTTCAGGTAGCGTTGACAGAAGACCGGAGTTCAATTCCCGCCAGGTTCAATTTTGTTGAAAACAGAAAATAATGCCTTATTTCAGTAGTATATTCGGTATAACCAATTGGAAAAAAACAAATAACTAGGAAATGTGTCCGGATGGCTCAGTTGGTAGAACCTATTTCCCCGTAATATAGGTGTTCAGGTAGCGTTGACAGAAGACCGGAGTTCAATTCCCGCCTATGAGGTTCAATTTTGTTGAAAACAGAAAATAATGCCTTATTTCAGTAGTATATTCGGTATAACCAATTGGAAAAAAACAAATAACTAGGAAATGTGTCCGGATGGCTCAGTTGGTAGAACCTATTTCCCCGTAATATAGGTGTTCAGGTAGCGTTGACAGAAGACCGGAGTTCAATTCCCGCCTATAAGGTTCAATTTTGTTGAAAACAGAAAATAATGCCTTATTTCAGTAGTATATTCGGTATAACCAATTGGAAAAAAACAAATAACTAGGAAATGTGTCCGGATGGCTCAGTTGGTAGAACCTATTTCCCCGTAATATAGGTGTTCAGGTAGCGTTGACAGAAGACCAGAGTTCAATTCCCGCCTAAGGTTCAATTTTGTTGAAAACAGAAATTAATTTAGAAATAAATTTCAATAGGACCAATCAATTTCTGTACCACCAATTGGAAAAACAAATAACTAGGAAATGTGTCTGGGTGGCTCAATTCCCGCCTATGAGGTTCAATTTTGTTGAAAACAGAAAATAATGCCTTATTTCAGTAGTATATTCGGTATAACCAATTGGAAAAAAACAAATAACTAGGAAATGTGTCCGGATGGCTCAGTTGGTAGAACCTATTTCCCCGTAATATAGGTGTTCAGGTAGCGTTGACAGAAGACCGGAGTTCAATTCCCGCCTATAAGGTTCAATTTTGTTGAAAACAGAAAATAATGCCTTATTTCAGTAGTATATTCGGTATAACCAATTGGAAAAAAACAAATAACTAGGAAATGTGTCCGGATGGCTCAGTTGGTAGAACCTATTTCCCCGTAATATAGGTGTTCAGGTAGCGTTGACAGAAGACCAGAGTTCAATTCCCGCCTAAGGTTCAATTTTGTTGAAAACAGAAATTAATTTAGAAATAAATTTCAATAGGACCAATCAATTTCTGTACCACCAATTGGAAAAAAAAATAACTAGGAAATGTGTCTGGGTGGCTCGGTTGGTAGAGTCTGAGGATTATATACATTGTATGTTGCTGGTGTGGCAGTGTTTCGGGGTTCGGTTCCCGCTTTCGATGATCACTTTTGCTTAAATGTATAAACATATTTAAAATGAAATAATCTAATGTAACCACAAAATGACAAAGATATTATCTGGGTCTGTACCCTGATGGCTCAGTTGGTTGAGAGCCGTGGCCTGTGTGCAGAAGGTACTCAGATCAAACCCACTAATCTAACTATCTCTCCTAACACTAATAATATAAATTGACTTATGTTTGTCTGTAGCCTAACTTGTAAATTGTGTGTTGATTAATATATTTATCTTTCCTGAGTATTCCGATGCACCTTGTCACAGGGGTTGGAAGTCGAAACTGGTGTCCGACGGACCTTATCTGCTCCCTCTGGACGAATTGGTGTCCTTGGGGGTTTAGGATGGACGCCCCCAAGTCGCCAAGGGTTCCAGGGGCATAGCGGATAAGGGTCCGTTGGAACACCGGTTTTGCAGTTTTGAACAATAAAAATATTAACTGTGACCGTAACGGTCAGATTTATTAGGTTGCGTTTTTTCGCTAAGCCTAACCCTTTTTTAGATCCTTAAAATATCGGAAAAATAAAGTGGAAATGTTAACTGTGACCGTAACTGCTTCTTTTGACTGCAACCGTAACTGCCAGCAGTTTTTTTTTGTAAAATTAACTACACCGTTCAACCGCACCCTACGTTCGAACCTATATCTGTTGCACTCCAGCCACATGTGTATCCACTGAGCCATTGGATCATGTATCTAAGGATACATTCAATAACTCTGAATTTTAATTTTTTTAATTTAAATAGAAAAACACTGGTTTCGAACCTACGACTGGCGTACTCCAACCAAGTGTGCATCCACTGAGCCATTGGACCATGCATCTAGAATTACATTTAATAACTCTGAATTTTGATTTTATAAATTTAAATAGAAAAACACTGGTTTCGAACCTACGACTAGCGTACTCCAACCCAGTGTGCATCCACTGAGCCATTGGATCATGTATCTAAGGGCACATTTAATTATTCTGAATTTTGGTTTTATAAATTTAAATGGAAAAACACTAGTTTCGAACCAACGACTGGCGTACTCCAACCAAGTGTGCATCCACTGAGTCATTGGACCATGTATCTAGAATACAATTAATAACTCTGAATTTTGATTTTATAAATTTAAATAGAAAAACACTGGTTTCGAACCTACGACTAGCGTACTCCAACCCAGTGTGCATCCACTGAGCCATTGGATCATGTATCTAAGGATACATTCAATAACTCTGAATTTTAATTTTTTAAATTTAAATAGAAAAACACTGGTTTCGAACCTACGACTGGCGTACTCCAACCAAGTGTGCATCCACTGAGCCATTGGATCATGTATCTAAGGACACTTTTAATAACTCTGAATTTTGGTTTATAAATTTAAATAGAAAAACACTTGTTTTTAACGTACGACTGGCGTACTCCAACCCAGTGTGCATCCACTGAGCCATTGGATCATGTATCTAAGGGCACATTTAATTATTCTGAATTTTGGTTTTATAAATTTAAATGGAAAAACACTAGTTTCGAACCAACGACTGGCGTACTCCAACCAAGTGTGCATCCACTGAGCCATTGGACCATGTATCTAGAATACAATTAATAACTCTGAATTTTGATTTTATAAATTTAAATAGAAAAGCACTGGTTTCGAACCTACGACTAGCGTACTCCAACCCAGTGTGCATCCACTGAGCCATTGGATCATGTATCTAAGGATACATTCAATAACTCTGAATTTTAATTTTTTTAATTTAAATAGAAAAACACTGGTTTCGAACCTACGACCGGCGTACTCCAACCAAGTGTGCATCCACTGAGCCATTGGACCATGCATCTAGAATTACATTTAATAACTCTGAATTTTGATTTTATAAATTTAAATAGAAAAACACTGGTTTCGAACCTACGACTAGCGTACTCCAACCCAGTGTGCATCCACTGAGCCATTGGATCATGTATCTAAGGATACATTCAATAACTCTGAATTTTAACTTTTTAAATTTAAATAGAAAAACACTGGTTTCGAACCTACGACTGGCGTACTCCAACCAAGTATGCATCCACTGAGCCATTGGACCATGTATCTAGAATACATTTAATAACTCTGAATTTTGATTTTATAAATTTAAATAGAAAAACACTGGTTTCGAACCTACGACTAGCGTACTCCAACCCAGTGTGCATCCACTGATCCATTGGATCACATGTATCTAAGGATACATTCCAAAACTCTGAATTTTGATTTTTTAAATTTAAATAGAAAAACACTGGTTTCGAACCTACGACTGGCGTACTCCAAACAAGTGTGCATCCACTGAGCCATTGGATCATGTATCTAAGGATACATTCCAAAACTCTGAATTTTGATTTTTTAAATTTAAATAGAAAAACACTGGTTTCGAACCTACGACTGGCGTACACCAAACAAGTGTGCATCCACTGAGCCATTGGATCATGTATCTACATTTAATAACTCTAAATTTTGGTTTTATAAATTTAAATAGAAAAACACTGATTTCGAACCTACAACTGGCGTACTCCAACCAAATGTGCATTCGCTGAGCCATTGGATCAAGCATTAACCCTTTATTTACCAATTTATTTTCGGCGCAAGTTTAGAACTGCTGATGTGCCAAGCTTTTAGCGATAAAAATCACTATATAGTTATCCCAACTAATGTTAAGTGAATTATGTGGCTTCTAAATATGGCGCCAAATACCTAAAATTCGTCAACCATCAGCCATTGGACCATGCATCTAGAATTACATTTAATAACTCTGAATTTTGATTTTATAAATTTAAATAGAAAAACACTGGTTTCGAACCTACGACTAGCGTACTCCAACCCAGTGTGCATCCACTGAGCCATTGGATCATGTATCTAAGGGCACATTTAATTATTCTGAATTTTGGTTTTATAAATTTAAATGGAAAAACACTAGTTTCGAACCAACGACTGGCGTACTCCAACCAAGTGTGCATCCACTGAGTCATGGTCCACTGACCATGTATCTGTCCACTGACCATGTATCTAGAATACAATTAATAACTCTGAATTTTGATTTTATAAATTTAAATAGAAAAACACTGGTTTCGAACCTACGACTAGCGTACTCCAACCCAGTGTGCATCCACTGAGCCATTGGATCATGTATCTAAGGATACATTCAATAACTCTGAATTTTAATTTTTTAAATTTAAATAGAAAAACACTGGTTTCGAACCTACGACTGGCGTACTCCAACCAAGTGTGCATCCACTGAGCCATTGGATCATGTATCTAAGGACACTTTTAATAACTCTGAATTTTGGTTTATAATTTTAAATAGAAAAACACTTGTTTTTAACGTACGACTGGCGTACTCCAACCCAGTGTGCATCCACTGAGCCATTGGATCATGTATCTAAGGGCACATTTAATTATTCTGAATTTTGGTTTTATAAATTTAAATGGAAAAACACTAGTTTCGAACCAACGACTGGCGTACTCCAACCAAGTGTGCATCCACTGAGCCATTGGACCATGTATCTAGAATACAATTAATAACTCTGAATTTTGATTTTATAAATTTAAATAGAAAAGCACTGGTTTCGAACCTACGACTAGCGTACTCCAACCCAGTGTGCATCCACTGAGCCATTGGATCATGTATCTAAGGATACATTCAATAACTCTGAATTTTAATTTTTTTAATTTAAATAGAAAAACACTGGTTTCGAACCTACGACCGGCGTACTCCAACCAAGTGTGCATCCACTGAGCCATTGGACCATGCATCTAGAATTACATTTAATAACTCTGAATTTTGATTTTATAAATTTAAATAGAAAAACACTGGTTTCGAACCTACGACTAGCGTACTCCAACCCAGTGTGCATCCACTGAGCCATTGGATCATGTATCTAAGGATACATTCAATAACTCTGAATTTTAACTTTTTAAATTTAAATAGAAAAACACTGGTTTCGAACCTACGACTGGCGTACTCCAACCAAGTATGCATCCACTGAGCCATTGGACCATGTATCTAGAATACATTTAATAACTCTGAATTTTGATTTTATAAATTTAAATAGAAAAACACTGGTTTCGAACCTACGACTAGCGTACTCCAACCCAGTGTGCATCCACTGATCCATTGGATCACATGTATCTAAGGATACATTCCAAAACTCTGAATTTTGATTTTTTAAATTTAAATAGAAAAACACTGGTTTCGAACCTACGACTGGCGTACTCCAAACAAGTGTGCATCCACTGAGCCATTGGATCATGTATCTAAGGATACATTCCAAAACTCTGAATTTTGATTTTTTAAATTTAAATAGAAAAACACTGGTTTCGAACCTACGACTGGCGTACACCAAACAAGTGTGCATCCACTGAGCCATTGGATCATGTATCTACATTTAATAACTCTAAATTTTGGTTTTATAAATTTAAATAGAAAAACACTGATTTCGAACCTACAACTGGCGTACTCCAACCAAATGTGCATTCGCTGAGCCATTGGATCAAGCATTAACCCTTTATTTACCAATTTATTTTCGGCGCAAGTTTAGAACTGCTGATGTGCCAAGCTTTTAGCGATAAAAATCACTATATAGTTATCCCAACTAATGTTAAGTGAATTATGTGGCTTCTAAATATGGCGCCAAATACCTAAAATTCGTCAACCATCAGCAGTTCTAAACTTGCGCCAGTGGTACTTACAAGTACGGTCGGTAAATAAAGGGTTAAGGACACATTTAATAACTCTGAATTTTGATTTTATAAATTTAAATAGAGAAAAACTGGTTTCGAATCGTAGCTTTTTAAGCTTTAGGATTCTCAGAAGATTGTTGATTTTTATAAACTTTTAACTTTTCAAAAATAGTTTATTTTCGTTATTTAATGCTTTGAACTACTGCTTTTGAGATATTACTATTCCAGAAACATATCTGCGCGCTTTATTTTACTATAAAACACAAATTATGATAGCATAATAAAGAATGACGTTATATCTTATAAAACACTTTATTTTTACATAAAAAAAGACCAAACAGAATAGTTACATGTAACAGTTGTTCAAAGCAGCTCGTTTTAAGAATGAATTCCCTTAGCTGCAATCATGATCACACTCTTGCACTAAACGGCATTTAAAAGAAAGCATGAACGAGAATATCCACAAGTGAAAATAAAACAACCACCTACAAACTAGTTGTAACAGAGCATGCACCAGTTACATTTTACAGAATTTTTAACCATTAAGTATGGTTTCCAAGAATATATTTAGGATATTTTTTCAGAAGTCAAAATAATCACTAATGAACTATTAATCAAAGCCAGCTTTGAAAATCACTAACTTATATATTTTATATCACATGATGAATTTTGAATGTCATGTGATGTGAATGCAATCAAAATTTAGTTTCTGATATCGAACTACTATGAAGATCCAAGATACAATTAACCTGCTTGTAGCAGGTCTTTAAAATTTATAAAAATTATACCACCCACATTGAAACCTATCTGTATATTTCTTAAGAATTTTCTAGATTAAGGATTGATGTTTTTAAACAAAAAGTGAGTTACTGATTCAAACCCCTTAAAACAAACATTTAGAATGAGTAGGGGGTGTCAACACTTTTTATATACTGCATCAGTTATTGAGCATCCTTCTATATATACTACATGCACTTATTCTTGCAACTGCAAGATTTTATTTGCGATTCTTGTTATTATGATAAATGGGTTACAGAAAATACAATCTTTGGATTGTAAGGGTAGATTGCCATCCAAGATATTGTCAATGCATAGATGATAAAACATGGATGGTGACATTTTTAAGTTTAGCATGAGAAATATTAAAATGTTTGGGAGACTGAACATCACTCTCGAATTTAAATCCATATGGATACAAAATCTTAGATAAAAAACAACCAAAACCGAACGAATTCAGTTGAGAATACTTCAAAACTTAGCCCTTTTGCAATAGTAAAATACTCATTTATAATATTCGACAAGAATGGCACTGTGCATTGGTAACTGTATTTCATAATCGAACCTTAACCTCTCTTAAAGCATACTTTTTACAATGAAATTTACAACGTTAGAATGTACCTGAATTGTACTAAACATTTAAAAACATGATGTAAAAAACAGATGGAATAATAAATTCTTATCAAACTAATTGACAAAACAGTGCATGGATAAAAAAGCATAAATGCATTATGATTACGCAAGTTACTTGAAAAACAGACACAAGTAATTCAATGAGTTTAAATATTAAAAAACAAGGATACATCACTTTAACTAATACAGAACAAAAGCTTTCATCTAAAACACATGCAATGCAATGATTAATTTTTTTCTGAACAAGTTTTGTGCTTTATTTTTAAAAATGAAAAATTCATATAAATTTCAACAATAATTTAAAGTGGGTTACTTAAAAAAGTAGAACACAGTGTGTAATCAACTACCTGTTTTAGTCAATACCTGTAATGGCAATAACTGATTGATTCTAAATTTTTTACAGCAAAAGAGTTAAAAGTTTGGCAATTTTAAAAGTGGACCCATCAAACTAAATTTTGTAAGTGTATCTGTGAAAGTAAAGATAAAAAGTAAGATGATTCTTCCTGTAAAACTTTTAACTTGTTTAAAAAACATCCCTATAAAATTCAATAATATTTTTAGGTGTCTTTGATTTTATAAACAATGCAATAATTTAAGACATAAATAATTTAATTTATTTGAAGTAATGCGAAGGCCAAACAATTTTTAATGAAATGTCGCGTCCAATTACAACATTAACAGATAGCTTATTTTTAAAACATATAGAAGCATACTTCTAGAGTAAATATGATTCAAAAAATGTGTTGCTCTTACAATTTCAAAAAAAATTAACTAACACTGTCTTTGTACATCTTCATCGAAGCTTCGACAGCTTCATGAAGAAGCGAACAGCTTCATCGAAGAAAATATAATTTGCCCTTACATAAATAAAACACATTGAAGATAATATTTAGTGTTAAGAACTCCAATTCGACTTTGTCTAATACTTTAAAATAATATTATTGCATAGCATAAATATTTTGTGAAAAGACCTATCGATATACGTACTACTTATTTAATAAAGCATTTAACCAAAGCGGCTTTGGGAATAAACTCTAACAATTTAATATACATATTTTTAAAAGTGTGCATCCATAATAAGCACACCTCACCGAGTCCACTTTTAAAATCAACGCACTACAATTCAGAACCGAAAATCTTATCAGTATGGCACACAACAACGAAACGAAAACCAGTTCCAAAGAGTCCGACCTTATTGCACGACGACACGAAAATAAAAAAATTACACGGGCACAAAACGAATAAATTAAACGGAAGAGTCTTTCACGTGCAGTCGCTGCCGGCGCGCTTCTTTCCGAAGGCGCCCCGGCGGTTGTCGAGTTCGGCCGAGGCGGACATGGCCTTGGGGGGCTCGACAGGGGCGTCCGATGAGCGGAGACGGGAGATCCGCAGCTTGTCCAGCCGCGACGCACCGCCCCGGCCCAGGGCGTTCAGGTAGTCGGCCACTAGCAGCGTGATTTCCAGGATCTGAAAGAGAGTAGGGTTGAGAATAAGGAACGTGCATGATTTTTTATATTTTTTTAATCTATTCTTCACAAAAAAAAAAAAATAAAAAATAAAAAAAGAAGAGGGAAAGAAGAAGAAGAAGAGGGAAACGCCACCTTGTTATGTTATGTTATGTTATGTTAATCTATTCTTCACGCAAAAATAAGCCACCACACAAAATTTGAGGCCGATTGCGATTGCAAAAAAAATGATCAAAAATCGTCTCTTTCGAAGCGCCTGAAAACGCTTAATTGCATGCACAAAGACGTCACAATACATAAACTTCGCCTAAAATGTTATCCTTGGATTTCTGACCGCCGCCAGAAGTGTCTAGAAAGTAAATATTTATTAAAACACTCATATCGGACACTTCAGAAAAAAGAAATCATCAACTAATACATAGAAATTTAATTTTGATCGCAATTTGGCCCGATGGAATTCTATGTCACTGTGCATGCAAACACACTTCGCGTTTTCAGTCACGTGTTTTTTTTTCGACTTTTAAATTAAAATATTTAATTACTTGTACACATTTCGGAAAAATTGACAAAATATTTCATTTTACTAGACAAAAACCATACGGAACACTTGCATGTTTATGAAAATCTGACAAATGCAAGTTCCTCATTTGAAGTAGGGATTGAATTTTTTTTTTGAGTAAATTTCATACAGGATGTTTCGACAACTCCATCCTCCATATTCGGCATAGCCCCCCCAAAAAAAACGCCGATAGAACTATAAATCGCTACGACCTACGGTTTTCGGGAAATGACGGAACAGAAAAAAAGACGTCAAATCCGGTTTTTGGGGAAAACGTGAACAAGTTCATTTGGATTTGTGCTTGAAGACTAAACTTAACTGCGTCCGTCCCATTAAATGAAATTTTAAAATCAGATATGACGTCACTTCTTTTGAAAAAAAATGTTGTAGAGGTACAGTTTCTTGGTCCTTTTTTATGTACTCACGCAAGGAGAATTTGTTCAACCACCATAAAAAACATTCAACATCATTTTGCTTTCACCATTGCAATTATTTCATTTCCTTAATGAAGGTGGTAAGGGAAAGAATAATATACCATTCAATACGGTTATTCATGACTATAAACACAAGTGACAGAAAAGATAGGTTTATAGGCCCTGTTTGAAGTTGACAAGAATTTTTTTTCCCATTTTCACCATTCGAAGTGAAAAATACCTCCAAGTACAAGCTCCTTCACGAAAAAAACCCACACAAACTATTACCTGTTTGTTTTGTGTAGTTAGAAAACAGATTAGAGATAATTTTTGGTTCGAATTGAAAAAAAGTCCACCAAAAGGGGGGGAAATTATCGACGTAGATGTTGTAGGTTTGAGTCGAGAAGTTAACTTTTCCCGCCTAACTCTTAGCGCCTGTAAATCTGTTTCACTCCCTTTATACCTTTCTTGAGGTGAAACCAATTTACAGTTTGACTTTCCTTTGCCGTTACATTTTTTCGCGTTTGAATGAATTTAATTTTTTTGTTTTAAAAACCACAATTATTATTAATGGGGAGATTTTTCACTTTAGAAATGAAGATATCTCTCTTATAACATCAATAGGCCCAACTTCTCCAGCGATTAACTAAATTTACCGCATCCGATCGAAACAAAAAATGTTCCCGTCCATCCCATACTTCTCTTTTTATTAAACTACTCAGTTTCAAAAACCAAACATAAAATCAATAACAACCCGAAAGAGAGCATGGAGCCCCTTTCAAACACAACAAATTAAGATAAAAAAATCAATCAATGACTTTTAAAGTCAGGCATCCGCAATTAACTCAACGCGAAAAAATGCCATCGCTCGCCAAAAACGACACGCAAACAAGCAAGCATCTCCCTCAAGATTCATTGTGTACATTTATCTCTCGGGGGGTTAAATTCTGGGAGTAAATATTAAACAGCAGCAAGCTAATGAAAAAATCAATACAGGCCGAAGAACAAATCCGACAGTGGCGACATCTGTGAAAGCGAGTGAGAGCTACAACACGGGAGGGTAAGTAGCGGTATTAAATTCGCTTGATCACATCACTCAATTGTTTAGTGTCACGCACCGCTCTGTGATGATAAAAGGAAGTTAGGGGTGCTTTGTGTGTCTCCCCCCTCTCTCCCGGTTTATGAATTCCGGAAGGCGTTCAATCACGTTGCCGTTGGTGGGTTTTTTTCGGAAGGGGGAAGAAAAGTGAATAAAAGGGGCGAGGGTACTTCGGGTTGTGTTATTAGAAACCTATTTCTTTAGTCAGAATGAGATGTAATAGCCTTTGAAAATGAAGCATCTTTTAAATCCCACAGCTTTAGTAACATGTTTTTTCAATAGAATGGGTTATTGTCGCTTAATTTTTGAAGAGGGGAAACTTTTGTTACAAATAGATATTGACATGCAACTTTTTTATAGAGAATTTTAGAACTATTTAAAAACCACAATCCGGGAATGGGTCAGGCAGGAAGAATTTAACCCCTTAACCCTTTATGTCCCGACGGAACTTGTAAGTCCCACTTCCCAATGTTCCAAATTCGTCCAATTTTCGTCATGTAAGGCCAGATTTAGTTTACTTATAGTTGCAGTTACTGAAACTTGACATATTTTGGATGAGGAAAATAATTTGGGGCATAAAGGGTTAACAGTGTCGCCCGAACTGACCTCGGGCAACTACTACGTGCAGAATTTGTGATGCCCGAATTGATTTCGGGTTGGAGAAAAGTTAACGTTTCCGTTTTGTGGAGCCCAAACTGAGTTCGTTTCGATGATGATCGTGATTTTTCTTTGTTTAGAGATTGGGAGACTTTATGATTGGATAAAAAATCTTCCCCCTAATACAATAAGATGCGTGTGTAATCCAATTAGTATGTGTTTATTAAAATAATTAATACACTTGTAATTTCATTTAAATTTAGATTTTTGTTATAAACTATTTTCTAACACTTATAATAATATAAAGAAAAAAATTTAAACAATAAAAAAAATTTCCATTTTGGTCAATTTTTCTGAAATAAATGTCACTGTTAAGGGGTTAAGAGAACCCAATTAAAAAATGTAGAGAAAAGAATGTAAGAAATATATCCCATCAAAATCCAAGGTCCACTTACCCAAGACAAACGAAAATCAATAGACAACGAACAAGAATTTACAAATGACGAAAACCCTATTTAATAATAATAAAAAAACTACCATAGGATGTAACTTTTCATTTGATTAAATTGTTAACACCAGAAGATCAAAAGGAAATCTATCTTCTATCAGACCTTTTAAAGGAAAGGTTACGACTTTCATTAGCATACAGTACAGAAAGAAAACAAGACAGTCGCGGGTAAAAATAGATCGAAGCAAGAGTTGCGACATTTCCACCAACGACGCACCAATTCATCCAAGATGAATAGGAGACCAACGACCTCACAAAAGAGACCGAGAAGTAATTACATTCAAAACTATCTAATTGATTTTTCAGAAATGTTACACACGAATACTTCCCGGCTCTCATTCAAACAAAACAGTTAAAAAAACCATAAAATTCGAAGCTATTTTCCTTCTCCAAATCCGATCACCAAAAGAAAAAAAATCACTTTCCCTTTAAACATCCTCTTCCAAAACGCTCCATCAGATTAGTAGTATCCATCGAACCGTAACTCTCACTAATTAGTCAACCCACACTGACTGTCCGTCCACCCACTCACCGCCACCCCCGACCGCGGGTGACATTTCGTTGCCCCTCCTGGAAAAAAGGCCATTTCCCCCCTCACGGGAACAATCCATAATCCATGGTTTTTCATTCACTTCAAATAAATGGCAGAGCGCGGGCGGGAGAGGCCAGTCATCTCCGGCGGGGGTGTTGGAAGGGGGTCCTTTCGGCAGGAAAGGGTGGGCGGAAGTGCGGGGCTTGACATTGGTTGGATATTTTCGGGGCTACCTACCTTTCGTGGTCATGACATTTAGGCGGAAATGTCAAGAAAGAGCTTTATGCCAGGGCAGCATTATTATACTTTGACAGGTATACAACGCGAGCTTGGGATATATTTAGTGGTAAACGCTTCGGGTTTGTTTTAGAGTAGACACTTATGGTTCCTTCTGTGATCAACTTACCACTTCCTCTAATTCATATATGTAGTGG
Source organism: Tetragnatha versicolor (assembly GCA_024610705.1). NCBI lineage: Eukaryota > Metazoa > Arthropoda > Arachnida > Araneae > Tetragnathidae > Tetragnatha > Tetragnatha versicolor. The sequence goes on along the minus strand of JANDEH010000002.1, from coordinate 20,873,605 downwards.
ACACATCAAATACAAGGGAGGTTTCGTTAACTTAATTTAATTAAAGACACTAGAACTACAGTTTACAAAACATAAAGGGGGACAATCACAGGCGAAGAAGTAAACAAAGAAAGTCGAGAGCTCTCTCGCTCATGTCCTCTCTATCTCAGTTCTCTCGTGGCTCTGCCCGCTCAAGCGTGAGGGCGTGGTTTGCGCGTGTGGTGAGAGGAGCGGAGTTGAGTGGTGGGGATCCTGCTTCCCACAACACTCGGCATATCCTGGCATGGCTGAGACCTCGCAGCCAGTGAAAGCAGCTGAAACGAACACATAAACACAGCAAAAGAAAAAAAATAATATCCTCAAAATAACACAAAAGTTTAAGATGCTTCATCATTATGAGAGTTAAAAAAATTATAAAGAACATTGAAATAAACACTGAAAAAATAAAGGAAAAAAACAAAAAAAAGTTTACAGACGTACAGATGACCGCATATAAACCGGAAACTGAAAAAAGCTGATTAATACAAAAATAAAAATAGTATAGATGGCTTCAAAGTTGAAAAACGCTCGAAGTGTTCAAAAAGAAGAGTCTGAAAAGAAAAAAAAGAGTCAAAGTTAGGCAAAAAGAGTTAATGTTCAAAAATTGTCAATCCAGGGTTTCATATGATCTGCTGCTGTGGAGGTAACGTTAGGTCCTTCATGAGTCCCGATCTTTTCTACTTCGTACCGGTCGTTATACTTCACTTTCGTGATACGGTAAGGTCCGAAAAATTTTGGGCGTAATTTAAGTCCTGTTCCGAATTGGGTTCTCTTGATTGCAACCAAGTCGTTGACTCGGTAACGCGTAGCAGGTTTTCGTCGGTTGTTATACTGGCGTTTGTTTTCCTCTTGTATTTTCAGAATATTCTTCTTGGCTTCATCTCTCAGGTTTTGCCTTTCTTTCATCATGCTGGCGTGGAACTCTTCTCTCAGGATTGAAGCAATTCGTTGATCTTCAACGTTTCTCATTTTCTTACCAGTCATTAATTCAAAAGGAGTGAAATTGGTGCTACGGCTGGTTGTGCTGTTAATTATTCTTTGGACATAAGGCACATGTTTGAACCACTTGGTGGGGTCGTTGATAGCAATTTTGGCTAAGACAGGGATTAGAGTTTCGTGCAGGCGCTCAACTTGACCATTTGCTCTGGGAATACCTGTAGTGGTGAGGATATGGTTTATTCCTTGAGAGGCGCAATATTCTGCAAAGTCTTTAGAGGTAAAGGCACTTCCTCTATCAGTGATAATGCGTTCAGGGTTGCCAAAAACAGTTTGCTGGAGAGTTAACTTTTCGATTACACAGTGGGTTGTGGTGGATTTTACTGGATACAGCCAAACGAATTTGGAAAAGGCATCTATTACGCTGAGAATGTGATTGTAATTCTTGTTAGTAGAGGGTAATGGGCCTATGAAGTCCAAATGGTAAGTTGTTAAAGGTGCATCGTCTTTCGGGATAGGATTCAAGGTACCTTCTGCTTTACCGCGTTTTCTATTACACAAAATACATTCGATGCAGTTGGATACGACTTGCTGGACTTTGTCTTTTAATTTGGGAATGAAATAGTCGCGCTTGATGAGTTCCTCCGTCTTGGCAAGGGCAAAATGACCTTTACTGTGTGCTTGCTGTATGATTTCTCTTTGCATAGCCTCAGGGATTACAATTAAGTCACATTCAGGTGTGCTCTTGTAGAGAATGTCATTTTTGATGGTAAATTCTGTGGTGTTGTTTTGGTTACACAAAATTTTCATAGCTTTAATGTAGTCGTCTTTGTCTTGAGCATTAGCGATTCGGCTGGTGATCTCAGAATGAGCGGTAACTGTGAGGACTGTATACCGGCTTAAGGCATCTACATGGGGCAGTTGGCGTCCAGGTCTATGAATAACCTCAAAGTCAAACTCGGCTAGGAGAAGTGACCATCTAGTAACTTTTGGACTGAGATCTTTTTTATGCAGGGTTTTTGTAAAGGCATCACAGTCTGTGATAAGCTTAAATTTAGTACCAAGTAGGTAAATACGGAATTTTTTGACTGCTTCAATGATAGCTAAGATTTCCAGCTCGTAACTTGAATATTTTTCCTGTACAAGTGTTGTTTTTTTGCTCATGTAATGGATGGGGTATAACTTTCCGTCTTCGCTCTGTTGAAGGAGGACAGCTCCAAATCCAACACTGCTCGCATCAGTGTGTAGCTCTAAGGGGTAGTGTTGCTGGTATATGTGCAAGACCGGATTGGATGTTAAAATGTTCTTTAGGGTCTGGAAAGCAGCTCTCTGGGATGAACCAAAGTCAAAAGTTGAATCTTTACGTAGGAGGTCGCTTAATGGTTTCGCAATTTCAGCATACTTGGGGATAAATTTACGGAAATATCCGGTTAAACCAAGGAATGATTGGACGTGTTTATGGGATTTAGGTTCAGGAAAGTTACGCACTGCTTCAGTTTTCAGAGGTGAAGGCTTTAAGGTGCTGTTCTCTATAACATATCCTAAAAATTCAATTCTGCGTGTTAAGAAGTTGCACTTTTTAAGGTTGATCTCTAAGCCATACTCGCTAGCTCTTTGCAAAACTCGTTTTAGCTTTTGGAGGCCCTCTATTTCATCGGAAGAAGGTATGACTAAGTCATCAAGATAAAGAATCAGGGTGTTATCTGCTAACAAATCTTTGAAAATGCAGTTAATGTAGCGCATGAAGACAGTTGGGCTGGTGGAGAGACCAAATGGGGTTTTCAGGAATTCAAATTGACCACTAGGTGTGACAAAGGATGTGAATTTCGTACTTGATGGATCCACAGGAACGTGAAAAAATCCATTCTTCAAATCGAGGGATGAAAATACTTTAGCGTTCTCGAGTTTGTCAATAACATCATCAATGAGGGGAAGAGGATATCTATCTCGAATTATCTTCGTATTAAGTTGTCGAAAGTCTACGCATAATCGTGGTTGGCCATTTTTCTTTCGGCAAAGTACCACAGGGGCGGCATATTCAGAGCAACTAGGTTTAATTATACCTTGACTCAGCCATTCATCTACTTGAGATTGGACTATTTTTTGTTCAACTATGGGAAGTCGTCTTGGGCGCTGACACACAGGGATATCATCAGAAAGTATGATTTTTAAGGAAACTTCAGTGGATTTAGTAACATTATTGGGAGAGTAATTGTGGAGGAGTGAAGACACCTCTTGTTTAATCTTAGGATTTAAAATGTGAGATAAATCAACCTCCTCTGTTACACTTACATTTGCAATATTACACAAAAAATCATCGGTATTAGTACTACTCTTAAGGCTTAACTCTTCAACAGGTTTATCAAAACAATTATTTGGAAACACTTTTTCATGAGAAATAGTTACCGTACTGACTTGGATAACTGGCTCTAAAGCTTTCTCTATCTTAATAGTACCATCACAAAAAGAAAATTTTACTCTGAGCAATACATCCATTCCTAATACAAAATTATTGCTAACACTTTCAAGCACATAAATATTAGCAGGAATATTAAAACCATCAATAGAAATAACACTATTAAAGTAGCCTAATGGAGTAATCTTATCTCCACTGATACCAACAAAATTAATATCATCTTTACTTAATACAGGAGAACCAAGTTTAAAGTATAAATTCTTGTTAATCATAGTAGCCTCACTACCTGTGTCTATTTGGGCTTTTTCAGTTACATTTAAAATTTGGACATCCTTCATTATTTTCCTCTGACAAGGTTGTACCAGACTTTGGTAAACAGCTAGAGATTCAGGACAATTTTTGGCTAGATGATTGGCAAATTTATTGCATTTAAAGCACTTGACCCCTTTTTGCTTTTCGGGACAACTATAACCTTTGTGACCACTTAGTCCGCAGTTGAAACAGGTCGGGTTCTCTGGGTTAGGGAGTCTGCTAGTTTGAGGTTTCAAAGGGGAAGAACGATTGTCTCTTCTCAAGGGTACAAAACTTCTATCTTGTTTATGGGAATTTTCTGGGATGTAGGTCCTGGCAGATCCGTGGTGGGGTTTAAAAGATGAGGGTCTATCCCTTTGCATCTGTTCATTAGCTTTCTCAAAAATCTTTAATTTATCTTTAAACTCTGGGATGGTTTTGCATCCATACAGAATAAGTTTCTGATTATAAGGGTCATGAATACCTTTTATAACATGCTCAAATAGGGATAGCAAATCTACTTCGCCTCTATTAGCGATTTCACGCATGTGAATAAAATACGTTGACACCGACTCATCGTGCCGCATCTTTCTCTGGCGCAAAAGATGGTGTAATTCGGCACCAGTAATTTTACAGCCGAATTCCTCAAGCAATTCCTCTTTAAGCTGGTCCCAAGAGGATAATCCTCGAAGACTTTGCGCGAAAATCTTCGCGTCCTGCTGTAATGTCTGTTTGGCGAACATAAGACATTGCAGTTCGTCAAGGCCGTAAAGCGCAAAAATTTCCTCCAGATTCTGAATGAATCTCTCAACAGGGTAACTATCAGTGCCGCAAAACGGGCGTACCGTTCTCTTCAAATCGTCTATGGAAAACGATAAACCATAGAGTTAGGAAAGAAGAATAGAGGAGGAATCGGGTCCGATTTCAACGGAAGCGAGCGATCCCATGACTGCCTAGCATGTCAAAGTTATGAGTTACGAGATTTCACGCTATTTGGCGAGGTTATCGCGCTGTTTGGCACGGCGCGGCGCTCAGAATATATATATTTTTTGTTGCCTTATAAGTTTCGTATTTTTGTATCAATGCTATCGTATTTTTTACAGTTAAAATATAAATTAGTGATAGCTTCTGTTTTTAAAGGTTACATTTTATTTAAGTAATTTTAATACCAGTATCTTTTATCTGAAACATAAATGAAATTAACACTACTCTATATCCTATTCTAATTCACAACGATAAAGCACACGCAATATTTAAAGGAAAGCAATTTTAAATTGATGAATACAAAAATTAAAGTAAACTGTTACTTTAAGTGGTTAGAAAGATTTAAAAAATAGTTAATGAATTTTGCTTTTATATAAAAGTGCATAAATTGTGTAATTTGAATAGCGAATTACATCCGAAAACATACAGGGAAGAAGTTTATGGATATGTGAAGTGAATTATCACTTTGAAATTTGATGGTATACTTTTTACCTTATTTAACTTGGAGACTCATCCCCTTTCTCATTAAAGCTCGTTAACCCCCTCTACTTATCACTTCGCGATCTTAGCAAACAATGTTGCAAAAACCGAAAAGCTTGAAACTTCAAAATTAAAATACCCAAAAACTAATAGGAAAAAGAGTGGCGGTAATCTTCATTCATAAGAGTGTGTGGCTTCAAAATAATATTTTTCTGAAAATAGGGGTTTCTTATGCCATAAAACCCCAACCAACCAATCTGCTGATTACAGTTTTTTTAATGGCAAACTCGCAACTGAAAAAATATTTTCGAATTAAACATTTGATGGCTTTTGAACTAGTAAATTAAATTAATAAGATTACATTCTACTGATTAGGTTTTGTGTTATGAAATTTCAAGAATATCAAAGCGAAATTTTTTTAAACAGCCCCAGTGATGGAGACATTAATTATTATTAAATTATTTTATTGAGGTAATAAAATTCTAAAAGAAGTACCCAAATCTTGTACAAATATCCATAATAATATTATTAACAATATTGTTACAAAAATTACCTAAATGTAAATATTGGTAACTTATTTTGATACATTTAGCATTAATGTAGCAGCAATCTAAAAGTAGTCTTTACAATATGGCAAAAAAAATCCACAGAAACTTTAAAAAATCACAATTATTTAGAAACTGCATCTCAATAATTGATATATGCATTTATATTATTCCTTAATAACTATTGGAAATTATTTTCTTGAATTCTTGAGAATGAGGCAAAATAAAAAATAATAACGCGCTAAAATTAAACCCGCACCAACACAAAACAAGCGCCAAGCTCGATCGCCAACGGCCGCCAAAGCTCATTTCATGACTTAACTTCGTAAAAAACAATTTTCAACCAGAAATATTGATTTGAATGACTCAAAAACACATCCAATCTAATCACAAATCTTCATTTTATAATACTAGAAGTAATTTAACTGAAATTCTGTCAAATTTAATCGAATATAGCTCGTGAAAGTCGAACGAACTCGGCGCGAAGTTTTTTAAAATCCCATTCATAAAAATGTTTCGGAGATATTATAAATTTTTAAGCTCAGAATAATTAGTATTTTCCTTCTACATCATAAACAGGTGTTTTTTTCTTTTTCCGATCATTTTTCTATGAGTTATTACGATTTTTCACCTTCGAAATCGACGCGTCTATGGGAGCTCCAATGTTAAAGAATTCTTTTTGCCTAGCATTGATCTTTGGAACACAGGGTTGCCGTCCATGCCGTCTCTATTATTCTTATACCTCTATGCGATAAACACGCGCGCTGGGGGGGATTTGGCCTTTGTGGCTGGCCTGGCACTGAGCCAAAATATTCGGAGCATTGCAACTCGCTGAGCTCTGATTGACACCTCCGATCAAGGTCTTCGACTGCAGGTTTTGGTTTCGGTTCCGATTTGGAAGAAAGTACATCATCGTCACTCTCAGACTCTGCGGAACTAGATTTGTTATTGAAAAGGGTTAGATCTTGAAGGGAATTTAGAATGGATTGAAGCATAATTTCGTTTTCGCCGTCAGGCTCTAGATGTAGCAGATTTATTACAGAGATAATCTCAGGAGTAGTTAACTTAGTGAGGAGAGATTTCTTTAGGGCATCAATATCGAAAGTTGAGGGAAAACCAGAAAATTTTCTAAGCCTCTTGCGACTGTCTCGATCGTAGGGAATATTATCAAAACAAATGTCATGCAGTAACTTCAGGTGGGCAGTTTTGCCGGTTTTGAGGCTATTTCTAAGGTAAGGTACATCAGCAAGAGTAAGTTGTGACATGTTGAAAATGGACTCACCGCTGTTGTAGAATCAGATGAGAAGAACAATGCTCACGTAATAGTAATCCAAGGGGGAATACGTTGGCGGTTGTCGCTGCGATGCGATTCACTCGGACTGGACGTGGTCTCCCTCTCGGTCTCTCTCGGCACTCTCGGTTGTGTCTCCGAAGGATCGCTGTGGCTAAGCTGGTTCTCAATGTCTATCAGAGTGTAACTCTGACATCGCGGCTATAGCCCCGCGGACTGGCTTAGTTCATCAGGACGGTGGATGGCAAGTTCGGTAAGGGTGGATCGTATTGTGTCTGACACCATTTTGTAGTGGACACATCAAATACAAGGGAGGTTTCGTTAACTTAATTTAATTAAAGACACTAGAACTACAGTTTACAAAACATAAAGGGGGACAATCACAGGCGAAGAAGTAAACAAAGAAAGTCGAGAGCTCTCTCGCTCATGTCCTCTCTATCTCAGTTCTCTCGTGGCTCTGCCCGCTCAAGCGTGAGGGCGTGGTTTGCGCGTGTGGTGAGAGGAGCGGAGTTGAGTGGTGGGGATCCTGCTTCCCACATATATTAAAAATCAATTTCTCTGTCGAGGTAGGATAGTAAAATTTCAAAAAATTGATTATACAGGAATATAATCATCCAAAATAAAAGTAACTTTTTGAATTAAAAACATTCCATATTTATAACTCTTTAATAAGTTTTCGCGTAAATATTTGAAAAAAAAACCTCCTATCTACAATATTATTCTCAGAAATTATACCCCTTTAACCTTTAACTGAAAGGAGGAAAGCTTTCCATTCCTACTGGATTTATTTTGACATGAAACTGAAATAACACAACTAATTACGATTTCTTTTCTCTCAAAATCTAAAAGATGTACCTTAAATACGTTGATACAAAACAAATCACAACTAAAAGTGAGAGTTATTTCAAAAACAACCGTCAACACTCTAAAACGTCCTAAAATCGCTCGAAAACAACAATGCAGACAAATAAAAAGCCCATTAGCCACTTCACAGTCCAAATAAACACATCTCGAGAGGATTAAAAAAAGACAAACACACAAACTCAAATAAAAAGCCACCGAAATAAAAAAAAGGGACCAGCTTTCACGAAAGGGAGCAACGGAGAGTTTCATCCAGTCGCCTGACCGCTTTGATGTCGGCACAAACGGGGTCAAAACAAAGGTAATAAAAGCCGGCGTAACGGCAGCATAATGGACCCGGAAGATAACGATCAACAACGGCTCCGCTGTTGTTTTTGTTCCCGGCATCAAGTGAACCGTTGCGGATTCTCTAATTACGCCCAGAGAGAGACAAAGGGAAGGCTGAACTTGGCTTTCCCTTTCGAGGATTTGAAAAACAAATAGTAGTAGTAGTAGCGAGTTTTTCGACATGTTTGTTTACCCGTTCATTTGGGTGTGTTCTTTTGGCAGCGCGCGATTACCTCGTTGGGGGTGTAGTATTAGTTTCAAGGAGATTCGCTTTTTTTCTTGAGCGTGGAAGAGATTTTTGAGAATGAGGGAGTGGTGTGGTTTTTTAATGGGAAGGTTAATCTAATGGGGATACAATGGAAGCGTTTGCTGTTTCTCCGATTGTTATAAAGGAGTTAGTTTGCAATATTTGGCGAGAAGGTTATGCACAATAAAAATTCTGAAAGCTAAGTTAATGAAGTACTACTCCAACATCAGTTACTACTAAGTATCGAGGACTAAAGGCGGGTGAAATGGGAGTGATGATTACACACAAATTTGCGTAGAGTGGGGAAAATGGAATATATAATTTAAAAGGAAGTTTGACTCATTTTAAAGTTAAGGCACACATTTTTAAACTCAGGCTCATTCGATGATAAAACCAAACCTAAATGGGAGATAAACCCAAAGCTAAAAAAATATTTGGAAAATTAATTTGCTAAGCATAATGTTGGCCAGCTGGAATCGATAAAATTCCATCGGCCACCTGCATCACTTTCCCACCAAAATATTGAAAGGCGGTATGGGATAAAAGGCACACAGGAAAGGGAGACGGACATTATGTTAAATTAAAATTATGAGACAAGCTGACCGTCAGAATAAGAAGGGGTCTGGGAACGACAAGAGGTTTAGAACGTGGGTGCCAAGTCGGCGGCCCAACAACAATCGAGGGAAAATTATTACATTCACACCTGGGATTCAAGGGGGGATAAAACCCCAAGATTCCCAAAGAGGGTCCAGGTGTTGAAGTCAAACACTATTGGTAGAAAGGGGTAGAATGAGAGCGCCCAGAGATTGGTTCAGGGGCTCCAGGCCAAACCCAAGGCATAAGAACCCCACACGAATGGTTGAAGGTCGACCCGCCCAAAGATAAAATTTCACATAAAAGGAAAAATCAAAAATTCAGAAAAGGTTAGTTAATATCCCAGTTATTCTGTGAAAAGTTCTAGAAAGAGGTCCGGTGGCCAGGGGCCGCTGCCCCTGGGCCTGCCCGTTCACCGCGCTGCGTTTAAAATGTTTGCCGTAGCCGGCGCATGAAACTTGAAGAACGCTTATCGCTTCTGTGGGTGCCATCGTAGCGTATTTAAGTGATGTGATTTTCAAACCAAAATTAAAGAATATGAACTCGTAAATGTGAATGTGAAGTGCCAAATTGGATATACTGCATTGATACCTCTACGCATGAGCTGAAGGCTCGCAACAAGGTAAATGTCCTTCCCTCCTTCTCCAGTCCTCAGTCTCAGCCTCATTTCAAATTTAATAACTTATTAAACCAATAAATGATAGGAATATGTTTTATTATAAAATGTAAGAAATGAAATTGTGCATGAATCAGATTGATAGTTGATATTATCGATTTATATTTAATGTCTTGAATATTGGGATTTTAAGGAATTGATGCATGCAGTCTTAAATTATTATCATGATTATTTTATTATTTCGTGGTTTGCATGTTGTGACTTATTCGAGAATCTCGCATACATAATCAAGAATCAATTTTATTTATACTCAAGAATTAAGTCATTCAATCCAATTATGTTTTAATAATTAATAATTAATGTTGTAAATAAATGTACATTTGTAAATACTTATTGCTGTCCTTCTTCCATAATTGCCTCTCATTATTGTCTTTGGGTAACTACCATTATATCGATCATAGGCCAACTTAAATAACTTAATTAGAATAAAAGTTAAATGTAAGATTCTAAAAAAAATTGTAAATATCCCAAGAGGCGGTTTAGCCCTCGAACAAGTGGTGCCGTGTCCACTCACGAACGTAACTGGAATTTACTAATTTTTTCTTTGAAGATTGGGGATTTCAGTTTACAAAATATAAGACAATTTAGGAGAGTGTGTTATGGAAAATGACAGTAGACTTTGAATGATTTTAAGATATTTTTATGGTTTTAAGCAAACTTTCTTAAACTAAATTTTAAAGAGTATCAAACTGTCAGTATCATTTTCATGCCATTATTTATTTAAATGCTTGTTTATATTGTATGTGTTACCATAAAAATTTGTAAGGGGTAGATAATAATTTGTTATAGTTAAAGTGGAATAGGTGAATAATTTTGATTGATAATTGATGGGTGTTTGATAATTTTATAGGTGAATAATTTTGATTAACTGATTTGTTAGGCGGTTTTAATGGTGGGTTGTTGGTGGTATTAGAGTTTCGCGAGTTTGATAATTTTTTTTACCACATTAGTTAAATACACAAAAGATATACACTACACACACAAGGGTAATTGTTTAATGAATAGAATAATGGCACTGTTAAGAAATATGGAAAGTAAATCCAATTTCAGGCCAATTCTTTTTCAAAACATACTCTTAGTTGAGGAACATAAATCCTCTACCAACCAATTTCGCGCGACTAATGAGGGGGCGACTAAAACTTTGAAAGGAATAGGTACCCTTTTTCAAATGTATCGGTGTGGCGAAATATTCTTACACAAACACGGAAAACACGATCAAATGAATAAAACATAATGTGGATGGAGAAAGAAAAAGATGGAATTAGGCGGACTCTGACACTGCTCTGCAAAGTACCCAAAACCAACTAAGTTTTAAAATCAGATTAAGGAAGATAAATAAAAAAAATACCAAGGAAATCACCAAATCAGGAAAGTAGTTTAAAAATTTAGAAAAACAATATAAAACCACTTTTTTGTATTAATTTACGGAGAAATTCACTGGATAAATATAAATAAAAATATATATAAACATAAATTTTGGTAAAACTATAAAATAATATGATAATTATAAATTGGAAAATATTATAAATATAAATTTTGTAAAATAATATAAATATAAATTTTGTAAAATAATAAAACAAATGTAAAAAAAAATTTTTTTTTGCAACTCTCTCTAGCCAAATAACTTGTCTTAAGATACTTGGGGAGGATTTTAAATTGTCTTTCGCGGAGACAATTTAAAGTGGGAAAACAAGCGCTGGCGTTTATTTTTCTTATAACCCAACCCAAGGTATTAATAAAAGTAATATGAATGACAATGTAAAATGTACTGTGTAAAAAAATAAATCATTAAATGTGTAAAAATATGTAACATAAGTAATACAGTAAATAATGCAATGTGAAAAAAACAATGTAAAAATTAAGAAAAAAATGTGTTATGTTAGAATTGGAAAATAACTACTTACATATAATCAGATGAGTGATGATAAAATATAACTGAATAATCCAGAATTTGAGGTCAAATTAAACTACCAAATACAATGTAAACATTTCACTGGAATAATTTGGATGTAATGGATGGTAATAGTCTCTAAAAAAAATGTAAAACAAATATGAGAAAACGACAGGTTACAATAAATACAATCGATTTGTATAGGATTGAGATAAAAGGATTATCAAAACACGAATTCAAAATTTAAAAAAAAAATTTTTTTTGGCATGCAATTGGATGGAATAAATGAACAATCAGATAAAATTAGAAAAATTATCTAGTTAAGTTTAAAAGGCTTTAAATGAGAACTAATTAAAATTAAGAAAGGAAACTCCTATCAGATCTATAACAATATTGCTGTAAAGAGAAAAATAATAGGGCATGATAAATGAAAAAAAGGAACAATACGAAATTTCACCAAGGTGTAGAAAAACACGGTTGACCGTTCACAGTCTCAAGTCAAAATGCGAAATGCTCAGTAGCATAAAAACGAAAATCGAGAGGAAAAAAAAATGTTCCACGGTGAAACAGGGTAGAATTGTCCAAAATATAATAAAACGACCCCTTTTGATAGGACCGCACGCAAAGCCCGTAAGAGTTGAGGATAAGGAGAATGAGAAAACCCCTGAAGGAGATATTGTCGAATAGGTATCCAAATGCGCCAATACACAAAAGGAATACTGTAGGCGCGAATAAATTGATCGTAAAACGAGGGGGTCAGTATACGCGACACACAGAATCGAGAAGTAGGCAGTACCACACCAATGAGGGTGGTCTGACCAAAACAATACTCGGAGCATCATCCGGGACATATACAGTCCTCGGAAACAAAATGATGCATGGAGAAGAGGGATTGACACCCAAATACTTAGAAAGGTACAGGTAACCCATCCCACTCCACACTTGTTAGTCGCGAAAATGAAAATGAGAGTCCCTATGAGTTTGTTTACGATAGATTGAGATAAATTCAGAATGTAAAATTGCATAAAAAAGAGATGATAGTAATGAAAAGGGATCGTTGAGCTCGAAATAAACGGACAAAATGTGAATTGAGATAAGGGGCGGAAAAAAAAAATTGAAAGTATAAGAATAGAAAGCTTACTGATATTTTAAGAGGTGGAAATCGTAAATTAAGCAGGAATTAGATTTTTACTGGAATTACCGTGAGAATCCAGCATGAGCATACCGTATTGTATACAAAATGGATTGAATTTTAAAAGAAAAATTTGTATTGTTATGTTAGTTGATAGAATTAAGTATAAGGAAATATTGTTGCGTAAAAATGAATAATAACTGATGTAATGGCATGAGTAATACACTGATATTGATAACCACATGATACAAGTTAGATACTGACATACTTTAGAGTTAGTATTAGAGATATAATTAGCAATTTAGATGTAGTTAAATGAGGCTTAACTTAAATTAATTTTCTATAATTTTTTTTTGACTGAGTGATGGTTTGAATGGAGGGATTGCATTTGCTTTGTATTTCTTAAAACGACAGTAGCATCTGATACGCCACGAGCGTTATTTGCAAGATCAGTGTGACAGACTTTTTAGCTCCTGCTATTTTTGTCCTTTTCAATTAGTTGAGTTCCCTCACTATTCCACCTGCCCTTACACATTGTGTGCCACTAACTTTACAGGCTAAGGTTCGGGATTGGCATTCATCAGAACTTGAAGGAGGAACCCCTCCTTCCAACCAATGTGCCGAGGGGGATGCTGTCCCCTGCCATCATTCCTTAGTTCCTTCGTTACAATTGCGGTGGGGCACACCCACCAGCTCGGAGGGGTCGGAGCATGGAGGTTATTTCCCTCCTCCTCATCCACTTTACGCCAGAGGCACCTTACCTCTGGCAGGAATCTACTTAGTTCGACAAAGGGACAATGACGCGAGCCGACCCAGGCCGCTGGACACCGTTCCCTACTCAATGAGACAACCCCTCCCGAATACTCCCGAACTCACGACTCTTCTGCGAACTTTTCCCTAGAGCACACTTTTGGACTATAGTGTAGCAGGGCAACTCAACATACAAACAATTGACTCATCAATTATCCTTATTATTAATTATGTGACTTATTGATAATTTGATTTTCAGGATGTCTTCATTTAAGTGTTTCTTATTTTTATGTGTATAACTATATCTTATGTTACAGGAAGTGATTAACTTTTTGTATTTTTCGTATTCAATCTTCAAACGAAATTTTTAGGGGATTAGTTTTATTTAACTTAGTCTTGAGATGAAGGTGCATCGCTGGGGACGCTTAGGGATGGACAGTCATCGCAGGATATCTTTTAATCCCTAATATTTTCTTATACTTCTATTTACTAATTACATAGTTTTAATGTATCAAAGTATTTTTTTCGTTGAATGTATTTTTGCATGTTACTTATTTATTCTATCATTTCCGGACTGAGTTAGGAATGGAGAAGTTGGGACTTAGATAAATTAAATTAAAGTCTAAAAAAAAAGTTTCTGCCTTTGCCAGAACCTTTTTTTGGCGGGAGTAGGGTGAATTTTGTTGGCCAGCTGGAATCGATAAAATTCCATCGGCCACCTGCATCACTTTCCCACCAAAATATTGAAAGGCGGTATGGGATAAAAGGCACACAGGAAAGGGAGACGGACATTATGTTAAATTAAAATTATGAGACAAGCTGACCGTCAGAATAAGAAGGGGTCTGGGAACGACAAGAGGTTTAGAACGTGGGTGCCAAGTCGGCGGCCCAACAACAATCGAGGGAAAATTATTACATTCACACCTGGGATTCAAGGGGGGATAAAACCCCAAGATTCCCAAAGAGGGTCCAGGTGTTGAAGTCAAACACTATTGGTAGAAAGGGGTAGAATGAGAGCGCCCAGAGATTGGTTCAGGGGCTCCAGGCCAAACCCAAGGCATAAGAACCCCACACGAATGGTTGAAGGTCGACCCGCCCAAAGATAAAATTTCACATAAAAGGAAAAATCAAAAATTCAGAAAAGGTTAGTTAATATCCCAGTTATTCTGTGAAAAGTTCTAGAAAGAGGTCCGGTGGCCAGGGGCCGCTGCCCCTGGGCCTGCCCGTTCACCGCGCTGCGTTTAAAATGTTTGCCGTAGCCGGCGCATGAAACTTGAAGAACGCTTATCGCTTCTGTGGGTGCCATCGTAGCGTATTTAAGTGATGTGATTTTCAAACCAAAATTAAAGAATATGAACTCGTAAATGTGAATGTGAAGTGCCAAATTGGATATACTGCATTGATACCTCTACGCATGAGCTGAAGGCTCGCAACAAGGTAAATGTCCTTCCCTCCTTCTCCAGTCCTCAGTCTCAGCCTCATTTCAAATTTAATAACTTATTAAACCAATAAATGATAGGAATATGTTTTATTATAAAATGTAAGAAATGAAATTGTGCATGAATCAGATTGATAGTTGATATTATCGATTTATATTTAATGTCTTGAATATTGGGATTTTAAGGAATTGATGCATGCAGTCTTAAATTATTATCATGATTATTTTATTATTTCGTGGTTTGCATGTTGTGACTTATTCGAGAATCTCGCATACATAATCAAGAATCAATTTTATTTATACTCAAGAATTAAGTCATTCAATCCAATTATGTTTTAATAATTAATAATTAATGTTGTAAATAAATGTACATTTGTAAATACTTATTGCTGTCCTTCTTCCATAATTGCCTCTCATTATTGTCTTTGGGTAACTACCATTATATCGATCATAGGCCAACTTAAATAACTTAATTAGAATAAAAGTTAAATGTAAGATTCTAAAAAAAATTGTAAATATCCCAAGAGGCGGTTTAGCCCTCGAACAATAACACAAATTTATTCCATTCAACTAGAAGAGATTCAATAAAGTTGTAAGCTTGGTAAAAAAATTATATTCCATACTTTTTTATCCTTTACTTCATTGAGTATTTTCAAAATTTAGAACCAACACAATTTTAAATTTGTTTCCCCACGATGCAGATATGAATTTTTTTAAACAACCCACCAGCACTCACACTATCGAATAGGAACGCACAAAAGGCATTATACCCCCAAACTCCAAATTTATGTGGGACACATTCCGAAGAAAACAATAATGGGAACGCGATCCAACCAACAAGTGGAAGTGAAAAGTCCACTTTCTCAAGAATCCACACATCCCAACCGATCTCGAAACCTACTTCCAATCCAACTCCTTGCACAACCGCTACCACGTATTCCACCTCATCGTATTCGCCGTTACCTGAGAGATAGAAGGAGGCCGCCACCCTTGACATTGAACTTTGGTCGCTGGGCCCTACCTGGGTGACCCACATTCGCCGCCGCGGACGGCCTTGTCCCGTTGCGATTGAGGACGCGGGATTGTTGTCGGTGCGGCTGGGAAGGACGCTCGTTTCCAATGGTTACGAAACTCACGGAGCGGCCATCGAGAGAGAGATAATGGATATTCAATGGGTTTTAAAACCTCTGCTCAGGCTTTTTAATGTTTTTGTTGGTATTGGCGTATCGATGAGGTGTGGACGAAAATTATTGGCTATGTTGTTGAAGTTGTTAATGAAATGTGTGGCCTTCATAACTACTGAGACTCAAACTTCAATTAGTTTTTTGCAATAATTAATTATCTCAACCGAAAAATGCTACCCATAATCAAATCAATATTTAAGAGGGGTGTTAAAACGAGGTAGGATTCATTGCCTCGATAGACCTAAATGGAGAAATTTTTTCAGCAAATATGCAATGTTCCCCATTTCAGCACGCACACGCATGTTAGTTTCACATACAAAAATAAAATAGGAATATTCACATGTTGGATGCATATTTCTCCGTATCTGTGAGGTTCTGGAATTTTTATATTGCTTTGGAGGTGCTTAACCTTTCACCAAGCCAGGAAAAAAATTATGAGGGTAGGGTGATATTGGAACTTCTGAAGGAGATATGGGGTATATTTAAAAAAAAAGAAGGAAAATTTCTGACTTTTGGGGGTTATTCCTATATCCCCCCTTCTGCCTAAGCCCCTGTCGACAGGCATTGCAGTAAAATACATTTACATACAAAATCGGAACGAGTATAAACTGGCGAAGTTCATCTTCAACACCAGTTAATATTTTTATCGTCCACACCTTAAGCATACGCCTCCCTCATCAAAACAGCCACTAATTACTACAAGAAAAAAAGCTAACACCCCAATACACTTTCATGGGCTGAAGAACTCCATTACAGCCAATGCATCTCACGCAGCCGTTGCAATTCCCAACCACTTGCTAACTGACCGCCGCCGCCGAACGCAATATCCCTGAGTGGAAGCTAATGAGGCCCCGGGAATCGTCCCGATGGGACCTCACGGGGTGGAACTGTAGTTGGGAATACCAGACCCCATCCATTCCACAGGCGGAAATCAGTAACCCCCCTAAGAAATTAGTTTTAGGGGGAAACGCTCCCTTTAACGCCAAGTGAATTAATGGGGAGGGGGGTGGAGTTGAAAACGGATTAAAGGAGAAACAAAGTGCAGTGAAATAAATCACGTCAATTGGGATAGTTTGGTATGGCTCGACTCAGAGACACTTTCCAAGTCAATTTTCGAGTTTGAGTTAGAAAAAAATTCAGTTTTCGCGCGTTGTAAATGATGTCGGACTGCATGCAAAGTATAAATAAAAGAACAAAAATATGCACGCTTAAACTCAAATTGGAAGAGATTGAGATAAATATATCCAAATCACTTCAGCTATAAAAACGATAGAAAATTATACCATGGTAGAATCGTGATGCGATGTCACAAAAAACACCACTGTATAAATACGATGCACAAAAAAAGTTTAATTACTAATTCAAATTAGCGATGCTTTCAGTGATTTTTTCGTAGAAAAAGTCTAACTGCAAAAGTGCATCAATATTAATTTATCGATAACCAAAATAAAATCCCGCTACCTATGTGAAGAACATATAGTTTCCATTTGATTTTTCTCAATGCATAATTTTAATTCCAAGATCAGTTTCTCAAAAACAGGGGAAATTTCGTATTCTAGGAGCCATAAAGATTTTTCAAAGTTTTCACTACTGATTTTGTTAAAGGATTAATTTTTTTAATAAACATGGCTCATTCAAATGATTCTCGCAACATTCTTTAAACGACTTCAAAAAATTAATTAAACACAAAAATACTAAACCAGTTTAAAATAATGGACCAAGAACAAAATCAATCTGGTTAATTACTCCTCCCGCATCCCACAGCAGACGGTTATATCGAAACCAGAACCCACACCAGACACTCCCCCCCAAACGGAACCGAACACCTCCAAATAAATAAGTACACATTAAAGAGCACTTCTCCGGACATAAAAAAGGAAACCCCTCGCTTTAATAGCGAACATAAAAGCGAATGAAGGTAAGAAGAAAAAAATACAAGGAACCCGGAATGAGGAACAGAGCGGAGAAGAAATCATGTATATATGAAAGAAGCGCTCCACACTCAGGCAGGATCGAGACCGCGATTAGTTGGTTGGGGAGAAGACTCCCTTTTGGAAGCAGCAGCGGTGTCAGAGATTGGAAGGGGGAGAGGGTTATCGATTTCTCCCGCCGAGAAGATATCCCGAATTTTCTTGGCAAGAAACAATTCCGGCGGCGGAGGAGGAGAAATGGGAAGACCTTTTTTCTTCTTTTTCTCTCCGCGGCTTTTCGTTACTTTTTCTTGAATATTTATCGGGGCTGTCGATTTTTAGAGGGGAAGAGAGAAGAAACTGGCATCGTGCCTGGCGGAGAATGGGCCACTCGAAAGAGAGAGGATTTTCTTAGATTGATAAGGAAATTCATTTGGGAGGACGATGGAAGGAGGAGAGATAAGGTGAATGTTCTGGGATGTCGCTCCTTTTTGGAAGGATAACGCTATGTCGATTAGTTAAGGGGTTGGGTTTTACCTCTCAAACGTTTAAGAAATGGAGCATTAAAGTTTCGCTATTAATAACTACTGTCAATGTGATTTTGATCGTGCACTTGACACCATATCGGGCTTCACATGCTTACACTGTTTTTCTAGAGGTGGCTGAGAAATGAATACAAAAAAACAAGTAGACAACGTTTTTTCCCATCAGTTGGTTTATTGCCCACTGGGGATCAGATGCCAAAAAAGAACATATTTTGACCCACAAATAAATTTGCATTTTTTTAACAAGTGGATTAAATAAATGTACTCACTCTCAGTCAGAAACTATTACAAAAAAGAAGGAGAAATACTTGAAGGAGTACTTAGTATAGTAGTCTCCAATATAACCAGCCTCACTGGGTGAGGCCATGAAAGCTGTTACGAATCGTGTACTGAAAGTCAGTCAGCTGAGGCTAACCCCCTTAGTTTCCCAAGTGGATCTCATTCATTTTATCGACCCCAGAGGATTGAAAGGCTGAGTCTGCCTTGCCGATCCCGGGAACAGATTTCGGGCCAATGGAGTGGCAGGCAGATGCACTACCACTATGCTCGATACTAGGCTTATTCGCAAGCCTACATAAATAGCACATCTTTCTAGAGGTGGTTGAGAACTGAATTAAAAAGAAAGAGGTTGAAAGTGTGTACTTTTTCTTTTTGCCATTGGTTGTTTTATTGCCTACTATGGATCAGACGCCAAATAAGGACACCTATACAGTGGATTAAATATATGTACTCATACGCAGTCAGCAAATATTCCACTTTCATACATTCTCCTTACCAAAGATGCTTTGCGATTCAATTTATTTAAAACACTTTTACACCACTCAACACAAAAATACACGAAGCGTGTATGCTTAAAATTACGGCAGAGAGTAAAAAAATCCCTCGCGACCACTGGGGACCCGAGAGCGCAACACCCCTATCCAGCCAGCCCCATCAAACCTGTTAACCCACTCCATTAGGGAATCAATCGATCCCGAGCATCAGAGAAACAATCATCCCGCAGCGGGAACAAGCAGGAAAAACGTTGAGTCACGCCGCGTGATTCAGGGAGGGATGATTTGTCAGCACACCCCCTCAATCAATGCACCCACCTGCCAGTGCCCGGACCCCCCCCCCTGATCGACTCGGTAATCCATTGTCGGTTTATTAGCAACCCAGTTTGGTGTCATGAGTGATACCGTGTGCAGCTATTCATTTTGATGTGTGCAGTCAGCCCATTCGTGAAAACGAGGTATTTGTTCAATAAATGTATGGTTAAAGGTTCTTGGAGTCAAAATTTAACTCCTCCAAGAACCAAGTATTAAATTTTATTTTGGTCCAACTGGGACCAAAAGTAGTTCCGAAAGTGCTACAACGAAATGCTATGCAGCTATGCTTCAATATAGAAGAGAAAGATGTATACTGAAAATGCCGATACCTCCTAGAACAGTGATTCTCAACATTTCCATACCTTACGGATCACTAGATACTTTACTAAATCAATAAAAAACTTGTCATCCTCACATGTTGAGAACCAATGATCTGGGAAGGCTCCCATGTAAGTAAACTTCTAACGGCCGTATTCACCGGTAACTTGACCGGCGGTTAACCGCATTGGTGGAAAACTAGTTTTCCTTCTTCAACGGCCAATCAGAAGCTTGGCTGTCGTTTAACCGCCGGTCAAGTTACCGGTGAATACGGCCGTTAGCCTTTTGTCTCCAAAAAGAGGTATAGGAATACCTTAAGAGAGTCTTCATACAGGGAAGTGAACACATATTTTCTCTTAGATCTCTCTATTTTACACACATATTCTTAGATCTGGATTAGGGCTCTTTTATACTCAATCTGAATTTTGGCTGATCTGGAAAACTACAAATCACTTGAACCCGCACCTGCTCGGCACGCTTTCCCCCTTCCAGCCTTTCCAATGCAAGAAAGAGGGGATGAGATAGTTAAGTATCATGTTTGACAGCCTTGACAGTCGAGTGAACAACACCCCTCTCTTCTATTGCGAACGCTGGAGAGGGAAGCGTGTCGGGTTCAGTGATTTATAGTTTTCCAGTTTCAGCTCGAATCCAGATCCACTATAAAAGAGCCCTTAGATCTTTCTATTTTAAAAATTTTACCACTGAGAATACCTTTCTAAAGCAGGTCTATTCTGGGTTCATTGTCTTGGTGTTCATGAGCAAAATGAGCTGAGTTGCTCTCGCTCATCCCCCTCATCATCAAATTTATCGCTAAAACAAACCATTGAACGAACAAAACGATCGGTTTTTCACTAACTGGCAAACCTTTACCCAAGTTATCATAATTCGCGAATCTCCAGACTGGGATTTCGGCAAGCATTTGCCAGCCTCTACAATTCCAAAGTGCCTCTTTTGTAATCCCAGACAAATATCCACCAATCGGCGGGCATTCATCCGACCGCTTTCGCAAATGAGTCCTTTGTACCGCCCACTTACGGGAAGCTAATAGAGGGGAGAGTATTACCGCCCTTGAATACCGTTCATTATGTGTAGAGCTGCGTGGGAGGTCAAAGTTTGTCAGATCATCAGGCTTTAATCGAAGTTGGAGAAACAGGTTGATGGGCAGCCCGTGTGGATCTTCACAGTAAAACCAATAGTGAGATAATATTCAAAGGGCGGAGGTGTCTGGTTATGATTTGATTGAAATGAAGATAACAAAATTTCTCTTAACATCACTGTATCATTGATTAGAAGCTATTTCAATAATGATAGTGGGTGAGAGGCTAGAGTGGTAGATAGTATCTCTCTATTCTAAAAAAAAGTTTTTGGTGAATGGTTTCCAGGGAAAGGCTTTTTAATTACTGATCCGTATATCAAACTGTCCGGATTCTTTTGAGGATGTGCAAAGTGCCTTTAGAATTTCTAAAAAAAATCTCAATTTTAAAATATTTCCATTTTTTTAGATTACGGATGTTGCAGTTATAAAGCAAGAAACTATGAATTTCAAAAAAATTGAAAACATATTTCACTGGTTTTTAATATTAAAATAAATTAAATAATCATCTTTCTATTTATAACACGAATTTAAAAAATATATTTTGGGTTATTTTTAACAATATTTATATTTCTGTTGTTTAAACGGTTTTAATTATATTTAAAACTTATGTATAAATAATTTATCTTTTATTTTTTAAATAACAAATTAATATTTTTACATTTATCTTTGTCGTTGTGGCAACCTAATCATTACCATATTTACAACAAAATATAAACTCGCTTTCGGAAATTTTGAACTTTTGCATTTATTTTTTTACAATTTTATTATTTTTATATTCTTTTGCAAGTATGTTTTTTAAGGTAGCAAACTGTGACACCTTATTTCATAATGCCAAACGCAAACAACTATAGCCAATCGATGAAAATAGTTACAAATTTTAAGAACGTTAAATTTATTCCTGAGATGTTTCAGTTCTTCTTAATGGATCTGTGAAAAAAACATTACCTTGGGGAAATGGTAAAGGAATGTTACATTGCTCTGTTGTTAATTTTCTTGGAATTATAAGGCGACCCGCCAATTAATGTTACCCCATAAAGGAACTGTTAAATTTCCGCTACTGAATGTATATCCACCATTTTCGAAAGAATACCCCGGAGAAGTACTAACCCTGTTTTAAGAATGTTTTATAAAGTGAGTAAGTGCAGTGAGCAGGGTTTTGTGAGGAATTGCGAAGCTGTTCAAACGTGTCTGCGTCAGCAGTTAACGGGGGTTGGCGAGCGATAGCGAGCAGGGGGCGGTAGCTCCCTAGTATGTTAAATATTAATTTTCTACGCTTCTTTAAACACTACACTTTCTTAATAAACTCAAAAGGATATATAATTCATCGCCTAGGTCAATGATGTAGAACATCATTGATGTACTATCCTGTAAAATTACAAAAAGCACCTGTTAGACTCGTACGTAAGTAGAGTCAATATGCAACATCCTCCATAAGACCGTTAAAGATAAACCGAACCCTAATTACCTACTTTCCATCCATCACATGATTAGAATATTTCGATAAAAGATAGAAAGATTATCATTTCATATAAGATTTAATGGGAAATTTTATTATCTCATACTACATAATAGGTTTAAGTTTAAAGTCAGAATATCGGCAATCTAATGGAAAATCTTAACAATGGAAGAGGAAGATATTCCTTTAAGATTTTCAACCGAATTTCGTAGCCCAGGGCTAAGTTTAAATCCACCCCGCCTCGTATTCCGATATCGACTGAAGATTCCTTCCAGTAGGTGTATGCAAAGAAAGGCATAATTTAGGCGCACACACAAGACAGGGCCTTCAAAACGCCGAAGGGAACAATAAAACAGTTCCTTCCCAGCACGCACAATAATGGCGATAAAAACGCGTCACCTTCCTTGATTACCAACGTGAGGTAAATGCAGGTAGGCACCAACCGAAAAGATAGCGGGCGGAAAGAAAAAAATTGCCATTACCCACACCCACACAACAAAGAGGGAGCAATTCCCAAACTACCACACGGTTACCCTGTGGGGTTAAGTTATGGCCGGGTTTTTTTTACCATTGCAGAAACTATTTGATTCACCTTTTGTGTGGGTGCAGGGGCATTTTGTCAATTTGGAGAGTAGCAATAAGGGAAGAGAGCGAATCTTGTTTGGATGGAAATACATGTGAAAGAATGGGATTGAAGAGGAGCAGGCCGGACATTGAGCTATCTCAATTTTTGATATCATGTTTTGGAGAGGGTGGCTATTCCCTTTTTTTGCAAATAGTGGGATAGTTAATTAATGTGGCCTATAACAAGGTACTACTAAACAGTAAAGGGCTTGAGCTATTTTCGTGTAGCAACGATAACAGCTCCATTTAATAAAAAATCAAAAAAAAACGCCGCTATCGTTTTTCAGTGTCCCCATTACCCCCAGAGCACACTATTCGTTTAAAAAAAACAATTATCTTAAAAAAAAATAACCAGAAAGAACAATAGCTAGTGTGTTACAGTACCACTGGGGGTATGGGAGTCCTCCCCCGGAAAAAATTTTAATTTGACGTGTAAAAGTGGGGCTTTAACTCATTTCTAGAAACGTTTTAAGACTAAGGGGGGTACTTTTCAACACTATTACCTTTACTATTTACTGACCCAAAATGTCAAAATATTGGAGATTTCCTTAAAATTATCACTGAAGATCCCCTTGTGTTACTAATGGGGGGTATGGAGGTTCTCCCCCATAAAAATTTTTGAAATTAGACCTGTGAAAGTAGGGTTTATACTCATTTTGAGAACCTATTTGGGTTCCCAAGGGGGGGCACTGTCCAGACTGCCACCCCCTGGATCCGCCACTGGTATACAGGTAGCTTTATACAAGGAACAAATGGCGATCCACCTCTTATATCAAATCCACACGTAAATTC
Source organism: Tetragnatha versicolor (assembly GCA_024610705.1). NCBI lineage: Eukaryota > Metazoa > Arthropoda > Arachnida > Araneae > Tetragnathidae > Tetragnatha > Tetragnatha versicolor. Next base: position 20,849,715 of record JANDEH010000002.1, on the reverse strand, counting down.
TAGTATACTCGTCTGCCTTTCTTCAAATGATGGAATTACTTTTTCAGCAACTCACTTTTCCATAAAGAGAAGGAGAGAAAACTCACCTTGGGCTTGGGCATGGAGAAGAGCAGTCGCTCGGTCATCTGGATGCCTTCGGCCGTCTTCTGGTCACCCGTGTCAGACTGGCAGACGACCAGCATGAAGTCCTCCCGACACCCTCCAAACGTCACCACCACTCCGTACGGGTAACGGACCAACGGTTGCTGCAAACGAACACACAACCCATCAGAAAACGAGATTAACAAAACACCTAAAACACTGGGTAATCGACATCTCATACATACACCAATGGATTGGGCATGACAACACAGTTGAATATTTTTTTAAATGAAATGTGAAAGAGGACTACCTAGAGTGTTCATTTAGAATTGGCGCCTGAAACAGGATCAAAAACGCCTAACAACGCTCATCACACAACTTCAGGGACCGATTTTTTTTACAGTATTTTAACTAGTTCTGTTTCGGCTGCCTTGTTATTGCACAAGAAAAAATTTTCGATGATAAATTACAGTAGTAACTGCTTCTAATACATTACGTCTCAGGCGCCAATTCTAAATGAACAGAGTATAATCTTGTGTCATCAACTCGTAGAACCATTTTTAAAACGGATAAATATCTCAGAATGGTTGTTTTACAACAAAACTTTGAAACTGAATTAGCAAGATATTATTGGGAGTAACCATGAAGATATTAACCTTTTTAAACACATCAATTGCCCCCCCACAAGGTTGTTAAACGTATCACAGCTTTTTTGCTATGCCAACAAGCCAATACAACTTTCGGGGTCTTGAACTCAGATTTAGATGGACACCCCGTAAAAACCTTGGAGAGCAAGCTGTCCTTATGGCCGTATTCTGTGCTACCTAAGTTTACCTGTTTACCACCAATCAAAGAAGGAATCGCAGACTCTGATTGGTGGAATCCTTCTTTGGCTTATGTTGTTAATCGGCTGATCAGAAAGCACAGAATATGGCCCGAAACTAACAAAATGGAATTTCCTAAAAAAGTAAGGAGCAGTGCCTCTCTATGACCTTTTACACAATAATAAGCAGACACATGGTTAAACCGTTGGTAGGGATATACCTATGGCAACTCGGGTGTACCCTCAAAGAATGACAGCATACTATTTATCATGTAAGCAAATTTGCAACGCAGAATTAGATCCAGACTCGATTTGGGAGGGGCGATTCTGCCCTAGATCTTCTTTTTTTTAAAGGAGGTGGTTTTATGGCCATTCATAAGATTGCAGGTTAAATGTAGTAGCGTAAATAGAAATTTTTTTGGAGGAGTGCATGCACAAAAAGGGGTTTGGGGTCCACTCCCAGAAAATTTTTGGAAATTCGACGCTTTAAAATAGTATTTAAACTCGTTGCCATCCACTTAGTCAGTGGCGAATCCAGGATTTTGGTCTGGGGGGGGCTGAGTTTCACAAATAACCTTATTGCTATAATGGGCTGTTCAAATATTAATGTAAGCAACTGAAAAGGGGAGTTGGGTTGCCAGTGGCCGTAACCAAATTTTTGTTTAGGGGGTTACTCAACATTTTTTCTGGGGACTAAAATCTTAGGAATACTAAGTTTTAGGTGAGATGACTTCGTAAGGTTTTAATTTTGGTGCACTAAGTTTCAAAATTGGGTAAAAATGTCAACTCCAAGTAAAAGGGGGGTCTGGGGGGCCCTCCCCCAGAAAATTTTTGAAAATTTACCCCTCAAAATAGTGTTTTAGCTCATTTTGAAGCCTTTCAGATTCCACTCAAAGAGCACAACTCATTGTAAACGGCAGAATTTTCAAGGAAAAAAGTTTATGGTATTATGAATTGGAAAATTTCTAGGGGTTTAGGGGTTCCTAGTCCAGAAAAATTTTTAAATTTTGTCCCTAAAAGTGGCATTTTAAATCATGTTGAGACACTTTAGGTTACATCAAAGAGGATCACTCCTTGTAAAAATCCCTAAAGTTTCAAAGAAAAACCGTACTTATTAGATTCCATAAATTCGAGGGGGTTTGGGGGTCTTCCCCCAGAAAAATTTTGGAATTTTTACCCTTAAGAGTAGGGTTCCGATTCATTTTGAGACCCTTTGGGTAACACCACCGAATGTCCGCAACGTAGTGAAATTTCTTTTTTGCTTTATTGCTATTACCAAAACTTGAATGTCTTATTCCTGGGGGGGGCTGCAGCCCCACAGCCCCCCCTACTGGATTCGCCACTGCACTTAGTCCCAATATCATGGATACCCCCTGCAGGAATGTATCAAATCTTATTGCTCTGAATGTCAAGTTTTGTAGTTTTAAATGGGGGGTTAGGGCACCTCCCTCAGAACATTTTTGAAATTTGCCAGTTGGAAGTAGTGTTTTAACGCATTGAGGATTTTGGAGTACCTACACCTATAATGCATGCCCAATATCGGTTTTCTGTTAACAGTGGGGGGGGGGCGATCGCCCCAATCACCCCCGTGAATCCGCCACTGATTGCACATTTATGGTGGAAAATAAATAAAAAAAAACTTAATCTGGTTACGTTGCCGATGTAGTAAAGTACAATCCCCACCAGAGTCAAGTTGTATTGGGTTTATGGTTTTGTCTCATCAACCCGAAGACGGCGGGGCGTGAGACGAAAAACCTCAGCAACACCACTATTTCCTCATCAAGAGACCTAAAACGTTTCTCAAACGGAGAGAATACACGCGTAACCCCAAGACATAATTTACTCCACCTGTATTCTCTACTAACCTTGCCCGGGTCTAATTCCCAATTCCTATTCCGCCTTTTACGCAAGCCGTGTCTTGGCGAAAGACGTCTCCCCCAAAAAACAATGCAAGCTAAAGGAAAACGCGTCACATAAATAAAAAAAACCCAAAACAATAATAGCTCTTTATCGACCAGAAGAGAGTAACAATAAACTTCCATCCAAAATGCAAGCAGAAGCCGACAATCTAAAACTCTTATTTCAGGCGGAACGACTTCGTGCCATCCCCCCGTTTGACATTTATGCGCGAGCATCGTGACTTTAGGGTGAAATTTACAGAAATTACGACACGGGTTCCTGCGACGGAGAACCATCCAATTTGGAAATGATCTCGGAAACGAGCCGATGCGGTATCTGTGCTGCCATCTGGTAGACGGGGAAGTACCATCGATTCTCTCTAAATAGGGGCCGTTCAGAAATTGCGTGCCTATTTTCTTGAGATCTAGTTACTCTTTCCTAATATTTTTAAAATTCCATCCAAAATTTGAATTTAACTCAGTGGCGAATCCAGTAGGGGGGGGCTGTGGGGCTGCAGCCCCCCCCAGGAATAAGACATTCAAGTTTTGGTAATAGCAATAAAGCCAAGAAAGAAATTTCAACACGTAGCGGATATTCGGTTTGTTACTCAAAGGGTCTCAAAATGAATCGGAACCCTACTTTTAAGGGTAAAAATTCCAAAAATTTTCTGGGGGACGACCCCCAACCCCCCTCGAAATTTGGAATCTAATAAGTACGGTCTTTCCTTGAAACTTTAGGGATTTTCAAGGAGTGATCCTCTTAGAAGTAACCTAAAGTGTCTCAACATGAGTTAAAATGCCACTTTTAGGGGCAAAATTCAAAAATTTTTCTGGAATAGGAACCCCTAAACCCCCTAGAAATTTTCCAATTCATAATACTACTATAAACTTTTTTTCCTTGAAAATTCTGCCGCTTACAATGTGCTCATTGGGTGGAATCTAAAAGGCTTCAAAATGAGCTAAAACACTATCTTGAGAGGCAAATTTTCAAAAATTTTCTGGGGGAGGACCCCCAGACCCCCCTTTTGCTTAGAGTTGACATTTTTACACAATTTTGAAACTTAGTGCACCAAAATTAAGACCTTACGAAGTCATCTCACCTAAAACTTAGTAGGTATTCCTAAGATTAGACCTCAGAAAAGATGTTGAGTAACCCCCTATACAAAAATCTGGCTACGGCACTGGAAACCCCCCTCCCCCTTTCAGTTACTTACATTAATATTTGAACAGCCCCATAATAGCAATTAAGTTATTTGTGAAACTCAGCCCCCCCCAGACAAAAATCCTGGATTCGCCACTGATTTAACTGATTGACATGGTATACAGATGAAGAAAGTACCCAAGGGCAACATAAACAATGTTAATTAAAGTTTCTAAAGCCATCCCTAGACCGCGCGGATCCAAGAGGACGCTGGATAGGGCCCCCTTGGACCCAAAAAGGTCTCAAAATGAGCTAACACCCTACTTTCATAAGTAAAATTTCAAAACTTTTTCTGGGGGAGGACCCCCATACCCCCCAGCGTTACCAGAAGGTGATATTGCGTGATACTTTTTAGAAAATACCCAACATTTTGACATTTATTGTCAAAAGGAAAAGGTGATGGTGTAGAACAGTGTTCCCCCTTGGATCCACGCCTGCCCTAAACACAAGGCCATATCATACTTGCCAACTTTTGAAATCTTACATCCGTAAAACTTTTCGCGTAGCATTACAAAACTACAACTTGAAGGTTTTCGCGTTAACAAGCCTGAAAAACATCAACGCGAAACATCATCGCATCTCGGTGAAGTTTTTCCCGCAATGCAAACGGCAAACGAGAAGAAGCAAACTTTACGGGTGAGCGCGCGTCAAGACTCAACGACGAATCCAAAAAAACTTAGCAAGAAATCCTTTCTTTCTTAGAAAAACCAAATTTCCCTCAATAAAAGGGCCAAAATTGAGAAAATCGTAAGGACAAGGATTAGTAGAGGAATCTGGTTTTGAAGTAAAAAGATAAAATTAGAGAAAATCGTTTACGTCGCGTCGTCGCGAGTGTTTTGCGTTTTTACGGATAGTTAAGTGGACAAAAACGCAAAATCCGTAACATTTTTCAATTAATCTGTGAAACCGAAATACTAAGGAAAATCCGTAAAAGTTGGCATATTGAAGTGGGTTTAGGGTTCAATATCTCCTCCCACAAAATTTTGACATCAATTTTTACACCGCTTTTTCCTTGAAAATTATGCGACTTAGAAGGAGAAGTTCTCTTTCAGTGTAATCCATAGGGTCCCTTTATGTGATTCAAAACACTACTTTTAAGGAAAAAATATAAAAACTTTTTTTGGAGAGGACCTCCTAAACCAGTGGTTCCCAACCTGGGGGCGATCGCCCCCAGGTGGGCGATTTGTGTTATCAAGGGAGCGATAAATAAGAGGGGGGCGATGAGTATTCAAAAGGGGAAAATAAAATTGTACTGTACTGACAGACTGTATTCAGACTTAAAGTACCAAAACAAGTTAAAACCCTGTTTCTTAGGGTCAAATTTTTGGGGGAGGACCCCCAAATCCCCCTTTTGTACTTGGAACTTAATTTTTCAAAACTTTTTTATAATTAGTTCATCAAAATAAAAATCCTACCTAAAAATATATGTCCGAAATTCGGAAGAGGACCCCCAGACATAACATTTCATTGTTATTTACATTTGACTTAGAATTAAAATTAGACATACAATTAGAATGAAAAGGGGGGCGATAGGTGTTAGTCAACCCCTAGAAAGGGGGCGATGGGCCACAAAAGGTTGGGAACCACTGTCCTAAACCTTCTCAAAATTTGGAAATCTTATGTATTTACTGTTTTTTTCAAATTCTGCAACTTACAAGGAGTGTGCCTCTTTGGGTGTAACCTTAAGTCTCTATATGAGTTAATACACTACCTTGAGGGGCAATTTTTCAAACTTTTCTGGAGTAGGACCCCCAAAACTCCCTAGAAACTTTGCTATTTATTATATTATACTGATATCGAATATACTTTATTTTTTACAGATACCCCATACTTTTTCAATACCCTTTTTCCTGTGGTTCACTGTAACTTTGTTTTTTGCTGTGTATAGTAAATTCACTGATTGTCATGCTTCCATCTTTACAAGTATCCGAGTATCCTCACAAAATTTTTTTTGAAAGTTATTTTTTGAGCAAAATAAAGCACCTCTTAAATTTATATATATATATACATTATACTGTTTTTTCCTTGAAAGTTCTGCCACTTACATTGAGCATTGCTCTATGGGCAAAATCCAAAAGGTCTCAAAAATAAGCTAAAAGATTATTTTGAGGGGCAAATTTCCAACTTTACGATTACAACCATCGATTTTTACGATTTTACTAAAAATTCAATTCTATTATTAAACCTGGTTTTGGTGATCAATATGAACAGTTTTCAACAAGGAAGTCAGAGTAAGGGGTGATGGTAGGTTACAAGCGGCGACTTTATGAACCAAAAGGCGTCCTGAAGGCAAGAATGTAAATACTAACAGCACAGCACACAAAGAAAAGGGGGGAGCTCTGTGTTTTGGGAGTTTGCCTCTAAATTCTTGTCAGGGTAGGGCCTTCCTTCGTAGTCAGAGGGGGGATTTGGGGATAATCCCCCCAAAGAAAAATTTAACCTTTTACACCATAGAAAAGGAATAAATTTATCCCATATTCCAATACCTACTCCCGAAATTCCAATATCCCTCTCCGAAATTTTTTTCTTGCTGTACCACTGCTTTTAGTGGGCTAATTGACCGTGACAGGCCTAAGGATGCCTTTTGGGTACAAGTAAAGCTAATAGGAACTAAGCAGGAACTTAAGAAAATGGTTAGTTATTTACCTTATCAGTAATAAATTCTATTCTGAAGTTAAAAATTTGGAAATTTGAGTTCTTGTTTTCACATTTTGATAATTTTTCCAACTAGGGTGCTGGAGGAAAAATAATTTTGCCAAGAGGGTGTCGCAACCAGAAAAGGCTGAGGAATCACTGAGTTAAAATGCATAATTCTAAAACTTTTAATATGTTTTTTTAACTTCTTAAGAAATATTTTTTGCAAAGAAAGAAAAGGTTTTTTACCAACTCATTGTTAGTGTTGCTAATAAATTTTCGTTTTTCACCACATTTGTGAAAAATTTGTAATAAGAAAATTAAATCCCAAATTAAGGTTTTGTGTCGCCATCTATTATAGAAATATAGAACTGAGTATTACATGAAGATAAAGGAAGTCTTATACACAGACACAGATATTTGTATAAAGTAGTTATAACAATAGAAATTAATTTTCATTTTTATATTAATTTTATTTAATTCATACACCTTGCTATTTTCTATATACAGGCCTGCAAAAGTTAAAATTTTTGAAAAAGTTTCTGCTGATTTCTGTTGTTTGGTGTATTCATTGTGAAAATAACGTCCACATTTTTCGATCTTGTGAAGAAAATCTCATGAAAAGCTTGCATGTACTATTCATTACACCTAATTTTATATGCAGAGGGGTTAACAATGTTTTTTTTGGCTAAACTAACCTATTTCGAATTGCATTCTGGTTCAAGATTTGGTCTCTCCACCTATGATTTTATTTACCTAATGTTGCCTTATTTAGGCTTACCATATTTTCTTTGGTCCAACACAGGACATATTTCCCCCCCATACTAAATCCTCCCATCAAATATTAAAAACTAAGAAAAGCATTCAAAGTAATTAAACAGAAATATTGGATTTTATTTCTTCATTTTAAGGTATGTACTTTTTCAAAAATTGTTTGAATGACTTAATTTTATCATAACATTAACTGAAAGTGAGTTCTCTGAATTAATACAGACTTGTGAAAAAGTAAAACAACACAATTTCAAACAGCCTGGTCAGGATTTTTTCATAAAAATATTTTGCAAATCTTAAATGGATGAAACCCTGGACTATGCTAGTCATGATAAGCCTAGTCTCACAACTCATTTATTTTGTACATCTAACATATTTGCCCAAATGCATGGAAATAACTTTCAAATCATCGCAAATGGTCCAACCATAATCTATCTGCAAACTTTATTGAGGATGAGTGACAGGTTTTCAGGGTTTCTATTAAATGCAACGAGAGTCCAATTGGTAAAGATGATCACTGGTTTTCGTGACGGACACCCTTTGTGGAACAGAATAACAATGCTAGACTGATGATGTAAAAATGTGAACAAAACCATTTCCCTCCCCAGCACGGCTCTCAGGCGTGCTGAGCGTTTGCTTTTTATTTCTCACTCTCACGACTGAGAGCAGTTCTAAAAAATCCATTTCTTTTTGCCTAGAACAGTTTTATATCTAAATAAGGAAGTTGCATGTGTCAGATTTTCAAAAACAAACAAGTGTTTCGTACTGTTTTTTGTATGGTAAAATGAAATATCTAGTCAGTTTTTCAAAAAAATGTACAGGTAATTAAATATTTTAATTTAAAAGTCGAGAAAAAAACACGTGACTGAAAACGTTTATTGTTTAAACTATAAGATGACGTCAACAATAATACCATCAACTCCATTGCTTTACAACAATGTTTAGTATAAGATGACGTCACATCCAAACTCTTGGCGTTTTCGCGCGCTTTTAAAAGAGAGATTTTTGTTAATTTTTTTGACAATCAAAAAATTTCTCTATCGGCCTCAAATTTTGGGTAGTTGCTTATTTTTGCAAGAGGAATCGATTAAAAAAATATAAAAAAATCATGCAACTTCCTCATTACTAACTAGATGGCAGCCCTATTTTTTTTATTTAGGTTATTTTGACTAAAGGTCAACGTGATTATAACAAGTTTATATAATTCATTTATCTTTTTTTTAACTTTGCTTTTTAGGATTTTTCGATTACGTGGTTTGTGTTCAGTGATGAAATATATTTCTTCATACTGCCTACATTATGGATTCAGATAGTGATTTGGATTCTAATTTTAGTTTTGATAGATCTGAGGGCGATTCTAAAATAACTGAATTTTCTGAAAGTTCAGAGAGGTGAGTCGGGAGGAAAAATATAATATGGGAGCAGTAGATATTTCAGACCAATATATTGGAGTCAAAGCCAACGATCAGTCACACTAGCACTGATTGTGTGTAAGGCTTGACTTTTCCTAATTTTCTTTTTGGTTTCAAGCTCTTAAAGAGTCCTAAAAATTAAAATAAAGTCATATTGTTCATACGCTTATTTTATTAAATTTTCTTGAATAAAAAAAGAAGTCACTTTAATCAGTGGTCCCCAACCTTTTTACCACCACGGACCGGTCAACGTTTGATAATTTTACAGCGGTCTTCTGTGGGGGGCGTTGATTGTTTATATTCTAGATTATTTTGATTAATTAATTTTAATTTAATTGTATTAAACCATGTTTTCAAAATAATATACTGTTACACAAAGAAATAAATATAAAGTTATTTATAATTCACTTCATTCATTAATTTGGAGTATAAACCTAGGAATTTAAATTCATTTTCAATGAAATGGTCGACTCGCGGCCCGGTACTATTTGATCCACGGACCGGCACCGGTCCGCGGACCGGGGGTTGGAGACCACTGACTTTAATGACCATTTTCGGAATATTCATTGAGAGGTAGGGGGTTAATCATTTCTAATGACTTTTCACAATTCAAGGGGCTACTCACCCCAAACCTTTCTTTTTATATAATGTCAGCAATATAAATGTAATGTCCACAATATACAAGTTATCTTCAAAACTTTTCACCTATCTGGTCCCTAAGAAGCCATTTAAAGGTTAAAATATGCTTTTTATTCTTCCAAATCGAATTTATAGTGACCTGCAGTTTCTGGCATAGGCTAGTTCAAAGTCATACAATTCGTAAGTAGGCTCTGAATGGCATAGGCTAGTTCAAAGTCATACAATTCGTAAGTAGGCTCTGAAATTATAATTTCAGCAGACTTTTATACTGCATTTTTTATACTTAACTTGAACTTCCTTTTAACCAATTGACTGGTACTTGGATTATCACTGTGGACTCGTGACTTGCCCCAAGAAGTACCTACTCAGTGTTAACCAGTGGGCACTGGCACACCAGGGCCAAGGAGGTAAGGTACTGCTACTTGAAAATTCTTATGTCATGTCCATCTGACCAAACATCAAAGTAATAGCTTTCCAAACTGTGCTGCTCAGCTCTTGATCAAGAAAACCATCCATCGTAGGTTTTGGATCACAAATGCTGTTGTGTTGATGAGTTTTTAAAAGAGTTGAGTACAACCTAAAAATGTGTGGACAGACATGCACAAAAACAAATGCTTCATAAAAACAAAAAATAAAACTTACCATCGTAACAAAGTCTAATAAAACAATGCTATCTTCAGAAACTGCTAACCAAACAGATAAAGGTTCACCTTGTTTTAGCTGAGTCTGTAAAATTAAATAGAATATTTTATACAATCAGCCATTACAACCATTTAGTTCTTAATCTTAATACTTTACACATTGCTTCAGAGCCTGTTCATAGATATGAATTTTCTCCTAGAATAAAAATTTCTTCAAGAGGATTGAAATACCCCTCAATAGAGGTGGGTCCTTTATTCAGCCTTTACATTTCTATAGTTGACCAAAAGATCAACACAACAGTCAAAAATGATAAGCTACCCACCCTATCTCTAGACTTGGGAAGGCTACTAAGGGGGATAAGTGAGCTAGAAAGGTAATTAAAATTTAATACCCCACTCAGCTATGTGGTCATTGCAAGGAATTGCAGGACTATGAAAAGGCCCTCAAGTAAGAATGTACAATTTAAAAAATAATTAATGTAAAATTTCATTTAAAATAATTTATGACTAAATGATACTAAATATATGAGGAGCTGAGAGCCAGGGTGGACCAACCTCAGCACCTGTTATTTCGAGAAAAATGCTTTACAAAATTGTAGTAATATTTAAACTTTTTTTAGGTTAGTATTTAATATTTAGTTTTGATCTTCTCGTGATCAATAATTAGAGGATCCTGTTGAAAGTCAGAATCGGAATGGACCAAGTGGCTTGATCCATTCTGGCATTAAATTTTTGTGCGATTTTAATTACTAGATCAAACGAAAAAGTGATGCCATCTTGTGGGAACTAAAAAAATGCATTGTTTTCTAACTTAAATCAATAGATGTCTCTACATTCTACTGAAAAATAAAAAAACGCTTTTTCATTTTTTGTGGGTTGGTCCACTCTGGCTCTCAGCTCCTCGTATAAAAGATATAATAAAGATATTGCATACCTAAAGCAAAAATTGCATATTCACTCATTTTAACAGAAATAATGATCTATATAGTAAATGGTTTTATTTTAATTTAAATGAGCTTTATTAATCAAGCAATAATTACTGCAGATTACCTCTGATTGGTGGATACAAGCATGGGCGGATTTAAGGGGGTGCAACACACCCCCAACTTTTTGAGAAAATTCCATTTTTATAGGGGAAAATCAGGTTTTCAAATTCATCAGGGACAGCTTGCACCCCCAAGTTTTCCAGTACGCATCCCCAGGGTTCACCATCTAAATCCACCCATGGATACAAGCTAAGAAATCTGCTCAACTCAACAAGGGCTAATTAGCAAAGTGGGGCACAAACCTTGGCACTAAACAGTTTGGCACCACACAAAGACCATCTCCTCGCACAATTGAGGTATATTCTTACACAATCCATCACGCTTCGGCCTCTGAGACTAGACCACTTTTCTTTGATATTTTCTAGCAGTTGTCTGAAAGAACAATGGAATGTTAAGAAAATGATCCAACATAAAATATTTCAACATTGTAAATCTTCAAAACCTAATTTTTTAATTACAGTCAACTTAAAATTACAAGGATTTTTTATATAACATGTCCAAAGGCCAATCAAGGTTTGGACTTATCTTATATCCATATTAAGGGGAGAAAATTTTTTTCAATCTATTGACACAGTTGTAAAATGTTAAAAGGATCTTTTAACAAAGGTGAACAAGAAAAAATATAATTTTTTATCTAAAATTAACCCAAAAGCTTACTTTTCATCATTCTTGTCTCTATAACGAGAAGGATAAAATCTTTCTAGTATATACTGCATTTGCTGCTGAGGTGTTGTAGGTCCAGTGCTGCACCTAACCTTGTCTCCATTATAATCCCCATACTCAATCTATAATTAAACACAAGCTTCAGTACAAAAAAATGCTATAAAATAATTTAACAAATTCAAATGTTTTAAAATAGAAAACACAACAAATAATATAAAAACAATTCTTTAGCTAACCACAGTTACATTGAACAAGCTTTTAACAAAGAAATACGTATTAAAACTTTACTGTCATTTTCTAATGAAAATAAATTAACATACTAAAATCTATTTATTTTAATCTGAAAATTAAATTAAAAAAACCCCATGATTCTGAGAGTAGTGTAGAAAGCAAAATTTAAAAACACATTTTTGACACAAATACATTTAACTGTTTAAATGAAGCTAATATCAAAATGCAGTTTATATAATTTTTCCATGTTGATCAAGTTAAAGGAGGCCTTTTAACCCCCACATAACTAGGAAAACTTAATCCATATGGAAGAAAAGTAGTTATTTTGAAGTGGTACTAACTGTTAATGTATTGGTACTTTTTATATTTGCAATTTAAAAGTTATATTTATAAGCAAAATCTTACTAACTTGAGCCATTAAGACGGCAAGTTCTAAAGCTAAATCTTTACTAAGAGGAAATTTTCCAGTAACAACATCCTCATTTATTTGATATGCTGTCAATAGACGCTCTTTGTCTGTTTCTGCTTTTAATAATTGCCTAAAACATAACCTAAAAGAAAGTTAGTGGGGTTAGTATCTCATTGCACTACACTAAAAGTTAACTTGGGATTTATTTACAGAAAAATGGCTTACCTATTTTTGTAAGTTAATTTAACAACTTTGGTGCTTTCAAATTTACCTAAATGTTTTTCTCTAAGTGCTTGTTCCCACTTTGATATCACATCACACAACTGAAGAAAGAAACAATTTGTTGCATAACATATTAATTATTTAAAAGCACTAATCTACTTAAAAAATGGATGAGAATATTGTGGTAGTCAACATAAAACAAATTTTTTAAACTTCTAGGTCGGTAAACTAGGGTTTATAACACAGATAAGTTTAAAATCAAAGGTTATAGTTTTGTCACACTAGTTATAGTTAGTTTCAGTTCAATCCCAAAAAGTAGAACTACAATTTTTATTGTTTAAAAATACCTGGTACGAGCTTATTATAAAATACATAATGTAGAGCATAAAAATTTTAATTTTGAATGAATAATTTTTTATTCCAATACATTATTGAAAAAGTTTCAACAAATACCTTTGCAGTATTTTGAAGGCAGTGTTCTAGTGTTTTATCAATAGGATCATCACTAAAAAGAGCAAAGCCAGAATTGGAAGATTCCCTTATGCCAGCTTCTTCATTTACAGTTTGGATAAATTCTTCCACAGTTGTGGAACCGTCAAAACCAACAACCTATAACAAAATAATATATTTTTTAAAAGTTGTAGAAAGAAATCAAGCGTGTGATTGCAAAAGGAAGAAATTATCTGAAATTTTTAGAAGTTTTTCGATCAGTTAGTTTAATTTTTATAACCAGATTTCAACAGCTAAATTTTTTTCGATAAACAAGAGACTTCAAATGAAAAGCATTCCTTACTTGAAAAACTAAGTTTAAAAAACAATTTATTGTATAACTTAAAAATTGGTAATCCATGGGAATGTAGGAAAAAATTGAGTAAATGTCACAATAATTTATTTTGTCATTAGATCAATAAAGTTAAAAGAGACATCTTAACCATAAAAAATATCAGTTACTATGGAATCAAGCTTGAGCATTTTTTAATAAAAAAGCAGATATTATAGATAACACTACACAGTTCAACTTAAAAAGTTTTAATTTCTGACTTGGATAATAATTAGTTTTAAAACTTAATTTGCAGAAAAGATACTTGCACTTACTGAAAAGTTAAGTAAGATATTGACAGTGGTTAAGGTAGAAGTAGAATTATAGAATTAGGGAAAAAACAAGTATTTTTTCCACAGTAAGTAACATATTGAATTTTAAACTATTTAAACAACCAATCTAAAAGAAAATATCAACAGATATCAAACAAGATTTTGAATCTAAAATACAAGATACTAACAAAATGAAAAAAAAAACAATTTTGGAAAAGAGCAAAACACAAAAATGTTAAAAATAGAATAGTGTGCAAGAGAGGAGAAATGCATATTAGGGTGGAACGAAAAAACGAATTTTGTCAAATCGTTTAGTGATAGGGCGCAAAATTTGCCTTAAGCCATCAGTATCAATAGTTAAAATTTTTAAAATGATAAAAAAATATCTTGAGGTGCCTCAAAGCCCTTAAAGTTTCGAAAAAATGCTGTTTTTTTTACAAAACAACAAAAAATCCAATGATAATATCATTACAATTTTTTCATTATTTTTTTATGAGGAACTACTATTATTCTCAATATAATATTCCAGGTTTCATTTTTTATCACCCTTTTTTTTGGTAGTAATATTTTTTTAACGTCAAATAAATTTTGTAAAGTTGTTTTTCCTGCATTATTGAAACATCAATAACTCTAGAACTATCAAACCTAAAAACGTGAAATTGGATTCCTTTTGTCCGATATGTTTTTCTCTTTACAGTGGTATGCATCATTGACAATCCCCTCCCAAAAAAAATTTAATTTAAAATAAAATGTGAAAAAAATTTAAATTTTTTTATTTTTAATTTTTATTATCATTTTTATAGTTTTTTATTTTTATTTATCTATGATAAACATTTCTAACAAGTTTCAAGTTAAAAATCTAATTTAATCGTGCAAAAAAAATACAATTAATCGAAATTTTAGTAGGTTTTTAACACCCCTTATCAAAAAACAGAAAAAGAACGATTACACTTCAACAATGAAAAAATTTCCTTGATGAAAATAGTAATTTCTTTTAGATTTTGGGTCGCTGAATACGAAAATCACCATTAAAATTCTCAACTGACTCAGGATTTTCGGGGAACAGCCCCTCCCCCTTTTTACGTTTTCGACGACTTTATAACTTAAAATTCGATTTTCAGGGTCAAAAAGCATTGCTTTAGTCTTCAAATTGCCCCCCAGGGGACAAGATAGGTGCAAATTAATAAAATATGATAAATTTATAACAAATGGATAGGTTTAAGGGGTAATTACCCTCTAAAAATGCAAAAAAATTAGCTAAATATTATAGAGGTTTTTATACGCTATTTTTTCATCTTATTTTTACGCAATTCAAGTTTGAAGGGTCCTAACCCTTCCCCAAAGACCTAAATTTGATGGCAATATGCACCAATGATTTTTACTAAAAGCGGTTGAGATGAGAGCGCCCCCAAAGCACCCATGGAAGGATTCAATGGCGCACTTGGAGTTAAACTGTGCTGTACAAAAAAATTTGAAGCCACTAACTGAATTTCAGCTTATTCTTGGGTAAAATGACCTTCTGAAGTCAAATATGACACCCATTTTCCTCCATTACCCGCAGTTTTTAAGGGGGTGCCACCTAATTGTTATCCACAGCCGTGCGTCTATTAACATCTTGAAACATGGAATCCTCACTCCCTAAAAGTTTCTACTTTGGGTAGACCCAAAAAATAAGAAAAACGTCATTTGTAATCTTTTCAAAATCATCAATATTAATTCCTGAGCTCGCGAGCGCCTTTGCGATTCTGGGAGTCTTCCGAACTCTTCCGCGGAGGCTTCTGGAACGCTAACACCTCAACCGCTTTTTGTAAAAATTATTGCTGCATATTGTCATCCAATTTGGGTCCTTGGGGAAGGGTTAGGATCCTTCAAACGTGAATTGCGTAAAAAATAAGAGGAAAAAATAGCGTATAGGAACATCTATAATTTTTAGCTATTTTTTGTATTTTTAGGGGGTAGCTACCCCTTAAACCTATCCATTTGTTACAAATTTATCATACTTCATTAATTTGAACATTTCTTGTTACCTGGGGAGCAATTTAAAGACTAAAACAATGCTTTTTGACCCTGAAAATCGAGTTTAAATTTATAAAGTCGTCAAAAAACGTAAAAAGGGGGAGGGGCTGTTCCCCGAAAATCGTCAGTCAATTGAGAATTTTAATGGTTATTTTCGTATTCAGCGATCGAAAATCTATAAGAACTGACTATTTTCATCAAGGAAAAAATTTTGAAGGTCAACAATTACACAGGTCTGCAAAAACAAACTTTTTTTGAGCTGTTTTGGATATTTCACCTGAACTTTGTTATTTTTGGTGCGCTGAATCCAAAAATGACCTCCATTTTGTCCTGGGACGTCACGTTTTTTGACAATTCAGATTTTTAGGTTTTATTGGGAAATGCCTTAAAATTTTGTTAAATTAACTTTTTATACTAAATTTTTTATTCAAATTTTTTCCACCAAATCTTTTTTTATGTTTTTTGATGTGCTGAATCTAAAACTGACCTCCGTTTTGTCATAAGACATCACCTTTATTCACAATTTGAGTAAATAAGTCAATTTTTTAAGAAAATAAAAGTAAATATTTAAAAAAATTATTTTTCGACTCAAACTTTATTTGAAAACAATTTTTTATGATTTTTGGTGAGCTGAATCCAAAAAATACCTCTTTTGATTTTTAAGACACCACATTTTGTAACAAATTGAGAAAATATAGCAACATTTCACATAAAATGTAAGTACACTTAAGAAGTAGATTTTTAAATCCAAATTTATTTGTAAGGTTGTTAGTTTTAAGGTTTTTTTGTGCCCCGAGTTCAAAAATGGTCTCTGTTTTGCCATAGAATATCATGTTTCCTGACAATTTAGGTAAAATTGTAAAATAAGTCATTATTTCAATTTTCATGAAAATAGGTTCATAAAATAAAATTATTGTTACATATTCTTCATGAAAATTATTATACAACTAAAATAGACTTATTTACACAATCTAAAACCAATTTTTCCTCCTCATGAAACTCCACTTGGTACCTTTACCCTTGTGAGTAGCAAAAATAACGTTTCTTTGAACTATACAACAAAAATCCTTCATTATTCCCGATTAAATCTTCCCTAATATTTTCTTTCCATCTCTATAATGTCCTGATGAGATAGTTTACTATATGCACCATTCACAGCTCTTAATTTTTAAAACTAAAGGAGCTAGAAATGCACAAAAACTATGAAAAATGGGCAAATTCGAATATAATTTTGCAATTTGTGAAAAATCCTGACGTATAGGATTTTTTTCAATATTTTTTTCGTTATCAGCACACCAAAATACATAGGAAATCGCTAAAATTATTCAAACAGCTTTTTCATTGCAGACCTGTGTTATTGGTTGAATTATTGTAGCAGAACCATAACTACGTATAAAATTCCTAAGGTATAACAAGACAAAAACAGTAAAAGCTTTACCGTAATTGTTAAGAATTCATATTTAGTATATAGTTGGCAGACCCCTGAGAATCACTTAACTTAAACTACAATCTATAAGTAATTTTGATCAGTATTTAGTGAAAGTATTTAATGCTTTTAAAAGAAAACTTTTAACTGAAAATGTTTATTAATGAAGCACTTATAGCTGAAATTAACTAGAATTATACAATTTTTTAGTAATTTGTGATAATCTCAAAGCATTTCTCGATTGGTATTAAATTTTTACAGGTTAATAACTTTTTTCGGTTAAAACTTTTTTTAAATATTGTTTTTGGAAATTGTGAAAAAAAAATTATGAAAGGTAACAAGGAGAAAAGAAACAAAGAGAATAAAATTATGAACAAAATGGGCTCCATTTCTTGTTTTTAAACTGAATAGTTCCAGAGTTATGTCTCCTAGTAACGCAAGAAAAACAACTTTACAATATTTGCGTAACTCTAAAAAAAACATTTCTCCCAAATGAAGGGCGATAAAAAACGAACATTGTGCCATTATATCTCTGATAGTATTAGTTTCACTTAAAAAAATCATGAAAAAAATTTAAGTGTTTAATCTTTGGTTTTTTTGTTGTTTTGTAGAAAAAGTGACAATTTTTTGAAACTTCAAGGCTCTTGAGGCACCTCAAGATATTTTTTGATCAATTTCAGATTTTCACATACTGACACTGATATATTAAGGCAACTTTTCCGCACTATCACTAATTGAATATTCGAAAAAAGTTTTTTTGGCCCTTTTTCGTTCCACCCTAATGCATATACCCTCCCAGAATGATCATATGATGAATTCATTAGGATAACAGATGACTTACCTGGTAGGTACCATTTAAAAAGTGGACTGGAATACTATGAGGAAGAGAATGATGATATGGATTTTTAAGAAGAATGCTTAGGACTTCCATACGAGATGGTTTACTTTCCCTACCACCATTTAACAATGTTCTTTCTAAAGTTCTTTGGCAAAATATGGCATACTTCCCAGATTCTGTCCTGAAAAAAAACACAACCTAAGTAAAAAAAAAGGAGTAGGCTTCAATAGCTCCATTTTCAATTTAACATTCCTGGATAAATGTGCACAAAAATTACAAAAAAGGTAAATCCTCTCAAATACTATGTACTCACTGCTAGTTGATATTCAAGACACAATCTACTAAAATCTGATATTTTTCAGCAACTTCATCTTTAGTTAATACAGTAACGGACCCTTTACCCGGAAGGGCCCGAAATCCAGCTAGCGTTCAGAAATTTTTTGATATTTTGAAGAATTTTTTAAGTGAGTAAATGCTGCTACGACGCGCAATGGTTGCGCCGCGCCTTTTGTGACATGGTCTCAGTGCGGAATGGGATGATTCGGCGTTGCCGTTTTGGCGCGGGCTGACCATCTAATATAATAAAATCAAGTGTGGGTATATATATATGTGTGTTTGTCTTTTATACAAATCCACAGTTTACTTCCGATCTGCACCAAACTTGGTATACCTACGTAAAAAAACTCAGAAAAAAACATAGGCTATGTTTCGAAAACTTTTAATGACCCCTTGACCCTCTTTCGACCCTTTTTATGGTCATTTTGCTGAAATAGCTTCATTTCCCCTCAAGAAGAGATCTGCTTACTCCATTGTTACAAAGAAAATTTAATGCTAAACAACAATTTTTAATAGAAATACTAGGTACAAATCTATTTAAAAATTATATTAATATTTTAAAAATCTATTTCAATGAAATTTAAAAGTTATGTATAGTTAAACATATTTTTATTTGACAGATTATCTAATTTTTATATTTTAAAAGCTTTATAGAACATCATTGTTTTTAAAATAGTGTCCATGGAAACGAGGATGTAAAATCAAAAAGTGATAATATTTTAACTTTTAAGAAAGTTGGTTTACAAACCAAAAACCATTAAAACTCTCTTTCAACTAGAAAATATTGATTTTTTTTTCTTAAATTTCAAAACGGAATAAGCTTTAATTATTGAATAATTTCACCGAAAACGTTTATTCTTAAAGAAATGATTAATTAAGGAATCTGAGAAATTTTAAATAATTTTTAGAATATTTTTTCCATGTTGTAAATGTGGAAATCATTCAAAAGTTATATTGCGCTTGAGTACTGAAGGAATTTTAGTCCATCCGGATAAGAAAAATTACTAGGAACACCGGGATAGGAAAAGTTACCGGGAACACCGGAATATGAAAAAGACGCCTGGGATACCGGGATGATTGGTAAATGTTGATTATATAAAATTATAAATGTATTTGGGAAAACTTAAAAATGAGGCGTTTGCTATCAAAACCAGCTTATTCCATTTTTGGAAATTTTACAGGAGAGACAAAAAACTTCTCACGTCCACAGTTCTAAAGCTGAATTTGTTTTTTAAATTTTTAATTGTAGGTACAACCACTTAGAATTTGATTAGTTTTTATTTTCATTCCAGTTGCATTACCTTGGGCGTAATTGCACTAATTAGGTGAATGAGCTGATTTTGATGCAAAAACACGATTTTTCATGCTTTTTTCAGTTTTTTTTGTTCAATTAAGTTGTGAATTGGTTTTTTACAGTTCACCAGTTAATATTTATGTCTTTACGAGTTTTAAGTAAATGACGTTCACTTAACTTTTTCAAATGATCTGAAATTTCACAGTTGAGATCACAATTTTCACTTTTAATCTAATTTTGGGTTGGAATGAGCTGGGTTTGAGCTATATCCCTTCGCCAGGTTATGAAGGACCCTCTTAACTTTCAAAATATGCAAAAAAGTGGATTTCAGAAAAATATGGAATTAGCTGGTTTTGATAGAAACGCCTCAAATAATAAATTTATAATCTTCACCTGTGCAAGGCCGGGCATATCAGCTAGTTGAGCTATAAAACAAACTGGAGTAATGAGTGAGCAAGCCGAAACCGCATGACCCCTTATCAAAGTTTGTGCTTGCGCGGAGAACTTTGTGTCTGTTCCCCACCCTTTAGCTTGTGACCCCTACAGATATAGTCATGAAAGTTGGGTCTAGGTATAGTAAAATGACTATGCCCTATCCGATGCAACAGTTTTCAACGCCCTTTAGCGGAAATTTAAGAAGTTATAAATTTTACTTTAAAAACTATTAGAGATTTACTAAATTAGTCAATTACAAAATTGTAGAGTAACATCGATTTAGTAAAAGACACCTTAAGCAATAAAATATCTTGAATAAAACCTCTAAATGCACAAAAGTTCCAACTCACACAATGTTAGCCTATGGGAGAAATTGGTGTTTTTGTCTTTAACAGCCGTGCCAAAATCGGCTGCTGCTTGCATCGGTTCGGTTCTTGCCACGTGCTTCGCCAGAATTTTTTGGCTGGTTCCGTTACGACTGGCACGGACTATGTCGTTTCAGCGGGTATTTTGGTTTTACTAAAGCAGCCAGGCCTTTAATGGTGTTTTCTCCGGAACGGACCTGAAATCCGGAAAATTCCGAAATCCGGGATGATGTTGGCCCCGAGCTCGCCGGATAAAGGGTCCGTTACTATATGCTTTACTTTACTTACTGTCACATAATGTTATAGGACCATAATAAAAGGTCTTTAAAAACATAATTTAAATGTAAGTCTACAGCAGATTATCAATAAAAAGATGACAGAGTAAGTACACTTGAAATTAAATACATTATAACATTTTAAAAACCAATAAGTAAAGATGAAACAATTTTACAATTGAAAATGGTAAACAATATTGTTAAAAAATAGTTACTTTTAGAAAATGACCATTACAAACAAAGCAGGGTTGGAAAAAAAATGTTTTTTAAAAAAACATGTTTTATTTGTTTTAAACGTGTTTTTTTGTTTAAAATGTTAGCACCCAAGCCTTATATTTCACATAATTTTTTTAAGCTCTGAGTGATCTACACTTCAAAATGGTGAGTTTGTTGCCTAAATAAAGGGAGCAACTTACTAAAAAATATATGTGTTTTAAACAAGGTTTTTTTTGCTTTGTTTTAAACATGTTTAAAACGAGTGTTTTAAACAAAGTGTTTTAAACGTAACAACCCTGAAACAAAGCATTCAAATTTCTACAACACTAACATTGGAGTGTTGATGGATATTAAGTTAAAGTACCTAACATGATTTTTTATAAATAATTTTAATCAATTTATATTTTTAATCCTCGGTTTGCTCACTTAAGTTCCGCATTATGGACTAAACATATTTGTTTTTTGGATTTGACATAAACTCAAAATAAAAAACTTCAAAAGCTTACTTTGGGTCAGAGTTTCTGGACAAGTGCATTCTTAGGTACCACAGAGTTCTGTTTTTGGGCACAAAAAGGGAAAGGGCCAAAGCTAACAGTTGCCAGCTCTGAACAAAGACGAAGGGGGGAGGGTTGAGCTTGCTTTCCGGAGGGGGGATGCGGTCGTGGGAGGTGGTTGAGGTAGGAGACAACTTCTCGGAAGAGTCACATAAAAACAATGACTGTGTGGCACACAAGAGTAATTGCTGCAAGAGAAAATAATTCCTAGAGCATAAAATTTCGAGATTCAGATACTCTGAATAAGAAAGAGTGGTATAGTCAATTTTATTTGAATTTAAAACAAATGTTTACACTAAGACATAGTTTTAGAGTAACAATTTACAATATAGTTACACAATAAACTTCTTGACTCCTGTGGAACTCCAGTTTAATGGTAAATTCCTGCATTTTTATTTAATTTTTAATTGGAATGCTTATTTACTTTTTAATTTAATTTCAAAGTTTGACTTTTAAAAAGGCACCGAAAAACAGCATGTGAAATCATTCAATCCAAAACAGGTTTTAGTAAATGGTTTAGGATTCAAAGCGATTGTAGATTTTTTAAGGTTATTAAATTAATTAACTAATTGACTAATTAATTAATTAACTAATTTGTTTTTGAAATTTTTCTTGCTATATATATATATATATATATATATATATATATATATATATATATATATATAAAGAATCTAAAATCCCCTACCTAAGAAACTTTACAAAATAAAAAAATTAATTTAACATAATAGGGCTCAAAAAAATACCCTTCATCAAAGTTACACAGAATCAAATTATTTTAAACACTGATTTTAAGAAAAATCAGTTTTTTCTTCAATAAATTGAAATGTTATACATTTGACTAAGACAACATAGTAATTGAAGCATGGCTTACCTGAACACCAGGCTTGTGGTAGGAATGACGAGCTGTCTGTTTCATTAATTGACACAGGAGTTCATTCTGAAGTTCAGTTTGCATGAGGCATTGGTGCAAGGCATTCTGGGCCAGAGCCACATGGTAATCAATACCTGATGCATCGAGAGGCACTGAGATAAACAACTGGATGGACTGGAAATTGAAAGAAAACATATATGTTTATACTGAAATTCGCAGATCTCTCTTCAGCTTATAAGACTTGGAGAAATTATGTAGCGTGAAAGAAAAAATTTAGGGGATATTGTATTTTTTAATAGGGTGTAGTTTTGATTGCTCAATAAAGAGGTGCCTCTAAAAATAAACTAACCTATGAGGAAAAGATAATAATCAAATAAAATTTGTTACAATAAACAAAATACAAAACACTATGATAAAAAAGTATAAATAATAAAATAATTAATGGCCCAATTTACACTGATGTGAAAATAAAAGTAACAGGAACTATTATGTCCCTTTGTTATTGTTAAATATTCAATGAAACAAGGAAAATTTTAACACACAGTGAGATAATCTGATATAACCTTCCTGTATAACTTATTAAGGTTGGCAAATAAAAATGAATTTAACTTGTTCTAAAGACAAAGTTGTTTTTAACTTTTTGATACAATTTCTTTAAATTCTAGATTTTCTATGACATTTTTGATGTATTAAAATTTACTAACAATTGGTTAATGAGATAAAATCTGTCCTACTTTAAGTTTCTCCCAAGTTATTCTAACACAGTTGAATTCATATTACAATTTTTAAAACCAGTCTAAATCTTACAAACATGAAACTTATAAAATTCCTCTAAGATGTTACAATTTATGCAAACTAAAATTCCTGTAAACTATGAATGTCTTGTTAATGATCAGAATACAAAATTAAAAACGTAAATGTTGCTCAGAATAATGAAAGCAGAGTAACATAGTAACCCAAATATTGTGACCACATAAAAAACCATTACTTGATAATGGAAAATTAACATCGGGGTACAAAATAGTTAACCATACCTTAAAAAGTTTAATAGCCTCGGCTTGAAGTTGTTCGGACGGCAGACTAGTCAATGGTTGGGTTAAGCTATCCTTTGAATATAAAAGTAAAGGATGTTTCCAAATCACATTGTCTAAAAAAGAAAGGAAAATAAAAGTTATTTCTCCAGTAATATGAATAAAGCAATTTGATTGAACCATTAAAATTTACTACAAAAACATTGTGTTTTATAAAGTGGAATGAAAAAATTAGGCTACTTACTTTCTTCACCATCCACTTCCATTAACCTAGCTAACAGTTGCTCATATTGGGTACCTATGAGGTTATCCCCACAAGATACTATAGTTAAGTGATACAACCAAGCATCCTAAAATACAAATTAGAATTATATTTTTTAAGCAACATTGGGCAATATACAAAACTAGGAGTTAAAAAGAGAAAATTACAACAAACATTCTTTTAAAATGCCAAAAACCCAAAAATGTTACCATTTCTTGTTTTCCTGGCATGATGAGATATGTGGGACCTTGATGATTAGGGAAAACACCAATTGTATACTCGGATTTTGCCATAGAATCATCAGGATCCTCTTCATCACTGTCAGATACATGTAACACCTCTTCCACTCTGGCATCTCGCATATTGATTTGGCCAATAGGTTTCTAAAATCACACACTTTCAATTAAAAAACATCATGATGATATAAATGATGAAAGAAATATGGTGAAATAACTTACCGAGTCATTAGGGGTTTTATAATACAAAAACATTCTTCCCACTAAGGAGCACCAACATTTTCTTGAATGACCATGCTTAACCTGCAAATGGAAAAAAATACATACTTTGAAATTATAAGTGTGAAGAGACATGGTTAATTTGGAATTGTTCAGTCAGACCAAGTTTAAATTCGTTTTTCCATTGCATGAATACGGATAGTTTTATACTTAACCATGTACTCTTATAAAAATAAAGCACAATTTCAACCAATCTAAAAATAGTTTTAAACATTTAATGAAAGATATAGCAATTTTTAAGAATTTCAAAAAATTTTTTAAACCAAAGGAGTCCTATGAATGTGTTTCTATGTCCAATGTAAAAAATATTTAATTTATATTTTAACCCGGTGGGACTCGCGCCTCCCGGGCGAACGTTGAGACTCGCGGGGGTTATGGAATAACCCCAACCTTATTTCACTCTTTTCTACATCGTTAAAAATATTTTTTTCAATCGGAACCATAAATTTTTAGACATTAAAACTTAACCGATTAAGAAAACTTATAATCTGCAATATTTTCTACCCCTTTTTGAGTTTGATATTAATTTTTCTTATTACACAATACCCACATATGAAACAAAATAACACAAATAATTTCAATGCAAAAATTAATTTAATTCCTTCAAAATACTACATACTTAATTTCTTTAAGATTTCTTTCGGTAATAAAGACAATTATAATAGATGGTATTAACGTGGGCTTTGCAAAAAAATTAACAAAAAGAAATTACAGACACGAGGCACAAGTAGTTTTTCTATCCTTCTTCCAACCTTTGCCTCCAAACACTCAAACTTAGGTATTTTTTCTTCGAAAACTTGTTATCCTAGCTCCTTCCCCATTCAATACTAAAGTAAAGAATGTACAGGGCGGGGTACAGTGGCATGGGCGTATGCAGCCAGGGGCAGGGGGGGGGCAGCTGCCCCCCCCTAGAAAACTGGATTTTTTTTATTAAATCAGAGTAAAAAGAAAGGGCAAAAATTTCTGACCCAATTTGTGTTTGGGAGTAACTCAAACTAACCCAAAGGGTCTCAATATGAGTTAAAACACTACTTTTGAGGGTCAAATATCTAAATATTTTCTTGGGGAGAACCCCCAAACCCCTCTACAAAATTATGACGCCTTTTACAGTGTCTTTTCCTTGTAAATTCTGCCGCTTAAAAGTTGCTGTTTTCTTTGAGTGTTTCATCAAAGAGGATGTATCAAAATGATATAAAGCACAATTTTAAAGGGGGAAATATCAAAAATTTTTCTGGTGGAGGACTCCTAGACTTCACGAAATTTTGACGTCTATTTAAAAAATTTTCCCCTAGAAAAATCGGTAGTTTACAAGAAGCTGTTATCTTCAGATTGAACCTAAAGGGTCTCAAAATGGAGCTATAATGCAATTTTTAGAGGCAAATTTTCAAAATTTTTCTGGGGGAAAACCCCCAGACCCCCCTGTATTTACTTGAAGCTCGCATTAAAATATTTTTTTTCATTTAAGATATCTTAAACTTAGCATATGTTAATATAAAGTCTTAGATACTGAGACAACTCAGAATCACTGAAATCACGGACACAATCACGGAAATGCAAACCTATTCACCTAAGGGTGCAATAGTTTTTTGAGTACTCCAAATAATTTTTTTTCTACGTTTATGACCTGCCCCCCTCTAAATCAGATCCTGCATACGATCCTTCTTTGTACTAAAATGCAATAGAACCCCCTGAGAATTTCTTGAAATTTGTTTACCAATGGTTTGGGCCCTTATCGGTGGGTTTTTGTAAAAGGCGGAGTACGAAAGAACGGATGCACAGCACTTACGAAAAGACTCGCGGGGGTCATTCCATTACCCCAAAAGCTAACAAAATGCGTCTGGGGGGCGGAAAAACAAACCGAATTCCACGAAACTGCTCAGGCATGTAGATTAGGGTCAGAAACTCAGCTACTGAGAAGTAAAGAATCCCCAGGTGTTTAGTTTTCCATTAAATGGAATGTTAGTGTGAGCTTGGGGTTATAAAATGACCCCGCGAGTCCCAACGGGTTAAAGGATGTTTCTAGTGTTATATGAGCCTTTACCAACATTTCTTAGAAAAAAGTAGTTGAAAAATTAAAACTATCTTAAAATTGAAGAAAATACCTTTGTCAAAATACTTTTTAAGTGATACTGTAATTGGGAAAACTGTCTGAACTTAACACTTCCATACACAATAATGCACTTTACACAGTTAAATGAAAATGTTATTTTATACCTTTGTGACCCAGCCTTGAATGGATGGTTTATTGTCATCTTTGTTGATAGGCATGTGATTCACGTTTCTTCTGATTACATTTTGAAGAACTGAAAGAACAATAAACATTGATTAATTAACAAACACACATTACATTCTTATCTCTAAATTAAATAGCTAATAATTAATAAAATTAAACAGCTATTAGTTTAATATTTTTCAAGAAATATACTTGAAGGAGTTTCAAGAGTATAGTTGAAAAAAAAGATAGAATTTATTTTTTTCAGTAACAAAAAAAATATTTCATTAAGTGTTAAACCAACAAGATCTTTATAAAAATTTAGCTTCTGCATTTTCCTTTCAACTCGTAAAATAAAATTTGGGCAATCTTTTTAGACATAACCATCCAATTGGATCTGAGTGTTAAAAGGAAATAGACTATCATATCAAATCCTTTTGATTTACTTTGCATAACTAAAAAGAGGGGCAAAATAGAATAAAGTATATACCTTTGATCCATTCTTCCATTGTCGTGTTCGAATCAGCAGTTAAGTAAAAGGTTCTTTTAGAAGTAGCAACCTACAGATATTTAAGCATTTAGTTTTAAACAACTATAGACAACCATAACAATAACACCCTTAAAAAATGATAAAATATATTTTAGAATGGGATATGAAAACTACAATTACCTCAAATGTGGATGCACCTTCAGCTCTATTTACTCTGGACACATCATCTAACAAAATTTGACCTTGGGGTTTCCTACCGACATCATTCTATGAGGAAAACAACAATATTTAAGTAAAAGTTATTGGGCATAAATGCATTAATTTAAGATGAAAGAATGTTAACTATCTCTAATACTTCAGGGTGAAAACCTAAACTTGATTTTATTGGATTTATATTCATGTTTTAACCAAAAATTTGTCCATTATTTGGCAATAGTTTAAGTTACTTGTGTATTATCCCGTCGACCATTCAGCAACTGTCAAATTCAGCGGCATAGCAATAGAACAGTTAGTTGATAACATTTTCAAATTAAGCGGCACAGTTGACTGGATAATATGCAAGAACCTAGTTTAATCACCAAGTGTGAGCAATGCAACCTTTTTATACACCTATTTCACTTGGATTTTGAACCCACGTCAATACAGACAAGTAAATAACTATTAAAAACACTATCTTTCATCTAAGAATACAATGGACAAGGTACCTGAGTTTTGTAATAACTAAGAGTTCCATTTTTCAACACAAACCACCTTCTCCTCCAAGTCTTTAACTTTCCACCAAGTTTAGTGAGATAGCCACATTTCTCAAATACATCCTAAAAACAATCAATTAATATAATGAAGAATATCTGAACCAGTTTCATAAAAAATGAGCAAAATTTTCAAATCTAAAATGGAAAATAGGTGCATGCTTTTTAGATTTCAAACTGAAAGAATAAGTGATCAATAATACATACTTTTTTGGTTGATTCGGATATAATAGAAGACAGTCTATGTTGTTCAACAGAATCTAAGCTGTAGGTGTCAGCATAAGCATCAGGAGGTATGGCATAGTCATCAGATAAAACTGATTCAGCTGAGGTATCTATAAAATCAAATAACAAGTTTTTAAAGTTTTGTAGCTTTGAAGAGAACTTCCAAATTGTTAGTTTTAACAGTGTATTTTCTTTGAGTTTTGGTTCATGAAATGTCAAAAAAACCCACCAAGAGTTGTATGAGGAATAGGGGAAAGGGGATACTAAGGATTTTTCAAAGAGCATACTAACCCTGTATAGAAGATTGAAATTTTAAATCATTGTTAGAAGTCAACAAAGTAGTCTTTTTAAAAACTGAACATACCTCTTTTGACAGATTTGGTAGGAGAAGTACAGCCGTGTTTAGCTGGCGACTGATGCGAGTTGCTTTTGTTTCTTCCAGGGCTACCAGTTGAGGCACTGGATTCCGTCTCTCCACTCGTTGTGTGCGTGGAAGTCACTCGAGTATTGTCTTCATTGTCAGATGAATCAGTCGATTCGCCAGTGAAAGGAACAGACCGGATTTGAGAAGCCCTCTGAAAACGAAATAATCAATATTTTAAGCAGTACAAATAAAATGAGCTAAATCATGAGTAGGTATTTACTGATGCACTTACACCTTTCACCATGGCATAGACGGGTATACTCATGTCAGTGAATGAGTCAGTCATGTAGCTGTCGGGAGTCTTCTTGGGCTTATGAGATGGAACTAAAAGATGAGGGTATGGTTAAGAAACAAAGATTTAAGAAAGATTTTCACCCTGATATTTTTAAAATGAACTGCACTTACTGATTGGGCAGGTATGAAGTGCATCTCTTGATAAAGATATACCATTCATAGCAACTTCGTATATTCTAGATTCCTAAAGAGAGAGATATGGCATATCATTAATAAAAGCAACTAAACAAACCTAAAATTTAAGGATTTTGAATAAAATAAAATCAAAGAAAGTTGCAAAATATTAATAATTAACTTTAATAAACCAGTGTTCTTTATTAAACTTAATTTAATCCAGGATTGAAAGAATATGGGAAGAAAGATAAACTACACTAAAGTCCGGAGAAGAGAAATAAAAGTGTTGGTCCTAACTCCTTGAGTACCCAAAACCTCTTTTGTCAGATTTAAAAACCTATATGAGTGGAATTGAAAAAAGTCCAAATTGAACATTTTAAGGCAATTTCAAGATTTTAACCATCTAAATATTATGATATATGAGTATTTTAGAAAAAATAAGCTGGTGGTAAAACTTTTCACTAAACGATTCATTAATAAAAGATAAAGCACATAATTTTGCATATGAGTTAGATATATCGATTTGTAGAAGCAAAGGGCTGATGAAATATTTTGTTTCTACACACATAATGACATTGCATATAACAAGATTTGAGGGAAAGGAAATGCAAAAGATTACCTAGATAAGTGGAGGAAAATAAAATCCTACCTGAGGTCTAATGACGGATTTACACCACTGCTGCAAAAACGATATAAGCGACATTTTCGTAGTACTACCGACTAGCAAAAGATGGCGCAGCAATAGCCAGCAACATTTTCGGTTTTTTAGGATCTTGCGGATGTTCGTTGCTCGCTTATCCTACAGTCCCTTTCTAAGTGACTTCATGCCAGACAGAATATTAAAATTTTAATTTGAAAACAAAATATCAAGCCTATATATTCACAAGTAGCCGAAATAATTAACAGAGGCTGATAAAAAAATTTTGGTACTGGTGAATTTTGTCATTTTAACTAGATGGCAGCACATATGCTAAGTCAAAAGGCAGGCATCTAGTGACTAGGATTTCATTACTTAGTTTACTCAATTAATCGGAACACTCTGGTTATGCAACAGCCTTGGAATTTCAAGGAAACACGAAATTGATATTAGAAGATAGTTTTTACATTCCTACTTGAGAAATTCAGACATCCCGAAACTTAATCTTTCCGTACTGCCTCAAGAAAATGGCCGTCAGTGATCGCAGTTATGTCGCTGATGTCGCAGCGATTTTTCCCAGCGATCGTTTTTGAGGCCTATTTGTTCTTTTGAAAAAATTTTTGCCGCTCTTGTTGGAAATCGCTGATGTCGCTTCTGCAGCAGTGGTGTAAATCCGCCATAATTGGAACGAAAATTCCATCCCTGAGTGACCCAGGTTTGACTGAATTTTTTTTGGCAGAAAATAATTTAAATAGTGAGTTCTCACCCAAGATGGAAACCTATGCAGAGGTGGAGTGGGAGGCCTGATATCCAGATCATGATCCAGCCCACTCATGATTTCTTTGCTAGGAGTGTAGATTTCAGCATAATCGTGCAGATCGTTGCTGGTTTGGACAGTTCTGCGACGTTCACCAACACACCCATTCCCAACATTCAACATCTTGAGCTTTCGGTCCAGGCTACCATAAATATTGCCATAGGTGCCATTAGAACCAGGCATTTTGGTGTTGTTCAGTTCATTTTCAATGTTGGTCTGAGTAGTTGTAGTTCTGGATGCTGATGCTAAAATAAAAGTTATAAATGTAATTATAATACTTAAGTATTCACATAAGAAAAATATAATTCAAACACTCCAGATCATGTGAAAAAATCTCACGGGATGACTGTAGTTATTGAAATAAAAAGATCTTTAGTATAAAACTAGAAGCATCTCCAATTTAGACTAAAAAAGCTTAGATAGTTCATTTTATTCCAATATGCATTTATTTATTAACACATGTATTTTCATTCTGTATTTTAAAGTTCTAATAACTCTTGAAAGCAATGGCCGAGAATTACAGAAATATAAATATATCACACAGAGGAAGATCACCAGTAAATGTTTAATAATCCATTTTATTATGGGGGGACATTTAGGTGAAAAAAACCTTTCAATGATAATTTTTTAAAATTAATTTAAATAGTATCCATTTCAAGAAGCCTTGAATAGATTGTTTATTACCTTCAATCCTCCAAAGTGATGCTGCTTTTAAATAAGAAAAGCTTCAAACAATTTGAGATTTTTAATAATTTAACTAGTGAACTCAAAGTTAAAAGCTTAAAATAACTCTTCTGAATCCTTTTAGCTTCATATTAACATGAGCAAACAGGCACACACAGAAAAGTTTCTAGTTCGTAGTAGGACTTAAGAAACACTACGAGCTAAACTTTCCCACGTGTGCCTGTTTGCTGGTATATAAAATATGCTCATTAAAAATATCTTCTTGGCTTCTTCTTTAATATTATGATAAGTAAAAGTGTTTGAAAAAATGAGGTCTTGTATCAGTTGCACAAATATATTTGTACTTTTAATTACTTTTTTTCAACTTACAAAATTTTACTGCAAAAGAGAAAGCTAATTCAAATCTACACACTGCAACTTACATGGCACATTAGTAACATTTCTAGTGGTTTCACGGGGTAAAGAACGGGAATGTTGTTTCTTTGAAACAGGTTTCTTAGAATCCCCAGCCTGCCGCGATGATGTTGTTTGTGAGAAAGAAGAAGACATCCCAGCAGAATGGGGTGGGACCATTGGTGGAAGACCAGCCTAATGTGCAAATAATTGGAATTTTATAATCATATTATATATTAATCTTATTGAGTCAGTTTATATCACTAGTAATTTACATCCATTCCCTCATTTTCCTCCAGTATTAAAATTGCACGAAAAAGCTGAAAAGCATGACATACATATTTAGAGCAAAAAATATGGAAGCAGGATTTTAACCCCTTCCCTCCTCAGCACGGCTCTTTTGTGCTGAATGTTTGCTTTCTACTCGCATTTCTCACTCATGTGTGAGAGCCGTGCTGCAGGTATTCAATAGAAAACATTCTTTAATACAGTAAAATCCCGTTATAAAGAACATCACGGGACCGTAAAATTTCTTCGTAGTAACGGAAATTTCGTTGTAACTGCACTATCGCTAATTCAAATAAAAACAGTTGGGGACTTTCTGGACTTAAGTAATAACGGAATTTCACTGTAGTTCAAAAAATTAAATTGAAGCCATATAATGTTTATACACTTATTTTATGCAATTTTTTTGAATGAAAAAAAAGCCCTTTTACGACCATTTTTTAGAAATTAATGTGGGTTGGTTGGTTGATTGGTGCATGATCCATTTCAGGACATTATGCGCCAGAAATTCATGTGGGAGTTAAGGGGTTAACAGAGCTGTGCCCAAACTTTTTGGGAAAATCTACTCCTTATTTGGTAAATTTGAAATTAGCATAAAATTTCAGGTTTAAGTTTTTCAGCCAGCATCTAGTTTTATGGCTGTATTCACCGTTAACCTGATCAGAGGTAAATTGGGAGTCAAACCTCTGATTGGCGGAAAACTAGTTTTTTTCTTTAACTGCTAATAAGAAGTTTGGATGCCAGTTAACTATCAGTCAGGTTAGTGGGGAATACGGCCGTTAGATAGTGGGGGAAAATCCTAAAAACTACTTGTTCTTTCAAGGAGTTGTACTTTTTACATTGTAAAACTAATTGAAAAGCACAAAAGAAAATCCTGATTTAAAACAGAAAACTATTGTGAAGGTATGCTTTCGAGATTAGGTTAAGATTTACACCACATTTAATTACAGATTGAGTTGGTTGAACTAAGAAAAAAAACCTCCGTACAACTTTTTTTATATGGAGGTGGTTTCCAATAGTGTCAATAATATTTTAGTTATTTTTTTAGACTAAACCAAAAGCTGTTTCCATAAAATAAGATTTCACTGAAAAAATATCAATACCTCAACCAGTGGATCACTCCCCATAGCTTGTAGACAATCCCCGTTTTCAGAACCCGAGCGTCTGGACGACAGCTGGCATGAACTGTCAATCCACTGGTCCACTCGAGCTTGTTGGGCAGAGGCCCAGGAAGATGACTTCTTATTGCCCTCTACGAGAGGCATGGAAGAATTGAAGGACGGCTGACTGTTGTTGTTGTTGATATAGTTGGCACGTTGGTTGGCGCTGGATACAGAACTAAGAGGGGGAGCGTCGTCTGAAGATCCCTGATCCTCCCAGCTTCCTCTTGAAGAGTCCTGGGAAAAATATACGTAAATTGATTTCATGGTACAAATGAAAACATTTTTTTGTCTGAATGTTAAAAGGAGGTATATCTGATAAAAGATCAATAAAATGCTTAGAAGGATACTTTTTCCAGTGCAAATGGATAAGGAACTTATTCAAGCAATGCGATATAATGATGAAAGAAAATTTGAAGAATAATTTTAATTAGTTACTTCCATTAAATCCTTTATGTAGTTTGCAGCAATTCCAGTTAAAAGATACAACAACCAGTTTTTTAATTATTGAAAAAATATTGTAATAGTTTCATTTTGAATAGGGCAAATAAATCTGTTAACCCTTTCACCCCTAGACTAGCAGAGATTGCCATTGAATCTTATAGAAAAGTAGAGGAAAAAAAAGGGTTGAATCTGTTAAGTTAGCATGACATAAAGCTAAGTTGATGACAGATAAGGGAGAGACTTCTTTCCAAGCTAGAGAGGGGAACAGGTTACCTCCGTATTGTTCTTTTCTTTTTGTTGAGAAATTTGAGAACTTAATCTTTTTTTCATAAGCTCTATTTGGGAGGTCATCTTTTTATTCTCTTCCCTTAATTGAAAATTTTGCTCTTCCAGCTGAAAAAAAACTTGTATAAGCACATTTGCGAACAATGAAAAGCATAAGCATGGTTTCTAGTTTTTTAATTTCATACAATGATACTATCATTAAAAAACTAAATACATGATTCAACAAAACAAGAACACTAACTTCTTTCAATTTATTAGTCACCCATTCCTTTATTTTTGAAGCTTTAGCTTCCACCTTCTTTGCATCAAGAATACGCAATTTTTTCTAGGAAAAAAGAAAAAAAATTTTACAACAAAATCTCACATGCACCAACTGCATAAAAAATATCACTTTTTTTAGGACAGAGAGTATACCTGCTCTTCAACTTGTTGCTCTAAGTTTGAAATTATTTGATCTTTGCAAGCCTGATCAGCATTTGCTACACAATCATAGCTATCAGGTGACACCCCTAAGCTTTGTAGTTTTTGCTCTAGAAGACGAATCTACAAAAATACAACAAATTAAACACGAAATTAACCATGTTTTCGTACAAAGAAGAACATCTGACTTCCCTCAATTACTAAAGAATGAAAGTCTACACTAAAATACTTTGTTTAATTTTAGTAAAGTTGCATTGCATTGTGCTAATAAAGGAGTATTTTTAATAAGGCATTAAATAATCACTTTAAGAAAATGAAAAGCTTTATATAAGAAAAATACTATTGTCTTAAATTGTTTTTCATAGTAAACATCTAACCTTTTGTCGAGCGTCATCCCCTCTCCTATCTGCATCATTGGCCTTTTGCTCCAATTCTGAGAGCTACAAAGACAAGCAAGAAATGTAAAGGATAGATGTACTGAAAATTTTAAACTGAAGTAATTATTCACATTTAATCAGCATTGAAAAAATAAATAATACAAAATTAGCATTCATTTAGATCTAAAAATATTACAAAACAATTTTTTATATGCACAAAAATATATTAAACTTCTACTTCTTATTTTGACAATGACCAACCTCAAGCTCAACTGACAGTAATTCAGTTGCTTTTCCTGCATTTCCCCGCGCGCTTGCAGTCAAAGCGCGCAAGTAAATTTCTCTGCCGAACTCGATTTTGTGCGTGGTAGCATCTCCAGAAGAATTACTATTATCAAGTAAGATACACCCTATCATTCAATAATTTCACAACCAGTTTTGAATCTTGTGTCTTGCACGACTGGTATCAACCAACATAACTTCCATTTTACACAGACCATCTAAAAAGCTTTTAATGTATGTAATTTCATTCAATTCCCCGCACAAACAGCACAAGCAACATCTTCTCTTAAGCGTAAAAATTAAATCACAGAAAGAGAAAATTATAGATTTCAGCAATGGAAGGTGGGTCAAGCAAACGGCGAGAATTTTTACCAAATAAATTTTCTAATGAAAATTAAAAAGTATTAAAAGAAACTCGATTATTTCTGCTTTGATACAGAGAGGGAGGATTCTACACTGCTGTGCAAAAATTATGGACAAACTGATTTTTCAATATAATACGGGTAGAATTATTAACCATCCATGAAAATCATACCATGAGGATGTTCATTGAGTGGGAATAAAGGGCCTGTGATCAAATTTTCCCTACCAATAGGTAGAGGGGTAAATGGGCCCTCCATTGATAATGGAGTTTTATTACACATTTGAAGCAATGATAGAAATGTCTATTTGAGAGGTATTTAACCGAAAATTTTATGTTGTTTGATGATTTTTCCGTGTTTTAAATGTCTTAAAACACGGAAAAACGTGTGTTACCTCTGAGGGGTATTTTAAGGGGGTTATTGAGAGACATCGGTCTTATCAATCATTTTTGGCAAGTGGTATCTGACCGTCAACCAAAAAATTCTACTAGGTCAGGGTTCCCATTCAATTTCAGAAATAAAATTCCCTGACTTTTCCAGGTCAATTTTTAAGAATTTTTCGGTAAAAAAACTAGCATTTCAAGTCATTTTTTGGAAATTTCTTACATTTTAGAACACATAATTTTCAATAAATTAACTATTTTTCACTTTACTAGAGCCAAAATTGACATGCTAACATTAAAAATTTTCATTTTCCAGGTATTTTTTATGATTTTCCAGGTTTTTGGCCAAAATTAGCAATTTCCCCTGAGGACTATTCCCTGACTTTTTAGGGGAAATTTAAATTCCCTGACTTTTCCAGGTATTCCCTGACCTGTGGGAACCCTGCTCGGTGTTATAATATTGAAAAGTCAGTTTCGTCCTTAATTTTTGCACAGCAGTGTATATAAGTTCCCTGTTGCATTATAGTAGGAAAAGCTCGTTCGTACCTTCTCCTGCAGTGACTGCTGCAGCTCCGCGGTCTCCATGCGGAATCTGTCGAGCGTCACCTTCATCTGGTAGTAGCGCTGCTTCCAGTTGACCACCTGGGGGTCCGCCCAGCCCCTCAGCCCCCCCTCCTCCTCGTCCTCCAGCAGCGAAGAGTAGAGCGAGGACGCGAAGCCGTCGTTGGGGGGCGGCGGCGCGGGCGGCGGCGGGGGTTCGCTTTCCGTCATCCTCCTCTTCTTCTTCTGAAACACACAAGATGAATACGTTTCTCTCACGTCCAGGACTTATTTTTGAAACTACTTAAATAAGTACCACATCAATTCGCCAAAAATAAAAAACTAGGAAAAAATGTTTTAACTAAAAACAGAAATATTAAATCATATTTTTTTCATTTCATTTGACATTTTTCTCCAAAATTGTTTGTTTTGACTCAATATTTTACCACAAAATTCACTGCAAGTAAGTTCTGAATTAATACGGACGTAAGATATAGATATAAATATGTCTAAAAAATTTTAAATGTATGAAAACCCGGATATTTTGTTTGCACCCCCGGACGTATGGTAAGCCTAAATATGTTGAACAGACAGCTTAAATGAGTTCAAAGAGGTTTACAGGAAATTTAATAGGATATTGAAACGACTGTTTGATGTCACGAAGCCCAAGAACAATTTCACTTGTATAGTTAGAATATAGGGGTAGATGTGACTATGACTAAATAAAAATATATAGGACAAAAATAATTTTTTAACAGTTGGGTAACAGGACTAATGACATTTTTGTATCAGTTTTAAGTGTTTGGTATTTAGGCTTACAACCACAAATTTACTTGTATTTGGCTAAAATGAATGGATCATGAATTTTCAAACAAATGATCTTTGAAAACAAAATTAAGGTATTCAATTTAAAAAATACTTTTAGTAAAACCTACCTAAAATTAATTGCTTAAGAAGATAAATGAAAACCCATGGAGTATAATTAACCATGAGATCTTCAAGAACTATTCTGAGACTAAATATGGTTCTGTTCTCTACTAACAAATTCTAGTTTTAACTTGGTTATAATGCAGAGAACGTTAAGCTAAAGGCCCTAACAAATAAAAAAGTAGGTACTACGTATTTCAATTCTAAGAAAATGCTTCTGCATAACATGGCGAGACAAAAAGATCAATAAACAGTGTTATCCTATTTCAAATTTATAACAAAACCTTCACAACTTGGTATGATTAGGATAATTTGAAACAGCAAGTTAAAGACATCATACCTTACCTCTAACTTGGTAATAAGAGCCTAAGTGTAGAAAACACGTTCACGTCACAACATATAAGGAATTTCAACGGGTCAACCGGTCACACAGGGAGAGAGGTGATAAAATACCAAGAAATTCACGATAAGCTACAAGCGGGCTTTATATGGATGAGCCCCCAATTTTAAAAGCTAGTTCTCTTATTTCAAATTAAACCAGAGTAAAGGGCACAATTAAGTCTCAGAGGAGTTAAATTTAGAGCCAAACGAGAGAATCTCACCTCCTTAACAGGAAGAAAGGGAATTTCCTTCTGAAAGGGGGGACCGGAAAAAGGAGCGCTTCCCCGGAAGACTTCCGGGAAAGTTGCAGGATTTGTTGCTGGCTTAACAATCAAATCACTAACACAAAGGATATGAGTTAGCTGTTTCTGCACTTAAAGTGATTAAAAGCTCGTCGAGAGTAAAAAGGGAACTTTGTTGCATCGAATAATTGAAATTTTCATTGATATTTAAAGAGTCATACACTTCGTAATAGTTTCAAAGCGTCATCAGCATTTCCTGAAAAAAAAGTACATTTAATTCCTATACGCATCTTTTTTGACAGAGGTATTAACACCGAGCGAAACTTTCCAACACAATTTTTGGGTTCTCACAGCCGAAACTCAAATAACATGCGATTAAAATCACTATCAAAAATATTTTCATAGTACTATCTTAAAGCCGGTCTTCACTACTATATGGTCTTCACTTGCCTTCCCACCAAAAGCATTTTCAATTAACTGCTAGTGAAGTTAGGCGGAAGTCATTTGCGCTCGTTAAAGCTACGGATATGAACGCTAACTATGTGCGTTCTTAACTAATTTCACCATTAAATGTAATTATGATTAAAGTTAGGTAAAATTCATAAGTATATCATCAATAATCTCATATCACAGTAATAAGAGACAAAGCATTTGAAACAATCAACAAAACATTAACACTTCATCAGGATCATTGTTCTGGTTTTCTTTAGAATTAAAATATTCCAGACTTAAACATCTGCTACGGTACATATTTTTGTAAAAAAAAGATACAATATAATTTAATACAAAATGCAAATTCTCATTAGCACTGGACTTGGGATCTTAGTTTCACAACACTTAGCTCGGATGTCCAAGTGACAAAAACCAGCCAAATGGATTATATTGATGATAATATTGGCATTAATGATAAAATTCTGAATTCAAACACGCGCACACACGCAAAAAGTTGAGCAATCTACAAAAATTCCAACTCAACAGGTAAGGTCGATAAGGCCTCATCAAACCCACAGCACACTTGCACAGCACGGAACAAGGAATCCAGAGTACTTGGCCGTCTTTACATAATTCACAAAGTACAGAGTGCAGAGGGGGGGGCAATAAAAACCGGAACGCATCTCCCGGTTTTCCCCTTCCGGCGTCTCCCAGGTGAAGGTCGATATTTATATCCTGGTTCTCCCGTTCTGACTCACCGTCGTCGTCCGGTGCTATCCCAGAGAAAATTGACTCCCGCTTTCGCTCCGGTTTTTACGGGGAAAGGAGTGAAATCCGGGAGATATGGAGTTCTTTGCATCGTGTAGTAGGGTCCCGCTTGGCCAATCAACGGACGGTGGGAAGAGAACTCGCGAGGGTCGCGAAAAAAGAAATGTGTGGATTTCGTGAGGATTTGTATTCGAACCATTTGATCTAAAGGGCGAAATCGGGAAAATCTATGGATGGCGATAGGAGGCGTTTTCTTAAACACATGCAACTCAAAAAGGGTTTAGGTGAAGATTTCGTTTTTCTTTCCAAGGATCTGAGATTGACCGAAAGTTCATTGCATTGGAAAGAGGAATTTTTTATACAATTTCGTCCAAAATATATCTTTTAGTAAAATATTCACTTTCAAACTACTACAATAGTCCTTACACAATGGGAAAATAGTTTTATAACTATTATATATACAGTATTTATTTTTAACTATTAAAGTATTTAAGAGAAAAGAGAAATTCCTTCATCGAACTAAAATAAAGTATTATAAACCCAATTAATTAAGTTCAAAATCTACATTTAATTTTAATTCATATTTCTGCTAGCAACATTACTTTGGCTTTACTAGTTCTTAAAATAAGTATTTGGAGTGTTATAGTCAATACTTTTGAAATTTCTCTTATTTCATAACTTGTCAATTAAAATGAACATTCAATAGTTGCATGGTAAGTCGGCTGAACGAAAAGAAATTTGATCCAATCAGTTGTTTTCACTTTTAACTAAGGGGTCATCCATAAATTACGTGAGGTGTTTTTTCCAAAATCTGGACCCCCCCTCCCCCCTTGGTGAGATTTAGTGAGATTTTGCTGGACCCCCCCTCCCCCCAAGTGAGATTTACCTACAACCTTTAAAAATAATTTTCTATCCAATTCGTTTGCATTTTGAGGAAAAGAACATTATTCCGCCTAAAAATCACCACAGTATTTTATCTGTGGGTATTATTCCTTTCTCAAACTTAAAAAAAATCGTTTAATTTCGAACTTAAAAAGTTGACGTGAGTTTTTCACCGACCCCCCCTCCCCCCTTGGTGAGATTTTTCCAAACCCCTCCCCCCCCTTTTTGACCTCACGTAATTTATGGATGCCCCCTAAGAGAAATACCCCGATCTGTAAATGCTGTTTTACTGCAAGGGCACCCGAGTAGCAAAGAAGCCAACTACGCAAGAAGAAGGAACAAAGAGAAGAAAAGTGAACAATACTCAAATTGTATGACACACACAACAAGGGCGGGAAAATGAGAAAACGCCAACTCAAAACAACGGGTGCAACTAATAAGCTTCAATTTGAAGACCAGTTTTGGGCACCACAAACACTTGAAAATCATCAGTGGGACCACGCCCGGAAAAACAAATAAGTAATCCAAATCTGGTATCTTCTACTACTGTAGTATCACCAAAATGCTACATTTATGGTATAAAGATGAGAAATGTTTAGTTTGGGATCGAAATGGTTTTTTTTTCATCACAGCATCTTTCTGTCTTAGCAGCACCCACAACGCGGTTTTGGCTGGGCTCCTAAGAAAAAAAAATTCGTCATTTCACTGACGGGGTGAAACGGGTTGTTTATAACAGAGAAACCACATTAAAAAACCCTTTAAATGAAAAGTGCAACATTGAACAGTTCCTTAGTATTCCAACTTTCAAAAGTTGAGTTAACAATTTTTGTTGTTGACAACTTTGAAAAATTGTGTGACTTGACGTGTAAACACACAAGTAGTTTTTTAACCCTTACTGACGCTCAAACGACGAGTTCAAAAAACATTATGGATTATGACTATGGTTACATCCAGTATAAAAATAAATGCCACAAATAACAATTAATTTAAAATCATTATCTTCCACACATCTTCCAAGGGTGCCCAGATGAAGAAAAAAACTCAACAAATCCAAGTTGTTATAAGTAACAAGTATTTTGTCTGCTGATGATTTCATGTCCTTCAAATTCTACAGAAATTTGGTGAAAACTACGTAATTACGGATGTATAGCGGGAAAACTACGAACATACGGAGAAAAAACAAGTTTCCTTGGTGGAGATGGCTTTTTCTTTGTTTTGACTGATATGCAGGAAAAACAACGTATCTATGTAGGTCAGTGTTTCCCAACGTGGGGCCCACGCCCCACCGGGGGGCAATATCATATTCTAGGGGGGGCAATTTGAAAATTTTCAACCAAATCGCCCCAGGTGGGGGCAATCCAGGGGGGAAAATAAAAAAAAACTTTTTAAAAAGAAGTTTATCAAAATCTGATCCTATTAACCTTTCAGAGAATGTATGTCTGAAATCTGGACCAGTATGTATCAAAACCAAGTTGAAACCCTATTTTTAGAGTCTAATTTCCAAACCTTTTCTGGGGGATGACCCAAGATCTCTTACGCTTTTTAGAACGCTTATGTTTGAAACTTTTTTTAAGGTTCATCAAAATGCAAATCTTACCTAAAAATTTATGTCCTGAATTTCCCAACTAGGGTACCAAACTAGTTAAAAACCTGCTTCCTAGAGTCAAATTTCCGAAAATTTGCTGGGGGAAGACCCCCAGACCCCCCTTGGCACTTAACATTTAATTAATCATAACTTTATTTGTTTCTTTAGCGTGCAAATTCTACCTAAATATCATCACCTTAGTATCAAAATCTACTATCTCCATTCGGCAACCTTCGGGAATCCCGATCCTTGGCGATTAGATCGGTGGAGGAGCTTGTTTTTTGGTTTGTAAGAGCTGACATGATCGAGTAGAAAAGATCAAAACCATTCAAATTTATTTCTCCAACGATCTTAACACCAAGAATCGGGATTCCCGAAGGTTGCCGAATGGAGATAGTAGTTTTTGATACTAAGGTGACGATATGTTCTGGAAAGCTTCATTAGACTTATTAAATGTGCATAATAGGAGGGAGGGGCTTAGAAATAATTTTGGCTCCCTCCCAAAATATATTTCTATATTATGCCACTGAGACCAGGGGGCATGGAAAATTTAGAAAGGCTTTGGTGGGGCATGGACCGAAAAAGGTTGGGAAACACTGATGTAGGTAGTGTAGGTGATATTCATCAAAAATCGCGTTCTTGTTTAATCACAACAGTTTTTTGTTTTTATGGGAACTTTTTTGGGAAATTTTGATGGAGACGTTTTTGGGGAAAAATTTGGAGAAAATTGTGTTTTTGACATTTGAAAAACATTTTTTGAACCAAAAGTAACAACACATTAATCAGCGCAGGATACCGCATTCAGTTTTTAAGAAAGCATAGGCTGAATAAGAATGGGAGACATTATTGGAGCAGTTCCCAACAGCCTTTTGTGTATCGGTTCAGAAATACTTGCTAGCAAAATGTTTGATCTTTTAAAACAACGATGCTTTCATCCTTACTACGAAGCCAATTTCTTAGAGCCTAAGTCAAATAAAGTAGTACCAGTATTTGAGTAGCCAGTTATTAGATATTATCTAGAACTGTTAAAGGAAGTCTTACCCCCTGATTTTATTGAAATGCTAAAGATGTACTCTCTAATTATAAGGACTTGAAATTCGACTTTAAAGATATTTGGTACTACAGCCATAAAACATTTATAATTTA
Organism: Tetragnatha versicolor; assembly: GCA_024610705.1. Taxonomy (NCBI): domain Eukaryota; kingdom Metazoa; phylum Arthropoda; class Arachnida; order Araneae; family Tetragnathidae; genus Tetragnatha; species Tetragnatha versicolor. The sequence continues at coordinate 20,807,575 of JANDEH010000002.1, read as the reverse complement.
ATTATATCGATGAAAACACAGTATCTATAAAATCTTAAATGTATCAAAAATAAACAAGGATATTTTGTAAACTATTCCCTAACTAAATGGATAAAAGCCTGTTGGGCTTAAACTTTTGACTCGGGTATGTTTAGAAACATTTTAAATTTTACATTCCGATGCAATAATAATAATGAAATCGTATCAAAAATGGTTTTAGGATTTAATCTTTTTAACATTCTAGCATATTAAAATAATATTAAATTTATCACTTTATCGAGAGTTCCAAAAATATTGTATAGATTGGAAGTCGAGAAAACATAGAATTAACAAAAAAGGGGGGAAAGGAAACTAATTTTTAAATTTGTGCGAAGTACAAGCTACACAGGACCAACACAGCTAAGGAAAATAAATTTAAAAGCCGAAAAAACGCGTCAAGAAGTCTGGTTCAAGTCTAGTCGAATATTCTTTTGAAGGAAAAACATTTTGCCAGGAGCAACATTACCTCTGAAATCATCGATTTTTAAAAGGAGCAAAGGCACAGATTTTGACTTCAAGAGTCGGCTTTCTTTACGTCACATCTTTAGAGTGAAAAACAAGAATTAAAAGCCAAAGAACCGTTATAACATGGGAGTGGCATTCCACCTCAATGTTCAAGATTTGATTATAAGTTAGTGCTAAAATAACACGGGTCGGAAAATAAACACTGTAGTAAAAATAGGATTATGAATATGACTATAAATAATAAGACACAGATATGTTGAAAAAAAGATGCTTTCTGCTATCATTACAAGTTGAAAAACAACTTCAGCCAAATTGTAGCTTTCTTAAAAAATACGTATGAACAATGGAGTCTCATTGGTACGGCCCAGAGGGTGATCTGTAAATGTTGTTATACTGCAAGAGCACCCAGCACCCTTGTTGCAAAGAAGCCAACAACGCAAGCAGGAGGACAGACAGATGGAAAGGGGAAATAATGTACGAAAATGCCCCCCACAATATGCCAGAAGTAAAAGTTTTTAAATTGCGAACCAAAAATATAATTACGTTCAACTGGAAACTGAAAACATAGCTGTTTATATCATCGAAATATTTTGGACACGGTCACCGTGAGAATCAGGCGGATCTTATCGGGCAGTGGATATCTACCCCTCTTTTGTTTGCTAATTGACCTTACCTAACTACACACAGAGATCGGGGAAATACGCCAGATCCAGCGCTCGGGATGACCGTACCCTTTTAGTTGGAAAGCAATCAGCAATCATGGGTGAAAGTTAGAAAATATTCCAGGACGGAATTAGATTAAACCTTTTTATTGAAACCAATGATTTTATTACTAATTTTTGATTACCAGTGAGTTAGTTTTGGAGAAAATCTCTTGGACGGATCTCAAGACGGAAAATTTTCACCCAGGCCATAGTAGGTACGAAGAGAAAAATGTTTCATAAAGGTTAGTCAGAACTTCAAAAGTCAATCATACGTCGCCTACGCTGAGGAATATGTCGACTTCCCCGCATAACACATCCCGACCTTGAAAAATAATTCAGATTTATCCCGAGGAGAAAACCCATCGTCGAAGAAAAACAGTTCTCTGATGAGACAGTCATATTCGAAACAAACCGAACGGAACAGCATTGGAATTTAATTTCAATCAATCAACCCACACAACTCTTCCCCAAACTTTCCCAACTCAAAAAGTAATATCGCTGCCGCCCTTACTAAAGGCATTTCATAGGATCGATCGGATTTATTCAGCGAATCTAACATTAATATGCATGGGTGGCTGAAAGAAACTGGGCTCCATCTAAAGACGTGCGGCGCCTGTCATCAGAGAGAGTGGGAACAATTAGTAATAACGGGCAAAGGCATCCTGATGTCCCGCGAGGATGGAAATATACGAGAGAAGAATATATAGAACATATACGAGAGTGGTCCAGTGGAGTGGTCAAGAGGAAAGAAAGAGAATAAATGAAAGCTTACTCCTTATTGGACATCATTCATAGGCCTTCTTTCCTGCATATTCACACATCCCAACGGTTGGGTCCTGACGAGCTTATTGCGCATGCTCGGGGAGAAAAAATGGATCTTCTTTAGATATTTTCTAACATTAATGAATCCCCGCTGGTGCAGTGGTAGAGCGCGTGCTCAGCATGCGGTAGGTCGCGGGTTCTGTCCCCGATTTATTGTTTTACTAAAATTTCTAAAAAAAAACAGCTAAAATAAGTCCTCACGCATGCGCACTATGCTCGTCAAGACCAAACCGTTGGGATGTGTGAAAATGCACCCTGCCTTCTTATGATGGATTTATTGGTTCTCAGGTTCCGAGAACAAGCGGTTTGGTAGTGAGTAGTGATGGGCGATTATTTGAGGAGTTAACTCAGTGAACTAACTCCTTAAACTGAGTGAAGGATCAAGGAGTGGGGAAAAAAGAGTGGTAGCTCAGTTGTACTTTTTAAAATTTACCTTTTTAAGATTTAATTTGTGGTATTACCTTGAAATCCTTGTGATATTACCTCCAAGAAACACTAGATGGCAGCACGCCGCCGGCTGCCGGTGATTATCATCTATGAGATGAGCGAGCGAGTGGTGCGCCTACGTAATCCGTTGCCATAACAACCCACTTTGATCAGAAGAACCGAAGGAATTACGTCTTCCTTTTAGGAGTTGAAAGGAGTTGACAGAGTTAAAAGAGCTGCTTGCTCCTAGTCTCCACTCTTTGGGAGTTATTTGCTGTGTGCTCTCAACTCCTTTGATCCCAGGAGAGCTGGGATTGGGAGCAGATGGCCTCAGATCGGTCTTCCCACTCCGACAATCCCACTCCCAGGGATCAGATAGTTCATAAGAGTTAATTCCTCACTCCCAGCGGTTTCTTAAGATCGATTTTTGGAGGCCATGATTGTTTATTATACACCTCTTCTACACGGCACTGTGAGCGTGATTATACATTGTCTTAATCACAATGTTTAGGTTGACAAAATTTGCTGCACACAATTAAAAAAATATTTATGGTTTTATATTCTCACGATTATCAAGTTCTAATAATCCTTTAATATTTAGATATTCCATTAAAAATTTCGACGATTAAAAAAGATTGCGAAAAGATGAATTTCGTTAAACGAGCTGCCATTATTGAAAGGCATACATTTACTACTTCTGACAGCTATTGTTAATTAAAATACTAGTTGTTAATAAAAAATATTTGATCTTAAACGAACGGATTGCTGTATAAATTAATATTTTAATGGTTTAGCAGTGTTTTATTTGATTAATGAGGCGATTGATTTGGATTTAAAAATTAAATTTTCAACTGATTTTTGAGAATTGAAACACGAGCTATGCTTGTCTACCTCTACCAGCTATGATGGTGTCTTCAAAGGGCGGGAAGGAAGGAAGGGTTTGTAGTTCATTTCCGAGAACGTTGGCGTCTTGCCAAAACCTTCTGCTCTTAGTGTGTTTTTTGTCTCAAACTCGCCATTTTTTAGATGAATGAGTGATTAAAACTAAATTACTTATTAGAAAAATTGTACTGGTTTTTCATTCTGGTGACCATTACTTTCCAGTAAATTTAGAATAGTTAAAGTTTGCAGTAGAATGTTCGCGGATGAAATTGGATTGGATGCCTGAATTCGAATTGTAAGATAGGTGGTTATTTTTGAAGTGAGTATTTTTTCTTTTGAAATATACCTAGTATTGCTGATTAATATATTAAACTTGATGTGTTAGTGTCTGAATATTTGGTTCTACGGTCGTTTCCCCTACTGGGGAATTTCCTTTCCCTCTTTCTTCTGTTTTGTAGGTAGGTTTTTGTTAGTAAATTGTTAAAAAAATTTCCAGTAGGCGAAATATTAAAGGTTTATTTCCGTTTTCGTTTACAGTTCAATATAAAAGCTTTTATTTTTTGAATGACTTTTCCGGCATACTTTTTAGTTGATGTATGTACGTAGTTAAGATTAAGAAGTTATATAATACTAGCGCTGACGCGCTAGACACGGGCTTCGCCAGTCCATATGTAAAAAGGAGCATTTTTATGTTCATACTACAACAATCGATGTTATACCTTCAACAATTAATATTATATTATCTTTAATTACAACAATTGGTGGTTTTGCCATGATGTCATGGTTTAGGAATGAAATACGGGTTTTTTTAGCCGAAAATAGACCAAAAAAGTTATTGGGATGCTTCAATTTCAAATTATTATTCTTCAGGAAACTTTCTGGGAGCCAGTAGCTTTCTGGTATGGTTTAAAGTGAATGTAGGTTCGAAAAGTTTAAAACTAAAACGGACTTACATTCAGATGAACATTCATTTATGTATATAGATTTTGGGAGTTACTGAGTTACATTAAAGAGTTAACTCCTTAAGGTGAGTGAGTTACTCAGATCTGATCTTGCAAAAGAGTTGAATCGCCCATCACTAGTAGTGAGTGTCGCGAAAGTACCGTTCAATGTAAAAATCGGTCAAAAATTATAGCTTAATCCATGTTTAAATTTGTTTTTTACTGACTGGATTTTACTAACCGGTTTATTCGTATAACCAGTCGATATAGTGAGATGAAATATTGGTAGCGGTCTTAAAAATGCTCGAGTATTGAGTAATTTTCCAGAACATTCAGTACTTAATTCGTCATTTAAAGTCTTGCGAGAACATCTTATCCCATCAAACCATTATCAGAAGTTACATTCAACCGACAATACAAGTTTCTGACCAGTAAATGTGAGAAAAAAACACAGAAAAGATATCGTTGCATTCATAGAGTTACATTTCATTGAAAAAAAATTCAGAGATATACTTGATTTAAGATTTGCATACCAACGCAACCAATTTTGATGAATTAAAAAAAGCCGCGAAGAGGGGTTCCCTATCTTAGTTTCAAAGAGATAGTTTAAATAAAATGATACCAAGGAATGTTATAAAACTTGAAGCTGAAAAAGTAGGAGAGTTTCTATAATTTGAAAGATTGAAAGTAGCACTATCGGATGGAATTCGTTTAGATTTCATAAGATAATTTAATTTGAAAGGATCATTTTAGAGCTTTTTATTTTCCTTTTATTTTAGAATTTTTTCTACTTTTTTCTGATCCTTTTTTTAGTGTGCACCATATAGTTAGGTCTGTACACGAACAAACAAATTTTAATACAAACATGCGTGCAAAAACATAATTTTCCAGTTCACATGGCTTTAGTGATCTTTCTCATAGTCACACGCGACAAAATTTGAACTCAAAACAAAGGGTCTCGCAAAAATATATTCATGACTATGACCAATAAGTTCCGAACAATTTCATGCCGCATAAAAAGGAAAAAAATCAGTCACGTAAGAAGAGAAAAGAGGTTGTAAACCCCAGAAAAGTCAAATCAGTTCGACCTTTAAGTAGAGGGAACATGTATCCTTAGCTAAGGGAGTCCAATCAATAATGCTATCCATCAATATAATTGAAACCGAATATCACTAGACAGAGGCATGAATTGGGAGGAATGATCATTGTCAAAATTATCAGAAATACTTTATCGAAAAGAAAGTTTCTCAGGAAAGAATATAGTTTTTACTAATATGTTAAAAGGCTGTAAACTAAGAATCACGGTTGATGATCGGATTTATTTGATTTAAATTGGATTATTTTGATTTAAGTAAATCATATTATTTTTATTGAAATGATTTAACAATTCTGTTTTTCTGAAACTGGTTAAAAATGTATTGATATTATGATTTCTATGTGATTAAATAGTTTTGCATAACCTAATATCAAGTTCTAATCTATTTGATGCATTAATTAATGGAGATAATTCCTAAAAGAGGGAATGAATGATTGTACTCTAATATTGCTTACTAGAAATTTTATCCCACATTTAATAACTATTAGCCCACTTTAGAAATCAATAATTAATTTGAAAATAAAATGACAATGATTATATTTGATACATTACTTAACCCCTTGCCAGTGTCCCCCGAATCCAGTTCGGGCAACTACTATGTGCAGTATTTGTGATGCCCGAACTGACTTCGGGCAGGAGAAAATTAACGTTTTTATTTTGTGAATTCGTAAAAGATTTGTAAAATTTATGTATTGAAAATCATGCTATTGTGTTTTAATATTATCATATAGTTATATTACATTTAGCTTCAAAATTTTGTTAAATTGGCCCTAATTGAATAAGGTGTGTGTAATCCATTACTTTTTTATGTGTATGTAAAAATTATGAATAAGTAGCTATTGCATTTAAAATTTTATTTTTGTAATAAAACACCATTTTCTAACTTTAATAATATAAAGAACAAAATTAAGCAGTCAAAAAAATTATTTTTGGTCCATTTTTCTGAAATACTATATATCACACTGTTAAGGGCTTCTTAAAAACATCCGATTTTTGTGCAAAAATCAAAATAATTCTTTGAGTTATACAATGATTCATTTAATTTTACTTATCAAAGTGTAACACATGGAATTTGATTGGAAAATATGAACTAAGTATAAAAATAAATTTTTGAGGAAAAATGTCAATATAGATTTTTTAGAAGTTAGGTAAAAAAACCTTGCAATTTATTTTAAAGAATTTTAATTCTTGTTAGTTTATCAAATAATTGATTTCAAACCCTGCCCTTTTTGCAATTAAGGGTCAATACGATAATAAAACTTGTTCTTGAAATCGCTGGCATTTCATATAAGGTATCTTTTCCCTCTCTCAGTTACACATTCAGCAGATTAAAAATATATTGAAAATAATCTTGCAAACCACATTATTTAATGCATACAAAACTAATTAATTTCTCCCTTTTAATTTAAATCACATATGACATTTTTTTAAAAAATCAAGATTTATATCACTAATCTAAATGAAAGTTGGTTTAAAGAAAATTAAGTTTGCTTAATGATGCTCATTTAAAATTTTAGTAAGATCATGAACCAAAGTAGACGACGGAAATAAATGTCAATTCTCATTAGGGGGCATCCATCAATTACGTGAGGTCAAAAAGGGGGGAGGGGTTTGGAAAAATCTCAACAAGGGGGGAGGGGGGTCGATTTAAATCTCACATCAACTTTTTAAGTTGGAAATTATGCACATATCCCATATTCCATCGGGACATTCTTCGGGGAGTGGAGACCACCGTGGAGGAAATTCTTAAAAATAAAAAATTTTGGACCCTCGCCTGCCTTACATATCAGGGACACCGAGCCATCGGCTACAATTAGCCAGATGCTCGTAACAAGAAGTAAGAAATTATGCTGATTTTTTTAAGTATAAGAACGGAATAATGTCCTTTTCCCCCACATCATTAATAATGGAAAAGTTTTAGGTGCTGTGAAGCACAAAATACAAACGAATAGGATAGAAAACTATTTTTAAAGGTTGTAGGAAAATCTCACATGGGGGAGGGGGTGGGTTCCAGCAAAATCTCATTAAATCTCACCAAGGGGAAGGGGGTCCAGATTTTGGAAAAAACACCTCACGTAATTTATGGATGTCCCCTTATAAGATTCAGATGTGAAGAATTGTACAGTGTAAGTCCCGTAACATTTTAATTTATTAATGGCTGGTGAAAGAAAATGAAATGGAACAGGGTAGAAAATTATACTTCCAATAAAATAATTTTAATTAGGATAGTCAAATCACTTAACATTAACTTAATTTCAAATAATGGAAAAATTTTCTATAAACCTCGTAAAGCTTTAATCTTTTCAAATACACATAAAAATATCATATTTTAATAATAGAATGTCATAAAATTACTAATTTAAAATAAATTAGAAATGCTTCATAAAACATTTAAACTAAAAATAATACTTTTAATTAAATGTTAATCAAGTGATTATTTTTTTCTTGTCAGTAACAGCACACACTACACTATTATCCTAATCCCAAAGCAATTGAAAATAATCTTATTTGTATGAAATAGTATCAGTTATTCAAGCGAATTCACGATAGACATGGCTTAAGTGTAGCTATTTTATGATATGTTATTTCATTTTTATCATAAGTTTGATTTACCCAGGCCTTAAGATATGACAGGGAAATTATGATTTAATTAATAGAAATTTATAAGTAACAAATTGTTATTGCAGGTACCTCAAAAACGTAGTTTAAAAATGTAAATCAAAAATTAATTTTACCACATTTAAAAAATATTAAAAATAAAATAAAATTTTTAAGAGAAAGTTTCCTAGAGTTATTTACCAATAAAGTGTTAGTAAACTCAACAAGCAAAAAATATCAAATATGGCAGAATATATTTATCAAACAAAAATAAATAAATTTGAAATTCTAAACAAGTATTCATACTACAGTCCAGGGTTGGCAAAAAACCGGGTTTTTTAAAAAAAAACGGGTTTATTTGGTTTAAACCAGGTTTTTTTGGTTTAAACCAAGTTTTTTTAGAATTTTTTTTATCAGAATAAGTTATTTTAGCATTGATGTTTGAAATTGAGTTGTAACTGAGACATTTATTTCAGGGGTTGTTTATAATTGATAAATGATTTGTATATTTCAATTAATTAATTAAAATTAAATTAATTTGTTTTAAAAATAATTTTTGTTTCTAAAATATTCCAATTTGAATATCTAATATTATTGTAGTGAATAAAAATCAGTGTTAATTTATCTTGGATAAATGGTTGAAATAATCAAATTATTTATCTTAATTATATATGGATTAATTTAAGAACTAAAGAAATTTCTTTAGAAAGAGAAAATTTTATTTTTTAAATGAGAAGTAAAAGTGAAATGTAAACAACTAATGTTAATTGAAATTGGATAATTGATAAAGATAATTAATTTTATTAATTATTAAATGGTAAAATAATCAAATTAATTATATGGATTATTTATGAACTTAAGAAATTTCTTTAGAAAGAGAAAATTTAACTTTTTTAATAAATAAAAGGGAAATGTAAGCAACTAATGTTAATTGAAATTGGATAAATGATTGAGATAATTAATCCGATTAAGGAAATTAACGGTTTTTATTAATTTAGTAAAAAACCCAACTGGTTTTTATCTGTTTATAAACAAACCAACTGGTTTTTAGTTTTTATCATTAAAGAAATCAACGGTTTTTATTAATTTACTAAAAAAACCAACTGGTTTTTATGACTGACAAATAAGACAAATTGGTTTTATTAATTAATTAAAATCCAAGCCATATTTTATCAGTGAAAAACAGATAACTTTTGTGTATGTTTAGTTACTCTTTGAAATAATGCTTCATTTTAAAGGAAATTAATAAATGAACTATCTCTTGCAAAATATAATAAGTTTAACTTAAGCATTTAAGGTTAAGTTTAGAGAGAATTCAATAATTAAAACCATTAAATTAAAAGATTTCTGATTTTTAATCACCTTAAAATGTCAATTTTTTTATAAATCTGACCTTTTAATTTTGTGCAAAAGATTATACTTATTAACACTTTCTTTAAAAAATCCTGAAAATATTTTATAATTTCTAAAAAAACCAAAAAAACCAAACCATGGTTTAAACCAATGGTTTAAACCAAATGGTTTAAACCGGCCAACCCTGCTACAGTCATTGACTTTTCTTGCTGTATAATGATTCAATCATAGCAACTGCATGTGGAAATACATTTTGAATTTAAGTAATTTATTCTTTTTTATTTCATTTACAAGAATGAAGATTAAAAGCATCATATAAAATATTTTGATGCAAAAATGTTGGAATAGTTAAGAACCATCAATTAAAATTGGAGGTTTTTTACTTTGTATGTAAAAAGGTAATCAATGGCTAAAATATGAAAAGCTAAACTACATGCATTCATGAAATCTTTTCTTGCAGTTTAATTTATGGTTTATTGAATTATTTATGATTATATATGATTGATTATCATATATGATTGAATTATTTACTTATAATATAAATTATAGGTTTAAAACTTGTTACATGATTGGAAATGTAAAATTTTTGCAAAATTAGCATAAATGTGACATTTTTCCCATGCATCCCCACTCTTTTCTACTTTGTTGAAAATTTTCTTGAATTGGGGGAGGATTATGGGGTAGTTTCAGTTCTTTCCATCCTTTCCTTTTCTTAAAAATAAGGAAATTTCCTACTTTTTTGGAGGAAGGGAGTTATCCCAAAATTCCAAGTGGGTAAAATTAACTATACAAATGATAATGATTTCTAAGTTAATATAACAGAAAAAAATCAAGGACAGGGGTGCAGAAATGTTTCAGGGCCCAAAATTTTCCCAGAACACAATTTGTTTTCTCCAAAATTTCCCCCAAAATGAGAGTTATTAAAAAAGTAGTTATTTTCAATTGTTTAACTTTTTTCAAATTCAATAATTTTCACATAATCCATAAATTTAAATTATCTTTATACTCTCACTAGCTGTTATACCCGGCCTTGCACGGGTGGGGTGTATAAATTAATTTTTTTAAATATTTCTTAAAATACATTTATAATTTTGTAAATTAGCAATATTACAAATCATCCCGGTATCCCAGGCGCCTCTTTCCTATCCCAGTGTTCCCGGTAATCTTATCCCGTTGCCCGGTGATCATGGTAATTTTTCTAATCCCGGCTGCGTTCCCGGTAATTTTCCTATCTCAGTGTTTACGGTAATTTTTATATTACGGTATTCTGGGTGTCTTTATGGTAAATTTCCTATCCCAGTGTTCTCGGTAATTTTTCCTTCCCGATGTTCTCGCTAATTTTCCAATCCCGGTGTTCTTGTCACTTTTTACAATTCCAATGTTTCTGATAATGTTTAATAATATCTTGGTGCCTTTATAAAATAACAAATTTGAAACCGTAGTAAAAAGTCTAGTGAACAAATTAAGAAATTTAAAACCAGTGTTTAAAACTAAAATAAAAGATCTAGTAAATGAAAAAGTCTAGTGATCTGTGTCTCATTTGAAACAATGTTTTATTTTTAACTCGTTGTATGACTGGTAAAACAGGTTTTCAAACACGGAAAAATAAGTGAAAAAAAGCAGGAAAAACGGGAAAAAAAGAATGAAGGACTGATTTTCTCTTTATAAATTATAGCCTATGTGTTATTCTGATGTATAAGCTACATTATGGTAAAATTTCATTAAAATCCATTCAGTAGTTTTTGCGTGAAAGAGTAACAAACATCCGGACAAACATTCACAATTATAATAGTAGTAGGATTTTTAGTATTTCTTACACACTTATAATCTTTTAGCTCAGAAGATCCTTTTCTTAAAATATGAAAAGTTGTCTTTTTTCTCAAATTTAAGCTACCAGTAAATTTCTCCTTAATTAACTCAAATTTTTAGTAAAGAAAATAGATGAGATTAATTAAGAACATAATTTATAGTGAAAAATTACCCATCCTGCCACGAATACGTTGTTTTTCCTGCATACTAATCGAAAAGCAAGGAAACGCCAAATTTCAGGTATTCACCAAGAAAGCTAAGATTTTTAGAGCAGATCCATAGTTTTTCCCACTCTACATACGTAACTCCACAGTTGACACTTGATTTCCATTGAAATTTGAGGTTATGATGCAGTCACTACCCAAAATATCTGTTTGTCAGCTAATTTTGATTGAATTTTTTTTAGTTTTTCTTTCTATCTTGGACAAAAATTTCCCCAGAGCTGGTTGAATTTCCCCCGAACCTCGTTCGGGCGTTCGGACATATTCTGCACCCCTGGGATACTTGAGGGAGTACCTAGGTTGGTGGACCTTCAAACTCCAGTATAACTTAGCCTCACTGGGTGAGGTTATGAGCAGAGCTGTTACAGACGCGACTAAATGCAGGGGTCGATCCAGGTTTTAATTTTTGGGGCCTGTTTTTTTTAATTTTTGTGAAAATGAAATTATTTTTTGTGAAAATGAAGTTATTTTTGTGAAAATGGAATTTTTTTTGTGAAAAAAATATTTTTTACGTAAAACCTAGAATTTTTTATTTGCTATTTTATCTTTACATATTTAAAATCGATTTGATATAATACCAGAAAAATTTTTAGTACTCTTCTCTAGTACAGTACTTTACTCTAGAAAATCCTCATTAGTTAAAATACCGACTAATATCGCGATAACGCATGTGATTAGTACCAATTACATCGCGAATTATACGCTGAGGCCCGATGGAAGCAGTCGCGGAAAAAAAGGGACTTCCACGAAGAATCGCAACTTTTTAGCTTTCAAGATAGAGATTCTGAACATCGGACATGTTGGCTTTTGTCTATGTTAACGTTGGGATTTTTCTTTCATTACAATACGGACACGAGAAAAGCCGACATCTCTTGACGCCCGTGGTTGTACAAGGAATGGGTTGCGGAAAAAACAGATCATTCGGCGAAAAAAAAATGGAAACTTTCTCAAAAAATCACGATTTTTTAGATTTGTAAATGTTTCCGAGAAGGATAAATGGGAAAAAAACGTGCATTCCGTAAAAATTTAGAATTGATCCGTAAAACGCCACTGTAGTAAAACTTAGCTGAAATCCGCAAATTTTACGGACAATCCGAGAGCATAGGGTTGCCGGATTGAAAACGCAAACTGCTGTTTTCGTCGATCTATGGATTGTATGGTTCTTTCCATAGTTCTTTCTCAACCGAGAATCGCGTTCGTTTCGGAGAATTTGAAGGGTTTCGTTTGAAATTTGGAAGTGGTAATTTTTTGTCACTAGAAATTTTGTGAAAGGGCCATTCTTCCGAAGTTTATTTTTGTGAAGGGGCCGTTCTTCGGAAGTTTATTTTTGTGAAGGGGCCGTTCTTCCAAAGTTTATTTTTGTGAAGGGGCCGTTCTTCGGAAGTTTATTTTTGTGAAGGGGCCGTTTTATCGAAGCTAATTTTTGTGAAGGGGCCGCAAAACGGCCCCAATTTTCGCCTGGATCGACCCCTGAAATGTCACGGTCAGCTGAGTGCGCTAGCTTGATGTTAACACCATCTTGATTTCCCCAAGTAAACTTGGTAAGCATTTTATTGACCCCGGAGGGAAGGGCTGAGTCTGCCTTGCTTGTAGACCGGGATTTGAACCCCAGGTCTGTGGCGTGGGAGCGCTTCCTCAATGCCACCGGGCTTCAAACAGAAAAACAATCACACAAAATTCCAAACCAGCTTATTATATGCTGTTTTATTAATTAAAATAATAAAAACTTGTCAATACATAAATATTTGGCATTCAAAATATGTTCCAAATTATATTGTACCAAACAATTAGTAACTAGTAACAACTAGTGCTGGTCTCAATCTCACTTGTCCCTGTCTATTTTAGTAGCAGACGCCAATTAAATAAAGCAGCAGGTTTAACAAGAAACATTTCTTAGTCATAATATAAAATTATTCTTGACTTCTATAGTAGGTATTTAAAGATTAAAATTTTTTACTTTCACCGGCTTAATTCTTAAAGGTCCTGCTGAGCCAAGATCTTCTTCATGCCATATATTGAAATATCAACAAATCTTTATTGATAAACTGAACAGTTATTGATATATCTAAACATTTTAATCCATAAATTTGAAATTATTTAGCAATATTTCTTTTTTTTGTGTCCAAAAGAGCATGGGGGCATTTAGCCGCACTGTTAACAGGATTGAACCCACTTCTAGAAAAATATCATTCAAAAGCTAATTTGATATTTTAGCATTATTTCTACAAATATCCCAATCAGTTTTCAATACTAAGAAATATAAATAGTGTCTAACATTGCATAGCAACTGATTAAAATATGCAGTTATATTTTCTATCACAAAAAAATTGGCGTTTCTTGAATATTTGACATGAAAAACATCTTGCCAATTTTTAATGTGATATACCAACCGATTGTACCTTTGTTTATATTATAGTAGTAAATAACACATAAAATGTTTGATAAAAAAATTTAAAATCTTCGGTTGTACCTATAGTTTCGTGGTTTTAAAATTTTAAGTTCGTGCCGATCCCACATAAAAACATCTCGTTTCATTTAAATTTATCAGCCGATTTGTCCATAAAACCATGGTATCTATAAAATAAGAAATACTTGTTTTTATTTGAAGAGAATGTGTTCTTTAGAATAAGTTGCATAGAGCTAAAAGTTAACACAATCCACAAAACATTTCCGCTATAATTATTTGACAGATTACGAGTTTATTTACAAATGTAAACTCAATCAACTTTAAAAAAAGGACGATCAATGAAAGAGGGTTCATTGTGATAAGAAAACAAGATACAACACTCAATTACACATCAAATATTTTTTGCGAGAAAGAAAAAATTGAATTTACCGTAGTCTTCTACAAAATTTTATGTTATTCCCAAAAACAGATGCTATTGCACGATGCTTTTGACATAATCACAATTCATCAGAAAGCTAGATGGTTAATTGTAAACAAGTTCTATTCATCAAAGGCCATTTGATAGGGGATACACTCGAAAAGTATGGTAAAACAAACACTTCCTTTCAAAAAGTAGTTTTGGTCTCCAAATCAACGCAAGAAGAGCTCACCACAACCTTTGCAAAACACGCCGCCATCACTAACGCCTTGTTTGCCTTGTTGCTTGTTGCCGTAAATGACTCCACACGCGCTGCTCCGCGCAAGAAAAATAGAAATCGCACAGAGCAGCGCATCAAAATAATCTGTAGGCCTCGTCACACCAATTCTCATCTCTTGTCTCATTGGTCATATAAACTAGTGGGGGGCGACGAGCATTCAAAGAAGAGGAAATTAAAAAATTATTGCACATAAAAATTATTGAAATCAATAATTATTTTTGGAGTAAAATTTCCAGAAATTTTCTGGGGGGGGGCCCCAGACCCCCCTTTCAATACTTAAAACTCTATTATTTACATCTATTTTCGACAATTTAGTCAAAGTGAGAAAATCTTACCTAAGGCATATAAAATTCTTGAAAATTTATGTCCAAAATTCGGATTAGGTATACCAAAACGACTCTAAAACCTGCTTTTTAGTCATAAATTTCAAAAAAAAAATTCTGTGGGAGGAACCCCAGATCCCCCTTTAGTTATTTGATCACGATTATTCTGAATTCATAATATGTTCATTGAGAACATTAAATTTGATTTTGAAAATTCTTAGCCCCCTTGATTTTTTGGGGTGGTCAAAAGTACCCTGAAATAGAACCTTAACTCCCTGAAATAGAACCTCCTATAGAACTCTCTAGCACGTTCAATTAGGTTGAATTTACGTAGATTTTACGTCTTAAAACGCTCCTCAAGAGGCGAAAATGAGAAATTTTCAATTTAATGACCTAAGTAAATGACAAATGACTAAAAGCAGGGCTCGATTTGGGCCGGAACGGCGTTTCGGGACCTCGTTTTCTGAAAAGATTAATATTCCATTTTATCTTCACATTTTTTGTACATAAGCTTTAATAATTTAATTTTTTAAAGTCTAATAAAACTACAACTAAGGTAATTCTAAATACGTGGACTCTTGGGGTCTTGGCTAGCATCTGGTCATCATTCTGCGGCAGCCGTCAAAAGCAAAGAGAGATCGCGAGAGATGCAATGCAATACAATAAGGACCAAATTAAATTACATTTTGGACTACATTTTAGATGGTGACAATGATGACTTTCAGCTTAATTTAAAATTTACATTAAGCTGAATGTCACAATTGAAATATATTTTTATTGTTTTATTAGGAAAAGTGGTGTAACTTTAAAAAACTTCACATTTTGTTTTAACGAGATATCTTAAAATAAGATTTAAAATTTAAAAAAAATACTTTTAATATCATATTTCACTGCAGTGTATTTTCGTTAAAGTTTAGTCCGTTTGAAAATGAAATATTGAGAGTCATTTTACATCAAATTTGCCAAAATGTGTTGTAACCTTGCGACAACTTAAATTCTACTATTTCAGGACTTTAACTACGCATTCTCTATTACATAAATTTTAATACTACAACACTAAATATACAACACAAATGGTTCATTGGTGATAAGCCGTCCCGCCTCCTACAAGAGGTACCCGGATGGAAAAAAACTCCACTGTCCAAAAAAGGTGTTTTACAAAAAAATGTATAAAACGTTCATCTTCTTATACAATAGTTAAGTTAGAACACTCCAGAGGTGCAGAAAATGTTCCAGGGCCCAATACTTCCCCAGAACGCAATTTTCTCAGAAATTTTCCCCAAAAATGTCTCCAAATTCTCTTCAAAATTTCCCCAAAAATTTCCCTATAAAGACAAAAATATCGTTGTTATTAAACAAGAAAACTATTTTTAATGAAAATCCACACAACCATCATAGATACGTCGTTTTCTCTGCATCTGAGTCAAAACGAAGGAAAAGGCAACTTTCAGGTATTCACCAGGGAAACTTGTTTTTTGCGATATCCGTAAATTTTCGCTATACATCCATAATTTTTACCTAATTACCGTATGATTTTGGAGAATATGATATTGTCCGTGGCGAAAATATTTTTTCTAATAAAAACTAGGAATAGTAGAGTTTTTTCTTTATAAACTTAGGCAAAAATTTCCCAACAACTGCCTGAATTTCCCCAAAATATTGTTCGGACCTATTCTGCACCCCCTGGAACGCTCTTCCTAACCTAGTACAACACATTTGAGTTTATTTTGTGAATTTAAATTTAAAAATAGGTAAATACTTTTTGTATTAAAAAGTATTCGCTTTTTTAGTTTTTAGACTAATTATTTTACCGTTCCGGTACCTCTTTTTTTAGAAATCGAGCCCTGACTAAAAGTGTTCATAGCTCATTAAAGTGAAAATTTCTCATTTTAGTCTCTTGAGGAGCGTTTTAAGACGTAAAATCTACTTAAATTCAACTTAATTGAGCGTGCGTTTTAGGGGTTCTATTCAAGATATTTTTTTGCTTAGGTGTCTTTTCCTACTAAATCGATGCTGGTTTTTAATTAAAATTTATAACTCCTAAAATTTCTGCTAGAGGGAGTTGAAAGTTGTTGCATCGGATAGGGCATGGTCACTTTACTATAACCGTTACCTTGATTTTCATAGCCTTAGCTTGCTCCGTTAACAATTTATTTCAGTGTAAAGGACTTTCCTATTCACCCTGTATATTAAAAATATTTTCTAAATTACGACGCGTTTACAACTGAAATAAAACATATTAATATTTGAAACTATTTTGGAAAAATAACTTACTATAAGTACCTACTACATTGAAATGACAATACGATTTAAATTAATAGTTTAAAATATTATACATTTTCAAATAAATTTAGGGTTGGATATCCTGTTTATTATAATTCGGATTTCATAAGTATTCAAGATTTCATTATTTTGTTCAGTATTTATATAATAGATGCAGTTCGAGCAACAAAAAAATGATGTGCTTAAAATTTAATATGGAGTTGTAAA
Source organism: Tetragnatha versicolor (assembly GCA_024610705.1). Taxonomy (NCBI): domain Eukaryota; kingdom Metazoa; phylum Arthropoda; class Arachnida; order Araneae; family Tetragnathidae; genus Tetragnatha; species Tetragnatha versicolor. The sequence continues at coordinate 20,790,322 of JANDEH010000002.1, read as the reverse complement.
TAAATATTAGTTTATTGAGTTAGGAAAAGAGTTTAAAAGTTAGCGTTATTTTTATTAGTAACAAATTGAAACTTTGAAAACGGATTGTAATACAAATTAATTTCTTTTTAAAAATTTGTAATCAGACGGTTTATTTGATGAAAAAAGGGAAAAGGACTATTATACTTATATAAGTACCGGGGAAATCAAGTTTAAGTTGAAAAAAATTAACATTACATACTTCAAAGTGTTCTATAACCTCCCCCCGAACCACTAATTCTCCCACAATTTCAGTTTTTAGTAATTTTTCTCTAGCTAAGACCTTAACTTGAAATCTAATATATCGATGACTCATTCTTGTCAAGAATGTTAGCGACCTAAAAAAAAGAAAAGTTTTGGCAGTAATCAGACCCAGTACTTCCTGTCTTTTTATTCAAGAGAATCAGGTTTATTCCAGAAAACTCAGTAAAAAATCAATGCCAAGCTCTCGTTCACACAATTTCGTATAAAAACATAAGATGTGACTGGATCTATGGACTGGATGAGACAGGTGTGAGGTTGGTTATCAGTTATCAATAACAATGAATTTAAAGTATCTTTTGTAACGAAAGATTTTTCTTAAATTTCTCTTAAGATTTCACCTTTTTTGGTTGGAGAGCTAAGTAACCTAGAACTTAATATATAGATAAGTCCTTTAAAGAAACGACTTATTTATTATTTACTAGCTGTTATACCCGGCCTTGCACGGGTGGGGTGAATAAATTAATTTTTTAAATATTTCTTAAAATACATTTATAATTTTGTAAATTAGCAATATTACAAATCATCCCGGTATCCCAGGCGCCTCTTTCCTATCCCAGTGTGTTCCCGGTAATCTTATCCCGGTGGTCACGGTAATTTTTCTAATCCCGGCGTTCCCGGTAATTTTCCTATCTCAGTGTTTACGGTAATTTTTATATTCCGGTATTCTGGGTGTCTTTATGGTAAATTTCCTATCCCAGTGTTCTCGGTAATTTTTATAACCCGGTAATTTTTCCATCCCGATGTTCTCGCTAATTTTCCAATCCCGGTGTTCTTGTCACTTTTTACAATCCCGATGTTCCTGATAATGTTTAATATCTTGGTGCCTTTATAAAATAACCAATTTGTAACCATAGTAAAAAGTCTGGTAAATTAGTAAGTCTAGTGAACAAATTAACAAATTTAAAACCAGTGTTTAAAACTAAACTAAAAGATCTAGTAAATGAAAAAGTCTAGTGATCTGTCTCATTTGAAACAATGTTTTATTTTTAACTCGTTGTATGACTGGTAAAACAGGTTTTCAAACACGGAAAAATAAGTGAAAAAAAGCAGGAAAAACGGGAAAAAAAGAATGAAGGACTGATTTTCTCTTTATAAATTATAGCCCATGTCCTATTCTGATGTATCAGCTACATTATGGTAGAATTTCATTAAAATCCATTCAGTAGTTTTTGCGTGAAAGAGTAACAAACATCCAGACAAACATTCACAATTATAATAGTAGTAGGATGTAATTTTTGTTTGAGGGAAACACGAACTTTGTTTGGTAAAACGTATTACAATAAACACAACAATTATGAAAATCCCAGGAAATTTTCTCTCCTTAAAAAATAAACAATGCTTTCCTGTTTAGAATAAAAGAGGAAGACATGCAATGTTTAAAATAAAATACACAATTCATTATAGGATAGGGAATAGGATGTAGATATTTTACTTCTCTTTTAATAAGTAAAGGATATTAAAGTAAAAAAAGTTCTTTTATAAATTCTCTTAAAGTTTCAAAGGGGCTGCAGTTGCATTGCACAATTAGTTGGTTCGCTCTAATTCGTTCCTCAGTGAAATTTCTTATCCAATCTTACCCTGATGGAAGAAGTTATGCAATGAACCTACCTCAATTTTTCTTATGACACACGGAGCTGACTCTTTTCCTTAATGCCCCCCCCCGATCTACCTAGCTTAGTTTCAACGTGGTCGTTTTCTGCATCATTACGTTACGAGGAGAGGGCCACAAAAAATGTTATCTTTAGTAAATTGAATAAAGGGAATTGAAACACGCGGTTAAAAAACATGGATACATTGATGCATAAGCTAAAATGTATCAATGAAAGAATAAAATTATCTATGAAAAAAGATTATAATTATTTATGTAGCTAAAAACACGATATAGCATAGCAAAAATGGACTTAGAAAAAAGGGTTAAAGAAACTATCAGACTCATAGCCTTTTATATTTGTAAACTGTAAAGTGTATTGTGTTTTTTTTTGTAAAAATCAAAAATGTAGGAGGGAAACGGGCTATTTGATACATATACACCATACACCAAAATTAAAATTCCTTTTTTTAAATAGACAAATGAATTCTAGTCGAAAATTAAATTTCTGTACTGTACACGAGGTTCGTTCCATAGAAAATCTTTTAACGCCGGAAAATGAATAAGCTCTGTGATAAATCTTTTATTAGCATTCCAACAGTCAAAGGAATTAATGAAAGGATGAGAGAGTCTACAAAATAACTTCCTCATCAAACACCTACCAAATCTCACGTATAACTTGTTATGTAGAACGTAGAACAACCAACGTTTTTAATTCTTTTCGAAATCAGCGCCATAACATTAATTAGCTTTGCTCAAAAGATAGCAATTTTTATTACTTATTTCTAAATTGTTTTACTGTGATATTTGACAAGACGTCTTGATGTTCCGAGTACATTACTATACACTATACTACAGAGAAGAAATAAAACCTATCCTGAAAAATTGTGGGATGGGGGAGAACAAAGGACTCTTCGAAAATATTTTCTTTATCTTATGATAGTTGGTTTGGTTTTGGTTATCGTAAGGTTTTCTATACCATTCGTTCTACATCAACTAGTATAATTTAGGAATAATACATATTTCTAGTTTTTTGTTTGAAATACAGGCATTTATAAAGGAGAGTGTTGTACCGTCAGCCACCTCATTTTAAGATTCGGGAAAAAATGTAAATTTGAATTTTTTTATTAATAAAATTCTTCAACTCCTCATGCTCCACATGGTATAACATGAGGCTTACAGATGTAAGTAGCTAAGTACAAATTACAATTTAAAAGAACAGAGCAAATTCAAAAGCCTAAACCATAAACAAAATTCCGCAGAGCGTTTACATTTTCAGAACACTTTACAAACAATGACAAAGCAGGTGGCCAAGAATACCCCAAATACATCAACTCTTTCTTCAACTTTTCTCTTTGTTCAGAATATAAACTACAATAAAATATAATATGTTCCACTGTTTCAATATCCTGACCACAGGCACAAAGATTACTACTTACTAAATTAAACCTGAATAAATAGCTATTGAAATTGCCATGACCTGTGAAAATTTGAGATAACTTAAAATCGGTGGAAAAACTTTTACACTTTAACCTTTGAAAAATAGATGGAAAAAATTTTTTAGTCAAAATTGCTTTTGGCGAAGCCAAAAATTCATTATTCCACAACAAAACAGTTTTCTCCCATGCCGCATATTTCCAGTGAGACAAAGGGACCGACATCGCCCGATCAACCACTTCAAGGCAAGTTGCATCCTTGGCCAACTGGTCTGCTCTTTCATTTCCGAGATCCCCACTATGACCCCGAACATAAGAAAAATGGATTTCAGCAACTCCATCAAGGTCGTGCATCATGGACTGAATTTCCACCACAAGCTTTTCCACAGAGATGGTATTACGCCAGGGGTTCTCAAACTTTTTATGTCGCGGAGCCCTTTTCAAGAGACAAATTCTTCACGGAGCCCTTTTCCGAAATAAATTTTTCAAGGTATAAAAGCAAATTACATAAAACCCATTGCTTCTAGAAATAAAAGCATAATAGAAATTTATTTCGGGAGGGGTCCAAAATTATATCTCAGTCCCTCCCATGCATATTTAACAGTTTAATGTAGCTTTTAAAAACATTTTTAGGTATAATTTGCATCTAAGATAATTTATTTGTAAGAAAAATTGTGACAAATTAAGATACAAGTAAAATAGAAGGGTCTGGGGTTCCTTCCTCCCCAGAAGATATTTTGAAATGTGATCCTTAAAAACAGTTTTTTAACTCGTTTTAGGTATATCATTGTCCAAATTTTGGACATTCATTTTTAGGTAGGATTTTAATTTTAACGAACTTACTATAAAAATTGACAATAATAAAGTTTCAAGTACAATAGGGGGTTTTGGGGGTCCTCCCCCAAAAGAATTTCGGAAATTTGACCCTAAATAACATGGTTTTAACTTGTTTTGTTATACGTAGTCCGGTTTTCCGGGGGAGAGGCTGGGCCCCCTCGGCCCTTTAATATACACCCCGGGATATATGGAATATTTTGTTTACCAATTATATTTTATCATTGGATACAATGTAAATCTTCATTTTATATTTCTGAATAATATAGGTATCACTTTTTAATCATTATGCCGAAGATGCTTGGACATAGGATTCCATACAGAAATCTATACATCTGTAAATTTTGTTTTCCTAGAAGTTACTTCTTTTGAAATCGAGATCTGTTTTGGGGGGCTGATAGACCATACGTCAGGGGTACTTATCGAAATTTATTTACACATGGGCCCAAAATCATTCCTTATCCCCTCCCATCCCATGCCATAGGATCAATGTTATCTTCTCTTTTTGTACATTTTTTTGGCAGAATTTGCATCTTAAAAAATTTAATATAAGAAACGTTTTGTGTAATTAAATTCCAAATGCTATAAAGGGAGGGGGTTGGAAATTTGACTATACTATAAACAGGTTTTCCCTTGGTTTTGGTACATCTACTCCGAATTTTGGACATACATTTTTAAGTAAGATTATGATTTTGCTGAACTTTATAAAAAAGGTGCTGAGTAATCAATTTGAGAGATGGGGGAATGGGGTTCCTTGGTGTGCTACTATTCGGAGCGGCCGTTTCAGCGGCAGAAATAAAATGAAAGTAAATAGAACTCTCATAATTCTTCTAAAAATTAGTAGAAGAAAAATTTGGTGCCGAAACAGGCCGGCGCCCAAACGGCAAGCGCCAAACCGTCCCATCCTGGGGGTTCCTCCCCCAGAAAAGTTTTGGAAATTTGACCCTAAAAACAGGGTTTTAACTTGTTTTGGTAAACCAAAAAAGACCTGAAAAAGGCAAAAACCAGCAGACCTTACCAACACCTTACAGAAAGTTATTTATATAACATTTCAGAGAAAAGCAAATTAGAATTTATCAAAAAATGTATTTATTTCAAATTTCTTCGCGGAGCCCCTGGAAATGCTTGGCGGAGCCCTAAGGGCTCCGCGGAGCACAGTTTGAGAACCTCTGTATTACGCAATAGGTGAAGTGAAGAAAGTGAGTCTGTGCAGATAAGATACCTGATATTTCCATTTTGTTGTAGAGATTCCTTAATCCATTTCACGGCAAGATTTATACACAGCAGTTCGGCTTGAAAAACAGAGATTTCAAATTTGAATTTGGGGTCAATTTTGAATGTAAACAGATGCTATCTAGTTGCTAATCAGCTGTTTAAAATATTATTTAAATTTAATATAAAAAAATTACTGTTTTTAGATCAGATCAATCAGCATGATTGATGAAACTATTACTTTAAATTTTGATCAGAAAAATTCCATGTGATTTATGTGTTTTTGGTAAAAAAATCAAGACTTTTATCATTCAACTTCGATTTACGATCTAAAACTACATTACTTTAAAAAAAAATCTATTTCCAATTTTAAAAAGGCTTGAAATAGGGAATTAAAAGGTAATGCTTCAATAAAAATGTTTTTTTTAGAATGTATGTTGCACATGTGTGAATGTAGAATATTAATGTAAATATATTATTAGAATCATAAATAGGAAAATTAATTTTTCAGGTCAAGCAAAAATATTGCGCCCGAACAGGGACTCGAACCCTGGACCGTTAGGTTAAAAGCCTAACGCTCTACCGACTGAGCTATCCGGGCTCTTTTACAATGTGAAAATTATAAATTTTAAAACAACAAATAAGTAAAAACTGAAATGCTGCTCAATTAAATGTTACTAAGTGTTAATTAGATATTATTCAAATATTTTTACACAATTGCTTCAACTCTCTTTTTTATATACGTCGTTTTTATTTGCAAAAGTCTCAGATCCTAAACGTGGAATATACGTGCAAAATTTTTTAAATTACGAAGATTATTTACTTATTTAAGTAATTTCAAAGTTTGATTTTATAAAAGGGCATTAAAACGTCATATTTCAATATGTGACGTACTTACATTATTACATTGATTTTAAACAATGTTTTAATTGTTTAACATTTCAAAGTCATTGTTGGTACTTCAATCCTAAACAAAGACAGAGGGCTTGGCGATTTTAACTTTTTAATATTTAATTTACTTAATTTTTTTGAACTTTTCATGTGGATTTTTGGATTTATATCTATTTCCTTTACTGGAAAAATGCATTTTTTTCTGTTTTAAAAAATGTTGGTACTTCCCATTAAACATTCTTCTTAGTAATTCAAATCTTGTGAAAAATGTGTGTAAAATAGAAATATCTAATTATTTTAAAGAGCTGTGAATCATTTAATAATTAATTCTCTGAATAAAGTTCTGTTTAGTTAATTCTTAGATTTTTACTAGATGGCGCCATGTATTAATCAATAGAGCACTAAAATCCATCCATAAATAGAGCACTGCCATCTATGTGGCAGATATTCAATTGAAACATATTTATTTGGTGTGATATTTCTAAAACTTTTGGCGTGTGGTCAGGGTAAAAATCGTTGAATTTATAAACAATTTTACCAGGTATAAAAATTAATACCTCTTTCAATTTAAAAAAAATGATCTAAATATATAGTTCAGTTCAACCTTTAGCTACCTGAGAGGCAATCAATTTTTATTAAAGAGAAAATATTATTTTATTTATTTGGCCAGAAAACATAAAAAAGAGAAAATTACATTTCATTGTTTTATAGGCATGTCAAGCTAACATATTTAAACAATGGAACTTTTATTTCTACTATGATGACACATTTCACTTAAGAATTTTTTTCCCATTGAAAATTCTGTCTGATGCTCTGCTGTGAAGAAAGGGATGGAGAATTTAAAACAGTGGATTCCCCCCCAAAATTGCACATTAATTCAAAATAACTTATTTTGGGGAAAAAATTTATAAACAATTTTAACTTGTTTTACCAAATTCATATTTGTTACTGGACCTCATAAAAATAAGAGATTAGACAATTAACAGCGTTTTGAAAATGGAAGGGATGCGGGTGCGGCTGAAGGCTAAATTAAGTCCGGTTCCGTTGGGCCGGATTAACCATGTCTGGGCTGGGCCCCTAGGCAATGCACGTCTGGGGGCCCTTTTTTCTCACCCTTTCCTTCTTAAAATATACTTTTTACACAACATCGCAATTTTGTTCATAATTACGCTTTTACTACATTATGTAACATTGAGAAGGCTTTCCATCAACTTATTAAATAAAGTTTTATTATAAAACGCTAACCATCTAATATAATATAAAAGTCAATGTGTGTATATCCTACTACTATTATAATTGTGAATGTTTGTCTGTATGTTTGTTACTCTTTCACGCAAAAACTACTGAATGGAATTTAATGAAATTTTACAATAATGTAGCTTATACATCAGAATAAGACATAGGCTATAATTTATAAAGAGAAAATAAGTCCTTCATTCTTTTTTTCCCATTTTTCCTGCTTTTTTCACTTATTTTTCCGTGTTTGAAAACCTGTTTTACCAGTCATGCAAGCCATTAATATAAAACTTTAGTACCAGTGTTGTAGTTACTAGGCAATTTTATTAATCTCTATATAAATAAAAACGTTTTTTGCTGTGTGTATGTGTGTTCCGCATCTCCTTTTAAACCACACCGAAGGCGTGGACATTTCCTCCATTTAAAATTTTTTTCCCTTTGAAATAAATATATTTACTGAAAAATATAATTTTTTTCATGGACTAGGGGGCTCTGCCCCCTGCTCGCTATCGCTCACCAACCCCCGGAACTGCTTCGCAGTTCGTTGAAGATCGCTTCGCGATCTTAGCGAGCAGAGCTCGCTTGTTTCATCTCAAGTATCCATCAGTAAAACCTGGAACTTGTCTGCTTAGTTAATGATCATTTAAAATCGAAATGTTTTATCTCTCTAACTTATCAATAACTTAATGCGGACCATCACTACGAAAATATCAAAATAAAACTCTTAATAAAATATTCCTTTTTAGCTTACCAATAATTTAATCGAAATGTTTTTTAAAAATATACAGCAAGTCTACTAATTATCATCAACCATCTTAGAGAAAAAAATGCCATTAAAAAACGTTTAAATTTATAAAATGCACGTGTGTATCTAGTGAATCATCGGGAATAAGAAATCAGACTCATAAAAATCAGCGGCTGTTTCTCTAGTGAACGACCAGAAAGAGAAGAAAAAATTGAAACTTTGTATCTTAATAATTCTAAAACAAATTCGAATTTTTTAAAAAACGAAACGCCAATCTTTTTATAAAAAATAATTGCATGCGTGTTTAAAATATCATAGTTCTACTGTAATTAGTTTTTCTTTTATAACAAAAAAACTGAAAAAGGGTGAAAAATTTCGAAACTTTAGAATTTAATTACTCCAAAAATAATTCGAAATTCGAAAAAAGGGCGACGAGGTGCACAACTTCATATCTAAGAGTATGTGTCTGCAAAAAATCATGCTTCTGCTGTAGATTCTGCTTCTGCTGTAGCCAAATAGATTTGGCTGGGGGCGAACTCGCAGCAGAAAAAAATAATTTTCGACTTTGACAATAAGTAACTCCAGAACTAATTATCTAATTAATTAGGTTTTGGAACCAAAATGACCCTCATACATTTGTCTACCAATGGTCAAAATTTCATAATATTCCTTCAAATAGTTTCTGCGTAGTGATAGTTCATAGTGTTCAAAAATAACATTTTCTGAAACAGCGGCGGCGGCGGCGGCGACTGTTACTTTTTTTTAATACTAGGGGGCTCTGCCCCCTGCTCGCTATCGCTCACCAACCCCCGGAACTGCTTCGCAGTTCTTTGAAGATCGCTTCGCGATCTTAGCGAGCAGAGCTCGCTTGTTTCATCTTAACTATCCGGTAAAACCTGGAACTTGGCTGCTTAGTTAATCATCATTTAATATCGAAACTTTTTATCTCTCTAACTTATCAATAACTTAATTCGGACCATTACTACAAAAATATCAAAAAAACACTGCAACTGAAATATCCTTGTCAATAATCCTTGTTTAACTTGTCAATAATTTAATCGAAATGTTTTTAAAAAATATCCAGCAAGTCTACTAATTATCATCAACCATCTTAGAGAAAAAAAAACATGCCATTAAAATCTTTTAAATTGATAAAGTGCAAGGTATATAAACTAACAAGGTAGGCTCATAAGTGACGTCACCCAGGATATAAAATAACGGACCAATCAATGACGAGCATATCAGCCAATACAACGCCATTGCAATGCAACAGATCGTAGATACATCAGGATTAATTGGGTCGATATTATTGAAATTCATTATTTAGTTTGTTTTAAAACTTATGAATAAAATCACCCACTTATTTAAAAAAATTAGTATAAAAATATTAAAAAAGATAATTAAAGTGACAGACGATTTTAAGAATACTATTTCTGAATCTCAAATAAAAATAAACAAGCTGACTGGACTGTAAAAGGATCATTAAAGGTAAATGCACTAAAATTTTGAATAAATCCATTATTAAATTAAATTAATTAGTTCTTAGATTTTAGCTCATTGTTTTCCATATTTTCAAGTACTTGATTTATTTAGATACTGAATATTTTTTGTTTTAAAAATCTAAACTGCTTCGATACAATGGATATTCAAGTTTGACATAGCAGAACAGCGATATTAATTTTATCATAACAAGAATGTTCTGAAAAGTTTTCATGATTGAATATTTGCTTAATATTTTGTTTTCTTTGTATCAGCAGCTGTTTTAATTTCATTTATACAAGTTAGTAATTAAAATCAATAAGCAGAGAGATTGAAGCACATCGTTGTAGAGCTCAAGGTTCATATTTTTGATCGGCTATTATTGAGTTAAAATTATTGTTCTAATTCAAAACACTTGATAACCTATAAACATGTTCGTAATTGTGTCCAGTGTAAACTGTTATAAAAGTTTCTTTGGTCCTTATTTTAAGAAAAATCGCCAAAAATAAGCATTTTCCCATGCTGTGAATAGGGAATATATCCTGGGTGACGTCATTTTCAAAAGCCACGCCTTTTTCGCCGGAAGAGCATACCTTGTTAGTTTATATACCTTGGATAAAGTGCATGTGTGTATCTAGTGAATCGTCGGAAGTAAAAGAAATCAAGAAATCAGACTCATAAAAAATCGGCTGTTTCTCTAGTGAACGACCAGAAAGAGATGAAAAAATTGAAACTTGGTATCTTAATAATTCTAAAACTAATTCGAATTTTTTAAAAAACGAAACGCCAATCTTTCTATAAAAAATAATTGTATGCGTGCTTAAAATATCATAGCTCTACTGTGATTAGTTTTTCTATTATAACGAAAAAACCGAAAAAGGGTAAAAAATTTCGAAACTTTAGAATTTAATTACTCCAAAAATAATTCAAAATTCGAAAAAAGGGCGACGAGGTGCACAACTTCATACTTAAGAGTATGTGTCTGCAAAAAATCATGTTTCTGCTGTAAATAGATTTTGCTGGGGGCGAACTCGCAGCCGAAAAAAATAATTTTCGACTTTGACATTAAATAACTCCAGAACTAATTATCTAATTAATTAGGTTTGGAAACTGAAATGACCCTCATACATTTGTCTACCAATGGTCAAAATTTCATAATATTCCTTCAAATAGTTTCTGCGTAGTGATAGTTCATAGTGTTCAAAAATAACATTTTCTGAAACAGCGGCGGCGGCGGCGGCGACTGTTACTTTTTTTTAATACTAGGGGGCTCTGCCCCCTGCTCGCTATCGCTCACCAACCCCCGGAACTGCTTCGCAGTTCTTTGAAGATCGCTTCGCGATCTTAGCGAGCAGAGCTCGCTTGTTTCATCTTAACTATCCGGTAAAACCTGGAACTTGGCTGCTTAGTTAATCATCATTTAATATCGAAACTTTTTATCTCTCTAACTTATCAATAACTTAATTCGGACCATTACTACAAAAATATCAAAAAAACACTGCAACTGAAATATCCTTGTCAATAATCCTTGTTTAACTTGTCAATAATTTAATCGAAATGTTTTTAAAAAATATCCAGCAAGTCTACTAATTATCATCAACCATCTTAGAGAAAAAAAAACATGCCATTAAAATCTTTTAAATTGATAAAGTGCAAGGTATATAAACTAACAAGGTAGGCTCATAAGTGACGTCACCCAGGATATAAAATAACGGACCAATCAATGACGAGCATATCAGCCAATACAACGCCATTGCAATGCAACAGATCGTAGATACATCAGGATTAATTGGGTCGATATTATTGAAATTCATTATTTAGTTTGTTTTAAAACTTATGAATAAAATCACCCACTTATTTAAAAAAATTAGTATAAAAATATTAAAAAAGATAATTAAAGTGACAGACGATTTTAAGAATACTATTTCTGAATCTCAAATAAAAATAAACAAGCTGACTGGACTGTAAAAGGATCATTAAAGGTAAATGCACTAAAATTTTGAATAAATCCATTATTAAATTAAATTAATTAGTTCTTAGATTTTAGCTCATTGTTTTCCATATTTTCAAGTACTTGATTTATTTAGATACTGAATATTTTTTGTTTTAAAAATCTAAACTGCTTCGATACAATGGATATTCAAGTTTGACATAGCAGAACAGCGATATTAATTTTATCATAACAAGAATGTTCTGAAAAGTTTTCATGATTGAATATTTGCTTAATATTTTGTTTTCTTTGTATCAGCAGCTGTTTTAATTTCATTTATACAAGTTAGTAATTAAAATCAATAAGCAGAGAGATTGAAGCACATCGTTGTAGAGCTCAAGGTTCATATTTTTGATCGGCTATTATTGAGTTAAAATTATTGTTCTAATTCAAAACACTTGATAACCTATAAACATGTTCGTAATTGTGTCCAGTGTAAACTGTTATAAAAGTTTCTTTGGTCCTTATTTTAAGAAAAATCGCCAAAAATAAGCATTTTCCCATGCTGTGAATAGGGAATATATCCTGGGTGACGTCATTTTCAAAAGCCACGCCTTTTTCGCCGGAAGAGCATACCTTGTTAGTTTATATACCTTGGATAAAGTGCATGTGTGTATCTAGTGAATCGTCGGAAGTAAAAGAAATCAAGAAATCAGACTCATAAAAAATCGGCTGTTTCTCTAGTGAACGACCAGAAAGAGATGAAAAAATTGAAACTTGGTATCTTAATAATTCTAAAACTAATTCGAATTTTTTAAAAAACGAAACGCCAATCTTTCTATAAAAAATAATTGTATGCGTGCTTAAAATATCATAGCTCTACTGTGATTAGTTTTTCTATTATAACGAAAAAACCGAAAAAGGGTAAAAAATTTCGAAACTTTAGAATTTAATTACTCCAAAAATAATTCAAAATTCGAAAAAAGGGCGACGAGGTGCACAACTTCATACTTAAGAGTATGTGTCTGCAAAAAATCATGTTTCTGCTGTAAATAGATTTTGCTGGGGGCGAACTCGCAGCCGAAAAAAATAATTTTCGACTTTGACATTAAATAACTCCAGAACTAATTATCTAATTAATTAGGTTTGGAAACTGAAATGACCCTCATACATTTGTCTACCAATGGTCAAAATTTCATAATATTCCTTCAAATAGTTTTTGCGTAGTGATAGTTCAAAGTGTTCAAAAATAAAATTTTCAAAATCAGCGGCGGCGGTGACGGCGGCGGTCACTGTTACTTTTTTTTAATATAGAGAGATAGAGAGAAAACGAGTTAAAAATAAAACTGTTTCGAATGAGACAGATCACTAGACTTTTTCATTTACTAGATCTTTTATTTTAGTTTTAAATTTGTTAATTTGTTCACTAGACTTATTAATTTACTAGACTTTTTATTATAGTTTCAAATTTGTTATTTTATAAAGGCAACAAGATATTAAACATTATCAGGAACACCGAGATTGGAAAATTAGCGGGAACATCGGGATATAAAAAATTACCGGGTTATAAAAACTACCGAGAACACCGGGATAGGAAATTTACCATAAAGACACCAATAATACCGGAATATAAAAATTACCAGAAACACCGAGATAGGAAAATTACCGCGAACGCCGGGATTAGAAAAATTGCCGGGACCACCGGGATAGGAAATAGGCGCCTGGGATACCGGGAGGATTTGTAATATTGAAATTATATCTGAAGCATTATTTAAAATTTGCTCAAAAATAATAAGGATAAAATCGTATTAAAATATAATAATTTGTGTTTTAATTTTTTACTTATACAGATGGAATTTATAAACTCTTTTTTTTAACAATTAATTTATACTGGACTCGCGGGAGCTATTGGTGGTCCTGGATACATTCTACCCATGAACACTCCCTTTACTGTTTCAAAAGAACAGAAGTAGACTTTTTCCATGAAATTTTTGAATTTTTAGCATTCTAAAGATAATTTTTAAGCTGTTAGTAAGGGAATCTGAGAGGTCCGTCTTTGGAATCATTCACGAACCCCTGCTCAGGACCGGACCCACATAAAAAACTTAAAATTTACTTTAACTCCTTACAAACATTTCAAAAAACATTCTCTGGGCTCGGGGCCCCTAGCTGATGATGGGCCCCTAGGCAGTTGCCTACTACATTGCCTATTTGGTAATCCGGCCCTGGTTCCCCCCCCGTGGCTGCGCCACTGAACAGTAGTGTTTTAACACCTTTTGAGGCTTTTTGGGTTGGAGTTTTTTGGTTCTTTAACTTCCACTTCCAAAATTATGTAACTTCCACAAAGTCTTTGTCGAAGTTGCAGAATTTTTAGAGACTTAAAGCTATTTTGACATACATTAGGAAACCTTTAGGGGGGCATTTGCCCCCCCCCCTACCCCTAAATGACGCCCAGAAGATAATTAAATCTCGGTAGGGGGTAGGGAACAAAACATTTATAAAATTACCCTTTAAGATGAAATGTTATTGGGTTGTCCCATAAGTTCTGTTACTTTTTACAAAGTTTCGTGTTTGAAATTTTTTTTATGAAAAACTGGTAATAGGTGGAGATTTCAAACAAAAAGGATTTTGATTAAGGTACATTTATTAACATAATGTATGATTTTGGCAGTTCTGGTGATATTATTTCTTTTCAAAATGGCGTTTTGAAAAAAAAGACCGCAAACGACGATTTTCGCATAATTTTTTCTTTTGTTTGAAAAACTAGGAAGAACTCATAATTCATGGCTAAAAAAAGAATTTACTGTATATTTGAAACGTTTAGATTAAGATGTCATAGTTTTAAGAGGATTCACTATTATTCTAGTTTTACCTTTTCTGAGTAATATTGTAACGCAAATTTAAATTTTTGCTTACAATTTGCAGTGTATTTGCACCTTATATCAAGTAAAAAGGAGTGTCTGTGGGTCCTCCCCCAGAAAAATTAAAAAAAATTTGAAGCTTTACTCGTTTACCCCATTTTTAGATCCTTTGGGTTAAACTATAGAAGGAACTGCTCCTTGTAAGATCCAGAATTGAAAAGAGAAAAACTCGAAAACCGAGGTGGATCACTCCATGTTAATTTTTAAATAGACATATATTTTATAAAGGGTGCCAATTCCCTAACCTTCCTTTTCAGTCAGTGCTAGGGTATAAAAAAGTTTATTTCGGTAGAGGCCTAAAAATATTAATCAGCCCCTTCCATGCATATTTAATCGATTTAATGTAGTTTGTTATACATTATTGGGTTGAATTTTCGTCCAACAGAACTAAATTTTTGGACACTTGACCCTAAAAACAGGAAAACAGGTTTTTAAACTGCTTTTGGTAGATCAAAATTAGGACATACATTTTTAAATAGAGTTTTGATATTGATGAACTTGTTAAAAAATTGTAAATAACGTTTAAATACATGGAGGGTATGGGGGCCCACCACCAGAAAAATTTTGAAAATTTGACCCTAAAAAACTGGGTTTTAACTTAGCTAGAAGTAAATTACTCGTGTTTTAGAAGGGGGCAGCCACCCCTCCCTGCCCCCTGGCTGTGAATAGAATTTGTGAAAATTTTCTAGGGGGCAAATGAAGATGCCAGGGGGGCTCAGCCCCCCTGGCCCCCCGTAGCTACGGGCCTGCAGTAAAGTTATTATGTTGAACTTGAATAACGATGAGAAATTTTCACAGCCGGTTTCCATAATATTAATAAAAAACTTTCGAGCTTTTAAGCTGTGGTCAAAAATAAAAATTTTATTTAAAAATTATTTAAAATCATTAAAATTAAAACTCTAAACCTACAAAATAACACTGAAAAATTTGCAAATATCCAAACTTTTTCTTTTTTGACCCCTGAAAAAGTGCTATTTTCACATGCTAATATCTCCGCGAATATTCAAGATATTTCGATCAAATTTTTTTCAGTGAGTTCTTCATGAAGTTGGCAACAATACTATCACTGAGGTTTTTGCTCTATCTCCTTTAGTTTTTTAATTAATTTTTTAAACTTTTTAATTTCGCCGCTAGGGGAGCTGTAAGTCATCTCAATGGATTCTCCAGACTCACATACCTAGGGGTAGACCTTACTTCCATGACCCTAGGAGGCGTTGGTTCCGAATAAAAGCCGTGCAACGCAATTTTGAAAAAAAAAATGTTAAAATTATCATTTGTATCAAATTCATTTGTACTTTTCCATTGAGTGCATAATCTTCTAGTCCAAAAATTTAATGAACATCTTCATGGGCGTAGCCAGGGTTCCACTTAGTGGGGGGCAAGCCGGGTCGACTTTTTTATGTTTATGGAGAACAATTTTAAAGCCCCGTGAGAGAGGGCCGTAGCCCCAGTATTGTTTTTCGAGGTGCTTTTGACCTTTAATGAAAAGGTTTTGTGGGTAGTGTAGAAACAAAGAGGTCTCTTTCATCCATAGGTTTAATGTAGTTTTTCAAAACTTTTTTAGGGAGAATTTGCGTCCAAGAAAAATTCATATAAGAAAGGTTTTTAGTAATAAAGGTTCAGGTTTCAAAGGGGGGTCTAGGGGTTCTCCCCCAGAAAATTTGTGGAAATTTGACCATAATAACAGGGTTTTAAACTGTTTTATAGTACACGTAAACCCAAATTTGGATTAACATTTTTAGGTAGAATTTTGATTTTAATGAACTTATTATAAAAAAGTGTGAATGATAAAGGTTTAAATATTTAAGGGGGGCTGACTTTCCACCCGCAGGAAATGTTTTTGGAAATTTAACCCTTAGAACAAGGTTTCAAACATGTAAACGCAAATTTGGGTATCATTTTTTAGGTAGAATTTCGATTTTAATGAACTTATCATAAAAAGTGTGGATAATGAATGTTTTAATACTAAAGGGGGGCCTGGGGGACCTCCCCCAGAAAATTTTTGAAAATTTGACCCTAAAAAACAGGGTTTTAACTTAACTAAAAGTAAATTACTCAGGACTTAGGGGGGGGCAGCTGCCCCTCCCTGCCTCCCCCTGGCTACGCCCATGAACATCTTAGTTCTTAGCTATCATGATGCAGCAAATTGAAACTTTTTCACACTTTTCTGATAAGCAGCTGGAAGATATCACACAAGATGAATGATTTCTCCATGAACCCTTTCGAAGCCACCCGCCAGAGAGGAGTTTGGAAACGTGTCTCAAAACGCGACACACTGTCAATAATTCTCTCCATCCCAGCCTCTCCTGCCTTGGCCCCAGCTTATTGGACACTTACTTAAAGTCAATAACTGTACGGACTCAAACAAGGATCGTTATAGAAGGCGGTCGCTTCTGAGAATCGAATTGATAAACCAAGGCTTTTATCAGCTGTTTCAACAAGGAGGACTCGATTCGAATATTTTATTCCTTTTTTGGGGAATCGAGGGCGAATGACCGAGAGAAAAATACGAGTGTCGTCTGGGTGACGAAGATAGGAGAGGCACGTGGGGACTGCCAGACGATTTTTCAAAAAAATTCAAAGAGTTGTTAAATTTGTTGTGTCCCAGTGAATCATCTGTTTGATTATTGTATTAGTGGCCCTTATCTCTAACTGAAATGGTACGTTTTTCTTAGAAATGGATGCACTAAATCTGAAAATAGTGTACAATGTCTCAGCATGCTGGTAGTAAAAATAAATCTAAACTGAAAGATTTATTGGAGATCAACATCCTTGCCTCACGTACAGTAGAAGCTCATTTAAAAACTAGCTCCTAATTATTATTTGGCCCCTCCAGAAATAAATTTTTGTTTTCGCCAGCACTGATTTGAAATTGAAATTAAGAATTCCTACCCATGTCCGTTTCCAAGCGGGGGGTAGGGAGTTAACCTCCTTTCTAAAATTATTATTTCTACTTATATATGTTGTTGCTTTTTGTCTTGAAAATTCTGAAGATTATACTAGGACCTAGATTGTAAACTAAAGGGTCCTCAATGTCCAAAATAGGAGTCACAACCCCAGATGTTTGCATTGCATTCTTACTTCGTTTTCCTCATATCTTCCTGATTTTTAAACATTTCTCAATGTAATTTTAATAGATACATAATGGTACGAAATGTGTCCGGACGAACTACTTATTTTATATTTTTTCTCTCGTAATATTTTGAAATATATTTCTGTTAGGAACATAGGTTTTATAAAAAGAGTTTTAAAATCGTATAACTAAAACTGAGTTTTCAAATTTCTTTTAATGGGAATTTAACATAAGTTTGTTCGTAATATATTTTTGAAAAAGCTGAGGCATTTTTAGATGAGAAAGTAGTTTTGGAGATTGTTTAGAAAGAATTAAAATGTTCTCACAAATCCAAATGAGATACACGTTGATGTTTTCCTAAACAGGTTCAGTTCAGGTTTCCTATTAGTATGTTAAAGTACTATTAAAAAATTGCTCATTGTAAGCTTTCATTACTATGTACACGCAAAATATAGTTTTTAGAGCTAAAGAGCAATTTCTTTTAGTATATTTTAAAATTCTTAAAAGACATTCAAAATTAGTAGTTTTAAGTACTTTTAAAACGGATTTCCATTAATATTAACGCTTGCATGACGTATTATCAGCATATGATAGAAATAGCATTGATTGATTATAACGAGTAAGAGGAATAAATAAATAAACTAACCCCAAATAGAAATGTGACTAGCCTAGCATAGGAAATTTAATTCATACAGAATTAAGCGTAAGATGTACGAAATAAGATACATTCATTTTTCAGAAACAAATAATCTAATCAGTGGCTTGTATAAAAACTTATTTCGGGAGGGGCCCAAATATCCTCTAAAAATATTTAGTCTTTATCGTGTGCCTCAAGCTAGATTTTTGCATCGAAGGAGAAGACCCAGGATTATTCCTAAGCAACCTCCCATGCATATTTAATAGGGGGGTTCAATGAAGCTTTTTAATACTTTTTAGAGGTAGGTTCTGCATCTTGATGAACTTAACACAAAAGAATTGTGAATAATAGAGATCGAAATACAAAAAGGGGGATCTGGGGATCCTCCCCCATGACATTTTTGGAAATTTGACTATAGAAATCAGGGTTTTGTGTTTGGTACATCAGGTTCGAATTTCGGGGGAAGGCCAGGGCCCCCTCTCCTCCCTAACATATTCCCCTGAATCTAATAAAACCCCTGTGCAGATTACCTAATCTCTATACAGAGCAATGTTCTTAAAATTTGCCCCTAAATCCTCACACATTCAACTTGTCATTCCATTTCGCTTGTAGTAAACGACACTCCAACATGCAAATGCAACAACCTCAAGTGCACCTCACCATACCCCCTATAAAAAATCCCATCGCCCGAGCCCCCTTTCAGCCCTGGAATAAGTCATCCTTGTTCGGAGGGGGGAGGTCGACAAATCTCGAAAGGGCGAGCAGGTGTAAATTCTTCCCCGAATTCCAGCGTCCCCGGCGCAACAATTAGAGGAATGCCCCTGCAAAAAAAGCCCCAATTTGGAAAGGCGCCCCTTTCGGAGGGTCCCTTTGTGCGCCCTTGGAACATCTGCTCGGTGCGGTTCCCACGCTTCCTGCTCCCTTTTCTTTGTGATTTTGATTCCGGGAGACTAGGGTTGGGGGGAGGTCAGTGTTTGTTTTGGTTGAGCCCGGGCAAAATCAAGGGCAGCCCGGGAAAAGCCCGCCCAATGGTGTATCTTTGAATTTTCTGGATAGGTGATGTCACACCTTCAAAGGGATAAGTCTGATCAGGGGCAATGAGGGAGATTTCTATGGCTTAAAAATAGATTGGGTAGGTGTGCCACAAGGAGGGATTTCTTATAAATTTTTTAAAATTTTAAATCATTATTAGCTAAATAAAAGAAATATCTCAAAATAAAATATAAGGGGACCAGGGCCCTTAAAGTAATAGAAGCAATAGAAGTTAATGACTTTTCCATAATGCGAAGTTAAACTTTCTCTCATAGTTTAATAAATGCACCTAAAAACACTAAATAAACTGAAAATTCAAAAGAAAAAGCTTATTTTAAAAATTTTTTAAATCAAATTAAATTTTTTAATTAAAAATGCTCCTTGCGCTTTCAGTTTCATTCGATTCCTTCAAAACTTTTTATGATTGTTTCTACAGTACTTTGAAACAAAATCAAGGATTAGATTCTTTTATACGCAATTTCTTTAATTATAAAGCTTTTAAGCTAAAAAAAAATTGGTGTTCTTTTAAAAAATTACTTTAATGCTGTTTTTGGAACCTAAAAGTTATCGGAACCAAGTTTCAATCATCATTAGTTACCTTAAACTTCACACATTAAACATGTTTTAAAACTTTGGTTACATTATTCCAATTAGAAATGCGCAAGGAGCATTTTTAATTCAAAAAATTTAATTTCATTTAAAGAATTAAAAATAAGTTTTTTTTCTTTTGAATTTTCAACTTCAGGTGCATTTATCAAACTATGAGAGAAAGTTTAACTTCGCATTATGGAATAGTCATTTACTTCTATTGCTTATTTTACTACTTTTAAGGTCCCTGGTCTCCTTAACCAAAATATCTGAAATCGAAGGGACCCGAACAAATTTCGAGTATTCGCGATAACAAGGAAAAAAAGAGTAACACTTAATTTCCAAACGGAATTACATTTCGAGATAAGGAGGTAATACTGTACTCCAAATTTCCCAAACAATACTTTGGGGGTTCAGCACCCCAAGCTAACCCACTGGACTGAGCGATTGGAGGTTCAGCAGCTTAGGGATTTCCTAGTTTTTATTTTTAGAACATTAATATTAGCTGCAAAAAATAATTTTCCTGAAGTAAATTTCGAGACAGTATTTTACGGGTGCATATGTTCTGCTCCCTATCCTGTAAGCACGATGCAACTACGCATTTACAGTTTAACGTTTTAGTAATTTAATGCATTATATAAAATTAATTACCTATGCGTAGAAAATTGATTAATTGAATTCCCTGTTTATAGCTGAGGTATTGCCTTTTAACCAAAGAGTGTGTAATAAAATTAAGAAGTAAATAAATTAGAAAGGTGCGTATTTATGTTTTGTTGTAAAGAATACGGTGCTTTTTATTTTGAAACTCTATTATTATATGAATTTCTTAATTTAAATCGACCATTACTGAAGTAGCATGCACGCACCATCATGCACTTGTTTTTAAAGAAAAGTTTTTAGTAACTTAAAAGCTGTAGGTTGCAAAAGTTAAAAGCAAAACATTCAAAATAAAAAAGAAGTTAATAATTCAATACTAAGAGTAAATGAGTCAAAAAAATGTTTTTAAAAATTATTTATCAATCTCAATTTATCACCTTTACCAAAGGGCCACGGTTATCATTAATAACAACCGGTAAAAGTGATTAATTCTTAAATATTAATTATTTTTACCAGGAATTTTGACGCTATAAGTGCTATTAATAATAACAGATTCACCATTTTTACCGGTACATACGCATTATGTTCGCAACATAATATTCATTAACATATTTATTTATTTATTTGTTTATTTTAGATGTTTACAACAGAAATGAATCCAATAACAGTGTTACATCGAGAGAAAAAGTAAATAAAAATACATTAAATGGAAACTAACACATCAATGAATTAAAAGAGAACATTTGGATTTGAATTCATTTAAAGACATATGAAAAATATCCAATTGATCAGACATATCATTAAAAATTTTATAAAATTTGTAAAGACAAAAGTTTTCAATATAATTAAATTTAATAAAAGCAGTTTTAAACAAATGATGATTACGAAAAGATCTTGTAGGCACAGATATCTGCAATGTACTAAAAAATGTATTATAAAAGTATTCAACTTATTTAATATTTCCTAGAATTAGATTTTTTGATTGCACTTCACTGATACTAAATGATTTTTTTTACAAAAGTTCAAAAGTATAAATATAACTGTGTGTGTGTTTGTTTCTTTATTTTTATCAAACTTAATTTTTTTCTAATTGGTTTAATGAAACTAAGTAATTTTATAAGAAAAATTTGAATACGGAATTTTTTTTCATTAAAAAGATATAGGTTTGAATTTTTGTGAATCAAATAAAAGTCCCGTTTTCCCCTACATCCTAACTTTCATCGACCCAAACTTTTTACCGACTTCTAGATCTACTTCATCTCGCTTTTCTGAAGTAATGACATTAATCTATGATAATTTCTTATATAAAGAGATATTAACTCCTTGGATGAATTTTTACACTCCAAACAATGCAGATATTTTAGAAAACATCTTTAAATAACACATATGCAAAAACTGTTAAAATTATCTGATGCTTTTATAACTTAACCACTGGTTATAAATCAAATCCCTATCACAATGCTCTTAATCGGTCTTTTCTCCAGGAGGAGCTATAGTTGGATCAATTTTAAACGAATAATTGTGATCTTCATACAAGGGCAGAAACCCTACTTTTGTTTCGGGAGGGGTTTCAAGACTCATTCTCTGAGTAAGTCATTTTCAGTTAGTTTATTTTATAAGCCAAAATGTGAACCTTCGTTTTATGCCCATAATTTTAAAGTTCTATGGGTAATACTAAGCCCCAAGAAAATCCAGGTTTGACCTCTGGGGGAGACCAGGATTTTTAAAACATCTCCAGCAGCAGAAACTGCGATGTTTTTTAAAACATTGAAGGATAACTTTTTGGCCATAAAGCTGCACATACACATCAATGTATTAAAATGTTTCAAAATTACAATTTGTTTTTTGGAAAGTATCTTCGGATGTCGTTTTATCCAATACAATTTTACCCTTCTGGGGAGGGCACGTGTCCCCGTGCCACCCCCTCGATCCGCTACTGGTATGAGGCCCTGACACGTGTTTTGATTCATTTTTGGACATTTCAAACCCATCACTCTTAAAACGACAGTCTCAAAACTGAGTAAAAACTACTCAAACTGGCTCCGAATCAAATTTACTCAAATTTGAAAACATGAATATACTCATTTCTGAAAATGTGCATCCTCAAAAATGAAACGTCATGAGCTTATTTTTGAGTTAGTGCATGGCATTCTCATGAATCGAGCTCAAGATGTTTAATTTTTGTGTAGGTATGCACATTTTCCAAAATGAGTGCATTCATGTTTTTAAATTTGAGTAAATTTGATTCGGAGCCAGTTTGAGTAATTTTTACTCAGTTTTGAGACTGTCGTTTTAAGAGTGATTGGGTGACACCTGAAGAGGTTTGAATCCTCCTATGATCCTTGCATACCCCTCATTCATAGTGATGAGAATTTCAGGGAGGGGTTGAAACCATCTTGGATAAAGCCCTCTATTTATGTCCTGGGGAGTCTCTATATCCTGATTGATGGTAAATATCGTATTTCACCTAATTATTTCCAAACTAAAAACCACACAAGGCGTTGAAGACAGACCAACGATTTTCAGTTTAAGTCATATTTTTGTAAAACTGATAAGATATGTTTAAATTTTCATTCTTCCTCGCACAATTGAAGAATGGAACAGGCTCCCAAATGAGATTATTTTTTCCGAATTTGTAGGTTCTTTTGTTTCCCAACTTAAACAATATTTAAAATTCATATTTTTGCTGTTTTAGTGTGTATAGTTAGTGTACCTTAGTTCATGTATGTACATGAAAGTACATGATGTATGTTAGTACGCCTTACATGAAATTTTCTTTAAATTGTTTCTCGTTTTGTAACCCCCTGCTTGGCCCTTAGATGGGCCGCAGTATGCCAAATAAATAAATTAATCTCCTGGGGAGACTATTGACCAACAAGATTTTGGACTCCCGAGTTCTTCTTACAGGAAGTGACAACACAACACATGGCTTTGCACACCTCCCGTGCATCTGATTAAGCCCCGAATTATACTAAACAAAGCTGCTGCATTCATCTGTGATGATGATGATGATGCTATTATATCCTCCCAATGTCGGGGATAATGGGTAAGCAAAGAAAGACGGAAAGGGCGGAAGTCGGCGCTGCTGATGGAATTCGAAGCAACGCCCGCCTGACATTGCCGCCCTGAGCGAAGAACTTTCACTCGGACTCGGTTTCTTCAAGAAACAGAGAGCGGCCATTGAGATATAAGCCGGTTTTTGTTGGTGTTGTTGTTACAACTTTCTTTCGCGCTAGGGAATGTTTAATTTTTGTAGAGCAAGGTGACAACAATGTGGAAGGTTGTTTTTGAGAGAGAAACGCAGATGTCGTGGAGTTATTTTGCTGGTGGTAAAGGTTATGTAGGCAAGAAAAGTTGTTGGATGGATGTTATCCTTCTCATGAATTGATTAGTAAGCGGAAGTTTGTGATTATGTGCGATTTTTGATGCTTCGAAGGTCTTGAGTTGTTGCTTTTTTCTCAAGGGATATAGGAAATCTTTAAAGTTTCTTCAGTTAATTTTCGTCAGCTTGTTCATGTTTGGATCGATTGCTTGAGATGGGGCGTTTTGGGGTTAAATTGCTTTTTGCTAATTTATTTTTACTAAACTGGTCGTTCCAGTCGTTAGAAAAATCAGTAGATTTTAAAGAGAAACACTATATATCACTTGCTAATGAAAAAGAGAGAAAAAAACCTTTCAACGAGCGTTAGTTTAAAGACTTTTTGATACGACGGAGGTGTGTAGCCAAGGAATATTTCTGTTCTTCTGGAATCTTGTATTTTCATTTTTTTTTATTATTCAACAAAAAGTCAATCAAGTATCTTCCTCGAAATTTCATTATTCCTCTCAGAAATTACATTAAAGATCATGCTGAATTAATCTTTTAGTGTCTAGTCACTAATATGGGTTTCCCCCCACTTAAACTTATGCCAAATGTAACTTCTCTACTATGCACTAGTTTTAAAACTTTAATACACAGTAGACAACATTAAATAATTAGAATCACTAATGTGACCTACGCATCTTATTTAGGGTGCTGATTGTTCTAACTGGGCACAAGATTGGGTGGAATTAGCATAATTTCGACGTCGCAAGAGTTAACTTTGCAACCAGCTTGCAGGACCAAGTATTTCTGGAATATGTCCCGTACATGTCTGTAACTTGGCACATAACCCCATAAAACCAGTTCTTACCAATCAATTGCATTTCTATGAAAAACAAATTAAAATGAGTCGCTAAAGAATTCTTATTTTGGTCCTCACAAAGGGGAGTACCTTCTCATCAGGACTCCTTAAGTAAAATACACCTTGAAGTTGAAGGGCAAGGATCTCTAAACGAATCGTAGCTGATCATGCATATTGGAGAGCCAAAAATATAAATAGAGTAGGAAAAAAATCTAAAACCCCCTTTCCAATTCCCTTTTCCATTTACCTAAAAAAAATTGGAGGAGGGAATCGACCTGAACAGAGGGTTTGAACTTGCTTCTTCGGAGGAATCTCCCGAAGGAGAGGTCCAAGGAATGTTTCGGGAAACGACGATTTTTGGCCGTCTTTTGTGGCAAGGATCCCGGGATTCTGCCCGAGCCAAAACACATTAATAACGGCGTACGAATTTAGAAACGGGTGTTGTCAAACACTCTCGCGTTTGATTCACGAATTATAGCCACATTTGTCAAGCAGAACGGGGGCGATATGGGGTCCCGGAGGTTTGCGTTCTCTTTTGACGCGGAATAAATGTGGTATTGAAACTTTTGGGGAACTTTAGAACTGCTTTGTGTTAAAGTTCCGCTGCCTTGGTAGGGTTCCAGATGAAACGAAAGTGTTTGTTATTTTAGGGATTCCTTGTGTTTTACTCTAGTTTGATGTCAATTTATGTGTTCCGATTCGAAAATGCCGTGATGGTAAGTTTAAAAATGGCATGGGAACTTTTTTGAGAATTTTTGAACTGCTTTGATGAAGTTCAGCTGCCTTGGTAGAGTTCCAGATGAAAGATCTTTGTCAATCTAAGGATTCCTTGCACAGTCTTTTTTTTACTCTACTTAGATGTCAGTTTTCTAAATTCAAAAATGCCGCAATGGCAATTTTAATAAAAAAGGTATATAAAATGAATTCCAGAGAATTTCGCTGTTGAGAAAAGTGAAATTATTGCTTTTAGTGTGTAACATTTTAAGTCTGGTGAATTTTTAGACGAAAAAATAACTGTTCAACCAATTTCTTATTTTAATGAGGCAGGAACGTAAGTCATTGGTACCTACTTAAACTGTAAAGCAACGTAACCAATAAAGAAGCGAATATTTTATTAACTATAATCTCTCTCGTTTGTTATCAATGTGTCTCCGAAAAGTGAAGGGTGTTTTCCAACAACACTGATATACTTTCACAAGGATTTGGGCGTCTTTGCTTCGACAAACCATCCCGGATAAAAAAGAAAACAACCACCAAAACCCACGCTAAAATAACAGAAAACTTCCAAAACCATGGGCCCAATGTGCAGCAGAAATTCTAACGAAAAAAAAAACCTGCACTTCAACAGAATAAAATTCAAAAAATCCCTTCAAGAAGGGTGGCGGAGAAGACCTGTTGGGGGTCACGTGACACAGATGGTGCAGGAGAGGGGGGCTGCACGAGTCGAACAGCCCAAAATGAACTGGAGGAGTTTTTTGTGGTGTCTTTTGAGCAGCTCCTGTTCATTATGCCATTATGCAAACGAGAGGGGGGATGGTATGTGCTCATATCAGGAAGGTTGGTGTTGTGCCCCCCTCCCTGGTGTTCTGTCTTTGGAGCGTACAACACCCACTTGTAATTCTCGCACGGGGTAGGACAAAGGGATGGTTGTCTTCTTTGGGATGTTGTGAGGGAGGAGATCGCCATTTGTTGGAAAACTGCGTTGCTGTCGTGGAAAGTTCTACAGTGTCTTGTTAATAGATAGTTTTGTGAAGGAGCAGCACAGACCAGGGCCGTAACTAGACTTTCTTTTCGGGGGGGGTTTTGGCAGAAAATTTTCTTAAAACTTTAGTTCGATTTTGTTGGTAAGAAGACAGCGGCGGATCCGGGATTTGGTATTTCAGGACTAAAAATTTTCAATATCAAAATCATCTTCTAATATCCTGAAAGGGGGGTCTGGGGGTCCTCCCCCAGAAAATGTTTGGAAATTTAAGTCTAAAAAGCAGATTTTCAACTCTTTTTTGGTACACCAAATCCGGATTTCGGACATACATTTTCAAGAATTTAATAAACATTTTAGTAGGATTTTTTCATTTCATCAAACTTTTTATAGAAAGTGGTAAATAATAGGGTCCCAAATTCCAAAGGGGGGTCTGGGGGTCCTCCCCCAGAAAATTTCTGGAAATTTCACCCTTAAAACATGATTTTAACTAGTTTTAGAGTCGCTTTTCTCTTTTCACACCCCTGAGTTCCCACTTCCCCTTTTTCTCACTGTTAGTTCTTATTCCTTTTGGGAAGGGGGCTTAAGTTACCTAGCCACCCTGGATCCGTTAGTGTGAGTAGAACTCCTAACTCACCTTGGATACTTTCCCTTTATGATTTCACTCATTTTTACACTAACCCGAAGAGGACCACTCCTTGTAAGTCCAAAAATTTTCAAGGAACAACTGTTATAATACATTTCTAAATTTCAAGGGGGGTTGGGGGTTCTCCCCAAGAAAAATTTTGAATTTTGAGCCTTAAAAGTAGGAATTTTAAGCATTTTAAGGCGAATTTTTAAGGAAAAACAGTAAAGTAAAAATAGGACGTCGAAATTTCGGGGGGGGGGGTTTGAACCCCCAAACCCCCCCCCCTTGGATACGGCCCTGGCATAGACATTCAAGATTCGTGCAATTGTTATCATGTATGGGCAAATTTCGTTTACTTCTAGTAGCATTTACGTAAACCTGCCATATTTTCTTTGAGCTGTGCTACTAGGGAGAAGAAAAATCAAAGCACAAAGAAAGAGTATAAAAAAAGGATTTACATCAGTGATCAGGGTTGATTTTTGCTTTTTGCAGCACCGTAACAAAAAGGTTTGGTAACTCTTATTAAGGAGATTATTTTTAGCTTTTAAGAAGGTACAGCATACCATTATTTTACTTTTTGAAAATAATTAGTATTTAAGTAAGATTGATTCTTTTTTTTTAGATTTCAGTTATGAGAATTGCTTCACTGTACTTCAAAAGTGTATTGAGGTAAATCAACCTCACAGTTTTAGATCAAATAATTTTTATTACAGAACTAGAAAACGCAAAAACTGCAATATGCTTATTTCAATAAATGGATTCAATATGCCTTATTAAATTGTTGTTAAAAGTTTCATATAAATGGAGTTTTAAGGTCAAACGAACTTCAAATGCACTGAGTAAATTTGGTTAATGTAGGGGAAAATGGAGCAGTTTGATACAGCAAAATTTAAATCCATTATTTGAGTAAGAAAATGACTTATTCAGATATTTTTTTCTAAAAATATCTAAGAATGACTCAATTTTATGAAACCAATAATAAAAAATATAAGTTATAAATTATAAATATAAGATATACCAACTTTTTTAAAAATCAATTTTGTATCAATGTGCCCCACTAGTGGGGCACTTGGATATATTACAAGGGGTATTTTGATACAGTGATCAATTTGTTCAAAAATAGAAATTAATAACAAAAGTTTTGAAAAATAAAAAAATGTACTTTTATTGAGTTGTATCTGAAGCATATTTTTAACACCTTCTTTCAAGCATAAAAATATTTATGCAATTAAACATTCAGAAATAAAAATAATTAAAGAACTTGACAAATGGTCATTTTTAACAAATATCTAATTAAGGAAATAAGATGCTAATTTTCATAGGTATAATTGCTTCTGAATTAGGTGAATAAAATTAAAAGTATCTTTGTCGAACATCATCCAGAAATTAAAAAATACGACAGTAGAAACTGGTTTGTTTTTGGCCATTTTTTGTCACTTTTTTTATAAATATTATTTTTTACCTTAATAGTGCTAAGAACTTCTCAGATGCTTCAGAGTCCCTGATTCCATTGTTTGGTCATGTATTTATCAAATGCATTTTCTTTTAAAAATGCATATAGCTACAATGCAAGCATTTTTCAATCTCAAACACTTAAAAAACCCAAAGACTCAAAAATTGACATAAATAGCCTTCACTTTCCCTTAACTATTTTTTTTGAAAAATTGATGAGAGATATTTATCTCCCAACGCAAAATAGGGGAACTTTTATGTATATAAATGGGCCCCACGAGTGTATCAAAGTACCCCACATCAAAGGATATAAAAAATTTTGATAAAAAAATTTAGTTTCTTTCACTAAAATTTATAGACTTATTACAGAGCTTAACGGTTTCGTATGTAATGCTTGGGCATATAAAGGCAACTTTTCGTAAAAAGACGACCTAAATAACCTTGATAGTTTTTGAGATATTGAAAGTGCATCAAATTGCCCCGTTTTCCCTAATATATTTTCTTTTTCTCTTTCTCGTGATTTTGAAGTAAAATAACCAAAAAAGTTTTAAGTTCACGAAAAAACGAAAAAAACGTTTTCTTTTAGTTAGAGACGGCATTCTTCAACGTAGTACTCGAAATCAAACAGCTAACAGCGTAACAGTTAAAAGCCATTTGGCACTAACTTCCACATTAATTCTATCAGGCATAGTCCTGCCAGTTGCCAACGCTCTTCAAGAAGGCCATTGTTTTCAAACGATATATTTTTTAATTTCTTTACAACCGTTGGCAGAGATGGAACCACCGTAAGTCACCGCTGTGTTTTTGAATGGAACAGGCGTGTCGGCATGTGTAAATAAAGTGATGGAGCACTCGGATGCAGGGGTTGACAAAATTAGAATGATATTTGCTTGCGTGTTCATGAAGACTTGAAATATTTACAGGGAAAGTGTTACTCCTTGAAAGCAAGAGGGGTGTGTGCTAAAATTTTGCTTCATCTGAAGAAGAGTTATATTTGGTACAATACATCAAGTTATTTTCAAACTTGAAACTTTTTCCAACAAGGTCAATGTAGTAATGTAAAAATATGTGAAATAGTAGTTATCATTAATAAGATACAGCAGATGTATGTCCTTTATGCTTTGCCGTATCGTTGAGCAGATTATTATGAAACTTTGGCAATGTTCCACACACGCTTTTGTGGATTTTTATTTAAAATCGTAGTACTACGACATCCTTTTTTGTTCCTTTTATACTTAATCATCTTCAACTGTAGGCCAATATGACACCCGATCACATGTGCTAACAATTCATGAAGTGGCCGGGATAAAAATCTGCAATCTAATAAAAAAATTAACAAGGAATTTTTAATAAATTAATAGTAAAGAGTAATAAAACTCTTTTGTTTAAGTAAATATCAGATTAATAAATTTACCCACGTTTAACACTGAAAATAAGAAAAGAATTATAAAAACACAATAGGTAAAGATTACTAAAATAATCGTTTGATTTAATTATTATACTAATAATTACAGAATCAATAACAATGTTATCAATATAATTTTCTGATAATTAATCTTTTTGTAATACCTAGGATTTCAATAATAAAAATAAAATCTGCGTTATTATTATTAATAAGGTTCAGAGAGCTAAAATGATACAATTGTTTGAACCTAAATGTTATAAATGAATAATAACTTTACATTTCTGATAAATTTAAAAGTAGTGTATTTTATTAATTTACATAGCAACTGTAATAAATATAACTATTTTGATTTTCATTTAATCTGTATTAACCCCTTGATTCAATTCAAATATGCTAATATCTTATGATTAACGTGTGTGAAAACTTGCAAATACTATTGAGATTTAGACATCTGTATATATCCCAGAAATTTAGAGGCTGCTAGCCATGTTGGATTTTTCACAAGATGTTTACAAAACTTAAATATCCTGGTCAAAATATGAACATACATCTTAAATTGCCTAAATCATACCTACCTCTAAATTCAAATTCAATTCAAAAACACTTTCCTATTTTTCACAAAAAGTTTGACAAACTACACAAATTTAGATAGATAAAAAGACACAGTGATTTCATAGGTGCTTTTTGCAAAAAAGTTAGATTTTTCAAGGTCAGTTAAGTATATTTCCCCCACGTGTTCATCCTGAAACTAAAAAACAACTTTGATATGTCTATCACCTCATCGATAAGTAATTGATATTTTATATTGTTTATCCAGCTTCACAATTCTGAACGATAGAACGAAATTATCAATTTTTCAGGTTCAACCGAAATGACAAGACAAAGTCAGGCGCACGGACATGTGTCACGTTTGGTGGTTCGTCGACCCTTTGTTAAAAGCCAGCTAGCTCTTTCATTCAAGTCTTTTTTCAAAGATGCTTTTTTTATCTCAATGGGCGTTGTGGTTAAAATCTACTACAAAATGTGGGCACTTGAGGTTTTTTTCTAAAAATCCGGTTTGAGAAGTTTTTCTTCTTTTTATAAATTGCTAAGGTGTCTCGTACTTCTTTCGTGAAGAACAAAGAAATGAAAAGACAATAAGACAATATAATATACTTTGAAAAGAATATTTTTTATGCGTTGATAAAAATCCTTTACTGTGTGCAAATAGGATCTAGTTTTTTTAGAGTATTTACTAAAAATACCAATTCACGTAAGAAAAACCGTCATTTACATTTTGTCGATGAATTTTTGAGAGTAATTACTTTAGTATTAAAATATTCTTCTTTTGCAATAATTAAAAAACAAGAAAAAATTTATTGATTTAAATATTTTAATATCTGCAACCTATCTTTAGAAACGGAGCCATTCATTTAATAACCGGATCTATACTTTATATTTTTCTATCTAAAATGTGTTAATACAAACATTAAAAACATTCATAATAAATTACAACAAACTGATAAGGAGACTATATCAAGTTTTCTATACATAAAATATCAATAGAACACTAAATTTTCTTAGCATATTAGATTAGTAAGGAAACTGTAATATCAAGTTTCGATTGATAAAATATCAAAATAATCTTATGAATATAAAAATTGAATATATAGTAAAAGTGAAAAGAAAAGAAAAATGTGTGTGTGTGTGTGTCTTCTATACAAATCCACAATTTACTTCCGATCTTCACCAAACTTGGTATACATATGTAAAAAAACTCAAGAACAAACATAGGCTATGTTTCGAAAACTTTAATTGACCCGTGACCCTCTTTTGACCCTTTTTATGGTCATTTTGCTGAAATAGCTTTATTTCTCCTGCAGAAGAGATCTGTTCACCCCATTGTTACAAAAAAAACACAATGCAAAATAGCAAGTTTTTAAAAGAAAAACTAGATATAAGTCTAATTAAAAATTATAACTATAATCTAAAAATATATTTCAGCAAAAATTAAAATTTTAAAACTGGTAAGTATAGTACAAAATATTTTTATTTGAGAGTAATTTTTAAATAAAAAGCTTCATGGAATAGCATTGTTGTTAAAATAATCTCCATGGAAACGAGGATGAAAAATCAAATGATGATCATATTGTAGCTTTTAAGAAAGTTGGTTAACAGACCAAAAACTGGAGTTAATATTCAAAACCCTTTAAGTGGAAATATTGCATTTTTTCTTAAATTGCAGGAATATGTTTTATTTATTAAATTTTATACCAAAGATATAATAAAATCATAAAAATACGATTAATTAAGGACTCTAATTGAGCATTTTAAGTGATTTTTGGAAGAATATTTTTCTAATATTTGTTGTTTTTTATGGGAATCATGTGGTAAATGCAGAATCGTTCAGAATTTAAAATGCTTGATTCAACACCTTTCACTCATGAAAATATAGGTGCGGATCCAGCACTGCTCCAAGGGGGGCACTTTTCCAGACAAGATCCCTATTGGTACCATTGGGGGTATGGGGGTCGTCCCCCAGAAAAAATTTGAAATTTGACGTGTAAAAGTAGGGTTCAAATTCATTTTTAGAAACGTTTTGAGTCTAAGGGGGGCACTTTTCAACACTATTATCTTTACCTTTTCACCCAAAATGTCAAAATATTGGGTATTTCCTAAAAATTATCACTGAAGATCCCCTGGTCGTACTAATAGGAGGTATGGGGGTCTTCCCCCGGAAAAAAATTGGAAATTAGACCGGTAAAAGTAGGGTTTTACTCATTTTGACAACCCTTTTGGGTTTCCAAGGGGGGGGTGCTGTCCAGAGTGCTACCCACTGGATCCGCGCCTGGAAGGTAGAAAATGAATTAAAAATTTTAAAGAAAAAAATCTCCACCCGTGCAAGGCCGGGCACATCAGCTAGTCTAATATAATAAAATTAAGTGGGGGTATATATGTGTGTTTGTCTTTTATACAAATCCACAGTTTACTTCCGATCTGCACCAAACTTGGTATACCTACGTAAAAAAACTCGGGAAAAAACATAGGCTATATTTCGAAAACTTTAATTGACCCCTTGACCCTCTTTTGACCCTTTTTATGGTCATTTTGCTGAAATAGCGTTATTTCTCCTCAAGAAGAGATCTGCTTACTCCATTGTTACAAAGAAAATTTAATGCTAAACAACAAGTTTTTATTTGAAACACTAGGTACAAGTCTATTTAAAAATTATATTAATAATTTAAAAATGTATTTCAATTAAATTTAAAAGTTTTAAGTATAGTTTAACATATTTTTATTTGAGAGTTTATCTAATTTTTATATTTTAAAAAGATTTTATGGATTATCATGTTGTTAAAAGATTCTCCATGGAAACGAGGATGTAAAATCAAAAGGTGATAATACTTTAGCTTTTAAGAAAGTTGGTAAACAAACCAAAATCTATTAAAACTCCCTTTCAACTATTAGGTCATCCCGAAAGTTTTGTCGCTCTTGGGAGCATCTGTTTATAAGATATTTTTGACACTTTTCCATTATGTGATACCAATATAAACTGTAACTTTATCTACCGTCAACTTGGCATCTTGGCTTGATTTTGGGGACTGATCGACAACTGGGCTTTCCTTAAATCTATGATAACATGTTACTTCATTTCTTTTCTGCTCAAAATTTTGCCTTTTTCCTAAAGTTAAGATTTTTAAATTAAAATTAACTAGCTACTTCCCCAAAACAATTAAATTTTAAAGTATTTTTAACAAGTGTGGGAAAATTTAACTTAGATTTAAATTTTTTCTGAGGCATCCGGGGAGTTAGATCACAATCTTCCACATTAAATTGCAGAATTGCTACTCCTAACCCTCTATTAAGAAAGATCCGGATGATCATTTGTAGGAATCTAGATCGCTGGAAATTCTTCCGCCGCTCTATAAAAGTAGTATAAAATGAGTTTCAATTTATTTAACAAAAAAGATCTTCCTTACAATCCTAATATGACTTAAAATTAAAGTTAAATTCCTTTGAATTTTAATTTTGAAAGTTTTCAATTAATGGCAACTTGAAGTAAACAAAATCTTATTAATCGTAGAAACTAGGAAAGCTGGAAAAATGAGCCAACAAAAAAGAGCCAAAATTCGCCAAATTGGCTTTAGATAGAAGTAGAAGTACTTTACTGGTTTACCGAAATGGAAAAGTACCAAAAAATACATTGTATACAGATGCTCCCAAGAGCGACAAAACTTTCGGGATGACCTAATAGAAAATATTGATATTTTTTCTTAAATTGCGAAATGGAATAAGCTTTATAATTATTGAATAATTTCCCCGAAAACATTAATTCCTGAAGATATGATTAATCAAGGGATCTAAGCAATTTTAAATAATTTTTATAATATTTTTTCGATGTTGTAAGTGTGGAAATCATTCAAAAATTATATTGCTTGAGAACTGAAGTAATTTTAATCCATCTGGGAATACTGGGATAAGAAAAATTTCTAGGAACACCGGGATAGGAAAAGTTACCGGGAAGCGTATTTTATTTCCCTCGCCGTTACAGAACATTTCTTAATAATCTCCAAAATCATAATTAATAGCGTGGATTAGTGACCTTGAACACATTAATTATGATTTTGGAGATTATTAAGAAAAGCTCTGTAACGGCGAGGGAAATAGAAAATGCTACCGGGAACACCGGAGTATTAAAGACGCTTGGGATACCGGGATAATTGGTAGATGCTGAATAAACAAAATTAGAAATGTATTTGGGAAAACTTAAAAATAATAAATTTATACTCTCCACCCGTGCAATCTATCTAAGATACTATATCTACTACTATTTAATGCAGTTATCGTTACTTTCATATCTAATTATTTAAAAATGTACAGTGGGAGGTGCCACATGACCAATATAAGAGGATCCTGGCTCTTGAATTATGTAATTCCATAAGTATTTTTAGGATGAAATTAACAAAATGGGTGAAGTGCTGCACAATGAAACAAACTTACCAATTATTCGAAAATTTCGCATTTTTCAAGCAAAATTGCGCACCCAAATATTGTAAAAATAAGCATTAAATTTATTTTTTTTTACTTTTTTGAGCTTTTATAAAGAGGTTACAAGCGAGAATATTTCTATAAATTTTATTTAAATATTATCTTAAAAATTTCGGAAAATGTTCATTTTTAAGCATTTTTATAAACTTTGAGCTCAATGCGCGAACTGAGATATTAACCGATTTCAAAAATTTTTGCGCGGTTTTTCATCTTATTACATAAGACCACTTTTGCCATAGGTATCGTTTTGAATTTCGAAAAAAAGTTTTTTTCGCTCCACCCTAATATATATATATATACAGTCGAATCCGCTTAATGTGATCACGGTTATTGTTATCAATCGGATAATGTTATCGAAATCGACAGGTCCCGATCATTCCTATTTAATTTAAAGTAAAATACATCGTTTAATGTGATCAACTATGAATCATCCCTCCGCTTAATATTATCAAATTTTGTCCATATCCCCTTTAAAACGACCGCTTTTGAGTTCGAATTTCATTATATTGCCTTATAAATACCAAGCACTTGCAAGATTCCTTTCTTAGAAGATATTCTGAATTTTTCCTACTGCATAGAAATGAAACTTCCAATATTTTTAATGATAATTGGTTTTGAATTGACTTCTTTATCATCAACTCGAACTTTGTACTATTTTATTTACATCAGTTCAATTTAAATTTAAGAACTTCAGATAAGGGTCGTGTCGAATACTGCTCTCAAAACTACTTCTAAAACAGGGAGATCTTATCAAAAATACTGTCAAAGCGATGAAAATAAAATTTCTATTTTTTAGAAAAACTAAAAATAATATTAATTTATATTTTTTTTGCTTGTTTATTAACTTTTACACATTTTATTTATTTAATATGTAGTTGAAAAAATATTTTATATATTTTATTTGAATTGTTTTACGATTGTGAAAAAAATAACAGGTATGTACGAAAAAAATTTTTGTGCTCTTTAATATATTAAATTTTGTACCTATGTTGTCTAAAACTATTATTTGTATGTTATTGAACCATTTTACGGTAGCTGATAAATTTAAAGAAATTTCCTGGCACTTCTTAAAAAATAGATATTGCGTGGGGAGTTAATGAAACCCCTCGTATCTTATGATCTGTAAGCTTCACAAATAAGTTTCAATTATAAAAGTTGAAGCTAAATAAATTATCTACAAAATGAGACCCACTTTGTATTTTTACAACCATTAGTTTGGATTTTATAGCTAAAAACGTGCAAAATTTAAAATTTTTACCATACAAATATGGTCCTTATTTGTATGGTAAAAATTTTTTCTGGGAATTCCGGTGGATTTGTAGGATTTTGTACCGAATCGGCTAATAGCTGTATTTTCTGATATTTAAGTAAATTTTTTTGCATGGTACAAATCGAATGAACACCCTCAAGGGAGTTTTTGGAATCCCCATGAGTAAAACACCTTTTTTTGTTAAATTACATGGAATGTTTAGGGACTTGCCAAAATTTCGCAAACTTTTATTTTTTTC
Organism: Tetragnatha versicolor; assembly: GCA_024610705.1. Taxonomy (NCBI): domain Eukaryota; kingdom Metazoa; phylum Arthropoda; class Arachnida; order Araneae; family Tetragnathidae; genus Tetragnatha; species Tetragnatha versicolor. The sequence goes on along the minus strand of JANDEH010000002.1, from coordinate 20,753,958 downwards.
TACATGATCAAATTTTAATTTCAACTTTAAATTTAGCAGAAATGTTCATTTTGGGAGTGGAAAAACCTAAAATTTATAAAATAAAATTTTTTTTTCAAAAATTTTTTTTATTTAATTTTTTCTCCATTTTTTTTATTTTGAAGAAAATTTTTTTTAAAAAGGCAGTTATGTTGCACATCAAATGAAAGGTAATAAAATTACAAACAAAATGGCACAAATTTCAGGTTTTTAAGTTGTATGGTTCTGGAGTTATTAGCTTTTTTAAAATGCAGGAAAAACAACTTTACAAGAGTTATTTTAACTTTAAAACATTTTTACTACCGAAAGAGGGGTGATAGAAGAATGGAATCTGGAACATTATAACTATAAGTATATTAGATTCTCATTAAAAAATCAAGAAGAAGTTGGGAGGGTTTAATCTATGGTTTTTGGGATGTTTTGTGAAAAAATCAGTATTTTTTTGAAACTTCAAGGCAACTGCGCACGGGTGTTTATTATTCGAATGAGCTGATATTTTGCAAAAACTATTTATTTGTATGATGGAACAATTTGGGGGGGCGTCGCGTTAAGATTTCCAAACTTAAAATATAAGGACCACCCTAATATATATATATATATATATATATATAGGGTCGCGCCCGTCTGCCCGAAATCCATCTTACCGAAGTGCCTCTTTCCCGAACGCCACAAGACCGAAAGACCTTTAGCCCGAACGGGACTTTTGACCGAACGGGACACTTGACCGACAGGACTTTTTACCGAATGGGACACTTTACCGAATGGACTTTTTACCGAATGGGACACTTGACCGAACGGGACACTTGACCGAACGGGACACTTGACCGAACGGGACTTTTGACCGAACGGGACACTTGACCGAACGGGACACTTGACCGAACGGGACTTTTGACCGAATGGGACACTTGACCGAACGGGACACTTGACCGAACGGGACACTTGACCGAACGGGACACTTGACCGAACGGGACACTTGACCGAACGGGACACTTGACCGAATGGGACACTTGACCGAACGGGACTTTTGGCCGAACGGGACACTTGACCGAACGGGACTTTTGACCGAATGGGACACTTGACCGAACGGGACACTTGACCGAATGGGACACTTGACCGAACGGGACTTTTGACCGAATGGTGCGTTTGGCCAACAACTCACTATGGTCACTCATTTTAAATATGGGCTTTCGATTTAGGTGTCCTGTAGCTTGACCACTGGTCAAGATTGCCTCTATGGCTAAAATCATTATAAAATTAATTTTGGAGATGTTGATTGATATTTTGTAATCTTTACAGTTTTGACATGTGTTTTTGGTTCCAGCTGACCATTGGTCAGTCCGGTCCACTTTCTGTAACTTCTTTGCTTTGGCACTGAAGTAGGTCATGTGGGGGCTCAAACCAAACACCTTGAGACCTATAACATTTTCCGGTTGTCCACTGGTCAAGACGGTAGTTTCTGATTTTACCGAAAAATAGATAATAAATTACGTTTTAAAAAATGTATTAGGTTAATGAAATACTGATGTCTTCCATGCTTGAATCGGAAATATGCGTTTAATTTTTATGCAAAGAACTTTATCTTACTGTAAAAATAGGACATTCTAGTATCATTCATGCACCGGGAAAAAACTGATTAATGAACTAAATAAAATCTTCTCTTTAAGGTCAAAACTTTGTTTCTTTTATTCTTATGATGAAAACGATTTTGAATAAAATCTCTCGATAGCCCTCGAGCAGCGCAGCCTTGTTTACTTATTGTCACTGCCGATTGCTGCGAAAGGGGGAGAGCTGTCCAAATGATTTATGACCGGGGCGGGAGGGCTCAAAGAAAATGGGAGGATGCAGGTGTCTTGGGTGATGAAACCACACGTATTAGTCAAAAATTTCGGGATCTTAAATTTACACTTTGCTTTTCTAACCTCCAGATAGATACTTACAATTAAAAGCCCGCAATCTGAAAACTAATTACAAAATTATAATACAATTTTTCATCCCTTGTAATTATAAATTAATATTATTCTTAACAGTCTCCTTTCATTTTCAAATCCTTAAAAAATTTGAAGCTAGGCTAAAAAAATACGTATCAGGAACTTGTCAAGTATAAATTAATATTAATTTTGCTAAGAAATATCAATTTCTTTTTAATGAAGTAATGAGTAATGTATATTAAAAAAGTAAATAGAATTGTTAAGTATAATATGAAGTATATAGAGTGCGAACTATATAATATTTGGAATTAAATAAGAAGCGTTAAACAAGTTTTAGATTCGCATCCTTAATTTTCTAATCATGATACCTATAGGATAAATAACAAAGAAATCTTAATTAAAATCTCTTAAATTGAAGTTGCAATTTTAGGAGAATGACAATACACAGTCCCCTGTGTTATGCTCTTATTTGCGTTTTACTCTTTTCCATAAATACAAAACACTTTTTTAAACGTTTAGTTCATATAATAGTAATAAATAAGGTAGTTTAATTAAAATTTTTACAGAATGGTAACTGAGTATAAATTAATTTATGTACAGTGTGTCCCAAAAGTATCCGTTCACCGGAACCAAAGACACATGTCAAAACTGTTAAGATTACAAAATATCAATCAACATCTCCAAAATTAATTTTATAATGATTTTAGCCATAGAGGTAATCTTGACCAGTGGTCAAGCAACAGGACACCTAAATCGAAAGCCCATATTTAAAATGAGTGACCATAGTGAGTTGTTGGCCAAACGCACCATTCGGTCAAAATCCCGTTCGGTCAAGTGTCCCATTCGGTAAAAAGTCCATTCGGTCAAGTGTCCCGTTCGGTCAAAAGTCCCGTTCGGTCAAGTGTCCCGTTCGGTCAAAAGTCCCGTTCGGTCAAGTGTCCCGTTCGGTCAAGTGTCCCGTTCGGTCAAGTGTCCCATTCGGTCAAGTGTCCCGTTCGGTCAAGTGTCCCGTTCGGTCAAAAGTCCCGTTCGGTCAAGTGTCCCGTTCGGTCAAGTGTCCCGTTCGGTCAAGTGTCCCGTTCGGTCAAGTGTCCCGTTCGGTCAAGTGTCCCGTTCGGTCAAAAGTCCCGTTCGGTCAAGTGTCCCGTTCGGTCAAGTGTCCCGTTCGGTCAAGTGTCCCGTTCGGTCAAAAGTCCCGTTCGGTCAAGTGTCCCGTTCGGTCAAAAGTCCCGTTCGGTCAAGTGTCCCGTTCGGTCAAGTGTCCCGTTCGGTAAAAAGTCCTGTCGGTCAAGTGTCCCGTTCGGTAAAAAGTCCTGTCGGGCAAGTGTCCCATTCGGTAAGAAGTCCTGTCGGGCAAGTGTCCCGTTCGGGCTTGTGGTGTTCGGGAAAGAGGCGCTTCGGTAAGATGGATTTCGGTCAATCGAGACACACCCATATATATATATATATATATATATATATATATATATATATATATATATATATATATATATATATATATATATATATATATATATATATATATATATATATATATATATATATATATATATATATATATATATATATATATATATATATATATATATATATATATAAAACGGCTATGTTTCCAAAACTTTATTGACCCCTTGACCCTCTTTTGACCCTTTTTATGGTCATTTTGCTGAAATAGCTTTGTTTCTCCTCAAGAAGAGATCTGCTTACCCCATTGTTACAATCAAAACTTAATGCTAAACAACAAGTTTTTAATTGAAACACTAGGTAAAAGTCTATTTAAAAATTATATTAATAATTTAAAAATCTATTTCAATGAAATTTAAAAGTATTAAGTACTAGCTGTTATACCCGGCCTTGCACGGGTGGGGTGAATAAATTAATTTTTTAAAATATTTCTTAAAATACATTTATAATTTTGTAAATTAGCAATATTACAAATCATCCCGGTATCCCAGGCGCCTCTTTCCTATCCCAGTGTGTTCCCGGTAATCTTATCCCGGTGGTCACGGTAATTTTTCTAATCCCGGCGTTCCCGGTAATTTTCCTATCTCAGTGTTTACGGTAATTTTTATATTCCGGTATTTTGGGTGTCTTTATGGTAAATTTCCTATCCCAGTGTTCTCGGTAATTTTTATAACCCGGTAATTTTTCCATCCCGATGTTCTCGCTAATTTTCCAATCCCGGTGTTCTTGTCACTTTTTACAATCCCGATGTTCCTGATAATGTTTAATATCTTGGTGCCTTTATAAAATAACCAATTTGTAACCATAGTAAAAAGTCTGGTAAATTAGTAAGTCTAGTGAACAAATTAACAAATTTAAAACCAGTGTTTAAAACTAAACTAAAAGATCTAGTAAATGAAATAGTCTAGTGATCTGTCTCATTTGAAACAATGTTTTATTTTTAACTCGTTGTATGACTGGTAAAACAGGTTTTCAAACACGGAAAAATAAGTGAAAAAAAGCAGGAAAAACGGGAAAAAAGAATGAAGGACTGATTTTCTCTTTATAAATTATAGCCCATGTCCTATTCTGATGTATCAGCTACATTAAGGTAGAATTTCATTAAAATCCATTCAGTAGTTTTTGCGTGAAAGAGTAACAAACATCCAGACAAACATTCACAATTATAATAGTAGTAGGATGTCCTATTCTGATGTATCAGCTACATTAAGGTAGAATTTCATTAAAATCCATTCAGTAGTTTTTGCGTGAAAGAGTAACAAACATCCAGACAAACATTCACAATTATAATAGTAGTAGGATAGTTTAATATATTTTTATTTGAGAGTTGAGTTTTAATTTTTTTATTTTAAAAGCTTTATGGAATACCATTGTTGTTAAAATAGTCTCCATGGAAACCAGAATGTAAAATCAAAAGGTGATAATATTTTAGCTTTTGAGAAAGTAGGTTAACAAACAAAAAAACTATTAAAACTCCCTTTCAACTAGAAAAGATTGATTTTTTTCTTAAATTACAAAATGGAATAAGCTTTAATTATTGAATAATTTCACCTAAAACGTTAATTTCTGAAGATATGATTAATCAAGGAATCTAAGCAATTTTAAGTAATTTTTATAATATATTTTCCATGTTGTAAATGTGAAAATCATTCAAAAATTATATTGCTTCAGAACTGAAGGAATTTTAATTTATCCGGAAATACTGGGATAAGAAAAGTTACCGAGAACACCGGAATATGAAAAAGACGCCTGGGATACCGGGATGATTGGTAAATGCTGATTATACGAAATACTAAATGTATTTGGGAAAACTTAAAAATAATAAATTTATACTCTCTACCCGTGCAAGGCCGGGCATATCAGCTAGTTTCTTATAAAACTTAAATAATGAAGTTTTAAGATTATTATATTTTTTACTTTACAGATTCAAATTTATTTAATTTTCTAGGGATCTACCGCCCCCTGCTAGCTATCGCTCACCAACCCCTTTTAACTGCTGACGCAGAACCTTTCGAATTGCTTCGCAAAACCCAAATCACTGAACTTATCTCACTTTATAAAACATTCGTAAAAACAATTTGCAAAACAACAACCACTAGACCATCTTCATGAATAAATCTCCCTAAAAAAGTTTGAATATTTTTATTATATCTCCTTATTATTAATAATTTAATCAAAATGTTTATTAAATATCCAGCATAATTAATTTTATCTGTTATTATTATATTAATTGACTATTGCTAATAATAAAAATTGTTAATCAACATTCTGAAAAAAAAAACAGTACTCCAATGAATATTTAATTGTACCTAGTACATCACAGCACCAGTGTTTTATCATTGATATTTATGTTTTTCAACCCAGACCTTGTAGACTTGTTAAACAATACTTTTTAATCCATTGAAAATTATAAGAGACAAAACCTACACGACACTCAAAGTTTACAATTAATTTCGATTATCAGACTAATAATTATTAATTTCAGAGAAAATGTATGTAATTGTAGCTTGAAATATCGTAACTGTAAGTTTTTATAATACTTTTATCGGTAATTTAAAGCTATTTAATTTCGAAAGTACTCTAAAGTACATTTTTAAAAAGGTAAAAAATTTGTTTCAGGTTTCATTATAAAATATGGCGTTCGTTGTGATTGGATGCATAAGTTGTTTGATAGTACTTGCTTTGTAACTGCGACCTTATCCGTAATATAAAAAAATGGAAATATTTTAAAATTAAGAATTTTTTTAGAAGTTCTAAGGGCTTATTGCACATCCTCATAAGAATCCGAACAGTTTGATACCAGAAATGTGTTATACGGTTACGGATCAGTAATTAAAAAGCCTTTCTCTGGAAACCGTTCACCAAAAACTTTTTTTAGAATTGAGAGATTACTTAATTTTAAAACACTTGATGAAAAAAAATTATCGTTCTCTATTATGGTTCTAGAAACAAAATATACCGAAAATTATTTGCTACGCTTCCAAGACAAAAAAATATATGTAAGAATGGAAATATCAACAAAATACAAAACATTTTCATACATTTATTTTAAAATTTTCTTTTTCATTTCATTTATTATTTATACTCTAATTTAATCACTATCTTAAATATCTAATAAGTTATATTAGATATCTAATAAGTTTTTTTATTTAATAAAAATAATAATAATATGGTACTATTTGAATAAATTTTATTTATTTCATCAGTATCTTTTCTATTACATTACTTTAACAAATTAAATCAAAATCCTTATCAATTTTGAATAAAAGTCATAGTAAGAACAAGAAAATAAAAATGGGAGTTAGATAATAATTTGATGTTTTTATTACTACTTTATTTTAGTTTAAGTTATTATTAAAAAAAGTGTCATAATAATAATTTAGCATTATTATTACTAAAGGAATTCACAATAAAAATAAGATTCTTATTATTAGTAAAATTTTAATTAATTTTAATTAAGTTCATGATTGTAAAATGTTTGGGTTAAGAAACAATTTATTGTAAATTGCAATTTTAAAAAATAAACTTTTAAGATATAAAATATTTTTCAGATTTTACTCTTTCACCTTGTTAAAATGTTTTAATATTCCGTTCCGATTCATACCTAAGTATTGGGGGTAACAAAAAGTTTCAGAGCGCCGAATATTGTTAAATATCATATCAAAAGATGGCGCTAGCATCCAAATTTAGAGATTAAAATTTCTCTCTCGTTCACCCTCTGATTCTCTTTCACCATTTTTTAAATAAAGACTTCTGAAAAAAAGTTTTACACCCATTATGAAATTTTGCAAAAATTTTACATTAAGTTAAATATCTTCTCAGTCCTCAAGTACATATTCTTTTTTTTTCGTTTGGTGTAGTGTAGTGAATTAACTACGAACGAATAGAGAAAGAACAAATGTGAAAGAAAGAATAAAATATTTGAAGATCAAAGACATTTATTCGAATCCTTAAAGATCAAAATATTTAAATTAACTGTTTAAGATATTTTTATAGTTCCCTTTGAGGCTTATGAAGTTTATTGAGACAAATATAAGTGTGGTGGCAATTTTATTCTGGAGAATATTTCGAAATCAAAATATCTTCAAATGGGTTTTCAGTGTGGATTTTACATTTACTGATTAAAATATTATTGTGAATTAATAAAAAATGGACCAGCCTTGTTGGGCTTCGAGCCTGTAGCTGGTCGACAAAATTTGTATTTGTATTTGTATATTTGTATAAAACTTTGGTTAGCTATTTATTTTGTTAAAAAACTAAAACAATCTTATTAGTAAATTGGAATATAAAAATACTAAAAGTATTAAAGTAGTACATAATTTTAACAAAAATTAATTAATTAAAATAAGTTATTTAATTATCTTTTCTTTTTTATCACTAACTTTCATAGTTTTGTTCCATTCTCCAAATTTTAATGCTTTTATAATCGTATATTTTTCTTTTTACTTTTCAATTGCCTTACTTTCCTATCTTTTTCTTTGGAGAGAAATAGGAAGATAATATGAAAATTAAAAATAGAGAAACCGAGTTAAGAATAGAAGTAAAAAAAGTAAATTAAAAACGAAATTAGAGTGTGAGAAAGGGAGGAAAAAGATAAATAATGTACAATATTCCAATCATAATTCCCTTATCAAATTGTGTGTATATTCTTTACAATCTTTACATCATGATGCACCTTTTATTATAGTTCTAAAAACTAAACTAGTATATAGAGAATAAAAAAACTAAAGGACCAAATTTACACACAATAAAAAAATCAAACTACTATATAAAAAATCGAGGTATCTACACACTGATATGATATGAGGTATATTTTACAAGTTTGGATCTTTTATCCGTTTTAAAAAGAAACACCAGTCAAGTTATCAGTCATCGGCGTTTAACAATCTCGTTTTCTTATTGTTACTCGTATTGTTGAGTAATCCATAAGTCGCTACTCTACATTAGATTCTCATTTATTTGTTCATCGGGCTTAGTCATCATCTCTATTTAGATACTGCTTTAAGCTTACACCAGACTTTTTATTGTTTAGGATAGGTAATACCTGCTTAGGCTAAACAATTGAGTTATATCTTTTTAAAACTGGAATTCTCTTATTAATGGAATTTGCATATCTTTTTAGCACAAAAATGCATAAAAATGTTTATTCTATTTATGGGATTAGCAACCTGTCCCAGTGAATGGAAGTATGATTTATTTTGAAGGAAATACAGCAAAACAATCTCAATTTACTTCAGTCAAAATTGTGTTTTAAATTAAAAATTTAAAACACCCAGATATAAAAAAAGGCATTTATGTTGCGGGTCAAGTGCTTAACCAGGCATTATTAATAATGCCCTAAGTGAGGCGGGAGTGCGATAAATTCAATGAAATATATCAATAAGTTACTTAAATAACAGTTCCAGGATTTATCGTTGTTTCTCGAAATTGATTTTTGTATAAAATGATGAGTTCATGGTGAATAAATTTAATTTCATTTTTTAAGTTTTAATAAAATTGCCTTTTTATTAAATTATGAATAAAAGTAATTTAGAAAGGATTCTTTGCATTTTTCTTGTTTTGGTTTTATCAAGCTTGTTTATTGTTCCTAATAAAAAATTACTCAACAGTTCTGTTTTTAACATTAATATTAAATTCATGCATTATATTCAATATATTTTGTATTGATTAGGTTCTCTATAAAATAAGTTATTTTTCTTTACGTTTTTACGCTGTAAGAGTTGATTCATCTTTAAGCTCATACACATACATACTTTAATCTGGTGTAAACGATACCGATCTAAATTAAACGAAAATCCAAGAATTTGTTCAAACTATCATTACAAGATATTGGTGAAGACTAACACTTTGTACTTATCAGATAACATTAAATGTTGAATTAATATATAAAATTATAATATAACTTATACTTTTAGTATTATACATTTGTTTGCGTAGTAATATCATAAAGAAGTAACATGATTAAAGTTTAAAATCTTTATCACTCTTAAGCAGATTAAAAAAATATAAAAAACAGTTAATCAAATTACACACGCCCAAATTTAAAGGAAAAGTTTTGAACTTGAGATATCTTTTTGAAGTGCCTAATTAGATTTCGAACGAGAGAGAAGAGGAAAGTTCGTGACCTGGACTACAGGTTTAATATCCTTTATTTAAATGACTTTACAATATTTTATAACGGTTTCATCTTATCTTTTGATTTTAATGCTAAAAATAAGGCAAAAATGTTTGTAGTAGAAGGGTGATAAACAAATATAGAAAGAACCAATAATATTACAAAGAATGATATTATTTAAACTCTGAAATTACTTAATTCTTGAAAATGCTAGATCATATTATTTAATTGAAAATGATAATTTCAAATATAAAAAGGGGCAATTTAATACGTGTATTATGGTACGTGTATTAAAATTATCAGTTATTTTTATTTGGAACTTTAAATTTGATCGTTTCATTTTTAATTAAAATGTAATGAAATCAATATAGGCAATTTTGTAATCAAGGTTAATTATATTTTAAGAAATATATAACCCAATACTGCAATTGATTCGGAACATTTAAAGCTGAATAATGGCAAAAATTTCGTTAAAATATTAAAAACAAATTTAACACGAAAATCTGATAAATTGAAATTTTAAAGTAAACACAAGAGAATTTTTCATTCATCAAATGATCCTTTGACGAGTTCAGATCAAATGCAACATCATAAAAATACTTGTACGAAGCTCCCAAATACAATTTGTATAACAATACGTGTAACAATCGATTAGATCTTAATTCTTAAGTCTACCCAAACACATAAAGATTATACCTTTAATTTAAAATTAACCTTTATTAAAAAAACTACCATTCCTTAAAAATAACTTGAACCCTGAATGATAATGAATGTTTTGTAATATGTGTGTAGTCTAAAAGTGAATTACTGTATTAAATGTTAAAACATTTACATTACCCCTGCTAATGCAATAAATTTTAAAATTTCATTTGTTATCTTAACTTAATGTGTTATTAACTCTGTATTTTTTAGCTTGTCAAGTCATAATTATAACTTTTCTTTCTGTTCCAATTAATTTTTGAAAATACATTTACAAAACTGTTACAATAATTATTTATAAAACTATTAAGTATACATTTAAAAAAATAAGTTTAGAAGAAACTGTTCTACATATTGTTTTTTTTTTACATTTATGAATGAATCCTTCTCTGCTAAGTGAATTCTTTGGAAGAAAACACTTTACAAGTACATAACGATTCTTTTAAACCTGGTTTGCATTCAATTAATCTCATTAAAGTTCCACTGCTTTTACTCTACATGTGAAGTGAAAATTTCTGAAAGTAAAAGTAAGATTAATGTTTTAAAAATGAAATTTTAAGAACCATAACTTTTGAGTGAAAACGACAAAAATTTACTTGGATTTTTTTAAAAAAGGGGAATTTTTTAAACAAGAAGTTTTCGAGTAGAAAAGCAGTTATAAAGTATATTATTTTGTTTTTATGGATCAAACATTTCAGATAAAATCAGACATTCTAAGGATCTAAGGTCTAAAGCAATCTTTCCTTTTCAAAATAAGCGTCCTTTTCATTTTGACAAACGACAAATATTATCGTTCATTCAGTTATCATATATACGTTTAGCATTCAGTTATGTTTCCTTCACCAAACAAATGAATATATTAATTGACAACTCTCAATGTGGATTGATGACAGATTTTAGTTAACAATATAATAATAATCGATAGAAATAATATTTTAAATTGTTATTTTCAGATATTAACATTAAAATACTTTTAAAGCTAAATACAAATTATATTGCTACTTGTTTGTAATTTTATGGTGCAAGGATCACAATAGGGCATAAACAATTATATTGCAACCCAATGAGCTTATAAAAGTATTACAAACTCAATATTCTAATCACATTATATCACGATAACAAACAAACTTATTTTATCACTAATAGCTAATGTCTTAACCCTACAGTGCATTTTCCCTACAATGCGACATTTTCCCCATTTCCTACTCGAACTTCCATTTCCAAACGGCAACACCATGCAATAAGTACAATAAATATAACATTTGTTTTAGCACTTTAGAATGCCAGTAGATCGTAGCAGGGGTACTATTTTGAGACATTTGCTAGTAACTAGTGAGAAGAAAGTCAAGACACAGAAAATGCCAAAATAAAAGGACCATTGAAAAATATTTCAGCTTGAAAAAAAATTGTTTTGAAAAGATAAGTTGTTTTTTTTATATTTTTAGAGCATTTGGGTTTATTTCACTTCTCAATTAATTTCACAAGGGACACAAATTAGTTTCACAAGGACAAAGTTTTTTGCCAATTAAATGTAGAAAAAAATTAAATTAATTTTTTAGTATTTTTTTAACACCATAATAGAAGTCAAATAAATGATTTTCAAGTGAATTTAAAAAATCATGCATTGTAGGGCATACCATCCTTTTTGAACTTTTTACGTTACTAAGTTTTAAATGTATGATTAAAACCATTTTAATAAAGAAAATTTGATGTTCAGCAGAAGTTAAATGATTGAAAAATCTCGAAAAATTATGTCTTTTAAAAGTGCAAAGAATGTGCACAACATTAGTTTTAAAATTTAGTTAAACCAGTTTAAAATGATACTGGTCAATTCCTAAAACTTTCGTGTTACCTCTAAATTTATTTATTTTTAATTAGAACAATCACTAATTACATTAATTTTGTTGCAAATATCAGTATCATTATTTTATTATTAATATAAAAGTTTTAAATAAGATGTTAGAATATTTTTAATTTTACCTTTATTTGCGCTTTTGATATTTTTTTTCGTTTTACTCCAACTTAAACCAGTTCACATGAATGCAAAAATTTTTTGTTAATAAAACTAAGTATGTTGGGATATAATTTTATTATCTTTTTCTTTTTAGGGTTTAGGTCCAAGCTATTGAATTTTCTATTTGTGTGTGTGGGGGTCGTGTTTCTAATTATAATAAAAAAAATCCTCAAATGTCATAATGTATTTCAAATGAAACAGAACAAACATATTTGTGTTTGTGTTATAACATACATATATAAATACGACTGATAAATGCTTTGGGAGCAGTATGATCAATAATAGTAACCATGTTATATTTTCATTGTTGTTATCTTCAAACGCGACATTTTTTTATTTTAATTAAATTAAATATTAATTAAAATAAGGAGATAATTTTAATTAGCATATAGGAATTTTGATAACTTCATAGGGTATAGGCAGGTGGATTTTTCAAACAGGCCATAGTAAACTATAATATTGTTCACAGAAAAAAATGAAACCAGTATTCATAAATTAATGGAACATTTTGATACTATTTTATAATTTTTGAGGTAAGGTATCCAAAATATTATTTTTTAATGTGTTGTATTTAATTTATAAACCACGTTACATCATTTTACTTGGCATAGCGAATCACGTTCCAAATAATACTTAAGCTGTAACACAATTTTACACTTAATAAAATTTGCCCTTTTACTTTGTGATTCACATATGAGTAAGTCTGTATCATAATATTCTTGAGTCGATTGGATAGGCTTTTTATTGCAGGTAGTCTAAGAAAATGGCTTTTGCTGTATTATATGTATTAGTCTAGTCTCGGGCCAGACGGTTGAAATGTTTAAAGAATTATTTACTTCATGCAAGAAAGGATGACAAATATTTGTTTAATCGTTAAGATCGTAATACCAAAATTTTACGTTTTGAGTAAAATTTGCTATTGAGAAACAAGATTGTATCAATCCATTGCATTTTGTGTTTCATAAATATTATAATATTGTTGGAATTTTAATCTTATCATTATTTATTAATAGATATAGGGGAAGGTTTGTACCTCGGACCTATTTTTACTTTTTACCTTGTAATTTTTTATTTACTGAAAATAAACTGTGATGAAACAACTTCTATACTTTAGCGTTTCTTTCATCCATACTTAAGCGTTTCATACACAACATATATTTATTTTGGAATTTTAATTGAAGTATTTAAGTACGTAAGAAAAAAAACTGAAAATAGGTCCAACGTACAGCTCTGGTATTATACCTTGAATTCAAGGGTAGTGTACCTTGGAACTATATAAAAAAATCTTGTACTATTTCTTATTTAATGGATATAAGCCTCCTTTTAAGAAACTTAGAATTTCCTGATGGGATTTAATTCTTTAGTTGTGGGAAGGCTAATTGGTATGCTCTCCGAACCGATTCAGCCTCATCATGTTTGATTGCTTGCTTTCAAACATTTCCGAAGTGGAGGAGTTGTTAATTTGTAGTTAGTATGTATGGGGATGAAATATTACCAGTGTCACCATTTTCTTTAGCAAAATTAATTGTTTTCAGAGAGATATTACTTTGATGGTTAACCATGAATAGAATTGCTAAATAATCTTTAGTTGCACCTCCAAACTTAATAAAATGTTTGTGAAAAACTCGTGGAAATAGGATGGATGGATGGATACATGGTCGTGGGATACATGGGATACTCGTGGATACATGGATCCTCCCAGATGTATATAAGCTTATAGATTTAATTGGAGCACTTCTTTTCAAATAAACATGATAAGCTCTGTTTTTTTATCAAGGAATAATAGATTCCATTTAAAATTAATACAGTGAAATCCCGCTACAACGAATACCGATACAACGAAAAATCCCGTTATTACGAAAAAAGTCCAGAAAGCCAGAAAGTCCCTAACCGTTTTTGTTTGAACTAGCGATAGTACGGTTACAACGAAATTTCCAAGACAACGAAGAAATTTTACGGTTTATTTAGTTCGTCATAACGGGATTTTACTGTATTTATGAAACTGAATCCTACCCATCTTTTAAAATACAAATACTAACTGTAGTAAAAGTATCTCTCTCAGCCAGGGTTGGAAAAAACCCCGTTTTTTTTAAACCAAAGTTGGTTGGGTTTTTCGGGTTTTTTCAATAAAATCCTGAAAAAACCCACATAAAACTGGGTTTTTCGGAAAAAGTGTGGGTTTTTCAAAACTAAGTGGTTTTCTCCTATATAGTAAGTGTTTTTTTCAAATTTTAGTGTGTTCTTTCTATGTAAAATGTGTTCTATCAAAATAATGTCTGTTTTTCCATAGTTAGGTGGGTTTTTATAAAATTGAAACTTTTTATACTTTGAAAAAACCCACTGAAATTGTAAAAACATCCCTTATTTATTGAAACCCGGTTTAAATTTTGAAAAAAAACCACTAAAATTTAAAAAATATCCTCAACTTTGAAAAAACCAATTCAATATTGAAAAAAAAAATCTATTTAACTTTGAAAAAACCCACCGAAATTTAAAAAATCCTCCTTAATTTTTTTTATCTAATTTGAACTTTAAACGTCTTACCCCATTCAATAATGGAAAAACCCACTGAATAATGAAAAAAAAAACCTTAATTATTGAAACCCACTCAACTGCAGTTCTTGATATGTTATTTCGTTAAATGTTTTTCTTCAATATCAAAACTGCCAAAATCTTGATTTTTTTCTTGAAAAAAACCCAAAAATTTGTCCAAAATGTGGGTTTTTTCACATAGTTTTTTTTGAAAAAACCCATTGGGTCCTTATCCAGCCAACCCTGCTCTCAGCATGGTGAATTTTTTTTGTAAATCAAGGTATTTGCCGGTACCTTTGGACAAGTCCAAGATACAATACTTGATCATTTATTGAAAAATGTCTGATCAACAAGTTCAGTTTACTCCCAGACACATTTTAAGTTCACATTATTATAACTGAAACAATACAGTTTAGGATATAAATTCACTGCAAAACACATTCTTTATTTTTTTCTTAGAATCTAAACTTATAAATGTTACTTTTGATGAGTGAAATCAGTTTTTAATTTATATTATGTCAAATTGCTGACTTAAAAAACTAACTTTTTTCGAGAGCTTTGGTTGTAATGATGCTAACTACATGTGTAGTTGTAGCTTTGTCATACTACAAAAAGTTTAGCTAAAATAATGTAGGACCGAGGTACAGTTCGGTCCGAGTTACAAGACTCGACGAGTATTTTTAGAGAAAAATTATCTTCTACATTTTCTTTATCAGGTATAAAAAATCAGACATTTTATTGAAGATAAGATATGGAGAATTTCAAAGATCTGTGAAAACATGAAATTTCCACAATATCATAATAACAATTTGATTATAATTAAAACTAACTAATCTCATGACGTTTATCATTTTGCTTTTAATTATATTTGCGTGAACATTTCGGTTTAAAGGAAAATATGAAACATTACCACATGTAGAAAATGCATTTTCTACATGTGGTAATGTTTCATATTTTTAAATTACGCAGTATTTATTGTTTAAATAACGCATGTTTCCATGGAAACATGCGTTATTTCTCCTCCCCTAATTAAGTCTTTCTTACTGATCAATAGTAGAAAAATTAGGTTTAAATAAATAAATCATGCTATCATCATGATTTATTTAATATGCATACATTTATGGCCTTAGATTTTGTCCAAAGTATAACTGTAAATAACATTTACTACTTAAATTTTTCTTTAGTTAAATCCATTATTTTTTATACAATTCTTTATAAACTGTGACCATGATTGTGATGATTTTTAAGGCTTCGAAATTTTTCATTTGGAGTTTGGACTGAAGTGTTTATTTCCCTTGATGCTTTAAAAAGCCGGCATTCCTCACGAGCGAAAATACGCCGGTTGATTCAAATTTTATTCCCCGTTGTTCTTGGAATCAGTCATTCAAACATCGTAAACGCCAGAAAAGAATGTTCTCCACCTCGACGTAAACACACCAGATTACCATCTGAGAAACAAAAGTGCAGGAGGGCACTTCTCCAACCCAAGTGCATGCCAAAGTAAAAAAAAAAAGAGTAAAAAAACGCCCAAACGAAAACAAAACAAACCCCCCTTTTCTCCAGAGCGTCTCTCCGCGACACTCTCCTCTCTAGCAAAAGCGACTCTTCTCTTCCATCGCAGCAACAGCCGCTTCATCCAGCGGCTCGCGCTCCCATTGGTTCCCGCGCCGCCGGGCCCCGCCCCTCAGCCGTGACGTCGGCCTCGATAACACTTTCCGAAGAAGCTTGAAAAGTTGGGTCCAGTGCTGTAACGGTCTGCACTCTTCGTTGTTCAGTGCGGTGCTGCAGACACTCATGCTGTGTTCGGATTCCCAAAAGGGGCAGGACTCTCTCCTCGCTATTCAATGCTGATTTTACTTTCGAGGTTTTATTCTGCGACAAACCAACCTGCCGGTTGTTGATCAACAAGTGGGTGTTATACTGTGATTTTTTTTGCAACGTTTGCCTTCAATTTTCGTGTGATATTCTCCTAATCGGATAGAACCGTCATGACGCTAATGTGCCATGATCGACCCCAGGTAAGAAAAGCCTTTTTTATATTAATAATTTTTTTTATCAAAAAATCTCTTGATTTAATTTGAGCCATCTCTCTTGGGATAATTTCATTTTCACCTCTGAAGCACCGTTGCGCAAAGAGTAGTAATTCATTATCATTACCGGTATTTTTGATTTTCTAGATTTTCTCTATTGGGTAATTTACAAAGAATTGATGTTTGAAAAAATTGCAATAGATCGTTGAAAGTATGCATTATGAGAAAATTTCTTGAAAAGTAATGTTTTTCTCCATAATGTTAGAGAGGAGATTTTCCTATATTGCTTCAAAAGAAAATACTATTATAAATGAATGATGAAAATATCTCTTCAAAATTTTTCCACTGTTCTTAACTTCTAAACATATTGAAAAATATTTTTACCTCCCAAATTTATATTGTTAGTTAATTTTTTCTCTCTAATAGATAATTTCCACTTGAATAGCCTAAGCTTAACTGTTTCAGTTCGTAACATTCATGGTTCCATATGAGCTCCATCGAGCTCAAATACATCAAAGAATTAAGTTGAATCAAGCATTTTCATAATTTAAAGAATTTACCAACAAATTAGTGATTTTTTCCGGTGGTTTCAGTTAAATTTAATGGAGTTGAGATTGGTATCAACTTTGATGTAGTTTACTTTTATACTGAACCAAACTGAAAAAATTAAGTATAGGAAAACTATCATATAAGCAGAAAATGCAAACTATGTTAAATGCTCAAAGTAGTTAGCAGCGATATAAGAAAGCTTTATTAACGATTTCCCATAAAATAAGCAGATTTAGAAAGAAGTACGGAACATCTTAATCTAACTTCAATTTACTCATGAAATTACTTTTATTCTTGTATTATGCTTTATCCTATGATTCTCGTAAGAATTCAATTGAATTTTGCACTTCGTCAATTGATAAATTGTAACTGATGTAAACTGAGTAAATAAATTAGAAATGCAGAATCAAAACGTTATTAATAGTAAAATATTACGAGAAAGACGATAAACTCGAGCTATTTAAAGTGACAATTATGAGTAAGTAAATTCATTTGAGAAAATTAGATGAACTGACTCGTAATCGTAAATACGATGTTTAGTATGGATAACTTTTTATGACCGTTTTCAATTTTTGTTACCTTGCTTGTAGAGAATATTAATTTAGGCAGTTAAGATATATATTAAACCTGAATAGGAATATTACACTCCATGACATTTTTTGGGTCTTAAGATCTTGATTAGTTTTTAAAAATTATTTACATTTATAATCTGGAAAATACGAGAAAATTTCTAAAAACATCTTATTAATTCTGGATATAAGTGATTTTTTATTTGTGTCCATACTTTTTATAAATAAAATTATTAACTTAAAGATTAAATCTTCTTTCAAGCCCATTTATATTTAAATTTATTTCTAAAAGATGATTTATATGATTTTGGTTCTTTAAAAACACCGGCTCTAAATGGAATGCAATACATTGGGAAATGCATAATGGACATGAAAAGGGGACAATAATTCAAATAAGGTATACCCATGGAAAATGGAAAATAAAGTAGATAATAATATTTTGCAAATCATCATGTTTGTCTGGTTACAACCTAAGTTTAAATAATTATCATAATTATGTTATAATATTTATAGTTGCTTTAAAATAATTATGTCTTGCATAAAAAGTTGTTTATCAATATTTTTAAATATTAATTTTCGCGTTACCTATTTGAAAAAATTATTGAGAAAATGTGAAAGAACCATGATTGTTTGGTTTAAGATTAGTTGATGATAATAATCATCTTCATCGAATAATTCTTAATTGGGTTTTATAAACATGTCCGAATTAAACATTACATACAATTTTTATAAGAAATCTTCCACATTTCCTCCATAACGATTAATCGATAAAAAAAAACGATGAGCAGTGTAGAAGCAGGTTCTCCCCAGTGCCAGGAAAAACAAAGCCGGCTCAATTCGCAAATCACCGACGTTTGTTAAAATTTGGGTCGCCGGCGAATTTAATCGGCCCCGTGACTCACCGTCGTCGATCGCAAGATCCGCGTTTCGAGAGGGAAAACTTCGAGCGGGAAGATTTCTCGAAGCCGGCCGAACCAGCGAATAATAAGAGAATGTGAGGAAAAAAAATCTCCCCGCACAGGTAAACAAACAAATAAAACCTGGGAAGTCAGAGTGCGTCTCTCTTTTTCATAAAAGCGCAGGTAAATATGGAGAGAGACCGGTTTTCGACATTCACAATCGATCTCAAGGTCACAGGGAAGTGGAGGAGCGGGAGGGGGCTCCGCGTGTTGTTGTTGTGCGGTGGAGTAAAAGTTGTGGAATGGATGTTTTGAATCGAATAATGATTTGGTAATAATGATATGGATGTTTTTTTATTTGGAGAATCGAGTTGTAGAGTGGGGAGTTTTACCTTATGTGTTGTGTGGGGAGGAATTTATATTTTGTGATAGTCGTTGTGTTGGTGAATAGTCAGGATAATGAGAGGGTCATTCTTGAGCGATGCTGTTTCACGTAGTCAATATACATAGCTGGGCGTTTTTTTATAGCCTCAGGCAACATGGACTTGTTTTTAACGTTGCATGTGCATAGTTTCCTTTATCTTGGAGTTTTATATTGATTTTCGGTCTTCTCTTATAAGATGACTTGACTACTTTACCGGAGCTGTTAATATCGGTTAAATAAATCTTGTATTTAAACGTAAAAGGCGACACTCCTTTTGTATGTTGTAAAAAAAGAAATTGCAAAAACAAGTTACATATATATCTTATACCTTCATAGTAATACAAACAAAAAAATATTGGGTGTTTTGTGGTCTGAAGTCCAGATTATTTAACACTATTTGTAAGATTTTCACTATTTGACTTTATTAACCATGATTCTTTGAATATAATGGAAATATTTATACCAGATAACACAATAAGGAATAATAAAGGAATATAACGAAATAATAAAACGTAGGAAACTATTCTGGATTGAAAACTAAATTTAAAAAGAATGTAATTGGAATTTTATTTTGTTTGATTCTCAATGAAAAGAAAGTTGAAACTCACTAAAGCTTCAGTGAATTTATTGATGAAACTTTTAGTTGATACAATTTACTATATACCTTAGTAAAAAATAGTTTTCTTGAGGATTAGCCGGACGAAATTTATGAATAACAATCCCAAGTAGCAGCGTTGCATTTAATAGTTTTAATGTTTTATGTGTAATTTGTAAAACGTTGCCAATAAAGTAGGATTGGCAAGATTTGCGCCTTACTAATCCTAAAGTACCCAAAATAGTTTAAACTATTTTCCTGACTGTAATTCAGTACTTGATGTATTCTGAAGATTTATTTTACTTCCTTTTTAAACTAAAAATTTTAACTGTACTGACTTAATTTAAGATCTAAAAAGAGGTACGGAGTTTTTATACAAAAAAGGTTGATGTAAAAAATTCTATTAATAATGAAATAATTATTGTAGGGAATAATTATAAAATGCCCTGATCCCATCGTGTCCCTATTGAGTGGAATATGCTATACTTTTTAAAAATTGTATTTGTAAAATGTGAGTTTTGAACTTCATATTAATGTATTGTTTATATTTTTACAAAAGTTTCATATTTATTTCTTTAAACTTCATCCACTAAAGTGTAGAGAAAGCTTTAGTCCCCCAATAAGTAGGTATTAAATATATCCATCATATCTAAACTTTCAATGTTAAGTTTAAAATATTGCAAACAAAATGAGGTAATAAAACGGGGTTCATTCTTCATTAGATTGCTCATTGATACTCTTTAAAATTTACTATTTTTTTGGTTTTTAATTCTAGTAAGTAAAAAAGATCGTAAAAATATATGATTTTATTTTTTCTCCAAAATTCCAATTCCTGTATTATTTGCTATCCCGTCTCTTTTTTAATTCAAAAAAACATTGTAACATTTAGAACAATGAATGAATCAACGTCGATTCCGCTGTAGAGTATCCCTAGAACTATAAGTAGCGTAATAGGGGAACCGACCTCCAAAACGCATCCGCTTAAAAGTAGGTAAAAAGCCATTGATAAAGCTTGTAAGCTTATTTAATTTTTCCCTCTTTCAGTGTAAGTACACCGCTAATACCACGACTTATAAAAAACGGCTGTCGTAATATTGGGTCAGGTTTAATGCTATCTTTGAAGTTACTTAATGCCGGTATTGCTGGCACACATTTCTGCACTCCGTTGGCCAACCTATCTCTGTGCGTTCAGCCAAGCAGAGACGTTTATGTTTCTTTTTTTGTAACACGTACTTCCACGCTTTGGGGGATAAAAACGACCATTTAGGCTTTTTTTTCTCTTTTGAAATTGTTTAATTCCTTGATTAGTTGAGAAATAAGTGATTAAAGAATATTAAAATGCTTATATTGTCTTGCAACGCTTTTTTGTGTTTAAAAATTATCTGAGTGACAAAATTACTGTTTTTATCGATACTTTTCACGTTTGAAATGTTCGAGGGAAATACCGGTTGCATGTTTTCATGTTCGAATGGTAAAAGAAATCGAAATATTTGTTATAGTTTTTGTTTCATCGAAAACAGGGTCATCAACCTAGTCTATCATATGCAAGTGCACCCCTATTAAGTCCGTTTTTTTTCTAGATTCTAATATAGAATAGCAGGGATTGTATTTCGGTCATAAAAGTAGGTGTAGTAGCATAAACGCGTGTGGATCATAGTAAGGTGTAAAAATCAGATAAAAAGTCAATAAAATTTCTGTTATTGCTCGATATTTAGTTCTTTTCTTTGGTGAAATGATTTGAAAAAACCGAGTGTATTATCAAAATATTTACTGAGGTGTTTTAAAGAATTGAAAAGTATAGATGTAGGTACTTAATAATCTTTTATCTTTTGGATACGATGTTGCTTCAGTCCTCTATTTTGACATTTGTAGCTAAAGAAAATATAATACTACGTGTGAAGAATCTTAAAAACAGTTCATTAATTTTCAACCATGTTTATAAAGGATGCAATGATAAAAATTAATCCTCTATTAAGTTTTTACAATCCTATAAATTGCTCTCCTTTTTTATCATTAAAATATAAAAAATATCTTATATTTTATGTTAATAAAATAATAGATAATAATAATAAAATGTAAAAATCTAAACATGGTCATTCCATGACTCAACTTTCATTCAACAAACAGTTTAAATCCCATGATATTTCTTTGTTGTTATACGACAAATACTGATGTCGAATTAAATAATTGTTTGAAAGTGTTAACACATCTCAAAACTGTTGTATATATTTAAAAGAAATAGTTTAAATGTGTAAAACGTAAATAAAAAACTTCTTAAAAATACAAGCTTTTTTCTCTTCGGAGTTTCAAAACAAAGCTCACAACACTGTGTTTTCAATCCATTACGCGAACTCAACCCTAACGACGAAGTGCTTCTAAATTTAAGTTTTGGCTCCCTCCCCAAAGATACAAACACGTTCATTTATATCAGGAGTAAAAGAAAGAATGTTTAACGAGTGATTTACATCTTTGTTCAAGAGCTTAAGACCAACAGCCCTACATCAATCATTTTGTATGTCGGTTTTCTTTAGACATGTTCTAGTCCCCTCATATTTGATTATCTGATGTTATACACTTTGTTTCCTAAATTAGGCAAAACGGTCAAAAAATATTTATGCTATTGAAAAACACTAGAATAAATTATTTTGTATGATCTAAATGTGGAACTTTCGTTAAAAGTATTTTCTTTTGAATATTACTAACAAACTATATAAAATCTACAATAGTTATCATATTGTTTTAATTTAAATAATTTACTATTACCTATTGTTAATCGTCTAATTCACTATAATGTTTATTCATGTTGTCGCTTATTTAATTTTAATAGCTATTTAAAGGATCATAATTTTGTATAGATTTTATGTATTCATATTTTTTCTCTTTTTCAAGAACGTTATCACAGCTCTCTCTATTATAATTAAATTATTTTCAATGGCAATATAAATATATATCACTCTAAAGTATGCATATTTAATAATTAGCTGTCTGAAGATGATAATTTAGGTTCCTACCGAATAACAGGTATTTAAACAAAATACGCAAACATTAGTATTAATTAGTAGTCGAAAATTGTAATAAATAGTTATTAACCTTTACGATGCATAATAATATTACAAACCTTTCCTGCGTTTTTGTTTTTTCTCATTTTATTATATGACAGAAATAAAGGAACACACTTGTATTGAATTGCAACCTATAATTATGGACTTGTGATGGTTTTTGTAAATAAAAATAAAAGTGGATAAATCTTTTAAAATATAAGTTGGAATCACATAGTACAGATTTTGTCCCAATTTCAGTATATTTTGTGAACGTTCTCTTATTGATAATACTCAGAAAAAGCAACCGGCTCTACTGTAGTAGAGCTCTAACCTTTTACGTTGCATGGATACAAAAGTGATATAATTCCACATCATGAAACCATGCCATTGATGCATCTGTCTGGGCATTTGGAAGCTAGTACGTGAAGTGAAAGTTAATGGGAAAGAATTACCCGCGAGTGTTGCCAGCCATCAGAACGTAATTGCTGGGGATCAATCACGAGCAGATGGAAATTGGTTCCATTCCCAATTCGAATTTATCCCCTTCTTCCGCTTTGTCTTCAATGGCCGTGAAATGCACTTGTAAAACAAAAGAACATTTGTGTGTTGTTTTAATAAGATTCCCCTTTTTGATAGTGCTGAATACTACTTGAAACGTGTTTTTCCGATGAAGAGTAATAAGCTATTCATGTATTTCCATCGGGCAAAACCCGTTTGGGCTGCATCTGATGGAAAGTTAGCCCAAGGTTCCGATCTGTCAGATGCTTTTGTTCTTTTTAACATCTGCTGGTGGATGGGATTGAGATTGAAAGGGTTTATTATAATTCTAAAAAGGAGGTCTGTAGCAAAAAGTATAAAAGTAATGGCATTTTTTCGGCATTAAGTATCACTTATCTGACATCTGTGGAATGTTATTAAGGAAAGTAAGAGGGAGATTCCGAGTTTCGTTCGATTGCTGTTATTCAAATAGATGGCTTGAGGTAGGGGAGTGATTTCCTTGGAGTTTTTCTTTCTGGGGAAACATTCTTTGTTTTAAATTATTTCTCTCTTCGATTTTTGTATCTCTAATTGCATGTATTTTTCCTTGTTTTCATACGTAATAATTCCAAGGTGGAATTTAGAAAGCATCAAATTTGTATCCAAATATTAGTTAATTTCCTATATTCAGTAATCTTCCTGTCAACCTGAAGTACAAATTCCTATCTATCCCTTAATTAGATTATTTCATCTTTAACGAACATTTAAAAGACATTTGGTTTTTTGTGTGCGCAAACAGTTTTCTAGAGCTGTTTCCTGAACAGCTGTTTGCGCACTCCAAAAACAAATTTCAACAGGATCTCAAGCGTTTAATAATGATTGTATTTACGTGAAACTTTGAACTTAAGGGTTTTCAACTATGATCTTTCAGATTATCAAATCAAAAGAAAGGATTTTGAAATACAAAATAAAGTTTTAGCAGAGTTTTCTCATTTTTTGTGGTTTTTTAACTTTTTTCATAATAAAAAAATTTTAAAGTGAAAACTTTTAAGATAATTTTAAAGATCATATTAAACCTCAAAATTTGAGACCATGATTAAAGTTTTGCCAATAGTAGTAGCTCTACAAATTGAATTTTTCAATAATTTTTTTGGGGGTGTCGCTCCATTTTGAACTCCCTGGGATTTGGTCTTGGACCCCCAAATCCTACGCGAGTCTGACTCGTCTAGGTGTCTACTATCCCCCTAAAAGTTATGAAACACTTATCTGAAACACCCTGCATATGAAAGTTGACACTATATTATTATTTGTAAAAACATATCAAAAAAGCTTATCTAAAACATTAGATAAATTATCCCCGTAAAAATATAAAGTTTTGCCTTTAATCTATTTTTATGTAACTATTTTGGCATAAAAATATGTAACTATTTTTCATGTATTATCACAACTCTATGATTATCACCGATTGTTTTTTTAGAGCTATCGTGTCTGATAAAGATGCATTGTAGTATATTTTTGTTATTCCATTTGATACAGCTATTTTTAAATTTCCGTCCTGCACTAGGCGACGTTCCGTTTCCTTATTTATTTTTGTAGAAAAATAAATGAACGGAAGCTGTGAAATCTTTGGGAATTTTTTTTGTACTAGGGGGCTCTGCCCCCTGCTCGCTATCGCTCACCAACCCCCGGAACTGCTTCGCAGTTCTTTGAAGATCGCTTCGCGATCTTAGCGAGCAGAGCTCGCTTGTTTCATCTCAACTATCCAGTACAACCTAGAACTTGTCTGCTTATAGTCTGTTCATTCAGAATAGGCTCCTGAAACAGGATAAAAAAAGCTCAATAATGCTTAATAACGCTCATCAGACAACTTCAGTGACCGATTGTTTTTACAGTATTTTGACTACTTCTGCTTAAGCTGCCTTGTCATTGCAGAAGAAATTGTTTTGATGATAATTAGAATAATAACTGCTTTTAATACATTACGTCTCAGGCGCTAATTCTAAATGAAGAGAGTATAGTCAATGATCATTTAATATCGAAACTTTTTATCTCTCAAACTTTTCAATAATTTAATTCGGATCATGACCACGAAAATATCAAAATAAAACTCTTACTGAAATATTCCTTTTTGAATTGTCAATAATTTAATGGATAGGGGGCTACCGTCCCCTACTCGCTTACGCTCACCAACCCCCGTAACTGCTATGCAGCTCTTTACACATAGCTTCGCGATCTGCAATATCTGCAATCGATCTTTAGCAGAGAAACAAACTTACGGAAAATCATTTTCCTTTCATCGGCCCAAATAACACTCAAAAATATAAATTATTTATTTCTCTAGTGGTTCAAAAAATATCGTAGTATCTTTAAAATATTTTTAACCAAGTCTATACTATATCGCTAGCAAACTTAGAGCAAAAATGTGCACCTCAAATCTTTTAAATTCAAATATCCGTGCTCGCGACAATCTAGTGAACAGGCAAATATAAAATTTAAAAACATTAAACACGTCTGATAAAGACCTACTAAAACTATGAAAAAAATTAAACTTTGATGCTTAATAATTCTAAAACTAATTAGAATTTTTTAAAGAATTAAACGCCAATCTATTTCTAAAAAATAAAAATATAAGTGTTTAAAAAATCATATTGATACCGTGATTAGTTTTCATTTTAGATAGAAAAAAACGAAAAAGGGTCAAAAATTTCGAAAATTAAAAAATTAATCACTCTAAACCAAATTCGAAATTCGAAAAAAGGGCGACGTAGTGCACATCTTCATACTTCAGAGTATTAGGCTGCAAAAAATCATAGTTCTGCTGCCAATAGATTTTGCTGAACTGGATTACGCGGCGAAAAAAGAAAAACTTCAATTTTGACCTTAAAAATACCCCAGTAATAATTATCACATCATGTAGCTTTTTGTTCGAGAATGTGCCCCAAATATTCCTCTACAAACATTTCAAATTTCATGAATTTCTATCAAGTAGTTTTTACGATATGAGAGTTCAAAGAGTTGAAAAATTAAATTTTCTGAAACAGCGGCGGCAGCGGCGGCAGCGGTGACAGTAACTTTTTTTTAATATAGAGAGACAACGAATAAGAACACTAGAGCATACGTGCCAACGTTTTCGGATTGTCCGAAATATCTACGGAGTTTCATTAGTTTTACGGATTGATTGAAAAATATCACGGATTTTGCGTTTTTGTCCGCTTGAAAACGCAAAACACTCGCGACGCAAACGATTTTCTCTAATTGTATCTTTTTACTTCAAAACCAGATTCCTCTACTCCCTGTCCTTAAGATTTCCTCAATTTTGGTCCATTTATTGAGTGAAATTTGGCTTTTTTGCAATTTTTTTTTCGGATTCGTCGCGCTGTCGGCGAGTCTTTTGACGCGCGCTCATCTGTAAAGTTAGCTTCTTCTCGTGTACCGTTTGCAATGCGGAAAAAACAACGTTGCCGAGATTGGTATTCGCGTTGATGTTTTTCAGGCTTGTTAACGCGATAAGCTTCAAGTTGTAGTTTTGTAATGTTACGCAAAAAGTTTTACGGTTGTAAGTTTTCAAAAGTTGGCAAGTTTGCTAGAGGAAGCTACGATTTTCACTCATTATTAGATAAAAACGTCTTAAAAAAGCATAAATATATAACTTTAATAATTTTGATTTGACTAGTTATTGTTGGATGTTAAGATTATTGATATATTAACCAAAATAAAAAAACGCAACGTAAATGCTTTGATATTTATTGACATCTTTATTATCTTGATCAAAAATATGGCTAGTTTATAAAATACCATGGTATCAAGTTTCCTATTTATGCAAATGTTGATTAAAATATATATGGAGTAATAAAGAAACCACACATTCTGATTTAAATTTTCTATTTTCAGTTATTGGAATGAATTTAATATCGAAATTTAAGACTTCCTCTGATTAAAAAAACTTAAATTTGTATTGTGCTAAACTGAATCCTAAATTAAACTTTTCAATCATACTAATTTTGCGTGCATGGTTAATTTTCAGTAGAATTTATCTTGACCATAAATCAATATACGCTTCTGAGTATTTTATAGAAGTTTTGAGGGAAGTATTTTTGAAGAATTCCATTAAATTATATTTTTATCCAAATTACCCACTATGTATGGAACGATGGTTTGAAATATAATGAGTGGCGAAAATTTATCTTCTTTATGAGTTCCATAAAATGCAAACATTGTGACTCTGTTATCTTTAAGTCTTGTTTGAGAAAACTTACTCATTTCATAGTGGAATGAATCAACAATATACGCTTATGTACATTTAAATGGGACATTCATACCACTACTTTCGTCCAAATAATATAGTTGCCTACGTTGTAAGTCCCCATCTCCACCCATAATGAATTCTTTGCACAAAGTCAATCCTAAGTCACATTGTTGCTATTCTAATCAACCAACTGAAAAAGCGTGGTCTACACAGTGCGTGACTCAGCCTCAATATATTCCTAGCACACAATGTCCAATGATATTTTAGCGCACGGCTCAACCTTGACATTTCGTGAAACACCTGTTGAGTTGTTTGAGCAAGGTAGCCGAAAAACTCTAGTACAGGATTTTTGCTTTTACGAAAATATCAGGTTTATTTCTCCAAGTGACTCAGGTGCCTTGTTGCTTTCAGATTTTTGTCTTAGTGGAGGAAAGATGGATGTTAAGGATCCCCTGATTTGTGCGCTGTCATTTTTCTTAACCTTCTGAGGAAGCTATTAACCGCTATTATAAAAATCGAACGTCCGCTATTGCATAAACCACCGGAGTGTTTCTTAACATATTGTCGCATCTTGCGTGTCCTTGGTTGAAGGTCACGGCAAGAAATGATTGGCATGTTTTTATTTACATTTTTTAGCACTCGTATGTTTTCTATCGAAGAAATCTCAACCCTAATAACATAAGAAATTATACCTTATCAACAATAAGGTTAGATACGTTTTAAATTTTGAATTAAAAATAAACTACAAAACTAATTTTATTTTGCTTAAGAAATGTGAATGGGAAATTGATGATTGATGCAATATGATATGCAAGGGAGATATTTGAAATTAATGATATTGTGATAAAAAAAATGCACTTATAGATTAGCTTACTTTTTTTGAAGAACATTTTAAAGTTTTTTTCATTATATGTAATGTGTTTAAAATTAATTAAAATTCAAAATTTTACACATACTTAAAGAAAACTTAAGGACCTTATTTAATGGGCAATTCTTAAGCTCTATAGTTGTACTACTAATTGTTTTTGAATAGTTTGTTTGGAAAGTTTTGATAGATTGTTTTGGATAGTTTACAGGATTTATATTATCATTTCTCACTATCCCCATCATGTATATATCATGACTCTCAAAAGTGCTATTTAAACACGGCAAAAGACCCTCAAAAAGTTAACCGATTTATTAGAATAAACTGTTGCCATAGATTCACGTAAACAAAGCTCGATTTTCAGTTGCATGATTTAATTCCCCCTTAATTTCAATACGAACGAATGTGTCGGAACGAATAACCTTCATCTCCGATCTAGTTTTTTTCGCTCGTAATTCCAATACCTACCACAAAGAGAAAAAGAAACCCAAAAGGTATCGGTGATTGCGTGACTAATAAAAAAAAGGTACCCGATTTTTGACTTCTTAATGGAATAGGTCAGAATTCTGTTAGCTAACAATAGCGTCGCGTCATTGAAAAGACTCCTGGAAGGCAGAAGACCATATCGGGCAATCCAAAAAAGAAAGTCGCGGAGAAGATAAAAAATGTAGGGAACGAAGCAAGGTGGGCAGTGGAGCACTGGAACTGGACCGTTGAGGACTGGATATAAAGGTCACACGGTCCAGAGGTCTCTTGGGGCTTTTTTGTTTCATGGACAGTGTTAACTCTTGCGTCGAGGGTGTGTATGCAAATGGAGATGATGCGTTTGGGCGGTCATGGGGTCATTCATTAAATAATGTATGAGGAATCATTCCTAGGAATTAGGTATTTAATTACTTTGTGGAAGCCTAAAATCCTTTGATGTCCAAATCTATTTGGATTTATTATTCTGTGATCCGTGGAATCACTATGAGATCACAAAAGCTGACCTTTCTTATAATGTACAGGAATATTATAATTAATTGCTAATGAAAACTAAATACTTTTAACCGAATTTCGAATAACAAAGAGTTCTCTAATTTTGACAAACTGAGTATCAAGATTTTATGTGCTTAAATTCGCAAGCATCAGATTGAAAACAATAAAAACGCTTTATAGAACAGTTTACACAGTTTTATGTATCCTTAAAAAGTTGAGATTTAATATTAATATCAATGGAAATAACGTAAATACGCAATTTTGTCTTTTAAATCTAAGCGGTGACTCACAGCGATTTGATAGATCTCATAGCAATTTTCATGTCTTTCGTCATAGGTTGTTCCGAAATCTAAGTTTTAGAAGACAATCGGTATTTTTTGCAATTAAATAAAATCCATTAGGAACGGTGCTTCCAAGTTAATGCATCAACCTGTGAATCAATTCAAAATCCCTCAATCATGATGTAATACGTAGGAAGCAGCCTCTTCCTTTTCGAATGCTTTATTTATCTCACTAAAGAAAAAACTCAATCGTTGCGAAAATTTAAGAGGCTGTTGAGAATGATGGCAGTTAACAAGATTAGGCACGAACTTGACGATCGTATTGCACCTCACAGAAAGCAGAGAATCCCTCTCCAGAGAAATATACAGCCGGTTCTTTCCCGTAAACTCTCTTACTATCTCTTTCTTCTCCTCCTTATCACCAAGGTTATCCCTCTGGTTCATTTGACGACGGATCCCGGTTATGACTTGGAATGAAAGCACTAAGTGGGGTCAGAAGCTCTGCTGTGATTCATGGGATGATAATATTTCGGGGAGATATGGAGGGGCTGTTTCATAAAGGGGAGACGGGGGTTATTATCAGATTGCTTTATGAAAGTTTAATTGTGAGTTGGGGTAATCATCTGGAAGATGTGATAGATATGTTCTTGATGGCGAAAGAAGGGTTTTATCTTATTTCACATTTGAAAAATTTCGTCAATTTGAGTAGGGTCGTTATATGATAACGCATGAAACTGAATGATGAAGAGTTACGATATTTGTGACTGTAAAGTAAATATGGATTGGGCATTTAAATTTTATTTGAATATCCATGTTGTGTTGCAGAGACATCTTTATGAACTAAACCTGTTAGGTGTTGTTCTATTTTACTTAGTGCTCTATTTGTAGAAGCCCAGTGGCGCAGTGGTAGTGCTTTGCGCTTCCACACCACAGGCCCGGGGTTCTATTCCCAGGCTGGGCAAGGTCCACTCAGCCTTTCATCCCTTCAGTGGGTCGATAAAATGAGGACCAAGCGTGCTTGGGAACTAAACACTGGGGATCTCGCGACCACCTAACCGGGACACATGCCTAACACCTTGCACCCCAAGGCCCCACGGTCACGAAAACGAAAATGGGCATCGTAGGCCTTGGCCCACTAGGGCTGTTGTTCCAATGTGTTTAGTTTTTTTTAGCTCTATTTGTAGTTTTATTTAATTGGGTAGAAAATATCAAGTGGTATATATTGTCATTTTGTATACTTTTAACACTTATAGCCATATTCACATCCATCAATGTTGGTGTTAAATTTGGTCAAAAAAGAATTCCACTTATCAGGGTCAGCGAAAAGTAAAACTTTTCTTTCTTTAGCTGCGACGCTGATGGTTGTGAATATGGCTGTTAATGGTGTTCTCTGTTTACTTTTGATTGATGATAAGTAGTTTAGGGTTTTTTGTTAGCTATTTTGACTAATTTATTCCCTGTGAGTATTGTTTATCAGAATATGTACTGGGATACCTTTTATTTTGAAATTTGGTCAACCCTTTAACTATAAGTATCGAACTACGACTCGAACAGATTCCCAAGGCTGCTGGCCTTCTCTTAACTAAGCATGAATGTTTTGAGCAATGCTGGTTTTTTAATGTTATTAAAGTGAAGGTTTGTGTCTAACGTGGCTCTTTTCTCTCTTTTCAGTCCCCCCAAACGCACAAGGGAGGCTTCCTGCAGGGCGGGAAATCGACGATAACCAACCACCACAACGCCAACCATCGAAAGAGCGCGGGCAGCCCGCCTCCCAAGCATCATCCCTGCAACAACAACAACAACCACATCAGCGACGCCAAACACCAGGCCAAGCTGGAAAAGAGCAGTAGCAGTAGCAGCAGCAGCAGTAGCAGTTCCTCCTCCTGCGGCTTGCCACAGCAGCAACAGTCCAACTCCAGCCGCTACAAGACGGAGCTGTGCCGACCCTTCGAGGAGAACGGCGTCTGCAAGTACGGCGACAAGTGCCAGTTCGCGCACGGGTCCAAGGAGCTGCGCAGCATGGCCAGGCACCCCAAGTACAAAACGGAACTGTGCCGCACCTTCCACAGCACGGGGCTGTGCCCTTACGGCCCCCGCTGCCACTTCATCCACAACAGCGAGCAGACGAAGAAGACCATGATGACCACCTTGGCGACCACCAGGCCCAAGGCGCTGGATTCCACCGGGGAATCGCCCGACGTCAGCCCCACGAGCCCCAAGAACTTCAGCGACCTCTACCGGCAGTCCTCCCCGCCCAACGTCTTCTTCCCGCCTGACAGCAGCAGCAGCAACCTGTTGAACAACTTCCAGAGGTTCGTGGACATGCCGCTTTTCGAGTTCAACCACGCCGACCTTTACGATTCCATCAACGTCTTCAACGACAAGAGGATGTCCGACCTCGACAACCACAGTTTCCAGACAGGGCCCGTCTTGGATTTGTTCCCCTTGGAGCAGCAGCCGTTGACGCCCACCTCGCCCCCTATCGATGCCAATTTCTTCCGGCTGCCCATATTCGACGCCATCAACAAGCTGTAACTGTCTACTAGCTGAAGCGGACTGACTATATGACTCGAGCTTGTTGTCTTACAGAGATGATGCTAACTTTCAAAGCAGCTTGAAATCCTTTCCGAACGAGCCATATCATTCGTCTCCTTTCTTTTCAACCTCTGTACAATTTGTGCGATGGCAATCAAAAATTTTTTTGTTTAAAATGTCAATCAAGCTTTTTATGGAGGGAAGTGTCAGTGACAATAAACTTAGAATGAATCTGTAATAATTTTTAAGTAACCAATTTGTTAATTATTTTATCCTTGATTATTTACCAAGAACCTATTCCAATCTGGAGGCTTGGAAATAAATTAAAAAAAGTGCTCAAAAGTTTCATACTGCAATGAGGCATTTAAAAAGTGCTTTATTAATTTTTAAAAAATTTTCAAGTAACATTCACCAATCAACTGCCTTATTAAGTAACTACTTCTTCATCCCTTTAAGATGAATAGCTTATTTTTAATTTTAAGACACGTATTTCGAAAAAAACCCAACTTTTATAGTATCAAATAGAAAAGTATAAATCTGATTCACAAACTCTGCTGTGTGATTTCCACTTTGATCTCATTATAAAAAAATCTTGTCATTTTGTTAAAAAGTAATTCACAAGCAGATCGTATGTGTATCTTAGTTAATCAAATCTATTTCCCCGCTTATTATCTCCCTAAGACAACATGCTGAAGGCATTATAATTTTTAAAACAAAAATAATTCAATAATGAAAAAGAGGAGGTGTGTGAGTTTTGAAACGAATTAATTAATTAATAAGTACATTTAAACATCTTTAAAATTATGTACGCTTCTTATATAAATTAAGTTTGAAGCTTTTGATCCTTTTACCCTATGTTGCAGTTAATGTCTTGGGCAAACGTGTGGTTAGTCACATATTATACATATTATATTATATTATATTTATTTGATTTGCATTGTATAGTAGGTCATTCTATAAATATTTTTATTCTTTGTGGATGTGTTCGTAATGTTTGTAAATGAGAGGATGGAATTCTGCTTTCAGTTATCATTAAAAGATAATCTTTTCTTGACCTTCATGTGCGAGAATTGAGAGTTATCATAATCCATGCATAATTTAGAGAAGTAAGTAGAGAAAACAAATCATTTTATATGTGTAGTCAATTCCTGTTCTGATCCTGTCCCATTGATTTTTTTTTGAAAAACCTGAAGAAGAATTCTTGGGCTTGATTTCAACAGATGAGGACGCTTTCACTTTATCATGTATTTAAATATTTATTTATTTTAAACTTTAGGTATCTAAAAAAAGATTTTTAATGCTTATTTAAGAAAGAGAAGTGGCAAGTGTATTTGTGATCATAACTCTGTTTGTTGGATCTTTAAGAATGTGTCTGCATTTAATTTTTTTCGTCATGCTGTTTAAGAAATCATCCTAAACTGCACAAACCCTGAGGGAAACGTTACCAGTGATAATTTATGTTATTTAATTTTCCCTTTATTTTTGTGTCTTGTAATTATTTAAGTTTTCTGCGAGGAAAAATTAAAAAGGGCACTAGTTTTCTTATGCAATGTTTCAGATTATTGTTTTATGGTTAAAGATAAATAATTTCATGTTTATGGGAAATATTTTATCTTTGTTTTTTAAATTCGTTGGGTAGGTTTCTTGAGTTTTAAAAAAGCAATCCTACATTTTCTGTTATAAAACCTTTCACTTGTAAACTGAGCAGATTTATTTTGCATTAGATTTAACGATTAATTTGGTAAACCATTGCATTATTTTTCAGTTCAGCTCTAATTCAACTGCAAATATTGTAACTGTTAAATTTTAATACGATCAATCATCAAACGATAATTTCTATGATTCAAAATTTTAAAAACATTAGAACATTTAAAAGTTTTTTCAACTTACAATAGTTAATGAAATTATTGTAAATTATAATACGTAATACAATTGTAAAAGGATAAAATTCAGTAAAAAATATTAAAATGTTTTGAGTAGTTAGTGAATTAATAAAAAATTTTTTATTCATATGGCTCAATCCTAATGATGATTATATGTTTGAAAGTGTCTGAAAAATGATGTGATGAACTACTGAGTTAATATGGGTAGTTAGAGAATTGATATTTAAATTTTTATGTACAAATTTACTTTTTGGTACTATTTGTATGTGTGTGTGTGGCCCATTTATTACATGTAATAGAAGCTTGAGAGTTAAGGTTAAAATTGTAGATTATAATGAACCTGTGATTGCGTATTTCAGATTTAATGTTTGAAATATCTTAACTTTTAGTCCTCTGAAAAGAGCAACTAAGTTGTAGGACTTGATTTAAACTTAACTCTCATCAGCTATGAAATTATTTAAATCTCTATGAAACTATTTATGTACAAATTATATTTATACATTAATCGTGATATAAAGCCTATTTTAACCTTAATGCCTTAAAGATGTAGATGAAAAATTAAGTGCCTTTTAACTACGGGACCAACCAAGTGTTGATGTTGTTTTGTGTCATAGCATTTTAATAATAAGTTTATTATAACATTCCTTTGAATGCAGAGTGTAAAATTCAAATTGTATTTTATTGCCCGTCTACTACAAATTCAAGTATGGTGCATTTTATGTGTACATCAGCACAAAAATATGAGTGGGCATTTTTACTGTGAATAAAATATAAATTATTGAATTGCTTGTTTTTTCATTTTGCCCTTATTTACACCATGTGTCTTTTCCCTTAAAACAAATTATATTTATCCAATTCCCCAGTACAGTGAGATGAAACTGAGAAAAGGTATTGCAATCATTCTACAAAATATATTAAAATAAATATCTTTTTAAAAAGATTTCAATGAGAAAGCGGAAAATAAATTTGGAAAAAAAGCTAAAAACGTAGATTTATTATTATATTAAATTAAAACTATGGCATACAACTCTGAAAAACTAATTTATTCCAAAAAATAGAATATGTTTTTTCTTAGAATATGTCAAAATCTACCAATTTCAGTCCTTTAACTTTCAAACAAAAATATTAACTATTATATTGATTCAGATATGATGGAATACAAATTTATTTAAAAATATCAAAACTATTAAGCTGGTATCTAGATGGGAGGAAGGCTGCTTTCATTAATAAATTAACATTTTTGAAGATAAGAGGCATCATTGTACCTTATGAAGGTTAAAAAATTGTAGAATAATGGTAAGCAGATCAACAGACAAGGACAAATCAATGCATTTCTCTTGGTGCTAAGGATATTAAAAATCAGGTGAAAATGAACTTTCTTACGTAGCATACTTTAGTTTACTCTGAGAAAATAAGAGCAGGTAGGTACATTGGGCAATACCAGTATTTTTTTAAAACAAAAAAATACATTTTTCCAGTAAAGGAAATAGATCTAATTCCAAAAATCGACATAAAAAGTTTCATAAAAATTTAGTTTAATTAATCGAGACAAGCCCTTTGTCTTTGTAGTACGTCTCAACTGATTCTGCCTTACTTTAAAGTGAATTCCAACAATGACTTTGAATTGTTTAAACATTCAAAAATAAAGCATTGTTTAAAATCAATGTATGGGACTGAAGTACGTCACAATTTGAAATTTGCCGTTTTTGCGCTCTTTTTAAAATAAAACTTTGAAATTAAATTAAAAAATAAATAATCATAGTAATTAAAAAAAATGTTGCTCGTATATTTCGCTCTAGGATACCTCAACCGAATTAAAAAGTAAATGCGGGAATTGCCAATTGTTCAACATGTTATTGAGAAAGAAATATAATAATTTTACTTATTTACTATGTTAAATATATTTCACATTTTTATATTGTCCTTTCAGACAATTGTCATTAAGGTAAAAAGATATTTCTACTTATTTAGCTTAAATGTCTTCAAATAAAGGGGTTCTCAGCTGATAAAACTAAAAATAATACATTAACAACACTAAGAAATGTGAATAATATTTGGATTGTGTAAGCTATTTTAAAAATTAATTGGTTACAATAGTTCTGTATTAAAAAAAGATGATGATAACAAATGTTAAATATAATCTCTTTATGGAGAATCATTTTTTCATACAAGATTTAAACTATTATGAATATTTTGGGAGGTGAAGAGGAAAACCAAAGGAGAGACCATAGGACTTGATAGCCCATTTAGGAAACGAAGATGATGCTCCTAATTGCATTCGCATCAAAAATAAAAAGGAGGATATCAAATAATATATCAAGTAAACAGGAGGCTATCAAAGAAATATGTTAGGTAGTTAACAGTTGAGTTATCTTAATTAAGGTTTAATCTAAACTTTAAGCTATAATTTCAAATAAGATAAAAGTATGAAGATAAGGGGAAGAATTCAAAAAAATAAAAATGCATTAATTATTATACTATAGCATCGTTTAAAAATAAGGAGGATTTATAAAATAAGGAGGAAAAATAAGGATTTTGGAGTTTTCAGGATATTTAATAAAAACATTTGCAAAATTTAATTTATACTAGGCTATGTTATTTTCTGAGCTATGTGTCAAGGATAAATATTTTTTAAAGTTGGGTACAATCTACTAATAAACTAGGGGGCTACCGCCCTCGGGAACGGTTGAAGCAGGTTCCCTAAGATTGCTTCGCAATCTTGCTCGATGAGCGGTTACTAATTTCGTTAGTCTAGAAAGCAGATTGGAAGGGGGCTATTCATCTCTGTTAATGAGAAAGTAATTTACATACATGTGAGGGGTGAAGCACTAATGGAATCGTCTTTTCTCCTCATCACGACCCATTGTGTGTACCTTAAATACTTTATTGGTGTCACAGATTGGTATAATGTATAATGCACTTATTGTAGCGAAAGACAGATAAAAATCACTTGTTGCTTAAACCTTTTAGACCTAGCCGCCCCAAATTTTCCAATGGATTCAATGGTAATCTCGGGCGGGTTAAGATTGATAGGGTTAAAGAGTGAATTTTTTACTCCGCAATTTAATAAAAAATAAGCGTTTTTACTCTTTAGTTGATTATTGATCGTATTAAGATTCAATCCTCACTTTGTAAACAAATTGATTGTTGCCAACAGAGGAAAAGAAATACAGCGAAATCTGGGCGTTACGTAAGAGAATTATAGGTATACATAGAAGATACTTATACAATCATGAGAGATTAAATAAATCATTTAATGAAATGCTACTAAAGCTGAGTTTTTTACAATCTTTAATATTACTCATAAAATGACCTTCAGAACTTTTTTCTCAAAGAATCTTCGTTAATAAATAAATGATGAAGACCATGAAAGAAAGATTAGAAGTCATTTTTCAAAACTACCCTTGGTTAAACCTGGAGACAAAATATCCACATTCAAACCTTGAGCTGACATCAAAACCAACATTATCTCCTGACTCCGAAATTAAGTATTTATCTCCCAGATGACAGCTACCGAAAAATTGATGGATCAGGTCGCATTGAATTTGCATCGCGAACGAAATGGAAAAGGATTACCTGCTGATATATTTAAATGAAAAAAAAATTAAAAACTTATTCGTGTTTTCCTGCTGGCCCTCACTTTCGCATTCATCCGACGAGTTCTTCCATCCCTCCCCCCTGCCGATAAAGCCAGAAGAAAAACGACAGTCCCACTAACATTCAGCTCGAAGCACTATTTTCTCTCGCCGCGTCGGTTGCATTTGCATAACCAGTCGTAGCCCGTGGCAGTGAAGTGGCCGGTGTTGGAGAAACGGCCGTGATGCGGCGGCTGTATCACGCGGTTTCCTCTGCCGAGACTCGGGATGTGGGGATTTCGCTTGCTAACCTTGTTTCCGATTAAGGTCGCTGGGATAGGATGGCGTTGCTTTGAAGAGGAAAGTTGTCATTTTGTGGGTGTTTTTTTCTTTTTAAATAACTGGCGAGTAAAAGATTAGTTTCCTGTCTCTTGAGGGCTTTTTGGGTGCAGCTTTACTCGAATCATTCCTTTTTTTAAAGGTTTGAACACCAATAGACATTAGGAATGCTCTAAAGATTGGATTCATTCGTCATTTTGCATTCATTTATAGTCCGTGTAAATAAAAGTGGCGGCTCGTTGCCATAGCAATGCAATAGAAATACATTGGGAAATGACTAGTAGTGGGTTGCCAATTTACACCGATTATAAATAGGGGGAAGTGTTTTAAGATGTGCTTGTCCATAAGTGTGTGATAGATTTGTAAACATTTCTTCTATCACTATTGAAAGTTAGACTTTTTTTTGAGTAAAAAAGTCATATAAAATTTGTAAAAAACTGAACTGAGAAGATAAAATAACACTCTTAAAAGTTTAGTGATAATTAATTTCAAAACTTTAGACCAGTTAATTTTTTCAATTCATTAAAGCAGAATGATAACACAGGTGTTAATCAGGTTTTAGAATAACGATATTTAAGGAGTCTGTTGATCTAATCACTTGAGTCAGACAACCTATTAAAATACACAAAGCCCTTGAATTCCAAAATCCTAGTAAACGAATATTGCAATTTGTGAAGAAAATAAACCTGAATATGTTTGTTAGAAGGCTATGAATTGTAGGAAAAAGTGATATCTACATATTTTAGAAGTTAAGTTTCAAAAGAAATAAAGAATGAAGACGGATTGAGACAAACCAAGTTAAATAAGGAATATGATTTTCTACCCGTTTAAATCAACGAATGTAGAAAAGGGAGACATAAAAGTATATCTTTAAATAAATTTAGATAAGCATTATGACTATCATGTATATGTTAAGGGCAATGTGATAATCATGCCCGAAGTGGAGGAGGACTATGTGATAAATTCAATGGCATTTATCAATGAAATTTATCACTTTGCCCGTAACATGTATATGAAATTATATACTTTAACAAAAAACAGTAAAAAGAAAATCTTAAGTCGATATACTTTAAAATTTATTTTAGACTAGGTTTGTTAAGTTACATGAAAAACTTAGCTTGAATAAAGAAGTATCGAATAAGTGAAGCTGTGAAGTTATGCCAGAAGCCAGTAATTTGCATACTCCAACTAACTAAGTCAATTAAATCTTCAACTTTTCCAAAGCACGGATCGCTTGGATCGAAGAAATACCTTGAGCGAAAGATACGCAAGTGGGAGCTCGACACAATTGACCTCAGAGAAACACCATTTACAACAAAACAATTCTAAAACACTGACGTGTTCGCACTATCCGCAGCAAGTGTCCCGCTGCTCCATACAATGAAGCGATACATCAAAATCACTGCTTCAAAATTCTGGATCAATAAGCGCTGACTCTGGCAAATGGTCATGCTGCTACGACGTTGGAAAAGAAATCATGTTACGTTTTCTAGAAGGTGTAGAGCTGGATGGTATAAGAAAGAGATAATAAAAAAAGGAAAGACGGAGAAGGGAGAGAGCAACCTGTTCTTTTTCATCTTCGCTCAGAACAGACCTCTCTTTGTTTTTTTACTGCTCCAAGCAGCAAAATAAATACCAAGTTAAAAAGTTCAGAAACTTTTCTTTTAAAAAGCTGCGGATTCCACATCTGTAGACAAGGCAGTTATTACGGGTAGAGTAATACATACAAGTAGAGTTAAGAGTTTCGCATAAAATAATGATTGATTATAATATATTTCTTTTAATGGCATAAAGTAATTAAAGGACTTTTATTTGTATGAATTTTACAAAGTAACAAAGTCTGTATTTTATTGTATCTCTCTTATAAGTAGGTGTCTTCCTTATAATTTGGCATAATATAATAATCGTCTTTGAATGGTACATGGATACTTTTAAGGATCAACATCACTCTTCTAAGTATATTATTTTTACTCATTCATTTTAATTTTCTTTGCAACAAATTATTTTATATAATCAATGGTTGAATTATATTTTTATTTATCAGCTTAAGGGAGACTAGGGATACTTAATCCCTAATTCAGTTTTTTAATTTTTTTGTCTTTTGCAAATTATCAGATTTCAGAAATGTTTGACATGAACAAACAATGGTATGCTATTCCTCTCACCTAAAAAATTTTTTTGTTGGAAATTAATCAAATAATTTTTTAAATTAAAAAAATCATGTCGGGATACTTGATACCATTCAGAAATTACATTAGATATTCATTATTTCAGCAGTGTACCTTTAAATATTGTTTACTTAATAATATTTATAAAAAATAAAAAAATAAATCAGATTTTTTCTTAGGTTTTATTTTTTCTATATTGCTATTTATTGTTATATTTTTTTTACAAAGTTGTTTAAAATTATACGTCACTAGCTGTTATACCCGGCCTTGCAAGGGTGGGGTGTTTAAATTTATTTTTTAAAAGTTTTCTTAAAATACATTTATAATTTTGTAAATTAGCAATATTACAAATCATCCCGGTATCCCAGGCACCTCTTTCCTATCCCGGTGTTCCCGGTAATTTTTCCTATCCCGGTGTTCTTGTCACTTTTTACAATCCCGATGTTCCTGATAATGTTAAATATCTTGGTGCCTTTATAAAATAACAAATTTGAAACTGTAATAAAAAGTTTAGTAAATGGAAAAGTCTAGTGATCTGTCTCATTTGAAACAATGTTTTATTTTTTACTCGTTTTCCATGAAAAAAATTATACATTTCAGGAAATATATTTATTTCAAAGGGAAAAATCTTGAAATGGAGGAAATGTCCACGCCTTCGGTGTGGTCTAAAAGGAGATGCGGAACACACATACATACATACACACACAGTCACAAACGTTTTTAGAGATTAATAAAATTGCCTAGCAGAAAAATAGGAAAAAAGAATGAAGAACTGATTTCTCTTTATAAATTATAGCCTATGTCCTATTCTGATGTATAAGCTACATTATTGTAAAATTTTATTAAAATCCATTAAGTAGTTTTTGCGTGAAAGAGTAACAAACATACAGACAAACATTCACAATTATAATAGTATTAGGATATTGTTATCAATATAAAAACATAAAAATAAATAGCATTTTTGTTTTGAAATAAGCTTTGCAATGTGTAAAAAAATTCTGGTTAGTTTTACAAACGTGTTATGATGTTTTTGATCAGTCTTTTACTCTCTGATACTGTTGCAACACACACACTATATATATTTTATAAATAAAATTAAATTTTTTTTTCCTAAATTAGTAGTTCTACTGAGAAAGCTAAAATTAAAACAAATAATGCAAAAAAATTATAATCATAACTACAAAAATAACGTCATTTACTTCTTAATATGCAATGACAAAATTGATTAATAGTTGTAAAACTTTAATTTATTGAAAATAAAAGTGAAGGGGTGTGTTGACCAGAATACTTGGATAAAAGAATATAAAGCCAAGCAAAAAGTTTTCAAAACCTAAAAAAGTAAATGCAAACATTGCAATTACACAATATTATACCTATTTAACATTTTCACTGCAATTATCTATTAATTAATAAAAAAAACAAAAGGTATCTTGCAATGGGATACTTGATCCCTGGGATCATGTATCCCTCGAAAGAAAGTATTTTGGTGTGATATCCCAGATATGGATATTTATACAAAACATCCATTTTGAATAATAAAGCATCGAAGGTTGTTCACTGAACAAATTACTCAATTATTAAAAATCGTCTATACTTCAAAATTTACACTAAATTAAATTTTCTAAGTTGCATAGAACAGTTATTGCAAACATTAATATACTTGCCTTTTGAAAAGTTTTCCTTTCTACATTTAGACAATTATTTCTTGAGCTAAAACAAAAAGACTAAAA
Source organism: Tetragnatha versicolor (assembly GCA_024610705.1). Taxonomy (NCBI): domain Eukaryota; kingdom Metazoa; phylum Arthropoda; class Arachnida; order Araneae; family Tetragnathidae; genus Tetragnatha; species Tetragnatha versicolor. The sequence goes on along the minus strand of JANDEH010000002.1, from coordinate 20,712,004 downwards.
AAGGTTTGAGGAAAAGTTTTGCTAGATTTTATGTAGTACAACTTTAAAATTGTTGCTAGGTATCAAAGCTCTTCTAATTGATTTTGGTATATTTTTGGTGAAAGGATCAAGTATCTCCAATCTCCTCTACACCAACTTAAAAAACAGAGAGAAAGAGAGATAAAAAAGTAAATAAACACACAAAAAACTTAATAAAAAAGAACTTTGAATTGTGACTTTTCCAAAACTGAAACAAAATATTAAGTACCTATGTATATCAAATTATTTAGAAATGTTAAGAAGAATCTTGGATTGGGAATATCCTTGAAGATTCTTATTCAGACCCCTCTTCTCCTACAAGACTTTTAAGTTCCTTTTCAAATATAACTTAAATATTTTTTTTCTTACAACATGATGAATTTACACACAATTAATTTCAATAAAACAAGGTGTAAAAAAAGCCCAATATTTGAAAGAAAACATTTTAAAATGGCACAGTTGAAAAGAACTCACACTGCGCGACTCCATTTTTTAAAATCTATTCAAACATCTACCACGAAATAAAATCAAAAGTGAAACCAAACGAGTTGAGTTGTACCACAGCTTCCATTTATCAACCAGATCTCACGGGCCAGTGCATGATCGCCGTGACACAGGGCTCGACCCAAGACATGCAAATGAGCCACGTACGAGCAAAATTTAATTACCTGAGGAGGACATCTCTTAGATATACCTTTCTTTTTCTTTCTTTCTAACTTTCTTTGCCCAACCTGTTTCGTGAGATTGTTTGGGTCGTTGTTGTTGTTGCCCGGGTGGTTTTCGAGCCCCGGAGTCGTTCGTTTGGGGCGGAGAGCCAGTCCCCGTCATTTTTTGAGGGTGGGGGATGGAAAAGAAGTTGGCTGCTTATTGAAAAGGACGGGGCTGTTTACATATTGATATTGTGTTGGTGGTGTTTCCTGAAATGATTCTGGATTGAATATTATCTTTTTTAATAATAATGTGTGTAGTAGGGAATTTACAATATGTTTTTCCTTTGTCTTTCGTTTTTTATATATATTCTCATACTTACAAATTCATCCCATCTTATAATAAAAGTACTAAAGAAATTCCATTGATTTGAAAATTGTTTAATGATAGATAACGTATTTTTAAAACTAAAATATTTCCGAATTATCTAAGTGTCAAAGAAATAGCAGAAAGGTAAGTATTTTTATCAGTATTTTACGAACAGTATAATATTTGATTAACGTAATGGATAGTCAGTGATATTGCCAGTCGTGCTTTCCTTGTTTATTTGTGACGAACCCAAATATTTAAACAAATAGTGATTTAAGTGGCTTTATAACGGTGTATAAATTCTACGCTTGTTTAACTCAAAACGTTCAAATGCTTAGAAAAAAATTTAACTTGAAATGAGTAAAATTTATAAGTTATTTTAATAACGCGAGTCACACAACTACACTTGTTGTTTACAATATTTGGAATGTCCTAATAATCTTTTTATTAAGCATCAAATATTAAAACTATAAAGCTATCCAGTTAGTTTAGAAATATAAAGCAGTATATTTAGTGGTAATTTAATCACTTTGTTTTGGTTTTCACTAAATGTTACTTGCAGTAAGTACTTAATATAGTAAATAAACTAAGGAAGCTACGAATATAAAATGTTTAAAATTTAAATGAAATTTGCATTTTAAACCACACCTATGTAAATTTGTATACCAACCAAAGGCGTTTCAAGGTTATATTAAAGTATTTTTATCCTCTCAACAATGTAAAGGAAATCTATAAACACCTATTCTGAACTTAATATAATAACCTCTTTGCTAAAATACTTCAGAAAAAAGGTATCAGTGAAACACATGTCCCATTCATACTTCCAATTCACCTTAAAATAGTTTCATTAGAATAGTAATTTTGAAGCGTTATAAAACGTCACATTTTTAAAATGAAATGGTATCCTGGTCGTAGAGAAAAAAAGAAGTGTTTGAGTAATTATTTGCTAGTATTAATTTTAAATTTCAAGAAACATTTCTTTTATTTATAAAAAAATTAATTATTTCTTTGTCCAAATAAGTATATTACATAAAAACTTAATATTCTACCTGATAAATTTTCTATATGGTAACGCACTGATTTGGTATGAAAACCACTATACCACCCCTCAGCTTAACATTGCCGCACCCCCCGCGACTTTCCAACCTTCTTTCTTTTTTACCTGTTCTATCCACTGTCTCATTCCATCAGAAATTGTAAATCAATGTCTAGGAGTAAGGCAAAAATGTCTTTTTCACGTCTTTCGAGTTTTTTGCTTTAAATCATTCACCCATTTATTCTTATTGATTTTGCCCTCCCCTAGAAGATTAAGTGGATGTTATAAGTTTGTCTTCTTCTGTTAAAACATCACCTTATCCATCATGAAGTGATTCATAACGCATATTTTGGGTAGGTACGAGATATACGTTCAATGGATATTTTTCTAATTTTAATGAGATTTTAAAATCACGCATTACGATAAACGTTTTTTAAGCACGGATCATTAGTTCCTATTTAAATGGACAATTTATTAGATGAAAATATTTAGGTCTGGATCAATCCTAAAAACTCTAGGTGTATTTTATCTTGGTTTGGGCATTATTAATACATGATAATAAATGCATTGGGATAAACCATCAGTAATCAAAAAATCAAACCTTTCAGGTAATTAACACACATGAAGTATCCAATTTAATATTTGAAAAATACAAAAAATTTTAATAGAATTATTAAACTCATAGAAAATAGATATAAATTTGTATATTAAAAATAAATAGATGATTCCAATAGTAACACGAAAATATTAAAATATAGATTCTTGCAAGTAATAATCCCAATAGTATGAAATCCCTAATTTAGATTTCGATGACTAAATCAAGTCTGACAACATATTTTTCTGCAAGTAATCTTTGAAAAAATTTTCATTATGAATTTTTCCAATAGATTTACTTATAATTAAATGGATACAATAATGGTTTATAAAATAAGCGATATTGGTTTTCAAAAAAACACCATAGTAATAAGAACTAATAACATAATAACAATAAAAACTAATATTTTTAATCTCTGGAGAACAGTTTTCCAGCTGTTGCTTAATTTATTCTGCAGTACTATTTAAGATTGGGTTCAATAATTTCAATTTTCAATGCTGAGTGTATAAAACGGTTTTGAAGCAAAAAGGTACATATTTAAACAAAACATGTTTCTTGAATTCACCCCCCAAAAAAAGCCTTATATCTAAATTAGAAGAGAAGGTTATTTCAACCAAGAATCCTTAAGAAAACTCAATATCAAAATTATTGTAATATAAAAAAATAATATCGAAACCAATAAATATGGGTTGTCCCATAAGTTCTGTTACTTTTTACGAAGTTTTGTGTTTGAAATTTTTTTATGAGAAACTGGTTATAGGTAGAGATTTCAAACAAAGGGGATTTTGATCTATGTATATTTATGAACATAATGTGTGATTTTGGTAGTTATCGTAATATTATTTCTCTTCAAAATGGCGGTTTGAAAAAAAGACCACAAACGACGATTTTCGCGTGATTTTTTTCTTTTGTTTAAAAAACTAGGAAGAACGCATAATTCATGGCTAAAAAACGTTTTACAGTATATTTGAAGTGTTTCGATTAATATGTCATAGTTTCAAGATGATACGATAAGTTTAAGTTAGGAAATTTTGGCTTTAAAACTTCATATATCGGTAATTTCACGTGTTTTTTAAAGCAAGCCTATTGTTTTTCTAAGCAGCTGGTATGAAGCAAATAAAAGGCAGATGTTTTTTAAACCATAATGCTTGTTTAAACGGTTTAAACATGGAAAGATTCCTTTCATAATATAGATGAATAGATTTATTTCTAAATTCCAATGAGTTGCTTTTATTGTAGTGTTTTCGTATGAAGCAAATAATTGCTTAGTTCGCATAGCGTGTATAAATTCAGCTAAGTGTAATTCTGATAAGCTAAAACGTTGCTCGCTTGAATTGGGCGTACTGCTTTCTGACAAAAGTGCAGAGATAATTTAATTAACTGCATTATTTGAATACTTGGGTCTATCTGTCAGCTTTTTTATTGATTTTGATGGTTTTTTGTGAAAATTTCTTTGAAATTGACTAACATTACTGAGATAAGTTTTTTGCAATAGATGTTATGTTTGAGACCGAAATTTACTAAGTTAAACTTATGGAATTATCTTGAAACTATGACATCTTAATATAAACATTTCAAGTATACAGTATAACTTTTTTTAGCCATGAATTATGCGTTCTTCCTAGTTTTTTAAACAAAAGAAAAAAATCACGCGAAAATCGCCGTTTGCGGTCTTTTTTTCAAACCGCCATTTTGAAAAGAAATAATATCACGAGAACTGCCAAAATCACACATTATGTCCATAAATATACATAGATCAAAATCCCCTTTGTTTGAAATCTCCACCTATTACCAGTTTTTCATAAAAAATTTTCAAACACGAAACTTCGTAAAAAGTAACAGAACTTATGGGACCACCCAATACTATCTAATATTTCCAACGATTAAAAACTCTCCAGAACCTTTAAAATGCGATGTGTACCAGTCACAAAAATTAAAACAACTCAGTCTCAACGGTTCCATTCCTCATCGGCATTGCTTTTCATATTTTTCAGACTCAACCCAAGAGATTATCAGCCAACAAACATTTCCACCTCCGAGGAAGAAGCGGATGACAATAACTCTTCTCTTCATCTCGTGAGTGGGCGGAGAGACCCCTCAACTCCTCCAGAAATCCGAGACGTCAAGTGCAGTGCAGAAAAGCCGCGACCCCGGATGAAGCAGTCTTGCTCCCGCATGACCTTGACTTCTCCCCACATCAGGTTGGGGGACTTAATGATCCCCCAGACGATTTTTTATGCACCCCAGGGGCGTTCGGATCAGTTCAGTTCCGCCCTGTCCGTTGGGGTGTGAGGGCGCATTTACATGTCTAGACATGAAAAAGTTGCGGATTAGAGGGGAGGGGGCTTTTTCATAGACTAGGGTATCGTAAAACGTTTTATTTGTTGAGGGAGATACTTAAACAGTTGATTCTTATGCATATTCTTCAAAAGAATATTCATGTAATAGTAGATCGGTGTAAAGTTAATGTGCTCAGCTTATTCCTAGGAGAAAATTGAAAATTACACACTGCAAATGCGTGCAACACACAATTTTGTGACTCTATTAGTATACACACAATAATAAACACTCACAATCAAAATAGTTTTAATTGTGCTGCGAGTGAATTGGGATTATGTTTCTATTAGTGTTGGGCAAAATTTATTCTTTTAGGTATTGAATACCTAGATCAGGGATGGCGAACCTTTTTCGATCAGTGTGCCATTTATATTACGGTTTATGATTTTCAGGTGTCAAGTGTGCCACTTGTTATTTTTTTAATAAATTATCTTTAAACCCTTGGAAAATGAAATCCTCCTTTGAGGGTCGATAGTTTAGAACAGGAGTTTCTAACTTAAAGTGCTCAAGTGGTGAGTGGTGGGCCGTAAAGTCTGTGTTTATAGAAATTTATTTCGGGAGGGGCCAAAAATTATTCCTCAGTCCCTCCCATGCATCTTTAATAGGTTTAATGCAGAGTTTTAATACATTTTTGGTAGAATTTGCATTTTTTAGAATTAAATCTAAGAAAAAATATTAATAATTCCAAGTAAAGGGGGTCTGGGGGTCCTACCCAGATAATTTTTGGAAATTTGACCCTAAAATCAGGGTTTTGAACAAGTTTTTGGTGCATCTAAGTCCGAATTTCGGACATTTTTAGGTAGGATTTTGATTTTCATGAGTATTATAAAAAATTTTGAAGTAGAAAAGGGGGTTTGGGGGCACACTCCCCCAAAAAATATTTCAAAATTTTACCCGAAGAAATTTGGTTTTAACTTGTTTTGGTATACCTTGTCCGAATTTCGGAGGGGGGCAGGGCCCTTTCGTCTCCCCTTATATGCCCCCTTTTGCGTAAAGTAATCAGGCTCCTTTTGCATCCATGATTTTGTTTTCTAACGGCTAATGTCAGTTTCCTTACGTAATTATTATAAGGGCGGTTGGGATTTGCTTACCTTGCTGACAAAAGGGGAGGAGGAAGTCCAAAATGACCAAGAAAATGTTGTTACGTAATATTTGAACGCCCCAACGGCACCTACGAGGTGAGTGGGGGGTTCGGGGGTCCTCCCCCGAAAATGTTTTGAATTTCAGCTAGCTAAAAAGTGTTCTGAATCTGGTTTTGGGGATCTGGTTTAGTACTAAAGTTTTTTTGTGTCATTTTTAGTGAATGTCGCGTGCCACCGAAATACCGGTCGCGTGCCACCCAGTGGCACGCGTGCAGTAGGTTCGCCATACCTGACCTAGATATACAAACTTTTAGGTATCGAGTATTTTAAGGTATCGAATACTTTTTATAACTCTTTTTAAATTAAGTACAAATATGGTTTTTAAAAATTCGATAATTTTACTTGCGAACTGAAAGTACCTACAATTCTCAAAGGATACACACACATGAACCACTCTTGCGCTAGGGGCAATCTATAAAAAAACTAAAAATTAATGAAGGGGAATTTAAAAATACAAAAAACCCAAGGCTAGTAATAATTTTTGAAAAATTAATCACAAACCGCCGCAGGTTTTTTTCGATACTACAAGTACTGGTATCGAAAAAAGCATCGCTAGAAAGTTCGATACGAAAAGTACTCGTATCGAAAAAAGCATCGATACCATATGATGAGCGATATCTCTGGCGATGCACCTTAAAAATCGATACTTTTTGTGAAGAGGGAAGTGGGACATACGTGACTCAGAGCAGAAATAGAGTTTTTGAGCTGCAAAATGAGAGCAGGCTGCGTTAAATCAACAGCGATATTAATAAGATAATTTCATCAAAATTTTTTTTAAAGAATTTGTGTTATAAAGTATCCATACTTTTAGGTATCGAATACTTAAGTACTTACTTATTAATAATACGTATCAATACCTTCCCATTACTGGTTTCGATTGTGTTGTACGAGAAAAAGTTTGAGTCGTAAAAGGGTTGTTAAAAATTGCAGAGTTGACACATAGAAGTATACTCTTACAGTGTTCCGATCCAAATTTAAAAACATTACATGTTTTACAACATTATTTTTAGAGTTCATTTCTGAATAGAAAAGATTTTTAACCATTTTCAAACATATTCAGAACATATAACACAAAATGAGGACACAAAAAAAGTAGCGTTCTTTGTTTACTGGTGTTTAATATAAAAAATTGGTTTTTGTGTGAAGCATCTGTACTTGAAACACATCATTGGAAAAAATACTTAATTATTTGAAAAGGAGCTTTTATAGAATTCTATAACTTAATTGTGAGGAATTTAAATATATTATTGTAAATACTAGTTTATATTGAATTTATTTTTCTTTTTCAATTTCAAGTTTTGACAAAATATCTAGAACACAAATTGATTTCTCAATAAAGATCCTTTCTACAGGAATGTCATCAACTTCAAATTTTTCTTATTGTAATATTTCTTGTTTTTATTAACATTTAATTTTTTATTTTTATTTGTAAGTCTTATTTAAAACAATATGCTTTTACTATGACTTAATTTTAGGATTTAATCATAACTCAATGTATAATTTTAAGTAAGGTTTTTGATAATATTAGTATGGAATATGTATCTTCATAAACTTTTCTTTGTAACAGGAAATAGTTTGATATATTTTCTAGGCAGTATTTAAATGTTTGCTGCTTTATAAATTAAAAAATAGTTTTTCTTTTAAATATGTTATCTCTGATATATTTATTTCACGTAACTTAAAAACATTTATTCTGAACTTATAGAAAATTGAACACTAATTGAACTAATTCTAATAACACTAATTGAACTAACTAATTGAACACATTCTTCAACTTCGAAATGAAACTTAAAAACATTTAAAAACTGAATATTTAAATCTAAAGACGTTCAATATGAGCATATTATACTATATAGTTTTTATTCAAAAATAATAACCAGTTGAAAAGGAATGCTTTAACAGTATTTAAAATGCGGAAATTACTGTTTATTAAATTAAAAATAATTAAGAAGAAAAACACTGTAAAAAGTTAAAAAATAATACGAAAATACTAGCAGTAAGACAATGAGGAAGTTGCATGATTTTTTAAAAATTTTTTAATCGATTCTTCTTGCAAAAATAAGCAACTACCCAAAATTTGAGGCCGATCGAGAAGTTTTTTTGATTGCCAAAAAAATTAACAAAAATCCCCTTTTTAAAAGCGCGAGAAAACGCCAAGAGTTTGGGATGTGACGTCATAATACGATAAGCATTGTTGGAAAGCAACGGAGTTGATGGTATGATTGTTGATGTCATCGTACGATTTAAACAATAAACGTTTTCAGTCACGCGTTTTTTTTTCTCGACTTTTAAATTAAAATATTTAATTACCTGTACATTTAAAAAAAAAATTGACTAGATTTTGCCATACAAAAAACCATACGGAACACTTGTTTGTTTTAGAAAATCTGACAAATGCAACTTCCTTATTGTCGATAAATCTGATTTAAATATTGATTAAGAAAAGCACATAAGATAACTTTAAAAAATATATAATTTCTAAAATAGGCGAAGAACGGACTAATGTGAGTGAATCCCCACTATGACGCAAGTCATATGAAACTATCTTGATAATAAAAGGTGTGCAATTGTATCTTCCCAACTAAGGATATTTCTATGGCTAAAGGAAAAATGTTCTAACTTTATTCAAACTAAATTACGATTATCTTATGTTAAAGTTATACTTAGATTTTATAAATTTTATTTTCAGAACTATAGGGATTCATGATATTTGATAGGTTTATTCTAAATTAATGTTTTAACTAATTTAAAGTATTTAATATTCTGATTTTTACAATGGATTTCATTCAACTGTTACTATTTTTTATGTGTAAAATTCAGTTAATTGGTGTAAATAAATTACGAATCTTTTTACCGTTGTTTTCCAAAATTCCTATTTTCTCAAACAAATTCAAATCAATTGAAAAAAAATCATTTATGACACAAAAAATATCGTAAAAATTTTTTGATGTCACATTACGTAGTTCATTATCTAAATACATCCTGATTTGAAGTGTTACACGTAAATTGTAATGATAAGATGATAATTTTCCCACCTTGTTCTAATTTTATATCACAATGCTACTTTTCTAATCAGTTTTTGAATTCTATAATCGAACTTTTAAAAAACCAACTCACATATATATTAAAAAAAATTATGAAAATCTAATTATCGATTCATTAGTTATTAAATACTACGTCTAAGGAAAAATTGAATCGTTAGTTTGAAGAAGGGAATAAGTCTAAAAACCAAGTTTTGAGAAAATCGAAAAAAACTGAAAAGCAGTGTTATTCTTAGGATTTTTTTGGAGGAGTAAAAATACTCCTCGACTTTTTTAGGAGGCTTGAAATTCATTTATGAGGAGTGAAATACGGAAATACCATCCATAAACTATATATAAAGATACATAAAAAATGAGGGATATAAAAATGAGGATGCTGTTTTGTTTTTTAACAATTATAGCATATGTTAATATAAGTAGAAAATATTAAACATTATAAATAAAATTTATTTTACAATAAGCATTATAAATAAAATATTTATTTATTACAAATTTGAGTAGAAAAATTTTTTGATTTCGGTGGGGTGCCCATTTTTTAAGCAAAACGTTTATTAAAAATTTAAAGCGTGAAAAGACGCCTGGCTACTTTTTAAAAGCGTATTTCCCATCTTCAATGCGTGAAATACGTTCTCAGAGGCGTTAAAATTATCACTGTGTATAAGTAATAGAATTTTCATTGTATAATCACCAAATTTTTACCGAAGTTCACAACCCTATTTAGAAAACAGAGCAACCATCAAAACAAATATAAGTATATTCAAAAATATTTTGCAGTCAAAATAAGTTGATGGACTTATTCCCTTCTTCAACCTTATGAAATTTTTCTGATGAAAAAATCTTAAAAAACTCTTAAATTCACATTTAAATTATATTTCCTTAGTTTAAACCACAAAAGGGTGAAATAAAAGGAATAAGACAAATAAAATTCAAAATTATAGTGAAACTGAGTTATTAGAGCAGTATCAATGGAGTGAGTGAATATGAATGGAGTTAAACATTCAATACATAAAAAAAGTTTGAAAAAATTTTAAATTAAAAGAAAATTTCATTTTAACTTCGTTTACAGCTCAAAGAATAGGAAAAGAAAGACAAATTAACTTTAACTCCAAATTAACTTGAAAAATACAATAAATGGACATAGATTTCACAACTTCAAAAGGCGATATCTCCCTATAGGGATTAGTTATTTTTCCCCTCTTTTCCCCCATGTGTAGAGCAAAGCTTGGAGATTGTTTTGAGCACAAAAAGTCAATTTGTCATTTTTAGGATTTATTCTATTCTTCAAACTGACGATTCAATTAGACTACTGATGGTATACTTAGGACCAGAAAAATTTTGATGGGAATTTAATGCTTCATTTTGTTTTGCATATAATTAAAAATTAATAAAAAACCTTATTTAAATCATATTTTGGAAAATACAATCTTGAAAGTTATTTTTCAATTCAAAACCTCTAAGACGAAAATAACAGATACTGAAGATAATCTACCCGCGACTTCTTCATTCTTGTCAACGTGTCAGAATAAGATCGTGAATTGTGCGTATCTACTTTCTTATTTCTTTTCAAGTTTTCTATTTTTTTCCATTTGCCCTTTCCATCTCAATGTAAGACGATACCCATGAATGGTGTGATCCCGAATGCCTTTGAATAATTGGGATTTGCTAAGAACCTTGACCCTTAACGTATCGAGTTACGAAGCTTGTGTTACAAAAACGCAGTAAAGATTTGAATATCATAAAATGTTTCAACGAGTGTAAAAATTCTACGTATGGCATCGTTAAAAACTGTTTATAGTTTTATCGAGCAGATAATTGGATGATTTTTCTTCAGATAGATGACTGAAATGATGTTATGAAGATTTACAGAATAAAGTGCGCGTCAATGATCTATTTTCTGTTAGTTTCAGAATTTGAAAATACTTTTATATCCTAACTTTGAATTCACATTGTATTGTAAAATTTAAAGAAAGTTTTTTAACACATATAAATAAATACCGCCAAGCTCTTTTGGACACCGAAACTCATAAATTAAAATGTTCAGTTATATTAATAACTATTTAGTTACATTAGTAAATACCATAAAAATTTGTCGATATTTGAATATATGGCGTTCAAAACAGCTTGGCGATATCAAGCGGAACCGTTAACGGAATTCAACCACCAAATCTTCAAAACAGTTAAAAAATAAAAAAGTATTTTTATTTGGATATTAAATTTTAATTAAAAATAATTATTACACGTCTTTTAAACACAAAATTTCATATTTCCCGGGTAACTACATTAGTCACTCTTTTTTACCTTTAGTTATCTTTTATAATTTAAATTAACGTATTGAGTATATTTTGTACCTGAAAACATTTGGAATAGGAGAAATAAAGGTTCAAATCCGTTAACGTTCCCGCTAAAAATCACCAAGCTCTTTTAAACGCTATGTATTCAAATATAGACCATTTTTCCCGATTTTTATTGATAAAACTGAGCAATTATTCATCTAACTAATCATTTTAATCCATGGATTTAAAATTATTTAGCAATATTTCTATTTTTTGGTGTGCATAGAGCATAGCGGTTTTTAGCCGGAACGTTAACGGAATTGAACCGAAATAAATTGTAACAAACACTTTATCAGCGCAAGAAAAGGTTATAAAAACTTACCAGTGTTTTTTATATTATGGAAATTCTATCAAATCGATCGTTGAAATCAATAATCGTTTGATAGAAATAACTACTGTATTTTTACTATATAATATTCATAAATAATTATCCCCTTATAGATAATATATTATCAAAACAAGATTGATTAAGGGAACGAGATTATAAGTAAGCAAATTTTAATTTTAAAATGCCAAAGTTGAAGTATCTTTTCTTTAAACTTTCAATTACTATTTATTTGATTCATTAAAAATGCATGCACTTTTTACTATTACAATCGGTAAATATGTTTTGAATAATTGTTTTAATTATATTAAATGAAAATTAACATGAAAGAGGAATCTTATTTCCGGTTCGAACTATAGAAATGGAATTGATTTTTGGACTTATAACGTCACAAAGTTGGCACTGTATATTTGCACGGCTATTTTTCAACTAAACTCTACTATAACTTCCACGGCTAGGCGTACCATTGGTTCCATCACTAAGCGCCGAGACTGCTACGTCATCACGAGACCTACAGCGCATGCGCCACTGGCCGTTTTGGCCGTCCAAATATACACTTCGCACAAAAAGTTTAAATCTAAAAATATTTTTGAAAATTTAGGATTTGGCAACCTGCCAAACTTGACAGTTGTTCTTTTTAGATATTTGTTTTAGAATAATATAAATTAATTTTTAAAATCTATAACTTTTAATGAAATCGATTGGAATCTTGAAAGGTATTGTGATATATTTGGAATTAATCCTGATGTTATTTTTATGTCTTCACATTCCTTTAAAATGTAAAGCATTTCCATAAATTTACATTATCGTAACCTTTCGTTTTCGGCTTCTTGTTGATAAATTTGTTTTTAAACTGCGTGCTGACATTTTTTAAACATTTAGATGCTAACTACTTATTATTCTTTAAAAAATATTGCTATTTTAATATGCATTTAAATATAAATTACATTCGATAACTTCCTTGAATTAAAAGATATTACCCCCAAATATCCTTAGAAATTCCATTCTTTCACCAAAAACATAATTTTATTTGGAATTTGAATTTTACATCAGTTTAGGATTAATTTTATGGTAGGTAACTTTTGAAAGTGCATGTGTACATGTTCACGTTTAGGCTAAGCGCGCACTAGAGACTTCTGTCGCCAGAGACTAAAACACTAGGTCACTCGAGAGCTATGTATTTCAATGGTGAGATTCTTGGCAATGAGCCAAGTGTCTCGTCGCCTGTGCGCGCGCTCTAGCTTCTTGCAATAGCCAGGGAGATAATTTTGTCTCTGTCGCCGTGACAAAACTCTCTAGTGCGCGCTTAGCCTTAGAGTCTTTATTTATAGTTTTTAAAAAAATTATTGTTTAAAGTTTTGAAACTTATTTTCACGAACAATATTAGTAAGTAGATACATTATAACTAGAATCTTCTGCTTATAAATTCTTATAATTTTTATATATTAAAGTGTAAAACACTTAGATGTTAGTGACACATTTGAATTACAACCAAAAAACAAAATTTAACATTGTAATGAACTGCTTTAAGGTAGTTTGTGATTCTTACAAACAACAGCCTCCTGCTGAAGACACGAATAAGGAGACATTACGTAAGGTCATGTAACCTTTCGTCATGTAACCTTATGTAGGCCGAGAACTTCTCATCAGTCGGTCGGCAATTTGCACATAAGCTGTTAACCTGAGGACACTCTTATTATCGCTTTACTCTTGGTATGTTCAGTTGCTGGGTTCTAATGTAGTTTTGTCTGTGCTTGGATCAATTCTCATAAAAGAAATCCTTTATGTTTCTGACACTTTTGTAAAGGGCTTTGGATACGATCCTCTTTTTTTAATATACAACTTAATATTTTGCAATGAGTTTTATTCTAAAAGGATTTTAGTTTTATGCATATTTCAACCTATCTATACCCAACCCAAAAGAGGGATCTATCTATATATCTATCTATACCAACCTACCCAAAAGAGGGAAAATTGTCTTTATCAATTAATCTAGCAATTTATCTTTAGAGCAATAATAAAAATAATAATAATAATAATAATAATAATAATAATAATAATAATAATAATAATAATAATAATAATAATAATAATAATAATAATAATAATAATAATAATAATAATAATAATAATAATAATAATAATAATAATAATAATAATAATAATAATAATAATAATAATAATAATAATAATAATAATAATAATAATAATAATAATAATAATAATAATAATAATAATAATAATAATAATAATAATAATAATAATAATAATAATAATAATAATAATAATAATAATAATAATAATAATAATAATAATAATAATAATAATAATAATAATAATAATAATAATAATAATATGTTGGAATGTTTCTACTCTGTGCATGTTTCAACAGAACTTTCTGAAACGAACTGAAGTAGCAAGCAGCTACGTGATTGTTACGTCACTATTACGTTTATGTCAAGCTGACTATATATATCTTGTGTTTTAATAAATTTTAATGGATTTTGCTTTACCTTACTGCGTCTCTCTGCCTTATTTAATCTACCTCGGCCCTAGAGGTTATGGGCTACACACCGGAGAGAGGTAAAGATCGTTATTGGAATTGCATGGATTAGAGATTTAATTAGACTTAAAAGATGGCAGGAACGGCTGGAATGATCTACAAGATGGAAGTTCTAAACAAGGACAACTATGAGACATGGGTCATCCAGATGAAGGCTCTGATGATTAAGAATGATACTTGGAAATACATCAAGGAAACTTGTCCTGAAGGAACTGACAAACAAGCTGAGAAGCTAGAATGGAACACTGGTGATCAGAAGGCGATGTCGGATCTAATACTGAATATTCAACCTAAGGAACTGAAACAGATCAAGAATTGTGGAACAGCTAAAGAAATCTGGGAAAAGCTATCGCAGATATTTAAGTCGACCGGTCCCGCAAGAAAAGCAACATTGTTGAAGGCACTACTACACTTAAAGATGAAAGAAAACGAGAACGACGTCAGAAATCATCTCCGGGAAGTTTTCGATCTCAAAGACAAATTGGAAGATCTCAAAATACACATCGATGACGAGCTGCTTACAATCATGCTTTTATATAGCCTACCACAGAACTTCGAGAACTTCAGGGTTGCGATTGAATCACGAGACGAATTACCAAAGCCTGATGCCTTGAAGATCAAGATAATCGAAGAGTTTAATGCCAGAAAAAATGGACCGTCAAATGAAGATTCAGGTGCTTATTTCGTCAACTCCACAAAAAACAAAAAGTATAACCCTACAGGCAAATCTAGAGGATCATCTAGATGGAAGCAAGACCGGAGAAGTCCTAATCAAAGTGTTACTTGCTGGAACTGCAAAGAACCTGGACATAAGAGTAACAAGTGCCCCTATACTACGCAGAAGCAGAAGCCAAATTCTTTTCAACTGGAAAGCAACTCGATTGAAACCAACATAGAAGCGAAGGAAAGGCAGTTTATCCTGGACTCCGGATCTACAGGTCATTTTTTGAGAGACAAAGTCTTGTTCAAATCATTGAGGGAATCTCAAATGACAAACTTAAAACTAGCCGATCACAGATCTACAGAAATCAAAGGAACTGGAGACGCCAAAATCAAGACGAGGAAGAACGGTAAACTGGAAGAAATAACTATTGAAGATGCCATGCTGGTTCCAAATGTGAGAAATAACCTACTGTCTGTTGCAAAAATTTGTGACAAAGGTTGGACTGTGAAATTTAGTAAATATAACGTGACACTTAGAAACTCACAGAACGAAGTCATCTACGGAACGCGAAGTAAGAACCTGTATTATTTAGAAGATTTTGGACAGGATAGAACCGATCGGGAAAATCCGAGGGAATCTACATCCGTCGCAAGTTCTTCGCTGGATTCTAGAAGCAAAGCTGACTTCCTGAGGTTGCACTCAAGATTTGGACATGCATCCCCTGAAATTTTATCTAGAGGAGTGAAGAACGGCGCATTCAAGGACCTAAAGAAACTACCAAGTGTACCTAAGGATTTTGTATGTGAGGTATGCATCGAAGGAAAACTGTGCCGCTCATCCTTCCCAAATTCCCATGAGAGAAGTACAGAGAAATTGGAGGTAATCCACACAGACCTTTGTGGACCCATCCGGACAAAATCCAACGGAGGAGCCTCGTACTTTGTGACGTTCATCGACGAAAGTACAGATTGGACCGAGGTAAGATTTTTGAAACATAAAAGTGATACTTTTCAAGTTTTTAAAGAAGTTCAAAAACTTCTTGAGAGACAGTCTGGGAAGAGAATTAAATTTATCCAATCGGATAGAGGCACTGAGTATCTAGGAGAAAATTTCAATAATTACCTGAAGGATTTAGGAATTTCACGAAGGTTATCCGTAAAACATACCCCACAACAAAACGGTAGGGCAGAAAGGAAAAACCGAACTCTTCTAGACATTGCTAGATGCATGTTAATTGAATCTGGACTACCCGTAAGATTTTGGGCCGAAGCCATAGCAACGGCTAACCATGTAAAGAACAGAACCCCTTCAAAATCGCTAGGAGGAAAAACCCCATACTTACTTTGGTTTGGACGTGAACCTAATGTAGGGTATTTCAAAACTTTTGGATGTGACGCTTACGTGTGGAATAACTTCAAACCTAGGAAAAAGTTTGACCCTAGAGGTTTAAAAGGAATCTTTGTAGGATACCATGATGAATCAAAAGCGTTTAGAATATTTTTGGAGGATAAAAATATTGTGGAAGTTACCCGAAGTGTAAAGTTTATCGAAAAGAAAATCACCGTAGAAAAGCAGGAGTACCCAGAACTTGACCCCTATTGTGATGATACTTTGAAACGCGACGCAATCACTCAAACTTTTATCATCCCCTTTCCTGATAATGAAAAAATCCCGTCTAATGATGCATCAAGTGAATCCGAGGCCGATGTATCTGATGAACCTGGCGAACCAAAAAGAGCACCAGGTCGTCCTAAACTTGTTAAGACTGGTAAGAGGGGCAGACCCAAAAAGGTATACAAAACTGTACCAAAAGGGCAAAGTAACTCTAATGACGTTGTTGACAAATCTCTTGAATATAACTCTAATAATATGTATAGTGTTGATACTTGTGAATCTGATTCAAATTTTGATGTATTTGAATGTATGCTCGGAAATGACTCAATATCACTGGAGCAAGCCCTTCAATCAAAAGATTCATCTCTTTGGATTAAGGCTATAGCTTCGGAATGTAGAAGCGTAATCAAAAACGATACTTTTGACATTATGGATGCTCCAGAGGATGTTGAATCACTTTCTAATATTGTTGGAAGTAGATTTATTTTAAGGAATAAGAATGACTCGAGTGGTAACGAAATCAAAAAGGCTAGATTAATAGCTCAGGGATTCAGTCAAACTCCTAATGTTAATTATTTTCAAAATCAAACTTACTCTCCTGTATCCAGATTAAGTTCTATACGTTTATTAACTGCTTTAGCATCTAAACTTAAACTCAAAATTCATCAGTTTGACGTTACGACGGCTTATTTGAATGGTATTTTAGAAGAAAAGGTACTGATGAGGCTACCAAAACATTTTGATTTGGGTTTAGAGTACTTGATTGAAAATGAACCCGATCAGATGTTGTGTGATAAAGCTAAGCTAATTTTAGATAGTATAGTAAAAGGTAACAAAGTTTGTTTACTAAAAAAATCTTTGTATGGACTGAAACAAAGCGGGAGATGCTGGTACGTTAAATTAAAACAATTATTGTTGGACTTTGGATTTGAAAATACTTGTACTGATCCTTGTATCTTTTTTCTGAAACAGGATAATCTAATGTCTGTCTTGTCTATTTATGTGGATGATCTATTACTCATTAGTGAAGACTCTGAACTGGTTAGTAAACTTTTGGAGCATCTTTCAACTTCTTTAGAGGTGAAGTACTCTGGTGAAGCAAACTTCTGTTTGGGTATAGAATTTCAGAATGATAATAATGGTCTAATAACCTTGTCCCAACAAAAGTACATTAAGGAGTTGCTGGAAAGGTTTAACATGACCGATTGCAATACAGTGAAAACTCCGATGGAAGTAAAATTAAATCTTGTAAAAGCTGAAAGCCTTGACGAATCTTTTCCTTATAAGGAATTAATTGGAAGTCTTAACTATCTTTCTGTATGTACCAGACCTGATATTTCCTTTTGCGTTAGTAAGCTCAGTCAATTTTTGACGTGTTATGATAAAACCCATTGGACTGCCGCAAAAAGGGTTTTAAGATATCTTAAGGAAACAATTAATTTTAAATTAGTTTACAGGTGTGATGAATCAAACACTGTTGGATTCACAGATTCAGATTGGGGGAATAGTACCACTGATAGGAGATCGTATTCAGGTTATATCTTTAAAATTTGTAACGGAGCAATTTCCTGGGACTCTAAAAAGCAGAGGACTGTAGCTTTAAGCAGCACAGAAGCTGAATATATGAGTTTATCTCATGGTATTAAGGAAGCTTTATATCTGCAAAAGCTAGTGAGGGAATTAGAACTGAACGAGTTAGCAAAAATTAAAATTTTTGTTGATAATAACGGTGCAATTAAATTGGCCGAAAGTAATCTCCATCACAGTAGAACTAAACACATAGACATTCAACATCACTTTATTAAAGATGTACTAAATGATAATGAATTTTTGAAATTGGAAAAAATTTCAACTCTTGAAATGTGTGCTGATATTTTTACGAAACCTCTTCCTGCAACAAAACACTTTAAATGTATGGAAATGATCAATTTGGAAGAATTTTCTTGAATGGTGTTATCTTTGTATTTATGTACTAATATTTATTTTTCCCCAGAGGTCTTTTGTTGAGGGGGAGTGTTGGAATGTTTCTACTCTGTGCATGTTTCAACAGAACTTTCTGAAACGAACTGAAGTAGCAAGCAGCTACGTGATTGTTACGTCACTATTACGTTTATGTCAAGCTGACTATATATATCTTGTGTTTTAATAAATTTTAATGGATTTTGCTTTACCTTACTGCGTCTCTCTGCCTTATTTAATCTACCTCGGCCCTAGATAATAACAATAACAATAACAATAACAATAACAATAACAATAACAATAACAATAACAATAACAATAACAATAACAATAACAATAACAATAACAATAACAATAACAATAACAATAACAATAACAATAACAATAACAATAACAATAACAATAACAATAACAATAACAATAACAATAACAATAACAATAACAATAACAATAACAATAACAATAACAATAACAATAACAATAACAATAACAATAACAATAACAATAACAATAACAATAACAATAACAATAACAATAACAATAACAATAACAATAACAATAACAATAACAATAACAATAACAATAACAATAACAATAACAATAACAATAACAATAACAATAACAATAACAATAACAATGATAAAAAAAAAATAATAATAATAATCATCATCGTATAAATATATTAATATTAACCATCTTAAGATAGCCATTACTTTATAAATTAACCAATTATTATTACCAATTATTCCAATTTAGCACAACATTAAGATTTCGTTTGTTACTTGAAATATAATATTGGAGTACTTGGTGATCAAAACCAATTATATCCTATTAGAAAATATTTATAACCATAAATATTATACAATGAATAGCAAAAACTCTGTGCAATGTAGTCCTGTTAATTGTTTTCGTGTGTTAAATTTATTTGTAAAGTGTTTGCGAATTCCTGCCGATCATAAATCTAGTCACAGTTTTTTTTGAAAGAGATGCACGTGTTGAATTGGTAGCAATTTTCAATAAGGAAAATTCTTTAAATTGTTGACATGCTTTTCCTGGAAAAATAAGGCACAAATTGCATTGCGTTTTGCGCAACGAACGGTTTATTTTCCTTCTTCTGTGAGCACAACTTCTACTAAAATTTAACGTGGGGTTAATCACTAGAAAAAACTACTCTCGTTTGGGAAACGCTTTATCTACTCATAACTGATTATTATCATAATTAATGTATAAGTCGTTAGTTAAAGGAAATTTCTACCCAAATTTAAGTACACGTGAAGTTATATGGCCTTCAGTGGATGACAACGATCTTGATATATTCCTGAAAAGGCTCAAGTTCGGGGAACTTCAAATTCGAAAGACAGTGTTAAACCATCAAATATCAACTTCCCATTAAGTGCTTAGTTTGAAACTGAGAGTAGCTTAACTTTTTAAATAAGATCCAGAAAAGGTGGATAAAAGCCTAACATTATATTGCTCTCTCAGTTTAGGCCCTTATTAGAAGCAAACAAAAATATAGAAGATAAAAGATGTGTTAACAGCTGTGTAGTGATTAAATTTTATATATTTCTTATCAGTTTCTTCAACCTCTTCGAACGAAATATTTGTGAGTTTTTAGTTTTTGATTGCTACTGCAAGTGATTGCAAAGGAGAAAATAAATCAAACAGTTTTTCCGTATCAGGAAACTTAATAGCACTAGGGTATGAAAGTTGTAATGCATACGTGTATTAAGAAAGTTACAGAGGAAGTAAAGTGTGAAGGAGGTATTTTGGTAAGACATCATAGATAGTCATTTTTGATTAGTGAAGGAGAGTTCGTTTATGCATTAAATCAGCGGTTCTCAAACTGTGCTCCGCGGAGCCCTTAGGGCTCCGCCAAGCATTTCGAGGGGCTCCGCGAAGAAATTTGAAATAAATATGCTGATAATTTCTAATTTGAGTTGCTCTGAAATGTTTTATAAATAACTTTCTGTTAGGTGTTTCTTGTTAAGAACTTACTTTTGCTCCTTCCTAACCAAGCTTTTAGAGCTGTAAAATCATCCTTAAATTAAAGTGGATTTGGTGTGGAGCCTCCAATGAAGTGAGCTCTGTTGATTATAGTTTTTTTTCTGGTTTTTGTCTTTTTCAGGTCTTTTTTGAATTATCAAAACAAGTTAAAACCCTGTTTTTAGGGTCACGTTTCCAAAACTTTTTTGGGGGAGGAACCCCCGGGATGGGGACGATTGGGCCGCCGGTCCGTTTCGACACCAAATTTTTCTTCTTCTAATTTTTAAAAGAATTATGAAAGTTCTATTTACTTTCATTTTATTTCTGCCGCTGAAACGACCGCGCCCAAATGACCCCAAGCCGAATAGTATTAGCACATCGAGGAACCCCGATCCCCCACTTTTAAATTTATTACTCAGCACCTTTTTTTATTAAGTTCAGCGAAATTAAAATCCTACTTAAAAATGTATGTCCAAAATTCGGAGTAGATGTACCAAAACAAAGTGAAAACCTGTTTTTAGAAGAGTCAAATTTTCAACCCCCCTTTATAGCATTTGGAACTTAATTACTCAAAGCGTTTCTTATATTAAGTTCTTTAAGATGCAAATTCTACTAAAAAATTTATAAAAAGCTACATTGATCCTATGTCATGGGAGGGGATAAGTAATGATTTTGGGCTCCTAGGTGTAAATAAATTTCTATATGTACCTCTGACGTATGGTCTAGCAGCCCCCCAAAACAGCTCTCTATTTCAAAAGAAGTAACTTTTAGGAAAACAAAATTTACTGATGTACAGATTTCTGTATGAATCCTTTGTTCATGCATCTCGGGCATAATGATTAAAAAGTGATAGCTTTAATATTCAGAAATTTAAAACAAAGATTTACATTGTATCCAATGGTAAAATATAATTGGTTAAAAATATTCCATATATCCCGGGGTGTATATAGGAGGGGCGAGGGAGCCCTGCCTCCCCCCCGGAAATTCCGACTACCTATAACTAAACAAGTTAGAACCATATTATTTAGGGTCAAATTTCCGAAATTCTTCTGGGGAGGACCCCCAAAACCCCCTATTATTGTCAATTTTTATAATAAGTTCGTTAAAATTAAAATCTTACCTAAAAATGAATGTCCAAAATTTGGACAATGATGTACCTAAAATGAGTTAAAAAACTGTTTTTAATGATCACATTTCACAAAACCTTCTGGGGAGGAAAAACCCCAGATTTTTTTCTCACAAATAAATTATCTTAGATGCAAATTGTACCTAAAAATGTTTTTAAAAGCTACGTTAAACTGTTAAATACGCATGGGAGGGGCTGAGGAATAATTTTGGACCCCTCCGGAAATAAAATTCTATATACACTACTGCATTTATGCTTTTATTTCTAGAAGCAATAGGTTTTATGTAATTTGCTTTTTATACCTTGAAAAATATATTTCGGAAAAGGGCTCCGCGAATAATTTGTCTCTTGAAAAGGGCTCCGCGACATAAAAAGTTTGAGAACCCCTGCATTAAATGGTTAGGGTTAACATGGATTAATGAAGGTTAAACTACAAACGGTCCAATGAAGAAAACCAATATAAGTTGATGCATTGACTAATGAACTATCTAGAAACTTATTTTTTTTTCAAAATGGGAAGGTACAAATGGATATTTAATCCTTGACCACTGAACTGCCCTAAGAAATACCTGCTCAACGTTACCTAGCGGTCACCTGAGCTGAGGAGATACCCGCGCCACACAATCCCTTTTTACAGGAGGGCACATTCATTCATCACACAAGGACATACGCTAACATCCATGCCAAACGGGGATTCGAACCTCAGACGTATGGCTTCTCAGTCAGATGCTCTAACCACTAGGCCAGTACGTCAGCATTTAGAATATTATTTAGTGGATTGAATTGCTCTCTAATATTTTAACATCCTAATCTCATAGCCGCATTTATTGAACAAAAAATGAGAGTGATTTCAATTCGAAAAACTATCTATTAGCTCTCGAGTAAGAGTTCTCTTCCCTCTACTCCTCTTTCTTCTATTGGGCACCCCCAAACCTTGTGGTACTCCTCTTCTATTGACCATATAAGCTGCTAATCCACCCCTTTAAAAGTGCTGTATTTTATAAAGTAGTTGAAATAAAATAGACTTGGTTTAGCGGTGCGCCAATGGGAAAATCAGCACGGTCCCCTTTTCACTCCCATTTCAGCAGAGTTTCGATCGATATACCGTGTCGTCTCACAACCTTTGGCCGCGGAGTGGACGTTGTCCCGGAACCGTCCCACATCGCGACGCGAAAACAAGAATCTAAAACGGGAAAGGAGACCGGACGGTCGCCAACCCTATCAGGAGCTAATGGCAATTCACCAGAGAGAGAAAGGAAGAAAGGATTAAACGAAGGATCTTTCAACAAAAGCAAAAGGGGAAACCGACGTTATGGGTCAAGCAACAATTGGCGTCTAACGGAGTGTGTTTCTGGGCCAGCGACCTCTCTGGGGCCGAGAAAGAAAAAGTTCCTCTCTGGGGTGGTTGTTTTCGTTCTCTCTTCCTCTTAGGTCATTGCGGCTATCCATATCATCCGCTTGGTCGTTGACTTTTTGCCTTCAAAAACAACACCCGCAGTGATGCAAGAGCGGTCCACAGGATTAGGACGATGATGAGTCGGGAGGGAACTTAATCCGGCTTTTGGATTAAGTTGCTCATGTCGTCGAGGTTGAGTTACCATTAAGAATGGGCGCGTTGTCCCTCTTAAGTCGGCTGAGCGAGAAATTTCGTTTAGGGTGTCGAGTGTCCCTTTCGGTCACGGGTGCATTGGATTAAGCTTCTCTCTTGCTTTTTTTATTGACTTTATAGTAACATCAGAAGGTTATTTTTAAGTGATGAGCTAGGGGGATTCGTTGCCAGATGTTTTAGGAAATTGAAAACTTTTGCCTCCCCGTACTAGATTCTATTTAGTAAAACTTCTCTCTTCAAAGGAAACCCTTAACACCTAGATGTTTCCTTATTTAATTTTCCTTACCTCATTTATTTTATTTTATTTTCAGTTTTAAAATGTTTCGAATATCATACTTACAAAGCATGATAGTATTAGTAGATATATAAATCAAATGTCATCGAATGGCTAAACAAAATTTTGCAATCCAAAAATAAATAACACTAATACATATATGTAAATGCATAACATCCGGAACCAATACACTACTTCAAAGCTATAAATATCAGTATTAGGCCTAAATATTTGATGTACAATTATCTTAATGATAAGTAGTCTAAAACATGTCAGCAGAAAAGATATTGTAGGAAGTAGGTACTAAAAATTATTTAAAAATATAAATAAAACTAGAGGAAAGATTCAATTTTCCATGACCGGGAATTTTGAAAGATATTTTCTATCTATTAAACACAATTGTGAATAACGAGCTATAAACGTGGGAGGATTGAAATCGATGAATTTCTTAAGAAGGAGAGCAATGCCATTGTAAAGAAATACTAAAAACTGTTTTACATTCAGACTTTAACTTTGCGGACAGTTTTTCAGTTTTATAAAAGATTCGTTACTATAGGGTTACTCGGACACTTTCATTCAAAAAAAACAACTGAAAATCTTTTAAATGTTTTACAAGTTAGCTGACTGCACATAAAATAGTTTGAATTAAAAAAAATTAAGAAATAGACTGTATTGGAGATGAGAAAAATTCTCCAAAAAAGGAGTTGAGACATTTTAAAAGTGAATTTTCAGAGAAATAAATGTTTTTGTAAAGAAAGCTAAAATTTCTCTCAACATATGGCATTACAACTTTGTTTGAAAAAGTTGTAATATACCATATTTTGAGAGTAATGAAAAGTAATGAATTGGAAAGTAAAGATTAATGTTAATTACTTTACAACTCTTGCACTTCATTTCAATCAATCTAATTGGAAACAAATACTACCTACACTGTTCTACCTAGAAACAAAAGTATCGAGCTTCAATTCTTTACAGAGTTTAGGGCGGGACGTTGAATTGAACCTGGAATTAAGTTTGATTTATTGAAAAGCATAATTAAACTCAAATTACAAGAAGAATGCGGAAAGAAGGAGTAGTGACCCTGAATATGTTAGTCTGTACAAAAACAATTTCTTAGATGTCAAGAACTTTGACTGGGAGTTGTACTAAATTACAACTAGTGTGTATGTCAATACGATATTGCTTTGAAGTTTGAAATAGGTATGATTCAGAACTTTTATATCAGTTCAGTGGTATGGTTTAGTTTCAAATTTAGTTTAGTAACAAGGATGAATGTTTTGAGGGAAAACACACACATAATATAATTTATCCAACTCTAATAAATGAAAGGTTTCAAGCTATTGCCTGTTTAAAAAAGAGGGCAATTAAAGAATATGTTCTCATGCTGTTTCATTGTTTTAAAAATTGATGTGGTTCATATTTAAAAATGTAACAAGATATCTATCCTTCACTTTATTTTATTAAACACTAAATTATTTGTGACAAATTTCTTCTGAATAGTAGAGATGATCGCGTTTTGAATTTATCTTTTCATGTTCTTCATGAATTAATTAATTTACTACTAAATTGATCTCAAAATAGGGCTATTCCATATGAACAGGGACATGATCAAGAAAAATGAAAAAATGAAATAATAAAAATTTCTAATTATTTTAGGGAATAATTATGCAGTATTGATCTAATTGTGTTTTGCATTGCTTAAATTTTGTGTAAAATTATTTTTATCGGAATGTCAGCATTTAAAGTCAATATTTAGAACTATTTGTTTTAAAGGTTAATTTGTTAATGAAAAATGTATGTTTTATTTAGAGAATTAAAAATAAATTAATTAGTTTTTACAACTTTTTTGTTAAATATACTCATAAACTTTATAGTAAAAATGAAATAAAGTGTTTAAATAAATTTAATTACATTTATATTCATGAATAACTGAACGCTTATACACATGTAGCGTGAGTTACGAAGTACTGTAGCGTGAGTTACTAACAGCTCTCTATATTTTATTTTATTTTTGATTTTCTTAAGCATTCCCCGTAAAACTGTTTGCTATTTTAGAATAAGGGAAGTATATTTAAACACCTGACAAGCATATAGAATTATTGAAACACTATTTAAGCAGAAAAACAAATTTGAATTTTATACTCATAAATCCATGTCTTTTTCTTGTAGCGTGAGTTACGACTCTATTTTAATTAACAGGGTTGGCCGGTTTAAACCATTTGGTGTAAACCATTGGTTTAAACCATGGTTTTTATGGTGGTTTTTTTACCAAAAAAACCACTTGGTTTTTTTGGTTTTTTTAGAAATTATAAAATATTTTCAGGATTTTTTAAAGAAAGTGTTATTAAGTATAATCTTTTGCACAAATTAAAAGGTCAGATTTATTAAAAAATTGACATATTAAGGTGATTAAAAATCGGAAATCTTTTAATTTAATGGTTTTAATTATTGAATTCTCTCTAATCTTAACCTTAAATGCTTAAGTTAAACTTATTATATGTTGCAAGAGATAGTTCATTTATTAATTTCCTTTAAAATGAAGCATTATTTCAAAGAGTAACTAAAGATACACAAAAGTTATCTGTTTTTCACTGATAAAATATGGCTTGGATTTTAATTAATTGATAAAACCAATTTGTCTTATTTGTCAGTCATAAAAACCAGTTGGTTTTTTTACTAAATTAATAAAAAACCATTGATTTCTTTAATGATAAAAACTAAAAACCAGTTGGTTTGTTTATAAACAGATAAAAACCAGTTGGGTTTTTTTACTAAATTAATAAAAAACCGTTAATTTCCCTAATCGGATTAATTATCTCAATCATTTATCCAATTTCAATTAACATTAGTTGATTACATTTCCCTTTTATTTATTTAAAAAATAAAATTTTCTCTTTCTATAAAGACATTTCTTAAGTTCATAAATTAATCCATATATAATTAAGATAAATAATTTGATTATTTCAGTCATTTATCCAAGATAAATTAACACTGATTTTTATTCACTACAATAATATTAGATATTCAAATTGGAATATTTTAAAAACAAAAATTATTTTTAAAACAAATTAACTTAATTTTAATTAATTAATTGAAATATACAAATCATTTATCAATTATAAACAACCCCTGAAATAAATGTCTCATTTACAACTCAATTTCAAACATCACTGCTAAAATAACTTATTCTGAAAAAAAATTCTAAAAAAACTTGGTTTAAACCAAAAAAACCTGGTTTAAACCAAAAAAAACAAATAAACCCGGTTTTTTTGGTTTTAAAAAAAAACCCGGTTTTTTGCCAACCCTGTTAATTAATATTTAAAAAACTAAAATTCTTAAAAGATTCGCAATACTTATTTTAAATTATTAGCCTAAATTTCA
Source organism: Tetragnatha versicolor (assembly GCA_024610705.1). Taxonomy (NCBI): domain Eukaryota; kingdom Metazoa; phylum Arthropoda; class Arachnida; order Araneae; family Tetragnathidae; genus Tetragnatha; species Tetragnatha versicolor. Next base: position 20,684,987 of record JANDEH010000002.1, on the reverse strand, counting down.
ATATGTATAATTTTTTTTAGAAAGAAAATAAATTTAATTTTTATATATTTAAAAATTATTTGAAATTGCAATTTTGAAAAAAATGTAGCGTGAGTTACGGTGGAATTGCCCAATAATGAAATGCCTTTGTAAAAATATGTAGGCTATTTATTTAAAAATGCTAACCATTTATTGATCTGATATAGTTTCTAGAGTAAGGTAATAATTTCATTATCAAACATATTGAAAGTAGTTTTAAAAAACAAAATGGTTTAACCATTAAACAAAAAAAAACACTTTTTTTTGGGTTTAAAAAACATATCCATTTGATCTTTTCATTTCAGGCACACGTTTTGTGTACCATATTTAACCTTAGAAACATAAGCAACACATGCCACAGCTTAAATGGGTTTCTAAGCTGATCGCTTCAAGATTCGCAATTACTTTCGTATAATGAAAACGTCACAATTATTTTTTAAATGTGTAAAAAAAAACCTTCTCCCTTTTTGAGAATGTGTACTACATAACTCACATAGCCTCGTACTCCGAAGCTCAGTTATATCTACGATTAAAACATTTACGTACAATGTAATGCCCAAATGAAGCTCAACATGCCGAAATGCAGTCGAACCTTTTTTGTAAAGAAAAAAAAACGCAACTAGTAGCAAAATAACTCACGGCAATATCTCATTGAAACCATAACGTTCACCGAACGAGCAACCCACAGCAGTGGGTGAAGCACATTCAGAAAAAAAAGCCTCTCAAGGCCCCCAGATACGCTCGCATTGACGCATGTTGGAAGCAGGAAGAGACAGATCTAAAAAGGTCGATCCTACGCCCCTACCGCAAGGACAATTCGAAGCCAAACAAGCATTCCTGATTCACAAATGAGGAAGAACTTAAGTGTGCTTAATAGAAAGCCATTCACCTTGTTGAGGGAGATAGGAGAGAGCCCTCACACAGCTTTCTTTTCCTGTTGTTTGCGTGCAGGCAGAAGGACGCTGTGCCTGTGTTATGATTTATTTTGTTAGTGTGAGTTTGAAATCTGTTTAAAAGGTGTTATTTTTTGCCTCGAGGAAGGTAATGGGATTGAGGAAGTGTTCAAGGGAAGCGATTTGCGAGGACCATGAGCGTTGTTGCTATTCTTGACCACTCTCCCAGCTTGAATTTGTAATTAGCTGTGCAGAGCGCAAAATGGCTTTTAAGACCTTCGATGTCTGTTTTTCATGCAGCTCGAGAGAAAGGATGGATTGGATAAACGTAACGTTTATGCCTTTCTCAAGGTTTAGTGTTGGCACGTTTTGTTGCCTCATTTCGATATGAATTGGCATGACATAATTACTGTATTGAAAATCAATGATGAAATTGAAAGATAAAAGTACTATAAATCGTTTATCATTGTGAGAAAACTCATCACAATATTATTAAATGGAATCCTGTGGCAGAATGTGAATTAATAAGCTACAAGTGTGTGAAACACTTTTGCAATAACAAATTAACACACTAATAAACACTCTTCTAACCAAAAAAGCGTTTTGATTGCATTGATATGGCATTGAAGAAGACAAAGGTATATAAAAATGTTGCCACACACAAAAATTACAGAGACAGAATATCCAAATATAAGAATAATTCAGATACGAAACATATTTTAAAACACTATTTTAATACATTTCTGGATAGAACATACTTCTAACACAGGGGTTTCCAACTGGCGGCCCGCCGGGTCATTTTGTGCGGCCCACGAAGCTCTCTGAAAACCCTCCAAAAAGTAGCTTCAAAACACTTTTTAGCACACTAAAATTCAAAATTTTTTTCGGGGGAGAACCCCCGACCCCCCATATACCTCTTAGATTATGAACTAGCCTCGATCGTTTTCTACGGGGCAAGAATTAAAAGTTTAAAGTTTCGTTTGTAAAACCTGAAATTCCCCCTGAGCGTAGCAAGGGGGTATGAAGGCTTTTATAACCTTTATCATAAGGAGGGACAAAATGGAGTATCAAAAAATTAGGTAAAACAAACAATCATCTAAGGAATATTTACAAACAGTTTCTTACGGAAGACCTTTTTATTTAAGTAATATTCAGAATATTAAACAAAAGATATTCAGTATTCCTACGAGTTGTATAAGAGAAAAAAATTCCTGTATCCTCTGGAATTTTGGAAAATACAGTGTGTTGTCAATACAGTGCGTTGCATACATTCAAAATATGTAAACAACCTTCGTCCCTCTTTTGCTGGAAAAGTTTCATATTGAAGACTCTCACCCCAAAAAAAATTATCATCGTTAAAAAGGAGCCAGATTACTTTGCGGCCCGCCACTTGACTTGTGATTTCGATTGCGGCCCGCGAGTACTTAGAAGTTGGAAACCCCTGTTCTAACACTTTTCAAATATATTCAGAGAACACAATATAGAGTTTTAAAAGGTTCTACCTATCAACACCCCTCAAGTGTTGTTGATTTAAGGAATAACAGACCATTTCATATGTGTTTACAATATTTTGCTGTGGGACGAGCGTTTGCAGTATTAATATTTAAATTGTAGTGAATAGTTGTACACACATACACAGCCTCTCTTGTTCTCTTTTCTTACTTTCTCTCTTTTCTTTCTTCTCTCGTCTGTAATAATCTGGGAAAAGAAAAAAAACAAATTCGTATGAGAAAACCTCTGCTTTAATTTAAGAATGAGTTCCAGGTTCTCATTTTTCAGAGATACTGCATAAATTAACTAAAAATGAAAAATGAGTGATAAAAATTAATAATCAACTTCAAAAACTCTAAAATTAACTAACACAGTAATTACGGATACCCCTTTTAGTTTAATTATGTATCCTAGTTTCCACTTTCGAAGTATGAACATAACAGAGCCCTTTTATTAACAGTACAAAAGAGTCATTCAAACGGTTAAAAACACGATCATTCTAAATAATCAACCTTAGAGTTGTTCTCAATTTCTCTTCTCTTAAGAAAATAGTACTAATTCCATTCCCAGACCGTGGTGAATGACCTCGACATAAACGAAAACACGTGGAAATTTTCGATAAAAGGGTGTAAAAACTAGTCAACTAGTTTCTTTATAATGGGCGGAGGTGTCTTATATTCACAGAGGAATATTAATCCATCAAGTTTTCAATGCTAACGAGTGTTTGTTTTCCTTTCGCGCTCTTATATGCGGCCTTGTTCCCTATCCACTAATCTTAACCAGCAAAGGTGGTCAGAACTCTAAATTGAAACCATGACATAACACTTAAGAACTCTGGGTGTTTATGTACCCCAGAATGAATGGATGTTTTAGAAGTTTTACCGTGTTGAAAAATTTGGAACTTTTATGAAATTTATGTTACCTTTTTGATACATTAAGTGGGCTGCATTACACCTGGGCCTCGCGGGCATGAAAGATCCACCAGGAACATATCATGATTTTTGTCAAAACTAGTGTTAAAGAATATATCCCCTTTCCAATTAGTCACAATATGAGCTACTCAGGATGAAAGTAGCTGTCCAAAAGTACTAAATTTTTAGAAAAGCTGGGTTTCTGTGGTAGTCGCCGAAGTCAAAAGCTAAATGATTGGCCCGTAAGAATACCTGCCTAAAGAATATCTTCTCTTTAGAATAGAGAACCTTCATTTCCTAAATTCAGTGGACTTATTCCATTTTCATTCTAACCAGCTCCAGCTCATATATTTCCTTTTTATTCCATTTAAACACAGTTTTAATTAGGTGATATAGCATCGGTGGTCCTTTTTTTGCTGCCATACGACTGTGTATCATCTTCATCCCCCCAAAAATTTGGAATATTGTTTAAAAAAAATTTATTTATTTTCTACTTTTGAGGGAAACCGAAAATTTGTTAAATGTGCTTATCTCCAACTTTTAATAATATAAAGGAAGGTGCCGATTTACCAATGCCTAACACAAGAGGCATATAAAGAGGGGAACAGACCCCCCATTATTTACAACACTAATTAATGTTGAATAGGTTGAAGCCAGATTGCGGGAGGCATAATCCCTACAAAATATTTTGTTTATAGCCAAAAAAGGAGCCTAGACCCCCCTTTTTAGTTTAAAATTAGTGAATTCAGAAAAACTTCGGACGAAATTTAATTAGTCGACCATTGATCTTAAATCATTGGATGGAGGCTTAAACGAAAAAATATTATTTTTGGTGTAGTTAATCATGGTTTTGTCAAATCCTTATGAAGAGGAAACCCGAATCCTTGGGTCCCCTCTAATTTTCAGGAGCCGACGACGCCAATGATCTAAATAACATAAAATGTTTGGGAGAAAGGGATTATAATCTAACCCCATTCTTTGTCTTTTCATTTCGAAGTTTCGAAGTTAGCTTTCTTTTAGTTTTACAGGTATCAATGAACGTTTTAAAAATGATAAAGGTTTACAAACACTCAAAGGAATATTGCATTAAAAATATTGCCTTAACCAAGAACAGAAAGATCCCACCATATAAAAAAACTGCTGCTTTTTCCAGACCAGCAATTTCGAAACCCTTATGATTAGTTAAAAATGAATCAATGATAAAAAACAAATTAGCCATGCAATTTTCTTTCTTTCTTCCTATTCAAGTTTCCACATATAGTAGTTCCCGCTCAAAATAGCCGTTCACCTCATTGGATCGTGTGCCGCTTGTTACGGTTCATGTGGCCAAGCGCGAAGAAAACGAAAGTCCAAGTGACCTACAGGCATTTAGCGCACGGTGGTCACAAATCCCTGCTTTTTGAAGCCAAGGTCATTCATTCCTCCAATGACCATTCAATTGTTAGATTGCTTATCTACAAGTTTTGTTTAAGGTGTTGCTCGGTAACGAGATTCTTCGCAACAAAGCTCAGTGTTTCTGGGTTCCTTCTCGAAGGTGACTGGGAACAGAAAAAAAGATTCTTTTGTTTCTTTTGTGGCTCTCGTGGAGCTATCCTGGTCAACAAGAGCGTGTACCATTTCTATTGACCTTGTGATTTTTTGTGTTCTTCTCCCACATTCAAGGATTTCGATTCTATTTATAAAGTCTAAAGCAAAACATTAGCGTGGTCGCAGTGGCACCAAAATAGTTCAAGATTATTTTAGAATTTGTGGGTTTTTATATTGTTGTTTTATTTTCCTTTCTTATTCACAAAGTAGATAGGAGATAACGTATGCAAAATATAATTAATAATATGGTTAGACCAGAATAAAACTAGTTTGAAGTAGTTTTATTAGTATTGGAATTTTTTTACTGACTGCTGGATATTATAAGTTCAATATCGGTTTTCATACTGTCTCAACCATATCCTACCTTTAAGAAAAAAGGAAAAAGTTCGCCTTGAAAGAGAAAGAATTGGAAAAAGATGGATCTATTTTTGATTTGGATACTTATCATTTCCAGTCAAATTTTTATTATTTCATTTCTTACATAGAAATTCCTAATTTTAGTTATTCACGCCAATCATGGAGCAAAATTAATATAGGTAATTGCTAGTAAGAGAGTTGGACATATTATTTGTATGTCCATGGACACGAGACAACTAGTAAGAGTATAAGCAATTTGGCAATGGTAGTAGAACCAGAGAAAAATTCATAGAAAGATATACCTATTATAATTTCAGAGTGTTATCATTGGAATTTTCTGATTTTAAGGAAGATACATTACAAATCCACTATGGACATATTGGACTTACCATGTTCTTTAATGGCAACAACTTAAATATTTAACAGGAGCTATTCTAAATTAATTAGGGAGCTTATGATTATCTCTATCTTTCATGGGAGAAGTAAAATAGTGAACAGTGGCGTTCCTAGTACCCCAAGCAGTGTCGGCGAAATTGGTTTGCGAGGCCCTAATACCAGATTTAATAAATTATAGTAAAATAATTGGCATTTTTATAATTAATAGTATTATTAATAGCTTATTTAATCAATAACATAATTAATTTTCATTAAGATAAATTATAATTTTAATTAATTTACTTATAAAATTTAGTACTTTAGGATAATCAGAGAGCAAATGGCAATTTTACTCACAAATCTCGTAAAATTAAACTATTAATTTCAGAAATACATATTTAAACTGATTTATTATTGCTTTTTTTACTTTTTATTACTTTAAATGTAATTTTGAAATATTTACGAGTTAGTCCGATTGGATAAATTTGTGCGCGGTTTATCCTGAAAGTGCCCAATATTTATTTAGATACTCTTTTGCTTATAATAGAAATATCAACTTCAGAATTAAATGAAAATTTTAAATGTGAATGACTTTTAGTATCACATAGTTATTTACATGATAATAAAATTAGTTTCAACCTTACTAGATCAAAAATTTTCTAAAATACAGTAATTGAATATTAAGTTAAAGTAATGAAATCAAAATCAAGCAAGTATTAAACTAAAATATTTTATTTACAGCAAAAACTTCCAAACGCCAGTAAATAATAATATACTAACAAAATACAGTGGCGAATATAGAAATTTATTTCGTGAGGGCCAAATATTCTATTTTTTTCATCCCCTCCATAAATAAATTATTACGTCCAATTTAGTTTTTTATAAATTTTTTGTTATAATTTTACATCTAAAAGAACTTAATCTAAAGAGTTGTGAATAATTTATTCCGTAGTACCAATGGGGAACCTGGGGGTCCTCCCCCAGAAAATTTTCGAAAAATTTGACTCTATAAAACTGGTTTTTAACTAGCTTTTACACACCTAATCCGAACTTTGGATTTATATTTTTAGATAGGATTTGCATTTGTGTGAACTTAATGTAAAAAAAGTTGAAAATAATCGAAATCAAAGTAGAAGGTTTTGATACCTATAGACTTAATTTTGAACATATATTTTTAAGTAGGACTATGATTTTGATGAACTTATTATAAAAAGTTTTAAATAATAAAGTACAAAGGAGGGTTTGGGGGTCCTCCCCCAGACAATTTTTGAAATTTGACCCTAAAAAGCAGGGTTTTAGACTGTTTTGGTACGCCCGGATCACTACCTGGGGAAAGCCAGGCAAACAGGGGCCAAATGAATTGGGGGCCAAATCATTAACTTCATCTTATTTTTAAAAGTAGTTCAGAAAAACTAGATATTCAACAAATCCAAAATGAGCAATGAAACTCGCTTTTTCCAATCCTCAGTTTTGTGTTTATCAAATAAAGAGAATACTACTCTTATTTTTCTTTCCTCATCCGCACGTGTGAGCGAAGAAACTGAATGAGTCGGAAGAAACCTCGACTTCCCGCCGGAGAACATTTGGGCTTACGGCAACACATTGGAGATCCCCGTGCGCACAGATTTTGTGTGCCGAGGCCTACGGTTTTGAGGTTAAGCTTGCTTTTTGTGGTCTGGATTTTTTTCCCGTATTGGAAAACGAGATAAGAACCTTTTGAAAGTATCATTAAAGTTTTCACGTCAGCTAATTTGTAATAATTAATTCTTTTGTTATTGGTTATTTTTTTGAAGTGACGTTGGAGTAAAATTACAGATCTTGAAAATTACACATCACCTGTATTTTTAACAATCAATTGTTCGATTAAGCATATATAAGAAGCACTATGAGTAGACAGACCCAGTGTTCTTGTCATGCTCCTAATTAAAAAAATTATGATTAGGTATTATGTATGATTTTAATGAAAGTGTCAAAAATTTGTTTGCTTCAAAAAAGGCAAGATGAGTGGACATCATGCATAAAAGTTGTTTTTGAGGTATTATGTTATAGGCAAGGGATATTATAAAAAATAAAGGCCTTCTTTATCATAAGTTTTGCCTATTTCCATTAAACGCATATTTAAAAAAATAAAAACGCATGCTGTGAAAAATTTAGGAAACTTAAAATAACTCCCCTGAAATAAATAAATTAAAATTAAATAATTAAAATAAGTTTTATGTATTCGTCCAACATCCCTTCTCTTTCTTGCTCTTGTGTAAATTTTAATTTATACTAAGGGTGTGAACACCCTGTTAATAAACTCACGAGCCGCCACTGCTCCTGTGTATAATGTACTAAAAGAGGCCTCAAGCTTGGACTCTAAAAAGGCCTCGCGCTTGAGCTCCAACAAAAAGCTTCGCACCTGGGCTCCCCAAAAGGCCTCGCGCAAGGGCTCCAGAAACATAAAGACATTAAAAAACGTAATTTAACAAACATTATATTTTTGTAGTTAAACACGGAATCAAATAGTTTAAATTCTTGCGAGGCCTTTAAAGTGCGAGGCCGTCGGCGGGGGCCGACGTCGCCGACGCCTAGTTACGCCTCTGATAGTGAACCCTGTTGGGTCTACTGGAAACCTTAGGAGGGGGCAAGCTTTCCCTGATGGCTTTGTAAACATTATGACCACACAAAACATTATTAACACACAAACACATGACTCCCCTTAAATCCACCCATGCTATATCCTCTTTAAAAGATTGTCTGCGAGGTTAGAGTTTCATAAACAAATCCCCCCCAAATAGGTGTAGGGAAATTTGTCAATAATATCCCTATACCCTACAGCCAAATCCACTTTATCCCCCCAAAACAAACTGAATGGAGGTCCGTTAGTCTTTCGATTGCGGAAACAATTTATTTAACAAAGGTCAGGTTCTCGAACATGGGTGCCCTGTTTGTCTTCAAACACTCCACAGGTAAACAAACAAACCCAGGGGGTCAATGATAATCGAAGACCGGAATCCAAAACACTATACGAACCAGAATTAGGTTTGTTCGTTTTTTACAGCTTCCGTTACTCCTCATCCGCCCCCAACTAGGGGGCCCTTTCCTGTCATTATCGTCTGTCGTTTTTCATCATTTTTTTACACACAATGGCAACGTACATAAAACGATGCAGAGAAAAAAAGCCCTACCCAGAGAGACACGTTCTAGACAGGGGAAGTCAAGTGAGGGGCAGTTGTAATACGGGCTTCCCTATCTCTCAACCATTACGATCATTATTGCTATTACGGGCTCCCTCAAGCGTTGATGGGGTCAGAGTATAACCTAAAAAAAAGAAATCCGTTTAAATTGGAAATTTACGGACAGTTTTATAAGAGTGTTTTTGTTTCGATTTTTCGGGAGTGTGGGGGAGGACGACGTGATCGTCGGGGTGGAAAACGACGATTTCGGGTAGCTCACTTCCTTCCTTATTATTACGGAATCCGAAAGTGTTTTGTCCCCTTTCTCGGCTGCTTCCATTGTTCGCCGTCTTGATCCTGACATTGTTTGGAAGTTCCGAGGGCAGGGGACTGTGTCCGGCCAGTCATTGACTTCTGATGGGCTTGGTGGGCCCACCTGAAGGATTTCGTTTTTTGTTGACTTTTTTTCTCTGGAGGGTGAAGCTTTAGAGCAGTGTGGCGTATACATAGAAATTTATTTTTGGAAGGGGTCAAATATTCCCTTAAAAATTTAGTCAATATCACGCCCAAAGCTATATTTTGCGTCAAAGGAGAGGACCCAAATTTATTCCTAAGCCCCTCCCATGAATAAATATCTAATAAATTCAATGTAGCTTTTTAGATTTGTCGGTAGGATTTGCATTTTGATGAACTTTATAATGAAAAAAGGTAGAGAATAATAGAGTTCTTGTTATAAAAAAAGGTGACTCTTGTCCCCCCTCACACCCCTGCTATAGAGGATAATAGCTACTGGATGTTGAGGAAAACTACAGGCAAGTTTAAAGAGTACAAGTTTTTTTCTAATTTATTTGTTTGAAACTATAATGGAAGAGAAAAATCTTTCATATTTAATTAGTAATGCAGCTTTTTGTTGACTACAAGACCATAGATCTGTTGAAAAGTGCTCCAGTTTTGAGATGTTAGTCATGCTTTCCAAGGTCTCGACATTTCTCATGAAGATATTGTTGTTAGTTTTAAATGAATTGTGTCGATCTTTCTTGAAAGATTATAGTAGCTTTTTTCTTCTTTTAATTCCATTCAAATAATTCTAAAGTTATCCTTTGTAAAAATGCCAACTAAAGGATTATTTTTCTGTTTAATAGTTTAACCACTTACCTTTCAGATATAAATAATTGACTCAAATATATGTGTGTTCAATTTTTGTACGTAATTATTTCTTGCTTATCCCTTTAACTCAGTGAACGTTGAGAATTAAATGTGTAATTTCATTGTAACCCCAGATAAACTTCGATATGTTGCCTCATCTTTAGTGTCGTTTCTGGAAAAATCTTTACTTAAAAGAAGGGATTTTGGCAGAATGTTTTGAGGCAGAGACTGTGCTGGTAGGGTCACGTAGTAATTTTCCTTTATAAATGTATTGGCGGTTAATTTCACCGGTTATTGCATTTGTAAATAATAAATTGTCATTCTTGGAGATAGTCAACATTAAAGTAGTTTATTTCCGATCTTTTACATATGACTGGTTATAAATTAATGACGATATGAACACTTGTTGAATCGTTGTTTTCAGAATTTACTGGGTAAACGTAAACTTCCTTTTAGAGCATTCGTCTTCTTAACACGCAAGAGGTTGAAAATACAATATAGACAAGTTAATTTTGAACATTAATTTAAAAGATTTAAAAAATCTAAAACACAGACATGTTTTGAGGATGCCTGGACTATCTTCGTCAGTATTATAGGAAGGATACCAGCAATAAACAAAGTTACAGGGAACCAACAAATACATGGGGAAACTGAAACAAAATGAATAATTAATTAATCAAAAAATAAGCACTGAGATAGTCATGTTAACATCGTCATACTGACGAAGAGGATCCAGGCATCCTCGAAACATGTCTGCGTTTTAGATTTTTTAAATCTTTTAAATTAATATGCAAAATAAACGTTGTCTATATTGTATTTTCTACTTATTTGCACAGCTTGCCCTCATTAATGCAAGAAGTTTTTTCGATTTTAATCTAGTTGTTTCACTAGAAACTGTCTATATTTATTGCTTTGTGATAGTTATTATGTTAACAAAATACTTCTTTGAAAATTTTAACTCTCGTATCTTTTTTTTCTTAAAAGGGAAAAGTAATACGCCCAATCAAAAGATGAACACGCGTGTTACAGGTGTTTCAAGCTGGACGAAAAAACTCCGTAAGCAAAAAAATGTTTAAGCGTACAAAAAAAGCTTTTTAAAAACGCTAAAATAACCAACCGGTTACAAAGGCAATTTTTAGCTGCGAAAGTTTTTAATAAAAACCACAGGGAGTCTGTCTCAAAATTGACTTAGCAATCTTATAAGTTATTAAAAAATAGATCAACAAAGTTTAAAAATATTTACATATTTTTATTCACATATTTGAAAAAATTATCTAAATTATGAGAGGTTTTCTTTCGCATTCTGCGCTAAAAATACTATAGCGGAATCCTTGGTGGTTCCAACACACACCCGTTTCGGATCTCGTGTTTTGGTCCCTGGTCCTGTCACACACACATAGCATTTTAATTATTTAGTTTAGAGAAAAATTCTTATGTCAACACACATTCAGCATTTGTGACTTCCCAAAACGTTCTCTTTCAATTTAAATTGAATTTTGTTGTGGAATCAGTAGGTTGTTTATCCTATATCCCATCCATAAAGTGTTCATCATATGAGATTGAAATTCGATATCAAATTGATGTAGTTTTATTGCTGCCCGTATTTACTGGGTACTTCCCCGGGTAAAACTGAACAAAGGTTAAAGACCGATATTTCGCCATAAACTCTCGTATTACTCGACTCAAATTATTATTGTTTGGAGGAACGAATTTCTTATTTATTGGCGCATTGTTCCTCAAAGCAAGGTTATTGAGAAAAGGAAATTTGGACTATTAAAGGATAAAAAGTGCTGTAATAAATTGTTTTCCTTCTGTTGGTGTTCATCTTTCAATGGTATATCGTTGACGAATTGTTTTAAGTTTTGGAATTTATGTCAACGTCCGCGATGAGTAGCCTTCAGTTGAACCACTCAATGTTTTTTTGGTATGAGAGTAGTGGAATGTTTTTGATCTTAGAGAGAGATTTTAAATGTATATATAGATATGTTATTTGCAGACGAAAAGTTTGTTTGGTACACAACAATAAAATTTTAAAAACATATTACTATATAATTCAAGATTTCAAAAGGGGAATTTTTAAAAATTCAGGTACCGTTCGTTTGTATGTAGTATAAAATTTTTTGGATTTAGCTTTTTTGATTTAAGAAGAGTTTTTAACTTGAAATTACTTCTAACTTGAGTCTTAAGGTTCTATACTCGGATAAAAGGTGTGGTTTGGGGAATTCCTTTATCACTGGGTGATAAAGGAGAATTATACAAGTTAAATCAACAGAATTATGTGACTTTTCAAATATGTTGTAAATTACGGGCATTCATCTAGTTTCTATCGGTTAAATTAGTTGTTTCTATACATTTAATATAATTGGATATGCTAGTTTGGATATTGTTTTACTGTTACACATTTTGAGAGTTTTAAAATGAATTTTAAAATATAAAGCAGACTCTAATGAAACTAGCAACGTCTAACACCCTTAAGATTTTTAATTCAGAAATGAAAGATGGTTGAGGAAAAAATAAACATAACAACATCAAGAGCTTTAGATCTAAGATTTAGGTAGAACTCAAATATTTTCCAAACCAGAGTCGAATGTGTTGAAGTGGATTTGAGGTTCCACTTAAGGTAAGGTTATTTCTTGATACCATATGGGAAACAAAGGCAATCTATTAAAAAACCACTCGAAACAGCGTTTTTAACACGGAACACACACACACACTCCATTCCGATCCCCTATACTGAAGCATTCCAAGGACAGGCCAGGAAGGAGTCCAGATCACGATAGATGGCAACAATGCCAGAGCCTACGTGGCCCATAATGGGAACAATGGTTACAAATGCGTTAGCAGGAAAGGCAAAAATAATTTCCATTCTGTCTAGTAGGAAATAGTTTCAAAACGCGGTTTCTGTGAGTTGTCAAGGTTACAGGCCGGATGGTGCGCGAATGGGATACTGCTAACAATGAGTATTTTTCACGTTGGAGTAATTGCATCTGACTCATTGTACCAGTGTGTTTTCTATCTGTGACTGTAGAATTAGTTTGAGAACAGGCTGTTATATACTCCTTTTCATCTCTTTCTATTTATTTCGTACCAGTCTAGGAGACAAGTGCTGTCCAACCTGCATAAAAAAAGCTTGCCGCAGCCTTATTCCGAAGTTTTTAATATTCTTTGATCCTGCAATCACCATGCTTGATTTTGAGAAATACTAGTACTTTATATGTCTTCGAATTCGTCTTTTTTCATCTTTCTTCATGCTTAAAAGTAGAAAAACGGCAATTATTAGCTTCAAAAATATTGCCCTAAACAGCAGTTCTTTTAAGTGCTACTTTACTATCGCCTCAAAATTGTAACAAAAGAATGGTTTCTTTGACTTTGATTTATCAAGATTTTAATCATTAGGTACAAACCAATTCAATGATAATATTTTTATTTGTCCCTTAAAGAAAATTAAGTAGATTATTCCCATGTATTCAATCTAATTTTGAACCGTTTTTCATACTTCATTTAGAAATTACCAAAGCACTTTTCAATGCTTTTTGCATAAAGTTGTTGTAAAAGTCGATCAAATAATTAATTTAGTATTTTAAAACAAAATTTCAAAACAATATTTAATTCATAACTTAGAGGTAGTAACATTCATATATTTTATAATAGTCGTTATAAAATATAAAAAAACCTTTAAAACTCTAGTTCAATCTCTTTTGGACCCCAAAAAATAGAAATATTGGTAAAATATTTGAAACTCATTGATTAAAATATTTAATCAGATAAATAACTAATCAGTTTTTATCATTAAAAATCAGAAGAAATTGTCGATATTTTAATATATTTTCGATATTTGATAATGGCGATATTTAGCAGGAACGATAACGGAACTGAACAAAACTCCATATTAGTTTGCCTCATCTTGGTTTAAAAGTTTGAATAATCATTAAACTGAGAAGCTCTATAAGAAATATATACATTCTGATTCCTTTAAAAATGTCTCCTCCCTTTTGTTTGTTTACTATTAAGTTTTAATATTTGACGAGAGACAAAAATCTATGAAAAATTTTAAACGTGTGATAATTCCTTTTTCAAAAAATTGCTGAAATATGTTCTAAAAACTCTCCAAAGAATGAAAATATACCATTCCAAAACTTTCTGTTTGAAGTATCCTTAAAGAATAATTCTTAGAGATATTGTTTCATAAATTTATTGATAACAGTAGTTCATGCGACATTTAAACAATTTTCATAATTTGTGTTCTAAACCCACAACTAAAATGAAATAAAACTACAAAAAGGATTTGCATAAAGTCATAAAATTTACTTAAAAATAACCAAATTTTTAAACAGTCTAAGGTTAGTTGAAAATAATGAAGTTAGAATTTATTGCTCTACATAAGCTAAAAATAAATTAGAAACACAGTGATTATAAGAAGATCAGAAGGAAATACTTTACCCATCTATTTATCTTCATTTTCTTTAGTTGGTCCATAAAGATCTTCAAGCGTGTCAATGATTTAAATTACAATGAAAAATGGCCCCAAAAGTAATTTCAATTTGGGCTTAACGGATCGACGCCCATTTCTTGTGAGCAAGCATCTTCTTTGACCCAAACTGCACTTTATCACCTTTATTTTAGAAAAAATAGGACTTCTTGAAATGTTCCAGATCTCTTTGAAGCTTATAATATTATGTGGTCATTGATTATAAAACTCGTGTTCATGTGCTTCTTTATTTAACAGTAATTCTTAATAAATAAAATAAAAAAATAAATAATAAAACAAATCAAATAAAAAGCTCCGATCCAATTTGTACTGGTAAAAAGTTTAATAAAAATAGTTTTGATTGAGCATTCATTTATTAAATAAATATTTATTATACACATCCTAAAAACTTGAAAATACACTGACTGTAATTGAACAGTAATTAATAGATGCATTCAGATAAAGTTATAACCCTTTATCTACTGACGGTACTTACAAGTCTCCCCAACTTTAAAACTACATAGAATAACCATCTTTGCGAATAACCATCTTTACTCTTCCAGGAGAAAAGTCAGAGCAGAGGTTCTGTGATGAGTATTTTAGCGGGAAATGCGATTAGATTTAAAACTTAAGTTGTGTATTAAGTTGCCATTTTGATCGGATTCCCACGATTGTCATTTTTGCTCCCTCAAAAGTAGTTAAAGTCGAAAGAAAAGTGTATAATTTTTTACGACTTAAAATTGCCATAAGGTTTTTTTGTATTGTGAGAATATTTTAGCCCTCATTGTACTCAGTACTCAAAAGTATCAATTTAATTAATTAGCTCTAGCGGATTAAATTTCCCAAAGAAGATTATTTTATTTACGGATAACCCCTAATTTTCAATTTAGTGACTCAAAAAAATATTCGCACGAAAAGAATTGCAGAAAATCATAATGCAGCAGGATAAAGTAATTATTTAGTTCACACAGGTCCTTTTAAGAATATTGAACCTTCATCATAACATAAACATCCCATATGTACACACTTTTCTGCATTATCAAACCTGTGCGAGGTGTTTGTTCAAAGCAGCTTTACGATTAACAATTTTTTTAGAATCTCTGGTCTGGTTCAGTCTGTCGTTGTATTTTGTAAGATTGGAGATTTGCATTTGGTACTTAAGTTGTTTTTCCTGCTGAGTTTGTCTTTTAAAGGGAAAGAAAGTTCTACAGTATAGAAGAGGATAAGATGATGGTAATGATATATTGTTTAACTAGCGGATATGCCCGGCCTTGCACGGGTGGAGTGTATATATTTTTTTTAAATTAAATTTTTTTAAATATATTTATAATTTTTAAATCCGCAATTACCAATCATCCCGGTACCCCAGACCTCTTTTTCCTGTCCCGGTGTTCCCGGTACTTTTCCTATCCCGATGTTCCCGGTACTTTTCCTATCCCGATGTTCCCGGTAATTTTCATATCCCGGTGTTCCCGGTAATTTTCCTATCCCGATGTTCCCAATAATTTTCCTATCCCACTGATCGAGGTAATTTTTATGTCCCGGTAATCCCGGTACTTTTTTTTCCTATCCCGATGTTCCCGGTAATTTTCCTTTTCCCGGTGTTCTCGGCAATGTTTCCAAGTAAATTAATGAGTCTAGTGAACAAAAATAACAAATCTGAAACAATAATAAAAGATCTAGTAAATTGAAAAGTCTAGTGAACCGCTTCATTTGAAACAATGTTTTATTTTTAAGTCGTTTTCCATGAAGAAAATTTACACTTTTCCATAAATATTTAAATTTTAAAGGAAAATATCCTAAAATAGGGGAAACTAACGTTTCAAAATTAATTATTTGAATTTATTTTGATGTTTTCATAGCTGATATAGTTTTTAAATGGACAATTATCGAGTTTTTCCTGTTAAAATATTAAATGTTTGAAGGTTTTAATCTAGTTAACAATAGTGAGTCGAGCAGTCTACTCTAGTAGAGAAATGGAGAAATAAGCGTTTCGGGCTATAAATTCGTTAATTACTCGTAATTATTCGATTTTAAAGCTTTGAAAACTATCCCAAGTTACTCCCCGACTCGGAATACGTCTATACGTCGAGTTTGGTTTCGGTCCGCGGCCTATTTCAAGAGATTACCCCGGACATACCCACATACACACATACATCGCCCGTTAGCCTTTTATTTATACAGAGACTAGCTGATTTGCCCGGCCTTGCACGGGTGGAGAGTATAAGTATTTTTATTTTGTGTTTTCTTAAAATACATTTATTATTATGTAAATCAGCAATAACCAATCTTCCCGGTATCCCAGGCGCCTCTCTCCTATCCCAGTGTTCCCAGTAATTTTTCCTCTCCCGATGTTCCCGGTAATTTTTCCTCTCCCGATGTTCCCGGCAATTTTTCTTCTACCGATGTTCCTGGTAATTTTTTCCTTTCCCGGTGTTCCCAGTAATTTTTCCTCTCCCGATGTTCCCGGTAATTTTTCCTCTCCTGATGTTCCCGGTAATTTTTCCTCTCCCGATGTTCCCGGTACGTTTTCCTATCCCAGTGTTACCAGTAATTTTTAAATCACAGTGTTCCCGCTCTAGTAAATTAATAAATCTAGTGAACAAAGTAAAAAAATTGAAACTATATAAAGCGGATATGCCCGGCCTTGCACGGGTGGAGTAATTTTTAAAAATATATTTATAATTTTTAAATCAGCAATTACCAATCATCCCGGTATCCCAGACGCCTTTTTCCTATCCCGGTGTTCCCGGTAATTTTCCTATCCCGCTGTTCCCGGTAATTTTCCTATCCCGATGTTCCCGGTACTTTTCCTATCCCGATGTTCCCGATAATTTTTCTATCCCGATGTTCCCGGTACTTTTCCTATCCCGATGTTCCCGGTACATTTCCTATCCCGATGTTCCCGATAATTTTCCTATCCCGCTGATCGAGGTAATTTTTATGTCCCGGTAATCCCGGTACTTTTTTTTCCTATCCCGATGTTCCCAGTAATTTTCCTTTTCCCGGTGTTCTCGGCAATGTTTCCTAGTAAATTAATGAGTCTAGTGAACAAAAATAACAAATTTGAAACAATAATAAAAGATCTAGTAAATTGAAAAGTCTAGTGAACCGCTTCATTTGAAACAATGTTTTATTTTCAAGTCCTCTTCCATGAAAATAAAATTTACAAATTCCATAAATATTTAAATTTTAAAGGAAAACATCTTGAAATAAAGGAAAATAACGTTTCAAAATTAATTATTTGAATTTATTTTAGCGTTTTCACAACTTATATCCTTTTTAAATGGACAATTATCGAGTTTTTCCTGTTAAAATATTTGATTTTTGGAGGTTTTCATCTAGTTAACAATAGTGAGTCGAGCAGTCTACTCTAGTAGAGAAATGGAGAAATAAGCGTTTTCGGCTATAAATTAGCTAATTACTCGTAATTATTCGATTTTAAAGCTTTGAAAACTATCTTAAGTTACTCACCGACTCGGAATACGTCTATATGTCGAGTTTGGTTTCGGTCCGTGGCCTATTTCAAGAGATTACCCCGGACATACCCACACACACACACACACACATACATACATCGCCCGTTAGCCTTTTATTTATACCTAGCGGATATGCCCGGCCTTGCACGGGTGGAGTGTATATATATTTTTTTAAATTAAATTTTTTAAAAATATATTTATAATTTTTAAATCAGCAATTACCAATCATCCCGGTATCCCAGACGTCTTTTTCCTATCCGTGTTCCCGGTAATTTTCCTATCCCGATGTTCCCGGTACTTTTCCTATCCCGATGTTCCCGGTACTTTTCCTATCCCGATGTTCCCGGTACTTTTCCTATCCCGATGTTCCCGGTACTTTTCCTATCCCGATGTTCCCGGTACATTTCCTATCCCGATGTTCCCGATAATTTTCCTATCCCGCTGATCGAGGTAATTTTTATGTCCCGGTAATCCCGGTACTTTTTTTTCCTATCCCGATGTTCCCGGTAATTTTCCTTTTCCCGGTGTTCTCGGCAATGTTTCCTAGTAAATTAATGAGTCTAGTGAACAAAAATAACAAATTTGAAACAATAATAAAAGATCTAGTAAATTGAAAAGTCTAGTGAACCGCTTCATTTGAAACAATGTTTTATTTTCAAGTCGTTTTCCATGAAAAAAAATTACACTTTTCCATAAATATTTAAATTTTAAAGGAAAAAATCTTAAAATAGGGGAAACTAACGTTTCAAAATTAATTATTTGAATTTATTTTGGTGTTTTTACAACTGATATAGTTTTTAAATGGACAATTATCGAGTTTTTCCTGTTAAAATATTTAATTTTTGAAGGTTTTCATCTCGTTAACAATAGTGAGTCGAGCAGATCTACTCAGTAGAGAAATGGAGAAATAAGCGTTTCGGGCTATAAATTCGTTAATTACTCGTAATTATTCGATTTTCGAGCTTTGAAAACTATCCCAAGTTACTCCCCGACTCGGAATACCTCTATACGTCGAGTTTGGTTTCGGTCCGTGGCCTATTTCAAGAGATTACCCCGGACATACCCACATACACACACACATACACACATATATACATCGCCCGTTAGCCTTTTATTTATACAGAGAAGAGATGGTGGTGATAATAGTTTGACTGCCATTAGTATTGGGCAACAATTAAGATAAGTTTATTTCTATTTGAACTGCACAATAATGATTCAAAAACAGTAAGTTATAGTCATTTTTACAACAATGTGAACCTTACAATGATAACAATACTTTAATTGCAATAGTTGTTTTGATGACGGGTAAGCTACTATTTCAGAACTTTTTAAGTACTTCCAATAATGATTTCAATTCAATTTAAATGTTTTTATTAATAGACATACAGATAATAACCTAAAAACTTCATTAAAACTAAAAAAGTAAATAGATTTACTTAAGGGTTAATTCTGTTAAATTAAACGGTAAGAATAGCCTACCTAGGTGATGTTTACCGTTTTTGGTGATATATTTAGTTTGGTGATTTTAGCGGAACAGTTAACGGAATTGAACCTTACTTGAATCAATATTGTGAAGGAATTGTTCTTTCACAGGCCCTCTAAATTAGAAGTGATCTTTTTAATTCAAAATACAACACAGAACTTTTTTATTTTCTGATTTCACTGGGTACGTTTTACAAATTACACATAACAATAAAAAACGTTTATAGAATCTATACGGTTACCAAGTGTAGCATAATATAGTATTTTTTCGCCATTACGTTTTGGTGACTTTGTTTGACCGTGTTTTAATCTGGGTTCAAAGTATCAGGCGTTTAGCATTCATGAAGGGACAATAATTTTGGCAACTGTTTTCCAAGATAATTAAAATTATCACCGAATAGGGACTGTTCTAGTCGTTCCCCAACCTACAAGTATGCACTTGTAGGTTGGGGAACGACTAGAACAGTCCCTATTCGTTGATAATTTTAATTATTACCAATTTATAATTATCCAAAAGCTGTTTACATCCTTTATAAAGATGCGATGTACGAAAATCTTAGATCTTGTAATAAAGGAAAATTTGCCAACTCATTTGCTGAAGCAGTTTGATGGAGCGCATCAGAGAGCAATGAAAGATGTTGGAAGTATTTGACCTTTCTTTTAATATCAATAAAAGCTATTCCGAAATATCCCGATAAGGGCACGTCTTTGATGTCGAAACGTGTCGTTGAGAGGCTCTATCTTATCCTATTTGATGAAGATAGCGATTATGTGAGTCGGACTTGGTAAACAGGAAAGGCAATATCTTATCGAAGAGCCGCACTCGAGTGCTCGCCTTTGGATACGAGGAGCGACTTAAGGACACTATTTATTTGGCACAAGACTTGGCTTGTTTCCAAAATTGGAAGAAACGACATTATTATGGAGAGGAAGGAACACGAAAGGAATAATTTTTCCAGGCTACAATTAGAAGAAAAAGCCGCAGAAATTCGTCAGTGGATGGAGATGAAATGTGGGATTTATGGGCCTGAGACTTAAGATGAGGGTCAGATATCTCTCTTTAAAGCTTCAAGGTTCTCTTTAAATAGAAAATCTTGTTAGTGAATCTAAAAGACGTGATAAAGGTTGGGATTATATATGAATGGACCATATATCCATCGCAGATATGCTATCTTTTGTTGTTTCGGATTGTAAATTATGTGATTTCCGATGAGAAAGAGGCGGACACACTTTTAGAGGTAGGAGGAGTATTGGGGGTCATTACTACCACCACCACGTCTACGACCACAAAGGAATAACCACAGAGATGGTCCAAAACGTTATTTTCAAATGCCATCTAATGGTAGGAACTGCAAATGTCTGTGATTGATAGAGAGTAGGCAGTATAACTTGGTATTATTCACAGTCACAGTTATGACTGGCTGTGACGTGTTCAATTTTCATGTTCATTCCATCTGTCACTTTAGGAGGGGGTTAATCTTGTGCTGCACTCAAGTTCATTGTTTTCATAGATTGGGTATATTAACCGGGTGCGAATATCTTCAATCGAGCTATTTTGACAACGTTTTATTACCCATTCACGTGTAACACAAATTAAAAGAAAAACTGTTAAAAGCTATTTAAATGGTGTTTTATTTTTGGTAAAATCCTGGGAGAGCCCACACCCTTGGCGACAAACCGAAATAAAGTGCTAAGCCAGAACAAGATGGCGCCAAGCGTAATCTAGTGTATTGAAGTAGGGTTACCAAGATGGCAGAATTATCGCCAACTTTGGCAAGGGTGTGG
Source organism: Tetragnatha versicolor (assembly GCA_024610705.1). NCBI lineage: Eukaryota > Metazoa > Arthropoda > Arachnida > Araneae > Tetragnathidae > Tetragnatha > Tetragnatha versicolor. The sequence goes on along the minus strand of JANDEH010000002.1, from coordinate 20,663,837 downwards.
GCTCAGCTAGGATCCAACCTTATTTTAATATTTGAGTATTTCTGGTGAATTAGTATATATTTTGAAGCTTGGTCCCGGCTTACCCTAAAGCACCCCTTAATTGAACTACAAAAATTACAATTGCAAATTGCAACATATAAAAAAAATCAGTGTTTAAAGTGTATTTCATATATCAGAGATAAATTGACTTGACTGAATCGAAATTAAAATTTAATTGTGGTAATTAACTAAAATTTTGATCCAAACATCAATTACCTCCAAAACAAAACTTATTCGGAATGTATCAGTGATATCATATTCAAAGTGTAAAAAAAATCCATGCTGTAAATAAATATAAACTCAATAAAACTCGAGGTTATTCGTTACTGAGTGTTTCTTAAGTGAAATATATGTTTTACATTTATTAAAACTTAATTGAGGTAATTAAATGATTATTTGAACCAAACATCAATTACCTACCTCCAAAACAAAAGTTATTCGGAATGTATGTAATAAAATTTTCTAAATATTTTTCAGACCAAACCAAACAAACCAATTAAATTTAATTTCCCTCATATTCCCCTGATAAAAACATCTTATTAGGTACCTTTTAATTCATATTTACATTTCACCTCAACGAGTCTTTTAAATCAGTTCGGTTTGGCGGAAGTGGCCTGTTTGGAACAGGGACACCGGAATTTAAGTGGACACAATATAAATCTTTCCACCTCTGCTGTCCTCCTTGACACCATTTAAAAAGGTAAAATTTTTTTTTTAAAAGTTGTTGCCCCAAGTATTAACTACTGTTATTCAGCGGGATGAAGGCCAAAACACAGATTTCAACGTTTTCTTTTATTATTCTACTACACAAAAACCAACATGCAGAGAACAGGTCTTAACGGATAGACTTGTTTTTAAAATTGTAACAGCATAATATTCGTGGCAATAAAATTCAGTAATTCGGCTCATTTACATGATTAGGTGGGATCCTTCAGCAGTTCTATGTACTTTTTTAATTCGAGAAAACGACTCTCAATTAATCGTTGTTTCATAAGCAGTTTTAAGTTATTATGTTGCCTAATAGGCTGTAATTTACAGATAATTACAATTACATAATTTCCTTCATATGATGTTGATATGGTTAGAACTGAAGTTGTTTTATTTTCCTAATTATAATGAAATCTACAAAATGTTTGTAAATAATTATAAGTATGAAGGCGTTTGTTTACCTTGAAGGAAATTAAGATTGTAAGAAAGAACTAGAAGGTTAGAACTAGGTTGTTAGCCTGTTGTATATTTAAGAAAGTAATAATTTCTCTGTTCTAAAAAGAAGTTTTTGGTGAACGGTTTCCAGAGAAAGGATTTTTAATGAGATAATATCACATTGCCATCCAGATCTGAACTATGTTCAAAATTTCAAGTACTATATAATTTATCCGGAAGTTAGTTTAAAATTGATTACTAAATTCCACCCGGACAGACAGACAAGATTGAAAGCGACCTAATAAAAACTATGTAAAAATCAGTAATATTATGAAATGATTCTAAAATACTGTAAAATCTAAAGGTACTGTCTAAATCCACGAAAGTAACAACTCAACTCTAACGAATCTCGCTAATACTTTAGCATGGGTCAACTTTCTTGGATTTAGACACTTCGAAATCTAAAACAAATAATTAAATTAAATTATTCATTTTTAAAATTAAATTTAGTTAAAAAATTAAAAGTTTATCTTAGACAAAATTATCAAAATAAGTATTTGAACGTTAAATTTAACTAGCTGTTACAACCCGGCAAAGCCGGGTTTTACAGCTAGCCTTCTTTGGCGCTGAAGCGAGATTCGTTCGTTACTACCTGTTCGTAATTATTCATTCCCTATCTTAAATATACAGTTTTAATTCATTATCTTCGAAAGGGGTTTTGTCTCCGATTTCACTTGGCATTGTCACAAATTTATTACATTGATATAATTGTCACTTTATTTTGACAGGTTGTCCCAATCCACCGAACCGGATCTGTACAAACTTGTTCTTAAATGAAATATTACAACCCCGATATAAACCCATTTTAAGTGGCATCCTCCCAAAACCTTCCACTTTAAATTATTATTTGATTTTATTTGTCTCATTGTTTGAAGTTAAATGTTTATCCCCTTCTGTGTAAAGGGAAAGAAGAAATACTTCAATCAAACAATTACCATAATCTCTCTATTCTAAAAAAAAGTTTTTAGTGAACGGTTTCCAGAGAAAGGCTTTTTAATTACTGAACCGAATGACACATATATGGTATCAAAATGTCCGGATTCTTTCCGGATTTCCGAGTAAGCCCTTCGATTTTTCAAAAAAATTCTCAGTTTTAAAATATTTCCATTTTTTTAGATAACGGATAAGGTCGCAGTTATAAAGCAAGTACTGTCAATCAAATTATTATGCATCCAATCACAACGTCCGATTAACGCTTTATTTTAAGATGAAACATGTTTTTTCACCTTTTAAAAAAAGTACTTTCTTGATGAAATATCACTCTAAGACTGATAAAAACATATTCTAAAAACTTACATGAACGCCATTTTATATTAAAATTTCACACTTTTTGTCCAATATTTATAATTTTTATTCTGATTTTATCGAAATTAATTGTAAACATAATGATGTTTTGTTTCTTATTGTTTTCAATTGCTTAAACGGTATTGCTTAACAAGTCTAGGTTTAAAAAAAATATGAATGATAAACAATAGGCATATTATACTATCGAGTTACTTTAAAATAATATTTTTTGTTTGGTCCGAATATTGATAAACAATTAGAATTAGTTATTTTTATAATCATAGATTAAAAATAATTAAGATGAATATTTTTAAAAACATTTTGTTTAAATTTTTGATAAGTTCGAATTAATATATACTCAAACTTTTAAGGGAGATTTATTCATGGAGGGGATTTGAAGTATTTTTAATAAGTTGGTTGACGTTTTTTCTGTAAATTGTTTAATTCTTTTATAAAGTGTGTTAAGTTAAACGAGTTGGAATTTGTGGGAATTGCGAAGCAATTCCAAAAGGTCCTGCGTCAGCAGTTTACGGGGGTTGGCGAGCGATAGCGAGCAGGGGGCGGTAGCTCCCTAGTTTTTTATAAATTCAATACGGCTCTAGTATTCCGTTAGGATAAATCTAGTAAACCGTCAAAACTTTGAAATATATTTCAAAGATATTTACTTCAGATTTGCAGATATTTACTTCACGCTCTTTAAAAGACGTTTTGCCTGTGTTGGTAAAAATATTAATTGAAAACAATGGGGTGAATTGAAATCAATTTATAATTAAGAAATGGAATGCTTTGGAGAAACGCGACCTAAAATGGGCTCATCTAGGGGTGGAAAGCTTTCGATCAAGGCCGAGTTTGTCCAAATCGGTTCAGGGGTTCGGCCTGGCGGCCGGCGGAACGGAACCTCTCCATAGAGTTAACATTACAGCAAAACGAAAAGAACGCATAACTTTAAATTGGAAGGTTTTGGAGAAACGCGACCTAAAATGGGCTCATCTAGGGGTGGAAAGCTTTCGATCAAGGCCAAGTTTGTCCAAATCAGTTCAGGGGTTCGGCCTGGCGGCCGGCGGAACGGAACCTCCCCATTGACTTAACATTACAGCAAAACGAAAAGAACGCGTAATTTTAAAATGGAAGGTTTTGGAGGAAAAACACCTAAATATGGCTCATCTAGGGGTGGAAAACTTTCGTTTAAGACCGAGTTTGTCCAAATCGGTTGAGTGGTTCGGGCTGGGGGCCGGTGGAAAGCTCCCTCATAGAGTTAACATTAGAGAAAAGTGAAAAGAACGCATAATTTTAAAATGGAAGGATTTAGAGGAATGCGACCTAAAATGGGCTCATCTAGGGGTGGAAAGCTTTCGATCAAGGCCAAGTTTGTCCAAATCGGTTCAGGGGTTCGGCCTGGCGGCCGGCGGAACGGAACCTCTCCATAGAGTTAACATTACAGAAAAGTGAAAAGAACGTGCAATTTTAAAATGGAAGGTTTTGGAGGAATGCGACCTAAAATGGGCTCATCTAGGGGTGGAAAGCTTTCGATCAAGTCCGAGTTTGTCCAAATCGGATCGGGGGTTGGGCCTGGCGGCCGGCCGAAAGGAACCTCTCCATAGACTTAACATTACAGAAAAGTGAAAAGAACGCATAATTTTAAAATGGAAGGTTTTGGAGGAACGTGACCTAAAACTGGTTCATCTAGAGGTGGAAAGCTTTCGATAGAGACCGAGTTTGCCGAAATTGGTTGAGGGGTTCGGCCTGGCGGCCGGCCGAAAGAAAAACCCAATTATTTTAATATATAAGACTAGCTGTTACAACCCGGCAAAGCCGGGTTTTACAGCTAGCCTTCTTTGGCGCTGAAGCGAGATTCGTTCGTTACTACCTGTTCGTATTTATTCATTCCCTATCATTAAATATACAGTTTTAATTCATTATCTTCGAAAGGGGTTTTGTCTCCGATTTCACATGGTATTGTCACAAATTTATTACATTGAAATAATTGTAATTTTATTTTGACCGGTTGTCAGCCCAAACCACCGAACCGGAATTGTACAAACTTGTTCTTAAATGAAATCTTACAACCCCGATATAAACCCATTTTAAGTGGCTTCCTCCCAAAACCTTCCACTTTAAATTATTATTCGATTTTTATTTGTCTCATTGTTTGAAGTTAAATATTTATCCCCTTCTGTGTAAAGGGAAAGAAGAAATACTTCAATCAAACATGTACCATAATTTTTTATTAAATCAATTTGCCTAGTATCCTGTTGAGATAAATCTAGTGAACCGTCAAAACTTTGAAGATTAATTTCAAAGTATATTTACTTCACGCTCTTTAAAAGACGTTTTGCCTGTGTTGGTAAAAATATTAACTAAAAGCAATGGGGCGAATTGAAATAAATTTATAATTAAAAAATGGAATGCTTTGGAGAAACGCGACCTAAAATGGGCTCATCTAGGGGTGGAAAACTTTCGATCAAGGTCAAGTTTGTCCAAATCGGTTCAGGGGTTCGGCCTGGCGGCCGGCGGAACGGAACCTCTCCATAGAGTTTACATTACAGCAAAACGAAAAGAACGCATAATTTTAAATTGGAAGGTTTTGGAGAAACGCGACCTAAAATGGGCTCATCTAGGGGTGGAAAGCTTTCTATCAAGGCCAATTTTGTCCGAATTGGTTCAGGGGTTCGGCCTGACGGCCGGCGGAACGGAATCTCTCTATAGAGTTAACATTACAGCAAAACGAAAAGAACGCATAATTTTAAAATGGAAGGTTTTGGAGAAACGCGACCTAAAATGGGCTCATCTAGGGGTGGAAAGCTTTCTATCAAGGCCAATTTTGTCCGAATTGGTTCAGGGGTTCGGCCTGACGGCCGGCGGAACGGAACCTCTCCATAGAGTTAACATTACAGCAAAACGAAAAGAACGCATAATTTTAAAATGGAAGGTTTTGGAGAAAATACACCTAAAATGGGCTCATCTAGGGGTGGAAAGCTTTCGATTGAGACCGAGTTTGTCCATATCGGTTCGGGGGTTCGGCCTGGGGGCCGGCGGAAAGCTCCCTCATAGAGTTAACATTAGAGAAAAGTGAAAAGAACGCATAATTTTAAAATGGAAAGATTTAGAGGAATGCGACCTAAAATGGGCTCATCTAGGGGTGGAAAGCTTTCGATCAAGGCCGAGTTTGTCCAAATCGGTTCAGGGGACGGCCTGGCGGCCGGCGGAACGGAACCTCTCCATAGAGTTAACATTACAGAAAAGTGAAAAGAACGCATAATTTAAAAATGGAAGGTTTTGGAGGAATACGACCTAAAATGGGCTCATCTAGGGGTGGAAAGCTTTCGATAGAGACCGAGTTTGTGAAAATCGGTTCGGGGGTTCGGCCTGGCGGCCGGCGGAACGGAACCTCTCCATAGACTTAACATGGGGGCAAAACGAAAAGAACGCATAATTTTAAAACGGAAGGTTTTGGGGGAACGCGACCGAAAATGGGCTCATCTAGGGGTGGAAAGCTTTCGATCGAGACCGAGTTTGTCCAAATCGGTTCAGGGGTTCGGCCTGGCGGCCGGCGGAATGAAAAACCCAATTATTTTAATATATAAGATTTGCATTAAAATTATTGAGAAAAGGTAGATGTCATGATTGTAGTATGTAGTACAACCACACAAATTCTTGGAGCATCAACAGACTTGAAGCCTCAATTCTTCATAACATTTTTTTGCAAAGATGATCTTGTCGCACCTGTCAGGATGTCAGGTTGTTTTTCGGAAAAGAGTAAAAAAATATAAAAACCGCAATATTTTCATAAAATTTAATGAATTACGTCTCAATCCATTCCTTTTCCTCCTCAAGTGTCAAGTTTCCTCAAAGATGATCGCACCTGTCAGGTTTTTAAGATGAAGCACCGGAAACGAAACCGGTTACATAAAATGAAAGGTCCAGCTCACCGACAACTCTTCTTTTTTCGTACAAAAAATTTTGTCAACGAACATTTTTTCATTCCTTCCAGAACATAGCACTTTGCATATCCGATGTCTACCAACGATACCACTCTTTCTGCTCATCAATAAAGTGGAAGAAAACCATTAGGGAAAAAGGTCACGCGCACTGTGTGGGCAGAAGAATAATTGTGGTGACCAGAACCCTTAACACTTGAGTGTTCATCGAGGAAAAGGAATGGATTGAGACGTTATTCATTAAATTTTATGAAAATATTGCGGTTTTTATCTTATTTTCTTCTTTTCTGAAAAACAATTGATAAAATTTAGCAATGAAGGACATAATTTACCATTATATGAGCTTTTTTAGGGTGTTTGCATTTGTTTTCCCTCAATTATAATAAACTTTATTGACAAATAATAGGAAGAAACACATAAAATAAATACAAATAAAAAACATTATGATACGCCCAGGGGAAACAAAAGATCCCATACGGGCGTAATAGAAATTAATACAGTAAAAATACAATGGAAAATAACAAAAAAAAGAGAAGACAAAAAAAGAATACAAAAACACACACAAAAAAAATAATTCTAGAACAAATTGAAATAAATACATTAAGATTTAAATATCAATTAAAAATACATTGTGATTCAATAATAATAAAAAAAATAAGTTTCAAAACAAAATATATTGAAATTAATTATTTTTGTTTTCCATTGGCAAAGTCTGGCTGCTGCAAATATACTATCGCTTCATAATGATTTAAAAATATAAGTCTATGTCGTTTAAATTAATAATAAGAAGAAAAAGTTCGCGCTTAAAAGTAGAACACTGTTCAATATTTTGGAGATCTCGGGGCAAATTATTATAAAATTTGGGTGCTAGATAGAAAAAATGCTTACGGAAAATTTCTTTAAAAAATCTAGGAATTTTATACACTTCATTTGGCCTTCTTTGGGATACGTTTTCTTTTAAGGTACAGATCGATTTATTACGGTGCAAAAAAAGTGAAACACGGTATAAAAAATTATATCTTAAAGGTAATAATCTCAATGTTCTAAATTTTAAAGGGTTTGAGTACCTAGGTTCAAGAATTTTAAAACACTTATTTTGAATTGAAATTAAAGGTAATAAATTTGATTTGTAATCACCTCCCCATATTATGATACCATAATTAATTAAAGAATAAAACCAAGAATAATACAGAATTTTTAAAAAATTGGTGTCTATTTTATTTTTTAAGTGGTGAAACCTAACCAAAACAAAACGTAATTTTTTACTAAGCTCACTAATGTGAGTTTTCCACTTTAAATTAGAATCAACATGCAAACCAAGATATTTAATTGTAGAAACAGAGTTTAGAGTAAAACAAGTGCAACTAGAATTTTTATTACAAATTTGTGTGTGAAATTTAATTTTAAGATCAAATTCTGACTGCCTTAGATTGAAATAACTATATTTTGTCTTATTTAAATTTAGGCACAAGTCATTTGCAGCAAACCATTTTCCAACTTCAATCAAATCTGATTCAACTTGGAAAAGAAGTTCATTAATATTGACACATGAGTACAGTAAAACAGAGTCATCTGCATATGTAATCTAAAACTAAAACTAAACCATCGGCGCAACAGCCCTAGTGGGCCAAGGCCTACGATGCCCATCTTCGTTTCCGAGACCGTGGGGCCTGGGGTGCTAGGCAAATGTCCCGGTTAGGTGGTCAGCACAACGCGAGACCCCCAGTGTTTAGTTCCCAAGCATGCTTGGTCCTCAGTTTATCGACCCACTGAAGGGATGAAAGGCTGAGTAGACCCTGCCCAGCCCGGGATTTGAACCCCGGACCTGTGGCGTGGAAGCGCGATGCACTACCACTGCGCCACTGGGCTTCTGCATATGTAATCATTTTACCAAATAACTTGAGTTTGCATAAATCATTAATAAATATAAGAAATAACAATGGGCCTAGAATTGAACCTTGAGGAACTCCACGATTTATAGTAATATAATTACTGAAACTATTATTAACTTTGACACGTTGTTCTCTATTGGAAAGATAAGATTTAAACCAATTCAAAATATTTCCCCGAAAACCAGCTGAATCTAATTTTTTAATTAATATTGAATGATTTACGTTGTCGAAGGCTTTGGAAATATCTAAGAAGATCGCTACATGACGCTTATGTGAAACCATATCTTGAAATTTTCTTTTTATCTTACAAAATTTTACACCGAAATTTTTCACTTGAAAACATATTGTGTTCATATTTACAAAGATTAAGAACGACACATTAATAATATTGTAGCAAATTAACTTTTCCGTTAAAATTCTGTAAATTCTCTTGAAAATGAAAAGTGTTATAAAACATTACCAGATGAGTGCAAAATTATTAGACAAAACTGAACTTTACAGGATCTTATACCTAGTTTTAACTTATTTCAATCAGAAAAATGCTTTAATGTTTTACCAATTCTATCTTATTGTTTCTTTAATTTGCGCAGAAAAGTGATTTCGAAGTTACCTCATAGTGTATGTGCTGTTTACGCAGCGTTGTGTTTTGTTATTTCACTTAAATAGTGTACATTTTTATGTAGTTCTTGAAATGTTTAATTTATTTATCCTCTTTTCCATCTGATACTTAAATCTCAAAAAAAGTTTTTTAACAAATACTTAGATTCCATCATTCCAATAACGTGCTCTTAAAAATTTTCCCGCCAACTTTTGAATTTTTTTTTCAGAAATTCGTATCTCAAGAACTTCCTCTCAAATTCGGCACATTAGAAGGGAAACGGATAACGCTATTTGCCAAACTCAACGACCCCGCTTAGCAACGCTATTAGCTCAAGATAAAACTCAAGATTACGCAGCTCATATATCTTCAGGTGAGATTCTATTTTTCATCTTTTAAGATCACTTTATCAGGGTACTAGGATAAAACTTGTCTTACAAATCACCCCTGTCAATGATACTTTACGAACAAACAACTTGTGGGAACTTGCGAGCTTCCAAATTTAAGAGACTGCTAGCATTATGATAAATGGAGTAGGATAGTGTGTATGTGAGATATTCTTTGGATTTAGATACGAGTGATTCATGAAGACTTACCGAAATATTATGAAGTCGCTATATTAATTGAATTTTTCAAAGTAGAAGTTCTATTCCCAAATTTAAATTTTCTGGAATATATTAATTTAAGTCAATTAAAAATTACTTTCAGTTTTATGCTTTGATACCTACTTTCAAAAAAAAGATACCTCGAATATAGAAAAAATTATCCAACGATATTGAGATAATCAAGATTTCATTTCAAATTTAATATTAAATGTCGTTTTGATTGACGCTAATTAATAAAGCACTCGTTAGATGTGACAAATAAAATGTCATTGGTTATCCAAGAAATAAATTAGATTTCGCACTTAATTAGTTTTAATTTCTAGGATACGCATATAAATATATCACGTCTAATTAAAGAACGATAACTGTTCGTTCTTTGATACTGTTGAAGTATACGAAGAAGTAATAATAATATAATTTAACCTGTATATCCATTAGGGTTAGTTTACTCGAGTTATACCTAAAAGTCCTCGTTACTAAGAAAACCAAGACTATTAGGGTATAATTTTTCAATTTATATATGTTTAGTTTAGTTAGACTTAAGACTACATCTTAAGAGTGAAGACTATTGATGAAGAGTACTACAATGCTATCTAATGGGCCGTATGTAGATATTATAATATAAATGTTTGTTTCATCCGAATCGATTTTCTTAAATACAATCCTACCATTGAAAATAATCACGGCTCAATTCAATACTTCTAATTGAATGATGTAATTTTTTTGGATTTCCGTATTCAAATTTTACTTTAGCATTGTGTCACGGACAGGGATAATTTACTATAGTTTTTCTTTCGCCCCACTGAGAGAAATGACAGTTTCAAATTTGAGTAAATCGATGTTCTCATTTTAGTATGAAACTTTTTTATTCAAATATGACGACCCAATGCTTCTTTGAATTTTGAAACACCATACACACTCAGTTTCAAACAATTTAAAATAGTCACCACTCCAATTATGCTTAATTTTAGTTTATAATTGAAATTTTTGCAATACATCAAGTGTAACATTAAGTTGGTGTGATAACGTATAACACAACGTTGGGACTTCGTCGCACAACGTCTACTTCCCACGTCATAGTAACGTGGCTATATTATATGGTTATTATAACTGTAATACATTGCACCCTCTTTATAAGAATGTCATGGACGAATTAAATGAGTACATGATGCTCTATTTTTGAGTATCGGCACATGAGTACATGCATGTTTACAAATTTGAGTAAATTTGGACCGGAGACTGTTTGAGTGCTTGATATACTCAGATTTGTGTAATTTTTACTCATTTTTGAGACTGTCCTTCTAAGATTGCCTAACCAATTTCTCCCTTCACGAGGAACAAAATTGCCGTCCTTTTTACTTTAGCGAAAGCCTGATAGGAGCCAGTTCTCCACCAGCCAGGGTTCTAAATATTTCTGAAAGAATCGATTCCGGAATCGAATCAGAATCGAATACCTTGGAATGGATACCAAAGAATCGAACCCTTTAAGGAATCGATTCTTTAGAATCGTACTTAACTTTCTGATTAATACTGATAGTTACTAACAATTTTGTTTACTAATTAATTAGTATTTTGCAGCACGAATCGAATGTTAGGAATCACATTTAATTTTCTAAGTACAGATAAATAACAATTTTGTTCACTAATTAATTAGTATGCCGATAATTAATTAATATTTTACTGGTTATTAATTAAATTAATAATTACTCATTATCTTTGATTTGTAATTAAAATAGATAAGTTCGATTCTACTTTTTCGATTTTGATCCTAAGAGATTGAGTCCAGGTTGGAATCGAATCCAAGAATCGATTCCGGAATTGAATCGATGGATTTTTTAGATCCCTAGCCATACCTTTTCGAAAGCGAAAGCGGCGAAATGCAAGTCAGCAGGTTGACACAACTCGTTTTCCCTGCTCACCGGGTTTTGCACATGAAAGTACCGAGTGACCCTTTCTCTCTCTCTCGGCCAAGTCTCCAGAACCGGTCCATATCTTCTGCCTCACTTTCCTCCCGGGATCAAGCTGAGAGGCAAGAGATGCAGATGCGCCAATTGGCGAAGAACACGACGAGTTGGCTTTGTTTTCAACGATATTTCAGTTGATTTACTTCAAACATTGTTTAGGGGGGCATACCCTGAGTATTTGTTTACAGGGTCTTGCAAAATGGATGCTTTTAGGTGTCAAGATGCTCATTAGAAGAAATCTTTAAGAAAATTAAAACTTTTCGTACCGATTCTAAAGAAATTTCGAAAATAAGTTTGGGATTAAAAAGTTCCTTTGATACATATACATGAAACTTATAGACCTCGTATGTATTGTAGATTCCTAAAGGAATGGAGTATTGCTACATAAATCAATATTTTACCGTTTCTCAATACAACTCTGTCTATCAAAGGAGTATCATTAATGAACACCAACGTTCTAATTGTGTATAATGTGATGCAATGTATTTTTTTGTTACTTTCGCATGTAAACCGTTTCAACTTTTCAATCTCAATAAAACCTGGTCCTTCCTACGTAAAAGCTGATTAAAACATCCCTATGATATGAAAAGATAAAAATTAAATTGTTTTCAAATTAAATGAAAAGCATAAATAGTTGAAGAATTAAAATGTCCTGTTTACTGATTTATGCGCAAGTGAAATTTAAATATTGTATCAAATTTACTTAACTTTTAAAAGTGAGATGTTGATCGAGTTTATTTTTTACCACTATCGATGAATAAAAGCGTAATTTTAAAGACACATTACCTAAAAAATATCTTTGTTTCACGAGTTTTCTAGTTTGAACTTTTAATATATTCGTTAATGCACTGGAAATTTACTACACATCGTTTATACATACTTTTTAGGAGAAAAGTTGGGAACTCGTAATACAAAACAAATTTTATTCAAGAAAGAAACAGGGGTTTTGCACGGGCCCAAAAAACCAGTTTACGTCAAAAGAAATTCAAACATTCTTTTTTCGAGTTTAAAACAAATTGAAGTGCAAGGAAGGGTCACCTACTTCAACAAAGAGTATTAATCACCCTGAAAAAGGTCGAGATACACGCTAAAAACAAACGATAATACCAAACAATCTGTCAGTCTGCGTATAAAACAACCCGGATCTCTCTCAGGTAGTTAGTTGGTGAATGATCTAACACTTGTTGACGCGCTTGTCTTCTCTTCAGGTTCTATTTTAACGAAGCGAAGGTGGGGAGAGTGCTAATTTATTCATTACATTCTTCCAGAGGTCCGGGGCACAGCATTAATCTCGACGGAAAAGCGATTATTAGGGTTGACCGCAGCTCGTGTCAGGACTATTTGAGCTGTTATAATGTGGTGTTTTAATCTTCTGTGGTGATTTTAAGAGTGTTTTTATTGCGTTTAATGAATTATTTGCAAGGTTTGGAAGGAGTAAATGAGAACGGTTTTTCCTGAAAGGTATTCTGAGCAGTTTTGAAGGGCGTTTGCTGTTTCGGAATACTGAGTGGATGCCGCTGTAAATTGGAATTGGATTACCAGATGGAATTGGATCATCCTTTGTATTCTTCTCGTAGATTAAATAAAGAGCATGTATTTGAACATTGAATAGGTCATCATTCTCAAACCAGAGGAAATTGGGTCTATGAAGTGCCTGTGATGGATACTATGCAATTTTTCTCTGACAAATTCTTACCAGCTAAGCTTTTACAAGTGGTCAACTTGTGTCAAAGGTTATATTTTTCTAATGAAGAGGAGATTCTCATTAAAAGTTTCATTGTATTTTAATAATTAAGGATTTTGAGTAACGGTCCACAATCATTTTAAACGCTGCGTTATCGTTAATAACACTATTTTAATTAAGGGTCTTTTTTCAAATCTCTGCTGTAAATAGCTCAGTACTTGTTCTCTCTTCTTTAATTCAAATATGAATTTAATCCTACAAGTTGCTTATTTTACTATGCAAAGGAATTCCTCATTTTCTTTAATAAAAAAAGGTGAAGGGATTTTTTTTGAAACTTGAAAATATTTTTAATGTTATCACCCTGCTTCATAAAAAGTTGCTCTCTCTCTATTTCCCCCTAGTTGATTGACGACTCGAGGCATTGTAACCGAGCCAAACACTTCCACTATCCAAAAAAGTAGCAGAACGGGAATTTCAATCCTTGAATCAAACAAACCTTCATTGCAAAACACGAGTTCACAACCTCACCACCGAAACGCAGCAGGAGTCTCAAAACAGATTTACTACTTCCAATCGACTGGGTGTGGGCAAGCGAATCAATCGAACAATAAAAAATACTCCCGATTGTTCCCCAATAGTACCGATTTCTCAACAATGGGAACCCCTTCGGGGCAGTGCGCACCCCAACAGCGTGCCTTTAATCCGAAATTATCGCCTCTACCCCATTACAAACAACGGGGTCACAGACCTCTAGAAACGGAAACCACCGACCGGCGTTCGTTAATTTTGTGACCCACATACGGAAGATTCGTTAGGCCGCCAGAGATCAATGAAGGTGTTGGCCTGCGGTTTTCCCTCCTTTGTTTCTTCCTCGTAAAACGAAGTCGTTATTGTCAACGACTGGTCCCACCATCAGACCCCACGCAAGGGCCTCTTAATTATTTCTTAACCATCTGACGGAGATTTTTTTTAAAGTGTTGTCCTCGTTGAATGATGGAAGGGGAGATGATTTTTTTGGTCTCATTGACTGGCCCACGTCATGGTTTCATGAATGGGAAAAGCGGTCGGATGGTAGCCGTAATTATGTTGCTGGGTCGTTACTGGTGTTAATTCGTTTCCTGATAAGGATCGGAGGACGATCTTTTAGCGGAGGGAACGTTTGGGAGGGTGGAATCTCCTGCTCTTTTTTATTGGGCCTGATGATGAAGAGATGCTGAAAGGATTCAGGGAGAAAAAAGTTCGGAAAATAGAGTTGTCTCTTTGCTTGATTTCAGCTCCTATTTTCTGCGGTCATTCGATTCCTAATCATAACCCTAGTCACTTTACTGAAGCAAAATTTCGACATTTTTTAAGTATAATTATATAAAATTGTATCACCTCGCCAGAAAACCCAATTAATGGGTTACGTACACTTTACCAAAATATCATTCGGGGTCGTGTGCAGGTGGTGATTTGAAAGTAATTTTAAAACAAATGTAAGTGGAAGGAAATTAAATGGATCTCAACACATTTCTGGAGGAATTTATAAATGCGGATGTGCTACATTTTTAAATTTAATGTTTTTAATCGTGTGTTATTTATTTTTAAAAGTATGAAAATAAATAGTGTAGATAACTCAAATGAAGAACTATTTTCAATATCAAATCCGGATATATACATAAGCTATCTCTAAAGTGTTTCATGTCTCTCATAAACCATACAAACTAGTCTATCTTATATATTTAGAACTATATTTAGAATCTATCTAGCGATTTAGAACTGTATAAAGAGTTTAGTTGCGATCAAACTTCACTTCTAAAACTAGTCACTTCACAAAAAGACAAGATTTTCCAGAAAAAGAAATTCTAGTGCAAGTAAACGGCTGGTAGTTAAAATTTATTGACAATATTATGCTTAAACGTATTCTAGAAAAAAACTATCGTAACCATTTACCTTTTTGGTATCTTCATGAAAGTTTGAAGGTTTCCTTTATCATAAGGCAACAAAACCATTTAAATTTAATCCAAGACTCTATGACCTTTAATCTTAACTATGGAACTTTATTAAAAACTATATATAGAAATTTCACGAATAAAATAATGAAAACTATGATTAGTACAAACTAGTCTAAGTACAAACATTTTTAGAACTCTCTGTGCTTGACTGCTTCGAATAATCACAGAATAATTACAGACGACAGCTCAGTAAAACACTCTAACCCTTGACCCACCTGCAATTTGCGATGGCTGAGAAAACTAATCACGAGGCTCCCCAAAGCGAACAAAACCTCTCACAACCCCTGTTCTATTTTTAAAACCCCAAACTTTTGGTTGGCTTCACTATTACTGTCAAATGGTAATTATCATTTTTTACATCGCTCTCAAAATCTTTCTCAATCCTTCCTGTTGGATGCTATTTTTTTTCTCAGAGCATTGCAGAGGGTTCATGATTGTTTTGTTAAAGTTGTGGAGTGAATGAAAAAAAAAGGATAAATGGAGACCTCCTTCACAGGGAGGTTTAAAATTACCTTTGTTCTGAGAACTTCAAGATGCATCGAAAGTTTAAAACCTTTTCCAAAGTCAATGACACTTTGATAAATCAACCTGATAACGATTTCTCGGTAGATTTCGGACATCTCATTACCATATCCAGCTATTTCATCAACTGTAACCCTTTTGGACGGTTCTCTTTCCCAGAAACGAGAACTTCGAATTCCCGGTAACGAATGTCAGAACGGTAATTTAAAACTATCTTTACTTCGAAGGTGTGTGCTATACTGAAAACCTGATTACTAGTTCTGGAACAAAGTCAGCTACAAAGGCAATGAAAAAAACCCTTTGTCCTTTCACCTGTGCACAAAAGGGGTTGGCTTTTTCACGTGATAGATCACCACTGTGGGGAAGAGGGAATTTTCTTCCTATTTAAATATGTTTATTAAAAACACATTAGCAAAGTGCAGTTCTCACGTTGTTTTCTGCGTACTGCAGGCATATGGTGCACACGGAAATGGTGAAGATCCTGTTGAAATCAGGCGAGAAAGGAACTAAATGATTTATACTGAACCGGACTCGCTTTGCTGCGATTTCTTGTGGAAAGAGGAAGTTGTTTTGTTTTGCATATTTTATCGTGGCTTTTTTCCTATGCAAATTTGTGAAGTAACTCAAGGAAGAGATGCATTACGACCTCAAAAAGTTTCTTTGTTGAGTTCAGGTTTGTAGGAATGTCATCAATGGGTATAAACTAGAGATGAAACTTTGTTTATGTGCATTTCACGCTGTATGAATTGGATATTATTTGATTTTCTGTTTTTGTGTATTGTTTTAGGATTTATTTAAAGTTTCCCTTTGCTGACCATTCTTTTTCCTTAAAAAATATATACAAATATACAAGGTAGTATATTCTATTTTATTCAATAAGTTTTTTTTTTCAAAAGTTAAAAAGATAACAAACTATACAGTAATAAAAGAAGTGCACACACTCTGCACACAAAAGAAGTGCACAAGTTTATAAATTGCAAAGTCACTCCAAATATTGTGATGTGGGAAACAACATTTCTGTTTGATATCCACAGATTTATACCATATACTTTTATGCATTAAATAGTATATTAATACATCCGGCTCTGAAATGTGTCCATTTTATTTGAGGACATAGAGTAAAAATTGACGGGAAAAACTATTTGTTCGTATATCGAGCAAAAATATTTAACTTAAATCTAGGAAGATGAAAAATTTTTTGATTGTAAAAACCGACATAATATAATTCTCACAAACTTCTTAAAACTTAGGTTGTTGGATTAGCTGTGATAGCATCGTTATCTCCATCTTTGATTCCTCATCCTCAAAAACCATAATCTCGAACAAAAAAAATATTTTTTTTCCTTAAAATTAATTATTTCTCTATTTTTCTTCGTTGTATCGAAATTCTTTTGGGGTCCCGTTAATTTCGAGATATCGAAGTTATACGTTATACCGTATATTTATTACTATATTGGAAGATTATCCTTCGTTATGTTGTTGTTGTTACTAATTCTTCGTGATCTAGCAACAGCTATACTTCACAGCAACGTTTCCTGAACCCAGTACATCATTACGTGGAAGGAGAAAGTGAGTAAACACAAAGCCTGTTGGGTTGATAGGAAGAAATTCGATATGCGAATCGTTATAAAAAAGACACTATATCTACATGGGTTTACCGAAATAATCATATTTTAAAATTGAGGTTCTTTGTTTCACTCGAAATTCAGACACCGCGATGGGAACTACTTTGTTTGTTAGTGACGTAGTAGGTTCAATAGTTGCTGCCTAGTATAGATCTGATCTTCCATGTACTCTGGCAAAGTCAATCACTAGAAGTGGAGAGGATCAGAGCACTGAGCTATAAAACAAACTGGAGTGACTAGTGAGCGTGCTGAAACCGCATCACACCACGGAAAGGATTTCCATCTTCTTTTAATTTTCCCCATCTGTTAGCCCAGTTGTATACACAGAATGAAACGACCATTCTAAATTTTGCTCATAATATTTTAAAAAACAGGCTTGGGCGGATTAAAAGATGGTCATGCGGGGATTGCCCCGATTCCTTCTAGCCCCGAATGCCCCGATTGCTGCGAGCAATCGGGGACGTTTGGTCGCTTGTTATAGTATCGGAGGTTGTCACTCCAGTTTGTTTTATAGCTCAGTGGATCAGAGATGATCCACTTCTAGAAACACTAGTCCACACTAACGAAAATCTTTCGTTATATTTTACAGATACAGATATCTCTACCGAAATTCTGCAATAATAACAACTATCTTGAAACTCATGCAGATATTTGCATCCTTTCCTAACACTCTCTACTGGATGATCGAATTTCCTTCATCCCGGGGGCAAGGAAAGCGAGAGGCGACGGCGGGTGATCAGCGACTAACTGATTTATCATTCCACTGGCCTCTCGCTAATTAAATCCTCAAACTTAACGCGCGATAATTATTGTGTCGAGGAAGTATGCAAGGAAAGAGAGAAGGGTCACTGAACCTCCATCCACTGCTGCAGGAAATCGCCCATGCTTAATAACTCACCCTCCCTTAACTGTTATTTAGGATAGACTTCTCTCTGAAGGCGGTATTTAGGTTCGTTGTTGGTAACAATGGGGTTTCTGGGAACGAGGGGCTCGCAAAAGCAACCCTTTTTCCTAATGAGAGGAATCGTTTCCTCTGACCTGTAAATTTGCTCTCGTGGGGGGTGGCGAGGAGATTTATTCGGCCTTTTCGTTGGAAGCTGGAGGGAACTTCCTGGCTTTTCTTTTGATCCGTTTCGTTTGTTTTGTGGGGAAGGTAAATTGCGATGTGGGTTGGATTTTTTATGTGATGTTGGTCTTTCTGGGAAGAGGATTTTTTTGTTGGGGTTGAGGGGTTGTGCTGAGGTCATTCGAATAAATTTTTTAAGTTTTTTTTTAACCTTTTAGGTTTATTATTCTATTTCAGGTATTCGAATGTGGGGACTGTGAATGAAAGGAGATGGCTCAAGTGAAAAATGGGGGTTAAATTGTTTAAATGACAGGGGTTGTCCTTTGAAAATAAATATTTTAAAGCTTATTATATTGACTGCATAACTTCAGTTGAAGGCATTTTATCCTGTTAACAAAAACTTACCCATGTTGTAAACAAGGATCGTAATCCTTCGGGTATTCCATGACGAAGCAAGGATGTACAATAATCGATAGAACACACTTCAAAATAAATGAACAAAACACTAGGACCAAACCATTTTATGGCCAGTATAATATAATAATGTCTTTAAACACAAGAACAAAAATATAAATTAAATTAATTAAAGTATGCAACCACTGAACGACTTCTTCAGGGGTGCAGCATTCAGCAGCCGCATTTATATTTTTGTTCTTGATTAATTTCTATTTTAGTGTTAAGAAGCTTTAAGCGCTAGTACAGAGTGGAATTTTCAAAATTTTCAAATTTAATTTACTGTATTTACAAAAATGATATCTATTCTTTAAACACAACCATTTTTTAAATTTTAATTATGTTTCAAAATTGTATTTATCGAATTAAAAATTATATTCTTTAAAAAGTTGGATCCCCTCTAAAATGATTTCCTTTTCATCCCACTATAGTAAAACATAGAAGAGTATACTATTTCGATACCTCGAAGTAAAAACGAAAATGTCAAGATGAGTTTTTAGATAAAACCAGATATTCACCAATAAGAAACTTGTCACATGGAAAAATATTTTGACAAGGTCTTCAAGGTAACACGATTAGATATATCGACAGCACATTTTGTTTTCACAGCTATTAAGTTCCATTCTGTTTTTTCAACCTTTGATATGGCTCCCCCTGTATTTTGGAAAACTGACTGTTTTTCACTACCAGCCACTGTCAACCCAGCAAAATTTCTTCAAAAAAGTGAAGGGAATTTGGACAGTCTGTCTGCAGTTTTCTTTATGGAATCTGCAGTTTTCTTTAGAAACTCTGTAGTTTTTTATAAGACCGCTGAAAAACCTTTAGAATGTATTTAAATTTGCTGTAAAAAACAGCAAACTTACGTGCTGAAGTCCTATTGCTACAAAATAACTACAGACTTCTTAGAGAAAACTGCACTTTTGACTCTTTTTTGAAGGAATTTTGGACATGTTTTCTTGCTGGGAAGTTTCCCTTTTTTACACCAAATTCAAAACAATAATTTTTGCCGCTATTTTCAATAGGGGTTTCCCCTTAAGTTTCATTGATCAAGCCTTCCAAAAAAAATTCCTATTCACACCTGATTCATCAGACCATCGACGACATTTGCAAAACCAATAATAATCCTCCCCCTCCAGGCTAACCGTCAGAAAGCCCATTTCCAAAATCACTCCCAGATTATTCCAGTCACTCCCCGACCCCGTAAATTGAATGAGTACCATTTGTCGAACCATCGAGGGGTCCGAAAAAGGGTCATAAGTGAATTACCCAACGGGCAGAACGGCCCTTCCCATGGGAATCACACGAGGCGCGCTTCATACCAATTAAGCCAATGATTGCACTTTAGGGTCCCGAGACATCCCTCGGTGCTTCTTTGACAGCTGCCTTTTCGCAACATACGTCCTTTCATCCATTCATTAGCTGCCCAGGACGTCCTGTGTGTAAACTTTTCGAAATGTATCAAGATGGAGATTTTTATCGAAACGCCAATAAATACGTGATCTGGGGACTGACGGACGTCACAGGGCCGTGGTTGAGAAATTGCTGGAGGGGTCACTGTACTGTCGATTGTCTTCTTGAGACTAATCCTTCTGGGGTTAATTTGTTAAGTTATTGGTGATTTTTTTGTTGTGTTTCGTTTCGTTGGTCATCAATTTTCTCAACTATGAAAAAAAAGGTTCATTAACTTTTGTCTAAGATTATAGCGTTAGATCTAATGCCTCTTTAAGGCAAATAGGGGTAAGCCTAACAGTGTTTTGAGGTTGATTCAAAGGATGTCAACAGGAGATCCTTTCTTCCTATTCTAGAGAGGAACTTAAGTTGAACCTACTACGTCACTAACAAACGTAGTTCCCATCGCGGGGTCTGAATTTCGAGTGAAACAAAGAACTTCAATTTTAAAATATGATTATTTCGTTAAACCCGTGTATAAATAAAATCTGTTTATCACAATTCGCGTATGGAAATTCCTCCTATCAACCCAACAGGCTTTGTGTTTTACTTACTTCTCCTTCCGCGTAGTGACGCACTGGGTTCAGGAAACGTTGCTGTGAAGTATATACAATCCACTAGTAAACTCCTAGAAACTGTGAATGATCAAGTAAAGGCTTATTCATAATAATCACTTTTTGTGTTCATTTTTGAGGAATCATCCAAAGTGATTAGGGTGAATTGGACACACTCTTTACTCCTTCACTTTTCTATGGAAACTATAGCGATTCACAGGAGTGTAGAGAGAGTTACTTAAGATGAAAAAACAATGAAAGTTAAACAATGTGAATGAGCAGTTAGATGACGATGGTGGTGGTGTAGATCTGATGTGATCATCTCCTCCTAAGAGACGACACATTTAATCATATCGTCGCTGTGAAATCAAACCGGCATAAACGCAATATGTACATTTTTCACTAGAGCGCTTTAAAGTTTTCGCATATGGTAGGGTGGATTGGGGTAAGATGGGTCTTGGGGTAAAATGGGTCAGTTTTAATTAACTCGTTATAAATCAAATTTAAATTGAATTATTTTCGCTCATTTTTTTGTATTATAATCTTTTATCTGTTGGCAACATTTTCCGACTGTCAAAAATTTAGATTCATGAATTTAAGAACTGAAAAAGTATTTTATTTGAACGGTAAATGGTGTTGTCGAAAAAACAGGGTTTACCAACTTCCAAATAATCTATATATTGTAAAAAATTACAGCAGACTTTTGTAATATTTTTCCATAAAAGAAAGTATGAGAGACATTTCAAGCCAATCAGCTTAGAAAAATATAAAATATTTTATCTTTTATAACAATATTTTGTACTTGGGGTAAAATGGGTCATAGTTAGGAGGCCTTCTGCATTAAGTAAAAACAATGTTTTTAACTTATTTCCTTCAAATATACATTGAACTGTCAAACAAGTTTATTTTTTTCTCCAAATGCAGTATTTTAATTGCTATATTTGAACAATGTTCATTAACTTCGGAGTTTTACAATTTCATTAAAGTACAACTTAAAACAAATTTCTTCAGATAAAAACGGCTTAACCGATTGCCTTTTTTCTTATTTTCATGTATATTTAGTAATAAATATATTTTTGACATCTTTTTGCAATGAGACCCATTTTACCCCACGTTGGGGTAAAATAGGTCATTACTTTGATGTTAAGTTTAACCAACTTATAGCTAAAAAATATTTGAAAAATTGGATAAAAATGTTCTGAAGGATTGTAATGTCAAGATCAAATTGAAAGAAATCATTAAAAAGTAATAGTTTTGATGAAATAAAACTTAGAATGTGAAAGTACCTAAAAATTGACCCATTTTACCCCAACCCACCCTACTTGAAATAATAACAAAAATGTAATATTGTGAGATTGTTCAGTTTTACTTAGATGATGGGCATCTTATTACCTTGAAGGTTTTGAAGCAACTGGTGTATTGTGCTATAGATCTGTCTTCTGATAAACAAAATGGCAATTTCCGATTACATACATACCGGTCCAACGCGATCTGACGGAGTTTTATTCAACTTAGCGATATGCCGGTTTGACATAAAAATAAACGAAAAAAAAAAAGGAATTTTTTTGACACCAATAACTCAAAAACTCAATTTTTGCCGGTTTGATTTCACAGCGACGATATGTTGAAGACGAAATTACATGCTTTTAAAAGTAAACAAACTCTACCGCCCCAATTGAAGAACAACTCAATTGTTTGTTTCAGTTGTTTTGATTTGAGTATTAGGTAAATCAACATTGGCAATTGATTAACCTCAAATATCTCCTTACGTCCCAATTAAAAGATAACATCCTCAATGCAATAAAAAACAAACCTTTGAATAGCTAGTGAAGGATAACAATCTCCTTGGGATGAACACAGAGAGCGTAGATAAATAGACTACTCTCGATGCATCAAAATTAGAAAATCGGCAACGCCTAGTGATTTGTCTTTAAGCCATAACATGCGCAAGGCAGGCATTTGTTGGTTAGGTTGACAACTTCTCCATTACAGCATGCTTAGTTTTTGCATGGAGTAATATCAATCTACTTGAAGGAAACTGCTCTGGGAGGGATGTGTTTGTTAGATCTTTGATCAAGGTCACAGTACCTCTTAAAGAGTCACACCTCTGAAGTAGAATAACAAAGAAATCTGTCAAATGTCGGATTTAGGAGTGGTTCGATAATGTTAAATAATTTTCGAGTTGTGACTTTCAAATAAGCTTGCTTTCATAGAAAAACAAAACTTTAGATTTGGCTAAGGGTTCGAAAATTCATTAAGGACAGGGTTCAACCAAATACAATAACTCTCGACTATTTCATAACTTTATACTTATTGAGATTTTAAGGAATTTCCTCAAGTGTTTCGACATAATTTATGAATTATTTTCATGCGTTTATATTTATTTACACAGCTGATTTTTATTTAAGATTAACCATCAAACTTGATTATCATAACATTTCTTCAGATGTCTGCAAGATCTTCTTATAACTTTTAGTAGCATTAAATTTTTCTAAAACTTAGCATAGGATAACTAACGTATTCCTTGTATTTATTTGATTTGAAGCCAAAAATAGAAAAATTGAAAGTAGTCGTGTATACAATCATTTAGATAGTATCGATAAAGAAGTTGACATTTCCTCTATATTGTCGGTTTACAGGCGAATGGCACCTAAGTCACTTTCGGCAAATCTTTTGAAAGCGGTAAAATGGCGCCAACGAACGCGAGGAGTCTTGGCTCATCTCTTAAATCTCACCAAATTGGAAAGCTTTTTCAGAGGAAGCACCAGATGCACGAAAAGCTCGCACAAGCTGTAAGCATGACAAGGATAACCAATCCGAAAAAATGCTAAAAGTCTAACCCCTATCTTATACCTCTTTCTCTAAAAATATCAATACCCATATCTAAATTGCGCACATCCATCACAATGAGTAAAATACAATTTACACTTCAAATTAATTAAATTTGTACGAAAAACTTTTAAATAATATTCACCCTCTCTCTCTTTGTGGAGTTCCTTTCGCCTGTAATCCGACGATATACGTACTTAATTAGCAATCAAACAAGAGTGAGATGGTTCCAGTTAATACAATGTCTAGCTAGACTACTTTTTCGCTGCTAAAATCTGGCCGTGTTGTGTAGTAAGAGTATTTAAAGCAACTAATTTCTCTCAACTTTGATCCAATCTTGAAAGATTTTCACAAACTGCATATTTCTGCTCTTCAGTTAAATATTAATATGAAATTGACCCTATTTAAACTGTTAGCCTTCTCGAGCGAAATGAATTTTCCCGCAGTTGCCCCATCGCCTCAGATAATCGTATTGCGAACCATCGAAACCGGCATTAACGACCCGAACCTGAACGCGAAAAAAAAGGTTATAAGAAGACCACCAAACAAGGCAATATTAACATTCACCTCACAGTTCTCTTTCAAAAACAATTACCGAACTCGCGAATTAATTGCAGCGGCGACACAGTTCCCATCATGCGTCGACGCAATCATCCTACATGCGGTCGTTTCTGAATTTTAAAAAACTCTTCATCGCACCTCTTCCATACCTTGACACATAAATGTATGCATCGGATTTCCCCAGAAGCTAGCGTCAATTGTTTACATAATGTGCCCCGAACATAACTCTAACCCACGGCCCTGACCCACGCAAGAAGTATCCATATCCAGCTACTGCGGGTGTCCTAAAACCGTAGTCACATTCAAAACAGGGTCTTCAATGAATCTTCGGCCGTGACTTCCACTTCTTGAAGGCCTGATCGCTCTCGGTGTTGCCAATTACAAATAAGCCATTGCTAGCCTAGAATAGTAATAATAATAAAAAGGTGTTTCAATGAGATGCTTTTTTATTCCTTTATCCTTCAGAAGCAAAGTGAAAGGAATCAACCTCTGCCCTTCATCGATGGTTATCTTATTAATCCCTGTTGTTGTATGGATGGATTTGTTCCTGTTGCTTCGCAGTTGGGGATGGAGGGTGTTTTTAAAAAGGGTTTTTTAGAAATAGGTTTGACCTTGTGCGTGGATGGGGGTTCTGTGTTTTGATGGCGATGTTTTTGATTGGGATAAGACGTGTGGGTGCTGGTTGTCGTGTTTAGCTTTTAGCTGAAGGTCGTATAGTGTATAGTGTATGCAGAAAGAGGTTTTAGTGATGTTTGGTTCTAGTCATAAGACGAGAAACGCAGTAAGGGGTTCTAAAGGGAATATTATGCAAGCTTCAAAGCAGTTTAAGAATTCTTTTTAGTGCTCTCCCGTAGAGATGTGGGTTTTCCGGAAAATCTTCCAAGCCACTAAATTATAATAAAGTATTGTTAAATTGAACTTCCGAACACTGAAAGCAACATATTAACAAAACTGGAGTATATTTTCATCAATTCTGGATGAAGTTCTTTTGAGATAAATAGATTGAGATTTGAGATTATCCAAAAAATAAAACACAATCAAAAACTAATTAAATTAATAAAGCATTGAAATCATGAATCGAAATTTTTAAATCATATTTAATGTTATAATATAAAAAATATTGAAATAACTATATATAATGTATATAAAATGCCTCAATATTCAATTAAAAGATACCGCATAAGGAGAAATTATTCCACTAATTCATTTACTAAATTGACCTATGAATAACTGAAATGAAAAAAAAAATAGTATTCTAAAATTACTGGCAGGGGCATATTTCTCACAAAAAATGAAATTGATTTTTTATTACTATTTCCGATTTCCAATACACCACAAAGAAAGACAATGATCTCAATGCAAAAAATAACATTAAATTTATATCAAACTAATTTTACTTCTTTGAAAGAGAAGCAAATTGGATACAAAATAGAACTAATAAAACAAAACAAAAAAGTGGCGGAAAACTTTCCGGAAAAACATAGTGGAAAATTTTTTCCACGGAAAATTTTCCGGCCCACGTCACTACTCTCCAGTAATCAAAAAACAAAAAGATTATGCTGCTATTGAAGAAAAATATAGATCTTATGCTTAAGAAATGTATATAGTTTAATTGAGTCTTAACAAAACACTTATTTTTCAGGAAAAGCTTTTAATTCTTAGATCAGAAAATGTCATATGGGAAAACTTGTCAATATCCCCATAACCCCATACCATAATTGTCAATTTCCCGTAACTCCATTTTTCCATCAAAACCTCAATTTTTCAGAAAATTATCTCAAATTTTGCACGATCTTCCTTCAAATGAAATTGAAAAAGTGTTTCTCCTTATCTTTCCTTTATTATATATTATTTCTTTTCTATAATTAAAATCTTATACTTACTCACAAACTTAAATTTGTACAAAATTTGGTTTAATTATAAAGAAATAACATATTAATTCGAATTTCAGGTTTAGAAATCTATAATTTACTAAAGTTAATTTGAATCTCTGCAAAAGTATTAAAGTTTATTGAGTCTGAAAAAGAAAATTTTGAGTAAGAAGATTGAATGGAGTTTATTCCCCACTGTACTGTTACATGAAATTTTCTATAACGATATGATCGCAATGAACTCCATTGTAAATTTATAAGTTGTTAAACAAGGGTTATGGTATTTTTTATTCAAAATGAAGGTTTAAGATTTAAACACACGAAGAAAAGAGTCAAAATTTAATTAATATTCCAAATAAAATATTTATTGAAAACTAATATAATTTTGAACTAAAACCTAAAACCTAACATGAGCTTTATTCCTTGAATTGTTATTCCATCAAAATAAGAGTAATGTTGTTCTGTAGACATCAAACGAGCTTTATAAATAAATAATTATATACTACAAAAAATTAATACCTTGAATAATTTATCAAGGTTATAATTAATAGTTATTAATAATTTATTTGAAATGACTTCAGCAATTTATGAATACATAATAATTAAATGGGTATAAATTATAAAATTAAAAAGGAAGTTGTCGTTAGAAATACTCCTAGAAAGTAATAAAAGTGCGTATTATCAACCCTATATTTGTAACAGCGTTGATAAACAAGTATTCTGTATTTGGACCAGTTGTTGCTTGAAATGTCTATAACAGGGATTTAATTTTAAAAAATATTAAAATTTAACGGATAGATTTCACTTTATTGTAAATTATCCTAAACTCTACTGTTTTCATATTTTTAAATATTTTTTTATTAAAACTAATCATTATCATCGGTACCTTATGCTTTTTTTGCACTATGACCAACCAAGTTTGAGATCCATGAAATCCTACATTTATTTTTCATCCCAACCTTTTTTGTTTTTCAAAACATTCTAAAAATGTCTTTCTTAAATAACCCTAAAAAATGAGAGTTCTCACAAAAAAAACCCAACGAAATCCTATTTCCAATTAAAAATTTATCTATTCTGTGAGAAAGAAAACTCCCGAAGTCATCCAAATATTACTCAAAACACTTCGTGTAGAAAATTGATACGTCTATTGACAGATGCGTATCCGATAGGTAGCTAAATGAGAAGACATGCCACGTCAAATTGCTTCTTTTCCTAGATTGGATATTTGATACAGAAACAACCTCTATTTACTGGTGAAATACTTGTGACGTCACTAAAATTTGAGTGATGTCATGCGTGCAATGGTCGCATGCACATACACATACACATGCATGCAGTCGTTTGATTTGCGTTAACGAAGTCCAAGCGCTGCCCTTCGTTTAACCTTTGGGTGCATCTGTTCCTTTGACGCATCAGTTTAACTGACAGTTGGGCTTCCTCCTCATTTAACTCGGTTTAACGTCCTGAAAATACGAGTTAGTGAATCTGTTTCGTTTCAGTTTGACATTTCAATGAGAGAAGAATGGTTGTTCAGTGACAGTTCGTTTAAGTTGCTTTTTTGTTATTAAAGACGGTTGGTATGTGTAGAAGACACTGAATGAATGGTATCTGCAGGCCTCTATTTAAAAGAGTACCTAGGAATGTGGGCATTTTTCTTTTTGAGAGCTAGATTGAAATGAATTTCCTGATAATTTAAAAAAAAACATTGAAAATTGACTAAACAATTGACTGATCATTCGTTTTATAAACTAATAATTTTCTTTTGAATTTTAACTGTAATTTCAATTCAAAATTATGAAATGACAATAGTAAAAAATGGTAGCTGCGCATACATCCATTAAGCATTTGAAGTAATGAAATTTGCAGAAGTACCGGAATCATTTCAGAATTATAATTAAATAATTAAAGCCGAATAAAAGTGTATAAAGAATTTTTTCTTGTAAAAGAAAGTTCTCAGTTTTCAAATGATATATTTTGTTGAACATCCGGTCAATGCAATGAATCAACCCAAATTTTACGATGAAAACAGATAAATTAAAAAAAAATTTTAGTTTTCTAATTTCAATGTGGTCAAAAACAGGTAGGTATAAAATGTGTGAATCATCATCTTGGAACCGATACTTAAAAATAAT
This sequence comes from Tetragnatha versicolor, assembly GCA_024610705.1. Classification (NCBI taxonomy): domain Eukaryota; kingdom Metazoa; phylum Arthropoda; class Arachnida; order Araneae; family Tetragnathidae; genus Tetragnatha; species Tetragnatha versicolor. Next base: position 20,635,574 of record JANDEH010000002.1, on the reverse strand, counting down.
GCGATTATTGCCCTGATGGAGGCACGCTTAAGAATTGGAAGTTACCTAATAGCAATAGAATCTTAGCCATGATACTGTGGCGACACAGTAATCATTACTAGTGATACGATGAGGTACTAGTGATACTAGCATAATAATGATACGATGCCACACATTCACGCATGAATATAAGTCGTGCGTTTTAAAAGGATTATTAGTTTGGATATAAAATTTGCACTTCAATGTGGTTTCAAAATCTTGTAAATACATTGCTTTCCCTGAGATTAAAGGTTTTAACTTTTATATTAAATCATTACGCCTTTTCCATTTTTAATAAACAACAAAAGCCATAATTGGTGACCCTGATAAGCAACACGCAAAATGACTGAGACGGAACCCAGCCAGCCAGCTCTCCCTGCACGTCTTCCACCGATATCTGAATCATCTCCGGCAGCTCTTCCGACATCTTCGCATGAAATAGCACGGGTTTCTTTCAAAGCACCCCCGTTCTGGAAACAAAACCCACAATTGTATTTTGCCCAAATTGAAAGCCAATTTGTAATTGCGGGGATTACTCAAGACGAAACCAAATATCACCATGTAGTTGCTGCAATTGAAACCGACGTAATCGCATTGATTAGCGATATCATACTGCATCCTCCTAGAACAGGAAAGTATGAAACGCTCAAAAAGCGTCTAATAGAGCAGTTCGCAGACTCGGAAACTCATAGATACAAGATGCTTTTACAATATCTGCAGTTAGGGGATGACAGGCCATCCCAACTCCTGCGAAAGATGAGAGACCTCTCTACCAACTGTCCGGAAGACCTTCTCAAGAATTTGTGGATGCAGCGTCTACCCACCACGGCTCAACAAATCTTAGCCGTCAGCTCCGAGGGCTTGGACGCAGTAGCTAAGATGGCGGACCAAGTTATGGAGGTAACGCATGCATCGGTAATTAATCTGGTGGAAGAAAAGAGATGCCAAGACTGCAGAACACTTCAAGCGCAAATGGAAGAGATGACAAGGGAATTCAAGAATCTTATGCGATCTGACAAGAACAGGCAACGATCCCGAAGTCCCGCTCATAGAACCAATTTCAGAACCCGGTCAAGGTCCCACAGTAGATTTGATCCCACAGCTGGAATTTGCTGGTACCACCACAAATTTGGTCAGAAAGCTCGAAAATGTGAACAACCCTGCAAGTTCAATCAGGAAAACTAGAAGGGCCATCGCTTGGGGCCACAAGTGACCACGGCCAACCTAAAAGACTGTTTTTGGCCGACAAATCAACTGGACTGCGTTTTCTCATTGACACTGGTACTGAAATTTCAGTGGTTCCACCTCAAACCACTCAAGAAAAGAATCGTCAACATGGGAAAATGAAGCTGTATGCGGCGAATGGAACACCTATTTCCACTTTTGGAGAAAAACTTCTTACAGTGGACCTCAACCTCCGCAGGGCTTTTACTTGGCCGTTTGTTATTGCATCCATTTCTCACCCAATAATTGGAGCAGATTTTTTGAAAAACTTCGGTTTGCTAGTCGACATGAAACACAACTGCCTGATCGACACAAGCACCAGAAGAAAAATTTCCGCTCCGGTAGTAGACTCAACCTACGGCACAATAACAGTCCTGAATGAAGACTCTCCTTACAAACAACTTTTAGAAGAATTCCCAGAAATCACTCAAGTTAATCAAAAGATAAAGGTCAAGCATCAAGTGGAACACCACATCGAAACCACTGGACCTCCTGTCTTTTCGAGGCCACGACGATTACCACCCGATAAGTTAGCCATAGCCAAAAGAGAGTTCCAGTACATGATAGATCAAGGAATCTGCAGACCATCAAAAAGTAGCTGGGCATCACCTTTGCACATGGTACCAAAGAAAGACGGAGACTGGAGACCGTGTGGAGACTACCGCAGACTCAATGCCGTAACAAAGCCAGACAGATACCCTATTCCGCACATCCATGATATAACTCAACAACTTGAAGGAGCAACTATTTTTTCGACCATAGACCTGTTTCGTGCATACCACCAAATCCCTGTTAGAAAAGAAGACATTCAAAAAACGGCAATTATTACACCATTCGGCCTTTTTGAGTTTCCCTTCATGACTTTCGGACTTTGCAACGCCGCCCAAACATTCCAAAGATTTATCCACTCCCTTTTACAAGACCTCGACTTTTGCACGCCTTACATAGACGACGTTTTAATTGCATCAAAGAATGAAGAGGAACACCTTGACCATCTACGAATTATCTTTAAAAGGTTGCAAGACAATGGAATACGCATCAATCCTTCCAAGTGTAATTTTGGTAAACCAAAGATAAATTTCTTAGGATACCATATTACAACAAAAGGAATTCAACCCATGGAAGACAAAGTTTCAGTCATAACCGACTTTCCGAAACCAACAACAATTCAAAGCATGAGAAGATTCCTAGCAATGGTCAACTTTTACAGACGCTTCATTCCCCAAGCAGCAACCAAGCAAGCCCCGTTGTTCGAGTACATAAAAGGAGCAAAGAAAAAAGACAATAGACCCATTTTATGGACTGAAAAAGCAGAAAAGGCATTCCAACTATGCAAACAAGATTTGGCAACTGCTCCTACATTAATTCATCCTTCTTCATCAGCAAGTCTTTCTTTAACTGTCGATGCATCAGATACCGCCATAGGTGGAGTTCTCCAACAAGCCTCATCAAATGGATATGAACCCCTTGCATTTTTCTCAAGAAAACTAACATCGGCAGAAAGAAAGTATAGTGCCTATGACCGCAAACTTCTTGCTGTGTATTCTGCAATAAGACACTTCATTCACATGCTGGAAGGACGGGAGTTTGTTGTGTTCACTGATCACAAACCACTTACCTTTGCCTCTCAACAAAAATCTGAAAAGGCAAGTCCACGACAACTCCGACACCTGGATTACATTTTTCAGTTTACAACCAACATCCAGCATGTGAAGGGAGAAGACAACATCGTTGCGGATACATTATCGAGAATTTCAACAATAGACACCCCATCACCAATAGATTACAGAAAAATGGCTGAATCACAAAAAACTGATGAAGACTTACAAAATATTTTAACACACCCTGAAAAGACGAGCTTAAAACTTCACCCCATGAACTATCAAGACATAAATCTCTACTGTGACATCTCCTCAGGAAATGCGAGGCCATTCGTACCTAAAAATTTTCGCAAGATAATCTTCAATTCATTCCATCAAATTTCTCATCCTGGAATCAGATCTACACAGAAACTGCTCAGCACAAGATTTGTTTGGCCACTCATGGAGAAAGATATTACGAGATGGGCCCGATCCTGTATAGAGTGCCAACGCAACAAGGTCTCTAGGCACATATCAGCACCTTTAGGATCATTTCCACTTCCCTCTAGCAGATTTGAACATATCCATATTGATATTATTGGACGTTTACCACCATCGAGAGGATACTCCTACTGTCTCACTTGCATCGACCGGTTTACAAGGTGGCCCGAAGCATTTCCAATCACTGACATGACCGCAGAAACGGTAGCTCGCACCTTATATGAAAACTGGATTTGTCGTTTCGGGGTACCAGCAAGAATAACAAGTGATCAAGGGAGACAATTTGAATCCAGTCTTTTCAAATCCCTGGCCGCGTTTTTGGGAGTGGAGCACCTTAGAACCTCTCCATACAGACCATCTTCAAATGGGATGATCGAACGCATCCATCGCAGCCTAAAGGCCTCCATCAAATGCCATGCAGACCAGGGATGGGCAGATTCTCTTCCAACAGTGTTGATGGGATGGCGATCAACCTTCAAAGAGGACATCCAAGCTACTCCTGCGCAACTAACATATGGAGCCAACATCAGACTACCTGGTGAATTTTTCACAGAAAGCAAACATGAAATTGACCAGGAAACTTACGTTGGAAAATTGCAAAGGATCATGCAGCGTTTGAGACCTGTGCCTGCATCAGCTCACAACCGTGAAAAAATTTTCATTCATAAGGATCTGAAAAATTGTAGCCATGTTTTCGTTCGCCATGATGGAGTTCGCCATGGCCTACAATCTCCCTATCATGGACCCTACAAGATACTGTCTAAGTCTGACAAACTCTACAAGTTGGAGATTAAGGACAAACCATCACTCATCAGCGTGGATCGTCTAAAGCCAGCGTTCCTTTCCTCTGAAGATACGGGCGCATCCACAGAACACCCAGCTTCAGACGTCCAGCCACCTGCCACAACCACTAGATCCGGCAGGAAAGTACGTTTTCGTGTCAATCCAAGAGACTTTTTTTGACACTGGAGGGGGAGTCCTGTGGCGACACAGTAATCATTACTAGTGATACGATGAGGTACTAGTGATACTAGCATAATAATGATACGATGCCACACATTCACGCATGAATATAAGTCGTGCGTTTTAAAAGGATTATTAGTTTGGATATAAAATTTGCACTTCAATGTGGTTTCAAAATCTTGTAAATACATTGCTTTCCCTGAGATTAAAGGTTTTAACTTTTATATTAAATCATTACGCCTTTTCCATTTTTAATAAACAACAAAAGCCATAATACCATCTCCGCAATCATCTTTTATGGATCTTGACAAATGATCTCTTGACTTCAATACAACTTTTATACATTATGTATACACAATAATTAGCTGAGTATGAAAACAAATTACTTTGGGAGAGAGAAGAAGAAAAAAATCCGATGCGGGGCCTCCAACAATGGAAAAATTGGGTCACTCCGATCAATCTAAGGTCAGCCCCGCGTAAAACTATCTTCATCAAACCTGCTACGCGATACCACCTTTCATTTTTTAAGGAACGATTAAAAACAATAACTCGGAGGATAATTTCCCTAACAACCTTGACAAAAGAAGGAAGTTGTTTTCTTGTAGCACAGGGAGTAATTTTAGCCTCTTGGGTGTTACTTGAAGAATCCAGCTCGCTTTCAACCGTAGTGTAATGAACAAGTTTTCCTTCTATTATCCTAAACACAAGCAGAATAGCGCCACTTTGATGTCATGGGTTAATTTGCAATTCGTGCAGCAATTAAGAACCTTCGGTGGATGCCCAAGGTCCGCGGTTAAGGTGCATGGCGATAACTGATGAACCGCCGATACCTGCATAAGCTGTTTTTTTAATGACCTAATGCAGTTTTTTTTGTATGCCATTATTTGACTCCGTAATAGTTGCATTACCTTGGTGGTGTTTAGCTTTAATAGATTGTCTTTTTCAAGGTTTCCATGTAAAAATATGCTGGTTGTGCGTATGCTGGAATGTCAGCTTGTGAGCACTAAGATAGATTGCGCCTCGTAAAGTAACATTGATTTTTAAAGGTCGTAATATGTTTCCATTTGTCTAAAAAAGAAACTCTTCTGATAAAATCGCATTGAATATATGACCGTGGAAACTAAAAATGGTGATAACACATACATCAGTGTTTTTCAAGCTACCTACTTGTAGAGGTGTTTTTAGTAAAACGTTCAAATATTCTAAATAGACAAGCAAATATTGTCATTTCCTCATAAGTAATACTTACTATCTGTGCTACTTCGATTGTTTTATCCTTAAAGAATTTATAGAGAAGTTTTTTATACCTTTATTTGAGGATATTTTTTAAAATACCGAATATTAAAAAATTAGCACACCCACAAATCATAAGTAAGAGTTGGTGAACTCTTACAGCCGTATTCACCACTAACCCAACCTAAGGTTAACCTGGCGTTAAACTTCTAATTGGTAGTTGAAAAAGAAAACAAGTTTTGAACCAATCAGAGTTGTCAAAAAAGCTTGATTCCAGGTTAACCTTAGGTCAAGTTAGTGGTGAATACAGTCGTTAATAACTACTTTTGTTTCTCACCCTAAACCATTTTATGAATCTTAAAAATTCCTTAGATGTATATTTTAAGTTTTCAACTATGAATTCGGGAGAAAAATGTCAGATATTCTCCAAATACTCTTATGAAATATCAATAAGTATCAAAACATTAAAATTAAACTGTAGTTAAGGTTTGAAAAAAGTGTTTGAAAGCAATGGTTACAAATAATTTGGGGAATGCGTTTTATTACTTAACTTATATATTTTTAAACATAAGAAATTGAGATAAAATGGAAACTTTTAGATTAAATTAAAAATTGCACCCTTTAAAATAATGAAGTTAATCTAATATGTTTGTTTTGTGTATCATACATGTAACTTACCTTCACCTGAGAAATGTATTATTTAAAAATTCCAGGGTTTCATCTTGAAATGTTTTTGTTCGAATTTTTTTATGTGAATTCGTTCTATTAAAATAGTACTTTTTGAAATTTTCTCATGTGGTTCTTTTAGCTTGAGTGTATAATAGAAGCTAGACAATTATATTGATTGAATTTGGAAACAAAGGTAATATTTTTTAGCAAGTTAGTATTCATATTAATTCTAAATTCTAATCAGAAAATTTGTAAGTAATATTTTTGTATTTTTTATTTTAAAATCATTAAGAAAAACCTTTTGTTAAGATATCTCTCAAGTTTTATAATGCTAATTTTTAGTTTAATTATTGTAAAATTAACCTTTTAATTAGAAACCATTCTTAATAAAAATTATTTTTGATTATCTCAAAGCAAAGTTATATAATTTATTTTTTATTGAACTACAATTCAGATTCAGAAAAATTCAATATTCAAAACTATAATTCAGATTCAGCTTTTTCACCTCACTGATTTATATGTTACTAGCTGATATGCCCGGCCTTGCACGGGTGAAGAGTATAAATTTATTATTTAAGGTGTTTGCTATCAAAACCAGCTCATTCCATATTTTTTTGAAATCCCTTTTTTGCATGTTTTGAAAATTTAGAGGGTCCTTCATAACCTGGCGAAGGGATATCTCAAAACCAGCTTATTCCAACCCAAAAATTAGATTAAAGGGTGAAAACTATGATCTCGACTGTGAAATTTCAGATCATTCGAAAAGTTAAGTGAATGTCATTTATTCAAACTCGTAAAGACACAAATTAACTGGTTTACTGAAAAAACCAATTTCACACAACTTTATTGAACAAAAAACTGAAAAAAAGCATGATAAATCGTGTTTTTGCATCAAAACAGCTCATTCCAACCTAATTAGTGTAATTACGCCCATGGTATTGCAACTGGAATGAAAATAAAAAAACTAATAAAATTCTAGGTGGTTGTACCTACAATTAAAAATTAAAAAAACAAATTTAGCTTTTGAACTGTGGACTTGAGAAGTTTTTTGTCTCTCCTGTAAAATTTCCAAAAATGGAATGAGCTGGTTTTGATAGCAAACGCCTCATTTTTAAGTTTTCCCAAATACATTTATAATTTTATATAATCAGCATTTACCAATCATCCCGGTAGGTATCCCAGGCGTCTTTTTCATATTCCGGTGTTCCCGGTAACTTTTCCTATCCTGGTGTTCCTAGTAATTTTTCTTATCCCGGTGTTCCCGGATGGACTAAAATTCCTTCAGTACTCAAGCCCAATACAGTAGAACCCCATTATCCGCGAGCGGATGATCCGCGGTGCGGATTATCCGCGAGTGCAAAGAAAAAAGATTTTTAATGATGAGAGCAAATTTTAGATGAGATTAGAGACATTTTAGATGTAGAGCAAAGGTTTCTGCTGTACTGCACCTATTTTAAAAGTTTTACAAATCATGTTTAAGTACAATAAAACATAATTTTTAAGCTGAAATATTTTTTTCGTGTTTTCACATCATTTTTAGTCTTTTTTCGCGTTATCCGCGATTTTCGTTATCCGCGGTACCCTTGCCACCCAATAGCGCGGATAGTCGGGGCTCTACTATAACTTTTGAATGATTTCCACATTTACAACATGGAAAAAATATTATAAAAATTATTTAAATTTCTCAGATTCCTTAATTAATCATTTCTTTAAGAATAAACGTTTTCGGTGAAATTATTCAATAATTAAAGCTTATTCCGTTTTGAAATTTAAGAAAAAAAATCAATATTTTCTAGTTGAAAGGGAGTTTTAATGGTTTTTGGTTTGTTTACCAACTTTTTAAAAGTTAAAATATTATCACTTTTTGATTTTACATCCTCGTTTCCATGGACACTATTTTAACAACAATGATATTCCATAAAGCTTTTAAAATATAAAAATTAGATACACTGTCAAATAAAAGTATGTTTAACTATACATAACTTTTAAATTTCATTGAAATAGATTTTTAAAATATTAATATAATTTTTAAATAGATTTGTACCTATAGTCCAGTAACTTTGTCGTCTGAAAGCATGGGGTCGTATGCGTCAAATCCAGTAGTTCTGATTTTTTGCAAACTTGTTTATGATGTTGGCCTAATGAATAATCCAAGTTTTCGACCTCGAGCGCCGAACGCAACTTAGTCAAAAATCGAAAAAACCGCGGAAAAATCGAGTTTTTTTCAAATTTTGGCAATTATAACCCTAAAGAACTAGTTTTTGAAAAAACTTTCTAATTACAAAGTTAAAGAAAACAAAATTTCCTACAAAATGCACTAATCAACTTTGATTTTCTGAAGAGTGGTTTTGAAGCTAGAGCGCGCTGAAAAACATCGATTTTTTGCCTTTCCCCCAAAAAAAGGAAAACGCGCACTTCTACCATCTACAAAATGAAAACTATTCATGTTATCAACAAAAATGTTATTCCACGAGAAAGAACATTTAATTTTCTATAAATAACATGCTTTACATTGTCATTTTTTTAGAAGGGGGGAGGGAGGAAAGCAAAGATCGATAATAAAACTCTCGCACCTCGCAGACCAAACGGACTTACGCGGTTGTTAATCTGCAATCTGCTCTTTATTTCCGGTATATTACCAATAAAATGGGTTGTTTTAGATTCATTGGTGACTAAGCATGCTTATAAAAATAAATTTTTAAATTTATTTATGAAATATTGGGCGTTTAAGGCGGAATTTCGAACAATATTTCAAGTTCATATATTAAATTATGGGAGTGTTTTAATGAATGAATTTATATGTTTTTTGCATCGCTAAATCCGAATTTAAAGTTTATTTTCATTTTGAAAGTCATCTTCACATCAAAAATTGCAAAGAATCTCAAATTTTTGCCATTTTGTTAAGGTTTTCATCGATTTTCGAAACAAATATTCCTTTTACGAGACATTTCACGAAACCAGAGTAAAGAACGTAAAAATTCCTACCAGATACATTGGTTCATTTTCCTTTTGCGATCAGCGGTGTAAGTTTTATAGCGTTTTGAAAAAAGCAAGTTTCCTGTTTTTGTGTGAATTCAGGAAACAGCAGTAATTTAGCGCGCTCCAGCATCAATACCTTTCATCATAAAATCAAAGTTAAATAGTGCATTTTGTAGGAAATTAAATGTACTTTAATATGGTATAACCTATTTCTCGGTATCTTGTATTTATGTAGAGCTGTAGTGGGGTAAATCGAACATTCACCACTTTTTGTAGAAAAACAAAAAAAATCGCCACACTTCAAAACGCCATAAAACGTACATCGCTCATTGAAAAAGAAAAATGAACCAATGTATCTGATAGGAAATTTTACGTTCTTTAATTTGGTTCCGTGAAATTTTTCTTAAAAGGAATATTTGTTTCAAAAATCGATGAAAAACCTAACAAAATGGCAAAAATTTGAGATTTTTTTTTAATTTTTGAAATGAAGATGACTTTCAAAATGAAAATAAACTTTAAATTCGGATTAAGCGATGCAAAAAACATATAAATTCGTTCATTAAAACACTCCTATAATTTAATATATGAATTTAAAATATTGATCGAAATTCCGCCTAAAACGCCCAATATTTCATAAATAAATTTAAAAATTTATTTTTTTAAGCATGCTTAGTCATCAATGAATCTAAAAGAACACATTTTATTGGTAATATACCGGAAATAAAGCGCAGATTGCAGATTAACAACCGCGTAAGTCCGTTTGGTCTGCGAGGCGCGAGAGTTTTATTATCGATATTTGCTTCCCTCCCTCCCCCTTCTAAAAAAGGCAATGTAAAGCACGTTATTTATAGAAAATTAAATGCTCTTTCACGTGGTATAAAATTTTTGTTGATAACATGAATAGTTTTCATTTTGTAGAGGGTAGAAGTGCGCGTTTTCCTTTTTTTGGGGGAAAGGCAAAAAATCGATGTTTTTCAGCGCGCTCTCGCTTCAAAACCACTCTTCAGAAAATCAAAGTTGATTAGTGCATTTTGTAGGAAATTTTGTTTTCTTTAACTTTGTAATAAGAAAGTTTTTTCAAAAACTAGTTCTATAGGGTTATAATTGCCAAAATTTGAAAAAAACTCGATTTTTCCGCGGTTTTTTCGATTTTTGACAAAGTTGCGTTCGGCGCTCGAGGTCGAAAACTTGGATTATTCATTAGGCCAACATAATAAACAAGTCTACAAAAAATCAGAACTACCGGATTTGACGCATACTGTAATGTATAAAGTTACTGGACTACTAGTGTTTCTATTAAAAAATTGTTGTTTATCATTAAACTTTCTTTGTAACAATGGAGTAAGCAGATCTCTTCTTGTGGGGAAATGAAGCTATTTCAGCAAAATGACCATAAAAAGGGTCAAAAGAGGGTCAAGGGGTCATTAAAAGTTTTCGAAACATAGCCTATGTTTTTTTCTGAGTTTTTTTACGTAGGTATACCAAGTTTGGTGCAGATCAGAAGTAAACTGTGGATTTGTATAAAAGACAAACATACATACATACCCACACTTAGTTTTATTATATTAGACTAGACTGGGAAAATCAAATCTAGATATTTTATTCAAAACCGTGTTTATAACCTGATAAAAATTTATCTTGTTTGCAAACTTTACCTTTATAGCATTTATCTCTAAAAAAGTGTTTAAAGAAGTTTCCGACATTCTTTTTGTGTTTACGAAGACAGAAATATCTAAAACTTTAACGACTATTTACAACCCTTAACTTTACGCAACACTTTTACCGTTTCATTTAAAAAACAATTTTCTGATTTTGCAACTGTGAAGAGAACTGGAATCTTTATTTCCATCACTTCAAAGTTGTGTGTTTCCCTTCAAAGAGAGGTTTTAAACCTTGGCAACAAATAATTTCGTCAAGTGGAGCTCGCGTAGATGGTGTTGCACCATTCACAAACTCGATCGGGACTCATGCGCAAGTGGACATAAAATCCGCCAACGTAAAGATTTAAATCAACAAACTCACGTTTTCGAAACAGCTTGGTGACTCGGATTCGATCACCAGCAAGGACGTGAATCGACAGGGGATAGAAATTCCTGTCGTTAAAAACGTTCACCGGATAGACTCAGCACTTGAACTAAGCTGTGAAAGTAACTGTTTGCTGTAGGCAAAATAAGGTACAAAAGAACTCCCAAATTCCCTTTCTCCTTCTGGATGTATTAGAATTCAGGGTTTTTATTTACCCCCTTTATCATTTCTTGTTTACTTAGCTAGTGCGAAACAAAGAAATCATAATTGGGTTATACGGTGTTGAAATCCTTGAGTGTACTGTAAATTAACTTCAACCTTTTTGAATAATGAATAGAGTTCATAAAGTAGCTTGTAAGTTTTAAGTGATTTATTTGCCTTGTTTTAAATAAAGTCACCCAGGCTCAATGAGATTGAAAAATGGTACAAGAGAAAAATAAATTCTTAATTCCAGGGTTGATTGAGTTTACCAATTCATCCTTTCTCCCTTCCTTCCTCTGTAAACAAACTTTTTGATATAAACAATAGATCATGAGCTATAAAAAATTCACAGCAAATTTAAAAAAGAGCAAAATCTACATGCATAAAAATATCCTTATATTGAAGGTATTTTTCAAATAGAAAATATAAGTTAAAGTTGTTAAATTTTTAGAAAAAGGTATTTTTAGATGAAAGGAGTAAAACCGGTTCAAATGATTTGTTAATGTTATTACTTTATTTTAACCTTCATTACATATTTAAATTTTAATATGTTTTTATTACTAAAAGCTAACTATTCAATTATATTATTTCTTTTATGTAGATAAATTTTACAATGATCACTATTTGAATGCGGTTTCAAATTTTAATGAAATAAAATATAATTTAATACGTCTATATATCTATATTGAAGATATATGTGCAACTTAGATTTTAAAACTAGCAAAATTTAATTTAAATTTTTTAACGACATCATAAAATTATTATCACTTATTATAAGAGCTAATAAAATGTTCACTTTACTATTTATTAGGCTTAAATAATTTTAAAGAATATTCTGTTGCACTAAATAGTAATGAGATTAACTATTCAGTAAAAAGGATAAAGAGGCTTATAGCGTAAATTTTCTGATGAAATAAATTGCAACTAATTTATCTCTCGGTCAATAATGATACAGATAAGTAGTTGACTTCTAGTTCACAAAGTCAGAGACCACCTCAGCAGATTCCAATGCACTATTATACTATACCGGAGTTTCCGAAGGAGCCTCTTACATCACTGGTACGACCAAACAAATAGAAACAGGTTAATATTTAGTTTGTCGCGTTTGGCAGCGAATCGCCATCACTTGTTTACTGCAACATGGCAGACGTGCGTGACCCTGGCCTTTTATGAATTCTTGAGTGGAGGTTAAAGTGTTAACTTTCCACAAAGTTTCGATAAGAGGGAGAGAGATTGCGAACATCAGAAGTGGTCCGTGTGCAGAAGATTGACTGTGACGTCAACGAGCGAGACGTTAACCTACTTGACAGATAAACGCTTTTCGAGACTTTCTTTCGCTTAACACTCATAGTGTCACGTAATAGGATGGTTTTAAGTCCCGATGTGTTGTAATGGAAGTCGCAACCATATTCAATTATTTGAAACTCGGTGGCACGAACGGCCCTTTAAGATGTGTGGTATGGCAAATTATTTTGCACTGAGGACTATGGAGAAGTTGTGACACCACGGTGTCCGAATTTTAACTACTTCACCAACAAGGTCATTCATTTCGTTATATCTGTCCATTTGAGTAAAATGTGCATTTCCATTCTATCCAGCTAGCATGTATATAATGATCTTCATCAAGGACTTTTGAAAAAATGTCTAGTGGTAATAAAAGTACTACCTTGAAAGCTATTTGAAGAACTATTTTCTTCAATTACAAGATCAGTTCAGAAATATTTATACAAATCGCCTTCTCAATGAACAAATATTTATTAAAGGCTAATTACGGTTACTTATTTTATGCTGATGACTTAATACCGTGGATTTTAACAATGCCAGAAATTAGGAAACTGTAGTTGTCTATTTTATCCGTATTTTTTTGTAATCTGCTATTTTTTTAAACTAAAATGTCATTTGAAAACATGTTTAATTATATTAAAAGTGTATAAAATGTCATTAATTATTTAAAAGTGTATTTAACATTTTTCCAACTTTAAAAAACATATTACTCTTCTAAATTACTTTTACGTATTAAGAAAATATGTTTAAAAAAATTTAAAATTTTAACATGTTTAACAACATGTTTAATTTCATTAAAAGTGTATAAATCAAATCAAAATTTATTTTTACTTTTATATAAATACATAGTTAAGGTTAAAACAAAAAATATAAGGGAAAATGACAAAAATACACGTATGAGACACCAAGGAGTCAAATTGAAATGATAAAATGTCATTAATTATATTAAAAGTGTGTTTAACATTTTCACAACTTTAACTAAACTTATTACTCTTCTAAATTACACTTACGTATTAAGAAAATATGTTTCAAAAAATTTAAAATTTTAATAACACTAATCTCTCTACTCAGCTCTTAAATTGACATTAAAACCTTATACGAAAAAAGCATGAAATTTCGAGGTTATACTTTATGATCAGCAGATGACGAATAATATTTCACTAGATAAGTTATCTAAGAAAAATACCGAAAGGCAAAAACACTTGAAAGAAAGTCATATCATTTACCGAGGTGTGTTGATGTGATGTAATGTCGAAACTGTTTTGCAAATATTGACGACAAGTTAGGCCACAGACAATAAGAGACAGACCGGTCAATGGGCGGCCTACGACACGAACGCCCTCAACCCACGGTACCTGCACTAAAACTGTGGTTACAGTTAAGCTTTTAGGTCTGGCAACCATGGAGACGTTTTGCGAAGACGTAATCCATCGACCATATAATCACCAGGATCGCGATCCTTGGCGATCACATAAGCCCATTAAATGGTTTTTAAAATTAAAAAATATCTTTTTTTCAACAGTTTTTTAAAATTTGCTATTATAATAGAAAATTTAAATTAAATCATTAAGGTTTGTTCATCAACAAAATTTCGTGATCGCATATGATGAAAAACTCGATTGTAAAAATACAAGCTTAAATATAAAGCAATCAAGAATCACACAAGTAAATAATGAATCTAAATGATTTTATTAAATCTCATATTTCAATACCTACAAATATTTGTTATAACCCCTTGGCCTTTTTAAGACAAACATGATGTGTAAATGAAATTGCAATCCTCGTGAATCTAAACGAACACATCTTTTGCAAATACGAATCCCAGATCCCAGGCACATTTGAAATGAATTCTTGACAATAAAAATATATAATACTAGTTTTCATTTTCATCTGAATTAAATACATACGCCTATAATTAACGCGAATTATACTGAATTCTATCAGGCTTAAAATCAAGTTCAAGAATGCAACACAGATTTTCCAATGGATTGCAAAATAGAGAAGAAACGAGATAAAATGTGCCTTAATGCAATAAGACACTGTTAAAATGATTTATAAATCTTGCAAACAATTTAAAAGAGTACGATTAAACGATTTACAAAAACTTCATGTTTACTTTCGGAATCGAATATTGCAAGTTTCGTCAACAAAAAAATGTATAAGGATTTCGATTAAAAAAAATTAAATTAATCGATTAATGCCGGTACCGCTTGTCGCAGGCGCCACTTGAGCTCTCTGGATAAGCCCCGCCTATTGACCGATCTGTCTCTTATTGTCTGTGAGTTAGGCTCTTATCAATAAATCAATATGCACTACGCCAGAAATACATATATATCAATGCAAGTTCTTGATACAATGTAATTTATTTTTTTCACTTAAAACTCCATAATAAGATTGATTTTTTGTTCAATTATTTAATCTAACCATTTTAATAGATCCACACTTGGTAGTTATAATTTTACTTTGATGATTGAAAATGATAAATTCTTTGAAATTGGTCTAAAAAATTGAAAGACAGGGGACACAGTACCATTTTTTGTCAAAATTTGGTAAATTTTTTTTTCTTCTTAACTAATCTATGGAAATTTGTCTATCATACTACGAATTTTAAAAACGTTTCATTGATAAATATCCAAGTTGTAGTTGATTTCATATGTGAAAGTATTCAAGTCTCTATGGCTAATAGAAACTTCAAAGTCCTTTTACTCATAATCACTGTTTCATTGTTTAAAATGCTAAGGCTTTTTATCTATTGGACCAAATCTCTTGAAATTTTTTGACTATTGTTGGAAGTGAGTATAACAAAAGTTGGCATTTGTTTTATCATTAAACATCGTTGATTTAAAAAAAATTACTGAATTGAGAATTTTAGCTTTTTTAGCTAGTGATTCAAGAAAAACCACTATGTTTAGAATTCAAAGCACCATAAACTTTAAACTTTTGCTAAACATAGTTTGATGTATTTGAAAACCAAATTTAAAGAATGTATGTCGATTATTGTAGGAGGAGTAGCATTTTGAAAACACCTCTTAAATTTGAAGATTTTTTACAATTAACTCATAAAATTTGAATTAAAAGATGTATTGGGTTTGGAATATGTTTTACATAAGACAAATACATATAATAATAGAAAGAAGTAGTAAATAACTATAATTTTAAAGATTTTGGCAAAAATGGTACTGCGTCCCCTTAAAATAGCGTAGTAAATTATTAATTTTTAATTAGAAAATTATTTTTAACCTAGTATTAGTTTTTTTGGATTCAAAGTTCTACAGTTAATAGGTTAGTTTTATTTCATTTAAGATTTTTTTAAATTAAAAGTCTACACCCCTTATTTCTAAACGATCAGCAACACCAAAAAACGTTGCTTCGAATTTTTTTAGCAACACCTCGAAAGCATCGGGAAAGTTTTATACAAAAACTGCGTCACTTGGTTCAACAATTAAAACGATTTTCATAGGGAAATTGTTGGGTAAAAACTATTATTTGAATAAAAATAAACTTTTTTTGAAAACAGAATTTATATTTTGTTTTAAATATTGTAAACGAAGAGGAAAATATAAAGGAGGCAATTTCTAATATCAACATTATTATAACCCTTTTGTTTCAGGGCTATAAAACTTTTTGCAGCTACTTTTTTAAAGAAAATTAAGTAAGCAACTGTAAGAAATTTTAAAGGATCCTTTGATAAGGAAATTTCTTTTTCAACCTTTGACGCTCTAAAACCATTGTCACACCAATTTCTCTTCGCTAAGAAATATCATTTTTAGCTCCACAGAGAATATTTTCTGTCCACGTCTTTCTCTCTAAGCAGTTTTCTTGGAACATCCTACGCAAACAAACCTTTTGACTCTTCCAAACCCTGTCATCGCCAAGGACGAAGTAAATCATTCAAAATGCACATCGCAAAGAGGCAGACCTTGTACCACATGCATTCTCTTCCATTATCGTCGTAAAAACACGTGTTGGAGTTTGAAAGGTCCCTTGGCAACAATGGAAAATTCAATTTGGCGGGAAAGAGTGGTTCAACGTCCCGTAAAATCTGGAAGACGCCATCTTTAATGGAGCCTCTCCTCCTCCATTCGGATTTTTATGAGTATTTGTGAAAAAACCCGCGTTTTGGAACACAATGCGATTTCACTTGCTTAAAGGGAATGTCGTTGCTTCTGTTTCGTGAAATTCGGTCGCGTGATTTTTAACTTTCGGTGAAAGCAGCATTTACTGTAAAATAAGATTTCAAAATGATGTCCCTTTTCGGATACTTTAACGTAAAATCTTATTGTTTAATGTTTTACGATTTTTCGGCCATAAAATGGGAATCGACATTTTTGATTAATACTGCATGTATGGTAAATAGTCTTAAAAGTATTGTTGTAGTATTAAAATAGTGTTGTTAAAAACTGTTAATTAATTCTTCTGACAAATAATGTGAAACTATCAATGACGTATAATTTTAAACAACTTTGTAAATTTGTAACAACTAGGGAGCTACCGCCCCCTGCTCGCTATCGCTCGCCAATCCCCGTTAACTGCTGACGCTGATACTTAAGGATCTCTTTGCCATCCTCACAAAACACAGCTCACAGCACTTACTCATTTTATAAAACATTCTTAAAACAAGGAAACTACTTCTCTGGGGGTATTCTTTCAAAAAAGGGGAATATTCATTCAGCGGCAAAATTTTAACAGTTCCTTTATGGCAATATGAATTGGCGGATCGCCATTTAATTCCAAGAAAATTAGTAACAAAGCAGTGTAAACTTTCTTTTACCATTTCCCCAAGGTAATGTTTTTCTCACACAGATCCATTCAGAAGCACTGAAACATCTCCGGAATAAATTTTACTTTCTTAAAATTTGTAATGATTTTCATTGATTGTCTGTGAAAAATGTAGTTTAATTATCGTAGACTTTCGATTTTTATCTTTATTTCTAAAACATTCCCCCGCCATATCTAGTTTTGCGTTTTGGCATTATAAAAAAAAGTTACCTTTTACTAAATTAAATAACATAACTTGCAAAAATATATAAAAATAATTATTATTGTAATAAATAAATGCAAAAGTTCAAAATTTCTGAAAGCGAGTTTATATTTTATTGTAAATATAGTAATGATTAGGTTGCCACAACGACAAAGATAAATATATAAATATGAATTAATTATTTAAAAATAAAAGATAAATTAATTATACATTAGTTTTAAATATAATTAAAATCGTTTGAACAGCAAAAATATAAATATTGTTAAAAAGAATCCAATATATATTTTTTAAATTAGTGCGATAAATAGAAAGATGACTATTTAATGTATTTGAATGTTAAAAAACCAGTGAAATATATTTTCAATTGTTTTAAAATTCATAGTTTCTTGCTTTGTAACTGCGACCTTATCCGAAATCTAAAAAAATGGAAATATTTTAAAATTAAGAATTTTTTTGAAAAATCGAAGGGCTTACTCGGAAATCCGGAAAGAATTCGGACATTTTAATACCATATATGTGTCATTTGGTTCAGTAATTAAAAAGCCTTTCTCTGGAAACCGTTCACCAAAAACTTTTTTTTAGAATAGAGAGAAGAGATAACAATAACAACAATAACAATAACAATTTGTAACAATAACAACAATAACAATTTGTAACAATTCAATATTTTATCTCTTTCCAACATTTTCAATTGCTCTTCATATGATTTCTTAACTCTTGTATATCCAGTTAAAATACATAAGAAGATGAAAATAATTATCAACATAATTAATATTGCCCACAGACAAGAACTTTCAGGATACATAGAAATATTTATGCTAGAACCCATGATACAACTAAAAATTTTTCATCAGCTAAATTTTTATACTATTTATAAACCTCTAAAAGACAACTCTTGGTTCAATTCCGTTGGAGTCCCCGCTAAATATCACCTATCTCTTTTGGACACCAAAAAGTATAAATATTGCTTAATAATTTTAAATTCATGGATTAATATATTTAATTAGATGTATATCTGTTCAGTTTATCATTAAAAATTTAAAAAAATTGTTTACATTTGAAAATTAAGCGTTCAAAAGAGGACTCTAACGGAATTAAACCCAACTATTTTTCTAAGTATGTTTTTTTATTTGAAAGGAAATATATTAGCTAAATTTGTAAAATCCAAATAATAAAGATTGTACACCCATAGATAAGTTAGAGACACCTAACTATACAAAGCAAAGACAATTCAACCAGAAGTTATTTAAAAACACTGAACCATGACTTTTCACCGATATAGTATTATCTTAACGTCTTATTGTTATGAAGTATTGAGAAATTAGTTAATATTATCTACTTTCTTTCAAATATAACCCCTTATCAGTCAGTTATTAACAGTTAAGTTTTCATGAATTGTGAAATCCTCCTCAATCAATTACGTGATTGGGTAAAAGGGGAAATGAATTACACAACTAACTAAAAAGTATATATTCGTAAAAATACATTTTTGCACATCATGATTTCAAACTGATTTTGACGTAAAACGAATAATTTCACACAGGAAACTCAGATGCAGAGAATAGTTGATAAGTATTACAAATATGCACAATTACTAGAATA
The DNA here is from genome assembly GCA_024610705.1 of Tetragnatha versicolor. Lineage (NCBI taxonomy): Eukaryota > Metazoa > Arthropoda > Arachnida > Araneae > Tetragnathidae > Tetragnatha > Tetragnatha versicolor. The sequence goes on along the minus strand of JANDEH010000002.1, from coordinate 20,616,314 downwards.
AATTTCTTTTTCTGTCAGTGAATGAAAAATAACCATTACGAAAGAACCGTTTTCTATCCGCAACGTTTCTTAACGTCGAACGACTTGATTTATTCCTTTCTTTTTCTTTACGTATTAGATAAAATGGAGGTAATTGACAAACAGCCATGCTTGATCGATTCAAATAGTTACCCTTTACAAAAGAATTATCCTCTGTGGAAGCGATTTTGAAACAATCTAGAGGTTCATCTGTGGCCTCAAAACGATTTGGTCGTGAAAATATGACTGCTAACAGAAATAAAATGCGTTGATTTAGCAACACAATTGAGTTTCGGAATTTTTATGGCTTTCTGCCATTCCGTTTATCGCTGTCATTTTTTCAATAAATATCTTATGAAGGGCCGTGGGGAGCCTAGCGGTTAAGGCATCGGCCTTGGGAACGGAGGGTCCCGGGTTCGATTCCTGACACCGCTGAAGACCCATCGAGTATATGCGGAGTACGTGCTAGTTAAATCTGTGGGTCCGAAAGTCCTGAGGTCGGTCATGGCGCAGTTTACCTTGGGTCCAGGTGTCTGGAGACTATTTCCCTCCCCTTCAGATGCATGGCAAAATTGTGGAGGTGGCTATAGATGGTGGCGGCATCTATCATCCGAGGTTCAAGTCGGAATCCTGCCTTTCATGGGCCTCACTTTTACAGGAGCCGCACCCCTTTGCCTTAGATCCTGTACGCTTTGCAGTGGAGCTTGGATATTCCAAGTGGCATAAGACAACAACAACAGTATCTTATGAATATAGCAGATGGCAAGATATCATTTTAAAATTATCTGCATATATCGATCTGAATTTTCCCATTACCAAACATTTTTTCACGGGACAAAGTTTGGATATTCCTACTCAAAAATGCATGCGTGATGCTGATGATTTATTTTCTGAAAAATCAAATTGGCGTTAAATTTTTTATGCATTTTTTGTGGATCTTTTAAGGTTTTGTTGTTCAACTGTTATTGAAATATCCAAAAATAAGAACTAATATACATAAATATTTTTAAAATTTTTTTCCTCTATGATAGATTAAAAAGTAACAATGACGCTACTTACACCTCATGAAGAAATTGTCAGAAAAATTGATTCAAGCAAAAAATTATCACTTTGAGCGTTTTGAACTCTAGTTGTGCAAAAACTCTTCACTGGTAAATTTTGAATTCTCGAAGATTTATTGGGAAATGTTTGAGGAGCACTGACAAAAATTTAGTCGGTGTGAATTTTACATGATCGGAATTATTTCTCAGAAAAATTTTAGCTTGGTTCTGTTTGTAATGGATATTTCTCTTGAAACACACAGATATTCTATAATAAGTTTTATTCTTTTTATTCCCAGTTAAGGTATTAACGTCCGGTGAAGTGTTGAAGAATCAAGTTTCAAAGTGGCTTTCGTTCGTTCTTACGACAGCATTTTTAAATTTACTGGATAACTCATTATTGGTATAGGATTCGGGGAGTTCAATTGAGAAGATCATGTGTTCTATACTGAAAATATGCCAACGGCTACCACAACTACGTTAAACCCATCACAAGTCCTGATGAAAATGATGAAAAGGCAGAATCACAAGACATGGGTTGAGCGGTAGAGAACGCGTGTTATCAATTTTTCATTGCGGCATATCCTTGCTCATTTGACCTCTCATCTTTAAATACCGCGGAGCATGTTACGAAACCCTACAACACGGCAACGGTCCCTGCCTATATTACGCGTCTGCCATGTCAACAGCTTTGATAGATAGCAGCTTGCGCTTAACAGAAATAAGTGGATTTCCATCCATGAATATATTAAATTCCCAAATGTATGTCCGAAGAGATGTAACTCGTTCTTGTCTTGTAGCTCTGGGAAGAACACTGAGGGCTTTGTAGATGTGACAGTTTCGACAGCTGTTGGAACTTCCTTTGTAGCAGGTTCGGAAAGATAGAGTATCAGAGGAAGTGACTCAATGAAAACATAATCCTTGGAGTATCCAATTAGTGTAGTCAAACCCCTATGTTTCCAAATGGAATGTCATTCATGTCGTTTTGGATCATCAGGGTAGGATTGAATTTGAGAAGTGAATGAGAAAGAACACGTGCTGGTGAGAGTAAACTTACTAGGAGTGACATTTACGAATTAAGGTCTTTCTTTCATAGTTTAAAGTCGAAGGGTTCTTGTTTTGATGTGGGATTTGATTTCATGTTTTGCATCCGGGCATTGTAGAGTACGAATTTGAACTTTCAAAACACCATTTCGAAAACATGGAAACTTTGTGTTTGACGAATGGTAATTTAGAATTTTTCATCTTTTATTTTATTTGAGCAAAGCCGATTTTTTTTTCGTCTTACGTGTAGGAGAAACAAGAAACTATCTTAACTACTATTTAAAAACGCACCCACTATTTTTTAAATGTTTGAATTTCTACAACTTTATAACTTTTAAGAGATTAGTAGATAACGTTTACTTTACACTAATCTGAGGAGACGCTATTATAAAATTACTGAACTTTTGGAGTGCACACAAAAAGTAATCACCTATTAATAATATTGATTTTTAAGGTTACCTCCTGCTGGATACTTTAGTTACTATTAATAAAAAAAGTCGAATAATAAGCAATAGGCTCCTGATATCGTAAGACATTTCCTTCAAACTACATGTTTAAAGATGTTTTTGATCGATTTTCAGTTAAATATCCTCTAATTGTATCTGGAACATGATAACAATGATGTTTTCAGGGAAAATGTAAAATGCAAGAAACTGGTATGATTGTAGAGAAGTAATTTATTAAACTACAAACAATATGATTGCGAGATCTTATTATGAACGGTTTTTAAGCATTTGAAAATGCTCATAAAAACTCTTCAATGATTTTTATTTTTTAAGAAATGTTTCCTGAAATAATATACATTTCTATGATTTAACAAAGAAAATAATCTAGTGAATCTTAGGTTTCTAGTTTTAGATTTTATTCGAAATGTGATCGTGTTAAAAAATGGTCTTGATAAGAGTATTTTTGGCTAATGCTAACATTAGTTCGATAAAAAAAATTGACCAAAAAATCATATGCATTGCAGACTGGAAAAATTACTAGAGAAAATTGTTTTCTTAGTATAGCTGAGATATCTTAGCGACGAGGTCTAATAGAACATTTAATCAACAGCATAAAAGTTCACTTCTGTAATGCAACGAAGCCTTCAATACGTTTCGACACTCTTTCTTACGTATATCTTTCTTATACATCACTCTGGATTGAAATGGAACACGCGATCTGCACAAATTGATTGTTTCAAAACCCATCGTAAACACAACTGCTCCTGATGGGTTCAACCAGAAGCCAGCAGCAGGGTTTCTCTTGAACCCTTTCCATCAAACAGCTTGTCAACCACCGGAGGAGGAAGGAATGACCCTTCGACGTGTAACGAATACCTCATCTCCTGCTACGTCCAGCTTGTTTTCTCCAGCGTGCTCCTCCCTTTTACATCGACAGCATTGTTTGTCCGTTTGCCACTGATGAATAATGACTTGTGATAGAAACCCAAACCACCTTCTAATAACACATCTGGAACAGAGGTGCCAGTCCCCGGACGGCCTCCGGGTGTGGGATGACCTGGAAATTTCGCTTCCATTGTGTTCGAAAAAGTGGCAAAGATTTCTTCTGCCTCCAGGGCCCATCCCATTCTTCTCTTTTAATTTTCGCTGGATTACAACAGATGAAACGCGCAGATAGTGTCATGCTTTGTGCTTGTTTGCTTTGGGGTTTGCGTTACATTGATTATCATTTTGATGGAATAATTTGTACCGCAACATTTGTTCCTTTCTTGCTCGAGCAAATTGAATGTGGAGAATCGATTTTTTCTTATTCCCTTTGGGGTCAATAGTACCCCTTTTTGTGTTGTTGTATTGCTTTAAAATTCAATTTACGTCTGGATTTTTTATTGGGGTTTCTTAAAGATTTCGCACTCTTGTAATGAACTCTTGCCTACTTTAATTTTATGAACTCTGGCAATTGACATTCATTCATAATTGATGATCTTGTTTATCAAGGAGTTGATAGAATGAATGTGACATTTATTCTGTTTAGTTCTTATACAGGGTGTTTCAAAATTGCGTTGCACGGCTTTTATTTGGAACCAACGTCTCCTAGGGTCATGGAAATAAGATCTACCCCTAGGTAAGTGAGCCTGGAGAATGCACTGAAATGACTACCAGTGCCCCTAGCAGCGAAATTAAAAAGTTAAAAAAATTAATTTAAAAACTAAAGGAGATAGAGCAAAAACCTCAGTGAGAATACTGTTTCCAACGTCAAGAAAAACTCACTGAAAAAAATTTGATCAAAATATCTTGAATATTCGCGGAGATATTAGCATGTGAAAATAGCACTTTTTCAGGGGGTCAAAAAATAAAAAGTTCGCATATTTGCAAATTTTTTATATTTTTTGATTAAATTTGTGTTCTTTCAACTGAAAAACCACAAAACTACACAATACCACTGCAAAATTTGGAAATATTTGAACTTTTTACTTTTTGACCCCTGAAATAGTGCTTTTTTCTCATGCTAATATCTCCGCGAATATTCAAGATATTTTGATCAAATTTTTTTCAGTGAGTTTTTCTTGACGTTGGAAACAATACTCTCACTGAGGTTTTTGCTCTATCTCCTTTAGTTTTTAAATTAATTTTTTAAACTTTTTAATTTCGCCGCTAGGGGCGCTGTAAGTCATCTCAATGGATTCTCCAGGGTCACTTACCTAGGGGTAGACCTTACTTCCATTACCCTAGGAGGCGTTGGTTCAGAATAAAAGCCGTGCAACGCAATTTTGAAACACCCTGTATACATACAGGGTCTATCAAAAAGGTTGGTGCCAAACTTGACATGCAGGTCTGCCATGCCATAACAATGAAGATTTTCATAGGAATTCATGTGCCTGCAAATGTAAATTGTGTTTTCTAGAGGAGTGTGCATAAGAATAATGCACATTGCAATTCATTTCATTTTATTTTTTCACTCGGGTTTTGCACTGATTGAAAAATATTGCATTTTTAAAAATATTCATGTATTTTTAAAACTGACAAAAATGAGGTATAATATTTTAAGTTAAAATTTTCACAGACATAGGTTACCATTAAAACACTTAGAGCTTATTTAAAATAATTAAAATAAATATTTATCAATTCGAGGGAGCAGAAAGAGGGTAATCTTTCTGGTCTCCTTTCTTACGTGATCGGAAAGGAAAATGTATCCAGAAACATTTTTCGGAGTTAAAATGCAAAGAAAGGTTATATTTGTTTTGGAGGTAGGTATGCCTAAAAAACCATAAAAATGAAGTTTGTGATACATTAATATCTACATGGTTTAATTTCATTGAAACATAAAATTTACGTAATTGCCATAAGAAGAAACATCTTAAGTAAAGCTTTCTCTTTTGTATTACCTTTTATTCGCTCAACGTAAGAGGATTAGCTTAATATCAACATAAGTTTGCTCAAGAATTATAAAGAAAATTACTGATGCGTCACAATCTTTGTTTTTCTTGGAATCTTACAGTAATGTTTCATGAAGAAATAATCCTTTTTTTTTTACTTAAAACATCAAAAGGTAACCATGTAAAAGCTTAAAGTAATAATAGTTTTGAATTTATATTTTTGATAGTGAGAGTTAAACATAGTACATAAATAATTAAAAGGAGTGTTTGGAATTACATTTTAACGTTTAAACCTGTTTAATTCACCTTAAATTGTTCTGTAATATTTTTTTTACTCACTGAATGCTGTTACTACTTTTTTCCCCAAGTTACATTAAATACATGGTATTAGGAAAGTAAATTTTTTTATTACAGAACTGTAGTGTGCTGTTATATTCTGTAGAACTGTTTACAGTCTAAAAGAAAAAATTATTTATTTTAAAAAATGATGAAAACGGATTTATTTGAATGAGATTTGTTAACAAAACACATTTTTAATAGTAAATACTGTTAGTGGATTAAGAGTGAAATCACATGGAAGGGGAAAATGTAAAAGATAAAGATGTGTTTGTCCTTTTAAGTAACATAATTTTTTTTAAAGTTTTGCTACATGCAATTTATTTGTTTATTTGGCATAATCATTCGAAAAAATACGTTAAAGGGCAATTCCACCGTAACTCACGCTACATTTTTTTCAAAATTGCAATTTCAAATAATTTTTAAATATAGAAATAACTATTTTCCTTCTAAAAAAATCATACATATTGAAATTTATGTTAATAATTTAAAATAAGTATTGCGAATCTTTTAAGAATTTTAGTTTTTTAAATATTAATTAAAATAGAGTCGTAACTCACGCTTCAAGAAAAAGACATGGATTTATGAGTATAAAATTCAAATTTGTTTTTCTGCTTAAATAGTGTTTCAATAATTCTATATGCTTGTCAGGTGTTTGAATATACTTCCTTTATTCTAAAATAGCAAACAGTTTTACTGGGAATGCTTAAGAAAATCAGAAATAAAATAAAATATAGAGATCTGTTCGTAACTCACGCTACAGTACTTCGTAACTCACGCTACATGTGTATAAGCGTTCAGTTATTCATGAATATAAATATAATTAAATTGATTTAAACACTTTATTTCATTTTTACTATAAAGTTTATGAGTATATTTAACAAAAAAGTTGTAAAATCTAATTAATTTATTTTTAATTTTCTAAATAAACTATACATTTTTCATTAACAAATTAACCTTTAAAACAAATATTTCTAAATATTGACTTTAAATGCTGACATTCAGATAAAAATAATTTCACACAAAATTTAAGCAATGCAAAACACAATTAGATCAATACTGCATAATTATTCCCTAAAATAATTAGAAAATTTTATTATTTTATTTTTTCATTTTTCTTGATCATGTCCCTGTTAATATGGAATAGCCCTAAAATATACTAAAGTTACCCCAAGACTTGTATGAAGTAAAGCCAAATTGAAAGAGAAGAAAGAAAGTTTAAAATTAGTTTACCCTTTAAAGTTCTAACGTTGACTATCTCTATGGGACTGGAAAATAAGTTCGTGAAACTGGCTTTTAGTAACATTTTTTGAGAGAAAAGAATGAGTTATTCTCTTACAAGAGAAAATTTTAAAATTTTCCAGAAATAATCTCCTTAATTGAGTTAAGCAACGGTTCAAAGATCACCCAATATCCCTCGACTCCCACAAGAACACAATAAATTTTCCACAGAAAGTACCATCAATGCATCCAGATTTGGATAACAGCTTTCCTGCATATAGCAACAACAGACCTTCCTTCCGCAATTAACCTTCAGAGGGTATTACAAGGGTTCTTGGAAAAGCCGAGGAGGCGAGTTATCCTTGAAAAAAAGAGAAGGATCCACACTCGAAATGGGAATTTAAAAGTTTCTCGAAATCTCCCGGCTCATTACGCGATCTCTTGGGGGAACTTTGTACCCATTCATTTTGATGGAAAGGCGTGAGTAGTTTTCTGTTACAATGCAGCCGGACGAAATTACACATTCGCAAGGAAACTCTTGAAATTGTGTGTGAAGTGTCATTTGGTGATTGATGAGTTTCTACGTCCGCAAACTGAATAGAAAGAGTGAAGGCATATTGGGTAGTTATGATAGAAGGAAATGTATCTCTTATGTTTTTGAAACTTGTATTGGAACCTTAGTATTATGTCATCCATCAAAAAAATGCGGACAGAAATGATATTGAAGGTCGAAATTCAACATTGTTATTAGTGTGAAAGGGTTAATGCGTATTATTAAGGAAACTATGAGTCATTTATGAGATTCGATAACAGGTTAAGGTGCGTATTATTCGATAAATCTCAACGCGGTTGTTACTTTTGTTACCATTTTTATATCTGTAAAATAAAAGTTTTGTTTTATAGTTGGTTTGAAACTTTCTGTAAGAAACAAGAAATGATGGAAAAGAACTGATCTAAAACAAAAATGAAAAAAGAAAGCATAAGATTTTTATTTTATTGTTTACCATGAAATATTTTTTAACAAATAGTCGTATTTTTCCGAAAGTTTAAAATTATATCGAGTAAAAACTTTTCAAAATGCAAGTACATTTTTGAAGGCCATCTTGTTTTTAACTTTTCATGCACGTTCATTAATAAGTGACCATACACGCGGATTGTAGCTTCATAGCATCTTAATAATTGGAAGGATTTCAAAACTCCAGTTTATCTCCCTAGAATCTCTAGATGAAATGATGATAAAGATAAAACCGTGCTATTGATGTATATATTTACTTATCAAACATTTTCGAAAAGAGATAATGCATACAGTTTAAACTATTTCTAATGCATTCGTGATATTAAACAGATTTCTTACAGGAGTAATTCAAATACTTAATTGCCATACGAATCCTTTGGTTTGACAAATTCTCTAATTAAGGTAGAACCTTCTTAAATAAACCTTCAGAGGAATGCTGGAAGACTTATTTCGTTTGAAATATCAAAAACAATGTAATTTTTAACATTAATGAATTGCAATACATTTAAATAGGCAGATGCATGTTCTTAATAGTGTATATAAATTTAACAGTTGATTACTTAGATCCCATGGCTTGCTAAACTCGTCAGTTTGAAGTGTAACGACTCAATATTAGGTAACTTTACATTTTTACATTCAGTCAGCCCCATAGTGCTTGAAGGTATCTATTGGAGATTTGTACACTTCAAACGGACAAACCAACCTTCTAATAGGAAGGTTGATGTGACGGATACGTTAGTCATTTCCAAACATTTATATAAAGAGTAGTGATGGGCAAAATCGATAATTTTAGGTACCGAATACTTATAGGTATCGGATACTTTGGTATCGAGTACTTATAGGTATCGAGTACTTTTAGGTATCGAGTACTTTTTTTCAATGTCGGGAAATGAACCTGAAGGGACAATTTTTTTAGGGCCTATCCATAATCAGACTAATATTCAAAAAAATTGAAAGCGATCCATCAAAAAGCCCCGTAGCTACGGGCCTGGAGGTGGATAGAAGCGAAGGATTTGGCGGGGGGAAAAACCTAGCCGCGTCAAATTTCTCTCGCGGATGATAACGACTTGGGTTTGAGAGTTGCAAAATGAAAACGGAAACAGGCTGCGTTTGATCTACAGTAGGTATTATAAAGATTACTTCATTGAAAAATTTAAAACGAAATATGTCAATAAAGTATCGATACTTTTGTGGGTATCGAATACACTCGATACCTATAGGTATCGAGTACTTAAGTATTTGGTATCGATACCTGCCCATCACTAATAAAGAGCAACTTGAAGTCTAAAGAGAGTGGAATAGTCTCTAGATTACGAAGTAATGCATTTTCTATCAACTCTTTATTAGCGTAGAGCTGCAGGAGTCTCTAGAGTAACTTTCCAACACCGTCACTTTTAATGCCGTGATTTTCAAAAAGAAGCCAAAAAAGAAGGCCCGCCATCCTCCTCGCCTCTTTCATCTCGCTCTTCCGCTCATTCTTTCTCGTTAAAAGAACCGTCCCGAAATACCGTCCCGAAAATCCTCCATGCAGAGAGCCAAACATTCGAAAATAAAAGTGCCGTTGAACCTGTTCTCTCGACTGACTCTCGGGCGGAATTCGTAACATTGACCTACAAATTTATCGACTGCATCGGTTGTTGACCCCCTTTCTTTGGCGCCCAAACGACGACCCCAGCACGTGTGCTCGCTGCTGAATTTGGAACAAATCCCTTGGATTCGAAAGTTCGATTGAATGGGACCTCCTCCCCACACGAAACTGACCACCCGGTATCTCGCGCCAGCAGGAGTTGAATTGCTGTTGCTTGATGAGTGCTTACCACCTTCGACAGAAGAGAGAGGTTTATCTGCTGCATGCTGGCAATAGGTGGTCTTTAATCGCGCCTGCCTCCGCTGGGAGATTCGATTTCAGTTTCCAGTTGGGTGGTACCTCCCCATTGAAGGTATCTACTCGGTGGGAAAGGCGTCCGATATTCAGTAGCCAGAGAGTTCACAGGTGGTAACCTAACCTCTTAGATTTCCCTGGGGCCCTATTAAATACCTGTATATTTTCTGAGAGTGAATTGCTATGTGTAAGAGGTGGCAGGCTCTTTGGAACCTTCTCGGCATGGAGTCATTGTTTTTTAGGCTGCATCGATGGGTGGTATGGTGAACGAAAAAGTGTTCATTGATTTTTTGAAAGGGAATAAATTTGTACTAAGGTGGTAGTTAGTTTGATTCAACAAAATTATCTACCACCCTATCGGAAAATTTTTTCTGGTGTTTCATAATCCAGTATCAAATTATACTGGATCCCAGTATAAATGATACTGGATCCAGTATAATTTGATACTGGTTTATGAAACACGAGAAAAAAATTCCAATAGGGCAATGATGGGAAAATCTGAAACTTTCATATGATTGTTAGCTGAAACGAAAAAAAAAATGGCTTTAGATTGAAATGCACGTTTTATTGATATTAAACTTTCCCAGATCCTGCTCAGAAATTAAATAAAAGAACCTATCATAATTTAGAGCTACTTTCATTTAAGAAAGAAGAGTCTTAAGAAGAGGTTTCAGAAAATAATGAATGGATAATCCAGACAGTCTTTTAGAAATGTCTGCCTTTATATGTGTTTTCCTTGAACTTTGAATGAGTTGGCTTAAAATAAAAGGGGATGAATAAACTTTTCTTTTCTAAATTGAAACCAACTTCACACTCAGCAGATATTGAGTATAATTCTGATAGGTTGGAATACGTTGGATAATGCAATGACTTGAAGGAAAACCAATTTTTTGTTGAATATAAATTTACACACGTGACGGGGTTCACTGTGTATATATAAATTAATTACTTTACATAACCCCGCCAGACATTCACGTGAATCTGTACTTGAAGGGGTCACAACATGAGAATGAAATCAACAAAGTTTTCTTAACGACATACACGTGTATTCTCTATCATTCATATTCAAAATGGGTAAAAATTCACGTAAATCTCAATCATCTGGATTGAAAACCCAGAAAACTTACGTTAATCGTCACTTCTAAGAAAAACCACGTTAAAGTGTATTAAGGTATGAACTCAAAAAGGTGAAACCTCTCTAACAGGCCCATAACCTTCCCATAATCGAAGCCATTCGATAGCGGTACATGGGCTAACTGTCAGATCCCGACCACTTCATAAACTCTGCGTCGCAATCAAAACCCGTGATTTCTCACGATTTACTAATATTGGAATCCCGTTTATCTCCAAGAGACGTTAAACATCTCCCAGCGAAAGCGGGTTTGAGAAGATGCAGCATCTTCTATATATTCGTCTTCAAATTAATTTCAAACACAACACGAATATCTTATCTCGAGGCCTTGACTTCACGGTCACACATCCTCGCGGCTCATGGAGAAGGAAGTCAAAAGCAATAAGAAAAGTCATACATCAGCCATTTTTTGCATACTTTTTCTCTCTTCGCCATTTTGAATTTCTTTCGAGCCTGGTGCTTATCTAGGATTCTCCTCTTCTTCAAGATGAGAGATGTCCCCATTACATCTACTTTTGAAAAAGGATTGAATTTATTGAAAGTGCAGCGTACTAGGTTAGTTGTACGATAAGCGAAATGTGATACTATGTTGCATGCGAAATAGGTTGTGTTTTTTTAAATCGGGTTAAGATAAGTATGGAAAATAGTTTGTATCATTTGAATGTATCAGTTACGAAGTAATAAATGTTGAATTTAATTGGAGTTAATTTCGTATCTACTATTTCAAGAGCGTTGAGCTTTCGAGAAAAAAGTTAAAAAAAACTCGTTCCCATTGGGGTATTTTTATTTCTCTATTATTATCTCTCCATCGAAAATACAGGGTGTTTCAAAAGTCCGTTTCGCTTGGAACCAACGTGTCCTAGGGTCCGAAAGTAAGGTCTACCCCTAGGTAAGTGACCTTGGAGAATCCATTGAAATGACTTACAGCACCCCTAGCGGCGAAATAAAAAAGTTAAAAAATCAATTTAAAAACTAAAGGAGACAAAGCAAAAACCTCAGTTAGAGTATTGTTGCCAACATTATGAAGAACTCACTGAAAAATTTTTTATGAAAATAACGTGAATATTTGCGAAGATATTAGCATGTTAAAATAGAACTTTTTCAGGCATCAAAAAAGAAAAAGTTTGTGAATTTGCAAATTTTTTTGGGTTTTTTGATGCCTGAAAACGTGCTATTTTCAAATGCTATCTCTGCGAATATTTGCTTTGCAACTTAAATTTGTCGCGAGCTTCCAACCAAACTATTTATGAACTGATTTAATATTTTATCTGGTTAATATTCTCTTATTTTAGAGAGTAGGAAGATCCCTTTTAAAATAATACTAAAAACTAAGTCACATTGTGAACACTAGTAATACAAATCCAGAGGAATAAGAGAAAAACACCCCGTCGTTGTTTTTCCCTCATTGATATTTGCAGTCGGGTTGCGAAAATAAGCTTCTTGGCAAAGCACGTGTCTGTTCTTAAGATTCATAGGAAGCCAAACATACAAAAGGCCGTTTCACGGATTTTATTTGAAACCAAATCCTCTTAGGGCCATGGAAGTAAAGTCTTCACCTAGGTAAGTGACCCTGGAAAATCCATTGAGGTGACTTACATCCCCTAGCTGCGAAATAAAAAAGTTAAAAAAAATTAATTAAAAAAGTAAAGGAAATAGAGGAAACACTCCAATGATAGTATTATTGCCACCGTTATGAATATCTAACTGAAAAAAAATTCATGAAAATATCTCGAATATTCTCGGAGATATTAGCATGTGAAAACAACACTTTTTCAGGCATCAAAAAAGAAAAAGTACGCGAATGTGCAAGTTTTTAAAAATTTTTTTATTAAATTTTGCCTTTATTTAACTGATAAAAACAAAAACTACATAATTAAACTGAAAAATTATATCAGCCTATTAATAATATTAGCATTTTATTTATTAGCATAAAAGATTATTTTGTAGAAGTAATTAAAATTTGATATTATAAGTTTAAAAAATAAAAACAATTTAGAGAATATTTAATAGTTAAGACCATGAAATATAATATGCAGTTGAGACCATGAAATATAATATGCAGTTGAGACCATGAAATATAATATGCAGTTGAGACCATGAAATATAATACTATGCAGTTAACATTTGAAAGCATATTTTCAATTATATATGAAAATATACAGGGTGTTCCAAAACCAACTGAACGATTTCAAAAATTAATAACAAATAAACTAAGAGAGATAAAAATATGCGGTCTGCTGCTACCTACTTGGTTCGTCAAAGAATTTTTTCACACAAAATTCTGAAAACTCGTAGTTCGCAAACATTTTGAGAGATGGCAGCACTGAAAATTCGAACATTAGGGAATTTTTATATCCCAGATCCCTATTTTAAGTAGTCTTAGGGATATCAAATTTTGTGATATGATCGATTCTAAAATCGAATAAAAAGAATCATTTATTACTTCTGGTAATCAAACCTTCATTCCAGTCAAAAAAACCTGTTTTAAGGAAGTTTGACTTATTAAACTTAAAATAAATTTTTGAATAAATGAACTTTAAGAATATATTTTAATTTAATAATGTTTAACCTTTTTTAACTCATTAAAAATGATATTTTAATCTAAATTGGACTATGTATGTATTGAAGGATAACTATGCAAACTTACACTTTTTGATAACCCTGAAACAAACTTATTAAAAATTTGTTTCGAATTGCCCCTTTTGTTTATTTTAGATTTTACTGTCTATTTCAAAATTTGATTAGAAAAACAGACTTAGCCACATATTGCTGGTTTTCTGATGGATATTCACCTTAAAAACATCTTTTTATAATATGGGATCATTTAACTTCGGTAATTGACATCACGGTGATCAAAAATGATTTTCGGTTTCGGTACTTTTATGGCATGCGGTAAAAGGGTTATACCTATCCTTTCAGGCAAAGTGGTTTGTTTAACGATAAGGGAGGTTCTAATGTTATTAATGAATACCAATAATATTAAATTTATTCTCAACAAATTTTCATTAATAAAGAACAAATATAGCTCTTGTGATTTAAAATGAAAATCGGAGTTTTTTTATGCTATAAAACGGCCATATTAAACGTACTCCGGAAGGTTACTCGTTAATTCCGGTCTATTCAAAGGTGAATAAAACCATAAGTTATAGAGCAATTAGGTGTTTATAAGCTTAAAAAACAGCTGAAAATGAGGTATACGTTGGAAGAAAGAATATTCTTAGTTTTGGAATATCACCGACTCAACAAAAGTACAACAGCTACTAAAAGATCGTTTCAGGTCAAGTTTAATGTCCAGTGTGGTCCAAATCCAAATACAATAAGACAGCTATATTCAAAATTTTTAAGGTGCGGCACAGTAAAAGATGATTTAGTGGGAAATACTGGACGGCCGCAGTCAGCTGCAATAGAATCAAGTGTCCAAGCTGTGCAAAGTCATGTTTCTAAGAACCCGAGATCATCAGTAAGAAAAACTGCGGCTGCTTGTACCATAAGCATAACCTCAACGCATAGAATATTGAGAAATCATCTTAAAATGTTTCCATATAAGCTGCAAACGCAGCAGCCACTTCTGGGAGAATCAAAAGGAAAGCGATTGATTTTCGCAAATAAAATTTTGAATCTTATCGACAACAAAAATATTGACCTCAATAAAGTATGGTTTTCGGACGAAGCGCACTTTTATTTAGATGGGTTTGTTAATAAACAAAACTGGAGGATCTGGGGTACAGAAAACCCCCATGTGACCATACCCCGATCGCTCTATTCCTTAAAGATAACAGTGTGGGCTGCCATTAGCAGTGAGGGTATTATTGGTCCAATTTTCCTGCAAGAGACTGTAAATTCTGTTCGGTACGTTAAAATTCTTGAGGAGTTTATAGCCGTACTTCAAGGTGTAAACATCTCCATGGAGGATCACTGGTTTATGCAAGATGGCGCAAGGCCGCATCGAACCAGAGATGTTTTCGAAATTATTGAAGAATATTTCGATGACCGAGTAATAGCCTTAGATTACCAGAAACAAATGGGTAAAGGTATGGACTGGCCACCGCACTCACCAGATTTAAATCCGTGTGATTTTTTTCTATGGGGTCATTTGAAAGATGCAGTTTACCGACAGAGTCCCACTACTATTTCGGAACTTATGAAGATCATTTGCCAACAATGTACTTCAATCCCCAAAAATACTCTGAAAAAAGTGACAGAAAACTTTGTTAACCGGCTGAGACATATTGTTAACGTAGATGGTGGCCACATAGAAAACATTGTTATTTAAAGAAGAGAAAGATAATTATTATTTTACAGAGTTGAAAGCCTACTTTTGAAGCCATTGATTTTTCACCAAGTACAAAATTTCATCATTACTTGTATATATTCATTATCAGATGTTAATAAATTTCTTTCTCTCTAGAGTTCTCTTCTTACAACTTCACAACCTTCTACGGGTTTATCTTTATCAATGGGACAAACTTTTAGGGTAGGTAAGGATACATCGTAAGGATGAAGAATTAAGTTAGAACCCATGGTCCAAGACTTCATCCCAAACCGCGAGGTCTACTTCATCCCCCATTACAAAATTTTTGCTATATTTTATACATCAGTGCCTGAAAAATTGTCATTCTTCTAGAGGAGGTTGGGATCACATTATAGAGAAAGAGATTAAAATAAAAAGTAATTAGCATATCCAGGATCTAGCTTGGGAAAAAAGTAATAAATATAGTTTAAGATCTAAGAGAAGTAGAGAGAAAAATATGCTTTATATTGAGCTCAATATTACTGTTGTCGATGAGATTCAAAACCTTATTTGCGAAAATCCGATCGCTTTCCCTTTCATTCTCCCAAAAGAGGCTGCTGCGTTTGCGGCTTATATGGAAACATTTTAAGCTGACCTCCCGAACCCTCTGATTTCCATTTTAAATCCCAAGAGTCACCTCACATATCCTTAAACAAAAAGGTTTCAGGTTTTTATACTGATGCTTCAATACATGCAAATATAGAGTTTAATTTTAGATTAAAAGATCATTTTCATTTGTTCAAAAATTTATTTTAAGTTTAATAAGTCAAACTTCCTTAAAACAGGATTTTTTGACGGGAATGAAGGTTTGATTACCAGAAGTAATAAATGATTCTTTTTATTCGATTTTAGAATCGATCATATCACAAAATTTGATATCCCTAAGACTACTTAAAATAGGGATCTGGGATATAAAAATTCCCTAATGTTCGAATTTTCAGTGCTGCCATCTCTCAAAATGTTTGCGAACTACGAGTTTTCAGAATTTTGTGTGAAAAAATTCTTTGACGAACCAAGTAGGTAGCAGCAGACCACATATTTTTATCTCTCTTAGTTTATTTGTTATTAATTTTTGAAATCGTTCAGTTGGTTGTGGGACACCCTGTACTATACAGCCAAATTGATTTCTCCATTCTATTGGTAGATATGAAAACGTACTTGAAGAAACTAGCCAAATTCTTTAAATGATTATATTTTAATTTTTGGTGTTCCTTTGAGTAAATAAATGAGTAAATAGATGAAAGTGTGCAATCACTTTTAAGAGAGCTTACCCCTCAAAGCATACGTAATGTGTGACGTTTGTGTGATTTTGAATATTCGATTAGATTTCCTTGCAACTTTTACTCTATAGTATTTTAATGAATCTAAAATAATTTAATGCATATCAACATATCATCAACAAAAATCTTAGTTCTCTTTCTGTTATAATTCTGTACTGATACAAACAATTAAATTATCCATATAAATTTTCTAGAAACTTAACCCCAATTCACTCTGATCATTTTAATATTTTTAAAATTTAGAAACGAAAACTGCCTTGTTGGAAAAGGAACTGAAAACTGAAACTTATTGAAAACTGCCTTTTGCTCAAATATTCCAAAACTAGAAATTTTTGGTAATTTCCAATGTTTTTTGAAATAAACACGTTCGTATGAAAAACTTGCTTTGTTTCATGATTATTTTTTATTAAGAATACTAATTATTTCTGAACATATCTTGTAAATCGAATAAATTAAGCATTTTAGCTTTTAAAAAGTTATTTTTTCTGACCACACGTTGCAATTCGTCTCTATCAATTTTATTTTGTACTAGCTGATATGCCCGGCCTTGCACGGGTGGAGTTATAGCTTTAGGATTCCTTTTTTTAAATTTTCAATATATTTTATACCTTATTTTACCAGGTGAAAGGTATTAAAACTCATCCACTTGTCAAGCATATAATTTTTGAATGATTACTACATTTAACCTCATGATCCCCATTAAAAAACAGAAAAAATTAGAAAAATATCCCAAAATTACATAAAATATGCACATTTAGAATCCGTGATTAATTATACAGGATTTTAATCAACTTTTCTGTGAAATTATTCAATAATTAATGCATATTTAATAATCCATAATAATTAATTAATTTAATTTAAATAATCCATTTATTATTTAATCCATATCCAATTAGAAAAATCAATCTTTCTAGTTGAAAGGACTTAAACATTTTCAATAGGTGTTTTTTTTGTAAACAAATTTTCTCTTAAAGCTACAATATGATCATCTTTTGATTTACATTTTCGTTTCGATGGAGACTATTTTAAAAACAATGCTATTTCATGAAACTTTATTTAAAAGCTAATTGAACTTTCAAATAAAATTACTTTAAACTATAGCTAATTACCAGTTTTAAAATTTTAAATTTCATTTAATTATATTTTTCGATTAGTGTTATAATTTCTTAATGGGCTTATATCTAGTTATTCTTTTAAAAACGTGTTACTTTGCATAATGTTTTTTTTGTAACAATGGGGTGAAAAGATCTCTTCTGGAGAAGAAATAAAGCTATTTCAGCAAAATGACAATAAAAAGGGTCAAAAGAGGGTCAAGGGGTCAATTAAAGTTTTTGAAACATAGCCTATGTTTTTTCTTGAGTTTTTTTATGTAGGTATACCAAGTTTGGTGCCGATCGGAGGGAAAATGTGGATTTGTATAGAAGACACACACACATTGACTTTTATTATGTTGGATTACAATTTCTAAAAACTCCTTCTTATTGATTGCACTTTTATTTCCATTTTGTCAAACGCAAACCTTAATTTATCGAAACAGATGTGTTCTTATTCCTTTTCCCAATCAACGGCCCGTATCACCTAACGCGATATTGTACTATATTTTTCTCACGATAGACGAACATATCATAAAGATCACATAAGATCAAAATTCAAAGATATTTCTCTAAAATGTCTATTTTCGTATCGTTATCGTATAACCTTAACCTTCAATCTTCACATCTTCAATGTATTAAACCAAGAACAAACGCAATAGTCTAATGACAATAGTCTTAAGACAAATAGTTTCTCATTCAAAGCTAATGCATACAAATTCACCAACTTTTTTGTTCGACTGAAATTGCATCTTAGAGGCATTTTCTAAAAACATGCTCATCGAGAATATGACGCCCGTATGGTCACAGAAATGAATTGGACAATCTGAGTGTTTATTCCAGGCAACTCGTAATGGCAGTGTCAGAAAGAGTCACGACATCTTTGGATAATATATCGCCTCGATATTTCCATTCGTTGCGGATCAAAAAAATCGTGATCAGGATATTCGTTTCGTTCGAGCTGCAGAAGGTATCTTGGGTGATGCCAGTCACACTCAGGATTTAAAGTAAAAGCGTGTAACCCGTGAAGCGGCTTATAATGCAAAACCTAGTAGATGTCGTATTTTTTATTGTTGTTGTGTGTTTATTGGTTAGATATTCAGATAAATTGATGAAGAGAGGAGAATGAGCTAGTTAAAAGTCCTAATTTAAGGGATATTTTGTGGTTGTTCGCAGAGATATTTTTAACGGCTCTGATAGCGTATTTCACGCATTGAAAATCGGAAATACGCTTTTAAAAACTAGCCAGGCGTATTTTCACGCTTTGAATTTTTAACCAAAGTTTTGCTTAAAAAATGCAAGGTACTCCCCACCGAAATAAAAAAAAATTTTCGACTCAAATTTTGTAATATTAAATAAATATTTCATCTAGAATGTTTAATGTAAAATAAAATACTTTATTTATAATGTTTAATCTTTTCTACTAATACTTAACAGATTTTATAATTGTTAAAAACCAAAATAGCATCCTCATTTTTCTATTTCATTATGCCTTTCTAAAAAGAAAGCGGTTTTATAAAAAAATCTTTCTCTCTATGAAGTTAATGCTATTTCCGTATTGCACTCCTCATAAATGAATTTCACGCCTCCTAAAAAAAGTCAAGGAGTATTTTTACTCCTCCCAAAAAAATCCTAACAATAACCCTGAGTGTTCGTATAGGTATGAGTTTTCATAAGTAGAAGTTAAAAAAAAATAAAACAGAAATGAATAGAATAAGAAATAATCTAGATAGTACAATTAGTACAATTGAGAATTATATTATTGAAGATTAATGAATGTTAGAAGGTTAACGATAGTCCCTCTAATATGGACTTTCAAGTTCCAGTATTGGAAGATTTTCTTCAAATATCAAGAACATATGAAAAATTTTACACTTATTAACTTCGTAATGATGAATTTCTAGTTGTCTTTTTTCGTTTAATATGTTAAAAGGATAAACGTCAAAACTTTTTTCGAATATTGTATAGCGGAGGATCTTGCTTCAACTTTAAATTTAATTTAATCCTTGAAGAAACAACTTTAATTTTCATTTTGTATTTAAAGTATTAAATTTTAACTATTTTTCTTTACAATTTAAAGACTGCTCTGTATGTTTTGTTGTTGATGTTTTTTGAAATACTGTCGAATACAGCCGGTTGAATTTTAAAATTTCGTATTCATTTCTGTGTGTTCTTTCTTCTTTTTAACAAGGATTTCTCATCGGAAAGCAACACACAATATAGACAAAATGTATATTTTGCATTCCCTTATCGTAAATAGATCCTTATAAAATATAAAAAATCTGCATGACCATTTGTTGATTGACGTGAATCTGCAGATATAGAGGACACACTCATCAGATCGCAAGGAGCACGAGATCAATATTCTAATCTCGGGTTTCAGACGGGTGGTGACAGATATAGGGTCAAGCTTATCAGGGAGATGCAACTGGGTGTGTTAATTTCGACGAAAAATGTGGATAGCAAAAATAAGGAACATCGATTTTTTTCTGATGAGATGGATATAGTGTCGTTAATTTTCCCATGGATAAGCTAATTTGTGTACTGTGGATGGATGTGCGTTACTATGTACAGTTTCGACGTTCAGAATAGGAAGTTGCTAAGAGACAAAGGCGTATAGGAGAGAGTAGATCAGACCTTTCTGGCTTTATTGATGTAATTATGGGATTATTGAATAATGTCGCTTTTTAGGACCATTTAATGAAAAGCATTATGTATGTTTATGTTAGCAAAGATAATCTACTTAATTAAAGCAAAGACCTTCATTTTTAAGGCATAATACAAGTTAAGTAAACTCTAGATTTAATTATCTACTTATGAATGGTTTCTTTATGATAAAAAGTCAGGTTTTTAAATCTTTAAAAAATAACACTGTATTTAAAATTTACTTGTAAGTTCAACTTTTAATTAAATTTTCAATTATCATCTAAACTTAACTTTTGATTAATTTTTAAATTATGTTTTATTAAATTAGATAATGTCCATTTCTATTTATATGTGTGATAAACGCCATTTCAAAACCACCAGATCGTTCAAACACACCAATAAAGCTCATAAATAAACCACACTCGAACGGCTGTCTCTTTGAAACGGGATTCTCCTACCGTTTCTCGCTAAATCCCGTTTATTAAAATGAAAAACAATGACTTAAACACAGTTTTATCTTCTCTCTCCTCGCGCACGAATTACTATTACATGATCGTTATCTGCGCACTCAGACATGTAATATATGCTCAATGACTCATTGACCTAGCCTGATTTGGAAAGTCTGGGAGAGCTTAATAGTTTTCGTTCCAATTCAGGAAATATGGGGGACATTATTTTACCACGCTTGCGGCTAAAAATACACGCTTTCTACTTTCTATTTCGGTCGTGGTTTTTATTTTCTCATTTTTGGTTTCTTTCCACTTGTTCGATTCTGAGACCATTTGAGTGGAAACTAGTTTATTTCGAAGAAAAAACCCTTTTAATGTTTAACTCTGTACTACACAGGAGATGAGGGGTTACGCGTGTCTGTGTAATTTTGAACCCGAAAATGTTTTCAGTATAGGGTAGGTGGGGGTAAAAACCCGCACGGGGCAAAACCACGCACCGCGATTTTTAATTGTTAATAATCGATTCAAAAGTTGAAAACCAGGTGGTTGGTTTGTCTTATTGTGACCTATCATTCCACGAAAGTTCGTACCCCTAAGTCACTCATGAGTTGAAAAAATGCTGTAAGTTTGTATTTCATCATTTTGATGTAATTTTTCTGATCTTTTACTTAAACATTACTTAAAATAGGGCTTCAGGAGAAATACAAACAAATAAGCCAATGATAAGATAGCATTTGAGCTTCAGTTTCGTCTTGAAATAATTTCCTTAACATGTCTCTAAAAATAATAAGGCTTGTTTTTCAAAATAAAGTGAAATGGGGGTAAATACCCGCGGGTGTTTTGGGGCAAATACCCGCATCTTCAAAACTTTGGAAATTCGCCCCAAAAGGAAATAAGAACCTACAGGATCCGTAAAAAGTTGAATAAAGGTTTCCGATATGTCAATCCTCAAACTGAACCCCTTTTTTCTCCCTTTTGAAAGATATTGGGCGCTTTGAAATGAGTTGCTACAACAGATTGACAATTTTCATTAAATCGGATTATATTTATGTTTAATATTGTTGGTTCACTTAAAAATATTAAAACAATACATTAGAAATCCATTAAACGCGAGCGGATGATCCACGATTGCTACGAAAGAAATTATTAATGATGAGGGTAAATTTTAGACGACATTAGTTTCTGCTATAGTGTACACATTTTAAAAGTTTTACATATCATGTTTTTTGTACAATCAAACATAGTTTTTATGCTGAAATATTTTTTTTTCGTGTTTTCACCTCATTTTTAGTCTTTTTTCGGGTTATTCGCGATTTTAGCTATCCGCGGTACCCTTGCCACCCAATTCCGCGGATAATAGGGGTTCTACTGTATAAGATGATTATTTCTAGTGTTTTTATAATGAAACATTTTGTTTACCCATGTTTATTTCACTTGGACACGAAGATTCAAAAGTGCGGGTCTTTGCCCCATTTTGCGAGGCAAAGACCCGCAATTTTTTTTTCTACTAAATTGTCAATTTCTCTTGAAATTTTATCGATAAGAGTATAAATTTGGATTGATTTTGTAGGTAACATCTCAATCTAACACCTCCAATTGAAATTTCGGGATTATCTACCCCCTTTCGATCACAATGATTACCCCCTTCAATCACTGAAAACTGCGGGGCTTTGCCCCCACCTACCCTATATGGAGGGAAATACAGTATAAACCACTTTTAACGTTATATAGATAGACGCCTAAACGAACGGCAAAGAACTATTTTCAAAAGCTTGAAAAATATCCGATTTTTTTTGCTTTGCGATCAAACGGGGGAGTTTCTTTAAAACAAAATATGATTAGATAGTTGTGATGAGTGATACTGTTGTCAACAAGTGAAAAGCTTTTCTCTTTACGGTTCAAGAATAAGCCAAGTTTTTTTTATTAAAGCTGATTATATAGTAAGGTTAAATTAATGCAATTGGATGATTCGGGTGGATGAAAAGAATCAATCAATTGGATGAAAAGAACCAAGTTTTTCATGGGAAAACTGCAACTTGCATAAAAAGCCCAATCAATATGTACTATTTCTTTAAATTTTAGTTTCTACAAAAGTTCATTTTATTACAGGGGAGTTTATAAACGAGATACACAATCCTACTACTATTATAATTGTGAAATGTTTGTCTGGATGTTTGTTACTCTTTCACGCAAAAACTACTGAATGGATTTTAATGAAATTTTACTATAATGTAGCTTATACATCAGAATAACACATAGGCTATAATTTATAAAGAGAAAATCGGTCCTTCATTCTTTTTTTCCAATTTTTCTTCTTTTTTCACTTATTTTTCCGTGTTTGAAAACCTGTTTTACCAGTCATACAACGAGTTAAAAATAAAACATTGTTTCAAATGAGACAGATCACTAGACTTTTTCATTTACTAGATCTTTTATTTTAGTTTTAAACACTGGTTTTAAATTTGTTAATTTGTTCACTAGACTTACTAATTTACTAGACTTTTTATTATGGTTTCAAATTTGTTATTCATAAAGGCACCAAGATATTAAACATTATCAGGAACATCGGGATTGTAAAAAGTGACAAGAACACCGGGATTGGAAAATTAGCGAGAACATCGGGATGGAAAAAATTACCGGGTTATAAAAATTACCGAAAACACTGGGATAGGAAATTTACCATAAAGACACCGGGAATACCGAAATATAAAAATTAACGTAAACACTGAGATAGGAAAATTACCGGGACCACCGGGATTAGAAAAATTACCGTGACCACCGGGATAAGTTTACCGGGAACATTGGGATAGGAAAGAGGTGCCTGGGATACCGGGATGATTTGTAATATTGCTAATTTACAAAATTATAAATGTATTTTAAGAAATATTTAAAAAAATAAATTTATAAGCTCCCCCCCGTGCAAGGCCGGGTATAACAGCTAGTTAGTAAAATAATCATTACCATCAAATTGTTACAATCTTTAAAAAGAATAAATTTTTTTTTACAAATAATGGTAGTAATTAATAACACTTAGCACTAAACTTTAACTAAAACTTTATTCATCAAATTTAATAACTTAACAGTAAAGAACCAGCTACCATTACAAGTGACAAAAAGAAAGAAGATATTTATAAATCTAAATTATTTGTTTACATTCATATCTCGACATAAAACTGTCCAAAATGAATAACTCCGACACTTTAAAAAGACCACCAAGAAGATGGGACGAGAGCTAGCTTCTCAAGAAGTTGACAAATAGAATTGAACATCCTAGAAAATCTCTTCTTCCCAGTCAGATCACTTTCCACAACCGAAACGAAAAAAAATCCCGACCATTTGACCCTCTTATGAAACACTAGTCGACTCTTCACCGACTCTCTTCAAAATGAAAGTTGACACTACTCCGAGAGTTCTTTGTTTTTCCCCTTTCACCCTTTTATTTGACACACATAATATTATTCGACGTTAACTTCATTAGGACTTCCGCTGAATCACTGAACGTCGCACTTCCTCCTATGGTGGGGACAGCCAATCATGTGGCCGCTTTTCTCCATCGGCTTTGTTTAATTGTTTTCACATTACACAGCCTGGCTTTTGCCTTATACATATGCATGTGGAGACTGTTCAAAGTGAAAAAGGCTTGCATGTGTAAGTGGCAATAGGTATGATTTGGAATATGATGGAGTGAAAAATCAACTGGAAGTGATTACTTTTTAATGAGTGATTGTTTGGGGTTTCGCGGTGATTATTTTATCGACATAAGTAGGGCTTATTATTCCCTTTAATGACTTTTGGATAATCATAGATGAATTTCACTCAAAACTTATTTAGGAAAATACGTATCTTTTACGTCATGTATCAAGATTACTCAATTTGATAAGGTGATTATTACTGTGTTACTAATAAAATAATGAGTGATTTATGATTGATGTATGACGATTGAAAATGAGTAAAATAACATTCAAAGCCTTTCTCAGAAATTTCATTACGATCCATTTTATGTTTGAATAAATTATTTACTTATCAAATTCTAAATTCTAATTTCAGTCTTTATTGTAAATAATTACTTTTTAGTTAGGAAATACCATTTGTTCCATCGTATAAGGAAAATGGATTGTCCCCCACCCAAACTATTAAATTCCTTGTCAACGCTTGGAAATGAAATGTTTTTTCTTCTATAAAACAATATAGTAATAGAATAGCATTTTAAATTTACAATGCTACCTGATACACTTTTAGTAAGTTCTGCTTTACATGTTTAATATTTTTGTTTAAAATTTATTTTTTACAATAAGATTGATCAAGAAATAAAATAAAACTTTGTGTGAGTGGAACAAAAAACTTGGAATATCGTGACTACTATAAAAAACAACTATAGTGTGAACTAAGATTATTCTTCTACCTAAATATTCTTCTGCTAAAAGTTGAAAGTAGTACATAACATAAAATGGTTCTTTTTTCAACTATCTATTTTAGAATCGACCACGAATTTAAATTATGTGATGACTACGACTTTATTTCTAATACAGAAAGTATTAATTAAATAAAGTTGATCCAATTCAACTGAACTAATAGTTTTTTTAAGATTATATAATTTTATTTCAAGATTGTTTTTCAGCATATAAAAGTATTTATTGCGCATATTTACCAACATAATGATTGTACTACCATCATACACGGAAGGAATGTAAATAGTTGAACTCTTGAAGGCTGACTCCGAAATAAGACACTCATTTCAAAAGGAAACCATTTAGAACTTTTAGCTTTATCCGTGTCACATAAATGTCAAAAGAACAAGGCAGTACAACATTATTTCATGAGTCATGATTGCAAAATACCAGGACATTAGGCCACCTTTAAGTTTCCAGCTTCATGACATCGCACTATAATTTTCAAATATTTGCATTCATTTTTACTTATGTACATGAGATCCTGAATGATTCTCCGCAAAAGAAACGGACGAGGCTCAAGCAAGTACGAATTGAGCAACACCGAACGCCATTTTAAAGTGTTGTGTCCAAGCACAACTTTTTCGGTTGGAATCGAACCTTAGAATTTATGTGTTCAAGGGTTTTTAGCTGGATTGTTGAATTTCCTTTTTGGCCTTGAATAGAAATTGTTATTGAGGTTATGCAAATTTTGGTTTCTTAAATAGGCTTCTGGACGCAGCACTCGGACTTTTTTCCCGGGGGGTATTCTTTGTTTGTTGTGAGGTTTTTTTTGGCCTTGTCTTTTTAATATGAAATTTCCTACCTTTTCATCTATTCATCCAGGTGGTATTGTACGTTTTTCGTTCTTCTCCTCGAGAATTTTGTGATAAGGTTTTCAAATTTTAAACTGAGTGTAAACCAGTTAACGATTGAGTGTTCCTTTAATAAATTTTGAATTGTATTATCTATTCAGCCTTGGTCTTTTTTTTTACTAAGTTAGGGGCAGGAAAACTCACCCTTGCCTGGGTTTAACTAGGGACACAACAAAATAAATGGTGCCGTGACCAGGATGAAGAGATTCGATTGAGGATACTTAAATTCGTTAGTGAGCGAGAAACTGTCCCTATAGTTGATTATTGAAGAGGTTATATTGGATTCGAAATTCTTGTTAAACAACGGGAGGAATGTCTGATAAGGAAGGTAAGCTTCTTCTGTTGAACTCTGATTCTGTGGCTGAATACTTGCCCTTAATTGATACGCATGATGGCACCTCGTCATTGACTAAATTCCTTCTGGGTTTTGAGGACATTTCAAGTCATTGCAAATGGGAGGAGCCTGACCGTATTTTGGCTTTGAAACTTAAGTTAACTGGAGAGGCTAAGGAGTATTTTTACTCACAGCGAGATCTTGTATCTTGCAAAGTTTTTAAAGAGCTCGTTAAGAAGTTGAGGGAACGGTTTGACAGACCCCTTTCTATGGCTAGTTGCATTTCCCGTTTAACATCCGCCTACCAACTCCCATCCGAGGATGCACGTAGCTTTTTCAGTAGACTTGAAGGTCTATCTTATAGCTGTATTCTTGGCGATGGATCTGATATATCTGAGGGGTATCGTTTACAATTACTGCTGTCTGCTGCTAAGCAGGGTTTGAGGTATGACATACTGAGGGGAATTGTGTCTTCTGGATTGGATAATTATGAGGAATTTAAAAAACATGCCTTGATTTTTGAGGAAACCCTCCTTCTTCCACGGCGTGGTGTTGAAATGACAGCAGCCTGTGCGGGATCCAATTCTGATTCTGATTTGACTTTGGCAAAGCTGCAGGCCCAGATAGAGAGCCTTACGAATGCTGTGACGTCCTTGCAGAGAGACGGTCAACGAGAACAGCCGAGAACTAATAATCGAGAGCAGTTCTTTAATCGAGAGGATTCAGATTCTTACCGGTATCATGCACGGTATTGTACTCGATGTGGTCGTACCGGGCATGTGGTTTCCCAATGTTATTCCCCATTTTGTCGCTTTTGTCGGCTATACAGTCACAGCGACGAGAACTGCAGACGGGCAGGTAGGTACCGGGGAAATACGGGTAGAGATCGCCAGTTGAATGATGACAACCATTTAAACTAAGTAAAGGGGGAAACTTGTATGTGCCGGAACGTTTCGTAAACAAACCCCTACAGGTACAAAAGTATGATGCTATTAATACTTGTTCTGGGCTTCCAAGGGTAATTGTGAATATAAATGAGAAGATTTGTTATGCCTTGATTGATACGGGATCATCAATTAATTTAATATCAAAGCTATTTCTTGATATTATGATGATTAAATACACGGTTGAGAAAACAAATTTAATTGTCCACAATTTTAATGGGGATTCTGTTCCTATTCATGACAAGGTACGGTTGAAATTTAAAATGGAAAATGCCTTTTTTGAAGTGGATTTTGCTCTTGTGCCCTTTAAATTACCCCCTATATATAGCATGATTTTGGGATTTCCCTTTTTGTGTGACAATCAGTTTGTCATGGATTTTCATGAGGGCTTGCTGAAAAATTCAACGCTAGCGGTGGAATGGATATTGGGTGGTCAGCAGAGCATTCAATGCAATGTATGTGAGGAAAATTCGACGATTATCCTAAGGGCTTTTACAAAAGTTACTATCCCACCTCGCTCTGAGGCAATGGTTTGTGTTGTAAATAATCAAAATATTTCATGTCACACACCCGAGGTATTTATTCAACCTTTCCCTTTGTCCAAACTGGATGGGTTGTTATTGGCAAAGAGCGTTGCCTTAAATAATGATGATCACAAATATTTTGTTAGAGTTTTAAATGTACTTAATGAACCAGTGTGTATTAATAAGAGTACGAAATTGGCTACTTTAGAATGTTTACATGTTAGTAAGCCAAATGAAGTGTGTAGTGGTGTAGAGCATCTGCCCTCTGGAGAGGACTTTGAGTGCTGGGGTGGTCAAGTAAACACAGATCATCTGGAGGCGACTCAGAGGGACAGATTAAGGGTATTTCTCTCGGACTACTCGGATGTTTTTGCTCATTCTGTGCATGATCTGACTGGGTGTGATACTTTGCTCCATAGGGTTGATTTGACTGATGATGCTCCAGTTAGACAACGTCCTTATAGGGTGCCTCATGGTTTGAGAGGCGAGTTAGAGAAACAAATTAATGAATTATTGGATGTGGGGATAATTAGCCCTAGTAAATCGCCCTATTCTGCTCCGGTGATTTTGGTTAAAAAAAAAGATGGATCATATCGATTATGCACGGATTTCAGACGATTGAATCTAAAAACGCTCCCGGATTCTTTTCCCATTCCTAACATGACTGACTTGGTGGATAATCTTTCTGGAGCAACGTTGTTTTCAACTTTGGACCTTTGTAGTGGGTTCTTCCAGATGAGGGTCCATCCTGAGGATACCTATAAAACGGCTTTTTCAACAGAGCAAGGCCTTTTTGAATGGAATAGGGTGCCTTTTGGACTGAGGAACTCTCCTAATAGCTTCCAACGCTTAATGGAGGTGGTTCTTTCAGGTCTGAAGCCCTTGCAAATTGCTGTATACATTGATGATATTATCGTAGCTTCGGACAACAATCTTGAAAATCACTTTGAAAAGTTAAAACTTGTGTTTGAGAGGTTAAGGGAACATGGGTTAAAGTTAAAACCTAGTAAGTGTGTCTTTTTGCAAACTGACATAAAGTACCTTGGTTTTCGTATCTCGGGGGGAAGAGTCTATCCCGATTCTTCCAACGTTGAGGTGGTGGAAAATTTCAGGGTCCCGACTACTCGTAAACAGGTGAGGGCATTCCTCGGATTGACAGGCTTTTACAGAAAATTTATGGCTGACTATTCTAATGTGGCCCTTCCTCTTACAAACTTGACAAAAGAGTCGAGTAGTTTTGAATGGACAGAGGAAGCCCAGGAATCGTTTGATAAACTCAAAAAGTGCTTGGTGTCCCTCCCTTGTTTGTGCCTTCCCAATTTTTCTAAGGACTTCTCGCTTTGTACTGATGCGTCAAAGTATGCTCTGGGTGCAGTGTTGTGCCAGCCTGATGAATCGGGGTTTATGCACCCTGTTGCATACGCAAGTAGAAAATTGAAATGTCCCGAAGTAAACTACTCCACTGTAGAGAAAGAAATGCTTGGAGTGGTTTTCGGGGTATCTTATTTTAGGCAATACTTATACGGTAGGCACTTTACAGTGTACTGTGATCAGGCAAGTCTTTCGCATGCTCTTAAGCTGAGAGATCCAACATCCCGTATCGCACGGTGGGTAATGACCCTCCAGCAATATAGTTTTAAAGTAATACACAAACCTGGAAAATTGAACATTCCTGCAGATTTTCTGTCTAGAGAGGTTCACGTAAATCAAATTTTAATTCAGTTTGATCCCCAGTTACTTCAGAGGATAAAAATCCATCAGCAGGATGATCCTTTTTGCTCTAAAATGCGGGATCAGGTGGAGATTTCTGGTGAGCGAGAGGGTGCAATGGTTTTTTTTGTGAAAGATGATGTTCTTTATGGCACTCCTAGAAAATTGTCTCGTATATCGGGACCAAGGGACAAAATTATCGTGCCAAATAGCCTAATTCCTGAGGTCTTGTTCCTTTGCCACGATTCTCCTGCAGTAACACATCAGGGTTACCATAGAACTTTGAAGCGTGTAAAAGCGTCGTTTTTCTTTCCCAGATTAAAAGAGCATGTTAGTAATTACATTAAATCGTGTAAATCCTGTAATGAGCGAAGAGCTCATATACCCTTGAAAAGAGCCCCTTTACAGAGGGTCCCAATCACTAGTAGACCGATGGAGACAGTGGCAATTGATGCTATGGGCCCCCTTCCTTTGACCTATTCGGGTAACAGGTACATATTGGTTATGTCAGATTATTTCACCCGCTGGCCGGAGGCTTATGCTGTTCCTGACATTAAATCCATTACCGTAGCAGGAGTTTTGGAGAAATTTGTGGCACAGCATGGTGTTCCCACTAAACTCATATCGGACCGAGGGTCTAATTTTTTGTCAAAGTCTATTACAGAGGTCTACGCAAGGTTGGGCATAACCAAACACACTACCACTGCTTACCATCCTCAGAGTGATGGTGTTGTTGAGCGTCTGAATGCCACTTTGATGAATTCCCTTTCACATTTAGTAAACGACACTCATGTTGATTGGGATAGGCATCTTCCATTCGCTTTACTTGCGCATAGATCTGCAGTACACACCTCGACAGGTTATACCCCTTCTTTTCTCTTGTATGGGCGAAATATCCAACTACCTTATGATCTATTGACAGAAAGAGTCCCCTTTTCGTATGCTGATACTAGAGACTACGTTTATGACATGACACTGAGACTTCAGAGTGCTTTTGATGCAGTTAGGGGTAATTTACGAGTGGCTGCTGAGAACCAGGAAAAGTATAGAGAGGGATTCTCAAGGGACAAAAGCATTGAGGTTGGGGATGTTGTGTTCTTACATACACCTCGTGTTTCTCCGGGATTGTCGGGAAAGTTAGTGAAACCCAATTCGGGCCCTTTTGAGGTGGTCTCAAGGGTCTCACCAGTTAATTATACAATTAAACTTATAGGGTCGGAACATAGCAGTACTCAAACAGTTCACGTTGATAGACTATCGAAAACTCAATTGCGTTTCGACTACCCCAAGGTGGAGGATGTCTCACCGGGTATCGTGGGCATAAATGTGGATGATGGGTCCAGTTCCCTGCCCGCTGATGACAATCAGGATGAGCAGATGAGACCTGGGAGACGTCGGTATGCTGTGAGGGTTATTCATAATCAGCAACAACCTTCTGGTGGTCAAACAAGGGTAAGACGTCAGAGAAGGCCACCGTCCCGAGAATACGAACTGCGTCCTAGGACTGTATTATCTTATAAAGTGTAGTGTTAAAAGTAAATGTGATCTTTAATGATTTTTTGAATTTTTTAGATTAATGGTTTTACCTCACTTGAGGCCCTGGGTTGTTTTTGTTTGCGGAGATAACGAGAGACTGGAAGTATAATCCTAAGAGAAGATTCCAGGAGGCAATGTTTTTGAACTATGGATAGTTCTGATGGACTAAATGTTGAATGGATGTCTAGAATATGATTAATCAAATGAATGAAATGGTTTCGTATAACTATTGTATTGTATTTTAATTATTATGTATTTGTGTGTAAAAAAAAAATTTTTCTTTTAAAGAAAGATTTTTTTCCCCGGTTGGATAGGGAGTGTTGTGTCCAAGCACAACTTTTTCGGTTGGAATCGAACCTTAGAATTTATGTGTTCAAGGGTTTTTAGCTGGATTGTTGAATTTCCTTTTTGGCCTTGAATAGAAATTGTTATTGAGGTTATGCAAATTTTGGTTTCTTAAATAGGCTTCTGGACGCAGCACTCGGACTTTTTTCCCGGGGGGTATTCTTTGTTTGTTGTGAGGTTTTTTTTGGCCTTGTCTTTTTAATATGAAATTTCCTACCTTTTCATCTATTCATCCAGGTGGTATTGTACGTTTTTCGTTCTTCTCCTCGAGAATTTTGTGATAAGGTTTTCAAATTTTAAACTGAGTGTAAACCAGTTAACGATTGAGTGTTCCTTTAATAAATTTTGAATTGTATTATCTATTCAGCCTTGGTCTTTTTTTTACTAAGTTAGGGGCAGGAAAACTCACCCTTGCCTGGGTTTAACTAGGGACACAACACTTTATCCGTGTCACATAAATGTCAAAAGAACAAGGCAGTACAACATTATTTCATGAGTCATGATTGCAAAATACCAGGACATTAGGCCACCTTTAAGTTTCCAGCTTCATGACATCGCACTATAATTTTCAAATATTTGCATTCATTTTTACTTATGTACATGAGATCCTGAATGATTCTCCGCAAAAGAAACGGACGAGGCTCAAGCAAGTACGAATTGAGCAACACCGAACGCCATTTTAAAGTGGTTAACTCCTATGGCTTTATTCCCTTTTTAATGGGGCCCATCCATAAAGCCTCATCACATTGCATCACGCTCACTGCCGTAAACATAGGCGGGCACCTCCGTTTTCGGCAATCTCCTACATTCTCTCTCTAAAAAAGCAGCGATTCCCCTTGCCTCACCCTTTGAATATTCCCATAAATTCGAGATGAGAAAACTCATGGGAGGACTCACGAAGGCAAATTTCGACATCTATGCAAATAGGCAGAAGAAGTGAACAACCTCTCCAAATACATCATCAATGCAGTAGGGTGGCTATTGCTAATCCCTTGGGCACGGGTTTCAAAAGCTCTCTGCATTTCCTATGATGATGACATAATCATTCGGTCAGAGGGATTGCTTTTTTTTCGTTGCATAAAGTCGCCATATTTACTCTGTGAGTAGTTTTTGGGTAAGAATGAAAGCGTGAAAGTTTCGTAAATGTGTTCCAAGGCGTTGGGAGTGGGGTTCTTACACGGTTGTCGCATGTTTTGACACGCGACCTGGCAGAGTTTGGTAATGAAATCGTTAGTTTATGAGGTTCTGAATAAAGCTCTTGTTTTAAGATTAAAGCGGTGGGGAAACTGTTTATTTAATGCTGTTTCGGTAAGAGAATGAGCTATTTTTTGCAATTCTAGTGCTAATGCTTTTATTTATGCCTGCATCAGAAGGCGTGTATCTGTTTCATAATTTCTCTTGAGAAATTGAATACCTACTAGTTTTTCTACCTAAGATACCTATGATTTGATCTGGGAGTGGAACAAGATGATGTTTTGATCTTACAAATTCAAAATAAAACCTCATTTATACTTAGTGGATTTCGTTGATATTTTATAAACTTAACGATTTTTTAAAAGTTTTATTTGCTTTCAAATATTAAGGTCTTCCAGGGGTCGAAATGGACTCCCTTTGAGGAAAAATATTTAATCTACATCTACACAGCTATATTTCCACATATTGAAGAAATATTACATTAAAATTTCTTAAGTACATAACACAATCAATTATTCGTAATTTGTTATTTCTCTCTTTTAATTATTATTTGATGCAATTGTTTTTAAATTATTTGTTTTTAAAATAGTTACTCTTTTATTTAGATATCTAAGCTGTAATTGATAATAGGCAATACCCTCATTTTTTTAAAACAGAAAAAATGCATTTTTCCAGTAAAGGAAATATATCTAAATCCTAAAATCCACATGAAAAGTTTAAAAAAAATTTACTTAATTAAATATTTAAAATTAAAATCTCCAAGCCCTTTGTCTTTGATTAGGGTAAAAGTATACGTCACAACTGACTCATACAGACTTTAACGAGAAACCCAACAATGACTTTGATTTGTTTAACAATTAAAGCATTGTTTAAAATCAATGTATGGGGTAAAATTTAACAATTTTAAAGTTTTATTTTAACTTAACTAGGGGCTACCGCCCCCTGCTCGCTATCGCTCGCCAACCCCCGTTAGCTGCTGAAGCAGTAACTTTTGGACCGCTTCACAATTCCCCACAAAACCCAGCTCACTGCACTTACTCACTTTTAAAACATTCTTAACACAGGGGTAGTACCTCTCCGTGGTATTCTTTCAAAAATGGCGAATATTTATTCAGTGGTGGAATTTTATCATTTCCTTTATGGTAACATGAATTGGCGGATAGCTTTATAATTCCAAGAAAGGTTCATATATAGTTCCCGCTAAATATGAACCTTCCCTTAATGTTTCAGTGCTTCCCTTAATGTATCTGTGAAAAACACATTACCTTAGGGAAATGGGTAAAAAAATGTTTACATTGCTCTGTTAATTTTCTTGGGGTTGAATTCCGTTATAGTTCCCGCTAAATATCACTAATCTCTTTTGGACACTATAAAGTATAAATATTGCTAAATTGTTTCAAATTCATAGATTAAAGTGTTTAATTAGATCTATAACTATTCAGTTTATCATTAAAAATTAGAAAAATTGGTTTACATTTGAATATTGAGCGTTCGAAAGAGATAGGCGATATTTAGCGGGAACGGAATTGAAACCCAAGAAAATTAACAACAAAGCAATGTAAACATTCTTTTACCCATTTCCCTAAGGTAATGTTTTTTCACAGATACATTAAGGGAAGCATTGAAATATCTCGGGAATAAATTTAACTTCCTTAAAATTTGTAATGATTGACTGTTAAAAATGTAGTAATTATCTTAAACATCGCGAAAATTTAGAATTTTATCTTCATGAGAAACAAACTTCGAAGTTGTGTCAGTTTCATAGCAACGACACCGAATGTCAAGACTTCCAACATTTTCATCCTTATATCTAAAACATTCACCCGTGTTATTTAGTTGTTTGCGTTTTGTCATTATGAAATAAAGAGTTACATTTTACTACCTTAAAAAACATACTTGCAAAAGGATTTAAAAAATAAATGCAAAATTCAAAATTTCCGAAAGCGAGTGTATATTTTATTGTAAATATAGTAATGATTAGGTTGCCACAACTACAAAGATAAATATAAAAATTTTAATTTGTTATTTAAAAAATAAAAAATAAATTAATTATATATAAGTTTAAAATATAATGAAAACCGTTTGAACAACAAAAATATAAATATTGTTAAAAATAACACAAAATATATTTTAAAATTCGTGTTATAAATAGAAAGATGATTATTTAATCTATTTGAATATTAAAAAACCAGTGAAATATGTTTTCAATTGTTTTAAAATTCATAGTTTCTTGCTTTGTAACTGCGACCTTATCCGAAATCTAAAAAAATGGAAATATTTTAAAATTGAGATTTTTTTTAGAAATTCTAAAGGCACTTTGCACATCCTCAAAAGAATCCGGACAGTTTGATACCAAATATGTGTTATACGGATCAGTAATTAAAAAGCCTTTCTCTGGAAACCGTTCACCAAAAACTTTTTTTTAGAATAGAGAGATTAGAAACGATATAGACTGCCCTCCTTTACTTACGTTACTTGACTTCCACATCCCTTCACGCAATACAAAAAATAAAATAGTATTCATGATACCTTTAATTGTCAAAAACTATCTTTCAAACCAATCTATTTATCAATTTTATAAAATAGTAAATAATCTGCCCACAACCAGTGATCTGTATTTGGATTCTTTCTCTAAATTGAAACTTGATTATTTGCAAAGTGTATCACCATGATTTTTTTAATCGTGTTTAAGTGTTTCAAATATTTTGTAGTTATTTTCTGTCCTTGTATGTCTGTTGTACTGTGTCTTTTTTCTTGCCAAGTAAATGGAATTTTTTTTCTGTTTGGCAATGTATTTTTAAAATAAAATAAAATAAACTAAAATAAAAGTACGTCACATTGGGAAATTTGAAGATTTAACGACCTTTTTTAAAGTCGAACTTTGAAATTACATAAAAAAATAAATAATCATCGTAATTAAAAAATTTTTGCGCGTATATTCCGCTCTCGGATGGGTCAACTCAGCCCTTCATCCTTCCGGGGTCGATAAATGAGGACCAAGTTTGCTTGGGGAATCAACTGGGGGTCCAGCGTCAAGCTAGCCACTCGGCCTGGACACACGCTAGTAATTAGCACCCCAGGCCCAAAGGCTACAGAAACGGAGATGGGCACCGCCTGATGGGCCACTAGGCCCGGGCAGACTTTGATGTTTTTTTTATTCCGCTCTTGGGTACCTCTATCGAATAAAAAATAAAAAATAAATAGTGGTATTGCGCATTAATATAGATTTCATCTTGCAAAACTTATGAATATATACCTGTTTAAATTTTAAAATGACTTATATTTAGACTGAAAATGACTTAAATGACTTCTTTACTTACTTTTAAGCAGTTTCAAGGTGCAAAAACGAGCATTTAATTGCTTTGTGGCAAAATGTTCTTTTCATATAAAAATGTAAAAACAGTATAAGTTAATATAAAATTATAAAAAACTAGCTGTTATACCCGGCCTTGCACGGGTGGGGTGTATAAATTTATTTTTTAAAATATTTCTTAAAATACATTAATAATTTTGTAAATTAGCAATATTACAAATCATCCCGGTATCCCAGGAACCTCTTTCCTATCCCAGTGTTCCCGGTAATCTTATCCCGGTGGTCACGGTAATTTTTCTAATCCCGGCGTTCCCGGTAATTTTCCTACCTCAGTGTTTACGGTAATTTTTATATTCCATTATTCTGGGTGTCTTTATGGTAAATTTCCTGTCCGAGTGTTCTCGGTAATTTTCATAACCCGGTAATTTTTCCATCCCGATGTTCCTGATAATGTTTAATATCTTGGTGCCTTTATAAAATAAAAAATTTGAAACCATAGTAAAAAGTCTAGTAAATTAGTATGTCTAGTGAACAAATAAAGAAATTTAAAACCCACGGAGCTATATATCAACAGTGTTAAAACCAGTGTTTAAAACTAAAATAAAAGATCTAGTAAATGAAAAAGTCTAGTGATCTGTGTCTCATTTGAAACAATGTTTTATTTTTAACTCGTTGTATGACTGGTAAAACAGGTTTTCAAACACGGAAAAATAAGTGAAAAAAAAAGCAGGAAAAACGGGAAAAAAAGAATGAAGGACTGATTTTCTCTTTATAAATTATAGCCCATGTCCTACTCTGATGTATAAGCTACATTATGGTAAAATTTCATTAAAATCCATTCAGTAGTTTTTGCGTGAAAGAGTAACAAACATCCAGACAAACATTCACAATTATAATAGTAGTAGGATTATTGGAGTTGTTTATTTTAAGAATCCTTATGTGTACTAAATTATATTTCTTCGCGTACTTTGTAATCCTCATAAACAGTTTACAACATAGATTCGTAATTTTTCATGCAGCATAACGCTATCGGAGTATTTATTGCTGTTGGTACCTTTGAAATCAAACAAAGTTCCTTATCTACCTTTACACTTAATAAAATAACCGAATCATACCAACTCGTAAAAAATTTAGTTCAATAACAATGAAATATTCGAGATAGTACTTTA
Source organism: Tetragnatha versicolor (assembly GCA_024610705.1). NCBI lineage: Eukaryota > Metazoa > Arthropoda > Arachnida > Araneae > Tetragnathidae > Tetragnatha > Tetragnatha versicolor. The sequence continues at coordinate 20,579,179 of JANDEH010000002.1, read as the reverse complement.
TTTCGAAGCATAAAAACTCATATTTCTAACAGAAAACGAAGGGAACAATAGCCAATCCCAACATTATCAATATATTCTCCCACACTCAACGATCATTAAGTCCATACTTCGCTCATTGTACCCGCGTTTTTGTGCGACTAATGAAATATGTCGCAACTGACAAACACCCTGGTCTTTCTTTATTTACCGATTGTCAATCCAAATTACCATATTAATCAGTCACACCTGCATAATCCCTTTCATACGTGAGGTAATTCCCCGACATTCTTTTTTATAATAAAAATCGGCTTGCGGCAACAATAAGCTACGCTCGGCTGAACGGCGAAAGAAAAAAAAAGCTCTTATCTCCGAAATAAAACGACATGAAAAACCTTTGTAATTCAAACAAATTCACTTAAGTCAACACCCATTCAAAAAAGTATTTTCGGTGCTGCGTCTTTCTTATTATTGCCAACCCTTCTCTGGTCCGCTAGTTCTGGAGAGTTTCGCGGCGCCGAACGAAGCTGCATGTAAATGGACTCGCTTGCTCAGTAATGTTAAAAGCACTCTAAAAATAAACATCAACAAACACTTTTGGGGTTTGAAGGAGAGAGAGAGAGTGCTGTGGGTTTTTTGGGTGTTTAGCTGGAAACGCTGGAGATGTTTTGAAGTGGTTTGACTTTTTATTTTGAGGGACAAGGTCATTTGGGCTCCGGTCGATTAAAGCAAACGTTTTCTTCGTGGTTTCTAAGTTTATTTTGCAACACAAGGGATTTATTTTTTGACGATGTAAGTTAATTCACCATCTCGACTCACACAAAAAAAACATAACTGTTGACATCAATTGAAAAACAACGTTTATTTTTACACAATTTATAAAATTTTTTTAAAACTGTAGACAATTGTTTCGGGGATCAGATCCCCGAAACAATTGTCTACAGTTTTAAAAAAATTTTATAAATTGTGTAAAAATAAACGTTGTTTTTCAATTGATGTTAACATTTGCACAAGATTCTTTTCGCGACATAACTTTTGGTTTTTCTGTGCTCATCATATTTGAATCGCCACTTTGAAAAAGGGAACAAGTCCAAAAACAATGTTTTGAGAAATCCAAAAAAAACTGAATAAATAATGGAATTTTGGTTGCATAAGTTTTTTACTGTAAATTCAGGACCGTATAAAGAAAAAAGGGCAATCTTCGAAATAAATATAAGTGCATTCAAACGTATTTTACAGTTGAAAAAAGTTGATTGATGACTTATTACCTTTTTCAACCTTATAGAAATTTCAAGTAAAGAAAAATCTTAAAAGCCACTTAAATTGACGTTTGCATTATATTTCTACTTAGTTTACAACACGAAAGTGCAAAATAGAAATATTAAGACAAAACAATTATTATTATGAAACTGAGTCGTTATAGCAGTATTAATGGAGTCAGTGAATATGAATGGAGTAAAACTGGCAGCTCAATTATTTAAGAAACCTCGGCCCGAGGACTGACCTTAACTTATTCAAGTTATGCTGTCAATAAAGACTATTTGAATATTTAATGGTTTTTCCATACATCAACTTATCAGGAAATCCTTTTCTACAACATTTAAATAGTTAAAACTGCTTTTATTGATCAAAATTTTTGAAGCATTTACGAATGTCAACTTGAGTTTTAGGGTGTAGTCGGTTTTTATAATTTTTCAAAATAAGGTTTTTAAGTTTTAAGGTTAAGTTTTTTAAGTTGTTTCCATTTGAGACGCAAATACATTAGAGAAAAAGATCAAACAAAAAAATTGGAAATTTAGTTACTTCGTAAGTATTTGTTGTTAAAAAAACTTAAGAACTAAACAAAAAGAAGGAATATTGTACAGTAAATGTGTTGGAAAATTATAGCAATATAGTGTAATAACAATACATAACAAAATATAGCAATCTCAAATTGTCAATGAATGGTTAAGATGGATGGAACCGGAGAATGGCTGGTAGATGTCAAGATTAAATAAACTATATAATGGCTGAATGCATTCGTTTTCTAGGCTTAACTTAAGTGAAAACGTGCGTATAAAACTGTACTTGGCTTCTCTTTTTAAAACAACTTTTGTTCATTTATTATGAATACTAAATATAATCATATTTCTTTTAGTTTTATAAAATAGATAACTTAGTGACACGAAATAGAAAGCTAATTATTTCCTTTCTTTAGTTATCTACACATTTGTCAACTCTAATGAGGGATCTTGCATCTGACTACATATCGAGATAAAATCCTGTTATTCTCGGGAAACTCACAAGTATATTTATCTCTCTTTGCTTGGATGTAGCTCAAGATGATAACGAAGAGAGGATCTTCATCACTTGATCCTATTAAACTTGTTGTTAATATGCTGCTCTAAACGGTTTCCGGGAAAACCCTTGCGTACAAGACGTCTCTACTTGCAAACAATACTCCAACAACCCGGTAGCTCGTCATGAGAGAGACACTTTAGCTGGTAACCCATCAACGTAAATTACATTCGTCGTTAAGTACGCAGGCGCCTGTGGGGCGTGCAGGAAAACAACACTTGTGTCGAATGTCACATTTCCTCTCTCGTGTGTGTGTTTTTGCACTCTCTCTCTCTCCTTGCCTTCTCCTAAGATATGCATAATTTAGGCCCAAATCAGACCTAGCGACCATAAGACGCTACTGCAATTAATCAAAGAGGGGAAAAGCATGGAGGTCAGCCTGAGACTCCCCCTATCTTGACAGGAATCTTCATTCCTGACAAGATAGGAGACTAGGCTTTCTCCATGCTTTTTATGGATATTGATTGCAGTAGCGACTATAAGACGCGCAGTGTGTTTTGCACCTTAGGGGCGAAGAAGATAATTGGTAGATTAACTCTCTCGTCTGGAATGTTCAAACGCCCGTCCTTGGATGGGTCACGACGCAGTTCTCGAGGTTTTGCATTTTGAATCGTCGAGTTGTTGTAAATTAAAGTGAATTGGTTGATTTTTAAATCGGGGGGAGCGGGAAAGTTAATTGGCAGGTAGTTAAACGGTAGTCATGACGTACTTTTGGGAATTAAAGAGGCTATTGTTTGTGCCGTAATTAAATTCAGGAATCAAGGACGCGTTCGTGATAAATTAGTAAATTAAACCACTTCTAATTAGAATATTTATCGTTTTTGGGTGGTCCTGCTGGACCATAATAGGAAGTCTTTTGAGAGCTTTTTTCGTTGACTCATGGGAAATGACTGGCTGCTAACTATTGTGTATATTAATCTGGGGTAATCTGATTTTCATCAGGATATCTAATCCTGCATTACCTCATCTTCTAAAAGAGATGCGTTTGCTATTTTCATGTTTTATTGAGCTTTTGAAATAAGGTTATGCTTTTAATGTGCTATGACTCATATGAAATATAGAAAATGAAATATGGAATAAGGAAAATATGGAAATTTTTTTCGCTCTTTTATTGTCGTATAAACATTGAAGCAAGCTTTACAGATGAACTAAGTTTAATAGCACGTATGAGATATAACTACGAAAGTTTTTTCTTCCGAAATCAACATATTTTTGAGTGATAATAAGTGTAACTAAGGTTCTATTTGTGATAAAAATTAGCATCAAAGTAATGCTCATTCCTTTGAGCAGTAAAATAAAGTGTTTATTAAACAGTCTAGAAATGTTTTACTACTTTGTATGTTTATGCTTGAACTTTTTTAAGAATTGAAACGTGTTAAAATTTGTAATTGTTTAAAAATAGGTAGATAAAAAATTATTAATATAAATAATTTATTAGTAATTTTACTATTTATTTGTAATTAAATTATAAAAAATTAGGTAGATGGTTATTAAAGAAAAATTCGCAGTTGTTTGTAAGGGATATTTCTAAACTCTGTGTATGATTTTAAATACACGGAATTAATTTAAGTATAACTTGCAGACGATGTAATGTGACAACATTTCAATCTTCCATTTTAGACGGATTTTAGCTTCTGGATCCTTCAGTGGCGGATATTAACCATATTTTTTGAAGCTCTCATACATGGGTGGATTTAAGGGGGTGTATGGGGGTACAACGCACCCCCAACTTTTTGAGAAAATTATTCCATTTTTAGGGGGGGTCATGTTTTCAAAGCCATCAGGGACAGCTTGCACCCCCAAGTTTTCCAGTATAAACCCCCAGGGTTCACCATCTAAATCCGCCCATGCTTTCATATGTGTTTTCCTCGCTTATGTCTGGGGACCACGAAAATTACATTTAAGGAACTATAGTTTTGCGTCATCCCATTCCCAAAAAATCAAATCATCCTAACCAGTGGTTAACGAGCAGCTAAAGAGAGAATTTGCTGATTCTGATTGGTGGAACCGATGGTTAACCACCGGTTAAGTTGCTGTGGATAATCCCATTAGAGTTTTTAGATTTAGACCACTGGTTTTAAATAATTATTGATTTATAATTTTAGTTCAAACCCTACAGACCATCAAGACTACCTGCTTACGGCCTCCGGAAGACCGCTGGGGTTTAGGGCCCCATGTCCCACTCGCAACTAGCCATTGACCTGGGGTTAATTCGAGCCTAAGCACAGGAAGTGTCACTCGCAGAACGAATAAGGGCAGCAGCTGATCATTCCGAACTTGGATCACGTCCACCAAATTTCCTCTCGCCACCGGAAACTTCGACACACACCGGCTTTTGTAAAAGTCACTTCTGGAGTCCCAATTAAGGGGGGAATTTCGATATAACCGAAGCTTTTTTTTCTTCTCTCTCAGGTGGCTGTTGCAAAACAATCGTTTGTGTCTAGAATTCTTGACTTATCGGAAGGGGCATCGTTTTATGATGGATCACCCTTGGGGGAGATGTTCCTTCTCGTGTTATGATGGGAGTGTGTGTTGTGTTTGTTGTCTCCCGGAAATGTTGCAATCCAGTGGGTTTAGTTTGTCCATGGGAAGTGTTGATATGTTGGAGGTGATGATGAATGGTTGCAAGGACGATCGACGGTGGGAGAATTTCAGAGGAATAGGTTTTTTTTGTAAGATGGTTTGGTTTGTTAACGGTTTGATATTCTTAGCTTTGTGCACTAAATTTCCCTAAAATAGTATTAATTGTTTACACCTTAATCCATATATTTTTACTGTAGTCTTTTTTGTAATTTTCTTTTATATATTGTTTCTTGGGTTTGATGAAAGCTTTTAAAGAAGCGTTTAATAAAAAACTTCATAGTATGATAAATTTACAGTTATTTTTAACTGGAACTTTCTTCTCTATATTGTTTGGTAGGTAATCACTCTTTATTTAAATTATAAGACACCATTTATTCTAAAGAAAGCGAAGAAAAATTCCAACCTAATAAAACAACGAAAACCTTATTCTAAGTCTCCGAGTGCTATCTCCTATTTAGTAAATCGTGTGCCTATTTCTTTATTTTATTAAATGCATTCTCTCTGACCCGTTCTTCACCAAGTTGTGCTATTTAGTGGAGTAAAATATTAACCGGATTTCTATCTTTTTAGCAGTTTTTTGTTAGTTCCACTAAGGTACTAAGACATCAATATTTTTTCCAATGTAGAACTTAATAGTTTCTCGATTTCAATGAACAATAATTACAACAAACTTTTTTCAGTATGCTGGTCTGGTCTAAATTCTAAATAAACCCCTGAATCTGCATGAGGTTGACAGCACTGCGTTGCTCTGATGTAGCTTTTCTCCTTTATGCAGAAAATATTCGATGTTTCATCAACTACCTTGAACCAGCAAAAAGTAAGTAGTACCTGTATTACATTCTAATAGTGTCTTCCTATCATATTCCCCAAATATCCAGTCTTAATTCAGACTCAGTAGCAAATCAAGGGGGTGACACGAAGGCAAGTGTCCTTCCCAGATGGTTGAAATGCACTGAATAAATCCAATCTGATGCAGTGGCGGATCCAGGGGGTGGCACTCTAAAAAGTGCCCCCTTGGAGACCCAAGAAGGTTCTCAAAATGAGTAAAAACCTTTACAGGTCCAATTTCAAAATTTTTTCTGGGGAAGGACTCCCATACCCCCCATTAGTATCAAAATGGGGTATTCAGTGTTTATTTTTAGGAAATCCCCAAAATTTTGACATTTTGGGTCAAAAAGTAAAGGTAATAGTGTTGAAAAGTGCCCCCCTTAGACTAAACACGTTTCTAAAAATGAGTTAAAACCCTACTTTAACACGTCAAATTTAAATTTTTTTTCTGGGGGAGGACCCCCATACCCCCAATGGTACCACAAAGGGATCTTGTCTGGAAAAGTACTCCCCCTTGGAGCTGTGCTGAATACGCGCCTGATCTGATGGCAAATTTTTAATAGATAATATTTTTAAAACTGATAAATGTTGAAATGTGTAGCTTTATAGCTAAAATGCACACTATTCTCTAATACTTTTTCAAAAATATCTCAGACTTTATTGGGAAAGATGTTTTAAAAATCCTGGTTGCTTCCCAGAAGTCAACCCTGGATCTGCTCCTGCCCAATCCCCACAGTAGCACGAACGTACAAGATTTGTCCAAATTTCGTCATATATACGGCCAAATTTCGTTTACATTTAGAAGCAGTTATACTAGACATATTTGGTAAGAGCTGAGATACTAGAGATGTGTCTCCTCCATTAAATACGCTGTCAAATCAACCCTAATTACATCTTGGCAATGACGTTCTCTCTCTTTCTGACAAACGTCCCGCTCATAATCACAATCAGTGGCACTAATTCGAAAATCCGTGCCTTTGTCTTTGGGTCATCACGTGATCGTCCAATTACTATTCCATAAAAGCTTCCGAAATGAGCCGTCGTCCGCCCAAGAAGGAAGTTCGTTGACCCAACAGGTGTCTAATTCCGATCCAAACGGTCGTTCGCATCACCCCTTGTCCATCATCACGCGCCAGCCGCAGCTGTGGTGACTATCCGACAACTCAACTCTGAAAAGCGCGCGCATGGTATTTCTATTTCGGAGGATGACATGACAAGCGAGAGTGGTTGCGGTTTTATGGGGCATTTTTCCCCGTTTTTCTTTTTTCTTTCGTAGGGATGAGTGCGAGGTAGTGGTTGAGATGACTTGAAGGATGGGGAGATTCGGGATTGTAGGAGGAAGTCTCTGAAATCTGTAGGATCAGAATGATGAAGAGATGTCTAGTAGAGTACATGGATTAGGATAGATGTTCTTTCATTAGGGACGACTTGTCTCTATGTATATTTGTTTTTTTTGTAGCAGATGAAGTGCTTAGAGAGGTAGAGTACGATTTCCCAAACAATTCCAAACATCGGGTTGAGAATTTTCCTATTTTCCTTCTAAGCAAATCTAAGAAATCTTGCTTTCTAAGGAAACGAAAAAATATAGCTTTCAAAAACCGGACACACATTTCTTTACAAGTCATAAAATGGGACAAAAACAACCTCATATGTCCCTCCTAAATTTGAATATCCTTTTTCTACAACAACTTTTCTTAAGCTCTTCCTTTCTCCTAATATCTTTATGGCCTTCAATTTGTTTTAGTGGTTATTATTTAAATTAGATCAATAATAGTATTTAATGTAAATTTCTATTCCCTTCAGCGATAAACACTGAAATGAATATATTCAATTGTTTCCTTGTGAGGTGTTGTTAATTGCATGTCAATTATCTTCGATCCAGTTTGACACTTTTCTTTATGAATAATAGATTAATGCTTTTAATTTGGAATGCATTATATTTATGTTCCACATACTGGTAAAAAGAAGTTATCTTTATGTGAGACCAAGACCACATATACGCAGTAATCTGAACAAATTATTTTAACATTTTTAGTCGCTGATTGATGATTTGGAAACTTTAAAAACAGAACAATAATTTACATAATTACCAATTACTTTAGTCAATTTTTTTAAACTACTATATTTAAAACCCGGGGGTTGGTTTCCTAAGTCCTACATGGTTTTATTTCATCACACTCTGTAATTCTCGGTGAGCATTACAGATTGTATAATATAGTTACCACCTAGGTATTAAAAACAAATTGTTTGAGTAGAATAATGATACATCTAGGGGAAGTACTCCAGACATTGTACTTTTAAAAGTATGCAATTTTCTCTTTTCTATGCATTGTTATTACCAAAGAGTTGTGTACAAAGAGAACGTAGTGTGAATTATTGCTTAATCTCAGAGCCTTGACTCTGGATATCAAACAACATTGAACCCTAGAGTCATTGTACATCAGGGCTGTTAATCAGGCACTACTTGCGTCCGAATGGTACCAACATCTGTATACATTCACTCTGCCTTTGTCAACAGATCGTCAAGGCTCTCTGACTCATGCTCACGCGAGATGGGATGCAAAACAAGCCTTGAAAAAATTTTTTTCGATGCAGAAATGTCTACTCGACAACGTTGCTTGCCCATAAACAGAAACACGACGCGCTAAGGGCAAGTGGCAACATTTTGTCCTAATGGCGGTGCGTGGGTGTACCGACAAATCGCATGACGCAGTGGAGGTCAGCTCCAGAAGCGGTCTTATCGCAACTGGCGGAAGCAGCAGCGTATTACCATATCCGTGGTGCGTTTTTTTCACTCTCTGGAGGGAGGTTGAAAAGCGGTCATTTTGAAGGTTATTTTGATAGGACATAGGACGACGCCTCCAGTTTGCTGGACATCCGTCGTTTATGTTAGTACACTCTTGGATTTATTGAGATACAATTTTTTTAAACAACTGACATCCGTCTGTTGAGGATCTTTGAATGCTTCAAATGATACCGGTATTTTGGTGTGCTCTGTACTGCTAGTATAAAGCACCATATAAAAATTAAATTTCAAAGTTACATCGGAATTCAACGATGAACAAGGCATTATCGTACGTTCATGGAAATAATTTTAATACCATAAAATAACAACAGTGTCATGAAATATTCGTTCACGGTAGATACACCAGTGTGGACCAATTCAAATAAAGTTTTCAGCTGCAGTTATTTCTCTCAAAAAATACAGAATGTTCTCCACAAATATGATCTAAGCTTCTAACACGAATCCACGAAGGTGAAGTACTATTACCCATGCCACACACATATTCGCTTGCTGCACAACCCTTTTTTAAAGTGGGTCCACATTCATTTATCTACAACTACATATACACCACGTACATCTAAGAGGGAATTTGACCCCCCAGGCGCCCGTTTTCGTAGTCAGATACTCTAACTACTAGACGTTATTCTCCTTGAAATTGCTTAAAGAAATACGTCTTTCTAGTTTATGGCGAAGATCCAAAGAGTTCTCTACAAGAACTTAAAATTTGCCACTTAAAAAAATTCCTTTATTCTTCTCCAGACTCTATTTACCATCTTTTCTCTATGAATATAATCTCTAATTAAGAGTTTTTCCCTTGCTAAAAGCCCTTGTCTCTGTGTGATGCGTGCACCAAGTAATCAGTGTTAATCTTATCTCCTTCAATTAAATGACTCATTCAAATCTTCTAACGGTAACCATCAAGAACCTTCGTGTGTGTGTGTTCACCCCTATCCTCAAAACCTCTCCGAAGGAGTTACGCCACAAAATTACCCGTTCTTTTTTGCCACTCTTAATCGCAATTTTCACGAAAAGCCTGTTGCATGATCTCTTTAGCAAGCATTGACCTTTTCTCCTTCCAAGACAACTGCACGATTCCAACGATACGAAAAGGGGGGTGAAAGAGAACGTTAATTGTCATCAAATCCCACGGTTCTTCCCATTTTCGTTCTGGGGGATCTCCCCTCCCTTCGCCACACGCACTTCCTGTCGTCTTTGAGACAAAAACAATAATATTTTTGTCTCGCTTGCCTCTCTCCTCTTGGTGCTCCTTCCCTTGTACTGGCATTAAACGATGGGGTCACGGAAAGGGACTGACTGTGTTGCCAATTGCGTCCTGTATAAATCTTTGGTAATTTGGAACCATTTCGCATTTTTCCCACGTTTTTGTTAGTAGCAAGCATTGTGGGGAGTTTTGATTTGGACTTTTATTTGATGGGGGTATTTACATATTTTGCAAGTTGGTTTATCATAGCAATAAAGGATCTGCTGGCTGAAAGGAGGTAGTTTTTTTTATGGTTTTCAGCAAGTTGGGAAAGATTTTGAGACAAATTCATAGATCTTGTGCCGTTAAGTTCTTCAGTGTTTCACGAAAGTTTTGGTGATGCGATAAAAAGTTTCATCTAAATCCGCTTTCCGCTCTTAGCTTTATTTGAAATTATATTCACCCCCTTCTAGAATGAAAAATTATTACTCAGATCAGAATAGTTCTAAACATTCTGATACTAATTTTTGATTAAAAATATCATTTTAAAAGTAGAATCCTATATTAATGAATTTTGAGAGAGTTTAACCCTGTTAAGATATGTACAAGAAAATCATTCTTTCGACAATCTGCATTCATTGTAAATAAAATGAAGTCTCGCAAACTTTTAATCAATTTCCATGAAATATGCGTTTAATCTTGAGTTAACTTTGACTTCGTTCGAAACTGATTTTAAGAACAGGTTTTTCCTCTTTTCAGGGGTCATTAACTCACTATTTAAAGAATATTTCATTGTTGTCGGAAGTTACGGCTTGTATATTGTAAGGATTTCAGTTTTCCAAACAATGGGTCTGGTTTTGAACTGTAAATATAAAGGTTTTTTTTGTCTCCATTCAGTCGCTTTCCTTATGAATCTCATATCTAATATTAAAATACGCTTAGCCTTTCATTCAGAAGTTGGTAAATTTACTTCAAAATTTTGAGATATTTGAGTAAGGTCTCGTGTATCATTGAGGAAGGTGGTTTCCAGGTGGTTTGCCCCCAGCAGAACTTGTATCTTTCTATATGATTCCAGTGTTTCTAAAAAATTAATAGCACTTCATCAAGAATTTATTCGTATATAAGTTCTTTAAATCAGGCTAATATATTTTAAGGACAGGATTATACATGACTACTCATTCCCGTATTTCTGGCTCAGGCGCGGATCCAGCACGGCTCCAAGGGGGGCACTTTTCCAGACAAGATCCCCTTGTGGTACCATTGGGGGTATGGGTGTCCTCCCCCAGAAAAAACCTGAAATTGGACGTATAAAAGTAGGGTTTTAACTCATTTTTAGAAACGTTTTGAGTCTAAGGGGGGCACTTCTCAACAGTATTACCTTTACTTTTTCCACCCAAAATGTCAAAACATTGGAGATTTCCTAAAAATTATCACTGAATATCCCCTTGTTGTACTAATGGGGGGTATGAGGGTCCTTCCACAGAAAAAATTTTGAATTTAGACCTTTAAAAGTAGGGTTTTTACCTTTTCTCATTTTGAGAACCTTTTTGGGTTCACAAGGGGGGGGGCACTGTCCAGAGTACCACCCCCCTGATCTACGCCTGTCTGGCTAAAGGACCAAAATACTTCAATACTCAACTCAAATCAGTAAACTCCACGAAAAAAAACATTCTGCCATATTAGGGGCCATTTATTAATTACGTAAGGGTCCCGAGGGGGAGGGGGGGTTGGAAAAATCTCTACATACCCTTACTTGGGGGGTGGGGGGGGTCAAACCAATTCTTACGTAAGATTTTCCTAGTTAATATAAACAAATTCCAATTATTATAATCAAGAGATAATAATATAATAGTAATATGTAGTTGACAGCAAGAATATTACTTATCTGTTGAAAAATAAAAATCTTTGATTTACGTCAAACGGAGAGTTTTCTAACATTTTATTGTTTTGAAAAACATAATGGAATCTTACGTAAGAATAGGGGGGAGGGGTTTGAAAAATCTTACGTACCCTTACATGGGGGAGGGGGGGTCAAAAATTACCAAAATCATCCTTACGTAATTAATGAATGGCCCCTTAACCCTTTCAGACCTAGCCGCCCCAAATTTCCCATTGTATTAAATCGAATGGTAATCTCGGGCGGCTTTAGGATTGAAATAGTTAAACAGTTCAACACTCATCCAACTTTCGGTCTCTTCCTCGTCCTAATAACTTCAAATACGAAACCGCAATAAGCTTTCCCTTTCCTCCTCCATCCTAAATAACACCACCCCCATCAAAAGCGAATCCTTCCACCTTCATCATTATTACCTCCGCTTCAGTTTCGCTTTCTACCACGCGGCTTCCGCCTCCCCACTGTTTCGGAAGTCCATCCCGATGCTTCCGAGGATGGTTGGCTGGCTTTAGTAGCGCAAGGTTTCACCGTGCCACAAGAACGGGTTGAGTCGTCCACAACAAACAATAGTCCATCTGGCTCTCCATAGCGTGAGAGGCAACAATTAGTTTCCGGCCTTGTGCCATTTCGAGTATTGCATTAACGATGGTCCGTCACGCTCTTTCCGAGTGTATCATACGGAATTATGGATCGATCCTTTTTTTAATTATTAAAGCAAATTACGGGCACGCATCTGCTGTAATTCTTTGTGACTTGGTGACCGGTCATGGCGTTTCGCTTTTTTTTATGATTGATGGCGATGGGAGGATGCGGGGGAGTGTGGGGTAATTCGGTCAGGAGGAGTTGAGATTAATCGGTTCTCTCTGTTTAAGAGAGCTTGATTTAAGAAGAGCTGAGATGGGTTTATTGGGTTGAAAATGACACTTGGTTTCGGTGCTCTCTGCGGCGGAAATTTCAATTTGAAATTTCGTTCTTGATTGAGTTTATGTTGTTGGCTTTCATAAATGATGTTACTCTGGGAGGAGAGGAAGGGGTTTTATCAATCTGTAACACTTTGTGAAGAGAAAGAAAGAGGGATAAGAAGAATCGTGGCATGACACACTGCAAATCAACAAAAAAGAACTTTTTTTTATAAATGTAGCCAGTTAAACAGCTTTATTTTTGTAAAAATTATGTAAAAAAAACTAGTTTCACTCCTAAAATTATAAGGTGAGGAACACTTAAACTTGAATAAAAATGTGGGGTCCTTTGTTCTTACCTACCTTGAGCTAGATGTATATATAGTTGGTAGGAGAGCATGATGTTTGTCTTAAAGGGTTGGTGGGGGGTTAGGGTGTCTCAAAAAAAGCCTTTTTTCGAAAAACCTCGCTCCCCAGGGCTTTTCCCATTCCTTTTGGTCCCAAAAGATAGTGTGTGAAGTTTTAGCCCCCTAAGTTAACTCTAGGGTTTGCCTGTAGAGCCCCAAAGTTTGAAAAAAGTAGAAAAAATGACCAATTTTCAGAATTTTTAAAATTTTTGTTTAAGATTGATAATGCTAATAAAACTGGTTCAAATGCGTCTATAGGACTTATTTAGATGGAATATATTTATTTATGTGTATTAACTGTACCCTATAGCCCCTATAATTTAAGATTAAAACGTACTACTTCGGGACGTTGCTCACGCCAAAGCTTATAATCCACTACCGGTGGACGAAATTAATTAAATCCGAATATCTTCGAAGGAACTCCCTTAAATGATGCCATCTGCGGCTAAAATGATATTGTAAATTATAAAAACCAGTTATATAACAGTTTTGAGTCCTTCCACTGACAAGGAAACATTCTCAGGATGAACTCACAGAATTGGACGAAAATTTTACAGGGGTTAGTATATGACTAAAAACACCTTCTGTAAAAAAATTAGCTGCTGAATTACAGTAGAAAAGCTGTAAAAAATTATTGAAAATTGTCATATTTAACGCCAAATGTAACCCTACAAGGCGAGAAACGCAGAGAGAACGCCAAATGGTAGAATGAACTGGCCGCGTTTTCTCTGTTGCCACTTATAAATGAGCGAATAAAAAAAAGTTCATCAAATGCAAAACAGGAATAAAAATTAATTAAAGAAGGAAAAATAAAATAAATAACGCATGAAGCAATACAAAATTATAAGCAAATTAAAAAGAATCCAACATCTATTTAGCATTTAATTTTTAGGAGTTATCTGTTTGCCGCATATTTTTTAAAAATGCATTGGAAACTATATATTTTATGGCACTGTCTAAATCCACGAAAGTAACAACTCAACTCTAACAAATTTCGCTAATACTTTAGCACGGGCCAACTTTCGTGGATTTAGACACTTCGAATCAAATTTCTCATTCCATCCGATTGGAAAGTCGCCAAGTAGTGCTAAATGAATGTGTTTGGCAACTCAGAACCCAAATTTCAAATTTAAATAACTCCTCTCCTATTGAAATTCAGCAGCTAATTTTTTCACCGTAAGTGTTTTGAGTCATCTTCTTATGCCTGTAAAATTTTCGTGCATTTCTGTGAGTTCACCCTAAGAATGTTTCCTTGTGAGCTTTTAATGTAAAAAGTGCTTTTCTTCAAAATTTCTCGTTTCCAACTGATGAAACCCAAAACTTATACTAAAAAAGGGGTTTGCTGAACTTTTTTAGATACTAAAAATTGGAACCTTTATAGGGGTTTCATTTTTTCAAGTAGAATTAAATTTTAAACAACACAGATCGGAAATGACATGAATATTTCCTATACCTGACATGAAAATCAATTTTCTTTTTTCAAAGTTAGGAAAATAGTTTAATACTTGCGAATCTTGGTTGAAATGTTAAAGAAAGAAGTTTTTAATTAAAACTTTCCCCTAATACGTTAAAAGGAAGTAATTTTCCAAACTTAAAAAAAAGAAAATGGATTTTCACGTCTGGTATAGGAAATATCCATGCATTTCCGATCTGTGCGCTATAAAATTTAATTCTACTTATTAAAAATGAAACCCCTATCAAGATTTCAAAGTTTGGTATCTAAAAAGTACAACAACCCCCTTTTTTAGTAGAAATTTTGGGTTTTATCAGCTGGAAACGAGAAATTTTGAAGAAAAACACTTTTTACATTAAAAGCTCAGTGGAAGGGCCAAAAACTGTTATTTCACTTGTTTTTATAATTTATAATATCATTTTAGCTCCAAATGGCATCATTTGAGGGAGTTCTTTCGAAGAAATTCGGATTTAATTCATTTCGTCCACCGGTGGTGCATTATAAGCTTTGGCGAGTGCAACGTCCCTAAGTAGTACGTTTTAATCTTAAATTATATGGGCTATAGGGTACAGTTAATACACATAAATAAATATATTCCACCAAAATAAGTCCTAAATGACACATTTGAACCGGATTTATCGCATTATCAATCTTAAAATATAATTTTTTAAAATTCTGAAAATTGATCATTTTTTTCACTTTTTTCAAACTTTGGGGATCTACAGGCAAACCCTAGAGTTAACTTAGGGGGCTGAAACTTCACACACTATCTTTTGGGACCAAAAGGAATGGGAAAAGCCCTGGGGACCGAGGTTTTTCGAAAAAAAGTTTTTTTGAGACACCCTAGTGGGGGGTATATTTGTGGGGAAGTGTGGGGAGGAGTAGAAGGGAGAGGACATCATTATTAATAAAGATCCCATCACCAAATAATTGAACACTGTCATTTTATGTAGAGGCTGTTGCTTAGTTGCTTTTCAACTACTTTTTTTTCCATAAGTGATTTTATTACATTTTCCTGATTAAAAAAATTAAGGAATTTATATATTTTCCTGCTAGTTACAAGTTAGCTCTTTGGCATTTCAGTGATCATCCTTATACTTTCGGTTAAGCACCTGAAGATAAAGTGCGCACAATGAGTCCCGTTTATTTTTAAGCCTTCAAAATCTCAAGAACACATAAAATAATTAAAGGGCAATAAAACCATACTTCCTTTGTATTTTCTAAAAAGGGATTCTCAGGGCATCTTTACACCGCCTAAAAGGACCTACAGTTTTTGGTGAATAGCAAATGTTGGAGCTATAAAAGAAAGAAATTTCATAACAATGCTGATAAGAATACCATTTACATACGTTTCTGAAATGAATATGCACACCACACACATTAACAAAGAACTGCTACCTTACACAATTAATCACCATGACAAAAGATTTGAATAGCTCCCACACACCACACTTCCACTCACATACGTGCACATTAACAAGTGTTGGGAATTGGTAACACCACATATCTAATAATATGCATAGAGCACACCGAAAGCAACACTACCATCCCACATCCTTTCTCTTCGTTTGTTTTGATCGGAGCCGCCTGACTGCTCTCCCTCGGATTTGCATACAAAGTGAGAGTGGAACCTCCCAATAATTAAGGTTGCACGTCTACTCCATCCCGGTAACCCATACTTCCAGTGAAGCCTGAAGGTTGAGTTGCTTCTCCAATTGCTGATCTCTGATGGAAAGATCTCAGTTAAAAGCGATCGGGTTTTCTCTTTGGCCCCTTCTTGTTGGATGGATGTGCGGCTATAGGAAATCCATCTGGTGATGGGGTTGCGAAACAGATTTCCCTCGGTGGGGATTCTTTATTGTTTTTAATTGGCTTTGGTGGGATTTTTTTTTAGGTTTTGAAGGGGTGATGAATGATGACTCTCTTTGAGGTATTAAGAAAAAAAATGTTGATGAAAATGTCGATTCATCAAAATTAATTTTTCTTCCCAGAAAAGGAAGAGGTCTTATTGATGAAGAGAATTAATTAGACATTAGAGGATGAAATGGAACAGGTGTGTTAGTTTGAAGTTCAATTATTAATTAAGGGTTTGAATATTTTTAGAATAGCTACGATCTTTATTAAATTTCTTCGTTTATTGTGAAGAAATTTTTTACCTTTCAACTAATTTTTTTAATTAGGAAACCTACTTTTCTACTACCCTGATAAAATTTATGAGATGATTTTAAAAATTAAAAAAAAATCCCTGCCCTTAATAATAAAAAAGGCCAAAACTACTTCATATCCCCAATAAATAACAGTACAGGGTGATTCAGAAATAATCATCAATATTTTGAGGGGAGGTAGAGGGACCCTAGACAAGCATATTTCGAATAGGGATGGTGGGGCGCAGCCTTACCGTTAAAGAGCTAGGACCTAATGTAGTGCGAGCGCGTTTCAAAAGGCCGTTTTTAGAAGGCCCGTGTGACGAAACAAAACATAATAAATGAAAAACATTATTGCATGAGGTAAAGGAGTATCCGTACTACTTAAATCCTCAATGTGATTGAAATTGGACCACTTGCTAAACCGTGGGGTGAGTTTTAAAACGTGCAAAATTAATCTCTTAGTCAAAGAAGGGAGTTCCCTTAATGGTATTAAGAAAAATGATGATCGGGGAAGGAATTTTCAATGATCAAACAGTTTCAATGATCAATGATACGATCATTGAAAATTCCTTCCCCGATCATCATTTTTCTAAATACCATTAAGGGAACTCCATTCTTTGACTAAAATATTAATATTGCACTTTTGAAACTCACTCCACGGTTTAGAAAGTGGTTCAAATTCTATGGAATTCATGGTGTAAGTAGTAGGAATACTTCCTTACCCTATGCAATAGATTTTTTCATTTTATTATGTTTTGTTTCGTCACACGGTCCTTCTAAAAACGTCCTTTTGAAACGCGCTCGCACTACATTAAGTCCTAGCTCTTTAACGGTAAGGCTGTGCCCCACCATCCCTATTCGAAATATGCTTGTCTAGGGCCCCTCTACCTCCCCCCAAAATATTGATGATTATTTCTGAATCACCCTGTATATTCCGTCTCCAAAATACGTATTATCTGCCTTTGCCACTGACGATATTGGTTAACATTTTATTAAGGATCTCGAGGGGGAGAGGGGTTGGAAAAATCTCTACATACCCTTACTTGGGGGGTGGAGGGGGTCAAACCTATTCTTACGTAAGATTTTCCAAGTTAATGTAAACAAATTCCAATTATTCTAATCAAATTACTATTATGTTAGAATGTTTGAAAAGGATCAGTTTAACTGATCCTTTTCTAACATTTTATTAGTTTGAAAAACGAAATCTTACGTGAGAATATGGAGGGAGGGGTTTGAAAAATCTTACGTATCCTTACATGGGGTAGGGAGGTTCAAAAATTGCCAAAATCATCCTTACGTAATTAATGAATGGCCCCTAAAGTGTTTTACCAACTCACTGAAATATTTAAAAACACATATACAGTGAAATCCCGTTACAAAGAAACGAATACCGATACAACTAAAAATCCCGTTATTACGAAAGTCCAGAAAGTCCCCAACAGTTTTTATTTGAATTAACGATAATGCGGTTACAATGAAATTTCCGTTACAACGAAGAAATTTTACGGTCCCGTTAAGTTCGTTATAACGGAATTTTACTGTATCTTGAGTCTAAAACCTTTGTTCAGTTAATATCTACCCTGTACTTGTAAATTTTCCAGTTGCATAAAATTGAGGTTCACCTAAATGAAGAACCTCACATGCAGAAAATTTAAATTTCTCCAACACTACTAATCAAACCTTTTTTTTTGTGCTAGAAAACTTAAAAAAACTCAGCTGAATTATCAAGGATCCTTCGTCCGAGTCCACTCTATACTAAGACCACCAGTTAAGAGCCACTGAACTGCAAATGTAAGCGGTGGTCTAAGCTTTCAAAGAAATCTCTGGAGTTTATAATTAGCAATCAAAAGATTTATTTTTCTCCGTCCGTACTCACGCATCAACCCTTACATCTGTTCCGTCCGGGTCATTTATCAGCGCGTAATCACTCCATAACGAACGCTGCGGGAGCGTCTTCATTACCATCCAATATTTCAAAGCCCCTGTGTAAAGACAAGCTCCATATATGAATGAAGCCCCAATTATCTCGCACAAAAAAGGGCAGAGCTTATCAATGAAAAGGGAAGCTCTTCTCGGAAAAAGTCTTCTCATTCATATAATAATTAAAACGACCCGAAGTCTGTCTGTCAGAGATAAAAACCGAGAAGGGGACTGCAGTGATTTGTGATGCTTCGGATCCACGAGACCGACAAGTGACATAATTCAAGCCGCAATATCGAATGTCGTTTTATTTAAAAGGGAAAAATGGGTTAAGAGAAGAAGGGTGTAATGAAAGGTCTCATTATGTTGAGAAAGTGGACGGCGGCGGAAACGGTTCGGGTGGGTTTTACTTTTCGCATTATAAAAAATGTAACTCGATTTGTTGTTGTGATTCATTAGTGATCCTTCGTGAGCAAGGCTATGGAGCGGAACGGGAGAGATGATGGTTGTGGAAATTGTTTTCATTAGTGGGTGATGTCTTTTTTGTGCTTTGAATGATGTTTATTTCGGTCTGAAGAGCATCTCTATTTGGAACTCTTTTGGAGTCATTTTTCCGGAAAAAGTTCGCTTCGACCTCAATCATCGTTGATTGCCTGGGTTGGTAACTAGGGATACTGTGGATTTTAGGCTTGATTTGAGCATAATAGCACAAGACAACTGTTAACACCACTTAAGGGTCATTTATGAATAATACCCCACACTCTTTTCAAAGATTCCACATACTCTTACCTCCAACATATCATCGAAAATTCTCAAATTTAGCGTGGGACTATCTCTTGCATTGTGATGTAACATTGCACAAACTTTTTAATAGTTAAATTTTACATCACCTAAATAGCTGATTGATTTCTGTTGAATCCAAACTAACAATTGAGGATCTTACAAAAGGCCTCCCTCACTATTGTTTGAGGTTTTTTTGAATGACCTATGAAGAAAAAACTATTTTCAAAAAAAACATTTAACCCTTTAAATTATACTTGAAAACATACTAAATGGGATAAGAAAAATAATAAAAAATAGAAAGAGAAGTATATAAGCAAGAAAAAAGAAGAAATGAAAGATAATCGTTAAAATGAGAGAAGTCCAAATTATAATGGAAGGTAAATGCTGCAACATAAATAAAGGTAAAACACATAAAAATTGTTTTCCTAGTAAGGAAAGTTTAGAGAATGTTTCATTTTTTATAAGTGGAGCAATGGTTCTTTGATTTATTGATGATGGAGTTCAGTTTTTAACCCTCCAACTGGTTCGAACGTTTGAGAAACGATCCTGAATTTCATACTATCGGACGCAGGCCGTTGATGGAACTCGGACGCCATCTTCGCTGAATCCTAAGTGTAACCTTGTTCTGATTTCTCTTTTCAAGAATAAAAATTTGAGAAATGGAATCAGTGTCAAAATCGGTTCATGACACTTTATGCTCTGTTTTATAAATTCATATTTATTTAGCACTAGAGTTATGTTAGAAATATTAAAAAGGTGAAGAGATCCTACGAAATAAGTCCATGCACCTTTTTTTCGCACTGAAAAGCTTAAAATTTTAAATGCAGTTATTGAAACATGCAACTCGAATTGAATAATTAGTTTTCCAACTGAAGCATTTTTTATGATAAAAAACTCGTTCCATTCAAATATATTTAAAAAATCTGAACTAATCAACGTCAAAAGAAAAAAACTACCCAATAGATTTATTTAATTGCTAATCATTTGGCTTGCGTATTCTACTATGGACTTGAGAAAAAATTTAAAATGAAATTGAACTGAAATAAAGGGGTCAGCTCAAATTAGTTGTTGTTGTCTTATGCCCCTTGGAATATCCAAGCTCCATCCGCAAAGCTACAGGATTTAAGGCAAAGGGTTCCTGTGAAAGTGACGTCCATAAATGGCAGGAGTCCGTCTTAAGCCTCGGATTATAGACGCCGCCACCATCTATAGCCACCTCCACAATTTTGCCATGTCTCTGGAGGGGAGTGAAATAGTCTCCAGAAGACCTGGACCCATGGTAAACTGTGCCATGACCAACCATAGGACTTTTTGACCAACAGATTCAACGAGCACATACTCGATTAGTCTTCAGCGGTGTCGGGAATCGAACCCGGGACCTTCCGATCCCGAAGTCGATGCCTTAACCACTAGGCTCCCCACGGCCCTAAAATAGTGAAAGTGGATACTCAAAATTATTCATTAATTAGCTAAACAATACAACCGAATGCAGATAGCCTTCACTGTGATGAAAATTACAAACACTCCATCACCTGTCCATCTCCCCTTTACTTTATACCATCAAACATCCTAATATCACACTTTTTGGCACTAGTTCACGCACCACTCCACAATAATACAACACATACATCCCTAAGCGTTCTCGCAACTCTTTCAAGCGCTAAGTGAAATGCAAATATTTGATGTGCACTTCTCTCTGTTACTGCCGCCGCTGCTTTTAACCAACGTAGGAGGGGGTGAAAATAGTCCGAGCTGTCGTCGACCTCTTTCAGCATCAGAGAGAGAGAGTTGCGGAACGTCAACAAAGGGGCATTACACCGATATGCTTTGTTTTTCGGCACCAAAGGGTTCTTGCTGCTGGAGGACTGCCAGTCGCCGAAGAACAAATAGGTGCAAAGTGAGACCATTTTGCATGCTGATTAGGCACAGGTAGGGGAGGATAGTGTTTCCATCGGACGGACGGAGTGAGTTGTCGACATGTTGAACACAAACCCGTACTTTGAGCTTGTGCAATTTATCACTTGGATGTAGGAAATCGATGTGTCCGTATAATCGATGATGAATGGTTTGTTTTCATTGTAATTAAAGGTGAGGATTCACAAGCTTTAAGGGCTTAGGGGAGTTGGGTTCATAATGTGCATGCTTAAAACATCGGCGGATTTAGATGGCTCCTTCTGGGGAGAATAGCAGAAACAGAGAGAGGCGACTCTAGAATCTTTCCCTGTCCCTACCTGAAAAAAATGGGAAAATTCATTTAGTGCAGTCTTAATTATTGATTAATTTTTTCATGACTATGAACTGAACATCTGTCTCTTAAGGCTCACTTATTTCTAGTGTTCATTTTAGAAAAATTATCCACAGTGAATAAGTGCAAATAGTCATTTCCCTCTTCATTCCTCAAACTTTCAATGCAAACGAGACTTTCAAAAAAATTGCCGAAGATGAAAATCAATGAAATTTTTTAAAAAATTGATGACTCCTATTCCTAGTGTTTGAGAAACTCTAGTGATAAATTCCATACTGCTACAAGTTCCGGAAGCTATGCGTCAAGTAATAGATAAAACTTTCTTAAGAAGCTTCACAGTTTTATCGTAATTGATTTCCCAGCAGCAGCTCAATGCTCTCGACCAACAATGCAACTGAAATATAGGTCATAAATGCTGTTACCAACTCAAACCACCAAAATTAAATTAATACCCGTTATCCAATCTAAACACAATAAACCACCAACACCACAAATTCAGGTGATTCCAAAACAAACACACACACCATCCGAGGAAAACCCCAGCAGCGTCATTATACGTTTCCTTTGACGCTCTTAATCGAAATCATTCCGTTTCCTTTCTTCCAACCCATTCTTCTGGGTCTTCCCTAATGACCACGAAACGTCCATTCGTTGACCCCAAGTCCCGTTGTACGAATTTAGATTGTTGGGTTAAGCGAGAGGCTGTTTTCCTGCTCCTTGTTTGCTTTTATGTTCTCTGTTTCCCCTCACGTGACGGGATCACGAAGCGTGTAATAATGACGGAAAGGAAAGTGTGCGGTGGGGTCGGGGAAAATCCGAGTCACCCGGTCACCGAACCCTCGGATCAAAACATTCGATGGGACGATCGGATTGGTGGGGTAGTGTCACGTCATGGAAATTCGTCGGGGATGCTCGAAATTTAAGGCACCAGGTCATTCTATGTTTTATATCTTTGGTAGGAAGATTTAGAGGGGTAAAGGGGTAATTTAATAAGTTAAAGGATCTCTGCCAAGACCCTCTGTTGTATAAGGCCTTATTATAACTAATTTTTTTGATTTCCTCGCTTTATAGTACGGGAGCTGGCGTTAAATTTCAAGAATTCATCTGCTCGTACACGATTTTAATTTTACAGGATAGTATTAGTGGTGCTGATCATGGAATCAAGCGTCAGCTGGTCAGGTAGCGGTGGGTTGAGCACGGGGAGGAGGTCAAAGGTACAAAAAAAGAAAAATAAATTCATCTGCCCGTGGATGAAACTTGATGGAGATGGTAGTTTAGACCTTCCTGATTACAAAAATGACCGTCAGCTGGCTGGGTGGCGGTGGAATGACCGTCAGCTGGTCCCGTGAACTTGCCAACAAAAAATTTATCTGACAAAGCAAGAAACTTGGTAGGAAGTCAATCTGTGTTACAGAAATAATAACGAGTTACTAGTACAACAGATATTAATTCATGAGTTTCTAGTGTAAGTTGAAGACTAGTAACTCCTTATTACTTCATGTAACAGAGATTGACAACCCTACCAAGTGCCATGCATTGTCAGATAAATTTTTTGTTTGCAAGTTCACGTGACCAGCTGACGGCCATTCCACCGCCACCCAGCCAGCTGACGGTTATTTTTGTAATCAGGAAGGCCTAAACTACCATCTCCACCAAGTTTCATACACGAGCAGATGAATTTATTTTTCACTTTTATTGCAACTTTGACCCCCTCCCTACGTTCAACCCACCGCTATCTGACCAGCTGACGCTCGATTCCGTGATCATCACCACTAACACTATCCTGTCATATTTAAATCGTGTACGAGCAGTTGAATTTTTCCTTTTAACGCCAGCTCCCGCACTATTACCATGTCTTTGACGACGCGAACTAATGACTTCCTGTTAATCTACATAGGTAGATTATGATGTCAATAGTTAGTGACGTCAAATATCTGGTAAAGAGATGGGGTCAAAAAAGTTGAGTTGAGGGGCCTTGTACAAAGGGGATCTTCTTTCTACATACATTGAATCAAGAGAAAAAAATCTTTAAAACTGTCTTATTTCGGCCAAGTCTTAGCTTGCGTCTAAAATTGTGGTAGGATATCCCCCTTTGAGGTGTTTGCAGCATCAATGAGCCAACTCCAACAACTTTACATTGGAGTTACATTAGAGACGTTGAAAGACCTCAATTTTAGAATTTAACTCTACAATCAGGTAAACTCTGTCATAAGTTTTTATTTGGGTTCATTTGAAAGACTTAAACATTGAATTTAATATAAATAACATTAACTTTGAAAAATGAGGCAATTTGGAGTATATTTGCTACATAAAAAGAGTATCTTCTTATCTCAAATTTATTTCTCCATTTAAGAAAGCTATCCAAAAACCCGATACGCAAAGAATTTCAAAATCACATATTTACTAAAACGAAAGGTGTTCTGAATCTGAGAACAGGAAAAAAGATTGTGATCTTGTGAAAACCTATCGTAGACATTACACTGCACTGCTGGACGGATGTGATTGTCGGAAGTCCGTTGGCGTGAGAATACATCTCAATACGTACTAAAATGGTGCGGGTATCATAAATCATTGTATTGAAGCTGCGGATGTGTTTGTAAATTCATCCCCTCTATTGGCTCAAAGTTTGATACTTTGAGATATGAACTAGAACATTCTTGACTTGAAAAGTCCTCAAGATGGGTAGATCTCTTCACTTGGAGATTGTCATCCAATTATCAAATTATGACCAAGATGTCGCCCATATTGTAGTGTTATTATATCCATTATTTTTTTACAGATCAGAGTTACTGCTATTTTGATTAATCTATCAGTTATAAGTTATACGATACAAAATCAGCGCTTGGACTCTTAGGCAATCTCATTGACTCTTTGTAATCTGATTTTGATAGCTATTAATAAGTATTTCGACACGTCATTCTAATCTTAAACTAAATTAATGTATAACTCTTCTTAGCATTATTTCTAATAAACATTACCCCAAAAGAAATAGGCATTGATAGACAAGATAAATAGCGTTTTAATAAGAATGTTTTATTACTTCTTTCACTATATTCACAGCTAACTGATAAACCAAGTTTTAGGATAGGAATTAATTAACATTTCCTTCATTTCAAAAATATGTTTAAAAATCAATAATTGGGTGAGGTTATGTTCTTTACTCCTCAATATTCTAATGTTTAAAATGTTGTAATTTTTTCTAATATATTATATATAATATCATCACATGTTATCAGTTTTTTGATATTATATCCTAATCCCGCTTGCCATACAATACAAATTATTTCAAGTGTGATGTAATGAGTATAAATAAATTGAATTTTAAAATAAAAACATGAGTATATATTTATGGAAATTAGTTTAATTCTAACAATTTTTCTCACTATGATTCTTGTTTAAATTTTCTTAGATTTTATTTAAAATGCCGGATGGGATTTTGAAAACAAGGTTATTGCAAATATTGCGTTAATTTAGTTGCATTCAGCTCTATTTGAAATGCTTTTAAGTCGAAATTGCTTCTTTTAGAAATATTTCGAAATAAAACTAAGACAATTTTAAGTTTAAGTTAATATATTCTTTTGTAACTGAAACTGAAAGCGTTCATCTATTATACACATATTTCTAAACTATAATTTACAAATTTCTTATAAATAAACTATTTCATTAAAAGAAACCAATGAAATTTTTTAAAACTTAAATAAACACTCGTAAAATTTCCTAAACATTATTTCCTTATCATTTAAAAATTCTATTTACTTTAAAATTACTTGTTTGAGAAATTTTTAACATTATTACTTCTATTCTATATTTTAATAAAAAATATACATGTTCTGAGTTATTGCACATTTTAAGAACAAAGAATTTTTTTCAAACGTAAATATTTTAAACTATAAAACCAATAACATCAACCGAATATATTTAAGGAAATTAAATTCGAACGTTTATTGGGATTTCATTTGAATGTCTTGATGTCTAAAAACCTTGGTCCATGACCTGAGATTATCTAGCAGTAAAAAGACCGGTACGTTAAACAATAGGTGTATTTAGCAAATCGTAAAACCGTGGAAAACAGGTATCTGTAAAAATATTATTTTCTTAGGAACTGGTAGTTATTGAAACACTTTTCAAAAAACTGTTCCGATTGATTGTGACACATAGTGGCCTAACGTTCGTATCCTTTTTAACGTCCTCCTTTCAGACGTTAAGAGCAATCCATTGTTTAGGAAAAAGATTTATTCGCAGAACGGAATTTTCTTTTGAATCACTCGTGCATTGATTTCTGTCAAACAAAATTTAGCTTATTTAAGAAAAACCTTTGAAGAATAAAAAAGCTAGAGTTGGAAGAGGGATATATTTTAGTAAGAGAATAACATTTTTTAAAAGTTATTGTTTTAACTTATAACTTTGTGGTTTAATGTCCTGTTTTTTACATGAAAGAAAGTAAATGGATAAAACTCAAACCAAACAAAGCAATTGAGAAAGAAACTTATTTATATCTTTTCTGCAACAGCTAAACCCTAGTAAATAAATGTGATTTACATAAAAAATCCATATCAACGGTACAAAAATTACATCTTTTATGTTAACAAAAGAGTTGACGTGGATGAAAGATTACGGAATCATGTAATTGGAATTCGTCGGTATAAAAATATCATTTAATCAATCAATCGTTTTAAAGATTAAATGTTGTGACATTTATATGTTGATACTCGAACTTCAAATACCGGGAACACCGGGATATGAAAAAGTTCAGGGAACACGGGGATATGAAAAAAGTACCGGAGACATCGGGGTGATTGGGGATACGAAAAATCGGACGTACAACTTGGGAGAACTTTAAAAAAAGGAATCAATACACTCCACTCGTGCAAGGCCGGGAAAATCAGCTAGTCATATTTTTTTTTCAAATAAGAAAATACTGGGTCGACTTTAAATTAAAAATCATCATACAGCGTTGGAAAAAATTATTTCTGTCTATATATGTGAGGCGGAAAGCGAAAAGGGACCTCTTGTCGGCAAAGTTGATTTCGAGAAAAAGCCAAAAAAACAGAAGAAGGTCAAAATTATGGAATTTTTTTTCTCTCGATTTTATCGATCCTTGGACATTTTAGAACCGAATTTTAGCTGTTGGAATCATTCCTTAACTGGGAAAAATAACGAGAGGGTAGAATTTTGAAAGTTTAAGGTCGTTTTTCGCGAAATCCACTTATTCTATTAAAACTTTTTTTACTGGCGATTCGTCATTATTTGAGCTACAAGAATGAGGATGGTCTTAAAATCTTCATAAATCTGTACAGATTGAGAAGAAAATAATAACGCCATTTCGACGAACGCCGACAAGAGGTCCCTTTTCGCTTTCCGCCTCACATATATCATTCTTTCAGCCGACTGGGTGTACCAAAAGTTTCACTTTCGCCAAACAAAACTCCAGAAAAGTCAATACGCGTACAGAGACAGACAGACTGAATCCACAGGAGGAGAAAGGGTTGAAAAATCCCACACGCGCGAAGTGGGTTGAGAAAATATTGCACCGGCTTCTGCCTTCACGGAAAAGTATTCTTTGTGTGCTTTGGAAAAACAAGAATTCCCGAAATGATAATTCGGCTCTCCATTTGTAGGTGACCCCGTGCTCGGGTCGACGACCCTTCCGTCGATTTCGACAAACTGGCGGAAAATCAGGAAGGAAAAAAGTGGTTCCTCCCTGTCTTCCCTTGTGACACCGTGACCCACAAAGTCTTCTCGGCCCTGCTGTGGAGAAAGCGTTTTTCGCTTTTTACTTGCTGCTACTGCTGCTGGATTAATTGAGTGGAATGGAGGAAGTGTTGTTGTGGGGATGTTTCCCCCGCCCTTCCTTGGGGGAGTGTGCATCCCCGGTGAACCCTTTGAGTGAGGTTCAAAAGCAAAGTGGGGTCACCCCTTGAGTTGTTGGCGAGTTTGTAACCATTCCTGGTATGCAGAAGACCATCTATCAAAGAGTTAGTTTACTGATATAAAGAGTGGCCTGCCACTTTTGAATTAATGAATATTTAAATTTGTATTTGTGTCTGAGTAATACCGATGGTTGGCCATTATTTTATTTTACAATCGTTTAGCACTGACTAAGGGGATCCTCTGAGTCTGCAGATATTTATGTCTTATTTTGTGGATTAAAAACGTTGTTTATAAATCTCCTACTTTACACTGTAAAAAATCTGGGTAAATGTAAAACCAATATTTGGCGCAGAGTTTTTAATTTCCCGAAACTTTGGTGCAGTGAAAAAGCTAGATTGTACCAAAAATTGGTAGTAAGATTGAAAAATACTTTTATGGTGCGATCGGTTGCACCAAAGTTTGGTAAAATTCTCTCAACTGGGACCGTTGTTGAGTTTGTGTTCGCTCTCCGCAGTTTTGTTTTCGCATGCGTCACAAAGAAAAATGATGTTATAATAAGTTTTTAAGTTACTGAATCCCCGCTGGATCAGTGGTAGCGTGCTTGCATAGTATGCGGCAGATCGAGAGTTCTATCCCCAGTGATTATTAAAATTTCCAAAAAAACAGCAAAAAGTACACCATATTATGGTGGTACCCCTCTCTAATTTTGAGTGCTTTAAAACACCATATTATGGTGCAACCTCTTCTCATTGCTGGTGCTAATGATAGCACCATAATATGGTAAAATTATGAGCCATTTTTTGTAGCCAACAAATAAATATCAGATTTTGGTGCAACACGGCCCAAAATTTTTTACAGTGTACTCTTTCCACAAGTACCACCAGCCTATAATGAATATTGGTTTTTAGAAGAGGACAATGTGAGGGATCAACAATATTTCTTTTCACCAGGTGATTAATCAGTCAATCAGCCAATCATTTATCAATCAGAATTCAAACCAATAAAAGTGAAGTAGGCAGAATACTACGCCGCTGCCAAATTGTACTGTGTAAAATAATTTGATGATTGAAGACTATGTTTCTAGAACATTTTATTCCTGTGTAGTGTGTATCCTTAAATCTTGCTTTTCTTTCTAAACATGTGATCCTAAATTAAAAACCATTCAAATATTTTTTTCATACACTTCTTCAAAAACCTGTAGTTAAAGTTTCTTAATTAATTATAATTTAAAAAACTGTGTATTTTTTATGGAGAACTTGGCCATATTTCATATCACACCAGAAATTATATTTTTATATCCTGAATGCTTGATAAATAATTTGCCAATCAATTATATCAGCGAATACAAACCGGCTGGGAGAGTGTGGGTAATAAGAAACTGTGGGTGAATAAGAAACATTTAATTTGCAGCTTTGTTTGAGGGCGTAAAAATCTGAAAAAATCACAGAATATCTTTAAGACATTCTTTATATCCCATTAAAATTTTATCGTTTTAGAATGATTATTTCACTGCAAAATTTCCGTTTGAAATAATGCGGCCAGAAAAATCATCCACCTAAAGTTATGTTTTTTCAACTATTTCAATTTATCTTGTTTTTGCTATTAAATTATAATTGAATTTTATTAGTGAACTCTTAAAGAAGTTAAAGGGGCTATATAATTCACCTTTTGTTCTTCAATTTAGGGTTGTGGATCATTCTCAAAAGTGCTCTGTTTCTTATTACCCCATTTAAACAAAACTATGGTAATAAGAAACACTAAAATTTTATCCATAAAACATTTATAGTATTTTCTCTTTATTATCTTAATACTTTATTGTTCTTATTTCATTTATCAAGTTCAAAATTTAAATTCAATTAAGTTTTTTTACTTCATTTCCTTGAAAACGATGGGGGTAATGAGAAAAAATATCAATCTTTAAAGAATTGAGTTCTTTTTTGGGGAAAAAACTTATTAGTCACACAAAATGAAGTAAAAGAAGCCCCATTTGATCTATTTTGTGACGATTTTCAAATGTTTTTTACAAAAATATAGGGTTGTTCAAAACTTTTAACTAGACATATATCAAAATATTTTCAATGATTTTTTTTTAAATTACTGGAGTTATAAAATACTCTTCAAAGATTATACTAATACCTTTATTTAATTTTTAATTGTTTTAATTAGAAAAAAAACTGGCATGTTTCTTATTACCCCTCGTGGGGTAACAAGATACTGTCGCTTTGGGGAAATAAGAAACAAGTAAAAAATACCTTCCCCTTTTACTTAGCAAGTGCATTATTTTTTAAAAGAAGGCTAATAATGATATAAACATTCCGAAAAAAAATGAGCTTCATAAACAAACCTAAAAGAAAATACTGTGGAATTTTTGAATGTTTCTTTTTACTTGAATCTTATTACCCCCTCTCCCTTATCTGTTTTAAAAATTTGAAATGATGCTAATAATATATAGCTGTTTAAAACTTAAAATGGATATTTTTTGCTTCAGAAATTTGAAAGGATGAGAGAGTATGTGTAGGGTATATATGTAGGGTAGGTACAGGGTGTATTAAGTGTAGGGTATATAAATGTACCCTAATAGCCATGTGATAGAAATGTGATAATTTTGTGACAATCACATAGGTGTCACAGATGTGATAGTGATATCACTGTGATATCCCTGTGATTCTCCTATGTCCGTTTTTTGTGATAAATATTTGTGATAATTAGTGACATCACTGGGATATCACAAAGTGATGAGCTGGTGACAAAGTGATGTCTATGTGTTATCGCGACGATATCACAATGTGACGCGAATCACCTTGTGACTTATATGTGATATCGTGACAATATCACTCTGTGATACAAATGTGACATCACTATCACATAGGTGTCACAGATGTGATTGTGATATCACTGTGATATCCCTGTGATTCTCCTATGTCCGTTTTTTGTGATAAATATTTGTGATAATTAGTGATATCACTGAGATATCACAAAGTGATGAGCTTGTGACAAAGTGATGTCTATGTGATATCGCGACGCTATCACAATGTGACGAATCACCTTGTGATTTATATGTGATATCGTGACAATATCACAATGTGACGCGAATCACCTAGTGACTTATATGTGATATCGCGACGATGTCACTCTGTGATACAAATGTGACATCACATTTGTGTCACAGAGTGACGTCACAGGGATATCACATTTGTATCACAGAGTGACGTCACAGGGATATCACATTTGTATCACAGAGTGACGTCACAGGGATATCACATTTGTATCACAGAGTGACGTCACAGGGATATCACATTTGTATCACTATGTAATCATCACTACGGGGTCGCATTGTGACTGGAATTACATGCTGGATGCTTAAAACCTATTTATCATTGGTTTAAAAATTATTTATAATTAAGTTAAAATTATAAAAATTATTACTATTAATTACTTTACTGTCACCCTTTTTACCTACATTTATATGAATATTTAAATTCATATTTCCCGAACTATTGGTATCCGGATCATTGATTAATTGTAAAATACTTACTACTTGATTGATTACCTGAATACTAAAGTTGTCTTTAATATACCTACTAAAAAATCTTTTAGTTCTTCATATATTAAACCATAATTTATCTTCTTGATACCTAAGCATCTTGTCAAATTACTTACCTTATTTCATGCCACTTGAAATCTTTTTTTCACTTTCTCATTCTTGTTGTATTTAGTTTTTTTTGGAAACCTTTTCATTTTTGCAATCATATTAAAAGCTAACTAAAGTGTAACTAATTTTTTATCACTATACCCTTCAACTACACTCCTGAAAAATCTGTGTGGGAATGTTTCTTTTTACGACCAAGTACACCAATTTTTGCATCTACAAAATTATTTATTGTTACATATTCACAGAATAATTAAAGAACATCAGAACAGAATACATCATTAAAGTATATTAACACAATATTTTAGAACAGTCTATTCATTTGTAAACCAGCATCAGGCTCCATCTGAAACAGAAAATATGAAAAATAATAAGTCACAAATTTGCAGATCTATAGAGTCAGTTAAACATTCGATTGAGAAGCTGGAAGGAGACTTCCGCAATTGAAATATGGAACAAAACTAAGTTATCTTATCAAGAGTTTAAATTTTAATGCATTTTTTTAGTGATTTATGAAGTTTCTGTAGATTTTTTTTTACATATTTATGATTTCAGAACATAAGGCTAAAGTGTGGAATGGTTCTGCAAAATGCAGAAAGGTTAACATCTCTGTATTGTAGTGATTGTAGATACTGTGTGGCATGCAAAAATTTAAACCGACTACATACATGAATAATTATGCTATTTTTTGTTTCCCAATGCATTAAGAGTACTATAAATATAAGGGTAAGGGTAAAATAAAATAAATAAAACTGACTCTGAATTGCCTCGACTTCTTCAGGTGTGAGTGGAGTCTTGGCCTCACTACCAGATTTATTAAACCTCTTGCGAGATCACCAGGTTTTTTATCATTTCACTCTCCACACATCTAAGCAAAATTTAAGGCCAACAGCTAACTCCATCTGCAATTTAAGGAAGAATAACATTATATAGTACTAACACATTTGAATTTATTTTAAGTTTAAATTTGAAAATAAATGCGTAAGTTTCGGTATCAAAAAGTTTCGCTTTTTCAGTTTTGATACCAATAATTTTACTATAAATTATAGAACACACTTGGAAAGGTCCCACCTTAGTGTAACAAACCATAAATATTACTCGTACAGAAAGTATATGCCCTCATCAATTACCAAGTTTAATTCACAATGCTTAATTGGAATGAATAGTTTACTAATTATTTACATATTTAAACACATTAATGAACATTGTTAGAACACAACTTTTTCATGTAATCTTTAGATTTTAAGTGCTGGGGGATCTAAAATCTAATAAAAGTTTGTTTTTCCATCCAATCTTCCAATATTGAGTAGGGGCCAATCCCATTATATAAATGGTGTTTCAATAGTGTAACAGTATGCTATTTCTTAAAATATTTCCCTGGACACATACTTCCAATTACAAAGTTTTCATATTGAAAAGCAAATATAAAGCTAGTTTAGTTTATGCTCCATGTGGATCTACTTAAGAAAATGCAGGGGAATAAATTTACAGGCCATGTAGTTTAAAATTTCAAATTTTTTTTACTTTTTCCTGAATAAGCCACAATAACATTTATCTGTAGGGTAAATGTGGGTATAGTGGATACTTTAAGGAAAATGTTTGTTTAAATTCTCAATAAATATCAACCTATTTGCTTGGAAACAGTTATCTTATTTTTAGATTAATTGTTCTTAATTAAACTTAATTGTTCTTAGGTTAATTGTTCTTCTATCGATTTTACCATTAAAAATTTAATTTAGAGATTGGGTAAAGTATTTTTAATTTATTTAAAAAAAAGGACTCCAAATTGCATTGATAGTGGCCACCTAGATATAGCTGTTGTTTCTATGGTGGACACCTTTTGTATCTAAAGTGGCCACCTCCCTTTTTCTGCCTATATGAGAGGGGTTTATGCATGAAATTGAGTAGGTAGTCGTTTAGTTGTAATTAAATCTTCCTTCCCAACTATATATATATTAGATAAAATCAAATTAGCTTTATTTAATTTAGAATAACAGTTTCCGGCCCAAAGCCTACCCCGTGTAGCTGATTTGAGAGGAATTAAGAATGTAATTCAATGTTTTAGAAACCTTGGTTCCCGAAGCCAGAATGAAACCAAATTCATACAACACTCATTTTAAAGCACAATCAACAGTTTATGAAGAAAAACTAATTTAAATTAAATATTATTTATGTTTTTACTAGAGCTAAAGCGCTAGACCCGGGTTTCAGTTTGTTTATAAATATCAGCTGGTGCGTTACAGATGGGCTTCGCCAGTCCATTTTTAAAGAAAATTATTCTCATGTGTTGCAGATGGACTTAGCCAGTCCATTTAAAAAAAATTCTGGTGTGTTCAAGATGGGCTTCGCCAGTCCAAATGTGGAAATAGTTAAATAGAGGATCCATTTTTATGTTTATGCTACACCAATGGATGTTAAACTACAACAATAGATTTCAATCCACAACAATCGATAATATGCCTACAACAATTAAAGTTACATATTCTCTTATGATATTTACAACAATGGGAGGTTTCTATGAATTTAGGCATGAAATATGGGTTTTTAAACATAAAATTGACTAAAAAAGTTATTGAGATGCATCAATTTTATTTTTATTCAGAAACCTTCCCTGGAGGGAGTAGATCAACATGGTATAGTTTAATAGTTAATGTAGGTTCAAAAAGTTTAAAACTATAAAGGACAGACATTGATTTTTATATATACAGTAAAGCACCGTTTATACGTCGTTTTCGCTAAGTCCCAATTCATTCAAATAATCAAAATATTTTTCAATTATACGTCTTTTCATTTATACGACGTTTTACGTCGGTCCCTTGAAAGACGTATAAACGGTGCCTTACTGTATATATAGATTAGAAGCCATTGTGGTGGCCACTATTGGAAAATCCAAGATTGTGTTGGTAAAGTGGCCACCCCCATAAATCCTCATAGTCAAATCTTTCAAATAAATTTTATACTCTTCTTTATCTTAATGTATAATTAAAAGTCAATCAAATGGTAATAATCAGTTCTGACATACCGTTTCCTTACGCGATTCAATAAGCAAAATCAAATTTCAGTCACTCGGTCATTGTTATTTTATAATATCTATATATCCTTCCTATGCTGATCTGTGGTAATTCACCAGCTTACCTGATTGCACAATCTACTATGCCTATAAATTTTGATGCCTCTAACTTGTTCTATTTAAAATTAATCATCTAGGTGGCCACTATTGGTACAGTGTCCCAATACCCACATTCACCTTATAGTTATAAAAATTTGAGTATTTGAAAATTATTAAAATGTATTCAACATTTATGTTCCCAAAAATGTTTAATTTCTAGCAAAAAAGATTTTACTAACTAAAGCATTGGTTTAGGTTTAATTTGAGTATTTTCAAAATTATTAAAATGTATTCTTTGCACAACATAAAAAGCTATTTTTTCTTTTGAAACCTATTTGAACACTAACATAAAATGAATAACAGTACATGGAATTATGCTGAGCAGTTAATTTTGAAAAACATTTTTTATTTATTTATTTAAAATGGGGTGCCACACTGAGACACCCATTTATCATCATAGCTGAACAATGCCAAGTCCACAAGTACGGGCTTACACTGTAAGATTGAGAACTATATACCTTCATTATGAGGGTCATATTTTGAAAACAAATTTCTAGGGGAAATCCAGAAACACCAATTTTTGATATATAACTAATTCTCACAAGACAAGTTACTTACTTTATCAATACCCATCCAGGGGTATTCTGGGGACATCACCAGCAGCCCGTCTCATGCAGGGGAGGTGGGCCTGAAGGTAGAAGACAAAAATTAGTTCAATAATTATAGATATTACCATTTTAAAGGGGGGCTGAATTGTAGTAAAAAAACTTTGGTAATAAATTAGAGTTTTGTAAATCTTTCGGACAGGAATTGTAAATTCTTGGGCCATCTCATTCATAATTTCATACAGTTGACGTGTTGTTTTGATGTGAAACGGCTTTGAGCGGCAAAGAGGTTTATGTTTAAATTGAATGAAAGTAGTCGTAGCATACTCAAATTACCCATGGATATAAAAATAAATATTTCTCAGGAAAGGATTTCTCCCCAATAAACCCGTTAAGATAACCTACCTCCTTCTCGGGAAATATTTATGGGCTTGTTTTCCCGGAAAGGGAAAGACACCAGATCAGACAACATGGTCCTCTTCGTTCTGTCCCAATATTGTCAGTTTGTTACTCTGCATCTCAGGAAAAGGAGCTTGTGTTTTTTGTGTGTTAAAATGGATGGGCTTGCTCGAGTGGATCGGCATATAGGAAGAGGGTTGGCGAGAGGAAAAATGTTTTATTTTCTTAATTAAAAAATTATTTTGCAATTTATTTTTAAAGAGGTGTTTATATTTTAACCCTCCGATTTGTAATCTGTAGTAAATTTAAACCCTAATCCATATTAAATAGGATTAAATGCTAATTTCACCCAGGCACTGCTCCAAGGGGGGCACTTTGGACAGCGTTCCCTCTTGGACCCAAAAATGTTTTTAAAATGAGTTAAAACCCTACTTTTACAAGTTAAATTTCAAAATTTTCTGGGGAACGACACCCATACCCTCCTGCGGTTCCACAAGGGAATCTTACGTGACAATTTTGAGAAAATCGCGGAAATTTTGTGTTGAGAGAAAAGTGATGGACCCTAAAAGGTTCTCAAAGTGATTTAAAACACTACTTTTACAAGTAAATTTCAAAAAATTTTCTGGGGGAGAACTCCCATACCCACAGTGGTACCAACAGAGAATTTTGTGTGATACTTTTTAGAAAATATATCAAACATTTTTGTGTCAAAAGGTTAAAAGTGATTGACCCAGAAATGTTTTCAAAATAAATTAAATGCATATTAAAGGTCAAATTTCAAAATTTTTTCTGGGGGAGGACCCCCATACCCCCCAGCAGTACCACAAGGGGATATTGCGTGATAATACTTTTTAAAAAACACCAACATTTTGAAATTTTGTGTCAAAAAGTAAAGACCCCAACCTTTAAGCAGTGGACTATTAAAACAAACAAGGGGGGGGGTATTTTCTTGAAACGGGAAATGTAATAGAGGGAGACGGCAATAAATCGATATGCACAGAGCGGCAAAATCCCATTATATGGGCCTGCTGCCCGGTCTCCCCTATATCAACTTAATTCACGTTCACTGAGGTTTACCTGCTCATGTATGTCCTTCTATGGAAGTACCGCTACTGGCATCAGCTAAAATAGGGCAAGATTAAAAGTTAATGTTCTTTTGAATACTTTGCATTTTGTTCATTGTAAGGTGACAAATTAGTAGTAAAAAGAAGTGAAAACACTCGGTGAACAAAGGAATCAGTTGGATATTTTTGGTTAAATAGAAGTCAATTTTGATTATTTTACAGAAAAACATTAGAATGAGAATAGATACTTTGTCTCAGATTGAGTAAATAAAATTAAAGTGTTGTAAAATAAGTATGAAATTATTTTTATAGGAACAACACAATACATATAACAAGGGAGCAGAAAGCAATTTTTTTGGATTTGTTGTGGATAGATGGAATGGGTCGCCAGAATCGATAGTTAGTTCCAATGGAGTAAAGGAGTTTAAGGATAAATTAGACAAATACTGGGAATCGGTAGTTTGAGTTGGTGGACCAACCTAGTTGGGCTTAACGCCTGTTGTTGGTTGTCAATATTTGTATTTGTATGTATCAAATAACGCTTGGATAGATTACAAGGATTATGGGAGCAACTATCCGTAGTCGGACATCGTCTTAAAAACAGCCCCAACTAGAAATATAAACTTAATAAATAACTATCTAAATAAAATACATTAAGCATTTAACTTACTGGAAATAAGGACGCCACGCGGCGCGGCGCCAAATCAGGATCAGAGTTGTATTGTAAACAAACCTGGTGTTGCCATTTTCAGAAAGCAGAACTCAGAACCCAAACTCGTGTGGCTCAATTTATAAAATAAAAACTATGCTCGATTGGAAAAAATCATCAAGCTGTCAAAAGGAATCTTGATGAAATTTTAAATGTAAATTTTCATATTTCCAAATAGCTATGAAGGTATCACGAACGACAAATCTATTCTGTTGGTTAATGCGTGGGGTATCTCTCGCTCGTAATTTACGTTCTCATTTACCCTCGCTCTGCTTTATTTTTTCTTATTTAACTTCATTAATAGTTCACATTAGGACATTATTTGTCCTTTAATTTATGCACTAATGCATGGATGTTTCTTATTTTGTGGGGACAATATATTATTTACAGACATTTTTCACTGTCGAGATAATGTATTTTTGTCGCTTTTAACCCATTAAACACTTTCTATATATTTTTCTTTGACATAATCTTAAAGAGGACTTCAAAATATGCATCATATCAAATTTTCAAGCGATTTGTTACATATTTAGGGGTTTTTTTTAAAGGCGAATAAGAAAACGGTATTTTGAGTAAAAAACACAAGTCCGAAAAAGCCCAATAATTGGTATTTAATAATAAGTTTGAAATTTTTAGAATTTTTATTATGGTAATAGAGTAGTATGGTAAGCCTTTTCCAGAAATTCGAGTTGCCATGTTCATTCTGGCGTCATCCAGGAATTTTTGAATACAAAAGTGATTAACTTGTCTTCATAGGAATCCACTACATTTTTCGGGCTATGAGAAAAAGGAGGAATGGGTAAAAATATAAATAGACCCCCAAGTGTTTTACATCATCGTGTTCACATCATTTAGTAGATTAAGAATATGTAAAGCATAAGGGGATTGGCTCCTTATTTCGGGAGGTTTTCCGGTTTTATTGGAAAACTTTAATTGGGCGTCACGTCCTTAATTTTAGAGGTAGGGTTCTGAAATTTTAGTATGTGTACCTCCTTAATATTTCCTGTTGAATGATG
The DNA here is from genome assembly GCA_024610705.1 of Tetragnatha versicolor. Classification (NCBI taxonomy): domain Eukaryota; kingdom Metazoa; phylum Arthropoda; class Arachnida; order Araneae; family Tetragnathidae; genus Tetragnatha; species Tetragnatha versicolor. The sequence continues at coordinate 20,541,299 of JANDEH010000002.1, read as the reverse complement.
TATGACACTAAGGGATTGGACCCATATTAAGAGATTTTAGAACCGCGTGCTCGTTTTTATTTTCACTTTTTAACGCCCCTAACTCCCTTTCTCCAGAAAAAAAACGTGGTCTCTCTAACAAGATTCAAAGAGTTCTTCAAAAATAATTTTATTACTAAGCTCTCTGATTATTATTTCGGGAGAAATCCATGAAAACTTGTCTTGGACCAACCAAAAAATGAATTTCTTGGTTGCAAAAATTTTATACCACCTCTTAGAGTTAAATCTATTATTCGAAACCGCTTTTTTTATGCTTTCAGAAAATATAAACCACTAAGCTAGGCTTTCAATATATCCGGAGTTATTCAGCGTCAAAGTCAGTACATGTAGGCTTAACGTGCCACGAGGCATCCGTTCGATCAAGGTACCTATCTACCCTTCAATGCTATGAAAGTAGCTTGAACAGCTAATAAGCATTGGGTGCTTGTATATAGCATGTAATGCTGCAAGTACATTTAAGCTTGTACATGTAGCATTAGGGTGGTCCTAAGTATAATGGTAAAAAAAAATTTTCGGAATTTTTCAAGTCGCACCCCCTAAATTTTTTCCTTATGGGGTAGTAAATAACTGGTAAAAATTTTATCCGAATCGGTTAATATTAACACGTGCCGCAAAAGGGATGAAAATCTGAAAAAACATCAAAATTCTCAAAATTTTGAAAAATCATAAAATTTATTTAAAATATATAATTCAATATATTTCAGTACTTTTTTTAACATAAAATGCTTAAACATGAAGAATATTGGCCTTTATATCCTCTGACAATTTTTAAAGGTAATGTATTTTCTCCTCATTATGCGTTAAAATATCGTTATATTCTTCAATAAGCTTGATTTCTCTTTCTGTAGCATTATTTACAACAGATAAGTTACTGACGACTTTAAACCCTTCCTGATAACCTCCAATAATCTTCACACGTTTTAAAGGATCCCTGGAAATAAATTTTGAAGAAAACTTAACCTTTGAAAACAGTTTGCGGTTCATTTTGACACAAAATTGGCTTGATTTATCTTAGAGTCCTTCCCGTTCTACATAACTAATTTGCAACCACTCTTACACACGGGTCGATTCTTTCCCTCTAAACTCTTTGGAAATAATTGCCGTGTGGGGACAGGTTCATCAAAAAAGGCTAAGGCAACTGTCTCTTCCAAGAAACCATATCCATGACTAAATAATTTTCTTTGATGCTGCCTTAGATTATATTTTCATTAATTCCTCTGTAGAAAAGCAGGTCCCTCATGAAATTCAATTCTTGAAATGTGGCTTTGTGATCCATTTGCACATCAAACCAGGCCTTAATAGGCCAATTAACCATTAAACCAGGCAGCTTAAGAATAATACTCATACCTTGTAATAATGGATTATCCAAATTAACCCTCACATTTCTAAATATAAATATCTTCAAGCAATAAATTACTTAAGACATCCACCTAGAATGATGGATAGCACCAGGTTGTTTAAATTTAATCATTTTAGCTTTATAATAATCTAAAAGTGCTATTCTCAACCATAGAAACTTTTGGTAGTCATCTCTCGATTGGTGTTCAAGCTTGTTTTAGCCAACTTGTGAATTTCTTCTTTGTCTTTTCCATCCATGGTGTTTTTTACAAATTCATTTTTAATACCTGATGGGTACTTGGATTTATAGATAACATCCCAAGATTTTCAAAACGTTTAAATAAAAATGTAGGTCCATGGGATGCAGTAACGCAAGCTCCTAACGCCGCTTTTAACACTATTTTAAGAACATTAAAATGTATAAAATGAGCTTTGGCTTTTAAATTCAGTGTTAAGTTCAAATCAAACCTTTAACTATGATGAATGCACCATATTCAGCCACGCCCATATTAATCACTTGATCGGGGAAAACAAACTCACTATCAAATCATATCTCACTCTAAACTCTACTTGTGTAGTATCTGTGGTAACCAATTGCAAGCTCAGTAGGTCACATGATGGAGAAAATGTGACGTCAGTCGGATATGGTCCATTACATTTAAAATCTAATTTTCATTGTTTTGAACATTATATTAAAGTTTTGTTTTATGTCCCAACCATCATTGGAAAATCCTCCACTTTACCTTAAATCCCCCATTGGAATCCACTTATAATAATGAGTTTCACCCTAAAATATGTGCAATAATCATAGAGTAGGATGTTTTCAAGTTTATCATAAAATACATGAAGATACCGCTTTTGAAAGTGCTCTTTTGAAAAAGCGCGCGTAGCGTCCACTGTTGCGGCGGAAAGTGCGCATCGAGCCGGCATTCCCCGTGTCAGTGTTACGGAGTCCTGCGCTTCTACCGTACTCTAACTTCAATCGCGTTGCGGCACGTGTTAATATTAAAATATTTGAAAAATATTTGGTATACATTCATTTCATACCTTAAGTAAAAAAGTTGGGGGGTGCGACCGAAGAAATTCCGAGTTTGAAAAATTAGGACCACCCTAATGTAGCATAGCATGCTATCATAAAAAAGCATGCACTACCGTAAAAAACTAGCATACATAGCGAAAACTAGCAAGAACTAGCATATTTCTTTGCTAGTTCCAGCATAAAATTTTGACCTGGGAATGAAATTCCTTTTGGAAGTTTTGTGAGTCAAAGAAATTCATCGGATATCACAAAAACGAAATTTTTCTGAAAGGAATTTTTAAGAGTGCTCTCAAAGTACCCGAGATTTGCGAGACATTTTATGAAAAAATTAAGTCTAAGATGTTTAACATTGTGCTTTACTTTTCATTATGTCCGTATTCCGTTTTTAAAAAAAACATACTTGCAATAAATTTTATGTCACACAAGGTTTTTTGAAATATATCAAATTAAAAAATAGAACTTCATAATTTCTGTTTTTAAACCTTTGATGAATTGTTAATTTGGTTTATTAGGTAATATCAAAAATATGTCCCGAGTTTGACCCAAGAAAATAGGTAAGCCTAAAAATATGGTGGTGGATAAATAAATAAAATGACTTGTCACAAACCATCACATGGTGATATCACTGAGACGTCACGGTGTGATAGATCACAAACCCATCACATAATGATATCACTGAGACGTCACGGTGTGATATCACTGAGACGTCACGGTGTGATATCACTGAGACCATCGCGGTGTGATAAAGCACAAACCCATCACATAATGATATCACTGGGACATCACGGTGTGATAGATCACAAGCCCATCACATAATGATATCACTGAGACATCACGGTGTGATATCACTGAGACGTCACGGTGTGATATCACTGAGACATCACGGTGTGATAAATCACAAACCCATCACATAATGATATCACTGAGACATCACGGTGTGATAGATCACAAACCCATCACATAATGATATCACTGGGACATCACGGTGTGATAGATCACAAACCCATCACATAATGATATCACTGGGACATCACGGTGTGATAGATCACATCGAGATGTCACTGTGATATCACAGAGTACTCACACAGGGACTGTTGAATGGTTGTCACAATGTGATCTCCCAGTGATGTCGCATTTTAGTCACACTGTGATATGTGACAAGAGTGATCATTTGTGATATCCTGGTGATATCACTGTGACTTTTGTGCTATTAGGGTAATAGCCTTTTTGGGGCCCAAGGGGTATCAATTAAGGATATCTGTAAATGTCGTTTCCTTGCAAGGGTCCAGCTGTTGCAGTGAAACCCTTTAACTTATAATATTTAAATGTTTTTTTTATAATTAACTAAAGGGTTGGCCCCTTCTTGTTATCGTTTACCTATTCCCGAAACAGCACACATAAGCAGTTGTCTTTCCAAATCCCATCATGATCTGACCTTACAATCGGCTCATCATAATAAATAATGCACCAACACTATTATTTTCTCTTCCTCACTAAAATTTAACCAAAATATTTTCCCCAAAAACTTACCAGAAAATTGTCCTGGTTAATCCGGTTATTAAAGAGTGTAAAGGAGAGAATGTAATAAAAATACTTAATTTTTTTAAATGCAATTTTTTCCCGATTAAAAATAATTTTAATTACATGCGTCAATTTCTTTCGAAATTGGTGATTGATTTCTCCTTGGTGTCTCATATGTGTATTTTTGTCGTTTTCCCTTATATTGTTTTATTTTGACCTTAAATATGTATAAATATACAGGGTGTCCCATAAATAATGGGTCACACTTCTAGGGGGGATAGTAGACACCTAGACGAGTCAGAATCACATAGGATTTGGGGGTCCCAGACCAAATCCCAGGGAGTTAAAAATGGAGCGACACCCCAAAAAAATTATTGAAAAATTCAATTTGTACAAGAACTACTATTGGTAAAAATTAAAAAATGGTCTCAAAAATTGTGGTTTAATATGATCCTTAAAATTATCTAAAAAGTTTTCACTTTAAAATTTGTTTTATTATGAAAAAAGTTAAAAAACCACAAAAAAATGTGAAAATTCTGCCAAAACCTCATTTTGTATTTCGAAATCCTTTCCTTTGATTTAATAATCTGAAAGATCATAGTCGAAAACCCTTAAGTCCAAAGTGTCACGTAAAAACCATCAATATTAAATGATTGAGAGCCTGTTAAAGCATGGTTTAAGTCAGTTTTTTGGGTCCGCAAACTGCCGTTTTGGAAACGACTATAGGAAACCACTTTGCGCACCCAAAAAACGAACTTTAACAGGATCTCAAGCGTTTAATATTGATGGTTTTTACGTGAAACTTTGGACTTAAGGGTTTACAACTATGATCTTTCAGATTATAAAATCAAAAGAAAGGATTTCGAAATACAAAATGAGGTTTTGGCAGAATTTTCACATTTTTTTGTGGTTTTTTAATTTTTTTCACAATAAAGCAAATTTTAAAGTGAAAACTTTTTAAATAACTTTAAAGATCGTATTAAACCACAATTTTTGAGACCATTTTTAAATTTTTACCAATAGTAGTTCTTCTACAAATTGAATTTTTCAATACTTTTTTGGGGGTGTCGCTCCATTTTTAACTCCCTGGGATTTGATCTGGGACCCCCCAATCCCATGTGATTCTGACTCGTCTAGGTGTCTACTATCCCCCCTAGAAGTGTGACCCATTATTTATGGGACACCCTGTATATTAGTAAAAATAAATTTTAATTTAATTTGAAATTTTTAAATACAATTAGTATAATGGTATAAAAGTTAAAAAAATTTTCTAAGTTGAATAACATTGCAATTCAACTTTATAAGTTAAATATCATTGTGTGTACCCCAGTCTCGCAATTTCTAAATATAGCCCGGTGAAAACCAATAAACTGTTAGAACAGTTTATCAAGCAAAACATCGTCTCTTGTTCCACAAAGTCCGGCAAAATTTTTAAAAGACTGGAATTTGCTGACTCCTCTTAGATAGTGTTTTGAATATGCTGGATGTGGAATGCTAACTATTCAGACTTCAAAGATTCTTGACCGCTGCTTTTTACTTAACAGTTAACAGTATTTCTAAATACACTAGCGGAAATAAAAATCCCAACACCAAGAAGGAAAGGAGATATCAAAGTCAAATTTATTTCTATGATTGCATATAGTATCAATGTAAATTGATTAAAAAATCAGCCTTCCTGGATGTTAGGGGGCCGAGAAAATCGGTGAGAAGTGTTGTCTCCATAGGTGTCCATTACCACCGTCACACGTCATGGTATTGAGTCACAGGGGCTCTAAATGACTTTTGAGGGATTGGAGGACCATGTTGCCTCCTCAGGTAGTCCAAATTCATATGGTGCACCAGCGGACGTTGCATACCGGGCTAGGTGATTTCTCCTCTTTCTCCGGACTTGTTTTATGAGTGTTGGTTCTTACGAACGGATATGCCAGGGTAAAAATGCAACATAGGGGGTTAAGAAGAAAGCTTGGACATTGCATGAAACATGTGTTTGTGCATTTTTCTCTTGAAATTTGTCCCCAGGACAGGTCTGATGGTAAGGACCGACAACCGGCTAAAAAACCTCAATGAAGCAGCTTTGGTTGGCCAAAATACCGGTAGATCATACTGAGGACAAGCGGCAGTGGGATGGATGTCGTTTGCAGTACTGCGGATCGTCCGTTCGGTCCGCATAGCTTTTTACATCTTTGTCTATAAACAAGGGGCTGAAAATGGGCATTTCTGTGTCCAATAGTGCACGAAATAAGGAAATAAAAATCCCAATATCATGATATTGTGTTTATGAGAGAATCCTGATTCGGTTTGGAGCACCACGATGGTTGGGTATGAGTTTGAAGACATAATGGAGAGAGCGCACTCAGCTGATGATTTTCTAATCGTTCCACGGAGTGTTGATGCAGGGTAACGGAGTGGGGATGCATTGGATTCCATTTCTGCAACTCCTGAGTATGATTCACCAGTACTTTTTCCAACCAGAGCTGCTTCATTGAGATTTTGCAGCCGGTAGACCGTCCTTACCTTCAGACCTGTCCTGGGGACAAATTTCATGAGAAACATGCACAACCACATGTTGTATGCAATGTCCAAGCTTTCTTCTTAACCCCCTATGTTGCATTTTTACCCTGGCATATCCGTTCGTAAGAACCAACACTCACAAAACATGTCCGGAGAAAGAGGAGAAATCACCTAGCCCGGTATGCAACGTCCGCTGGTGCACCATATGAATTAGGACTACCTGAGGAGGCAACATGGTCCTCTAATCCCTCTAAAGTCATTTACATCCCCTGTCACTCAATACCATGACGTGTGACGGCGGTAATGGACACCTATGGACAGAGCCGGACTGGAAAGAAATTTTGGCCCGGGCATTTAAGTCTGAATCGGCCCACCGCATAATTTTCAGGGAAAATGTAACTTTATAGAATTAAAAATTCCAGCGGGGGGGGGATCGTGATACCTCCCCAAGAAATTCTTTTGAAAATTGACCCCCAAGAATTAGTCTAAAATCAACCTAAGCCCCTAATTGGATACGTAATAAACTCAATATAGACTTTTAATTGGAGAGCTCAGAATTAAAATGGACCAAGTCCACTTTTTGTCATTTTTGAGTTAGCAACGCTCACCAACTATGTAAAATTTCAGTGCAATAATGAACCAAGTCCTAGTGCTTATAATATCCGCTTGGCAGCAGCAAGTTCTGTTGCGTTAACATGTAATTTTGCTATGAAGCTTTAACTTTAAACGCCTGAAGCTCAAAAGTAGCTAAAGGGGACTTGGTTCACTTCTATTCTGAACCCTCCAATTCTTTGTTGGTAAATTCAGTGGGTAGAAAGAATTTCCATCTTGACGAAATTAATATTAAAAAAAATTGTGAATAATGTAGTTCAAAATAGAAAGGGAGGTCTGGGGGGTTCTCCCCCCGAAAAATTTTGGAAATTTTACTCTTAAAAGAACTGTTTTAACTCATTTGGGACCCTTTTGGGTGACATCCGAAAAGGTTCGCTTCTTTTATGCCGTAGAATTTTTGAAGATGAAACCAGGAAAATTCGTTCATAAAAATATTTTAAATAATATAATATGTTTTTTAATTCAGTAATTTATGCCATCATTAATGAATTTAATTTCTGGTAAATTAATAGTTTGGTGGCCGCACAAAAAGAATTCGTGGGCCGCTAGTTGGAAATTCCTGCGGAGTGCGGATTCATTTTTACAGGATCTTTTTCATTCATACCACTGTAAAATATTTTGATTGTAAGCGGCCCACAAACGGCCCTCAATGAGTATCGGCCCACCGGGCATTTGCCCAAATGCCCGGCATGGCCAGTCCGAGCCTGCCTATGGAGACAACACTCCTCACCGATTTTCTCGGCCCCCTAACATCCAGAAAGGCTGATTTTTTAATCAATTCACAATAATACTATGTGCAATCATAGAAATAAATTTTACTTTGATATCTCCTTTCCTTCTTGGTGTTGGGATTTTTATTTCCGCTAGTGTAGTTGCAAGGTTAGTAGCAAAGGAGCAAAAGTTAAATTGCAAAGGAGAGAAAATTTATGACTCCTTTTAATTGCATTAAGCTGCTAAGAAGAAAGATCATGTAATGAACAAAAATAAATCGTTCAAAATTATTTTCATTTTGAAATATTACTGATATTGAACTATAGAATTTCAATTTCGAAGTACTATTCAGCGAAAGAATCTTCCAAACGTTCTGTTTAAATTTATTTTTACAAACCGTTTGCAATAAAAAATTAAGAGGGCTTTAGTTGAACCAAAAAATATAAATGTTATTTTAGATACTTCAGTTACTGCAACATAGAGAAAAAATGAATTTTTAAGCTAAACTAAAAAGCACAATAAAATGGTACTTCATAACTTTTTAACATTTAGCTATTCACGTTCTTTTGTAAAGAATTGTTACTAGAACATTGAATAATTTCCATGATAATAAGAAAACAATATGTTTACCTTTCCATATATTTTATTTGAAAAGACTAACTCAAACGGGGTGTAACTAGAGTTTAAATAAACTGACTTTAATTCATAGTTTTTCTAACCGATATTGCTTAAACAAAATGAAAAGAATAATGTGAGTGTTGTTCATATGAATTGATAGCCCAGGCCTGCCTCATTCCCCGCAGGTCCTCTTTCAGACCTTGCCCCACAAACGGCACCCCACCAAAATTGCCCTTCCCATTTTCTCTTTACATTCCCACTTACAAAGATCGACTATCCATTCATTCCCTTCAATTGTGGGCGATATTTAAAATGTCAAACCCCACCATGTGGGCCCCTACCCTACACCCACTGCTATCTGGCAACCAGATCTCCGATTCGGATATGTGGGCCACAACAACCCTCCGTGTATTAATTTCCGACCGCGAAGTAGGTCATGTCCCCCCTGCTCCCCTAATGACTGCCGAGGGACACTCCATTAAAAATACCCACCGCTTAATTGCCCCGAAATTCGCTCGCAGTGGTCCAATTGGATGGATGTGAAAAAGATGGATGGACCTTCGGGATCCGATCGCTGACGTTGAGCGCCGCTCGATGGATTGGCTTCTGCCGGTCCTGCAAAACGGAATCAATCGTAACTGCTAAGGGGCCATCCATAAATTACGTGAGGTCAAAAAGGGGGGAGGGGTTTGGAAAAATCTCACCAAATCTCACCAAGGGGGAGGGGGGGTCGATTAAAATCTCACGTCAACTTTTTAAGTTAGAAATTATACGATTTTCTTTTTTTTAAGTATGAGAAAGGATAAGATACTGCAAATTATTTTTAAAAAGTTATAGGTAAATCTCACTTGGGGGGAGGGGGGGTCCAGCAAAATCTCACTAAATCTCACCAAGGGGGGAGGGGGGGTCCAGATTTTGGAAAAAACACCTCACGTAATTTATGGATGACCCCTAAGAATGTTTTTTAATTGAGTTGAAATAGGTTGTATCGCCGTTTTGAAAAGGGGATAATTGACTGAAAGTAGGAAAATGACTTTTTTGTGCTCGAAAAAATAGCAAGCTCTATCCCCTCAGGCCCGTAGCTACGGGGCGGCCAGGGGGGGCTGAACCCCCCCTGGCATCTTCATTTGCCCCCCTAGAAAATATACCCAAATTCTATCCACAAGCACAGCCATCGGGGCAGAGAGGGGTAGCTGCCCCCTTCTTTATTTCCTTCTAGCTAAGTTAAAACCCAGTTTTTTAGGGTAAAATTTTCAAAATTTTTTTGGGGGAGGGCCCCCATACCCCCCCATTTGTATCAAAATCAAAAGTTCGTCAAAATCAAAATTCTACTTTAAAATTTATATCCGAATTTTGGTCTACAAGTATTAAAAGCAGTTTAAATCCTTGTTTTTAGCGTCAAGTTTCCTAAATTTTCTGGGGGAGGACCCCCAGATCCCCCTTTGATACTTATGATACCCCTTTGAATTAATGAAGTTGTGTTAGACGAAAATTCAACTTCAAAATGTATAACAAATACATTAAATCTATTAAATATGCATTAAATCTATTAAATTAAGGGCTGACTAATATTTTTAGGCCCCTACCGAAATAAACTTCTATATACCCTAGCACTGACTGAAAAGGGAGGTTAGGTTGACACCCTTTATAAGATTATGTCTATTTTATGATTAAGAAGGAGTGATCCAACTCGATTTTCGAGTTTTCCTTTTCAATTCTGGGGTTTACATCGAGCAGTTCCTTCTATACTTTAACCCAAAGGATCTAAAAATGGGCTAAAACTACTTTAAGCTTCAAATTTCTAAAATTTAGAAAAGAAAAACTTAAAAAAACAGAAAAGGTAAAACTAGAAAAATTTAGGACCTAACTTTTCCCGAAACAAAAGTCTTGTAACAGCTCCTTAGGCCTGAGGGTCTTATGAGTTTTGCCCCATCAAACAGTTGAACTTACGCCTATGATACCTCCTGAAAACTGAAAATCCCCTTGCCCCCCCTGAAAAAGTGGGCGCCCCCCCAAAGGGAAATTCCTGGCTACGGGCCTGTATCCCCTATGAGAAGATACAGCTCCTTAAATTTTATTACATTTTAAGTTAATCTCTGTGCTGTAAACTAACTCAAGATTAAATTTGTTTTATCCAGTGAACTTCATTGGTTGAGATTCGTCAAACATCAAACTGCCTTAATCCCTCAGTTTTATAATACTTTTTTAAGTTTATTTGTCTGTCTTTCTATTTTTCCCCTTCCGAGCTGTGAACCAAGCAGATATTTTATTTAATTGTGAATTTAGATGGATTTTAAGATTTTTTAAAAAGAAGTTTAAAAAAGATAAAAAATCCATCAACTTACTTCAAATGTACAATATTTTTGAATATTTTTTTCGATGAATGTCGTATTTCTAAATAGGATGCTGAGTTTCCAAAAAAACCTGTGGTTATACTTTCAAAATTTCATTACTTAAGCAGTTTTTTTTTCAATTTGGTTTGGAACTTACTCTTTTTTTAAACTGACAGTTCAAGTTAGTTTTGTTCGGAAATAGGTAGGAGAATTTTTTTATTCAGCTACTATTTGTTGGAAATTTGTTCACAAGAAAAACTATTTTAATTAAATATATATTGAAATTTATTTATCTTTCCTAAGTTATATTTTGATTCAAAATTATATTCCCGTTTAAATGATATACAAAATAGACAAGAAGACAAGTCAAATTTATTTTCATTAATTACACAGCACAGCACAATTAGAATTAATTATCTGCATAATGGACACAAATTAAGTATTATTATATTACAGACTTTGTTAAAATTATCCTTGTTTAATTGTTTTAAATGTGTGTGAATTTTTTTTCGTAAACTTTATGAAGTGCGTTTTTGGAAAAGAATATAAATTTTCTAATTTTAAAACCAAATTTTTTGTATTATTAAATCATACATTAATGGTACTCATAACCAAATCCACTACTACAACGGCCAACGGCTTTATCAAAGCTCGATGAGGATAATTAAATTTAATGAGTCAGAATTATTTTTATTTCGTCATTGGCGCCATCTATCAGAGATGCCGGGAGCTGTAAGTTTTGTTTGTTTTGTACGAGAAGAAATTTTTTAACCTAGTTTTTCTCTCCAGTTTCCAGGTGTTAGCATTTTTGGTGCCGGTAAGAGAAGTCAGTTGTGGAGTAGTAGTTTAGACGTAAAAAAGTATGATTAAAATTAAAAACAATGTATGACTTACCTTGATTGTTTTTTCCTCTTTCCCCTTACTTTCTTTATTTTTCGTTCTTTCACCACGACTTTATATTTTGTTCAAAGTTCTATTTTTAAAATTAATCTGGTATATATTTTTCAAGAAACTTCAACTTGGGGGTGGCGTCTCCCTCTTCCTCGGGGTAGAGGGAAAAGAGCTTAGGCAATAATGCCCATTGCTCTAATTAATTTCAAGAAACTTAGTCGTTTACGGAAAATGTTATATGGTTGTAGTATTTTCTTCCTGCAAGAAAAATATTTTGATTAAAAGAGACAAGTCGGGAGGAATTTTTCTAAAGAATAATGAAGTTATCACATAACTATGACACCTCGTGAAAAGATGATGATTTATTTACGTGTCGCACATTAGCTAAATACTTGGATTTGTCAGCTCTTCTCTCACCCACTGTCATCTATTCACTGCAAAGTCATTTCTCTTGTAAAGAAAAAGTTAAAAAGCACCAACGGACAGTGTCACACTTGAAAAGACAGATCTCCTTCACAAGACAATTTTCTTGGTGCTTTTTTGCCTGACCTCCCAAAACCACTAACTGTCAGGTTCCATCAGAGCTCCAGTGAGGACTACCCTCGGCCTCTTTCAATAACCGACTTCGTGGTTCGTAATAGACTATCGTTTGAGTGACGCAGGCGTGGTTTCACTCCCCTTCTTCGAACCTCGATATCGTTTTTGTTCTTTTCTTTTTTTTCTCGTAATCGAGTGGAAAATGAAAAATAAAAAATGTTCAAGATCCCCATAAACGGAGCCCTAACCCATTTTCGAACGAGGAAGTAGCTCAGGGGCGGTTTGCTCGATGTGGAAGTCGTTCGGTGTCATAGGGGCAGGGGAAGGTCGATGCTGGTATTCAGCAGACGATAAAAATCCGAAAATATTTTCAAAATCATTAATCTTTTACGTGGGTTTGATGGCACTAAAAATATCTTTTCATTAGGTAAGGGTCAAACGTATCATATAAAATGTTCCGACCCATGAATCCGCATTCCCCAAGATGTACCCTTCTTTAATTTTGTGTGTCATAGTTTTTCAACATAAATACCTCATTCCTATCGCTTTATTTTCTAATTTAAACGCAGCTTAATGTGCTAATTTAAATGCATCCAAAAATAGAGTCATCATTGTAACCTTGTTGCCAGAAAAAAGAAATTCATACTGCAACATTTTATAAGTATGTAAGAGAAGATGATATAAAAAATATACCAACTACTAAAAATATTGAAAATAATCACTAAACACTAAAAGAAGACAGGGCTCGTTTATGCCGGGACAGTTTATCATACCACATTATGAGGTATGATTAACTGTCCCAGTGTCTTTTAGTGTTTAGTGATTATTTTCAATATTTCTAGTTGAAGAATGTTTTTATATCATCTTCACCTACATACTTAATGCTGTGATGTTTTTTTACGGAATGTTTAAATGCCCAAATAAATGTTCTGTTATGTTCTCGTTCAGCAGTCATTTTCATCATGTTCGAGAAAAGACATATCATTTTAATAAACTGTACATAAATTACAATCCAACATTTCCCCACCACCCACTCCCATCCCAATACAGGGGCCTATATAAGGGGGGGGCGAAGGGGATCGTCCCACCTGAAATATGCGCAAAAGATACGAAAACCAGATAGAACCCTGTTTTTTAGGTTCAAAAATGCCTAAAAGCGTTTGCGCCGGATAAGGAATTAATTTTTTAAAGGAAATTTTGGTCCCTCCCGAAATAACTTTCTATATACGCCACTCGCCACTGAACCACTATCTAACCTTGATGGTGGTATCCTCATTCGATTTTCAGCATTCCCAGATTTCACGTCCTAAATTCATTGAAATAACCATAGAAACTCAATTCCTTACTAAAACTTTCATCCAGAGAACCAAATACATTTTGTGTAAAGACAGACATTATCTTCCTATGGTCTACTGGAATACTAGATTTCATCTACAAAACAGCTTCCTACTCATATTTCACACATTACCCTCCCCACCCAACACCATTACTAGTAGCCATCAGGGGAGCTCCCTCCAAACGACCCTACACTCTTCATCAACCTTGACTATCTCATCAAAAATTTAATAGCCTCCTCTCTCCCCTCCTGTAATTACGATGCCCCAGAGGGGGCCTCTCACTTTTATAGTACAATTTCCATTACGTCTCCCCCATCAGAGAACGTTGGTGGGAGAGGAAAAGGACCGAAACGTGAGTGTCTGCCAACCCTCGTGCTGGCGTGTCAAGTCCCGGATTATCTCACACGTTGCTCTGCCTTTTGTCCGGGATTTGCCAACCGTGTGTGTGTGATATCGGGGATATATCATGTGATGGTTGTTGTTCAGGAGACGTGAAGTGGTAATACTGGAGTCCGGTCGTGAGGGGGCGTTGGTATCGTTCTCACGTGTCTCTTGATTGCGGCCATTAAGGTAATTTTGGGGTTCATGTAGTAAATGTTTGTTTTTTGTCTTTAAGAGACCGATCATTTTGTGGAGAGCTATTGAAAGTTTCGTACTTTTTTGGTTTGGATTGCGGCGATTGCTGTTGGGATGATTCAAAAGTCAGATCCCCAATTGGTTGCGTTTATTAGGAATTAATTGTGACTGTGATCACTACGAGTAGCATATATTGTTATTGGTACAAAGATCACTCTAATCACTTTTTAACGAATGTATCAACAAAAATAAAGATACATTACTGCATCCCTTTATTTCCCCTTCTTCATACTTGTTGAAAAATTCACCAAAAATTCACATCATAACTTTTCCACCTCCTTTTTAGATTTCCCGCACCCATCTTAGAACAATTTCACATGTTCAGAGGATTCTCTAAGTACCTCTCCCCTCGGTAAAAAAGTATATTCATGTAAAACTCAAGAGACCAATATCCAATTATAAAAAAGGCACAGTTTTAACAAAACTTTTCATAAACAACTTGTGCATGTAAAGGGAGTATAACTGTTCCACTAATCTGTTCCAGGGTTCACTAATCCTCTAATCTGTCCCCGCAGTTCATTCCGGCATATATAGTGGAGGACTAATCAATGGTCACCACTTTTTGCGTTATATGGGCGCCTAGAATAAAAGCTCTCCCTCCGCTCTCTTGCGTTGCCTTCCTATGTCGCTGTGCTGATGAGTCCTAACAAGGACGAAACCAGGAGGCGACGCTTGAGAGTTGGAATTTACACATAACTTGTACATAACTTAAACCTTTCCCTCAATCCATAGACCCGGCCCTCCACACGCATCTCTCACAAGAGGTACAAACCTCTACCCCTTTCTCCACAAACAAAGCTGCCACCGACTCTTCCTCCTCCACCGTCTGATCCACCGTGAGAACCAACCACCCTGCCCTATCTCCATGGTGACGGGAGGGTGAGATAAACATCCCTCCCTCACTCATCACCCCCTCCCTGGGCTATTTTCGGAGACTTCAAGTGGTGGAAGAGAGATGCGGACCAACTGGGACTTTTTTTTTTGCGTTCCTCTCCTATCCCTTGTTCTCTGGGAGCGGAGATGCTAAGTTTTTCTAGTGGTAGTATCTCGTTGGCAAGATTTGATTTGGTTGTTGAGTTTTACTTTTTTTGTGTTATGAGTGTGACAAGCTTTTAATGGGAGGAAAATATTGAAATGTAACCTCTGCGTGTATCTTGTGTGCGTTGGTTTTTATTAGGCGTCTTTTGTGTGTTTTGATAGTCATGTTTGGGTAAAAGTGAAGATACGTATGTTGAAGAGAGATGTAAAATTTTTCCCGTTTTTAGAAAAATTAATTATTTCTGGTAGTGTTTATTGGGAATATTTTCTATGACTTTAGTTAAAGGGTTTTGGTGATTCTTTTTGCGTTGAGAAAATCAATTTTTGATTACCGCAAAATATATGTGGAAGAATTAAATGCGGTTTCAAATTTAAAATATTTTTAAAACCTTATGAAAAAAATAGGATTAATTACAAATTTTTAGTTAAATCGTATTTTTGAAAAAGGTAGTAACATATAATAAAGAATTTATAATTTTCAACTTTTTAACTAAATATTTCCAAGGTACTGATTTAATAAGGTGTAATTCAATATGATGTAAATCAAGCCTTTTTATTGCGCATCTAATAAAAAAACATATATTGAATCAGCTTCACAGCGTAACTCGCTTGTGTATAATACGTACGAGTAAAAAAAGTCCTTCTTTTACTGAATTCTTATCAAATCCTCAATTTACTCCATGGAGTGATCCCTCACCATCTCTAGCCTTGATAAAAAAAACTATCATCACACACAGTTAAGCCAGAAACTTCTCTCTCTCTCGGCCACTTTCACCACAATCTTTTTTTTCACGTAAACATAAGGAACAGCATTTTTTTATGTTGGCTTTGTGATACCGATTATTTCTCTTTCCTAATCTCTGTGCGTGCGAAGACTTCTTTGACAGGACCATTTCGTTGTCAGTGGCGGTTTCCTGAAAGTTGTTTGGGGTTGGGAGGGTGCTTCTGTTCTAATCTTTGATAAGAAGAGTAGATTGCGATATAGAAAAGGTGGGAATGTTTCATCATCTCTAATTTCAAAACGTATGTTGTTGGTCGCTGATGAGATTTCTTAAGAGTTAATAACGACTGATAAAAGGGTTAGGACAAGTAGTGCCTTTAAGCTCTGCAGCACTCTTAATAATTCAAGTATCTGAAGTTCTGCTAACCAATTCAACTTTTTATACAGCTGACCCTACCAACTCCTTATTTTTAGACTTGGTTTGTCAAATTGAATATCTGTATGCCTGGATTCAATTTCTGAAACGTCTTAAGAACTGCGGACCTTTGTAGAATCTTCGAAACAAAGAAGTACCTCCACAAAATTATTTGTTTATTACGGATTTGGAAAAGTTGTAACCTTCCCCGAACCTAATACAATTTTCCCAAACCTTATGTATTGCTCCTATGGAGCTGGCAGGGGCTTTCCCCCGAACCAGGTTCGTAGGTTCGGGCACTTTTTCCAGGTCCAAGTTTCAGTAATACATAATAAACTTTATTATGTATTACTGAACCGATTAATCCTTAGATTAGTCCTTGCAGGGACTTAACCAGGATCCCGGGAAACAACCTCTAAGTATTGAGATTAATTCTTTTTAACAGACTCCTTACTTATAGCTGGCTATTTCATATCCCGGTTATATCCTCAACCTTGTCCCATCAACATCTCAGTGTTTATAAATTTCTTTGCGTTATAAAATATCCTTCGGAAACTTAACATGAGCATTATTGCTCTCTATCTGTTTTGTGAATGCGTGCAGATAGTTCAAGCACATTTGTTCACAAACGCTTTCGGAAGATTAACAACTCTTGATGAAAGATGCAGAACTTTGCTATCAGAATGTTGACTTTATTTCTACAACTGTTTGTTCTCATGTGGTCATGTGATTCTTATGGCACAGGTATACTACCACTGTGATGTTCTCAGAATATAATTACATCCTCAGATTACTCCAAAAAGTCTGACTCAGTCTAGAAAAGAGAAGTAAAGAGTCTACTCAGTAACTTAAATCGTTTTTCAAGAAGTCAATTCTAAATCTTCACATCCTCCATCTAAATAACAGAACAAGCGACCATTTTGAAAAGATGCAACAAAAAAAACAGGTTGAATATCTAAAGGCCACAAAGGTGATGCCCAAAAACAAAACGCAATTGCTGTACACATGACATAAAAGATAGTAACTCAACAGAACCCCAACCTGTTGCCTTGTGGTACCAGCAGCCGATGTCAGAGGATGCAGCAACCCACCGGTCGTTATCCGGCTGACCCCATCCCCCGCTGACCCGATGACCGTCGGCCGGTCGCTTTCTCCCTCAGACATGTGCTCATTATGCGTGACGTACAACACAAATGAAGAGAAAGTTGTATGCTAATTGAAAGGTTCAAAATGCGTCGGAATTTCACGAAGAAAAGATCGGCGAGTGGATCTTGTTATCAGGAGAATATTTATGAGGTTTAATTAACCGGAATTAATTGACCGAGCGTCTCATCGTGGAGGATTTCAAATGAAATTAAATACTTAATGTGAAGGGAGGATGATAAAATTGTTGTTTCAGGTGTGTAATGATGCTATCATCTGAATATTTTCTTTGACTTGTCTCCTTTGAACTAAGAGAAGAGTATCCCTCATTGAAAACCTGTAACTTCATTCTTAAAGATTACCTTGTTGTTTCTCTTTCTGCTTTCGAGTCAAACATCTTTTTAAACTGCTCTTTTGTTAAAAGTAATAAATTCTTGAAAAAATATTTAATAATCTGTTTAACTGTCCAGTGGCCAGAGGGGGTTTAGGGATATGTCCCTCTGAAAGTCAGAAATTTTTCTGTTCTGACCTTAAAAAAGAAATTAAATTTTCCCCATATCCCACAGAAATTCAAATATCCCCCTCCGAAATTTTTTTCTGGCTACGCCACTGTAACTATTCATATTAATTATAAGCTGATAGTGTATAGTGCTAAATCCCAATTTTTAAAACACGCAAACATTTAAAGTTCTACTACCAGTACCAGATGACCATAAAATGTAAAGTTTTTCGTTCAAGTTGGTTAGGGTATGTCTTCTTGAAGAGAGTTGAAATATTTATTTTTATAAATGCTCAACATCATGTAGACCAACATATTATGTTGGTGTTACGATAATCTGTTTACCCTGTGATGTTTTTGGAAGCCATGAAGCAAACCCCCACATCATCCCATCGCTCATAACAGATCCCCCCTTTGCAACGCATCTCCACCCACAACTTTAAAAAAAAAACAGCAAAAGTATGCAAATGAAAGAAAAAACTTCCCCTATACTCAGCCTATTTGGCTATCTGCTTACGTCGATTACGGAGGCAGCGTTTGTTGATGTTTTGAAACTCGACCCCCAGCGAGGAGCAAAAAAACTCCTGAACTCCCCTCTCTCTCGGTCCGCAGTGTTGGCAACAATCGAAAGAGTACCCATCTGGGAACGATTGCGACACCGACACTGCGTGGGAGAGTGCACACGTGCTGTGTGACATAACACAAACCATCTGCTGGAGGACACTCTCCAATTACCGCGCTCACACCGTTTGGATGAGGGCTTTTTGCATCATGGGGTTGTCTGGGCCCGTCTCGTTTGTGTCACTCGCTCCTCTTCGTTCTGCTGATGAAAAAGGATTAAAATAGATGTTACTCGGTGGTTGTGGTGTGAACGCCCTGTTCCGTATTAAAAGGCCATTCACAATGTTTCACTGTTCATCCTGAGCGATTCACTCCTGTGAAATCGCTAGTTTCCTTAGAAAAGTGAAGGAGTTAGGAGTGGCTGTCGGGCAAGAGTCTCGTCGCCTAATGCTCGCGCTCTAACTTCTTGCAATAGCTAGAGGGTAATAATTTTGTTTCTGTCCCAGTGACGAAAGCCTCTAGTGTGCGCTTAGCCTTAAGGTGTCGTTTAAGTTTCAAAAGAACTGCGTGGAGAATTATGCACTAAACGTCTCCAAACAGCTTGACCTCCACGAGTAAATGTCTGCCCACAATTGAGGTTTACTTACTTACACCCGTTTTCCTCCACTACAGGAGTAGTCTATGGGCTTTCTAGTCTAGGGCTCTCTATGGGCTCTCTAGTCTAGGGATCTCTAGCCTACGTTTCTGTCTATCATAGACATTTGCAGTTCTGTTCTCTACCACAAGATGGCATTTGAAAATAGCGTTTTGGACGGTCTGTTAGGATTTTTCTCTGTAATGTAGGCCAAGTTGTCTGGTGATGTGGCGTTTGGCGTTAAGGCTTATTGGCGAAGTGGTTTTTTTCACATATTGGAGGAGACACACTCCTCTCTATCACATCATATATTTTACCCAGAATTTTGATACCTTAATTAGCTTGTAATTTATGCTTACCGGCAATATATGTATTTACTGAGCAGTAGGGAGATGTTTTTCTTGATATTTATATCAATAAATAAATGAGATACATTAACTTCCTTACATTAACAATTAAAATTATGAATTTATAAAAATACACACTTCTCCTTAAGTGCAACCCTCACGAAATGACCCTGTTACAAACTAGGCTCGATGGCAGACCTAAATACCAGAATGTTAGAGATTGAGGTACCTTTTGCTGTAAGTTTGGTATAAAAAATCAAATAAACCATATTTTATGGTTTTGAGGTTGTGTCCAAAAACCATTTATCATTGACTTTATCTCCAAAACTATCAGCTTATGTAACAAAAGGCCACTAAATGAGGAAAATATGCAAGTTAGATGCTCCCTTCCCGAGGCCCCTCTGTAAAGGCATCGGGGCCCATTAGGGGGCACCCGCCACCTTGAAACACCTCTGGTGAAAAAAAATCCATGGTCTATTTGGTCCACGTGCTGCATCCATCCCGATGAACGTCAAAGCTTAAGACAAAACCAGCGATCTGTTTCACAAGTGGGGCCGGAGGATCCTCTTACGATGGAACCTCACCCCTGTTATTCTAAACCAGATCGCCCATCAAGTCTTAAAATCCTTCGATTCGAATCAAGAGCTCAATCTACCACCCTCGGCACGATAGTTCAAGGGTGGCCCGGCTTTGTTGAGACCGCGCTTTTTTTCCGTTTGAGTTCTCCAATTTTCCTACTTTAAGGGAGTGTTTACATGCTGCGATTGGAGTGACGCGACTGGTCGAAACTTCTCTACAAATTACCTATGAATAATGACGTAATTTTTACGTTATAGCGCTAAGAACCAATGGCAGGACCAGATTCTAAATTCATGATGAAAGTGATGGGAAATTTTTGACTACTTGGTGGTTCGATGAAGATCATAAGCATAAATTTAAAGATGTACGCAAAATATTTGATTAATTCATTTCTTAATTAGCTACAGAAGGAGATTTTTATGGATTATTACCCACGAAGAAGTAGGAAAGGAAACGCAAAATGTTCTGTAAACAAAAGGATGTTAGATAAAAGCTGAAAAAATCTCCGGATATTATCTTATATTATCTCCGGATGACGACCAAAATCTTTGAACATCACATTGCAGAAATAGGTTCTACAACTACATATAGGAGAACTGCTAAATAAAAGTCAGCGTCTAGGCATGAACCCTCTGACCTCCTCGAGTCCAATGTACCTTCAAGTACCGATGATGTATAAAAAGGGTTAACAGCACGGAGCGTCTGTTCCTCATAGGGCTTAAGTAGGCCAAAGGGGGGCCCAGGGTGGAAAAGTGCCTGAAAAGCCACTTCTGGAAAAGAGAGGAGGATTATGAATGGACCGAAGATTAAGGGAGACCGATTGTGTTCTGGGAGATGTTAATTGCCACTCCCCCAGAACCCCGGCCTCCTGAAGACACGAGTGGGTGGGCCATCATTGAGATGATGGTGAAGGGTTTGGAAGAGGGAGGCCCTTGGTGTAGCCTCGAGAAGGAGGCATTAATAATGGATAGAGGGGTAACTCGAGATTCGGAATTTGATATTTGTCCTAAAGGTGGGATTACATATAACCTTGATGCTTGGGGTTTGTGTGTCCGTCAATGTTTGAGTTCTGTTCTGAGCTGTGGTGTTGGATTGGGTGTCTAGTGGATTATCTCTGAGTAGGATTTTGTGGAGATGGGAGTAATTTTATCCGAAGAAGATTTGGGGGTTGGCCTTATTTAAGCTTGCATGGTGGGGATTTTGAACGTGGTTATGTCATCGTTACTTATGCTTAATTATCCTTAGCTCGTATGTCATTTGCTTCGGTCTTTATTTGCAAGTCCAAAGCAAAAAGGGGCTTTGAGTTATCTTGCGTTTTGAGTGAAATTTTGGCGCAAGTTCAGAGTTGCGTATGCTTGGCGAATTTTGGCTGTTTAGCGGCACATTTAGAAGCCAAATAATTCATTTAACATGAGTTAGGCTTACCATATGTCATCTTTAACGCTAAAAGCTTGGCGCATACGCAAGTCTGAACTTGCGCCAAATTTTTCCCATGTTTGGTGATGTATCTGGTTAAGGGGAAGGAGTTCGATTTTTATGTGACGAAATGTGTCACTAGGAGAAAAAGCATTCAACTATCACGACATCCCACTCTAAAATAATTTTCCAAATGTTATATAGTTCACAAAACATTCCTAACCCAAAATCACTCATATTTTGAAGACTATTTCTCTGCAGGCTTCACAGCAATATAACCTTTTTTTTTTAAAGAATCCATGAGTAATCAATGGTTGGAAAGTAGGGTTATCATATTTTTTGCTCTTATTACTTATTACAAAATAGTAAAATATAGACCACCCTATAATTTATATTAAACTAATTAATAACAATTAATATTACACTGACCCCGCAAAATACATGAAGTTTAAATCCTAGAAAAGAGCTATTATAGCACGATGTCTTATAGTCTGTTCATTTAGAATAGGCGCCTGAAACAGGATCGAAAAAGCTCAATAATGCACGCTCATCACATAATTTCAGTGACCGATTTTTTTACAGTATTTTAACTACTTCTGTTTAGGCTGCCTTGTCATTGCAGAAGAAAATTTTTTCGATGATAATTACAATAGTAAGTGCTTCTAATACATTACGTCTCAGGCGCCATTTCTAAATGAACAGAGTATAGTACGAAATCGCGCAAGTTTTTTTAGAGTAGTATATAATGATACTATTTAATCCATCCTTCTTATCTCTTATCTGCTCTTCCTTAGAACCTTATCGGCATGAAATTTACTTCAAATTTTCATTAATTGAACAAATTAAAACAATTATATATAAATAATTATTTGTAAAGAATAATACAAATTTTCATGCTGGTGTAATTACTTTTGATGTGTAAAAAACGTAATGACCCGGACGTGATTTGAACACGCAACCTTCTGATCTGGAGTCAGACGCGCTACCGTTGCGCCACCAGGCCACATTTGCCGAAAGAAAAGTTATAAATAACATTAATTTCTTTTTTAAAATCCCTTCGGAGTCTTTTGGTTACAATAATATTTGTCAAAGCTAAGATTTTATCCAGAGCTGATATTAGAAGTGTACGCCGAGAGAAGTCTCCTAAAATATCGAGATATTTGGAAAAAAATATTCCTCCTAAATATTTTGTTTCAATTACAACACTGATTTTATCCACTACCCTTTTAATTTAACCAATGGATGGCAAGAAAATTCATTGAAATATGGGGGGGTTTAAACTTAAAATATTTTTTAAATTAGTTTAAAACCTTTTAAACTCATTGGTAAAGAGAAATTCTCTTAAAATTCAAATTTCGTTAAAGGTCCTAAATCTTATGCTCAGGATTTCTAAAAAAACATTTTACAGTTCTCGAAAACTGTTAAATTTTGTATTGTTATTCTCTTTAACGGCATAATTTGAGTAAAATTATAAAATGTAAAATTAGTCTTATAGATGAGGAATTTTACGTTAAATAGAGCTTAAATTAATTTCATTATATTTCATCTTAAAAAATTACCACAATTTCTCTTTCTCTTTTGAAAGGCTTCCTGATATTATCTAAATTAAAATCTTGTACATTTTTCTCCATTAGAAACTGGGAATTAATTCAATAATATTAAGCACGGTCATTTCTGTTCTTGAAATCTTCAAAATTTATAAACGCATTCATATTAATACTTTCATATTAGACTTTTCAAAATAACAAATGATCTTAAATGTATCCTTGTAAATTAATCATAACCAGGAAACGTGCCAACCCATTTTTACTTCCCCTAATTCCAACAGTTTGAGACTACCCTATCATACCTCTCTTGTCATTTTAAATCAAATTTAAATCTAGGTGGTTACAAAGAATTTTTAGAACAGCATTTACCATTACAAAGAAGCAAATATCCATACCCCATCCGACCTACTTCCAGCCTCTGGAGTCAGTAGTCAGAGGCAGGCAGCTCCGTGCCATAAATTTGATATTAACCACTTTATCCTCTGACAGAAATGCTCCTGAGGTTGACATTTTTTGCGAGGACATTTAAGAAGTGATACCAGAATGGGCTCAGCAATCCGGAAGTACGTTTTCTTCTTTCAACTCTGGTGGCAACATAAAGGAAGGGATAGATCGTAAAAAGCTGCTCAGAAAACTCTTTTATTTTACGACTGTGACCAGGATTCATTTAGTTAATGGTTTCGTTTTTGCAATTCGTGTATCTTATTTGCATTTTAAAGCCCAAGCACCCCTTTAGTCCACACCACACCCACAGGACGCGATGGAAATTCGAATGCAAATGGACCACTTTAACACGCTTTTTTATTCTAATATCCTTTTCTTACTAGAATATCTGTCCCTTGCATATATCCTTTATGCAAAATGGGTCCGCTTCCGAGGCATGTTGGCTTCTACTGTTTGTGCTAAGGCTTTTTCAAGTCGGATAAAACCCTGAGTACAAACATAAAGATTTTTCAGGTCCATCTCTTGTTGACTCATTGCAAAATTATTGTACGGTTCCGAGAAGCTTACGAATAAGTCAACATTACAACATTTTGCACTGTGTTTCCCAGGTCAGAAAGTGTAAAGACATTAGAGATAATTTTGAAACTACAGTTCTCTCTAAATCTAACACAAGGATTTTTCTTGTAAGAATGACCTCAAATAACTTTCTTAACTTCATGGTATCTCTAAATATGGAAATTAATTTAAAAGTAAATAACGTAATTTTTTTGTATAACCTTAATTTTTTAACCCTTATGTTTTATGTTTAACTTTTATGTTTAAATACTAGTTCTAGACTCTTCTTAATACCTAAGGTAATCAAATGCCATTTAAAAAACCTATTGCGAGAAGGAATAGTTAGAGTTCTTTTAACATCAATAACACCGCATAAAGTATAAATAGTCACTTTTCATAACTTTGTTTTAAATGGGAAGTAATAAGTTGGATCCTTAACACTTCAAAAACAAAATAACTAAATTTAGAAAAGGCTATTAGAGCGTTACATATATAATACGTCTCAAGTATCTCTCATACAAATTTCATAGCCCGTTTGAGTTGAAGGTACCTTAAGAGGAAAAAACTCTTATAAACTTGTCACCATGAATTTTAACTCAACTTCTGAAGAGTATAAATTTAAGAAAGAAATTTAAGAAATTAAAGAAGATAAATTTAAAAGCCCTAGGTAAAATACACAAACGAAGATGGGCATCGTAGGCCTTGGCCCGCTAGGGATGTTGCGCCAATGAGTTTAGTTAAGATAAAATACACTGAAGATAACTTAAATTAAAATTTTAACTTAAAAATTCTGCGAAACAACTACATTTCAACTCAAATAATTAATTCCTCTTTACTGAACTAAAATTTATAGCATTACACTTACTATATGTCATCGGAATACACGCCATATAAGCGCCACATATATCACCACAGTCCACACAGCAGTCTACTCTTACTCCCATCGCCATATTTTATTCTTAGAAAGAATTAAAAGATTCGGAGATTATTTCAGATAGCCCATCATCCTGCTTTATAGCATAATCCCTGAAACACGCTCTAAAACAGCAATCACCTAATCGCATAACGGCCATGGAGAGAAAAAAATATCCGAAACTCGATGAAAAATGTCCGAATCACAGAAAAGCTGTAATTCTCGAAAATAAATTAAAATCTAGTTGATGTATAGCAACCTATCACATACATTCCTCGCCCCCCTATGCGTATATCTCGTTAACCGGACAATTGACCCCGGCCTGTTTTCGGCTGGTAGCAATCTATAAAACAAGGGGATGATCCATGGAGTAGGGGATGAGCCGTCCGACAAATCGCACGCCCTAGAAAACCGATATTCGTGACGAATCTTCCCACCTAACCACCTGTCAGAACTGTCTGGAGGTATGAACTTAGTATTATGATTGCGGTCGATGTGTCTGGCCACACAACAGCTACAAGTGTCGCGCTACCCATTAAGATCCTTGGAGAAAGAAGGGGACTAGAGGGACGATGCATTAGATGCGGTTGGAAGTGGAAAGGATGACACCCATTTTCCTGGCTACAGGAGTTAGTCAGTGCATCGCCCTCCGTTTGATAGCAATTTCAATGGGTTTCGCGACACTTGTAGCTGAAGTGTGGTCAGACACGAAGACGTGGACGTGTTTCATCGAGTGTCAAATGCGCTGACGCTTTCGGCTAACGGTTTTTTGCTCTGTGATGTGTGATCACTGATCACTCCCCGTTTCGTAAGTCGGGTTGTGGTTTGATGGGTATGGAAGTATGGACATTTCCCGTAATTGATTTAGAAAGGTTTTTGCTTTGGTGGAGAAAGAGAGATGGTTGGCTATCACAGGTGAATCTTACTTTGAAATTAATTAAATTCCATCCATATAATCTGTTATCGGTCAGTTTCATTAGTTTTCAACTTAAAATTCAGATTAGGGAATTAAACGATACATTATTTAAACAATAAAACTTCACACAAGGATAGGCAGTTACTTTCTGCAAACTGAAAGTTAAAGTAAAGTTCGCGTGAAATGCGCAAATGAAGAATGGGAAACAAAATATCAGCTTTTCAAGCTGTATGTGCTTGGATTCTCATACTTTATTTCAGCATTAAATACGTCGTTATCTTTAATAATAGACCTGAAAGAAAGAGTAATTTCTTTAAGTTCAAGCCTACTACAATTACTCTAATCTAATATATGAAGAGGGGGAATACTCTTAAAATGTACCCTTAGGTTTGACTCGGAAAACTGTAAACAACTGGGACTGGAAGGAAAGTTTTATCCAAATTATTGTTTGGTCAGTTTGGGTATGAAATTTTTTCATAAAAACATAACGACAAATTAAAGAGTATAAGTAAATATATGAAGAATATTTATCCTGTTGACATGTATCTCCAATATTCTCCCTGAAAACAAATCCACTTATTTGTATCACTCTTGTCTTGATCTCATTGAATTTCTAGAACATAAGAAAAAATGCCCCAAAACAGAAAACATTTCCTACTTTTAAAAGACTCGCAGTGGAATTTCTCAAAGAGAAATCTTCCCGGTCTTCATTTTCCTTGAGTTCTTGACAGTCGACTAATACCCGTATCGGATATTATTCAGTTGTTACAAAGGGAAGCCACAAAAAAAAGAGAAAAAAATATCCAGGTCAGATTAAAAGTGACAGACAACTCAAATGAAAAATTGAGAGGGTCGCTCCCATTAAATAAGAAAATAAAAAAAACTGGATCTTCTCACTTGTTTCCAACTATTTCATGGACCACTGTCAAAACATTGCTTCAGAAAACGCCGAATTTATTTCGTAAACAGGCCCTTGGGGGCGATTTCACAACTTTTTCTTTTGAGCTCTTGAATCTAAAGGAACTTTTGAGAATGAAGGAACATTTCAGAAGAAAAGAGATACGCCTACGCTGATCGGCTTTTTTCTCAGAAAGAAATTAATTTTTGTTTGTTGTTGACCCATAATGGCAGATAAATGCAGGTTACTTTTACTGAGTTGCAGTTAAGAGTATGTTTTAATGAAAGTTTATTGCATATTGAAACGTTTTTTTATGTTCTTATTTTTAGTCCAAATCAAATACATAAAATATCAAAATCTCCAACCTTTGAAAACTTTAGTTTTATATCTCAGACTATGGTTTAAAAATTACGAAACGTTTGACAGCATTGGGGAAGTTAATTTTATCCACAATCGTCGTCGTGTATGAGGAATAAAGGTATTTAAGTCCAAAACTTTAATTTAAAACACTTTTTATAACAGGAATATTATAACATGATAGGATGCATAGTAATTCGAATAAAGATAAATGATAAGCCATTTTGCTGATTTTAGAATTTTGCTAATTGTCATTTGAATCCATTGATTTTTGGTTGGGTGTTTAAATATTTTATAATCTAAAGGCGTTAAGAAATTTAAAACATCTTATCACATAAAAGATAAATATGCTTTGATTTAACTTTCTTATTTAGGTAAAATTTAATTACCGCCTATCAGCAAACAAGTATCAATAACAATAACAGAAAGATCCAGCACGGGAATCTCTTCCGCATCTACATTCTTCCCTCAAACCTATAAAAGAACCGTCAACGATCCCCAAACAATCACTCGGATCTCTATCGGATGCGCATTTTTGACCCGAAAAAATCCATCACAACCAGAACGAGAGGCATCATACCCACCAACCTACCACCTGTCGCCCGAGAAAGAATGGGGATACCCGGATCTTTAAAGGAACCCCAAAAAAGACCTAGGTGAAAACTGACCCGAAAAAAATCACGCGCTAACTGAATCCGCACGTCATCCCTCAATGGTGAGTTCTGGAACAATTTTTTTCCATCAGAAAAGGGGAATTCGAAACTCTTCTACCCCCACCAAAAGGTCCCCAGAGAGGGCCCCTCCGAGGTATTCCATAACAGTTCGTTTCCATTGTGATCTTAAAGGCTTATTGTTCCTTCCAAGTTGACCCGCGATGTGGAACAAGTCGGGAGGATTTTTTCAAAGTGCCTATCCACACTGGGAGACTAGAGTCGCTGAATCATTTAGGTCCTTATCGAACGGAGGGAGAAAGAAAGGGACTTGAGTAGGGTTCAAAATATTTCTGAAGGAATCGATTATGAAATCGAATCGGAATCAAAGACCTTGGAATCGATATCAAGGAATCAAATCAAACCCTTGAAGGAATCGATTCCAGCAGGAATCGAATCTTAAGAATTGTACTTAATTTTCTAAGCAATATACAGATAATTATTAAAAGTTTTGTTCTATAGTTAATTATTATTTTGATAATTAATATTTTACAGATTATTAATTAAATTAGTAATAATTACTAATTCTCCTTTATTTGTGATTGAAATAGATTCGATTCTACTTTTTCGATGCTGGCCCTTAAGGAATCGATTCTAGGTTGGAATCGAACATCAGGAATGAATCCAAGAATCAAAAGAATCGAACCTCTGGAATAGATTCCGGAATCGAATCGAAATATTTTTAGAGCCCTAAACTTGAGGGGAGACGCACTAAATGCGGTTGGAAGTGGATGACACCCGTTTTCCTCCGGTTCAGGAGTAATCTAGATTCTAGTCAGTGCATCGCCCCTCAACACCCCTTTTTCTCCCCTCTGTGCTCTGTTTGATAAGAATTATAATGTGCATTTAAGCGACTTGAGTGGCCCAGTGTGTCTAGGCACTAACCCTAAGTGCTCAACAATGAACTTTAAGCACCTCTTTTAAAACCGGACGATATGATCGAACTTGACTTTGAAAACAATGGTTTTTAGAAGCCTGGTGAGATGCGACACCGTGATATAGGTTGAAAGCTGTGTTTAACGGCGGGAAAATGGATAACCGTTTTATTTGATGCTGGGGTTCTCTCGAGCTTTCGCAATGGATGCGACGACGACGCTTTGGAAGTTAGGTGTTGCAGAAATCGTGGTTTTTGTTTTAGGTGTCTGGAAGAGTTTTTTTTTCGGTGTCGAAATAGATTAGTTTCGAAAGAAAGAAGCCGTTTGGTTTTGAAATGTCAAACGTACGGCGCCATGGTGAATAGTCTGGGAATATTTTTTTTCCATCAGAAGAGTAGCTATACCCGTTTAGTAGTTTTCAAATGCATAAATTGATTGCTTAAGTACCATATTTTAGGGAAATTTCCTTAATTATTCAGATCTACTTAATTGACAGGGAGACATATTCGAGATCATTAGCATTAAAAAACAATTGCTCACCTAGGATGAATGCTATTTTTACAAAGAACAGAGACATATTGGTTTCTCTCCAATTGGAGAATTTGAATTATATTCAAATTACTGTAAGTGTAAATCACCAATTAATTTCGAGTTATTTTCCAACGTACGATCATGTTTTTGGAGGAAAGCGGCAGTTCAATTACCTTCCAATTTCTTTAATTATTTTGGGTCTTACCTCTTTTAGCACAGAATTTTTTTAAATATCATAATCCACACAATGATCAGAAATTAGTTGGTTGCAGTTTTAAGATAAATTAGTAAATAAAATTTCCTTTTTTTCCTAAAGCCTGCCTTGTTTTAAGAAGAATGCTATGTTTTCTATTAAAATTTACAGATATTAGTATTTTTTTTCTGTATGATGTTTTCTGGTACATTTTTTTATTCGGTATTTTGGTGTTTTGTAAGACATTTTTTATTCTGATCATTATTTATTTTTTATTGCGTTTCAAAGTTTGCGTTATGGAAAGAGCGGGAAAAACAATGGTTTTTGATTTGTGACGTCAAAGGTTCTGTTCACCTGACCTACAACTCGCATCTCCTTCAATTTGCCACAACTTATATTGTAATATTCCCCAAAACCGAAAATTTAAAAAATATGCAACTTCCTCATTATAGTGATAGTATGATACTTTTACATAAACTTTTTCTTTTCAACAATGAACTTTTGACACATTGTAGAAACATTGGGCTATTCCCGCATTTATTTTTCATTTTTTTATTCGATAGAGAGGTACCCTAAAGCGGAATATAAGCGCAAAATTCTTTTAGTTACGATTATTATTTATTTCTTAATTTAATTTTAAAGTTTGACTTTAAAAAGGGGGCTCGAAAGCGTCACAATTTTTTTATAATCTTAAAGTGTTCAGAATGGCTTATAACCTCCAAAAAACATTTTAATTTACATTTCAAAGCCCTAAATTTTAAGTTATTTTCAATTAAAAATAGCTTGTTTTCTGTCTGAGCTGAAACAGCTTGTGTCGTTGAGCCTTGTTTCCGCTTGTTGTTATCATCCCGCTTTGAAAGACTGGGATCTAGTTTTTTTGCAGCCTTAGGGCCGTATTCAGAAACTTTAACACGAGATGGAAACGAGATGAGAACTAGATGGAAACGTTGTAAAATCTCACGTAACGATCACGAAACGATAAATTGGAAATGGTCGTTCAAGAGCACCCGTCTCTTCAAAAGCGAGAAATTTAGCTGACTCTGATTGGCTGAAAAAAAAATCTCGTCTTGGTCTGCTTGGTGACGTAGGAGATTTTATCCAATGAGGGAAAGGATCGGAAACTCCCGTTAGTGTTTCGGGAAAATATCGTTTCAAATTCATCGTTTCCATAACGTTCTCGTTTCCATCTCGTTCTCATCTCGTTTCCATCTCGTGTTAAAGTTTCTGAATACGGCCCTTAGTGTTTCGATGAAAACAGTGTTTCTCACTTTCCCAAGAGACACATGTGACGTCACATTGTTAGGAGCTTTCTGTATTAAAACATGTCCTAATTACTTTAAAAAAAAGTTTGTGGGAAAAGACAAGCACTTTATTGCACTCTTTAGCACTTGATTGCTCTTGAGCTTCCCCTTCTTTTCAGCATCCCACTGTTCTTGAGTTTCCCTATTCTCTTTAGCGTCTATTTGCTCTTGATCCTTATTTTTCTTTTCAGTACATGTTTGTCCTTAAGCCTCTCTACCACTCTATACCATTTAGAATATCTTTACTTTGTTTTGTTATCCGTTTCCCTTTTAGCATTCTTGACTATAATGCCTTCTGATTCACTTTTATTTACACACATGGCTATCCCTCTCTCTCTCACCAATACCTTAATTCCTTTAGATTCACCCTTTTTTTTCTCAAAAGTGTAGCATTTCACGGACACTCTTGAGAACCTCTAAACTCGGGAGAAATCCCTCCATATTCAAAACAACCTATAAAGTCCCTGTAAAATAGGATTCCATATTTCTTTTACGGAATTTATTTAAACCATTAAACGCATCATATAGTGACGAGAGTTGCCCCATTCTAAATTTACGAGGGATGAACAACCCATTAACCGATACAGCCTTTTGAAAGCGCTGCAAACAGCCTAACGTTCATCACCTCCACGGGCTACACGCTGAATCACACACAAACACGAAACGAATTCACCGAGGCACATTACACCGAAAAACCGTAACCTCCATTTGCCCTCCCTCGCTCAACTCCAAAAAAAAAGTATACACCACCCCTCCGCAGAAGAAACAAACCGACTCCCTCTCCCTCAACGCAGCAGAAGAATAACACCACCCAAAAAACACCCACGTTTGCCAAAGGAGAGAGAGAGCGATTTCAAGTTGAAGGTGAAAAGGGGACAAAAAACTCCCACTTTTGATGATGAAAGGGACCCAGAGCATGCCCGCGCATAAAAAGGGGGGATTCCCAGGCCTCCGCGAGAGGGGCCAAGGACCCCGAGTATTGTCACGCTCGTCCCTCATCCAAATATAATTGAGAGGGAGAGGGTGGCTCGTAACGGGATGGAGGGACCCCATTGTCGAGGAATGGTGTTACGCGTTCGGGTTTTGCATTTTTGGGGAGGCCTTTGTGCCTGCACACATTGGGCAACTCGAGTCGCTCAAGACTCTTAGGGTACCCTGAGCGCAGGATCAGGCGTATCTCACCGATCTATTTGTGTGGTCAGGTGAGGTCAATTAGCGAACAAAAGAGTGGGGTAGATATCCACTGCCCGATAAGATCCACCTGTTGATACGCCTGACTATGTGCTCACGGTGACCGTGGCCTTAGGGTCAGCTCAAACTTTTATGACCGGGTCGACAACGCTCCTTCAGGGCGAGGAGGGAAGATAATAATCTCCCCATCTCTAACTCAAATAGCGAACTAAGGGTGCATCTACAGATCGTTTTCCCGTTGATTGTCAAAAGGAACATCTTTTGTCCACTAATTGACTTCAGCTAACCACACAAAAGGAAGGCGATATGATCAATGCTCCTAATCTCCCCCGAATGCCCGAAGGAGCCTGGTCGTTTTGTGTGGTTAGCTGGGGTCAATTAGCCGACAAAAGATGTTCCCCTGCTCATAAATCTTTCGTTTTGACAATCAACGGGAAAAGATCTGTAGTTGCACCCTAAAGAGTTCCCGTCCTAGACAGAGATTGGCATCTCGATCTCCCCCGAAAAGCTGTCCTCGTCGCTGGTGTCATAAAAGTTTGCGTTGACCCTTATGAAACGGAGGGGAGAAAGAAGGTGAGTTGAGGGGAGATGCACAAGACTACTCCTGTAGCGGAGGGAAGCGGGTGTAATCCTTTCCACTTCCAACCACATCTAGTGCAACTCCCCTCAACTCCTCTTCTTTTTTCCCTTCCTCTTGATGGATCCTTGAGCGACTCGAGTTGCCCCAGTTTGGACTGGCACTTAACCTTTTTTTTTGGGTGGGGGTGAGGGTTCCTCGTGAGGGAGTCCCTGATGTGTCTTTTTTTTTTGTGTGTGGGGTGGTGGTGAATCACGAGGGGTGACAGATGGTCACCGGGGTGCACTATCACTTTCGGAATCTAGGAATGCGGTGGGGGGTAGGTGGAAGAGGAAGGGGAATTATGATGGAATGGTTTTTGGGTGAAGTATGATGTGATTGTATTGTATAAAGGGGGGATTGTGTGAAAGTAAACTTTGTGCAATAATGCGGAGCTAGAGGACGATTATTACGTTTGTATGGAATAATTTTAAGCTTTCTGTTATTTGTATCATGCAGGCTCGGATCCAGCACGGCTCCAAGGGAGAGAAGGCTCTTTTCCAGATCATCACTTTTACCTCCTGCAAAAAATGTTGGGGATTTTCCAAAAAATATCAGGCAAGATCCCCTTGTGGTACCGCTGGGGGTATAGGGGTCCTCCTCCAGAAGTTTTTTTAAAATTTGACTTGTAAAAGTTGGGTTTTAACTCATTTGAGATTCTTTTTGGGTCCAAATCAATGTCCCTTGGATCCGCTCCTGGTTTCACGTACCACTAAAGAACGAGAATTTCTCTTTTTACGCATTCACGCATGGGGCATAATTTAGGTCAGGGGTTCCCAACCTTTTTGCCCCTGCGTACCACTTGACTTTTTGAGAAATTTTGACGTACCACCAGACCTAAATATTGTAATAAACGTATAATATTTACTCTTCTAAAAGTGTTCAAAGGCCTTTTGAATTAAATTCCTGAGAAAACTTCATATTTAATGGTTAAATATTTGTTTATTTATAATATGCTTATAATAAAGGAGAAATAAAAAGATGAAAATGGAATTAATTTACAGTTTTATTTATTATACCCATAGGTCTAAAAACATACAAATAAAAAATTAGTTCAAACTCAGCAGAAAACTAATCATCATACAAATACACTTTTATATTCTTTAGTGCGAAATTTGTTGTTGTTTGCCTGTGATTAAAATATCAACATTAGGAGTAATGGAACTTATCTTCACTCTCAAGTCCTCTTAAACACTTACTCTGCTTCTATGTTTATTTTTTATGTACAAGAATTCAGAAAATACATTCTCAAACAAGTAATTCGTAACAAATGTCATCAAAAATAGCAGAGCTTGCTGGAAGATCAAAGGGTACTCGGTTTTACATCCGATCCAGAAGTTAATTAAAATAATCTTTCATAGAACTATCTTTTGTAAGATCGATAAAACTTTCTTTTAGTTCCTTTCTTTTAGTGCTTTGACTCACGCGTACCACCTGAAACGTTCCCGCGTACCACCAGTGGTACGCGTACCACCGGTTGGGAACCCCTGATTTAGGTGATAAGTCCTATAAGTTACATTTTAAAGTACATTCCTGTATGAAAACTTTTTTCACACAGAGACGCTTTTCAATCGAAAATGTTTCAAAACTAAGTAAACAATAAGCATCCTAGCTATTGAATTCCCCATGTATTCAGTCCAGAATTTTCAATAGAAATATAAAATGTTAGAGTATAACACGAAAAATTTAGCTACAAAGTTTTGAATGCAATATCCATCATAATATCCTAACGGAAACATTCAGTGAAACACTTGGCAGGTTATTTCGTTCTATCCTTAAAAGGAAAGCAATTTCATCGATAGGTCAGCACACCTGATCTCCAAGCATTGTCTGAACTTCAGACAGAGCCGCTCTTGGCCTCAACCTAAGCCCGTCCGTTACTCGGCCTGTAATCAAGGCCAGTGAAGAGGAGAGGCTGCCTGTCATCCCGAGGTATCATTAGGCCGATTTGAGGGGCGCTCCTCACCTCAAATCATCCCACGAGACTGGGATGGTGACGAGAAGGAGGATCTGCAAGGTTGTTCGGGAAGGGAAATCACTGTTTATTGGTTGGATGGGGAGAATTCGTTAGGAGTGTGAGGAGAGTATAGCAGTGGTTAGGAAGGTAGTTTTCTTGCTGTAATTGTGTTTATCATAGATACAAACAAAATTTTAAGGTGGGGCTAAAGGAGTCCTTTTTTTGGGGGGTAAGCTAACAAATTTGTTTTGAATCAATGGGTACTATTTTTTGTGTTACACTCCAGAGTACTTAGTATCTATTATCTGATTAGACCATGATAAAACTATATTTTTTTCCTTAAATTTGAATTAATGTTACATTCAGCAGCGTATTGCTGGTATTATTTACAAATTGTAGAGAATTCTGAATCAAGGCACGCTAAATACTAATCTTTGCTTTGTCAAGGATCGTTGGTTAATAAATGGTTTCATGTATTTGCCATTGGAAGGAATATATCATTAGAAATAAATTAAATTAAAGATAATTAGAAATTAAGTAAAATATTACTGCCGCAAATCTCTTTTAACATTAAATGCTGGTTTTGAAGAAGGAAAGGCTGGGGTATATTTAATAAATATCCACTTTTTATAAGTTTGCAGAAAATGATTTAGGATTATTGCATAAAAAATTTCAATATAGATTGTACAACCAAGGAATATATTACCAAAATTATTTAAAAGAACAAAGATTAAAATTTTGAGAAAAAATATCAAATGGGTGTTTATACAGGGTGTATCTGAAATGGTGCAACAAACTTTCAGGGATGATAGTACTCATCAAGACGAACAAGAATCGGTATAGAAAGGGGGGTCCCAGACCAAATCCCAGGGAGTTAAAAATGGAGCGACACCCCAAAAAAATCATTGAAAAATTCAATTTGTAGAAGAACTACCGTTGGTAAAAACTTAATTATGGTCTCAAAAATTGTGGTTTAATATGATCTTTGAAATTATTTCAAAAGTCTTCACTTTAAAATTTGTTTTATTATAAAAAAAGTTAAAAAACACAAAAAACTGGGAAAAATCTGTAAAAACCTTATTTTGTATTTCGAAGTCCTTTCTTTTGATTTAATAATCTGAAAGATCATAGTTGAAAACTCTTAAATCCAAAGTTTCACGTAAATACAATCACTATTAAACGCTTGAGATCCTTTTAAAGTTTGTTTTTTGGGTGCGCAAGCAGTTTTTTAGAGCTGTTTCCAGAACAGCTGTTAGCGCACGCAAAAAACAAACTTTAACAGGATCTCAAGCGTTTAATAATGATTGTATTTACGTGAAACTTTGGACTTAAGGGTTTTCAACTATGATCTTTCAGATTATCAAATCAAAAGAAAGGATTTCGAAATACAAAATAAGGTTTTGGCAGAGTTTTCTTATTTTTGTGTTTTTTACTTTTTTCATAGTAAAACAAATTTTAAAGTGAAGACTTTTGAGGTAATTTTAAAGATCATATTAAACCACAATTTTTGAGATCATAATTAAGTTTTTACCAATAGTAGTTCTTCTACAAATTGAATTTTTCAATGATTTTTTGGGGTGTCGCTCCATTTTTAACTCCCTGGGATTTGGTCTGGGACCCCCCTTTCTACACCGATTCTTGTTCGTCTTGATGAGTTATATCATCCCTGAAAGTTTGTTGCACCATTTCAGATACACCCTGTATTTTTAAGATATTTTCAATCACTTTGTTTCCGAATCTGAGATTACACATCTTCAGTATTTTCATTTTTGTCACTTTCACGGATTTCAAAAACATCCACTTCTTACGATAACATTCATAGACTCACCTATCTATAACTATTTTTGTTTTGCGTGCATACATTAACTTCTGACACCGCCTGAGATTGCATGCAATAATATTTCAGTATTGATCAAGAACCGTTTATGGACTTCAAGTGTGAATGCGGTAAAACATGACCTGTAAAACGAGTTTTCTCTTCTTAAGCGTTAGTAGAGTGGGAAAACAACTTTCAGAGAGCAGTGGCTAGTAAAAAGTAAACATTTATGAAGAGGAGCATTGATACTTTGGGGGCGAGGGTATGGGGATATTTTAGTACTAGTTTCTATTATTTTGCTTTTTCCTTCATTTCCTTAGAAAATGAAAAAATATTTAACTTTCGATACCTTTAAATATAATCCCAAAATCTTGCTTGTAAGAGAGCTCTTAATTAAAAGAATATAACGTATTATCATCAGATTCATTCCCTCTATTTTAAAATAGTATCTAATTTTTTTGTAATTAATGCGAAAACATCTCATTTATAGAGATGTTTATATTTTTAGAATGTATTTTTAATTATTAAAAATATTCACGATATTGGTATTCATAAAGAAAGAAATTTTGTTTTTGTAGAATTAAATAGTTTAATACTCAGGTCTTTTCTTTTTAAGAGGGTACACGGGGTGTTTTTAAGGTTAGTTTTTTTTTCACCATTCCGACTTATTTAAAAACCTATACAGCCATATTTATTAAATACTTACACACACCATCTGATACTATTCCCAAACCATTGGTAAAATCGAACAGTTGCGTTAATACCATTTTATAAAATGTTATTCTAAGCAACTTTTCTGCTCAATGACTTAATTCCTTATACCAAAGACCAAGTACAGAAAAATAGAATAATGTCATATCAGCACTTTTACAGCCTTAGAAGCAGGTTGGTATTTCTAGTCTTCAGCAATCAATAAATACCTTTTCTCTGACTTTTCACTTAGTTGGGTTCTTGTAAGGTTTCACAAATGGTAATAATCGCGAGCCTCATAGATTCGTTAGAATCGGTTGTAAAATCGGTATAGAATTAATAAAGGTAAATAGGTTGTTAGAATCGGTATGTTTTAAATATTAATGCACTTCATTTCGTATTTCAGTTTAAATTTTATATGTGAGAGAGAATTAAGAGGGAGCTCATTATTAATAGATCTCAATAATAATTTTTCGAAGTAAAAAAAGATAAAACAAAATTATTTACTATATTTAATCTAACTAAAATTCTCGTTCAAATCAACTATAAATCCCTATTAAAACTACAGTTCCAACAATTTACTTGACGCCTCTTGTTTTTACATTTTCCATACACTTTTCCCACCATTTTTTCCCTTGAA
Organism: Tetragnatha versicolor; assembly: GCA_024610705.1. Classification (NCBI taxonomy): domain Eukaryota; kingdom Metazoa; phylum Arthropoda; class Arachnida; order Araneae; family Tetragnathidae; genus Tetragnatha; species Tetragnatha versicolor. Next base: position 20,503,673 of record JANDEH010000002.1, on the reverse strand, counting down.
TGTTTGAAAAAGAAATAGATTTGAGGTTTTATTTGTATGAAATTTAAATTTAAAAGAAATTAAACCTGTCATAGTCTATTTACTTTTACCTATATAAAAATGCTTTACCTATAAAAATCACCTACATAAAAGCACTTTTTTCGCACACATCGCTTAAACATGAAATTAAACCATATATGATGCTGTATAAAATTTCAATCAAATCAAAGTTTTATTAAACAAATTTATGGGCGTTTGTATTCTGCACTCTTATTTTTAAATTCCCTTTTAGAAGCTAAGGCAATGTGAAGCTTTTTTTAAAGAGCACACACGGGCGAAAAAAAGACGGCGCAAGTTTAGAACTGCTGATGCGTCACGTTTTTAGCGATAAAAATCACTATTAGGGGAGAGTGTTGTACCTACGGACGGTTGTACCTTCAGCCACCTCATTTTAAAATTCAGGAAAAAATGTAAATTTGAATTTGTGGTCGATTTTGAATGTAAACAGATGCTATCTAGTTGCTAACATGGAATCAGCTCTTTAAATTATTATTTAAATTTTATATAATAAAAATACTGTTTTTAGGTGCTCAAAGTTTTTTTTAGTGCATCACTACATTAACTCTTTTCTTCCCCTATGATTATGATATGATAAAATGGGATACATGGGGGGAATCCCCGAGATTTTGACTTTTTAGTTTTGATATTAGAAATCGTCAGATCTCAATTCTTTTATCTTTTATAGAACTTTGAATGCAAAAACACCTGATGCTGTACCTTCGGACACCATAAGTGCTGTACCTACGGACACGTTCTTGTGGGTGTCTGTAGCTAATTGGTGTTTTAGAATCAGGTTTCATTTAACTGAATACATTTTAATTAATGTTCAATTAATTCTAAATGGTAATCTATTTGTCAGAGATTATTTTCAAGTGAATTTTAGATGAAAAATCAAATATTTTGTGATATAAACTACTTTTTTAAATTTATGATTCTACTTGGAATTTAATGTAAAATATGGTGTAAAATCCTAAGCACCCTATCGCATTTAAGTATGATGATTAAAAAAACTTGAAATTTCCACTGAAGAAGATTTACCACCAAATTATTATTGTTATTACCACCAAACGCTTGCACAACTAAGTGTTGATCGAATTGTTTTTTTGGGATCAGTGAAGTTGTCAGATCAATCAGCATGATTGATGAAACTATTATCTAAAATTCTGAACTGAAAATACCATGTGATTTTTGTGTTTTTGGTAAAAAATCAAGACTTTTATCATTCAACTTAGTTTAAATGATCATTTACGATCTAAAACTACATTACTATAAAAAATCTATTTTCAATTTTAAAAAGGCTTAAAATAGGTTATTAAAAGGTAATGCATCAATAAAAATGTTAATTCTTAGCTTTTTTCAACTAAAATTTTCCTTTTTAAGGGTGTCCACAGGTACAACTGGGTCTGTCCACAGGTACAACTGGGTCTGTCCACAGGTACAACTGGGTCTGTCCATAGGTACAACAGGTTGTTGTACCTTTGGACACAAAATTTTCCATGTTATTATAAATGATTAAAAATTAAATTTTCCAGATTTTGGCTAGTAAAAAATATCTCTGTACTCACAAAGGTTAGGACTATAGGTTGGGCACTTTAAATGGTCAAAATGTGATTTTACCTGTCTTAGAAAAATCCAAACGTGATTTTTGTCCAGAGGTACAACACTCTCCCCTATAGTTACCCCAACTAATGTTATGTGAATTATGTGGCTTCTAAATATGGAGCCAAATAGCCAAAACTCGCCAACCATCAGCAGTTCTAAACTTGTACCAAAAAAGGCGCTCCGCAGTTAGTCCACCCATCTTATAAAATAAAACTATCCTGTATCGCCATTTCTGACCCTTATGACTTCTAACCCAATTTGCTAAAAGTTTCAAAGTAGCTTTATTCCTAAATCATTACAAACTAAACCCAACCAAAAATACCTTGTTAATAACAAGCGGTATGGACCGAACGACACTCTCGACGACACAAAAAGGCGGCGTTAACGACGACACGTGTCGGAAGTCACGGTTGGCCACCCCTCGACAAACCGACCCCTCGCCGTGACATCAGCACCCACACGCCACGTTCAGTCACGACCACGATAAATTTTAGTCGTCATGGTTGGACAAGCTCGGCAGAAAGTGAGATGAGTTTTACGCTGCGAGTCGGACGCTTACGCCGTTTCGGGTTTGATTGATTTTTGAGTAATTGAATGTGATACAAGGAGCTGATTATTTGATCATACATTGATGAACCGTGCAAAAGAGCGGATCCAGCCGGGCTCTAAGGAGATTCAACATTCAAGGATCACCTCTACCAATAGACAATAATGGGCAAAATTTTACTGTTTTTCTTTTTTTAAGATCACCAGTGCTACTTTTCCGGGGTAGCCCCGGAAATTCGGTTTTATTGAAGTAATCGAAAATTTACAGCTCAGCAGGAAAGTTCATAAATAGGTCTCTAATTGAAAGAATAAGTGCATTGATAAGTGTAAGTTTTGTGTGAAAAATATTTTCAGAACAATAAAATAATTTATTTTAAATCTGTAAGCGTTCCGGTATTTGGAGCATCCCAGAATTCGGGATTCCGGATAAAAGAAGGGTTTACCGAAATTTTGAGTTGGAGTCAGTAACACCCCTGGGAACTCTCAAGATCCCCGAGTGCATTTTATTTTCATACTGTAACACTTTGATAGGGGGATTTCACCCCAGAAAATTTAGATAATTCGACCCTAAATAAATCCTTTTAGCACGAACGCTTGACTAGCAAATAATCGAAGTAAAAACAATTAGTTTTAATGTAGGCTGGAACAATCTGGGTAAATTTATCCCCCGGATAACGAAAGAGAAAATAGGTGAAATGAAGAAGTACATATAACTGAGAAATTTTCTGAGAAATTCCCTCTTTTTCACCTTCTTTGCCCTCTTTTTTAGTTCAAGGTGAGGGCTCTTCCCAAAATGCCCCCCTCTCTTTAATCCGCGCCTGACCACGAATCTTTTTTAGTAATTATAGACGTTATTGATATTTTAAAAGATGGTTTAAGTGAGGATGGTTAAGTGTTATAGTGCAGCAAAAATAACTCAATTTCAACTTCCCTACCCTTTAATTGGTTTTATTAACAATTGTTTAAACATAACGCCATTTATTTTCCTAACCCTTTGATCTTAGAGTTTTTAACATGGGTAAGGGGATAAGGTGCCATAAAGTTCATGGTTCATAATTTATGAATTATCTAGCCCGGTTAATAACTTTCGTTGTGTTAACACTGCTACATTTACATCGTTTAAGAGAATCATCATAACTTTTATATCTTATCAAGAGTGTCATGTTCAATTATAAAATTGAGGTCACTGAACTGGGGATAATTGTAGAGTGTAAGGCTTGGCTATAAACTTTAGTAGCGAAAGATTAAAAGACAGACACAAAAAAGGTTCTAAATTTCCTAAATTTGAAAAAAGCGGAATTTGTGTTACTGTAATCAGAGTATAAACAAAATTATAGCTATAATATAAAAAGTGCGATATTATATTTCTTCAAATAAATTTATAACTTTTATCTCCAAATGTACGAAATTCTTTTAAATATACCTAGTACTCTAAAAATTACTTTAATAATCAATTTTTGATATGCGAACGCATTTTCATTTCTAAGCCATTTAGTCGTTCAAGATAAATAGCAAACGCCAAACTTTACGCCAAATAAAAAAAAACAATTATTAACAAGCAAAATAAAAATCCTTTAAAAAATCTCGACTAGTATTGCTTTTAATTTTTATTACCTTTTTGTAATTTGAGCAAAGTTCCTAATTAAGTTCGATTGGCAATTTTACCTTCCTTACAGCCATCGCGCATTGTTAAAAATGTGTGAGTAAAAAGAAAAAAAATACCTATAGCGGGAAAAGGAAAGTAATGTTGAGCTGTTTCCATAAAGTTGCACTTGTGTTTTTAAGATACTTTTTGCATCTTTTAGAACTCAAGACGCAATAGAATTTTTAAAGTTGTATAAATATTGATATTTTTATAATGTGACAAAACGTTCTCTAAAAAATCTCATATTTTTCTAAAATAGAAGAGGGGGGAAGATATCTCTAATCATTTTTTATATAGCTTTTATGTTTTATGTATACTTTTTCAATTAATTGTAACTTAATTTTAAATAAACACTGAATTTAACTATGAAACTATATTAATTTATTTTTTAAATTTCGATATACTGTCTTAAGCCTCCTTTATCGTAATATTAAAATAATGTGTTTTATTTTTATATAATCTTAGTATTATTGTGTAAATCAATTTAATCATTCTGGAATGAATTTTATTACATTCTTTTAAGTTCAGGAATATCCTTTTTTAAAACATGACAATAGATGTTAAATGTATGATGAGTAATCATTTAGTTTCAAATGCTTGTTTTGTGAAGCTGGTAGTGTGTTAAGTTATAAAGTTTGGTAACATCATGCATCGATTTTAAATGCTTCTAAGCCATCTAAACTTCTCTGTTTGCACACATTTATCTTTCATTCTAGACTAGTTTTTCAAGCATTTTCTAAGACACTCAAAACTCAAATATGACGCTAAGAATATGACTTAAGAAAATTTGCTATTCGTATGTATAAAATTGAATAAACCACTTATCTATAAAAGAATTTGAATTCAAGACATCAAACTTAAACAGTTTTGTGCTACGAAATACATGACCAATATTTTAGCAGACGTCTGAACTTTATTTAAATACATTGCAGAGAAGTTATGATCTTACAATAATATTTTATTGGATCGTTGACATCGTTCATAGAGGGAAAATTAAGAAATTGTTAATGTAGGTTTCGAAAATTGGTATTAAGTACCAAATCACCACAGTAGAATATTTAAATCGGTTAAAAAATCTAGTTAACGTATGAAATATTTGAACTTAATAAATCTCCTTGTGACACAACAAAATAATGTAATTTCCTTAAAACATAAACAAAGCACAAAATTATGTAAAATGGAATTGTTAACAATAAAGGGATTAATTTCAATTTACAAAAAATTTTAATGGTAACAACATACAATATGCAATTAATTACTTAATAAAAACATATAATCTACTCCTCACTAAATATTAAGTTTCTTTATTAACAACAAGTAACAAGAATTTCTCAAAATCAAATTTTAATATTCTATAATACCTTTAGCTTTAATTTTATTAAAATACTTCAAGGTTTGAATGACCTAAGTTTGTGAGTAAACAGTATACTTAAATAATAAGTTAAGTTCATGTTTAAATTTTGGAATTTAAAACTATCAGTATAAGGGGCAATTTCATACAAGGGACACTTTGATAAACCTTCAATATTTCAAAAACTATCAAGGTTATTTAGGTCGTGTTTTTACGAAAAGTTGCCTATGCCCAAGCATTACATATGAAACCGTTAAGATCTGTAATATGTCTATGAATTTTAGTGAAGGAAACTAAATTTGCTTCGTCAAAATTTTCCAAATGTAAATTTCTAAGTAAAACGCAAAATCTTCTTGAAGCTATTCTACTTGGAATACAGAGATCTCTAAATTAAAAGAAACAAGTTTATCCTTGTTATCAACAGGAGGTATCCTTAAATTTTAAATAACCTTTGCCAATTTTTTTAAATGAAGGTTTTTGTTCAAAAACAACAAATGGGGCAAATTGATACACTTGGATGTGGGGGACTTAGATACACTCGCAAGGCACATTGATACACATAAAAGTTCCCATATTTTGCGTTGGGAGATAAATATCTCTTAGCAATTTTTTAAAATCGGTTAAGGATCAATTTGATCACTGTATCAAAATGCCCCATGTAATGTATCCAACTGCCCCACTGGGCATATTGATACATAATTGATTTTTTGCAAAAGTCGTTACATTTTAATTTTGATTAAACTTATATTTTTTTCTAATTAGTGTCATAAAATTGAGTCATTCTCAGATATATTTCGAGAAAAAAAGTATCTGAATAAGTCATTTTCTCTTCTAAAAATATATTTGAATTTTGGTGTATCAAATTGCCCCACTTTCCCTTATATGTTACAGGCAAAGTGATTAATTGAGCATTAATAATAATGCCTAGATTAGAGGCGGACAAAGTGATAAATTCCATTGATAATGCTATTGAATTTATCACATTGCAATCCTCCACTTCGTGCATTATTAATAATGCCCGATGTATCACATTGCCCGTAACATATGTATTTCCACCTTTCTTTAATGCATTTCTTGTGGTATATTTTGACTTGTTTATAGAATGTAAAATTTTTGACTTATACATAATGATAATAATTAAGAAAAAAAAGAAAATACTTACAATTCAAAATACTGTAATTCATTTTTAAATGCTTAGTAACACTTCATTATTTTATTCAAATTGCATAAATGTTGGATGGAGTTATAATTAAAATGATATATGAAGTTTTTAAATTTTTACTATAGTTTTATCATTTTGCTTAAAATGGTATAAGGTTGTGTAGTAAATTTTTTTTCTAAAATGGTCTAAATAGAGGATGGGTATATTGTTCTTTAATCACCCTTAAGTAACACTTTTTATTAGTGAACCAGTATTTCAACTAGCTATATCAGCTATAAAGTAGAAAAACTTTCACGTAACAATAATGTGTGATATTTTGTACAGTCTGTAGCATTTTATTTTTGTCTCTTAACGTTACATAAATTTGAAACTTTTAAAATTGCATTTATTGAATAAAATGTTAACACATCATTCTAAGTATTAAGAAATAAACCTTTGAAAATTTTTTCATATTTATAGTATTGTCCCGTTTTCCCTTATACTGATAGTTTTAAATTCCAAAATGTAAAAATTCATTTTACTAAATTTTAAGTTATTTAAGTGTACTGTTAACTCACAAACTTAGGTCAATCAAACCTTAAGGTAGGGTTACTTGGGGTAAGTGGGACACTGGGGTAAGTGGGAGTGGGACAAAAATTAAATGAAATGAGATTTCACTAACACCCTAAACGCCTCTTCAACGACATTCAATGGCCCTAAAGCTGTTAACTTTAAAAAAACTCAAATCACTAAAAATATCCTGCCGCAAGTGCTACTTTCAAAAAACAATTTCACCTTTCAAAAATATTAAATACCATATTGTGCAACACCTACCAAACAGTTTTTAATCCCGTTTTCGGTATTTTAGCTTGCATAATAACCTGAAAATAAAATTCTCCTTGCTTAAATGATCCGGGGTTGGACCCTGTGTTAGGAAATTTTCCAAAACAACCTCTCGTAAATTCTGCTCTGCAAGACAACTTCGTCACGGGGATTTAAGCACTGCCTATTTCGGGACCTTTCGGAAACATAATTTTCGGCTGGAGGTGGGTAGTTTTATGCCTCAGATACCACACGTATTATGTCATAAAACAGTTTTTCTCATTTCTCATAATGGCATTACACAATTCTGACAAAAGCCCCGGCAAACAAAATGGTGGAAAACGCACTGCATTGTTCTCCAGGTGGTTTATGGGGTTTGTTTGTGTTGGACCAACGTTTGCAAAAGGGAAGTCAAATCTGTGGTGTTGTGCTTTCTCTTGAGCTGATTTACTGTCTTGGCTTGGGAAATTTATTGTTTCGCGATTTAATGCTGGAGTTATGTTTTCTAAATTAATAGAATGTTTTGCTTAAGAAAATGCAACCCTTATACCTATAACCCTTTTATTATGCATGAAATAGAATGCTTTCAGTTATTTGATTTAAAGGTAGGCATGTACCATTATACCGTTCGTTTGTATCAGAATTACTTTAAGTAAAATTAAGCATCAATTCAAAAGCACTTCTACTGTATGCTTAAAAAATTTATATTTGATTATACCTCAGGCTAGTATTTGTTTAAATTAGAGACTGAATGGACTATATTCGGCAACGCCCATATTAATCACGTGATGTTGAAAAACAAACTCACTATCAAATCATATCTCACTACAAACTATCTATTTTATATCTCTGTGGTTTCCAAGCTCAGTAGGTCACGATGTGTAAAATGTGAGGACAAGACGGATATAATAGTCCATTGTAAAGTATAAACTCTGTTCAATGTAACGACCTGTATCGTTTTACATGTGTACCCTATAATATTTTCTTATAACAAAAATATTCAAAAATATCCTTGAACATAGGATATTCTCAAGTGTTGTTGAGTTTATATTCTATGAGGGTTTTTTCCTACAGTAAAGAAAAAAAATCATGTTTTATCCTGAAATTAAGGAGTATTTTTATATTGTTTTAGGGGCCATTCATTAATTACGTAAGGATGGTTTTGGCAATTTTTGACCCCCCCTACCCCCATGTAAGGGTGTGTAAGATTTTTCAAACCCCTCCCCTCTATTCTTACGTAAGATTCCATTTCGTTTTTCAAAATAATAAAATGGAAGAAAAAAAAAAGTTGAAACCAAAACTAATAAAGATTTCTCTCTCTTTTGCTTTTGTTTTACCAAAATCTTTATGACAAAAGCCTTACTATGTTTGATTAGAATAATTGGAATGTGTACATTAACTTGGAAAATCTTACGTAATAATGGGTTAGACCCCCCCCCACCCCCAAGTAAGGATATGTAGAGATTTTTCCAACCCCCCTCCCCCTCGGGACCCTTACGTAATTAATGAATGGCACCTTACACAACAAAAAACACACAGAAAAATTAACGACAGAAATATTAACCTGCTTTTTTTCATATAAAAAAAGAAATTTGAACAATCATTAAATACTTATCAATAAAAATATACCTACTCTTCGGAAACATGCCCTACCAGTAATTACTACACAGTTGATAATACATAAAAAGTAATTTATTTGATCCATCCCTTGTCTTTTTGTTGGGGTGCCACCATGACAAAAAATGCTAGCTGAGCAAATACTGGAAAATCATTTTCTCGTGGCAGTTCAATGGATCCAATTCACCTAAGTGAATCACACAGTTCTTTCCTCTTCGTGTGTAGGCGTTTCCAGAGAGATCCACTGATCTGTTGTACACTGACTTCTGTGCCATAAAACAGTATATCGTGTTATTGACATTTTCCGTGTGTCAAAAGTGATCTGTAAAACCAATGAAGATGATGGGAAAGCACTGCTGTAAAATAAATAAACCCACTGATAACTCGTGTCTTTGCTGAATGGGTGTGTATGAAAGAGCTTTCTGAAAAGCAATTCTTTTGTTTTGCTTCTTCTTGAATGACGGCTGAAAAATATCTTTTACAATTGGACATTATTGCTGATGAGTAGTGTAGCGAGTTGCGTGCTAAAGCATAAACCATTTCAAATTTGTAGTTTTTTAATAGATTGGATTTAAACTTTTTCTTGCAATTGACTTTTTTATTTTGCTTACGTTTTTATAGAGAAAATACTCCGATAGCTCAAAACGATTAGTACTATTATTGTTAAAATCTCACATGTTGATTAAGATGGGAAGATTTAAATAAATATATGTAGTCAAATTATTTCACGATTTTTAGCTCAATGCAGGTTAAGTTTTTAAAGATGATGACATTCGATTAATTGAAGTTGGTTTTGTTGGTAGATTGCATGACTATCGGAGATAAGAAAGTATTATATTTTATGTCGTCAAAAGTGATATTTACCTTTTAAAAACAATTGGACTTTGATGTCTCTTATTATTTGTTTTTATACATGTTCCTAAGCTCAAGGGTCTTGAACTTTTATTAAAACTAATTAGTAGTTATTAATTTAAGATAATAAGTGTACTTTGGGAAATATAGTTAAAAATATGTCTGTTCTTTTATTCTCTACGATCTCAAATCCTTTAATCCACAATCTATTAAAACAATTATAAAAATTTCAGTTTTAAAACACTTTATTCAATTTAGTAGTAATTATAATCAAACTTTACACTAATAAAGCAACAGATAACAAGTAGACAGTATAACTACGCACGAAATTCCTTTAAACCGAGTTTAAAAACTTTTCAGACAGTTTACTTTAGAAAACTCGTGAAAAGTATTAAAGATTGGTTGCGAAATTTAACATTAAGGCGACGCCACTAAAATCTATCGTGCAGACTGACTTTTTCGAATAGTATTTGAATGTACGTTTGACCTCAATCTTAGAAATGGTTCCGACGTCTGGTAAACAAAGAATGACATTAAAACCAAATGATATTTTTTGAAATTTACGAAATAAGTTCTCTGAAATCTCAAGAAGGCATAAGCTGCTCAAACTCATATTTCTGATTGAAACTAAGAGAGCTTAGCATGAGGATTTTAAACTATAGGAAAATTTGCTTTACTACATAGATACGCTATTTGATATTTAAAGAATGTTGTAGAAAAATCTCACCTAACATCTTGTCACTAACTTTTTTCGTGTGTTTATATGTAAATAAAAGGGAGCATATTTCTCTGAGAAAAGTTTTCAGTTATCGCTTATTTTATGGGCTATAAACAACTGGAAGTTTTAATTGAATGGATCCACTTTTTAATTTAAAATTAATTTAATCTCAACAAACCTAGCCAATTTTCGCATATGGGGTTCTTTTGCACTGCATTCTTAATTTACAACATACTTAAGTAATTTCACTTTTCAGATACTTAAGTACAAACAACTAAACTTATTTTGACGCAACAGAGCATGGGATCATCAAATCAAATTCTGCCAAAGCCTAGTGGCCCATAAGGCGGTGCCCATTAACAGAGCATGGGAGCTAAGGTCTCTATGGGTCTCTATTATATGCCCACAAATATATTTTATACCGAAGGTCCTGGAGTGCTAGGTATATGTCACGGTTGCGTATTTTGATAAAGCCCCTTTTAAGTTTGGAGAGCTCTGGTTGGGACATTTTTTTTTCTTTTTTGGCTCTATCAAAGTACAGTATGTCTATATGCGTCCCGCTTTAATTGATGCTAGATTTCAGTGTTTATTTGTTGTCATTGTGTCCATGTCACGGTGAAGTTGCCCACACGGTCTAGGAAGTGTTGAGTACACGGCATGATTAGTTTGAAAGAATGATCCATATCTAAAGTCTGTTATCCATTTTATAAAACCAAGTTCATAGTTTAGCTACTTGCGTGCGGATATCGGAACCCCCACTCTATAAAAAAACACTATCCATTTTCCATTACAAAAATAACTACACATCTCATCATCGTAACCTAACTATAAACTTCCCTACCAACTAGGGATGTTACGGTTCCACTGGAACAGTTCCATGGAACCTAATCCCAGCATGGAACCGTCAGAACCGGTTCCACGAAGAACCGCTTAACGGTTCCACCCTGGAACCGATAAAAATCAATAACAAATCCAAATTTCTCTGCAATCCTATCCAACATTGAACGAGAACGCCTCAAATAAAGAGGCGATTTCCAAACGAAAAGATAAGCAATGCCCGCAAACCGCTACCGCAGATATATTCTATAGCAAAAAAACGCAGCGAGGCAAAAACGCAACAATCTATTCGCACCATAGAGCACATCTGCCCAAAACTGAATCTATAATTAATCAATCCCTTTTCAAAACAAATATGCTCTTATCTCACTGAAAAAACGCAACGAGGGAAAGTAAATAAAAAAGAAAGACATCTGCCTCCTTCGGCCTTCGGCGAGAATATGGGCGAGAAGCAGCTGAAGAAAAAACGAATGACTGACAGCCGCCTGGACCAACCAGAAAGCTCCAAAGCAGTTTATAGCTTTTATCCCTGCCGCCCGAAATTGTTATGGATTTTCCGTTGGAACGGGGCCGGCTTCGTGAACACCCTGAGTTCCACGGATTATAAGCTTTCATTACTGCCGCCCGAAATTCCTATGGATTTGCTGTCGGAATGGGCCGGGTCGGCTTGGAACTGTTAGCGATCGCTAACGGTTCTGAGAGAAATAAGTTCCAGTGACAGAACTCTTTACGGAAACTAATACGTTCTCGTGGAACTTGTTTCGAGTGGATTAGTTATGCTGGGAGGAATTCGCGTAACTGGAATGGAACCGGAACTTGATTAGAACTTCTTTTGGAACTTATAACTGGTAAGAACTTTGGAGCTATTTTGGAACTTATAACTAGGTTTAGAACTTGGGAACTCTTTGGAACTGGTAAGATAATAATACTAATAAACCTGGAACTGGAACGTATAAGCGTTTGTTTCTGTTTGGACTTCGTTGGGAAGGGTATAACTGTCTGTCTGTGAGAATGAGAATTAAATCTGGAAATTCATTTTAAGTTTCCTGTAGCTTGACCACTGGTCAAGATGACTAAAATTCACTTTAAACTAAATGTTGGAGTTGCCAATTTATCTTTTGTAATCCTTATTGATATAACGTGTGTCTTTGGTTCCGACTGACCATTGGTCAGTCCGATCCTCATTTTGCAACTTCTGTGCTTTGGCACTGAAGTAGGTCATATGGGGGCTCAAACCAAACGCCTTGAGGCGGGTAACATTTTGGTGTTGACCACTGGTCAATATCTCTTGACCAGTGGTCATTCCACTTTTTCTCACTATATGTAACTTTTCTGACTTTCTCTTTTTGTCTCTTGATTGTTTTGGGGGTCCTGGCCTTTGGTCAATCTCATTTGACCACTGTCCAAGATGACTAAAATTCATTATAAAATAAATTTAGGAGTTGCTAATTGATATTTTGTAATCCCTATCGTTATAACATGTGTCTTTGGTTATGGTTGACCATTGGTCAGTCCGGTCAACTTTTTGCAACTTCTTTACTTTGGCACTGAAGTAGGTCATGTGGGGTATCAAACCAAACGCCTTGAGACGGGTAACATATTGGTGTTGACCACTGGTCAAGATCTCTTGACCAGTGGTCAATCCATTTTTTCTCGCTATATGTAACGTTTCTGACCTTTTCTTTTTGTCTCGTGGTTGTTTTAGGCGTCCCTGACCTTTCCTCAACCCCATTTGACCACTGGTCAATTTTTGAATTTTTTGACTTTATTGCTCCTTTTTGTCTTTGGGACCCTTGCGTTTTTTATATGAACGGTTTTAAAGTGGGAACCGTTTGGAACTGGAACTGTTAAGGGAACCTAATCCCACCTTGGAACTGGAACTGTGGAACCGGTTCCACACTTTAACTAATACGTAACATCCCTACTACCAACTGCATAAAACATATTTCAAATTCAAAAGGAGTCGTTATACTAATCAATCGTTGACACCACGAGATGCTTCGAGCGATACCAAAACACACACAAACACAAAAGAAATAAAGCTCCAAAAACCACTGACACATCCTTTCATCACACACACACTATCTCTCCAGAGGAATTCCACCCTGTTGCAACAAAGCAAAAACCGCATCGAAATTCCCTTTTCAGCCAAACGGCTTCACAAAAGAGATAGAGAGAGAACTAAATCCCTTTCGCAACGCAACCGGCGTTTCCATTCTGATCAACTTTCTGTTTCGGTTTTAATGACCCTCTCTCATCTTTCATCTTTTTTTTTTTGGACCCGGAGTCTCCAGTGACAGACTCTGTCCCCGGGAGATGTTTGACCTTGAAACGAGAGGCTGCAGCATCCCTCTCTGGAGCTCTTCCAACGTGTTCTTTCTGGAGAGATGCTACTTATAATATTGAGTACTTTGTTGTTTTCGAGCAGTGATTTTAAGGTTTCGAGTGACCGTTTTGTTTACTGGTTTTGATAAATTTTTGCGGTTTGACCTTGTTTTGCCATGTGGTCCTGTAATTGTAGTAGCTGCGGGGTTCTTAAGTGAAGGCAATTAATCAAGACGTTGGAATGTCGTAACGGAATAATGAAGATTTTTCAGTCTGTGGAGAAGGGAATTGCGCATTGTACAATTGAGGTGCTTGCCGTAACAATGAGTTATCTCCAAGAGCTTTACATTGGAGACACCCAGCTCCCTTAGGCTAAGCGCGCACTAGATACTTTTGTCACGGAGACAGAGACAAAATTATCACCCTGGCTATTGCAAGAAGCTAGAGCGCGCGCATAGGCGACGAGACTCTTGACCGATTGCCAAGAATCTCTCCATAGAAATACATTGCTCTCGAGTGGCTAGTGTTATAAGTCGCCGTGACAGAAGTCTCTAGTGCGCGCTTAGCCTTAGCTTAACATTATTTCAATAATTGTAAAAGTGAAGCATTTTGGTCCACTGAGCTATATAACAAACTGGAGTGACTAGTTAGCGTGCTGAAACCGCATCACACCGCGGAAAGGATTTCCATCTTCTTTTAAAATTCTCCATCTGGTAGCACAGATTGTATGCACAGATTGAAACGACCATTCTAAATAATTTTGCTCATAATATTTTGAAAAACAGGCACGGGCGGATTAAAGGGGGAAATGCTCTTCCAACTTTGCTTCAAGCTTGCCCGGATTGCTGAGAGCAATCCGGGCATTGTGACCTTCCGCGCTGGCATGATCAATCGCTTGTTAGAGTATCGGAGGTTGACACTCCAGTTTGTTTTATAGCTCAGTGTTTTGGTCATACGTTTTTCAAAAGATTTTCACAACTGTGTTATATTTGCCAAAAATATTTTTAAAACATCATTTCATTTATTTTGTTAAACTTACATAGTTGATTATGCTCTTGTGATATTTACGTAGCTCTAGAGATCCTCATGATCATCAAGGAATAATTCTGAGTAAAACAAAATTTGAGAACCTTCCTAAAATTCAAGCTAGTTTTATAACTCTGTACTTATAATCGTAATAAATATAAAGAGTGGACTCTAATAAAATTTTTATTCCATAGTAACAGTTAAAATGAGTCAGTGCCCCAAACAGCAACTTCATTGCTACTTTATGATGTTAGTGATAGCAGGCATAAAAACTGAAGCATAAAGTAAGTAAATTTATTAGTTTAATTATCTTTTAAGGGAATTCTTATCAAAATAGCTTCCCAAAAAGACAGATACCTATAAAACTTTGACGCAATACCTAACTTAGATTCTTACTTTTAAAGCTCGAAAATTACAGTTATTAATCATGGATTGTAATTTATTAAGGAAACTTACAGCCATCAGCGTCGGTCAAGGAAGGATTTCACCAATCAAGAGTCAACGAAAAGCTTATAATTATTCTTTCTTTAGCTGCTTGACCGACTGCTGTGAAAATGGCTGCTAGTGACATAAAGCGATTTTACAAACATACATAATTATACAAAATGAGTCATTATTTTATAAGTGTTATATATATATTCCATGTTCCATTCTTTTGTTTTCCTTTTATGTAAAGGTTGCTAAAGTTGCAGTTGTAAAAGTAGACAATCATGGTAAATACTTCAATGAGGTATTCTCACGTTTTGAGATTAAATTTTATTAAAATAGTAGATAAAAAACCATGAAGAATGACGTTTACATCAAGTATTTTCGTAGCCTAGTTTCTGAGATATAAATTTTTGAAATTTCGTTTTTTGTTTGGGCGCGAAAACACTTCCGAATCACAAATCATGCTCTGTGATGTCACATCCAATAGAAGCTCGTTTTCTGATCACGTGAAAGCAGAAAACACAATGGTTTTCATGCGCTGTGACGTCACATCCAATAGAAGCCCGTTTTCTGATGACGTGACTTTCCTGACGTTTTGGCATAAATAAAATTTAATTTTAAATTATTTAAAACACATTTTTGAACTTAAAACTCAGAAATTTGGGAGTTTTAGACCATAATGTATCGAAAAAGTAAAAAAACAAGCAAATCCCTCACTCATGCAAATACCTCATTAGGACAACATAGTTGTGATTTAAGAGAAAACACTCGAGTTACACATTTTGAAACTTTCTAGTATCAAGTCGCTGCAGTGGCGGATCCAGGGGGGTGGCACTCTGGAAAGTGCCTCCCCTTGGAGACCCAAAAAGGATATCAAAATGAGTAAAAACCCAACTTTTACAGGTCTAATTTCAAAATTTTTTCTGGGGGAGGACCCCCATACCCCCAATTAGTATCAAAATGGGGTATGCAGTGTTTATTTTTAGGAAATCACCAAAATTTTGACATTTTGGGTCAAAAAGTAAAGGTAACAGTGTTGAAAAGTGCCCCCCTTAGACTCAAAACGTCTCTAAAAATGGGTTGTTAAAACCCTACTTGTACACGTCAAATTTCAATTTTTTTCTGGGGGAGGACCTCCATACCCCCAATGGTACCACAAGGGGATCTTGTCTGGAAAAGTGCCCCCCCCCCTTGGAGCCGTGCTGGATCCGTGCCTGAGTCGCTGAGTATTATCAATCGGATATTGTAATCATTCTACTCTTGGATTAAAGTGATCACATAAAGCGTAGCCGACTGTACTAAGCAATTTATCGAAATAAAACAGCACCCAAGCAAAACGATCATTTCTGTGGTTGCGAAAGAAATCTTCTTCAAGAAAAGAAAGATCTTCTTGTAACCCTCGTTACTAATACTACCTGGTATCGCATCGCAGGGCCCCAATAACTTTCTCCCTCCTTCCCATCGCCCATTTCCCTCACGTCCATCGTCTTGTACTTACTTTAAGACGAAGACGAGGTTGCTAAACTACTGACCCATTATGCAACCACCCCATAGGAGAAGCGCAATGCATCAGCAAGCGAATTTCAGTTTAATGGACCAAGGCCGACGTTTCGAAAACGTTCTCCGAGGTCAAAACCCAAATAAATTCTTGTTAGGCCCATCACGGGCGGGACCGGGAGAGGGAGAACCGGGGACCGAGGACCCCCGAAATCATCTGTCTGTCTGGGCAGCCAAGCAGCGCGGCCGTTTCGCCATTTTCCGGCCCGGAATTTATGTCCTTGCTGTCAGGAGTGGATTCAGCTGACGATCGAGCAATCTTTTTTTTACGATGAATGTGTATTTCCCGTGACTGGGTGTGTTTGTCAATCAGCCGGAAACGAGGGATTAACAGGTGGAAGTGGTAAGTGCCCTCAGCTGTGGCCACTGATGGAACCGCTAATTGTGGATTGCTGCGTCCCCAACAATGGACAGAGCTTTGCAGTTGAAATTTGCTCCCATTGGGGCCTCACAACTGTAGATATCTTTAATTATAAGTGATAGTTCTATTGAAATGCTAGTTAGGTGTTCTTGATGAACCTGTAGCAAATCTAGGGTTTTTTATGAGTTTTCTGGTGGAAGAGGTGACTGGATGTTCCTCTATCCCTAGCAGGATAGAGGTAGAGGGACTGCTGCTATCCCACTATCCAGGATAGAGGGACTCCACTGCTATCCCTAGCAGTGATAGGATAGTATACTTAAATCTTAGATAGGCTGTAGAAATGATCACTTCTCTTCCACTTGTTTTTATTAATGGTAGGATAAGCTGTTAAACTGGTGCCTAAATAGTACTCTCCAAGAATCTGCTGATGGTGGACATAAATTCTAGAAGAATACTAAAAACTAAACCATCGGCGCAACAACCCTAGTGGGCCAAGGCCTACGATGCCCATCTTCGTTTTCGTGACCGTGGGGCCTGGGGTGCTTGGCAAATGTCCCGGTTCAGCTGGTCAGGTGGTCAGCGCAACGTGAGACCCCCAGTGTTTAGTTCCCAAGCATGCTTGGTCCTCAGTTTATCGACCCACTGAAGGGATGAAAGGCTGAGTGGACCCTGCCCAGCCCGGGATTTGAACCCCGGACCTGTGGTGTGGAAGCGCGATGCACTACCACTACGCCACTGGGCTTCAGAAGAATACTATCTTGGCACAAGTTTGACCTACCATACTGATACGAGGTGGAGGTAAGGGAAGCAATTTGTGTACCAGTGAATGAAGTCCGTTTAAAAAGTGTTGCCAGATTGCGCCATAAGTAGCGGATTGGGCTCCTTTTTTAGGTCCTTTGCGGCAAAAATTTCGTTTTGGGCGACAGGCTACTTTTGGACTACTTAAAAATTAAATATGGACTACAGCGTTTTCAATCTGCTACTTTTGTGTTTTGAAAAATATTGACATAATAATTACAAATGCCCACACACACTTCTAGTGCATAAAGGTGAGTCATAAGTAATTCGTCTGCGTCTCTTTCAACTCCTTTTCAATCACCGCCTCGAATTCCTAGACATTTTATAGGTACAAATAAGGGAGTTGGAAGAGAAGAAAGAGGGTGTAGGTTAGAGATAAATTTTCAGATAAATCCTGATGGGTTGTGTGAACCTAAGCTATGCGTTTACTGAAATTAGTACTGAGCATATCCTTATAAGGTTTTTAATATAATTAAATATTTATGTTACGCATGGGTCCCTTTTCGAATAGCAAATAGAGGAATTACTTTCAACTATGCTTTAGATCTAGAACTGTAATTTTACTATGTAAAGAAACAAACATCTTTTTATATTATAGTTAGGAAATAGCTCCCTCATTATACATTACATTAAATATACTCCATATACAACATTTTTAGATGTTCGAAATTCTTTTACAGAAAAATGTAGATATACAATTACATTTGTACAATGTACATTTGGTCTGAGTAATGAGATTCAATAAGTAATTTGTATTAAGCACACTGAAACGCTAAAAACCTTCAACACAAATATTATTTCAATTATTTTTGTTTTAATTTGTGTTTTTAAGCGTTGCTTTCTTGTTTGAAAAAGAGCACACAAAACGCTCTTCTTCTTTTTTAAAAAAGCAAATTACTAAAGTATGTTTCACTTCTTCTGTCAGAATTTTCCCTTAAACGTCGAATCCTTCTTTATTTGTCCATGACTCTACGATGAACCATAGAGAATCTCCAAAGGTTTCTGGCCCCGAAATGGCGCAATATGGAACATCTCGAACTTAAAGTGAGTCCATAAAAGAAGCCCTTCCTTTCTGTCGCTTTCAAGGGTGCAATGAAGTACTACCACAAAATATTTAACAAGGGCTTGGTTGTGCCTGAAACGAAATTAAACGTCCACAGTAAAAATGAAAGGTTGGGAGGTCCTGTGATGATAACCTTCCATCGTAAAAAGTTCAAGTGATTTCGCCCTTTCGCAATTCAGGGCATAGAAATCCGCCTCAGTGATAGATATCGACTCGGTAGTTTTATGTTAATGTGGTGAAACGCCGATTTTCCAGTGGTTGTTGCATATATGGCTCGATGAAGAAATGTGGAGAAAATTCATTAACGTGGTGCTGTGTCAAAGAACACTACGTGATGTGGATGCCTGCAAGATTTTTTATTGATAATCCTGTTTCGGAAGAGCTATAAAATGGGATCTCTTTCCAAATTAAAGTGGTTCGGTTATGTGCCATTATAAGAGTAATATGAGTGTATAAGAGCAGGCCTGCCAACTCTCCTGCTTTTTTGTTGAAACTCCTGCCTCCTGCTTTTTTGGTGTTTTCTCCTGCTTTTTCCTCTGTGCACCTGGTCCATCTTAAAAAAACACCATCGGAATCACTTCTATCTAAAAAAATCTTGATTGTGTAAAAAACCCAAGTCTTTTAAAAACTAGGTGATAAACTGTTGCTTTTTAAAAGTAAATAGTTATTGTTAGGTTAAAGTATGGTTATTATTTTTGAACCTCATTTCACTATGTTTTTTTTGTTAAACTTGTGTTTGTATTACCTGTATTAGTATTGAGTTTATTTTTGATGGAAACAACAACATCAATTGATAAAATCCCATATAAATACACTTTAACAAGCAAGCAATTTAAGCTTTAATCTTCCATGTTTACACCGACGATATACACTTTAAAAAGAAGAAAGAATACACAGGATGGAAGGATTTGCCCTAATATGGGTTCGTCACCAGACTCACGGCTACATAAAATAAACGTTGAAATCTTCGTAGGAGATAAGCCACTGTTAAGTGAAGAGATGAAAAAAAATACACAAATAACCTATGATGGATGAGAGAAAAAAATTCCCGTGATAATATATGCTCGACCTTTATTTGACACCACAGAGGACTCTCTTCAGATAACTCTACCATCTCGTGTAATCAGCTGCAAAATATGTAAGGATTTAAAGTAGTCGGAGTGCGTGTGAAAAACCAAGAGAAGAAAAAAACTTCCTGGTTAGGGACCGGCACGTTTTCTGGAACATTTCCAACCCGTACGTCACCAGGGAATAATGAATGTTGAGGAACGAGCGTTTGCTGTTTTGTTTATGATGGGTATCGCAAAGGAATTAAAAAAGATGTCTCCGATAAGATATTGAGATAATTTCCTCAGTTTCATCATCACTTTACTGTTATTAATACTCGCCTAGTTTGTTCAGGAGGTGGGCCGTTGGGTTGAGCTTTTTTTGTGAGGCATAGCTTGTCAATGAGTTGGTATTGTTGTGTATTGGGGTGTGTTATTCATTTTTCAAACACAGCTGTGAGGAACGTTTTACGGTAACTTTTCCATGTACTTCTACAGTTATCCCGTGTTATGGATGGATACACCTGACATGTGAGCGGTGGAATGATTTAATTATGCACGAACGCTTTTTTTAGATTAACATTGTTTGCACAGAATGCTATTCGCAGGCCTCTGCATATCTATGTAGTTGTGGTAAGGATGAAATGCTGACATGGGGATTTCAGAAATGTTTTTTTTAAAGACTGAAGGAAATTTGAAGCACAAAGTTAAGTAAGAACGGAATATAAATATAGCTAGCTAAGAAAAAGATCGACCGGTACGACGAAAAAAATGCGATTTTTAGCTTTTGTATCAAACAAAACGAAAAAAATAGTATAATGTAAAAATAATTATATGAAGAAGAATACTACAAACGTATTGTAATTCACACTTTTTTATTAACGAGACGAATTTGCCAACTCTGCCAAGTTTTTGAACATTCTCATCCTCTCTCTCTCTTAAAATTTTAATTTACAGTTCTGTACTCTGAATAGGATTCTGATATACAGTAAATGTTTGTTTCCTAAATTTGTTGTAAAATTCAACATATTGACCCTTTAACTAATTGACCAGAAATAAAAACATACTAAAAAAACCCGGACTGAAAAATGTTCCAAAAACTTTTTTTTCAAACCGGGTGGCTGAAGAAAACAAAACAAAAAAATCCAACACCGTCTTGTTTGACTAAAGCCTAGCAAAAAAACTTGAGTATTCACGTCCACAGATTTTCTGCATCTCGTGGAGGGATCTCCCCAATTTTCCTCTCAAAGAACACTCTCTGTCAGGTGATTCGAATGACCTTGAAATGCCTTCCAGACAGCGGAACCTGTAGAACTAGGAGCGGGAAAGAAGAGAGAGCCATGAAAGAAAGTGAAGAGAACAACTTTCCCTCTTCTTCCAAACCTGATTCTCTCTTCCCTTCGGTTCTCTTTCATTCGCTCCATGAGTAAACTCTATCATTTTTCAGAGACTTCAAATGATTAGCCCAATGAAACTATTCTTCGGTGTGTCTCGCAATTTGCAATCTAACACGGCAGTCATTATCGTGTATTATAGACGCGAAATGGAATTCATGCCTTTATATGGTCGTCGCCGTATTGCTATGATGGAAATCGTTACTTTTTGTTGTATGTATCAGAAATGAAGAATCTATTAAATCTATACCTGAAAAATTACATACTGGGAAAAGAAGTTAAAAAGTAATTAAGGATTAATGAAAGTATGGGGAAAGATTCAATTGAATTTCTCTGATGGGGTTGGAGAAGTTCAAGTTGTGCCTGGAGGATTTTCGGGTTCACTTTAATTTTCTCTTTAATTTGCATCTTTGTTTTTACTTAACATATTTTCTTATTAAGTGAAATTAATGATCGTGTAAAAATGAATGACGCAGTTAGTATCTTTTTAATAATTTCTGCAGTGACGTATTGTCGAAGTATTACCCAAATAAATTGTATTTTTTATGTTAATTAAAACTACCCATTACATAAGAGCGTGTTTAAATGAGGCTTTATTGTACTGTCCATCACTTCTGTTAGTGTATCGAGGTTTTATGCTATTCTATCATTTAAACATCTATCTTATCTCCTAGAAATTAACACAATATGAACAGGTTTCGCTAATCCTATTTCTTTACTCTTTACCTCACTTCTTTATCTATTCGCACTCATCAAATGTTTCTATTTTTAATGAACAGTTAGCTATAAAAAAACTATTGTTAACGAGTTGTTTTGATCAACGAGCCACCACACTTCTCTAATTAGACCCCCGATTTGCGTCAACACAATGAAAATTAATGTTGTCGTCTGACGTCGCGTCGCTCAGCCTTGAGCTTATTGTAACACGATCGTCTGAACATGACGAACAAAAAGATTTTTTGACGACTTTTCAGGTGCAAGACGCAGATTTGATATTAATGAACAACAATCACTAACACGAAATCGCAAACACCAAAAATCTCTAAATAATAATAATAATAATAATAATAATAATAATAATAATAATAATAATAATAATAATAATAATAATAATAATAATAATAATAATAATAATATAAGCAAAAATTCTACCATTCGAAATTCGGATGAGGCGTACCAAAACGAGTTGAAAAAATGGGTTTTTTTACTTAAATTTTCAAAACATTTCTGGAAGAGGACCCCCAGACTCCCCTTTTAGTAGTTGGAGCAGGATAATTCACTACCTTTTTCATATTAAGATAATCGAGAAGATTCAATTGGATTATGAAAATTCTTAGCCTCCCCAAAAAAACCTTTTAATTTAGGGGAGTGTGAAATTTACTTCTTTGTAGTTAATAAATCAAGGTTTTTCCTATTCATTCGGGAAGGAATCTCAAATTCCCGGACCCTCAACATACTCTGGCAGGCTTGACACATTTGTTTCAACAAATCCTGGATCCTCCCTTGTTTCGAACCTTATAATTTAGGGGGAGTGTTGAAATTTACTTCTTTGTAGTTAATAAATCGAGGTTTTTCCTATTCATTTGGGAAGGAATCTCAAATTCCCGGACCCTCAACATACTCTGGCAGGCTTGACACATTCGTTTGAGCCCTATCAATATATTAATTTATTAAATATTGTAAAAGTAATCTAATTCTTTCAATAGTGTTGCTGGGAAGTGAAATGGTTTTAACGTCAACTATTAACAGTTTTTTTAATTAAGAAGATCGTGTACTCAAATCGTCTATAAAAAACAACAGTATCTGAATAGAGAAATAAGCCTTCACAAATCAGATACTTTTTTTGGACATCGATAAAAGTTTTCAAACTATTTGGACAGCGCGTAAAATTACATGCGAGACCCCTGCTCTAAAGAAAATCCCCACTTTGGTTACATCCCCATAGCTATTGGTCACCCTATTTAAAATCGAACGACTTCCCCTACTTTAAACAGATGGACTTCACTCACTCCCTTTATCGGAGTCATAGGCCAGGATTTTTCGAGACCTCTGAATCAGCGATTTGAAGGCTGTGACCTCGTTTCTGGTAGACACAACACGTGGAGGCTGTTGGTGGCTTTATCGAGCGAGAGAGTCAAAGACCTCGATTGATACCGACTTCGATCGGGGGCTAAAAACATGTCCATTGAATCGCTTATCGACAGATATGTTGTGACAATTGACGGTCTATTTTTGGGCTATGTATGTCTCTCTCACTGTCTCCGGAAGTACAGGGTTTTGTTTAAATGTTCTGTTACAGTCATATTTTAGCTCTGGTATGATTAAGGTTGAATTAAAAAGCTAAAGAAATATTGTGTTTCTAAAAATATTTGCTTTTATTCTGAACATAAACATAAATGTACTGTAATTAAAGGTTTCAAAATTACGAAATGGAGACATCCTTTTTTTTAAGCACAAGCTTTTTTGGGCCCTTAGAACTTATCATATAAATAAGGGCACTTTCTTTCAAAATAATCTAACTTCTACTTATTTTTCCTATTAATGCTACTTACTGGCACTATTTTGACTTCGGTTAATTACTATTTAGGCTATTAATAAATTACATCGGAGACATCCTTAGAATAATATTTAGCATAGAAGAGAAAGGGCGACAGAGAGAGAGAGAAATATAAAAAACTTCTGGAATAACTTTTAAGACTCTTAAAATCAGGTTAAATATAAGCAATGGAATCTTGTAGTTTTCAATCATTCCATTTTATGAAACACTATTTCGTTAATCAACTCATTCATAGCATCAAGTTGTTTCGTATAATGAACCAATTGTTACGGTCATGTGAATTTCCTTTCTCTGCTTAGAAATTACCTGTTGCATACTTAAACTTCTCAGATCCGTTATGAATGTATCGTAAAATCATAAATGATTGATAGGCATGAAGTTCCTATTCTTATTATGTTGATATGAGAATCGAGATCCTGTTACATATAGCTAAATATGAAGAACCGAGGAGTTATTGGCTTTTTAACTTTTCTCTATCTCCTTCTATCTAGTTGATTGATAGCAAATACTACAGCATAAATTTGGCTATTTATTCTGAAGACAGATATGTCGTGATTGAATTTCGAAACGCATCCAGTCACACCGAATTTTAGGTTTAGTCCTGTTTCGTCTCTTCCTGTTTCGTCTCCTTGTCAAAAATTGTTCTGTTTCATCCCTTTAGGGTTAAAATACTTTTTGGTTATTCCTGTTTGATCCCCTGGGGGTTTAGTTTACCATACTTGGCATAAAACAGCCAAAAAGGTGAAATATTGCTAATTAAGCTTCGGTTTTTTCTTGGATATCCTACTAAAATTGTCATCCATCAGTTTTTCTTTTCATAGTGTTTACTGATTAATGAATGAATTTAAATGCAAAACTGGGTTAGTTCCTAAATACATAGTGAATGGATTATTTTACTCAGAGGAGGATCTAGAACCTGAGAAAGTGGGGGGGCTAACATAATCTATGAATATTAACTAGTTTTGTCAAATATAACTAATTAATTTATTAGAAATTAAATCAATGAGTTATTAAACTTGTATCAAAATTAATATTGATGGTGTGTCAACCAAAAGTTTTACTATGATTTGAGCCAGATCGTAAAAAATAATTAGTTTTTTTACTGTGCCTTAATTCATTCCCTCTTAATTGAAAGGTGGAAAAGAGATTACTACTAAGCCTTTGAATGGGCTTAACGCGATTTTTGTTTCGGAGAAGTTTTGCCCCATATATTATTCCAAACCATCTTAATTACATTATAGATAACCTTCATGTATTTAATTTCAATGTTTAGGCATTAATATCTAGCCCCAAGCATAAAGGGGTCTGGGGTCCTCCCCCAGAAATTTTTAAAGTTTGACCTTAAGAAGTACAAAGTGGCTACAGAATCTGAGGAACAAATTGCTCTGACTATAATTTTAAAATTTCCCTGATATACATCTAAGTTTTCCAGCTTTTCCTAATATAAATATGAGAACACTTTTAGCTTGTTTTTTCTTCTTCAAAGAAATACCTCTATGAAATACATTTCACAAGTATGACATACATACACAAGTATAAAAAATCATTTTAGCTCATTTTATGGAATTTTTGGACTGCATCCCAAGTGCACCGCTCAATGAGCTAAATTGTTGCTTGCTAAATTGTTTGGACCAACGTATGCTTGCTCAATTTGGGCATTTTTCAATTTTCTTGGTTCAATTTAAACCAAACGGTAGGATTTTCGACCATAAATGTAATTACATGTTTTTATTGAATAGATGACCTACATTTAAAGCCCAAGTTAACTTGATTGGTTGAGTAGTTTTTGGAATATTCGACTTTAAAATTCCAGTTTTTTCGGTTACAACAATGCGTTTTGAGAAAATTTCATTGTTGGACAAAGAGAAAAAGTTGAAAAATTCAAGAACTTTGAAGTTAAATACCTTAACAACTAACTGAGCTACACAAATAAACTTTGGCTTAGAATGTAAGCAATTTATTCAGTAACAAAACATTTAAATAGGTGTTTATTCGAAAATCTCATCGTTTGGTTGTTGTTTCACAATTTATGAAAAAAGGCCGAAAATTCGATTTTCAATTAGCTGCCATTCCATAAACGCAACCGCTTTGCACCGGCTGACCAACATAATTTTACTTCCCTAGAAGTGTGCTTCAAAATATATAATTTTCAGATTTGTATGTTTTTCCGGTAGAAAACTTTCATGTAGCCAGCTCTTGGAGTATTAGAACTTACAAAAAATTTCCCAGTTTTTAAAGATCCACTGATTTTTTTGTTTCAATTTTATAATATTCTAGCTGATATGCCCGGCCTTGCACGGGTGCAGAGTATAAATTTACTATTTTTTAGTTTTTCCAAATACATTTCTAATTTTGTATAATCAGCATTAACCAATCATCCCGGTTGGTCTGTTAACCAACTTTCTTAAAAGCTACAATATGATCATCGTTTGATTTTTCACCTCGTTTCCATGGAGACTATTTTAACAACAATGCTATTCCATGAAACTTTTTATTTAAAAATTAAACCCTCAAATAAAAATATTTTGTACTATACTTACCAGTTTTAAAATTTAAAATTTGTTGAAATATATTTTTAGATTATTAATATGATTTTTAAACAGCTTTAGATATAGCTTTTCTTTTGAAAACTTGTTATTTTGCATTATGCTTTTTTTGTAACAATGGGGTCAGCATATCTCTTTTTGAGCAGAAATAAAGCTATTTCAGCAAAATTACCACAAAAACGGTCAAAAGAGGGTCAAGGGAAGACGCACAAACAAACACACACACAGAGACACACACACATTGACTTTTATTATATTAGATTGGCTTATATATATTTGATTTTAGATTGGGAGGGGGATTTTAGATGGAGAGGTTTACACAACATTTTTTTGAGGTACCTCCTTTCGGGTACTTTTTTACATCAAAATCAAATTAGCAGTGTAATCTAAAGTTTTTAAGATGAGTCACATCTTAAAAACTTTGGGTTACACCGCTAATTGTGAGTCACATTGATTTGATTAGCTAATTAAAGGGTTTTTAAAATATATTATAAATTTTTTTTTCATTGGAACTGGAGAGCCGCAACTTCACTTCAAAAGAGTCGCATGCGGATCGCGAGCCGCAGGTTGCCGACCCCTGAGTTAAGTTATAGGTTGCCTGGACTAAAAACGAAAAACGTGGAAATCATGCATTATGTATAATCGGTGATGTGCCGATTCAGCCGTTCCCGATTGAGCCGGTTGTCAAAAATTCTCCCATTTCAGCCGGTGTGATGTTTTATGATGGTTTGTTAGTCCCGATTGAGCCGGTGAGTCATTGTTTGGCGATACAAACTAAGTTTGGCGTTAAAATAAATTTGTTGGATCTTATTTGGGTACATAACCCAATTTCTCTCAAAAAACTGTTCAATACTACTTAATTTTAAGTTTTTTAATTAGTTAATTTACATAAGAAGTCCGTATCATCGTACCGTATCATCATGGAACCAAAAAAACCCACATTTTGGACCCATTTTTGGGTTTTTCAAGAAAAATCAAGATTTTGGCAGTTTTAATATTGAAGAAAAATATTTAACGAAATAACATACCAAGAACTGCAGTTGAGTGTGTTTTTTCAAAATTTTAGGCAGGTTTCAATAACTAAGGTTTTTTTCATTATTGAATGGGTTTTTTCAAAACTTAGAACGTTTATAGTTCAAAGTTTAAACTTTATGAAAAATTAACTAGGATTTTTTTTAAATTTCAGTGCTTTTTCTAAGTTAAATAAATTTCTTTTAATATTTGTGAATGGTTTTTTCAAAGCTTGGGAATTTTTAAATTTTAAGATGGTTTTTTAATTTTTTTCATTATTGTGGGTTTTTTCAAAAATTTAAGGCGTTTAAAGTTCAAACTAGTTATAAAAATTAAGGAAGATCTTTAAGATTTCAGTATTTTTTTCAAAGTTAATAAGATTTCTTTCTTAATTTAATGGGTTCTTTCAAAGTTTAAATAAGTTTCAAAAATTAAATGGTGTTTTTTCAGTTTTAGTGAGTTTTTTAAAAAGTTAAATAGGTTCTTTCATTATTCAGTGGGTTTTTTCAGTATTGAATGTTTTTTTTTTCAAAATTTACGACTTTTAAAGTTCTAAGAACATGATGTAAGAAACTAAGGAGGAATTTTTAAAATTTCACTTGGTTTTTTCAAAGTTAAATAGATTTCTTTCAATATTGTATGGGTTTTTTCAAAGTTAAATAGATTTCTTTCAATATTGTATGGGTTTTTTCAAAGTTAAATAGATTTCTTTCAATATTGAATGGGTTTTTTCAAAGTTTAGGATATTTTAAAAATTTTAGTGGGCTTTTTCAAAATTTAAACCAGGTTTCAATAAATAAAGGGATGTTTTTACAATTTCAGTGGGTTTTATTAAGTTTAAAAAGTTTCAACTTTGAAAAAACCCACTTACTAGAAAACCCACACCTTTTTTGAAAAAATCCAGTTTTATATAAGTTTTTCAGGGTTTTATTTAAACCAATCAAGGTTTTTTTCAAAACTTAGGATATTTTTTTAATTCTAGTGGTGTTTTTCCACCAAAATCTATAAACCAGGTTTCAGTAATTAAGGGAGTGTTTTTCAAATTCCAAATTTTTATTATTGAATGGGTTTTTTTTTCAAAATTTAAGAAGTTTAAATTTCAAACTGGTTATAAAAAATTAAGGATTTTTTAAAATTTCAGTATTTTTTTCAAAGATCAATAGAATTCTTTCAAAGTTTAGGATATTTTTAAAATTTTAAACTAAGTTTAATTTTTTTGAGCGCGGTTGACTTTTTTTCAAACTATTATAACTACCATAATTATAGCGTGATTTGAAATAAAATTGAATAAAATGCACATCTTTAAGTATACTACAAGATTCCGCTGACTATTGATCGATTTATTAATTTTAATATAGTGTCATTTGCAGGGCCCGATTTAGAAAATTTGTAACACTAGGCCCAACATCCGGGAAGGGGCCCCCGCATTACGCGGTACTTATGTGTTATCACAACCACGTGAAAGGAGTTGGTAAATTTGGATTGTATTAATACAAGTAAAAATATAAAAGTTTACGTTATTAAATGAAAGTAGTAATATAATCACATGTTAGCATTACATTAGGCTTTATTTGGTCAAAAAGTAATGAAAAAACATTCTAGGAAGTATAAAAAGTTATTTCTACTATAAATTTTAATTTACTCTCCAAAATTAGGGGGCCCCCAAATTGTGGGGCCCCTAGGCCCGGGCCTAGTAGGCCTAATGGTAAATCAGGCCCTGGTCATTTGAATATTACGGAGAAGCTTCGGACTATTGTAGAGCTCTTACTGCATGTGAGGCCCACAATACAATAACACCGTTTTAAACCGCTTGACGCCAGGTAAAACATATTAAAATTTCATGCACCTATCGCAAGCAAAAATGCTTTTATTCAAGTATTACGGAAACGTCTTTAACTTAATATAAATCACGAAATATGTACCCGATTCCTTAGTGCGACACATAGTTGTAATCAGCTCAATGTCCTGAACAACATACTAGGATTTCATAAAGTGGCAATGACTTTGGGGAAAAAAATACACTATGCTTTCAAACTTTGATCCGAAATACGCCCCGTAATATGGAGAACGCCCCTTAGCAATTTTGATTTTCTAAAAGTATTTTTAATTACCTTTACAACGATGTATAACACTTGTAATTCGAACAAAATGTAAACAAACTTTGAACTCGAAATCAGCTGAAAAAATGAAGTGATTGGCATCATAGTTAAGTAGACTTCATTCTGCTTCGAAAAATCCTGAAATACGTGCTAATCGCCATGACAACCCGTAATTCTGGAAAAACTTTGCCATAACGGTCCTTTACTCATAAGTAAAAGCAAAAATTTTTTAAAAATAATTATTATCGATTTATAAGCGAAATGCGGACTTGTGTTTTTTAACGATACCGAGAACTTTTTTTCAAACTCTAATAACTTACTAATATGGAAGGTATATTCATGAAAATAGGATATGATGTGCATATAGACGTTTATTTTAAGAAACAATCACTTTTTAAACCATTATTAAAAAATATTGTGCTTTATTTAAGAATTATCGACGTTTTTCGGTAAAGCATTGGACTATCATAGAATCCGTAATAATGACCGCAAACGGTAATACAATACACCGTTTTAATCAGCTAATAAAGATGCACAACATATTAAAATTCTATAATCATAGGTATAGTAAAAAGAAAGTTATGAAACCTATAAAAAACTGACATTATTTTGACAGAACATATTTAACACAGAAATAACTCACTAAAATTTGAAAAAAATCCACTTACTATGTAGGAGAAACCACTGATTTTTGAATAAAAACCCAGTTTTATATGGGTTTTTCAGGGTTTTATTTAAGTCCATCATTTTAAATATTTGAGAATATCAATCAATCAAATGATTAAAATGATGATGCAATTTGATTAATACTTAGAATCATAACCCTAATATACCCTAACAGGGTGTTTCAGATAAGTGTTTCATAACTTCTAGGAGGGGCAGGGCACATCTAGATGACTCAGAATCACACAGGAATGGGGGGTTGAAAATTAAATCCTAATGAGCTAGGGGTTTTTATTAGTGAGCATGGGAAGATGTAAAACTACCTGTAGAAATTGACACTTTTTAAGATCGAATTCAAACCATCGATTCAGGTATTTATTCCATTAAACCAAGGGGGTTGTGGAAATACGAAATAGTCAATGTGGAAAAAAAAGGTACCCTTTATTATTTTTTCTAATTGGTCTAAAGAGAAAGTGGAGAAAGCTATATTAAATTTAACATTTTCCAGTATTAGTCAAAATTATTTCCAGGATATCATTTTAGAAATTTTACCAAAAAAGGGGTAAATAGGTCTAATTTCTATTTTCATTTAATTTTCGTACAATTTTATTAGAAATGTTTTTGAATGTATTTCTTATCTCCCTCTATTTTAATAAATTACGGATTATCAATTAAGACTGTCAGATATCTGGATTTCGATGTCCGATATTCTTCGATATTTGCGATACTCAGTGGAGGATCCAGGATTTGGTTTTTGCGGGCTAAGAATTTTTCATAATCAAATTGAATCTTCTTGTTGATGTTAATACGGAAAAGGTAGTGAATTATCCTGCTCCAACTACTAAAATGGGGGTCTGGGGGTCCTCCCCCGAAAATTTTTGTAATTTTAAATAAAAACCTCATTTTTTCAACTCGTTTTGGTACGCCTCATCCAAATTTAAGATATGGATTTTTTGCGTTTGGCAAATTTAAATTTTTTTTGAAAATTTGACCTTAAAATTTAAAATAACAGAATTTGAAATCATTTTGACGCATAAAATGCCATATTAAAAAGTCTGAAACTTTTAATTTGGGGTGGGGGCTTGAGCCCCCTGGATCCGATAGTGGCTGATATACTAACTAGTATTGGTGCATCGTTGTTCCTTGTGCTACCTGTAGAGTTCATATCATCAGGCCTCAATCTCTAATTGTTCTAATATTGTTTGTAATATTTAATTATTAATATCAAGATAACATCAATCTGTGAATCTCTCTGAGTGTAACATCTCTTTTTATCAAATATTACCATAAATTTACTGACAAGTTATTTTTAATTATAAGGTTATATTAACAAAAATAAATATTCCTTCTTCCTGCATCCCGCCCGGGAAATTCAACATATTGATGATCTTGTCTGAAAAGATTTCAAAATGTTAAGTAGCAGTAGCGCAATGAATACTACATTTGAAATGAACATATGATTTCATAGTGTGATTAAGTCGCCGCTAAACGTGCTTGTAAGTCAATTGGGGTAACCTAAGGTACCCACCGGCTGAAACGGCACAAAATAAGAATTCGTTTAACCCTCACCGGCTGAATCGGGAGAATATTTTATTACCGGCTCAATCGGGAACGGCTCAATCGGTACTAAACCGTATAATCTGTAGTACTCGATAAAAAATAGCAGCATGGGGAGTTCTGAGAGAATCAAATACCTAATGTATAATATCCACGTTTTTCGTCTTACAAGGAGTTATAAAAATTAGATTGTACTTTTTAGTAGAGTACATTTAAAAAAAAGTATTTTTAAAAATACTTTTGTATTTCATGAATTTAGTATAGATATAGATAGATTTGGTATATTATCATTATCTGATACAATGGAATTGTTGCAATTATCCTTAATATTATGCTGTCCGCGACCACTGGTCACTTGGAAAATACATATTAGGGCAAATGAATGCAGGGAAGGACAAACGAGACTCTTTAAATTTTAAAATTTTAAGATAGATATTTAAAAAAGGACGGATATCGGCCTATTGCGGCTTTCTGGGAGCGGAACATTTTTTTGAAGCCAAACTCTATTTATTGCGCCAAATTTGTAGGAAGAGACGAAACAGCACTAAGAAACAGTCGTAAATTATCGAGGGGATGAAACAGGAGAATATTTGACAAGGAGACGAAACAGGAAGAGATGAAACAGGACATCACCGAATTTTATACTGTTCCAAACCATTCTTAATAACGAATATATTTTGTAAGACAAAATTTATAATGCTGCTCTGTTGGGAGAATAAAGTCTTCCATTTCATTTTTTTGACTTATAATTTTGCATTGATCTTGATCTGCATTGATCACTGCTAACTCTTATTGAGTAAACTTTATCTGAAAATGAAAATTTACTTCTAAAGAGGTCATTCATTTTACATAAAATAGATATTTTTTTCTTATTTCATGTGTTCATTATGAAACCTTCCAGATAAGAGTTCATACATGATGAGTACAGATTACTCCTTAATACCATGATTCATGCCTAAAATATTTGATAAATTTATTTAAAAGTTCACCATAGTAAAATAGGTCAATAATTAAAGCACATCCATAAGCGCAAAAACCATATATACTGTCTTGGAAGTATACAATCGGAAAATCGTTATTTTTTTAGTTGTGTCGTTTTTTTTCTCCCTTGGCGTTTCTGATACTTTCTTGACTCCACTAAAGATTCCCGTGGATGAGTACAGATTACAGATTCACCATAGTAAAATAGGTCAATAATTAAAGCACATCCATAAGCGCAAAAGCCATATATACTGTCTTGGAAGTATACAATCGGAAAATCGTTATTTTTTTAGTTGTGTCGTTTTTTTCTCCCTTGGCGTTTCTGATACTTTCTTGACTCCACTAAAGATTCCCGTGGATATTCCACAGATATGCAAATCTCTCGAGAGTCCATACCTTTTCTTTCATTTTCAAGCTTTTAAGTATTCGTTTGACGCTTAATTTATTGGAATGCATCATTAAAATGCAAAATTTCACCTAGTTTATCAATCAACTAAACGAAAATAAATGTCACCACCTATTGAATAAACTAGTTTTATTATATTCTGATCACGTTAAAAATAAAATGTGAAAACAGTAGTCGTCCTAAATCAGTTGCTGGGAGAATCCTTTTTTTGCATTCCTTACATTTTTTTACCCACATGACAGGGTCTATTCCGTTTCAGATTTTTCGTTTCATCTAGCGTTTAAGAAAGCAATCATAAGATCTAATGTGTCCAAGTGAAAGAAAAGACTCACTTATAACTTCTAGCTAAGAAGTAGTATTATTCTATTAGGGGATGTTTTGCGTGGGTTTATATTCCAACCGCAAAGCAACTGGGAAAGGTTAATTCATTATTCTTATTCTTTCAAGAGAGTGCAGAGGAAATGCGTGTGGATTTGAGTATTTTTTTCAGAAAGGCGTCTGCATTCCGCATACCAAATTAGCCAACTGCCATCTATTATAGAGAAGCGAGAAAGCTTCTTTGCGTCTCTTTGTTTGAAATATGCGTTTTCTGAAGCTTTAATTTTGTAAACGGTTAGGGATGAATTATTAAAATGCTTCATTGGAGACCAAATAATCTTCTCGTAAACATATGCAAGCTTTCATGTATCCTGTACTAAGCATTGTATATATTTAAAAGAATATTTAAGTACTTAAACAGCGATTCTTTTATTGTTTGTGTGAGAATCTTTTAAATTTAATTTGTTTAAAGCTTCTAGTAAAATAATAAAACCATGTAATTTACAGTACTTATACAAAATATCATGTTCTTCATATAATCAGAATATCTAATTTTATTGCTCGGTACCAACTTTAATAAAAGAAACTATTTCTAAACATTTCATTACTGGTCTGGTGATAACATAGGGTGATAAGCTGATCTTATATGAGGATGCTCTTGCATATTGCGTTTAGAATGTTTACTTTAAGCAGAGAAAAAATAGTTCAATGGTCTAATGTAAATTGTCTACTATAATCTTTTAAGGTGTGTTAGTTTTTTTACAAATCCCCCACCAAACCAGTTTTTTGGCTACACATAGTGTATCTTGGATAAAATTGTGGTTTATTAAAAAATCGTATTTGCATACGTGAGTTAATTTATTTTTTTGATGCATACTGACAAAATCTTGAAAGTTGCACACATTACGATGACTGATTTTAAGTAGAAGAACAATTATTTTTCTCTAATTCGAGTACATCCCCCCCCATCAGAAACGCCTCAATTGCAAAAACGATTTTCGGAACTGAGGTAATTTTACATGATAAACCATGAGGCAAGTTTCGAATTCCTACAACTGAAATTGTAGAGAATAAAAAAATTACACTGCATTCTTAGAGTAATTTTTCCCCATGCACTCTCTGCTTTATACCAATAGAATTAATTGCAATTCAAACAAGTGGATTCCCCACGACCATCAGGGAAAGATTAGGAGGTGGATAGATGGGAGTTGCCCCCAGGTGTTCACGAACCAAGAGCAGGGGGTCCTGAGATCATTGCTTATCAAGATTTTAATTGGCTTGTTTTTAGGTTACTTCTTTGTTTTTATCCCGAACTATGCAATTGAATGAATCTGAATTGAATAAGTAGACGCATGTGGTGATAAAGTAAAGTGGAGGATGCTTAACTTGGATTAGCCAACTTCGTGACAAGTGAAGTATGCTTAAAATGGTTTTAGAACCTTGAGTAATATCATAATACCAGTATTGAAAGTTTGTTCCGCCCTGTGCTAAATTTTTCCTACCTCTTACTTTTTGTTTTACTTTTTTCAATACTTTTTAGAATTTTAACAGGTAGCATCTATAATTTACTTAGAATTAATGAAAGTAAAATAAATTTCAAATGAATCCTTAACTGTACAAATTTTCCTTCAAAGCAGGTAACCGTATGTTGAATAGGTGATTTAGTTGTGTTCCATAGCACCCCCCCCAACGTTTTCCACAAGGTAATAAAAACGTTGGGGGTTGGTAAATCGCAAATCCCCCTAGAAATTTAGTTTTATGATTTAATAAGTTTTAATTATGTCTATGAAATTCATTAATTCTAAGGTAGCTAACTATAAATGAGATAGTATTTCCCGTTATTGTATAGAAAGAATGAACAATAATCGATGATTGTTTTGTGAGTGTACTAAATGGACAACTTTAACTTTATAAATTGATGAAAACTTCTACGACCTGAAGAGTAATTTATTTCATTTGTGATTTTTTGCCACTGAGGATGCTCTCCGAAGCAGAGAGTGAAACGTTTGGAAATACTTTTCTTCAAACACGGCCATCCATCCCGGAAAATGAAATAAATTAATTTTAACTTTGTTGTGATTTCAATTGAAAAAATTTTCCTCCTTTTTTTTCTAATGTCATGAAATCATATATTGTGGAAATTGTGTTAAGATATTTGATACACATCCTTTCAAAACGTTGCCTATAGATACAATAAAAGCGCAATTATTTTTAAAAATATAAAGTACCAAAATTTAAAAAAAAATTTACAAAGCTTTACAAAGAAAGTTTGAAAACACCTGACTTTGAGGTGTGACGAAATAAACGAATCCCTCATAAACCCGACCTTCATGCACTTCGAATTTTTAAAGCTAGGAGAACTGAGAAAGTGGTGAAATTAATTTTCTATAAGATTATTCTTAAAAAATTACCTAAAACTGACATCAATGTATGTAATATCTTTAAACACTCTCTCAAGCTGATTCGGAAATTGATGTTTTCTTTATTTCTATATAAAGGTTGTAAAGGCTATGTGTGACAGTCGTTTTATAGTTCTACTGTAGCCAATGATGGAAAGAATACTTGACAGATGCGGTAAAATCGTTCATCTAAAAAACATAACTCGTTATATTTTCAAAAACCTATTTCTGACCGCAATTGCCTTAACTCCTAAGAAAGAAAATGAAGTAATACTACTTGGTGTGTCATCGACTGACAGCACCCTAAAGAAGGGACTTTTTCATTCACCAAAGTAAGATATAAGGCCTCTGTATTCGTCATGTTTAAGTGCCTATTTCTATTCGTACCACGTGCGGTTTATTGGAGAGTTTTTATTTAACCTATTTTTCGAAAGTGTCTTGAAGATGTATGGGAGGTTGAGGGGGCTGTCTCCGGATCAATTGTTCATTTCGAAGTTAAGTAGTCGTTAAGAGAATGCTGTAATTTTAAATTTATGATATAAACCATCAAACTTATATTAAGCTAAGATTCCCTCAGTGATTTCTGTATGTCAGTAAAAACCTGATTGTTGAAAAAAGTACAATACTGGCAAAAAAAATCGACTCAGACCCTATATCTCCGGAACGGCTTGTGATATAAAGACAAATAAGGTATCATTTTTCATGATTTGAAGTATTCTATATACAGAAAATTTTTCAAATTCTTAGGGGGTCGTCTTCATATTAAACGAAGCACCAACTTTCGTTTTTCCTATGGAAACCATCAAAGATTATTCCAGATTCTGAAAGAGCACCCTCTAAAACCCCCCAAAACCAGTTTTCATGCCATTTGGTCCCCAAATGAAGCCAGGAGTGGGGGTTGAAGTTCGTCGAATTTACGTTGAAATCTCGTTTTTTACGTTGAATTCTCGATTTTGATCCTGCGGGGTTGATGGTTGAAAGGATCAAAATCGAGAATTCAACGTAAAAAACGAGATTTCAACGTAAATTCGACGAACTTCAACCCCCACTCCTGGCTTCATTTGGGGACCAAATGGCATGAAAACTGGTTTTGAGGGGTTTTAGAGGGTGCTCTTTCAGAATCTGGAATAATCTTTGATGGTTTCCATAGGAAAAACGAAAGTTGGTGCTTCGTTTAATATGAAGACGACCCCCTAAGAACTTGAGAAATTTTCTGTATATAGAATACTTCAAATCATGAAAAATGATACCTTATTTGTCTTTATATCACAAGCCGTTCCGGAGATATAGGGTCTGAGTCGA
Organism: Tetragnatha versicolor; assembly: GCA_024610705.1. Taxonomy (NCBI): domain Eukaryota; kingdom Metazoa; phylum Arthropoda; class Arachnida; order Araneae; family Tetragnathidae; genus Tetragnatha; species Tetragnatha versicolor. The sequence goes on along the minus strand of JANDEH010000002.1, from coordinate 20,466,665 downwards.
TTTTTTTTGCCAGTATTGTACATTTACTTTTATAATGACATGCGTGTGGGTGGTATTCAAAAATGAATAACCAGAAATGGTGCAACTGTTACAGTGGCTATAAGGGATACTACCTATCTTTGGGTTTGATATTGCAATATAACGTATTAAGCAGTTTTTGTAAAAATGGAATACTGTGAATGCTTCGCTCAACAGGAAGATTCTGTCCACTTTTTAGTAGGATTTTTAAAATCCAGAGTGTAACCCCCTTGTAAGTCAACTGGGTTTTCAGAGTATATGGAATCCAACAATAATTTTGAATTGCATCTTATTTAATTAGAATCAATTGGGAAACAGTTGAATTACTTGAAGATCAAAGGACATATTTTATTATTTTGTTCTATACAGACTCCTCGAGAAAGTAGGAGAATCCCCTGAAGATGCCCCTTTATTGACTAACGTAACGGTATTCCTTCCCACTTAACTTAAATTTTTCGTACAATGACACAGACCTGATAATTTCCAATCAGAGTTACTTTCCTGAATATGCTGTCTGTTACAAAAGCAACGGGTTAGGGACTTAGGGTTATTAGATATTTATATAACTTTAATCTCGTGAATCAGGGTATGACTTATGTATGTCATCAAACCAAATGTATCAAACCAAATGTATGTATCAAACCAAACAAGTGGTTACATACAAGTCTTCGGTTAGCCCAACTCACAATAAACCATTCCGTAATTCCTCTAAAACATGTCTATCCAATTCTAATAATTGAAAACTCCCCTTGGTTAAGCAATTCTCGAGATCCTCCCAGTTGCGTCTGTTACCTGATTGCTTGGAAATCTCTTGCAACGCTCATGGGCGGGAGAAAAGGCATCAGCTATAGGCTTACGTGGCATGAAAAAGCCGGACCCGTCCTTCGATTGTGTTTGATGGATCCAAGGCCAGCGTCTGCCACGACTCAACGGTAGCGCCCACCTCTACACGTGCCCCCACCTGTTGTGGATGATGTTAATGGTTGACTCAGCTTGCAATCGGATTCTGAGAGATCGACATTCGATTCTCGATTATGGATATGAGAGTTGAATGGATAGGAGAAATTATTGCAGAAGCACGTTTTTTGTAGCTCGGCTCATTCGCATATTCTGGTATGTGTAGAGTGGTAGATGCAAAGCCCATTTTACGTGGACACTAGTAGATTGACTCTATTATTAGTTTAAATTTTGAAGATAGTTGTATCACTTCTTTGAGCATATACTTGTAATGAGTTTTAACACATGCTCAGAAGCGTATCCTGAATAAAAATATTCTGAGGGCCCATTATTACTATTATTATTATTATTATTACTATTACCATTATTACTAATGGGATAAATTTAGTTCTATTCTATTGTAAGAAAAGGAAAATCTCCACTTTTCAGAGATATCTATTCCCAAATCCCCCGAAAAGTCCCTGCAAATGCTGCATCAGTTTTAAATTGACAACCAATGAGCTTTTCATTTCTTCTCAATATTTTTAAAAATATATTCATTTAAAAAAAGCAGTCATATATTTCATACAGTCCTCACAGAATTGCATCTCTCGAAAAGACCTTGCATGAACTTGACTAGAAAATTCATCTATAGAATCTAAAAGTAATTGCGAGTTATAAATTTGACAAAAAATGACAGACATGTTTAGAAAACTAGTGAGTGTTCAAAACACAAAATGGAGAACTAAATTTAAAATTAAAAAAAGTAGTAATGAAATAACTTTTCATAAAATTTAAAGTTTAGTGACGCAGTGTATAAATTACAGAATTATCATAACAATGGTCATGAGATCCGTAGTTTTTTACTAGACTTTAGTTACGGAGGGGGGATGACTCAAAATATCTTGAGGTGCATCCTCAAGTATGTACTTTTATATGTTATATTTGAAATGACTTAACCAATAAAATTGTGGGGTCTGGGGGTTTCCCCCCGGAAAATTTTATAAATTTTTCTCTTTAAGCACTAGAATTTTCATGAAAAAAAAACAGTATATAAAATAAACGACTAAGTTATGAGGGGGTTTGGTAGTCCTCCCCCAGAAAACTCTTGGAATTTTACCCACTTGAAGAGGCAATTAGGTTGAAAATTTTCAAATTGCTCCCCTAAATAGTCAAATTGCCCCCCTAATTAATAGTTACTCTATATGTTGCTTCTTTAAGTTTCTAGACAGGAAAACGGCCTATCATTTTTGCTTTTTGATTTCCAATCATTTCCATGGTGTCTGAGGATTTCAAAATCTATTGATTTTTTTTAACTAAAAGGCTTTCTCTCCTACATCATCATCTTTAATCGTAAGAAATCAATTTTTCTGACCTGTATTTCAAATATTTGCTAAGGTTATTGTTGTCTAGCTCTTCGCTTTGCTTCACGCCGCACAAACCTTACGGTAGAGAACACGTGCGACAAGTTATTTTCTGTTTGTTTTCGGTTTATATGCTGCTTGAATCCTCCGGCAAAAAAGGTTGAAACCGCGATTTCATCTGAGCTTCGAGTATATTTAAATTGCCTTGCATTGAATAAATCAAATGATCTCTTATGATATATTTTAGTTCTGTTCAACAGTGTATAGTGGAACAGTATTTGACGAATGCTTGGAAAATCCGTGGTATTTAAAGTTTATTTTTTTCTGAACAAATGTAGAAACACACGCGCTAGAACTATCTCTAAATTTAAAATAACTAAATAAACCAATCTTTAATTCAGAAATCCTATAATTTGAAAACATTGTACCTTTTTTTACATCGGTAATTTTCTCTAAACCATTTCCGAGAGAAAGTGCTTTTAAACCTTTTTTATTGTAGTTGAATGTTCTGCTGTGGGTCATAAATGGGTGACCTTCATGGAAAATGTCAGTTATATTTGCCTATCATGGAATCATGCTTTGGCTGGACAAAATTACAATTACTATACTTTTATTATAAAAGTTTTGGGTGGCCTGATAGGTTTGTGAAATTTAATTTTTTACATGTGTTGGTCAAACTAAAGCCCTGGATGAAGCTAAGTTACGTTAAGCTTCGCTATCCAGGGCTTTAGGTCAAACCACCCTACTCTTGGTGTATTCTAATTAAACACTTTATAAAATATTTAAATTTTTAGTGCTTTTCATTACTGTTTATATTATTTTTGGAAAACTGCACACCACAAATGTGCAAGATTCGTCCAATTTTTGTCATTTATGGTCAGTTACGTAAACTGGGAAACTTGACATATTTGATATGACCTGCAAGATAAAATTTCCTAAACAGTAGTAGATGAAAAGAACTTTACAAGCAAAAATACGAAGTTGTCGCCTCCTAGCAGGTAATGACAGGTCCTCCTTTTACAATCAGTGATCCCACATTCTCTAACTAAGCAATGAAAACTTCTTTGCCCAGCACATTTGATTCTCGGAAGACAGAAAAGTAAAACAACACGCCGATTTTTCTAACTGGATCTCCAACCCTCGGTCCTGCCTGGGTTAATGCATATTTATGAGATGGAACCGTTGGGAATGCATGTTTAAGTGCTTTGCGCCAATAATGCCTATTATTGCTTCACAAATTCGGGGTTAGGTGTCACCAAGAGATTTGACATGCACGTTTTCGGCTTATAACGATACTTTTCGGTTTAACGCGTTGTGTAATTGCTGGGGAGTGTGTTAATCTATGTGGAGAGCAGGTTTTTTTCTTGAATGGAATGGAGCGATAGATATTGATTGTTGTAAAATAAGAGAAGCTTTTGTTGCATAGTTTTTTTATGGCCAAATGGAAGTTATGAAATATTATCACTTGAACCAACTTGAATCACAAGCCCTTCAATTGCAAAACTATTTTACTTCTTGAATTTGAGAAGTACTACTTCATCCCATTAAAATGTATGTTATGTGAATCTGCAGACAGATACTTTAAATCAGCGGTTCCCAAAGTGGTCCATATGGACCCCCAGGGGTCCACAGCAATTTCCAGGGGGTCCACGGGCATGAAAATAAAAATTGGGGGTCCACAGTGTCTTCTAGGGGGTCCACAGCAACAATTTCATTATTCATTCATTTCAAAAATTTTCAGCACTGTGGTCAACCTTTTTTACAAAGCAAAGAAACAGGTTGGATATTACAGAATGGGGAGATTTGACGTTAAACCTCACGTCGTTGAAACCTAATGTCAAAGTACCACAGTACCAGGTTAATCCCTCCCATTAAATTTAAGTTGGAATATTCCAGTTTTCCCTTACTGATGGTGTTTTATAGTATCTTCATATAATTCCAATTCCCTACAAATCATTTTTAGAAATAATTATTCAACGATTTAAGATGCATCGTGGATTTATTACTTGTTTCTAGAAATAATATTTTATAATGAGGGTTTTTATGTATAAAGGGTGCTTAGGCAATACATTTTTACATTTTAAAACCATTGACTAATATTTTTTTTATATTTTATGATCAATCGAGTTCCAGTTCTTTGATAAATATTCAAACATTAAATTTTATTTTAAATAAAAAATTAAAACAAACACTATGATTTGAATTTTGTTACATTTAGCCTTAGCCATTGGTGGTCATTTTATCTTTTGTAACGGGTTAACGTCAATAATAAGGCGTGTTTTCAAGATTTGAACCCAGCTTATCCTTTAGTACCTAAATTTTAAAATTTAAATATAAATTTGTTCATATTTTAATGGTGATAGTTGCTTTTTACAATTGAATATTTTCATTATGGTTCTCATTTGAATCTTATGGTTCTCATTTGAATCTTATGGTTCTCATTTATGAAACTTAACTCCGATTATTTTTTTTTGCTATAGAAAACTCTTGAAGTTATTTTCAAAATTTATAAATGCGGTACAACATCATATGCAAATGCAAATTATTTTTAATGTACGTATAAAAACTTACTTCAAGGGTCCGAGGCTTTTGCCTCGATGGCTCGATGTCCCTTATAAACCCTGGCGGCCAATGGCCACCAGCGACTATCCCTAAGGATGTCCTTTATGGACTTGCCAGCCAGTAAAAACAACACACATTTTTTATTGCACCACATAGTTTTTTTCTTAAATTAAAACTAAATTTCTGTAATGTATAATATGAAATCTTTTCATAGTTGAACTTAATTAAATATTGTTTGGTAAATGCCATAACTTTTACGATTAGGTCAGGTAAATGAAAAACGCACTCATAAGCCATTAACTTCTACATACAAGCTTGCGACCAAAACTTATTGTTAAAATTAAAAATTGTATATTTGTTTTTATTTCAAACTTTTTAAATGCTTGATTGTTATAATTTCCTTAAAAATATCGTGTAACCACATATGAATGGCAAAAATAAAAAATATATATTTTAAAGAAACAGTCAATGCATAAAAAACACTTAAAAAAATTACAAATGTTATGCGTGGTTTAGAAAAATAAGTAAAAAAACATCAGATTTTTTTAGCTACTTTTTGAATGGTCTTTTAGACAGGGGGTCCACTGGGTACGAGAAATGTCGTTAGGGGGTCCATGGACCAAAAAAGTTTGGGAACCCTTGCTTTAGATTAACTTCAGAATCTTCAAAGCTTTTTTTTTTTCAAAGCAGAATCTTCAAAGCCGCAGAGAGACCCACCTTCTACTTTTCTAGCTAATATCTAGCAATCCTAATGCTGCTCTCTCTTGCTTTCTATTCCACTTTCTATATACTATCTACCTCTTCTTCTCTCTCTGTTTCTATCTTTCTCTTAAGTACTTTTTGCTTTATAAAACTTTGCCTGTATAAAAATATCCTCAAGTGTGTCAATTAACAAGGAATTTGTACACATAACCCAGAGACGCTTAGACAGGAGGAAATGTCGTCTAAATCCGAATTTTTTTCATTTTTGACTATAGAAAGTAATTAAAATTCAAAAAGCGACTCCAAAATTTATTTATAGCTATGCCAGTCCTATCACCAATCTTAAGGAGCGATTTCAATCGTGAAAAATAGAGCTATGAATCACCATTTTTTTTCTACGTTAATCCATTCAGGGCATTATACCCAATCTAAAGGCCACTTCATTGATATTCTCATAAAATTACCAAATCCATTGAATAAGACAAGATGATAACATTCCGGTTGTGAAACCTGTTGCTGATGTCACGTGTTTCAACACGTGTCACTTTACAGATGCTGGGACAAGTTTTATCTTTCTCTTTTTTACCTGGAAATCACTTTCCTAAATTCCACAATTAAATTAAGTATGTCGGTCAGTAAATGGAACTTCACTTTTTCGATATTTTTTATCGTCTTTAATTGAGCTTTGATTGGAAGACTGGTCAATTTCGGGGTCATTTCACTTGTTATCATTGCACTTTTATCTTTTTGATGTAAAAGTATACTTATTAATTTTATGGTTTTATTATAGGTATATGCCTGATTAGGTGGTGGACAGAGTAATGGAGTTATGTTTTCAAAATCCCTGTTTTCAGCAGTTTAATAAGGATTAATGAGGTAAATTTATATTTAAGATTTCTCGTCTTTCCCTCATATGGATAGAATGACACTAAAAACTGTTTATAATACTATAAAAACAGGGGTTTCCTGGCGACCCGCTATGTCATATTGTGCGGCCCGCGAAGATCCCTGAAAACCCCCCAAAATTTAGCATCACGACCCTTTTAAGCATACAAAAAATTCAAAAATTTTAGGGGGAGGGTCCCCAAACCCCCCTATTTACCTTTTAGATTATGGAATAGCTTCGGTCATTTTCTATTAGTGAAAAATTTAAAGTTTAATATCTCGAGAGGGATATTGCATGCCCTGAAATTCCTGAGTCTTAAGTCAACCTTTATCACGAAAAGGGACAAAATGGAGCATCCAAAAATTAAGTGATACACTATTTTTCGGGAAATTAACAAGCATCACGAACACGATATGTAAACAAATAACCTTCGTCCCCCTTTCGCTGGAAAAGTTTTATATTAATTCCCCCGAAAAATTTATGATGGATAAAAAGGAGCTAGATTACTTTGCAGCCCGCCACTTGACTTTTGATTTCAATAGTGGCCCTCAAGTACTTAGAAGTTGGAAACCCCTGCGTCTAAAAATTAGAATTGGAGATCCTGATGGTAATTTCGAGCAATCATAACTTTGCCGGACATCTTTTTGTACAAATGCATTTTTATGTTAGTTTTTTAAAATATTCTTAAACTTTCTGAATTACAGGTATAAAGTGGTCTTATAAGGACTTGGGAACCAAGATCCACAAATGGTTGATACCATACAAACCAAGGCTGTAATGAGAAAATACTTCTAGATGCGTTTGACAGTAAAAATTACACAGATCTGCAATGAAGAAGCTGTTTGGAAAATTTCAGCGATTTCCTAAGTATTTTGGTCTGATGATAACAAAAAAATATGGAAAATTGCAAAATTATTTATGAATTTGCCCATTTTTCATAGTTTTTGTATATTTCTAACTTTCCTACTTTTAAAACTTAGGAGCTGTGAATAATACCACATAGTAAACTATCTAATCTAATGGACATTATAGGGATGGAAAGAAAATACCAATGAATAATTAAGAGTACATAATGCCGAACTAATTATTGAATGCTCTGTGGAGCTATTCTTGATTCCACTCGCAAGGGTAAATGTACCAAGAGGAGCCTCATAGTAAGTAAAAATTGGTAATGAGTTCGTTTCAGTTGTAGTATAATGATTTTATTGAAGAATATAAAATAAAAAACACTTCGTAAACCTATTTTTATTAAAACTAAAGTAATTACTTATTTTACTAAGTTACTAAATTGTCTGGAAACATGACATTCTAGGGAAACATAGATCATTTTTTAATTTAGTTCACCAAAAAACATTAATAATAAGGACGAAAAAAATTAAGCTAAAAATAATTTTGTGGAAAAATGTGAGTAAAAAATTTTCCAAAGTGAGTTGGCCGAAAATATTCCCTAAAAAAATAAGCTACTCTAAATTTTCCAGTCAGCATTCATTTCTCTTCGATCTGGCGCATTCAACGAAAAGGATCCGTCGACAGCCTTGAATAAGTACTACTACTGCCATCTATCCTTTGTAATAGAAGTTACAAATGAAGGCGACGAGCGGTGCTCAGAAAAGGAGCAGCTAAATCCTTAATATTTGAGTTTGAATAAACCTCCATTATTTATTTCTGATTTTAAGGGGTTTTAACTACCCTAAGGTTGTATACAAAGGAGTTTGGGGGTGTTAACTTTCCTCAAAGTTCATAACTGTAACCAAAAAGGTCTCAATCAAATGTTCAAAAAGAAGTCTTATACAACATTTTTAGGGTCAGTTTTCAAAATATTTTCTGCAGGAGGACCCCCAGACCCATTTTTTTTGCTTAGTACTAAAATTCTTGCTTCATTATTTAGTTTAAACCCATTTCTACTCATTTATGCATCTTGAAAGACCAGGCCCGTATTTAGGGTTTTTGCCGCCTGGTGCATATAGATTTATTGCCGCCCCCTTTTTCATTTTCTGTTTCAAGAAAATCCTCCCTTTATTTCTTTTAAAAGCCTACTGCTTAATGGTAGGGTGAAATTAGCATTTAATCCTATTTAACATTAATCAGGGTTTAAACTTTCTACAGATAACAAATTGATGGGGAGTTTCAAAATATCATCTCTTTAAATTAATGCAAATTGTAAGATAATTTTTTGATTAAGAAAAGAAAATATCCTTGTTTCTCTATTCGTTTGTCCTTGATACTGTGGCGTGTATATAAATTTATTTCGGGAGGGGGCTAAAATTATTTTAAACCTCCAAAGCAAATTTATCACGTCCAATATAGCTTTTTACGCATGTGATTGTTTGAATTTACATCTAAAAGACCTTTTTATAAAAAAGTTGTGGTGAGTAATTTAGTTCCAAGTACGAAAGGGGGGTCTGGGGGTCCTCCCCCAGAAAATGTTTGGAAATTTGACTCTAAAAAACAGGTTTTAAGCTTGTTTTGGCCCATTATAGCCACTGTCTTGATGCACTTGTAGTAATCTGCCGCCCCCCAAAATTTTGCCGCCCTGTGCTATAGCACATGTTGCACGTGCCTAAATACGGCCCTGTGAAAGACTCAACGTTATAACAACAGAGTAATTTTAAAATCTTTTCTAAAATAACGTATTTGTGATTACTTATTTTGATAAAAAAATTACTGTAGATCATATTACTAACGGCCGTATTAACCAGCTCGAGCCGATCCATAGATTATTCACTGATCCTACAAACCATGATCGTGGTTTTTCCGATGGTTGTTATCGACGAACAACCGACAATCATGGTTTCTTCAAACAGCAGTTTTGTATGTAACGCCACTTCTGATTGGACCGCGATGACGCCAGCTATCGAGTCCGGGATCGCACGCTGTTCACTCAAGTTCATAGTCCAGTGTAAATTATTTCCTATAAAATTCTCTACCTGCTTTAAAACATTTCTATCACAACTAATAATAACTATACAACCAATAACAGGAAATGACTTGAACTGGTGTTCTATATTTCCTGCTTTATATTGGAAATTGTTGGAACAATTCTGTTGATCTAATGGTTTCACTGAATGGGTTTATTTCAATATTATTTTTAAAATACTCACACTTATCTAAAAATATTGATTCACCTCTCTAAAAATAGGATATTTTTTTAAGAATTTTAAGGAATTAATAGTTAAAAGAAAAAATTTTGAAACTTAGGTAATAGCCGTGCTAAATATTTAATACCTGAATAAATTGTAAGAGCGCCATCTATCAAAACGAGTGCTAACTCTAAACTATCTGGTTAATTTTAATGCGTGTTTTTCACGATCAGTTTTTCTTTATTATTATACTTTAATCAACCATTATTTTGATGATTAAAGCAAATATACTCAAATATAAATATAATTTGTGATCAAATTCTTCTTAAATGTCCATTTTCGCAAAAATGAACCACCGATCCATGGTTCAACCCACCAAAGTTGGGTGGTCAGATTTTGGGTGAAAAAACCGATAGTTGGGGGTGGTCGATAACGTTTTAGTTAGGATCAGCGGATAATCCTTCAATCCATGGTTGAACCACGATGGTCAATACGGCCGTAAATTGTTTGAAATATTTCCTGTCGAAATGAATATTCCAAGCAAATTAAGGATTATTCTATTCAAACAAGTGAAAATAACTTGGGTAAAAGAAGTAGTATTTAGAAGTAGTAAAAACAAGAATATCAAAATTTTGGTATGATTCAGTCACAAAAGAATGTCTTGTTTAAGAAAATTTATACTGGCCATAGTTTTCAGTCAGTCATATTCCATAACGAATAGAATACATCAAATAAACTGAAAAATGACTCAAACCCGACCTCCCAATGCGGTATAGAAAGGCAAAACCAACCTACAATTCATAAGATAGTATTACTTTTCAGCAACATCTCGAATTCAAAAGATATGAAAAGAAGGCGAATATAAGAAGAGGAGAATGACGAAAGAGGCAAAAGGAAAAGAGAGAGCGTCCCACAAGGGAGTCATTGTCGCAACTTCTCCCCTACGCTGTCACGCTCGAATGAAACCCCTCACTCCTCCAACTCGCCATTAGTCATTTCTCGTGACTCAAGTTGTGATGGATACTCTTATGGGAGTATTAGGGCCTGTTCACACTGTGCGACTTGAATCGCTTGATATCCTTAATATCCTTATTAAACCAGGGTTCATAGTTGTCCTATATTTCTATATATTTTTGACTCCTGTCCTTTATTTCCCATATTTTTCTACTTCTTAATTTCCATTATTAATTTGTCTGTATTTATAAACGAGAAAAATCTGACCATATTGAAATTTTTCTGACAAGTTCTATATTTTCAAATTTTTGACTCCTTTCCTTTTCCCCCCTATATTTATCTACTTTTTAATTTGCATTGTTAATTCGTCTGTAATATAAATGAGAAAAATCTGACCATTTTGACATTTTTCTGACATACCCTTTATTTTTTATTCAAATGTCCTATATTTTCGCTATGAATCCTGTCAACTTGTCAAACGGAAGGGAAAAGGAAAGGGACTTGAGGCAAGATGCACTAGATGTGGTTGAAAGGGAGAAACCCTTTTTCCTACCCTACATTAGTAGTCTAGTCTAAGTCTAGTGTACCCAAGATTTTAATCACCCAAACCATTAACCAGACATTGGTTTTGGTGGAGTTGCCACAACGTTATTCCTAAGATTACTGAAAAAGTTGTATTTAAATTATGTTCCACAATAGTGTTAAAATTTCAAAACTACTCCAAGTAATAAAGGGTATCTAGGGGTCTCTCCAAAAATATTTTGAAAAAATTGCCTCAGAAGGTAGTGTTTTTAGCTCATTTTGAAACATTTCTGGTTACACCCGAAGAGAACAATTGTAAACCTCATATTTTCAAGGAAAAAATTGGATATAGAAGTCTAAATTTTGAGGGGGGGCTGGTTCGAAATTTACCTCTTTAAGCTAGTGTTTTATCTCATTTTGAAATTCTTTGGGGTGGGTAACACTTAAAGGTAACTTGAGTGTTCCTCTAGCTAACTCTCGGACCCCCTAGGAAGGCACAGGGGACCCCGGGGACCACACAACTCCCCTTCTTTCTCCTCTCCGTTTGATAGGGATCTTAACCACTTTGACTTGAGCGACTGGAGTAGCCCAGTGTGTCTAGGCCCTTAGTATCGGATGTGTGGGCAAACAGTTGTGGAAGGTTTTTTTTGTAGGTCCCTTCGCCGAGCTTTGTTGCCTGGGCTCCCTGTGTTGTTTCTTTTGTGGCCGGCGAGGGCATGAAGTGTGAAAAGTGGCGAGAGGGGCCCGCGAGGTGTGAAACTACCGATGCGTGTTCCAGAAATTGATTTTGGTCGAAGTTTCTAGAAAGCCTCATCAGTTGGTGCTAGGGGTTGGTGTGGGAAAGACGGTGGGGGTCTAATGTAGTTTTACCACTGGAGCTTATAATGATGTTCTGTTATGGGGGGTTTGTCTGTTTCCTATTTCGGTATAAGATCCTCCCAAATTGTGGTTCGGATTTACTTAAGGTAAAAGATAGTTTTTTTTTACAGATTCAGCATAGTCTACTTCTACAAGATACATCAGGGACGTATCCAAGGGGGGGATTTAGGACTTCAAATAAACATCTCCCGAAATTTAGTGAGTCTCAGGGATGGAGAAATGATTTCCTCGCTGTGGTGCCCAGTTCAAATCCAGCTTCTTTTTAAATTGAAGTTAAAAGGAAATAAAATTCAAAGCTGTTATTTGTTCTTGAAGTTGTGTGATTCAATGAATCAGTGGATGGCTATGTGATTATCACGCTGTGGTCCCCAGTTCGAATCCAGCTTCTTTTTAAATTTAAGTTAAATGGAAATAAAATTGGCAGCTTGTTCTTGAAGTTATGTGAGTAAGTTGATCAGCGTATGTGTGTGTGGCTTGCATGCTCGTGTCGTTGGATCGAACTTCGGTGGTAAGAGCTCATAATGTGCTTATTTTTTTATTAAATTATCTGACCGCTGCGGTTACAGTTAACTAGTGCACTTCAAATTTTAGACGAAAGTGGTTAATTTTTTAAAACAGCAAAAGGGTTAGGCTTAGCTAAAAAACGCAACATAATAAATAAACAGTTACGGTTACAGCTATCTAATTTTTCAAAATAGCAAAACCGACTCCTCGACGAACCCTTCTCCGCTATGCCCCTGGAACCCTTGGCAACACTGGAGGCGTCCATCCTAAACCCCCAGGCCACCAATTCGTCCAGGGGGAGCAGATAAGGTCCGTCAGGGCGACCCCAACTGGTCACCACCAGGGCCGCCGAGAGCCAAGCCGGACCCCGGTCACGTGCACTCATTTCGAGGGAGGGGGCGAAAATTTTCTGAAGTACCACCAGTCATGCATAGACTTAATGTAATTTTCAGAATATTTCCAGGCGAGATTTGAATTTTGATGAACTCAATAAATTTCGTTTTCTTGATAATACAATGAAGGATCGTGCCAAACTAGCGACTTGAAGACGTAAAAACCATAAAAAACTCTGCTTATCAAGAGAGGGGAGAGTGCGGCTCAATTCCATGCTTTCTCCCCTATCTTGATAAGCAGAGTTTTTTTGTGGCTTTGGCGTCTTCAAGCCGCTAGTTTGGCACGACCCTAACATCAAGCACCACCAGAAAATATTTAGAAATTCGACCCTAAAAAATAAGTTTTTAACTCATAATTTTGGATATTGTTCACAACTGAGAGTCACCCAAGGATGGACTGTCTTAAATGACGTTATAAGCCATTTAATGATTTATCTTATGAAATTTTAGTGAGTTTTTATAATCTCCCCCTCATAATGAATTCTTTTGGGGGGTCTGGGGGTACCCCCCAGAAAATTTTTGAAAACGTGCCCCTAGAAAGTGGGAATTTACTCAGTTTAGCCCATTTGGGTAAAAAGATTAATTTCCAAACTATTCAAAATGATATCCATCTAAGTACTCAATATGAAAATATCTGGAATTTTACAACTCCCCTCTCGTCAGGCCTCCTTTCATCCATATTAAAAGGTTTAATGTAGCTTTTCAACCCATGTTTTGGTTGAATTTGCGTCCAAGAGAACTTTATATAAGACAAGTTTCTGTAACTAAAGGTTCAAGTTTGAAAGGGGGGTCTGGGGGTCCTCCCCCAGAAAATTTTTGGAAATTTGACCCTAAGAACAGGGTTTCAAACTGTTTTTTGGTACACGTAAACCAAAATTTGGACTTAAAATTTTTAGGTAGAATTTTGATTTTAATGAACTTATGAAAAAAGTGTGAACAATAAAGGTTTAAATACTGAAGGGGGGCCTGGGGTCCCTCCCCCAGAAAAATTTTGAAAATTTGACTCTAAAAAACTGGGTTTTTTACTGGGGGGCTGCCGGGCCCCCTCTTGCCCCGGGCCCCGGGGAAAGTACCCCACTTGCCCCCCCTCTCGTCAGGCCTGGTCACCACCCTCACCACCGATTTTCTCCCTTGGGCCAGTGGGCATGAGGTATTCAAGGAAGATTTAAATTTAAGTACTATGTGCATAAATTACAAGTTAGATTAGGTTTATTTGAATTAAATATATTATTTTTATAGTAGTGATAGCAAGGATAGATGTTGTTAGGTTAGTGGGGTTTGATCCGAGTACCTTCTGCACACTGGCCACCAGGGCCGGACTGGGGAGAAATTTTGACCCAAGAATTTTAAGTCGGAATCAGCCCACCGCAAAATTTTCATGGAAAAGTAACATTATAGATTTAAAAATTTTAGGGCTTAGTCGGTTAAAGCACGGTCCTATGGTGCAGAAGGTACTCAGTTCAAACCCAACTAACTTCGTATTTTAGTGCATTTTACAGCTAAATTAAATTTCAAGAACTGATAATTCCACACTATACACTTTGACCAGAAGCTGATTACAACACGGATGCAGAATATGTCCGATCCGGCGATCTAGGATCGGGGGAAATTTTAGCCACATGGAAAAATTATGTGGAAAAGTACAATTGAATTCAATTTCAGTTCATTTATCAAAATTTACTGGGGCGATTTTCTCCTTCGTCACAGACATAAGGTTCCTTTTCATATTGCGTTTCCGATCGTTACTTTTGTAAACATGAATAGGAATTTTTTTAGATCTTTAACGCTTTTTTAAATTTTGGGGAAATTTTGTATTGATTGATTGGGGGAAATCTTGGATGTAAAAACATTTTCTGCATCCCTGGCATTACAAAACGTCCTTGACGGCTTAATCGGTTAAGACACAATTCCACTATACTTTTGGACCAGTAACTATTTTAAAAGTGTCGTTGGTGGCTCAGTTGATAGAGTCACTGTCTTGATTAATGCACAAAAGGTTCTAAGTTCAAACCCCACTAACTTAACTTCCTATTTTAGTGCATTTTAGAGTTCAATCAAATTATAAACATTGACAATTCCACTATACATGTCCAATAGCTGCTTCTAATGCGTCGTTGATGGCTTAGTTGGTAGAGTCACGGTCCTGGTGTAGAGAAGGTACTCAGTTCAAACCCCCCCATCTTAACTTCCTATTGTAATTCTGTAATATCTGTCTCTCCCTATCCTTTGAACTTTCTTAATAGTTGTCTTCTAACTTAACCAATGCAAAATGAACTTTATTTTCTATGAGTACCTGATGTTGCATCTGATCTAGTTGTTAGAAACTGGTGACCGATTCGAGTCCGTTCACCCGTCGAAGATGTCGGGGGTCGGACGAGAGATCTTCCTAGCTACTCTGATCTGCTCCCCGGGGGGTCGCGGGCCTACAGGGTTCTTCGGATAAGCCCCTTCGCCCCAGGGCAATGGGGGCTTAATGAATTATTAAGTGTAAAAATTCACACTTCCACTACGCACTATGACAATTAGCTGATTACGAAACGTCCTTAATGGATCAGTTGGTAGGGTCACTTTGCTGGTGTACAGAAGGTGCTGGGTTCAAACCCTAGTAACTTAACTTCCTTTTTTAATGCATTTTACCGTAATATTAAATTTAAAAATCTGACAGCTCCACAATGCACTATAACAATCAGCCGTTTACGAAATGTCCTTGATGGCTCGGTTGGTAGACTTACTTTGCTGGTGTACAGAAGGTACCCGGTTCAGACTCCAGTAAATTAAATTCCAGTTTTAGAGCATTTTACAGTTATATTAAATTTAAAAAACTGACCATTCCACTGTGCACTATGACAAAATTAGCTGGTTTCTATGCTTCCTTGATGACTCAGTTGGTAGAGTCACATTGCTGGTGTACAGAAGGTACCCGGTTTAAACACCTGGAAATTAACTTCCTGTTTAAGTGCAGTTTACAGTAATATTAAATTAAAAAACTGAATGTTAATCTACGCACTATAACAATCAGCTGGCTACAAACGTCCTTAATGTCTCTATTGGTGGAATGACTTTGCTAGTGTACAGAAGGTACCCGGTTCAATCCCCAGTGAATTAACTTCCTGTTTTAATGCATTTTACAGTAATATTAATTCAAAAACTGACAGTTCCACTAAACACTATAACAATTAGCTTGATAAGAAACGTCCTTAACGGCTCAGATGGTAGACTCACTTTTCCGGTGTACAGAAGGTACTCGTTCAAACCCCGGTGTTTTAAATTTCGGTTTAAGTGCATTTTACAGATATATTAAATTTAAAAAACTGACCATTCCACTATGCACTATGACAGTTAGCTGGATACAAAACGTCCTTGATGGCTCAGTTGGTAGAGTCACTTTGCTGGTGAACCGGTGGTACCCGGTTCGAGCCCCAGTAAATTAATATCCTGATTTAGTGCATTTTACTGTAATATTAAACTGAAAAAACTGACAGTTCCAATATGACAATTAGCTGGTTACAAAACGTCCTCAATGCCTCAGTTGGGAGAGTCACATTGCTGGAGTACAGAAAGTACCCGGTTCAAACCCCAGTAACTTTACACCTTGTTTTAGTGCAATTTTCAGTAATATTAAATTTAAAAAACTGACAGTTCCACAATGCACTATGACAATTAGCTGGTTATGAAACGTCCTTAATGCCTCGATTGGTAGAGTCGTGGTCTTGCTGTGCAGAAGGTGCTGGGTTCCAACCCCAGTAACTTAACATCTAGTGTATTTTACACTAGTATTAATTTTATAAAACTGACAGTTCCACTATACACTATGACAAAATTAGCTGGCAACGAAACGTCCTCAATGGCTCAGTTGGTAGAGTCACAATGCTGGAGTACAGAAAATACCTGGTTCAAACCCCAGTAACTTTACATTCTGTTTTAGTGCATTTTACAGTAATATTAAAGTGAAAAAACTGACAGTTCCACTATGCACTCTGACAATCAGCTGGTTATGAAACGTCCTTAGCGGCTCGATTGGTAGAGTCGTGATCTTGCTGTGTAGAAGGTGCTGGGTTCAAACCCCAGTATCTTAACATCCTGTTTTAGTGCATTTTACAGTAATATCAAAGTTAAAAAACTGACAGTTCCATTATGCACTATCACCATTAGCTGGTTATGAATCGTCCTTAATGGCTCGGTTGGTAGAGTCGTGGTCTTGCTGTGCAGAAGGTGCTTGGTTCAAACCCTACTATCCTCTCTCTTTCTATCTCTCTCCACCTGATGCATTTGACCTAAGAAACTGGTGACCGAGTCTAGTCCGTTCACCCGTCGAAGATGGCGGGGCTCGGGTTAGAGGAGGTCTTCCTGGCGGACCTGATCTGCTCCCCGGGGGGTCGCGGGTCTAGGGGGTTCTTCGGATATCCCCCCGAAAGCCCCTTCGCCCTGGGGGCCAGCGGAGAAAGGTCCGTCAGGAAGCCAGTTTTGGCAAAAATTTTTATCTTACACTCCGCAATTTGTGAACGGTCCCCTAACGGGGTGCAATATGCAGACAGCCCCCTTACTTATCGGGTTGCAAAATTTTGACGCCATTACCCGTCTTTCACCACCGCTGGGAGAGGAAATTTTTATGGCTGTATGCGGTTAACTGTGACCGTAACTTAACAGTAAAAATATTTTATAATAAAGAAGTCTCCAGCATCAAACCTCCAAACTTTGCACACAGATAGGGGTAGAAAGAGAGAGTGAGGATAGTAGGATTTGAACGCAGCACCTTCTGCACAGCAGGGTCACGATTCTACCAACTGAGCCATTAAGGACGTTGCATAAACAGCTAATTTTGTCATAGTGCATAGTGGAACTGTCAGTTTTTTAAATTTAATATTACTGTAAAATGCATTAAAACAGAAGGTTAAGTTTCTGGGGTTTGAACCGGGTACCTTCTGTACACCAGAAAAGAGACTCAACCAACTGAGACATCAAGGACGTTTTGTAACCAGCTAATTGTCATAATGTAACTGTCAGTTTTTCAGTTTAATATTACTGTAAAATGCACTAATTCAGGATGTTAATTTACTGGGGTTCGAACCGGGTACCTCCGTACACCAACGAAGTGAGTCTACCAACTGAGCCATCAAGGGCGTTTCGTAACCAGCTATTTTCGTCATAGTGCATAGTGGAACCGTCAGTTTTTTAAATATAATGTAACTGTAAAACGCACTAAAACAGGAAGTTAATTTACCGGGTCTTGAACCGGGTACCTTCTGTACACCAGCAAAGTGACTCTACCAACCGAGCCATTATGGACGTTTTGTAACCAGCTAATTGTCATAGTGTATAGTGGAACTGTCAGTTTTTTATATAAGGGTGGATGTGCATTCTATTTTAAAGCTTTCTTCAAAGTAGAAAACATAAGTAATTTTATTAAAATCATAATACTGTTCGAACCGGGAACATTCTGAACTGAAGACTGACGCTTTACCAACCACTGGATGCACATCAGCACGAAGGCAATGGATGAAATGTATTTCCTTTTGAAACTTTCTTTAAAGTAGAAAACTTCAGTAATTTTATTAAAATTTCAAAATCCCGGCAGGGTTTGATCCGAGATCCTTCTGCACCGATGACAGTCACTTAACCAACCAGGCCACATCAGCAAGAAGGCAATGATGTGTATTTTTTTAAAAACCTTCTTTAAAGTATAAAACTTTGGGAATTAAAATCTAAAAATCCCGCCAGGGTTTGAACCGGGAACCTTCTGAACCGGAGACTGACACTTAACCCACCACGCCACTGGATCCACATCATCAGCCAGAAAGCAATGGAAGAAATTTATTTAATTTTAACGCTTTTTTTAAATAATAAAATATTTCAACTCCAAAGTTTCAAGGGGGTTGGGGGTTCTCCTTGATTGATTTTTTGAGCCTTCAAAGTAGAGTTTTTATACATTTTAAGACGAATTTTTAAGGAAAAACAGTAAGTAAAAAATTGACGTTCAAATTTCGGGGGGGGGGGTTGAACTCCCCCTGGGATACGGCCCTGCCTGGGTTACCCACCCCCAGACAAACATCCTCCGTCCACGACCCCAATCCGGGCCGTGTGACCAGAGGTCAGCCACCCTTGTCCACGCATTCCCTTTTTTTCCCGCTTGCATTTTTACGCTTCATAAACCTTCCTCCCAACAACAAAGGATAAAAGACCCCGAAGAACCCTAAAATATTATTTTAGTGTGATAGGAATACAGAAAAAACTTGAGCAGGATGCCGAGGAACCGAAAAAAAGCTCGCCCCCTGGACGGGGCCTCTTTCCGCCTTTCAGATCGGACGCTAGATTTTTCGAGTTCCCATTATTCCATATTAAAAACTACAAGAAAAGAGATCTCTAATTACTGGAACATAATACGACGGCCATTGGCCCGAGGAAAATTCGGGTCCAGTACGAACATCTAACGGAAACGTCACGTCTTGTATTTTAAGAGGGGGGATGTCTTTGTTACACGGTACTTCAGGGTTGACCTGTTGCGCTAAAGAGTGGAGAAATTAACTTTTATGTACGTCCGAGAGCCGCCATGTTTTTGTGGGATTTTTTTACTCACCAAGGGCGTTCAGGTGGTTGCCCTTTGGGTAGTTTATTGACCCTGAAATTTTCGGATGCTTATGGGAGGATTTTTGGTTATAAGCTCGTAATTACACATATACGACTCATGGATTTCGTCGTAAAAATATCGGACGTTTTATGGAGGAAGAGAGGGAAAGATGGGGTGTGCAATATCTGGGGAATATGATGTTCTGGAAAATAAGACTATGAAAGAGAAAAATTGTTGGACTTCATATGGATTTCTGTTGGGTTTTAATATTGAGACCTTTAACATAACTTAACGTCCAACTAGATGACACAACCTAGTTAAATTTGAATGGTTTCACACTTCTTGATTTGAATTGGTGTTCTACATTTGTAAAAAGGGGTATCTCGCATTCAAAATAATAATTTCATCACAATACTAAATTCTTAAAATTTATACAAAGTAACAAATAAACTTAACATAAAATGATTATTATTGCTCAGCTGTTGATAGGATATGGTAGATAAAGACAGAGAAAATAATATGGTGGTGTTGCCGATAGTTTTAGCTCAAGAATTTTTTTCTCCAAAAATCTGACAAATTGGAATGAAAAAGAAGGGGGAGGAAAGAGACATTAAAATAAAAAAACTATATTTTGTCTATTTGTGCTTAAGGTAGAGGCGACCTACAGCTGTAATAATCTCTTGGGGCTGGGCTGAACCAGCATATAACGTGACAAGATGAGAGTTGGGTCTGTTGTGAATGAGAGTATCAATATCAAACTCTATATCCCCCTCACATGACATTTTACTTGTAACGCATTAAACATAAACCAACACAAGCCTAAAGGTCATAGGAAGAACTCCATTAAAGGCATTAAGGTTCCGGGAAAAAGAGCAGAGAAGGGTCTGCTGAAGAGCTAATTTTTTGTGAAAAAACAGATCGTGAGTAGTTCACAGGGGTCGATTTAGGAAAACATTGCTGGGGTTTTGCGGCTTCATCACACAATTTAAATAAGCTTTATTGATTATTTGCAAAAAAAAATTGCAAAATCTTTGCATTTTACGATTTTTCCTGTTTAAATGCCGCTTTTTAAGTTATTTACAGACCGATCTGCTACGACCGCGACTCGGCATGTAAAAGCGGCTTCAACTCGTCTGTTGCTTGGATTGCGGAAAACCGACTGTATGTGAAGATTGATGTTCTTGACTTTCGAGCAATGCCACCAAATGTAGAGGAGAAGCAGACTTTGTTGAACTTAGCCCTTAAAATCGGCTTTTCCTCGCGTTCTTTGTATTTTGGAATTGGGCTAAAAAATAGAATTAAAAATACTGTTTTTTTTTGCTGCTTAGGATAACTAAAAATAAAATGAGGTTATTTTACTTAAAAATTGACTTATCTAAAAGTGATTCAAAAACTATTTTTGGTAAAGCTTTTATAGATGAATTAAAAATTTTAGGAAGTTTTGATATTCTTAGGCTTAGCATTTAGCCTGAATTTTACCAATTTTTTTACAAAAATTAACTAAAAAAACTAACACCTGGATTGATCTGATTACCATGTTGATAATACTGATAACATTTTGATTATAAAATTCCAAATGTATTTCAGTCATTGAAATTTAATGTTAACCACAGCAGTAAAGTAAATTGTATTTTCAGAAAAATAATACAAGTCTCCATAGGAGACAAGGGATCTAGGTGTAACATAACTAAGATAAGAAGATTTTTAGAGAAGTGAATAAATTTTTTTTAGATACGTGTGAGTATTTAAAAAATAATATTGAAATACACCCATTCAGTGTAACCATTAGATTACCAGAATTGTGAAAACAATTTCCAATATAAAGCAGGAAATGTAGAACACCAGTTCAAGTCATTTCCTGTAATTGTTTGTATAGTTATTATTAGTTGTGATAGAAATGTTTTAAAGAAGGTAGAGGATTTTATAGGGAATAATTTACACTGGACTATGAACTTGAGCGAACAGCGCACGAGCCCGGACTCGTTCGCTGGCGTCATCGCGGTCCAATTAAAAGTGGCGTTACATACAAAACTGCTGTTTGAAGAAACCATGATTGTCGGATGCTGGTCGATAAGGACCAAATCTCGTCATCGGAAAAACCTCGATCATGGTTTGTACGATCAGTGAATAATCTATGGATCAGCTTGCACTGGACAATACGGCTGTTATAAATATAAATTGACATTATTCCAGAAATAACAAAACTTCAAGACAAACTTCGTAAGACTTCGTAACAAACTCTTTCGTCACACATCTGGTTGATTTGGTTATGTTTGCGCATAACACTTTTGGACTTGTTTGGACATGAATGCTATTAATTCAAATCTCAAGAGTCAAACCTACCACTTGAGTATGTAAGGAACACCAGTCATACATCCCCCTTGCTCAATAACTTATAAACCTGATCAGTTATTTTGACATAGTGAATGTCTATTGGTTGAAACACGATCCAAGATGAAGTCCCATGAACTAAGGGGAAATGATTCCAAGAAGGTTTATAAGCAGTTGTGACAGCGAGTTTCAATTTTCACCCAACTGCTATATAAGCTCTATGGTTAATAGAGACAGATTATACACAAAAATAATTAATGGTAAATGGTTTTAATGAATGATTTTAGGATTTTTCAATACAATAATACAAATATTATCCTATAGGCCCATTAGAGATTATAATTTTAAAAACTGTTTTAAGTTATTTGTCATAAAAAGTCATTGATTGGTGCCTAGTATTGGCCATTTAATTCATTAGGAAGACGAAATAAAAATTCAATAGATAGAATATAAATTTATTACATCAGAAGTGCTTAATATAGTGGAAGAATAGCTAATGAATTCACATCCTGGATTAAAAAACTACTTTAGTTTTTAAAAATATAGAATTTTTAACTTTATACTATGATTCAAATAACAATGACAACCTTTAAAATTTTTTTCAAACTAAATTACAAGCTTTTGAAACATATTTACATGAGTCATTACAAAAAATAAAAGACTGAGCTTCTTTTTAATCATTTCCCCCAAGTCAAACAGATATTTTTTTAATTGCAGTAAAACCTATAAAATAATGAACATTTAATTAGGTCCTTAAATTTTAAGTTAAAACTGTATCTGTGTAAAACAGGCTTTTCTTTGGGCAGGGGGGGAATATGCATGGTTAGTACTCAGGGGCGGATTTCCAAATGTGCCGCCTATACATCTTACAAAACTAAACAGGGGCGTCATTTCAGTTTTTGGTCGGGGGGGGCAAAGATTTTAAGTGGGGACTTGACTTTTGGTTTCTTATTTTTTAAGGGGCAGGGGCGGTCTTGTTAAGGCCCAGAGTGTATTTATATCTGAAGAGTTAGATCACTTAAAAGTAATATTTTACACGAAATGTACAATTTTACAATGTGAGCTCAAAGTAAAATGGGGGGTCTGGGGGTCACCCCCAGAAAATTTGTTATAACTTGCTTCTTAAAGTAGTGTTTCAGCTCATTTTGAGACCCTTATAGTATAGTTACTTGAAACCCACAGAATCTGGGGGAAATGTTATAACGGGGTCCAGAAAATATTTTTGGAAATTCCCCCCAAACTTGTGTTTATCTACTTTTAAACTCTATGGAGAGAGCACCAAAAAGGAAAAATTTCTCGTAGGCGGCATAATTTTCAAGGAAAAAACACTGTATAAAGATATGAAAATTTGAGAGGGGGGTTTGGGGGTTCTCCCCCAGAAATTTTTTTGAAAGTTGCTTATTAAAGTAGTGTTTTAGCTCATGAGACCCTTTGGGTAACAAAGAGAACAGTTCCTTGTAAACCACAGAATTGTTTTTTTTGAAAGGATGTTCTCGTCTTTCCAGAGCTTATGGATAGTGTCTCATTTCTCATCTTTTTTATTCAGAAAAAAATTCTGGCGTCAAAAATTTGCCACCGTAGGCTATAGCCTAGCTAGCCTATTTAGAAATCCGCTACTGTTAGTACAGAAATTCAGTACTATCACTGCTGATCAGAACAAGAAGGCGAAGGAACAGAAGATCAGGCTTACAAGAATCATAGGCTGAACTCAATATGATCTCTTATCTCAATCAGTACCCCTCCCCAAAAAATAGGCAAAAATGCATTTAAAATACAATCTAAAAAGATCTAGTAAATCAAGTAGCTATTTGTCAATGAGCCGAGAACATTTTATTACACCAGTTAACATGCCCTAGATAAACTTGCTTTGTAAGGCTAAAAATTATCTAACAAAAATATTACAACCAAAACATTTGAGGTTTCTGTGTTAAATTTTATATCCTATTTAACACAAAAATATTAGATTGTTGAGGTTTTACAAATAACAACTTTTCATACCATTATGTAAAAAATTGTTTATTTACAATGAAAGTGATGAAAAAATACACATAAAGTATATACAACTTTACAAAATATGCTTGTTTGAGAAAATGTTGTTAGATACTTATTGGCATCTTATAAAGCCCCATCCATATAAAATGCATAATGCATCAAATCAAGCAGTACTACAAACTGATTCTTTGTTTAAAATGTCAGAGGCATCCTAGGCAAATACCTATACCACATTTAGTTAGATATTTTTAACCCAGTTATAATGATGGCCAACGAAAGACCAATGAAAGCGGGCAGCAGTTGATGCTTACAGACCTGCTGACAGAGGGAGCCAGAAGTGATATGCTTATGCATCAAAGTGTCTGCAGCAGTTCTTGTCTTGATTCTAATATCTGGTTGCCCACTTTTGTTTCTGTTTCATTCTGAGTGATTCCATATCAAAGAGTATTAAAAATGGCATTTTATCACAAAAAATTAAACCTGTATAGCCTAAATAATTAACTGAATCTGATAAGGAAAAAATTCATTTTGCAAAATAATATTAAATTACTTAATTTTAACTAGATGGCAGCACATGCTCAGTCAAAACATGGCTTACTAGATACTACTACAGGCTGACCGAGATGCAGAAATCTTTAAAATGTAGATGGCAATAGTTAACATCTAGCAAAGCAAATCCACAGAGTTGAAGGCGGGACTTAGGGCCGTACGAGAGAGACACAAAACGCAAACAATGAAATCTCATGGGCTGTCTCAAACGATCGCTTCCTTTGTGCTGCCATCTGTTAAAAAACACCACAAACATACACTGATAATACAAATTTTTACAAACACTAGATGTCTATTACTTTCGTAATATATTAATGTATGAGGACTTGTTTTGGTAATTAATAGGTGTTTTAGATTTTTTGGAACTATTTAACAGACCACAAAAAGTGTAAAAGCAATCGGAATCTCAGAACAATATGGCGTTTGAAAATTTGAGGAGTTTGAAATCCGTCGCCAAATTGTTTTGAGATTTGAACCGTATTCCGATTGCGTTTACACTTTTTGTGGTCTGTTAAATAGTTCCAAAAAATCTAAAACAGCTATTAATTACCAAAACAAGTCCTCAGACATTAATATATTACGAAAGTAATAGACATCTAGTGTTTGTAAAATTTTTTATTATCAGTGTATAATTACTTGTGGTGTTTTTAACAGATGGCAGCACAAAGGAAGCAATGTGGAAACGATCGTTTGAGACGGCCCTAAGATTTTGTTTGCGTTTCGTGTCTCTCTTGTCTTAGAGTTTGTGAATAAGGCCCTTAATGGCTTTATGGCTAACAGTCAGCAGTTTCATCTTAAAAACACGCCTTTGTTTTTCCTTATTTGTCAGTGTGTTTATCCTATTGGTTAGGACGTTATTTAACCGATTTGGGGCGATCCAAGCCTGAAAAGTTGTCAAAAGTTTTAAATAATTCAAAACTCGGTCAGCTTGTAGTAGTATCTAGTAAGCTGTGGTCAAAAGGTCAGCCACCTAGTCGGATTTCATCAATAATTCTGGATATTTAATCAGAACGCTGATTATATAAAACAGATCTTGAATATCAAAAAAACACAAAATTGATAATAAAAGACCATTTTTACATTTCAATTGGAGAAATCTAGGGAATGAAACTTTGTCTTTCTGGCGGCAATGGACTGCATGCTCACTACAACTAATGCTGCTACTTAAAGTGTAAACCAGAAAAATTTTGGAGGGAGATATCGGAATTTTGGGGTGGGATATGAGGTAAATTTATTCCATCTCTATGGCCAGGCCCGTATTTAGGGTTTTTGCCGCCCTGTGCATATCGATTTATTGCCACACCCTCTATTTCATTTCCTGTTTTAAGAAAAAAAAAACCTTTGTTTCTTTAAAAGTCTACTACTTAAAGGAGGGGTCTTTACCTTTTGACACAAAATATTAAAATGTTGGGGATTTTTTAAAAAGTATCACGTAAGATCCCCTTTTGGTACGGCTGGGGGTATGGGGGTCCTCCCGCAGAAGAAACTTAAAATTTCGACCTTTAAAAGTAAGGTTTTAACTAATTTTGAGAACCTTTTTGGGTCCATCACTTTTATCTTTTGACACAAAATTTCGGGGATTTTCTAAAAAGTCTCCCGCAAGATTCGATTGTGGAACTGCAGGGGGGTATGGGGGTCCTCCCCCCAAAAAATTTTGAAATTTGACTGGTAAAAGTATGGTTTTAACTCATTTTGAGAAAATTTTTGGGTCCAAGAGGGGGCACTGCCCAGAGTGACCCCTCTTGGACCCAAATGGTGAAATTAGTATTTAATCCTATTTAATTAAAAATAGAAAATCTTTTTTTTCTCACCGACTTTTTTCCTTTACGCCGATCCACTCGAGCAAGCCCAACCCCTATGACTCAACCCTAGAAACTAGAATCCACCCATAATGAAAACTGTGTGGTAAATTTTTTCCAAAAGTTGCATTTGAATTGTTGTAATCTGCCGCCCCCCAAAATTTTGCCGCCCTGTGCTATAGCACATGTTGCACGTGCCTAAATACGGCCCTGTCTATGGCCAAAAAATGTTAATTTTTTACTTATGGGGGGATATCCAAATCTCCCCTCCGGCTATGCCCCTGTCAACTTAACCGACTCCCTTGATCAGCAGTCATTTTTGAGGCCCCCATTGGTTCTCATCTTCCTCACCGCAAATGCCTCACTTTTGACATTGTTCTGTAAATTTGCTATTATTGGTATAAAAATGCTGGTATTTAAGTAAGATTACAGTAATTGATTAGTTACC
Source organism: Tetragnatha versicolor (assembly GCA_024610705.1). Taxonomy (NCBI): domain Eukaryota; kingdom Metazoa; phylum Arthropoda; class Arachnida; order Araneae; family Tetragnathidae; genus Tetragnatha; species Tetragnatha versicolor. The sequence goes on along the minus strand of JANDEH010000002.1, from coordinate 20,440,182 downwards.
CTTTTAAAGGGGATGAAATACTTAATGCAGGTCAAGTCATATTTTCCAATTTTTCATTGATTTTCTTTCTTTCTCTTAAAAGTCTCTTAGCTTGATCTTCTAGTTTTTTATTCATGATTTTATTTTTCCTTGCTGCTGCAATTGTACGATACATTTCCATGACCTGAAAATTTAAATAAATCAATTCATTAAAGCAGTTTTGCAACATTACATCAATGTAATAGATTAAATTAAGCAAGATACAGTGGATTCGACTAATAAGAAATGCCAGTTTTATTGAGAAATCTGCTGAAGAGACACAAGCCCCCAGGAACGGAACTCAAACTATTCAAATAATGCATATTTTAGTCGGTTAATAGATACAAGATTGAACAGGAAATTTTAAAAATAAACAATAGAAAAATTGATGTATTCATAAATAGTTTTTCTTTTTAGTTTTATGCTTACATAATTGAATTATATAGCACCAGAAAGAAATAAAAATGCTAAAATTTCTAAAAAAAATGTGAGTTTTCTAATGAAAAAACAGTAAGTTTATGAGTTATTGTTTTTTACATGACTTTTAAGAAGTGTTTTTGTTTTCTTTTACAAGACATTGATAATACACTATGTGTGGTTTGTGTTATTTCTTTCCCACTATTTGCATAAAGGTGTAAGTTAAAAATTTTATTAGATCTTACATTGAATAATTTCATTGTCTTTTAATCTCTTAAATAATTATCAACATTTATCCAGCAAAAAGTCCACTATGCCCAACTAAAAATGTCAACCAGGGGCGTATTTAAGCAGAATTCATTGGGGGGGCGTATAAGGCGAATTTGCCGACTAACTTTTTTTTCTTTAAATATAGTAGGGTAGGTGGGGGGTAAACAGTGGCGGATCCAGGATTTGGTTTTGGGGGGCTAAGAATTTTCCTTATCCAATTGAATCTTCTTGTTAATATTAATACGGAAAAGGTAGTGAAATATCCTGCTCCAACTTCCAAAAGGGGGGTCTGGGGGTCCTCCCCCAGAAAATTTTTGGAAGTTTAGGTCAAAAACCCCACTTTTTCAACTCCTTTTGGTACGCTTATCCGAATTTCGGTTAAATTTTTTTTGCGTTTTGACACAAACTTAGTAAAATGTAGTTGTAATAAAAGAGTTACAAGTGCCAAGGGGGTCTGGGGCCCCCAGAAATTTTTTTAAAATTTGACCTTAAAATAACAGGGTTTTAACTCATTTTGGTACATAAAATGTCATATTATATAGAGTAAAACTTTTCATTTTGGGGGGGCTTGAGCCCCCTAGCCCCCCCCCTGGATCCGCTAGTGGGGGTAAAAACCCGCACGATGCAAAACCACTCACCGCGATTTTTAATTGTTAATGATCGATTCAAAAGTTGAAAACCAGGTGGTTGGTTTATCTTATTGTGACCTATTGTTCTGCGAAAGTTAGTACCTCTAAAATTGATTGGTGGATAATTATTTTTCCACCAATCAGAGCCTGTAACCATGGTTTCCTGACCAAACCGCCGGTCAGGTTACCGGTGAATACGGCCGTAAGTCACTCATGAGTTTAAAAAATGCCGTAAGTTTGTTTTTCATCATTTTGATGTAATTTTTCTGATCTTTTACTTAAAAATTCCATAAAATAGGGCTTGAGGAGAAGTACAACAAATAGCCCAATGATAAGATAGCAATTCAACTTCAGTTTCATTTTGAAAGAATTGCCTCAACATGTCTCTAAAAATAATAAGGCTTGTTTTTCAAAATAAAGTAAAACGGGGCAAATCCACGCAGGTGTTTTGAGGCAAATCTACGCAGCTTCTTAAAAAGCTCAGGAATTCGTCCCAAAAGGAAAATGGGACTACTTGATGCTTGATCTCTAGAGAGGTTAATAAAGGTGTCCGAGATGCCAACCCTCTACCTGAAACCATCCTTTCTCCCTTTTGAAAGATATCTGGTCAATCTGAAATTAATTGCTACAACAGATTGAAAATTTACATTAAAACTGATCATATTTATACTTAATATTGTTGGTTGGCTTAGAAATATTAAAACAACATTAAGAGCATTATTTTTAGTGTTTTTATAATGAAAAATTCTGTTTATCCATGTTTATTTCACTTGGGCACCAAGATTTGCAAGTGCGGGTCTTTGCCCCGTTTTGCGAGGCAAACCCCGCGAATTTTTTTTCTACTAAATTGTAAATTTCTCCTAAAATACCATCGATAAGAGTTTAAACTTGGATTGGTTTTGTAGGTAGGATCTCAATCTAACATCTCCAATTGAAATTTCGGGATTATCTACCCCCTTTCGACGACAATGTTAAAAATACTGAAAATTGCGTGGCTTTGCCCCCACCTACCCTATATGTGTCTGTATATATTATGTCTTATGTAAAACTAGCTGATATTACCTGTCTTGCACGAGTGGATTAATAGCTTTCTTCTTTAAAATTTTTAATGAATTCTTTACCTTACTTTATTGAGTTAGATGTATTAAAATTCATCTAGTTGTGAAGCATTTAAAGGTTTGAATGATTTAAACATTTACCTCATGACCCCCATGAAAAATAATAAGATGTATGTATTAAAGAAATATTCTCTCAAAAATTACTTAAAATGTACATTTAAAGCCCTGGATATCTTTAGGATTTTAATTAACTTTTTTTAATCCAATACTTGGCAGATTAAAATTTTAAATTTCTTATAAATATATTTTTAAATTATTAAAAAAGCAGAGGGCGTTGGCGAAGGTTGAAGCTGTCCCACTACTTGGGGGTGTCCTTGGGCATTCATTATCTCCCCTTTCAGAGGATATCTGGATCTGGGCGACAGTCAGTCGGTCACTTCTAAACAAAAGAGTATGCTATGTTCCCATGGTCTTCTCATTTTTCCAGGAAGGACCGGACCGTATACACTTGCAAATCGTGTCGTGGGGATGGACGGGGGCTTTCTCTCTCAACGGCGAAAGGAGGGGAAAACCGAAACCATCGACACTGCTCGCGAAGCGCGGACTCGGTGATAAATTGAATCGTACAAAAATCATAACTTTATGACAAAATAGTCCTTTAGACCCCGCGCCCAAGAATATAAGGGCGCAATCATAACTACTTTGGAGCTACAACCATAACTTATAAATCTTAAGCATTAAAAAGGCAGGAATTCATATTACCAGAGATGCTCTTTGCTTGAACAATAAGTAAGCAACAAAAGACATAAAAATTCAATCCAATTGGTTGGAAAGACGTTTTTTTTCCATTTAGAACTCTGAATTTATTGATTGTGTTTCTTTTGAGTTTTTTGTTCCATGGGGCCGTCCATAAATCCGAAACCCTACATCTGTGGTGATAAAATTCAAACCGTCTTTTTTTTATCCAGTTTAAGAAATGTAATTAGTCTTTTATCAGAGAAAACCAACAATATGATTGTTAGTATCGTACAACCGGAATAAATTCATGATTTTATTTGGTTTAAAAAAGTTTATTTGTTCTTGAATGCCATTACCCGTCTATTTTTATTTAATTTGAAAAAAGTTCAATTACTGGTGTTAAACCCTATAGATATAGATGAATAAACGGTATAGATACGGTTTTAAATAAACTGGTAGTTTTTATTCGGTTTAACAAGTTCATTCCGTTTCAGTTCCTAAAATCAAGAGTAGATAGGTTTTTATACAACTAGACAAAACAGGTCGGGATGTGTTAATGTTAAATTGGTATAAAATCTATCTACCTACCTACACTTAAAAAGTGTATTTTTTAATTAAAATTTACTATTTATAGGACATTGATTTTAATGTGTTTTTGTGCTCTGAATTCAAAAAGGATATTTTTTTTGTTCTGGAATGCCACGTTTCCCGACAATTTCGATAAATTTGTGAAATAAGTCTTTATTTTAATTTTAAGGAAAATATGTTCATAAAATATATTTTTGTTTTATAAATTCTTCATGAAAATCTTTATATAACTAAAATAAGCTCATTTACAACTGAATTAAAGCCAATTTTTCCTCCTTATGAGGCTTCTCTTAGTATACATTTACCCTCGGTAGTAGCAACAAGATCCTTTTTTCAACTATATAACAAAAATTCTTCATTATGGGGCGATTAAATTGGGAGTTTGACCCAGTTGGGATTTCGACCTGTCGGGATTTTGACCCGATCGGGATTTCGACTGTTGGGATTCTGACCGGTCGGAATTATGACATTTTGACTCAGTCGTGATTTCGACGTCGGGAACCTGATCTGACGTTATATGATTTGTCGGGATTTCGACCTCTCGGGAGTTTGACCCAGTTGGGATTTTGACCCGATCGGGATTTCGACTGTTGGGATTTTGACCGGTCGGAATTATGACCCTGTCAGGATTTTGACTCAGTCGTGATTTCGACGTCGAGAACCTGATCTGACGTTATTTTGACCCTGACGGGTTTCTAACCAGTCGATTTTCCGTTTTAACCGGTTATTTTGACATCTCTGCTGGCCACTCCCCAAACATTTTTACGACTTTTACTCCGAAAATAGTGGAGAAGGGAAATGTTAAAGAAGAAAAAAAGCTTTTTTTTAATTGCTGACCTAGTTTTTAAGAATCTAAAAACCTAGAATTTGCCGACTATGATCGAAATTGCCGACTTTGGGGGGGCGAGACGCCCCCCCAGTAGCTTCGCCCCTGATGTCAACCCTTTTAACTTTACTCAAATATGAGTTTTACTAAAACTATGAATAAATTGGCACATGAACCATGAAAACTTATATTACTGCTTTACATGTATATATAATATATATGTTTAAAATTAACCTAATGTTTAAAAATATATATATATTGTTTTTATATTCACCTTAGCATCCATTTCACGTAACTTCCTTTTTACTTCTTGCTTTGCCATTTCAGCTTTAGCAAGGCACAAGAGTTTCTTCATCTGCAACAAGTTGTGCTCTTGAACTGGTATGAGAGCATTCTGAAGACGTTTTAACTCACAGCATACTTCATCTTCTGAATCATCAGATTCTATGTGTTCGTTTTCCAAGAGACCTGGAATAAAATTTCTTTTGATCACTTAGGTATTTTATTTATTGATAAAAAAAACCATGAATATTGTACAAATGACATTTGAGCAATATTATTTACAATATTAAATTAATAAAGAAAAAGTATATATTCACTACCTAACAATGCAAAATTCAGTCATTCCAATATTTTAACACACATAAAATCATAACTAACTTGCATTAAATGAAAGTATCATAGTACTACAAAGAATATATCTGTCATAATATAGCTCATTAAATTGCATCAATACTTAATTCATGCACTACTTAACTTATTTGTTACGTTAGAAGCAGAAAAAAACATGTGGTAAATTAACATACAAAAAATCTACCTGCATTGAAGAAATCCATCAGAAACCTTTTTTCTAGGCTATAGTTTTTAATGTCCTTGGATGGTTGAGACACACTACAATTTTTAGTTTCAGCAATGCTATCTGAAAAAACATTGAAAAGCATTTTATACATAGAAAAAGATGGGGAAGTTTTAAAAAAGTATTTTAAAATGGTCAATTGCCATTTAAACTTAATTTATATAAACCATTTGTCAAGTAGACACACAAACATGTCTTTTAGATTAATAAATATAATACGCAATTGAAGACTTAAATGTGATACGAGACACATAAGCAACACTTAAAAACTTTTTACCATTAAAATTTTCAGTCAATGTGTCATCACTTGCTGTCATTAAATTTTCTTCTACTAAAGAGTACACTAGTCTATCAACCATTGGAGCATACTGATCATCAACTTCTGTTGAACTATAAGAAATACATTTGTAAATTGAATGTTCATTTAAGAAATTTTAAGTTCATGTCATTAACTTTAAAAAACACTGCATACTAACTAGAGATGGGAATGGCCGGAAAAAAATGGAAACTTTGGGAAAAACAACGTTTTTTTTTTTCGAAGGGTTTATTTCTTTCTGGAAAAATTGAAAATGTTAATTTAAAATACTTTATTTAGAATTTATATGACTGATATCAATTAAAATATTATTGAGATGATATTCTTATACAATAAAGTACTTAAGAATGAAGTTTTAACCATATAATAAGCATTTTTTCCCAAAAATGTTGGATTCCACTTGGGAAAAATTGAAAATTTTTAAGTTTGTATGCATTTAAAAATTTTATACATTCACACTCTAATGTTTTCTCATTTGATATTTTTTATACTCAATATTTCACATGAAAACACAAATTTGGAAAAAGTAAGCTGCAAGATAAATTATTTTAATATCCAAGTGTTATTTATTTTACTCTCTAAAAACAAAAATAATTATGCAATGCAAATTAATATCAATAATACCAATTACAGGCACCGCAGCCGATTTTTCGTAAAAAAAATAGGAAAAACAGGAGAAGTAAAGAAAAAATAGGAGAAAAAAAGGATTATTTTTCTAAAAAAAATAGGAGAAAAAAGGAATTTTTTTTTAAAAATAGGAGAAAAAAGGAATTTTTTCCTTAAATTACAGTGTTAAAATAGCACAACAGGGATACCAACCTGTGGCGACGCCCATTCGTATTGAGTGCTCCCGCGAAGCCGCGAAAAATCGATAATTATTTGCTCTTTTTTCGATTATTCGTTTATATTTCGAAAACTATGAATTTCTCGAAGATAATGTTAATTACAAAGTTGAAGTAAACCAAATTTCCTACAAAATACGCTATTCAACTTTCATTTTCTGAAGAGTGGTTTTGACGGTAGAGCGCGCTGAAAAACATCGATTTTTTTTGGCCTTTCCGCAAAGAAAGGAAAACGCGCACTTCTACCCTCTACAAAAATGAAAACTATTCAAGTTATTAACAAAAAATTTATACCGCGTTAAAGATAATTTAATTTTATATAAATAACGTGCTTTCCATTATAATTTTTTGAGAAGGGAGGGTGAAGCAAAGATCGTAATAAAACTGTTGCGGCTCGCAGACCAAACGGACTTATGCGGTTGTTAATCTGCGCTTTATTTCCGGTATATTACCAATAAAATGGGTTGTTTGGGATGAATTGATGACTACGCATGCATAAATTTAAAAATAAATTTTTAAATTTATTTAGGAAATATTGGGTGTTTTGGGCGAAATTTCAATAAATTTTTTAAATTACCATATTAAATTATGGGAGTGTTTTAATGAACTAATTTATATGCTTTCTGCATCGCTAAATCCGAATTTCAAGTTTATTTTAATTTTGAAAGTAATCTTCACATCAAAAATTGCAAAAAATCTCACATTTTTGTTTTTTTTTTCGGTTTTTCATCGATTTTCTAAAACAATATTAACTTTTCGAAAAATAGCATGAAACCAAATTTAAGTACGTAAAATTTCCTGGTTGATTTTTATTTTGCAAGGAGAGCTGTACGTTTTGAAATGAAGATATTTTTTTGCTTTTCTACAAAAAAGTGATGAACGATTTCCCCCACTACAGCTCTAAATAAATTCTAGTTACCGACAAATAGTTTATACCAAATGAAAGAACATTTAATTTCCTACAAAATGCACTGCTTGATTTTAATTTTATAATGAGAGGTATTGACGCTAGAGCGCGCTGAGTTATATAGAGCTGTTTCCTGACTTTACACAAAAACATGAAAATTGCTTTTCTTCAAAATGCTATAAAACGTACACCGCTCCTCGCAAAATAAAAATGAACAAGTGCATCTTATAGGAAATTTTACGTATATTTATTTGGTTTCATGCTATTTTTCCTAAAATGAATATTTGTTTAGAAAATCGATGAAAAACCTAAAAAACGAGTAAAAATTTGAGATTTTTTGCAATTTTTGATGTGAAGATGACTTTCAAAATTAAAATAAACTTGAAATTCGGATTAAGCGATGCAAAAAACACTCCCATAATTTAATATAGGAATTTACCGGAAATAAAGCGCAGATTGCAGATTAACAAATGCAAAAGTCCGTCTGGTCTGCGAGCCGCAACAGTTTTATTATCGATCTCCCTCTCCCCTTTTCAAACAATGATGCTGGAAAGCACGTTAATAATAGAAAATTAAATGCTCTTTCACTTGGTATAAAATTTTTGTTGATAACTTGAATAGTTTTCTTTTGTAGAGGGTAGAAGCACGCGTTTTCCTTTTTTTTTTTGCGGATAGGCCAAAAAATCGATGTTTTTCAGTGCACTCTAGCGGCAAAACCACTAGTCAAAGTTGATGAGTGCATTTTGTAGGAATTTTTGTTTACTTTAACTTTGTGATTGAAATTATCTTCGAGAAATTTATAGTTTTTGAAATATAAGCGAAGAATCGAAAAAAGAGCAAGAAATTATCAATTTTTTTGCAATTTTCGATAAGAAGCCGACCCCCCACGTGAGAGCAAACTTCAGATTCGTAATCAGCGCTCTCAAAAACATATACAACCGTCGAAATTTTTGAAAAACTACCGTTTTCCTGGGCTAAAAGCAACGGAGGACAGCTTTGCCTCAACAGGAGAGGACGCTCCGCGGCGGCCACGCGTCGCGTCCCGCTGGAAGGAAACGAATCACTCCATTTCGTATGCCAAAGCGTTGACAACGGACCGATAGTATTGACATCAATCCCTACCCACAACAAAACATAAACGAAGAAAGTCGATCACAAGGGTTAAAAAAATAGGAAAAAAAGGAGAAAAAAGCTGAAAAAAGGAGGAAAAATAAAATGGATCGTAAAAATAGGAAAAAAGGAGCTAATGTGAAAAAAATAGGAAAAATAGGAAAAACAGGAGCGCTGCGGTGCCTGCAATTAGGATTAGAGGAAATTTAAATTTGATATTCTTATATATTAATTATAAAATGCAATTTTACACTGGTGTTTATTTCTAGAAACAGATGGTATGGATTTGACAAATGTCTGAAGGTATGCTGGAAGAAATTCACACCATATATTCTACAGCACACTTGCCAACTTTTTTAATCTTTGAAAGAATACTTAGAGACTTTGGAAAATATTTGGCCTGATTAGGAAAAATGATAGATGGAGGAGTTTGTTTAACCACAAATTATACAATAAATATAAACAACCTTTTATTACAAGAGTAATCAAGTCTTATCATATTAGATGGCTTGGGCATATTTTTAGGTGTGATGATTCAAACCTTGCTAAAAAGATAACTTTTACAAATGTACAGGGTACAAGAAGAAGAGGGAGACCTCGCACTCGATAGATGGATTGTGTTGAGGTGGATTTACAAACTTTAAACATCAATCGTTGGCGGACCGTGGCGGCTGATCGGTTCCGTTGGAGGAAGCTGATTGAGACAGCCTTTGCCTGTACCAGGCTGTAGAGCAGGGGTCGGCAAGTAATTTTACTTGGGGTCCAAATAATTTTGAAAATTTTTCATCGGGGTCCGGGGAAAAAGTAGGCTACTATTACTAATTTAAATTGTTATCTTCAGTTGCACATAAATTTTTATAAAGATGTAATTTGAGTATGCTACCTACTAAATAAAATTGTTAAATTTAAAATGATTAGAAGTTTTAACATTAGAATGGGGGTCTGGGGGCTTCCCCCAGGAAATTTTTTCAAATTAGACCCTTAAAAAGCATGTCAAAGCTAATATTTGTTCCGTAAAAGTACAAATAAATTATTTTCAAAATGGTATGGCGGTCCAGGAAATAACTTCACGAGGTCCGGATGCGGACCGCGGTCCACCAGTTGCCGACCCCTGCTGTAGAGCTTGTGAAGAAGAAGACTTGCCAACTTTTGAAAACTTACATCCGTAAAACTTTTTGCGTAACAATACAAAACTGCAACATGAAGCTTTCGGCGTTAACAAGCCTGAAAAACATTAACGCAAATTCCAATCTCAGTAAATTTGTTTTTTCTGCATTGAGAACGGAACTCAAGAAGAAGCAAACTTTACGGGTGAGCGTGTGTCTACAAACTGGCAAGATAGCCAAATTTCACTCAATAAAAGGGTCAAAATTGAGAAAATCGTAAGGACAGGGATTAGTAGAGGAATCTGGATTTGAAGTGAAAAGATACAATTAGAGAAAATTGTAAACATCACGAGTGTTTTGTGTTTTCACGGATAGTTATGGGGACAAAAACCCGAAATATGTAATATTTTTCAAACAATCCGTAAAACCGAAATACTAAAGAAATTCCGTAAATATTACGGACAATCCGTAAAAGCTGGCAAGTATGCTACAGGGTAGTTATTTATGGGAGAGGGGAGTTTATTTATGAAATTTATATAAAACTAAAATCAAACCAGTAAGAAAAGGGAAAAATAAATATGCTGAAACTTTTAAACATGGAATCCTTCCTCAAACTCATGACGCATAAATAGAATAGAATTCTTGAATGATTTTTTTGTACGACTGGAAGTAGTAGTGCCATTTCCTTCCTTTTCTTTAAAAAAATGTGAAAAAAATTGAAAAGAATAAAATGCTACCAAATTTATTTTAAAAAGACAGTAGCTTTATCCTGTGAAAAATCAGCATTTTAATATTTAGAAAGTTTTTTTCATAAAAAATTTAAGGTATAATTTAAGCTTTACCATTCACTTTCTCCTAGTTTTTGCATTCTTCCAGCTTCTTCACGGTCTTCTTTTGAGTCAGTAAACAATCCTTTTGGGTTTTCCACAGACTTTGACCCTGCAAATTTAATAAATATGATGCAAAGCAAAACTAAATACTACAATGGATTCTGCTGAATTGTGACTCTCTTAAATTGTATTTTGTACTAATAAAAATAGGTTCCTCATAATATGCCATTAAGTTATTTTTACTATTGTAATTTATTACATTAATAGAAATATTTTTGAACAAAATTATATAATCAAGAGAAAGTGATAAACTACCATGTAAACTAAAAATATGTAAAATCATTATAAATTTTAAAACACACCACGTAATTTTAACCAATCATTTAATTACTCAGTTAAATTTTAATAATGTTTAACAACTATTTGAAAGAAAATTACATTGATTCTACAAAAAATATCAATCATGAAACTAATAAAATTATCAAGTAAAATAAAATGGAGATACAGTCTACCCTGCTTGATGTGATTGCTTTTGTCCGATATTAAACTGATAGCATTATCCAATTGATTACAATAACCAATTTCATCATATCAAAAAGTAGCAAACAGTGTAACTAGATTGTATGCTTTAATATTGAAATTATGTAACCCTAATTAATGTTTTTAAAACAATTTTACACTATGTACTTGGTAACTTAACATTTTTAGGGTAAAAAATAAGAGTAAATAATATATCAAAATACTAATTAATAAAATTAAAATAATCGCTTACTTTGTATTTTCATCATGTTAGCACTACACTTAGACTTAGATGATTCCGCTCATAAATGCGTTTATTTATTTATTTTTTTAATTCCAGACAAGATATCATTGCTATTTTTCAAAATTTTACTTAGAAAAGGATCAGAAACATAAATAACCACTGAAATGTATCTGAATTCCACTAAACAAGAAAAAATCTAAATCTCTTATCAGAAACATCTGCAAGGTGCTGATGGTGATATCCACAATGACAAGCATGGATTCTCCCCTCCCCTTTAACCATTTTCTTTCAATGTATGAGTATGAGGACGGAGAGCATTGGATGTTTTCCTTTCCTTACAATCAAAGCAAAGAAACATAAGAGTGCAACTGTGAACTTATACTGAGTTTCAGTAAAAAGAAATTGACCTTCAAAATGAAACTTGAAAGCGGGCGTTTGTTCGGGAATATGGACAAATTTTGATAATATTAAGCAGCTTGTTGATCCATAGATGATTACAATATAAACAATGTATTTTACATTAAATTAAATAGGATTGATCGGGGCCTGTTGATTTTGATAACATTATCCGATTGATAACATTAACCACAATCACATTGAGTAGGGTCGACTGTATAAGGAATTGATGATTTCTAGAGGAATTAAATTTTGCTGGAATATTGTGCTTTTGTCATCAAAGTTAAAGGATATGAAGAAAAAACTGATCCTTTGCCAACAATGCAGAACTAATTGGATTACAAATCAATAGAACTAAAACAAAAATAAGACAAATTGCTAGTGAAGATGGGGCTAAAATATAATATCTTAAAGGCGAAGACTTATTTCAGGTTTTCAGACTATGCATCTTCTGCCTTAATATTTAAAACCTTTTGTACTAAATAAGAGGTTGAAATATGCATTATTTGAATAATTTGGTTTTAGTTCCATGTGATTTGTCTAAATTAGTGTTTATTTAATAAGCAAATCTACTATTTACTTCAAGATAAACATACCTTCTTTAAGTTCCTCAATGATATCCTCTAAAGGCCATTTTAAAGTGAAATGTTGACCTAACTCTGGTATAGCTAAATACTTTTCATAAGACTTAGAAGTTTGGATCCATTCTTCTATTGCCTAAAAAAAGAAAGCATAAAAATGCAAATGAGCTAAATTGCCTAAAAATATCTCAGAATTTTCTATTCTACTTGAAAGAGTGTCTAAAATAGAAGCTTTCTAAAAAATTTAAACTTTTTATTAGGGAACTTATTAGGTTTATAGACAAATTATTTGAGGTGAAGTTTGTAATAACTTTTCTGGAATAAAAACAAGATAACAAGAGAAATTAGTGTAACAATGCATATATGTAGTAGATACAATAAGGTTTTACAACAAAAATCATGTAAAATGTTATTTTGGAAGTAAAAAAATACTTTTAAAATCACTTAAATATCGAAACATAATTTATGCAAAACATCTCAAAACATTTTTATGAAATTTTTTTTATTCATACCAGGGTTGTCAGTGGAAGGGGTTGACTCATTGCTATTTCTAAATATTAACCCTAACTAGTATACTCAGGGCTCGATTTCAGCCGGAACGGCGTTCCGGAACCTCTTTTTTGATTAAAAAATTTTTATTTTAGGGGTCTCCTATAGCTACAGCCCACGAAAACTTTTCTATATACGTTGGAAAAAGTCAAGTCCTAAAATGAATTAAAACCCTGTTTTTTAGGGTCAAATTTCCAAAATTTTTATGGGGGAGGACCCCCAGACCACCCTTTTTGTATTTAGAACTCAACTTATCACATTTACCTTCAGATTAAGTTCATAAAATGGAGAATTTTACTAAAAATATTAAAAAAGAACATTAAACCTGTAAACATGTTCAAAAAGGAAATGGAGGAAATTTTTGAGTTTCTTCCCCCCCCCCTGGTGCAAAAATTTAACTTGGGGCCTGATAGTGATTTAATTTTCTTATAGGATATTTGGGCCCCTCCCGAAATAAATTTCTATGTACGCCACTATGATCCTAGATGTGTTAAAAAACAATTTCCTGTTACTACTTAAAACTTATTTTCAACGATTCACTTGTGCAGATTTTAAATTTAAAAAAATTTTAAATGTATTTTTATCTTTTTAGCAAATAACAATAATTTTGTGATATAGTATTAAAGTTATTACTTAATTTGTGTTCTTTTATAACATAATTGTGAACCCCAATTTGAACAACCCACACGATCCACTCCTGGGGTTGATTCTTTTTTATTTGAACCAGATTTGCCAGATTTCTGGTCAAATTTGCCAAGAAAATTTGCGACATCTTAAATTCTACCGTTTAAGGACATTAACTACGCATTATATTCCTTAAACTGGAAAAATATACAACACTAATTGGTCATTGATGATAAACCGTCCCGCCTTCTACAAGAGGCACCCTGTTGAAAAAAAGTACAACCCACTGTAAAAAAGGTGTTTTAACAAAAAAATTGCCTAAATAGTTCATTGTCATATACTATAATTAAGTTAGAAAATTCTTCCTAATCTAGTACAACACATTTGAATTTATTTTTTAAATTTAAAAAAGATGCTTAAGTTTTTGTATTAAAAAATATTGGCTTTTTTTTTCAGTTTGAGACCAATTATTTTAACGTTCCGGTACCTCTTTTTTTAGAAATCGAGCCCTGAGTATACTTATACATTAGGTTTCAGATAGCTAAAAAGTATTGTTTGAATTATGTTCCATATAATGTCAAGGTTTTAAAATGCTAGCTCTAAGTAAAATTGGGGGGGTCTGGGTATCACCCCAAAAAATGTTTTTTAAAATTGCCACTAAAAGTATTTTCAGCTTATTTTGATACCTTTTGGGGATCCCCAAGAAAACAGCTCCTTGTAAAAAACACAGAATTTTCAACAAAAAAATTATAAACAGACAACAAAATTTTGAGGGACGGAGGGCTAGGGGTCCTTCAAGAAAGATTTTTGAAATTTGCCCCTTTCAACTAGTGTTTTATTTAATTTTGAAATTTTTAGGGAACCCCCAAAGGAAACTGCTTCTAGTTAGTGGCAGAATTTTCAGGGGAAAAACTTTTGACTGACATCAAAATTTTGCTTTGGAAGTTGGATTTGGAAGAAAATTCTACCCAAAAATGTACTGTAGTGCTACATTAGACTTATGGCGGATTTACACCACTACTGCAAAAGAGACATAAGCGATATTTTCGTAGTACTACCGACTGGCAAAAGATGGCACAGCAATAGCCCGCGACAGTCCAGCGACATTTTCGGTTTTCTGGGATCTCGCGGATGTTTGTTGCTCGCTTATCCTACAGTCTCTTTCTAAGTGACTTCATGACAGACAGAATTTTAAAATTTTAATTTGAAAACAAAATATCAAGCCTATATATTCACAAGTAGCCGAAATAATTAACTGAGGCTGATAAAAATTGTTTTTCGCTGTTGAAGTACTGGTGAATTTTGTCATTTTAACTAGATGGCAGCACATATATGCTAAGTCAAAAGGCAGGCATCTAGTGACTAGGATTTCATTACTTAGTTAACTCAATTAATCGGAACACTCTGGTTATGCAACAGCCCTGGAATTTTAAGGAAACACAAAATTGATATTAGAAGATAATTTTTACATTTCTACTTGAGAAATTCAGACATCCCAAAACTTAATCTTTCTGTACCGCCTCAAGAAAATGGATGCTCAGTGATCGCAGTTATGTCGCAGCGATTTTTTCCTAACGATCATTTTCGTGGCCACTTATTGGCTTTTGGAAAAATTTTTGCTGCTCTTGGCGCAAATCGCTGATGTCGCTTTTGCAGCAGTGTTGTAATTCCGCCATTAGTAAGTATAGATGGGAGGGGCTAAGGAATAATCTGGGGCCCTTTGCGAAATAAATTTTTATTTACACCCTGAGATTAATGTAACTTAAGCATTATACTTATAATAATGCTTAATAAAGATAATATAATTCTAGTCCAGATTAATGTTTAACTTTAGTACTATAACTCTGTTTTTTTAATAAAATTACTCTTTTTTTCAAAATTACATGTATACTTTACGGCCCTCCACATCATTATAATCTTTGAGTCTGGCCTGCAGATTCAAAAAGGTTGCCCATACCTGCCTTAAAAGAAGTATTTTATACTATTGAAGGGAGATATTTCATCAAATTTACCCACTGCCTATGCCCCTGCATCTATGAGCCCCTATTTGAATAGAGTTCCTTAGAAGCATAGTATTTTTAAACAATTCAAAAACGTATGTTTACAATTTAAAACTTATGAAATGCACATAAAACTTAAACACTTTTTTTAACTATGAATGCAAGCATAATAACACCTACCCTAATATTATCCTGAGTAATATCTGCACAATATGGCTCTATAAATCCCCAAAATCGACTTGGCCCATCATTTTTCTGTCCTTTAGAATTTTCAAGATGAGGATCAGGAAATGGTGGCTACAATATTATAAAACATAAATATTTTATACTAAATATAGCACTTTGTCAAAAAAAAATTTTTTCTTCACATAAGCAAATTGTCACTTTACCTGAAAAACTTTGTATTTTGTTTGATTTGCAGAGGAAGAGGAATGACCTTTGGAAGTGTGTTCTTTTATCTTCTTAGGAGGTTTCTCTTCCAAGCATTTTTTATCTAATGAGTCTGTAGACTGTAAAAAATATATCCTACATTAAATATTGCAAAATAAAAGATCAAGTTAACAAAGTTGAAAATTAGTAAAACTGGTTTTTCAAATGAAAAGAATGTGGTTTTCAAACGAAAAAGTTTGAATTATCTGAGGAAACTGACCCTCTAGATCAGTGGTTCCCAACTCAAATATGTCCGCGGACTACTTCAAATAAATTTGAATCTGGGCGGAACATCCCTATTCCCAACTTTATCTTAAAATTTTTTAATTTTTTCCAATGCACTCATTCCTCACAGAAGGTGTAAAGTTTGATTTTTTTCCGAATAGTACAGGAAACAGAGTCTTAATACGCATCTTAATGGAACTGTAAATCAAATAATCTATTACACTTTAAAGAAAAATTATCATGACATTATTTTAAATCCAATTATTAAAAATAAACCTTTTATAAAAGACATTAAAGACGGGGATATTTTACAAATGACAATAATTGTTCATGTCCACTCGTTGATCTATTAGCCCTGGAAAGGTTCATGATATCATACCTACACCCAAATTACCCCAGGTTTAAATAACATCAGTACCACAGAGTCATTTTTTTCATACCCAACAACAGTATTGATATATTATTAGAAGATTTAAATTTGAAACAAAGTACTTATCTCGAAATTTAAACTACAGGACAAATGAGATGACCAGGAATTCTTTATCACAAAACAGTAAACTGCACAATGCACAGCACATGCACTGACTGAGAGTTGTAGCAGCAGAAATTATATAGACGAGGCAACTGATGTACTTCCAAAAAAGACCTCGCCGAAAGATCGAAAGTCAATTCTTTATTTGCCCCGCCCTGGCGCCTCTGAGTTTCAATTAATTTTATTCGAAACATAATCACATTTCGTTTCTACTTTGTAATAAACATCAGTTGAATAACGTGAGTGAAATGAACAAATTAATCATAGGAGAGAAAGAGAACCAAACAATTTTTATTTATGAGATGAATGATTTTTGGGTTTTCATTTATGGTTTTTTACTATACTTCATGGCATATGTGATAAGATAAACTTATTTTTAAAATTTCAACACATTTTTGGATGTTTAAAATCCTCTCGAGGACCACCTCCGATGGCCTCACGGACCACCAGGGGTCCGCGGACCACCTGTTGGGAACCACTGCTCTAGATTCTTAGCTAAAAAAGGCAGGCCAATGAGGGAAAAGAAAGGAATATAAGTACTTTTTTAAAATGACCGACGTTTTTAGTCTTATAGAATTTACTTTCTCTTTTTTACATCTTATTTTTCTTTTTTCCTTCCCCTTTTTTAGACCAAGGAGAGAGCACTTTCCAGAGTGCCCCCCCTTGAATCCAAGCCAGGTTGAGTGCCAGTTAGGGATTGTCGTTTTAGGGCATTTTGGTCATCCCGGGATCCCGGGAAATCCCGAAAATTTAATTAATGCCAGAATTTCAAGAAAAAAAATATATTTTGGTTGTAAAATCAAAACTTGCATGAAGATGAAATTAGAAAAAAAATATGGGGAGAAATTATTAATTTTTAATGCTACAATTTTCCAGTTCTAGCCTTAAAAATTTCTTAAATGATATTAAAATTTTTTTTCCAGTTTCATATTCACTCATTATAATAGTACACACATATATCACATAAAACCTTTTGAAATTACACGAACAAAAAATTTTAAATTTGTTTTAAAAATGCTCAAATTAAAAGTGTACTTACTACTTTAAAAATGCTTTTGAATTCCCTTATATACATGTATTGCAAGGCTCGGCTTCTCAATGGAATGTATTTGTTTTTTAAATGTCAGAGCAAATCACTCGTGGAACCTCCTTTACACTTAATTATCAAAGAATACTTTTTGCATTTTGCTTCAGAGTTCGGTATTTTTATGAAGTGCTCCCATGCAAATGTAGGTACTAGCTTTTTCTGCCATAATACAAAATCAGAATATTCTCAGCCCGATCTTCAAAACGTATAATCTCTTTAAAAGCTGACGACTTAATGAGATTACGAGTTCATTCTGAAATAGGTTTAAACTATCCTCATAAATAATTATTCATTGTTGGGTTCTGGATGGTTCTGGGTATCTTATTACCATTTGTATCTCTTATCACTAACATACTAAAGAATAAAAATCGTTGATGAGTAACCAAGTTTCACCGTTTATGTCAACATGCGAGTATTATAATGTATTATACAAATCGGCAATATACTTGTTTATTGCTTTTTAGCTGTAAAGTTCAATAGGAGTGGGAGATAATTTAATTCAGCAGATGATTGACTTAAACCACCTCACTTCCAATAATTTATAAGTATCTTCCAAGGAAAGAAAATATTTGTTCATGCCAACAGGAACGATTTTTCAGTGTTTGTAGCAGCGTTAAAGAAATTTAAAATTTTGAGGGAATCCCGGGACGGACTGGGAAACCCCGGGACGTGTCCCGACCTAAAAATTGTACGGGATCCCGGTTTCCCGGGAAACAATCCCTAGTGCCAGTTAGGTTAGCAAAGCACTGGTCTGTAAAACTGGTGGGTTTTTGTTTCTATTTCCAACACTGCCCATCGGACTTTCACCTATACCTTGCATTGAATGCCTGGTGATAACCCCTATATGTAATGTTTGGCACTAGTTAACTAAAAGTAGTTGAAAAGTAGTTAACTACTAGTTGCAACTACTAGTTAACTAGTAGTTCAACTACTTTTGGTTTAGAGTAGTTGAACTAGTAGTTTAACTACTTTTTTTCACCAACTACTAGTTCCAACTACTTTCAAAAAGTTCAACTACTTCAAAAAATATTGAAAGATCAAAATTTTAAAAAATATGTTACATCTACTACCAATGCCATTTTTTGTGATACATTTTCATATTTGGCAACCTTATTTCATCCCAGCAATTGACATATAAATGCAACCCTTTAAGTTGTGGTTTCCTTTTTGTTTTTTTATCTTGTGCTCTGTTTAAGTAAACCATAGCATCAATGCATCATATCATAGAAGGAGGGGGAAGGAGAAGAAAAATTTTCCAATTAACACGTGCAGTTTTTTTCTTAAAGCAATATCGGGTGGGTAGGACCCGATATTGAAATATTATTCATAAATTATATTATTGTGATAACTTTTTACCAAGTGAAAACAGTTTTTAACTTTAAATAGTTGAAACAGAAATACATAAAATTTAAAAGGGTACATGGCAATTCAAAAATACTAATGAGTTGTTCTTAGCATTTTGTTGGGGTAAAAGGTTTTTTGTTTAGACCTCTTAAGGAAAAATTAGGGTGCTTGAATTGGGTTACGGTAGCTATATTTCGTTTTTATCGCTCTTTTGGTGCCTTGGTGAGTTATCGTTTATAGTAATTTGTATCATTAGCTAGAATTAAAAATTTTGCCAATGTGTTGGCTTGGCAGGGTAACACGGTAATCTAGAAGTATACCACACCTCGGCCTTGTAGCCAGGTTTCTTATTCCAAGTCTTATTAAAACTAATAACACCCGTCCTCACAATAATAGACACTTTCAAAAAGTTTAACTAATAGTCCAGGAGCTGGCTACATGAAAGTTCAACCGGAAAAACATATTTCTGAAAATTATATATTTTGAAATACCCTTCTAGGGAAGTAAAATTCTGTTGGTCAGCCAGTGTAAAGCGGTTGCGTTAATGGAATGGCAGCTAATTGAAAATCGAATTTTCGGCCTTTTTTCATAAATTGTGAAATAACAACCAAACGATGAGATTTTCGAATAAACATGTATTTAAATGTTTTGTTACTGAATAAATTGGCTACATTTTAAGCCAAAGTTTATTTGTGTATCTCAATTAGTTGCTAAGATATTTAACTTCAAAGTTCATGAATTTTTCAACTTTTTCTCTCTGTCCAACAATGAATTTTCCTCAAAACGCATTGTTGTAACTGAAAAAACTGGAATTTTAAAGTCGAATATTCCAAAAACTACTGAACCGATCTAAGTAAACTTGGGATTTAATTGTAGGTCATATATTCAATAAAAACATGCAAATCAATGAATGATTGAATATTTTACCGTTTGCTTACTAAATTGTTTGGAGCAACGTATGTTTGCTCAATTTCGGCATTTATTCAATTTTCTTGATTCAATTTAAACCAAACGGTAGGATTTTAGAGCATAAATGTAGTAATTACATGCAGGGCCGTAACTAGACTTTTATTTCGGGAGGGGGGGTTTGGCAAAAAAATTTCTTGAAACTTTAGTTTCGATTTTGTTGGTGACCTAGGTAAGAAGACAGTGGCGGATCCAGGATTTGGGGGGCTAAGAATTTTCAATATCAAAATCGTCTTCTAACATCCTAAAACGGGGGTCTGGGGGTTCTCTCCCAGAAAATTTTTGGAAATTTAAGTCTAAAAAGCAGATTTTTGAACTCGTTTTTGTACATCTAATCCGGATTTCGGACGTACATTTTCAAGACTTTAACATACATTTTGGTAGGATTTTTGCATTTCGACGTACTTTTTACAGAAAAGTGGTAAATAATAGGGTTCCAAACTCCAAAGGGGGGTCTGGGGGCCCTCCCCCAGATAATTTCTGGAAATTTGACCCTAAAAACAGGATTTGAACTCGTTTTAGAGTAGCTTTTCCCTTTTTTACACTCCTGAGTTCCCTCTTCCCCTCTTTCTCACTATTAGTTCTTATTCCTTTGGGGAGGGAGGCTAAAGTCCCCTAGCCCCCCTGGATCCGCTAGTGTGAATAGAACTCCAAAATCATCTTGGATAGACCCCTTTATGATTTCACTCATTTTTAGACTAACCCGAAGAGGACCACTCCTTGTAAGTCCCAAAATTTTCCAGGAACGACTGTTATAATAGATTTCAAAATTTCAAGGGGGTTTGGGGGTATTATTTTATTATTTATGCATTTTAAGGCGAATTTTTAAGGAAAAAAAAGGATGTCAAAATTTCGGGGGGGGGGGGTTTGAACCCCCAAAACCCCCCCCGTGGATACGGCCCTGATTACATGTTTTTATTGAATAGATGGCTTACATTTAAAGCCCAAGTTTACTTAGATCGGTTGAGTAGTTTTTGGAATATTCGACTTTAAAATTCCAGTTTTTTCGGTTACAACAATGCGTTTTGAGGAAATTTCATTGTTGGACAAAGAGAAAAAGTTGAAAAATTCAAGAACTTTGAAGTTTAATATCTTAGCAACTAATTGAGCTACACAAATAAACTTTGGCTTAAAATGTAGCCAATTTATTCAGTAACAAAACATTTAAATATATGTTTATTCGAAAACCTCATCGTTTGGTTGTTATTTCACAATTTATGAAAAAAAGGCCGAAAATTTGATTTTCAATTAGCTGCCATTCCATTAACGCAACCGCTTTACAGTGGCGGATCTACGGGTGGGGCTTTCGGGCTGAAGCCCCCCCCCCAAACGTCTTATATTTTACTAAGTTTGTCAAAGCGCAAAAAATCTATATCCGAAATTCGGATTAGTCGTACCAAAACGAGTTGAAAAAGAGGGGTTTTTGACTTAAATTTCCAAAAAATTTTCTGTGGGAGGACCCCCAGGCCCCCTTTTAGTGGTTTGAGTAGGATAATTCATTACCTTATCCATATTACCATTAACAAGAAGATTCAATTCGATTATGAAAATTCTTAGCCCCCCCCAAAACCAAATCCTGGATCCGCCACTGCCGCTTTACACCAGCTGACCAACAGAATTTTACTTCCTCCAAAACCTTGACGTCTGTAAACCTTGTTTTTCCTTTGAAAATTCTGCCGCGGCTTTTTAGAAGCGGTCCCCTTCGGGTGTTTTCCAAAATTAATATAAATTTTTTTTTAATAATTTCCGGGTGAAGACCCCCAACCCTCCTAGCAATTAAGACATCTATTTTTAATTTAGTTCCTTCAAAATTTTGTGGATTAAAAGGAGCTGTTCTCTTTCGATGTAACCCAAAGGTTTTCAAAATATTGAGCTGAAACACTACTTTTAGAGACAAATTTTCAAAATTTTTCTAGGGTGATCCCCAGACCAGAACCACAGTGTTACTTTTAAGGGATTAAAAAAACTTAACACATAAAATGTACTCGTTTCGGGTACTTTAGAATTAACGTCAAGTCAACCCTCCCGAAGCAAAAGTCTTGTTACTGCCGTGTCCCAGGTAGGACTAAAATTTCAGTGGTGCCCCCCCAAAAGAAAATCCTGGATCCGCCCCTGCTTACAAGGGGTCCAAGGGTTCTTCCCTGAGAAAAATTAAACCCTGAATTCCCTGAGAAAGTTGAACATGCTTAAAATGTTTTCGGAAGCACGAAAGACCAAGGCGGGGAAGCAAAGTGAACGCCTCTCTAGAAATTAGGGAGTTCAGGGTTTTCTCTCCTGGAAATTCCAGCACTTTGAAAAGCGATTTTAAGCTAGGTTTACGAGGATTCTAGATTTTTTTCCTGCAATAAAAATTAGTAAGGCAATACTTAAAGTTAACGGCCCAATTTCGTGCTTAAAATATTGTTGTTCAGGCTAAGGGGGTTTAGAACCCTTAACCCCCCTTATATACGACACTGTACTTACTAATATAAATACAACTTAGAAAACTTTAAGACACCAAAAACCTGTATACCTATCAAAAATTGGTGAATCTTTAGCCATGATATTTTTTCTATAGGTAAGAAAAAGTAATAGAAAATTTGGGGAAAAATATCTTATGAAATTAAATAGACTAGTTAACTAGTAGTTAACTACTTTGGGAAATAATCTACTACTAGTTACAACTTCTTCCAAAAAAAAGTAGTTAACTAGTAGTTACAACTACTTTTGTCCAGACTAGTTGGTAGTTAACTACTTTTTGACCAGTAGTTGCCGAACACTACCTATATGACTGATTATGAGACAATTCCTGCCATCGGAGGGCACAAATTTTACCAGAGTGATGTAGGACGCCCCTGTAGCCCACCCCTAGCAAGCGGTTGAGGATACCAGGGAACTTAGCATGCGGAAGAAGTGACGATGTCGCATAAGCGAGAGTTCATGTTGTCTATCTTTATTTAATATGTATGTAAATAATTGTAAATAAATGCATTTATACTCATTCTCAATGCCTGATGAATGGAGCTAAGATTATAAGTTGTACTGGGAGTATGCTAAAAAGGAGAAGGGCCCAAAAGCTAAAATGTCCAAAAATAGTGTGAGGTGTATATTTTATAATACCATGTTGCTGTTTCTATGATAATAAGTAACTTACCTTTTGAATGACTCTAGTACTAAGTAAAATCGCTAAGAGGTAACAAATTTATATTACCCTTGATCTCTTTCGAAGTTTAGTTTGCTTTGCTTCTAAATGACGAAGTTTCTTTTCCAACAATATTTTCCTGCTGCGTTTAGCTATTAATTTCTTCTCCAATTCCTCCTGATAAGTTTTAATCCATGCAAAATTTATTAACTTGCTACCTTTTTTAGATGAACCTGTAAAAACATTTTTTAGAACAACAAACATGAAACTATTATTAAGGTAGTGTTCTTATTATGGGTAGGTAATTTTTTTATAGCTAAATCAAAGAGAAAATCAGAAATTATAATATCCTTAAAAAAACCTTTTTTCTTAGAGCTTGATGCACAACAATCAGAAACTCTTAGAGGTGTTCCAGATTCAATACCAATCTTGACTTTGGTGCTGCTTTTCCTCCTTCCTTTTCCTTTCATGTTTCCAGTTTTCTTTATTTCCCTGCAAAGATGGTCTTATGAATCAATGAGGAAGTTTTTGGTACAAAAAAGTACCTACTATTACAGGGAACATTAAAGGTAAACTAAGAGGGATATTTAAACAGCAATTTTCATCATTTTAGACCATTTTTCTCCAAGATGCCATCTTCATACATAATGCAACACAACTTTATTAACAAACTCTATTATTGTGCCCCTTAATTTGATCTCACAATCTGAAAAAGTAGAAAATTGAACTTATCCAGTAGTGTACCGTCCATATAAGCAATGTAAGCATTGCTTGCCTAAAAATATAATGCTTTTCTTTAAAATTCCACACCAAGAATATTGCAACATTTTATTTTTATTTCATCTTCTCTCTTTCTATTACCTTACCATACGGTGCCGGGCTGCCTCGAGGAGAGTTCCATCGAGGTCACTGTCTTTACCGGCGCGGGGGAGAAACAGTACTCTCATCTCCCCTTACATTGTAAGCATTTCGAGAATAGCTTCTGCCCTAGCGTGGTTTACTGTATTTCAGATCTCGTTAGACTACTTTTTTTTCGAAGCTTTTAAAGTGGGAATTGGAGAAAACCTTTGGCAGAATTTGTAAGTACTCGTAGTTGAAACTCTAAATTTATCTTGATTTCGTTTTTAAATGAGCATTTAAGGGTAAATGTGTCATTTAAATTTTTCACCTGTAAGCAATCCGGATTTTGCTTTCCATGATTTGCAGAGCCATCTATCGGTTGACCAAGTTAACGTGAAACGATGTCTTGCTGCATTTTAGATTCTTTAAAAAATGTGTCTTTCAGTCAAATACTAAATTGCCATTCATTAGTTTTTCAAAACTATTAAAATGTCATTCGATATTTCCCATGTCAGTTGGAACAGGCAGTATGCAAGGGGGCCTGCCATTATAATTAAAACTCCGCATGAGCAACGAGCATGTTGACCTCCTAGTGGTGTTTCTCGGGTAACGCCAACAATCATGCGAAAAAAATTTCAATTTTACAAGAAATTTATACCCGATTGCTTGCTCTAGGAAAAATGTCACCGCACGCCACTGAACTTATCCCAAATAAATTCTAGACTTCAAACCCACATCATTTCTTAGGACATCATTAAAATCATTATCCATCATTATCATTATAATAAAACCATTAGGACATCATTTAAATAAGATGAAGCCATAAAGATTCAAAAATTTAATATAGAAATTGAAAAAGATGCTGGTACTTGCGTATTATACCATCGACCATTCAGCAGCCGTTAAATTGAGCGTCACAGCTATACAACAGTCAATAGACTTTGATGACGTTTTCAAATTCAGCGGCAAGGTCGACGTGATAATACGTAAGAACAAAGATGCTATTTTGGGGAGACAGAATTAGGATGCATGGATGCAACATTTTTCCCACTTTCTGTAGTTACATTTCTGAACTTTTTGAAAAACTTGACCTGCACGTGATAGAAACTTTTCATTATTATTTTTGAAATCAGAACCAGAATATACAATAAGTTCAACTCTTACTTCTCTTGTATTTTTTTCAACGCAGACCTGTGTAATTAGGTCTCTATGGTTTTCGGTCATCATTTGAGCTGTGAGTAAACATGGCAGCTGGAGGACTCTTACTGGTATATTTTTAAAATCCGGGCCATGTCTACTTCTCAGCGAAATGCTTTCTCATCAATGCCAGACATTGGCAAGAAAGCCATTCGCGGAACGAACATCGTAATATAAACTAGGGTTGCTATACTAAGCATTGTGAACCAGGGAGGACCTTTTATCATCTAACATTCGACAACCCTTGGCAATTAGCCCGATTTTTAAAATTAACCCTCTTTCTAAAGCTGGGTAGAGTCCTAGAAGTGGGTTGGCACCTCTTGGCGACTTTTTTGGATGCCCTCTTTACTTTAATACTTAGGAGCAACTACTTAGCTTGGTGATGGAACCCACTTCTAGGACTGAGCCCCAAAGCTCCATCAAATGCCACAAAAATTGGAACAGATTTGATGTAGGACCTCCACACTCCACTGCAAAAAAAGGCAATAGTTGCTAAGAACTGGAGACCGGTCGAAAGGCTACTTCTCTATTGTTGGTGCTCATCTCCATGGACCTACATGAAATCTGTTCCCAAAAATTAAAAGCAAAACAGCTTGTTTAGACAGACATCAAATTCTGTTCTCGGAGATCACAGGTTTTTAGGTCTTAGTTCAGATGGTTTGAGCGATGCATTGTGAGAACCCAGCTCAACCAGGATTTTTTCATTGACTAGTTTTAAGAAAGCATTTCAGAACGATTACATTAGTTAGGTATATTTACTGGTTAATGACGCTTTTTCTAATAGTACTTCCATGATTTTCCCATTTCAAATGTTTTTATTTACTATTTCTATTCTATTTACATTCTATCGATGCCATATTCTTTGCTGCTTCCGATAAACTTCTTTGCTACATTATTTTCATGAATGAGATAAAAATCAATGTTTCATTCCTGTACAACTTAAAAAATTGCGTACTTTGTATAGCATTTAGTAGAATATTCTATTCCATGATGACAAAAGATTCAGTTTTACCAACCATGAAGCTACTCGTACACGGTCGTTTCCGGACGCGCCACAGGGCAAACGTGCTGCCATCTGTTGCATTTAAACAGCACTTTTTTTATGCAGGATGTTCTCGGTGACACAAAAAAAATTTTCTAGTTTTTTAGAATTCTATTTAATTACTTTTAATTCTCGCATCGAAATTGGCCACGGCTAGACCGCTTTTCTCAAGAGCAAATCCAGGGAATGGCACTACTTAAATTTTAATTTATTTACATAAGAACTTAAATCTTGGCTCATGGTTTCCCAAAGACCATTTAAAAATGTTTCCTTTCTCCAATTACTCGAAAAACATGGTAGACTAAGATATTATTATTTAGCATTTAAGGTTAAACTCTGGAAGTGGGTTTGGGTTGATGACCATTGGCGAACTTTTAGTCGCCAACGACACTTTGAAACTTGGGCACTACCACTTTAGCTTGGCGATTGAACCCACTTCTAATTTTAAGCTGCATTCACTTTTAACATGTTAAAACAAAGAAGGAAATGTTTTAAGGTTAACATTTATTTTCTGGCAAGATTACTTATTTCCAAGATATACTTCTTCAGTGACCTGTCCAGGTTTATTTAGAGGTACATATTTTGTTTAAATTTAAGTTAAAAACTTCACATTTAAAAGAATATAACAGTTAATTGAATTATCAGACAATATAAATTAACAAGAGAGAACATGCTATAAAAACTAATCAAGGAATAACAAAACTTTTATGTAAAATTCCATTTATTATGAGTTTTTCAGATACAGTTCTATTAAGGAAATAACATGTTCTAAGGAATTTGATAAAACTAGTTACTTAATGGTCACATATCCCATTCTGGCAAGTTAGTTTAATCAGCAAGAAATATGTTGCTAAACTTATATTATACAAACAAAATATTTCTCGTTAAGTAAAGAATTTACCAAAATGAGCACATAAGAAAAATGCACAGAATAGGGCATTTAATCCACTGGAGTTAAAAAACATTACTAATTAGTCAACATCAAGGAAGATTCAAGCTTTAGACAACTTCCTTTCATAATCTAAGTAATAAAAAATCACTACAATGGACAAACATACAGAATTTATTATTTAATCTAAACCAATGACAGCATTAAAAATTAAACCAATAACTCTCATGCAATCCAAAAACTGAATGGAAAAATTAAGATATGATAGTTAAAACATTAAAAACCAAGTAAGAAACATTTGAACAAAGATTAGGTACAGTTATTAATACTTTAATGTAGGGGAAAAGATCATGTTTTCTAAACTTCACTGGACACCATACCATCTTATCAGAAACACAATGAAATTAAAACAAAATGATAGTCATGAATTGTGTATCTGAAACAAAATGATGAATGAATTACAGTTCAGCTTTGAGTAGCTTTACAATGTGATCTTGATCAGGGAATTTAAGTTTACGAGGCGGGCCTTTCTTCAGTCCACTCCATAAAAGAATTGGATCACTCTCACCCTTGATCAAGCTACATTCAAAGCTACCTCGTGGATTTTTAAGAGGTTTCACTGACACACTGATCCCACACAAAGCTTGCTCTAAAGATTCTTTCAGAGCAAAAGCATTTCGTCGGAAAACTTGTCACGAAGTGCAGTGCTCAATGACAACTCGGGCTTCTTTTAAAGGTGCAGAAGACTCCTCTTCCTCTTCATCCTCCTCTTCTTTAGAGAGCTTAGCTTTCTTGCTGGGCTTCTCTTCTTCTTCCTCCTCCTCCTCAGACTCAGAATTCTCAGCCTTCTTGGAAGTTGCCTTAGATTTCCTTCCACGCTTGCCCTTTTCCTGCACCTCGCCATTCTTAGTGGCCTTCTTCTTAGGGCTTGCCTTTTCTTCAGGCTCGAAGTCTTCTTCCTCAGAGGGCTGGTCTTCGACTTCGGAGCCAGAGTCTTCAGTATACTTGGTTGGTTTCTTCTGGCGACCACCGCGTCTAACAGGAGTTGCAGGGGCTTTCTTCTCAGCTTTTCGACCCTTCTTTTTGGGAGCTTCTTCTTCAGAACCAGAACCTAAATCCATCTCTTCTTCAGAGCCAGAATCCTCGGCATACTTGGCAGCAGCAGCCTTGCCTCGTCGCTTGGCAGGGGTGGCTTTAGCTTTAGACTTGGCAGGTTGTCTTCCACGTTTCTTAACAGGCTTCTCTTCTTCAGAACTGACATCATCCTTTTGAGCATCTTCTTCAGATCCCGAGTCCTCAGTATATTTAGGAGCTGCTTTTTGCCTGTTCCCCCTTCTTGTAGGTGTTGCAGCTGGTTTCTTGGCTTTACCTTTGGGAGCAGCCTTCTTTCCTTTCTTCTTAGGGGCCTCTTCCTCTTCAGAGTAAGAATCATCATCCTTAGCCTTAGTTTCTGCTTCAGAACCAGAATTATCAGCAAATTTTGTGGCTGCTTTCTGACGACCGCCACGTTTTGCTGCTGCTTTATCACTCTTGCTTTCTTTTTTGTCTTCCCCTTCAGATTTGGACTCATCTTCATCTTGATCAGCGGATTTTGAAGCTTTGGCGGGCTTTCGACCACGCTTGGCGTCTTTCTTGTCAGAGCCCTTAACGGCTTTTTCTTCCTTCTTTACATCTTTAGATTTCTGATCATCGGACGACTCTTCCTCTTTATCAGAACCTTCATCCTTTTCCACTGACTTCTCATCACCATCAGACTCATTACCGGTGTCTTCAAGCTTGCTTCGTTTTTTGGGAGATTCAGACGCTGCGTTCTCACCCCGCTTACCTTTCACTTGGCTTTCTTCACCGTTGCTTGCCATTTCTAAATCTTCATTGGTCATTTTACTTTTCGTACTTTTCTTTGTACGCATATTACATAAACGGAAAACTTAAGTTAATTTTCTTTTTTTTCGAACTTTCTGACAAACCAAGCTTCACAACAATGAAAATGTCGGGAACCGGCAAATTCCAGTTCTACGATTCTCGCGAGAAAACGCGGTAAAATAAACTGTTGCCAAATGTCAATACTCAATATCAATTATTCAATTTTAAATTGGATTTCTATCTTTCTTTTGCATAAATGTTTTTCTTACTTCAGAACTTTTCATACATCATCGTTGACAGATGAAAAAAAAATGCTAAAATTTAAAAGTTCTTTGGTGTAAATTAAAAAAAAATATTTAATAAAATAAAATTAAATAAGTTTTGACCTGGCAATGACTTTTAAAAGTTTGTTTGTTTACAAATGGCCAGCGCTGAACTTAAAGTTTCGAGTTTCGGTATTACTTTGGTGGTAATGTTTTTTTATAATACACAAATAAAAGATAAATTCTTTTAGATTACAAAAATAACTGCAGACTTGCCAACTCTCAGGTTTTTAGCCGGAGTCTCAGGTTTTTGGCCGGAGTCTCAGGTTTTTAGCCGGAGTCTCAGTTTTTTTCGCTAAAACTCCGGCCTCCGGCTTTTCTTGTGTTTCCCCGGTTTGCAACAAGTTGGTCTTGAAAGATACATTTTTCTGTTCTATGTAAGAAATGTTAATTTTGTTACCGTTGCACAATGATGGTGCTAGCGGGAATCGTTTTTTTCACGCACTCTGTAAAGAGTGCGTGATAATACGTATTATCTCAGGTTTTTTGAAGTTAACAAGTTGGCAGGTCTGTAACTGATTCGATGTAGGTCCTCCACAGCGACCATCAACTTCGCTTCTGCCCTGTAGCAGCGGCCTTTCTTGGTGACCATCTCCCATTTCACTGTGAAGGAAATTGGTTCATCCAAAGGGAACAGATTTGGGTTGAGTTTTAAAAACGATACAAATCTTGCGGAGGCAATAAGGCACAAGTATGGCAAATCTGCCAGAGGAGCAGGAGGATCGCTCTTACCTGATGGAACCCTAAAAGCCTTTTTTGCTTTGGCAAGATCTGTACCGGTCTCGAAATTCTTACCCAGATTTGATACAGGTCCTCTACTGCGATTTCCAACTTGATGACTACTCTATAGCAGCAGCCATTCTGCTGTTCTTCAGTTCTTGACAACCATCACACATGGAGGACCTGTATCATTTATCTTCCATTAAAAGAAATGGTTCTTACTTATTATCCCGTCGACCGTGAACTGAACGGTTGGTTTACTGAACGGTCGACGGAATAATACGAAAGTACCAAAGAAACACTACTAGTTGAGATATTTTGGTACACTGTTGACTGTGCCGCTAAATTTGAAAACAATGCCAAAGCTGGTTAAATCAGCCTCTGATCTGAAAATGCCAAAGAGAACACTGATGTTCCCAACATTGGAATACCAAATTTTCTTTATTGATCCAACAATCAAAGGTGCTTTTCCATTATACCGGTGCAAATCTCGCCAGGCAGACTTTTTGGCGACAGCACACAGTCGCTGAAAAAAATCACGAAGCAACTTCCATTGGTGTTGCATCATTATTGGCGACTTTATCAACTCCACCAATCAAATTCATAATTAAACTTTACAAAGCCACAGAATTACTATAATAAAAATTAGGTTAATTCTAACAACCCAGGCTAATTTCCAAGGGTTGGCGAAAGTTAGGTGATTAATGATTCTCCCTAGTGTTCAATGCATAGTTCAGCAACCTTAGATTCTAGTACAATGTTCTATATCTTTTCGTACTGCAAAGCGCTTTCTCCCCAATGCCAGGCATTGGCAAGAAAACGTTTTGCCAAGAAGTCGCCATGGCCCGAATTCTTAATATTTACCAAAATTTATAATAAATAATAATGTAATCAAATATTATAATTATTTGGGTGGACTGAACTCTTTTATGTCAGTAAAATTGAAATAAAAAGGTTGTATCGGTACAGCTTCGATAAGAGTCAACCAGCTGCCATGTTTACCCACAGCTCAAATGGTGACACACAACCATATAGATATAGTTTGAGCTGTGGGTAAACACGGTGACTGGTCGACTCAAATCGAAACTGCCATTGTATTTTTAGCAGTTCTTATTTTCTGTTTATCTCATATCCATTTTTGTATTTACTTATTTTAAATAAAAGAAAAAACATTGTTTATTTGGTTGCCTTGTTTTTGGGAAACTGGATCTGGCAATAACTTTAACTGTTCATTGACTTATGATGTCACCGACTTCTAACTTGGACATTAAAGCCACATTTTGGTGACTTCGTCAACGTTTTCAGATTCAATGGCCTAGTACTTACTGATATTTTAATGACAGAGTTTTAATTTGGTATTTGATAATTTTTTGTGATTAGACAATCCTTCCTGATCTTTTTAGTCTGGAGCCTTTGCAGGCTTGGCTGTGGATCTCTCACTATATCCCCTGGACACTATCAAAACTCGATTGCAGAGCTCTCAGGGATTCTGGAAAGCTGGTGGTCTGCGTAGCATTTATGCTGGTATTGGATCAGTAGCTGTTGGATCTTCTCCAGGATGTAATAATCTGAAAAATATTTTGTTTATTTCCTAACCTCTTGGATTTTGTTTTGTTAAAAATATAATGTCTTAGCATACTAAAAGAAATTTAAAAAATCAAAGAATTAAAAAGTGGGCTATGTATTTTTTCCCTCCTGTAGACTCCATCATTGTCTAAAGAAAATACTGAAAATATTATCTTCAGTGAATATTCTTAAAATTTTCTGTCTTAGTCCGAGAGTTAAGATATTTTAAAATATTTATGAATTATAGTGCTTGTGGTGTTTTAAATAATTAATAAAAACGCCTTCACATGCATCTTGGTGTTTTCTTTATGGAATTTTTCACGTTAGAAAAATTATCAACTTTTGATTAACCAAATAATTTAGCCTTAGGCTGTATTCAAGGAAATGTTAGGCGTTCAAACCCTCCCCTCCCAAAGTTTTGTAAGTATCTTTTAAGGTCTTACTTAGGGTTAGGGACGTATACTTATTATATACAGGTGTACATATCTACATACCCCTACTTGCTATATCGCTCACCAACCCCAGTAAACTGCGTATGGAGGACCTTTTGGATTGCTTCGTTGTAAACTGACTTTTCAAAAATACGTGATAAGATTATCTCCATGAATAAATCTCCCTTTAAAGCTTATAACTCTAACTTATCAATAATTTATTCAATAAAAATATCCTTCACAACAAATTTTAATTTATTATTATCTAATTAACTATTGCTAATCAACATTATGAAAAAAAACGTATACCGATGAATATTTAAACTCGTTGTAATCTAGTAATTCGTTAGTACACCTAGTAACATTCATATTTTTGTTTAAACCCAGAATTGTTAAACAATATCTTTTAAGAACAGACTTAAGATTAACTTAGAGATTTGAACAGACCAACAACACCTTTGACAATGTTTCCAATCGACTGGATATTACTTAAGAACCATATTAAATAGAGGCTATTAAAATATAAAAAAACACCTATGGGCGGGTTACTATTAACTAATTTTTTAAGACCATGAGATAAGGAACATGTAGTGCCTCTAGATTCTAGAGGGAGCGTTATATAGTAACAGTGAATAAACGGGTTTGATTGGCTTCAAAATGGGGTGGTGAAAGATTTATCGGGGCTCGGGATGGTACCCAGCACAATGTCAGACTTGGAGAAAACCAAAAACTTTCCATGCACAAAATTTTCTGGAAATTAATTAGTTAAGCAGCCCATAGTCCTTTAAATTTTGACTTTAAGACATTATAACAGTCATCACTTGTTCACCAAACTATTGTGATGATTGTTGAACAACAAAAGTAGGAAAAATCAATTTCTTTAAAAAAAATATAAATTATGTCAAAAGTTTTTCTCTAAAATCTTAAAGTTTTCAGCACTTGGTGTGCGTGTATGTACAAGTATAAGTCAAAGTCTTGCTCTATAACCTCAGAGTTAAAAAATAATCTGTTATATGGTCTCTAAATTAATCGCTAATTTAACTAATATTGATAGCTATTGCCCCGATGTATTGTGTGAATACTTTTAAATAGTCAAACAGTATCAGTGAAAACACTATTTGTTTATATTTCCATCTAAAATTCTTTTACTTTCAGCTGCAGTCTTTTTTTGTACTTATGAAACGGTTAAAGCTTTAAGCTTTCATACATCTCTTCAAAATCATCCAACTTTTGTTCACATGTTTGCTGCTTCTTTAGGAGAAATTGTATGTATACTTTTAAAATAGATTTTAATTAAACAATAAATTTTTTGTTAAATTTGCATCATAATGGAATGTAATTCTAATGGATATAGGAGCTTTTTCAGTAGAACTCCAATTATCCGAATTCCGATATCCGAATTGCTGACTATCCGAATAACTTTCAGAATTTCAAAAAAACTATAAGACGGAAAATTTATTGTAATTTGCAAAATAATGATTATGACTAACAATTTACTTTTCCAAGATGTAAGAAGGCAATGATTTTCTTTTACAGAATGGTAACAGTTTTCATTTACAGTTTGTAAGTATGCTTAGCATGTTAAAGTGTTGCCTTTTTATTTAGTTAATTGAAGACCCTTTCTTTGAAAATAGTTTTTTCTCCCATTTTCAACATACACATACAGTTATTAATTAAAATAGACTTTTTTTTGAAAAATCCATTTATCCAAACTTTTGATTATCCAAATGGGGGTTAGGGTGTCCCTTACAATCGAAGGTCGGGGAAACTTTTGCTCCACCCCCCAATTTTTTTCTTTTGGTACCCTAAGACCCCTAAGACTGTGTGCAAAATCTTAAATTAATCAGATAATATTAACACGTGCCCCAAGCGGCCTTAAGTTAGAAAATTTTGACTTTTTCTAATTTTTTTGAAAATTTTTAAAAATATGTTTAAAAAATCCGTTTCCGAATAATAGGGCTCTAACACATTTAAACAATAATCATACATGTGATTCTTCCGCCAATTGGCGGAAATCCGCCATATTGCTTAGCAAAATTAAAATCCGACAATTCGATTTGCAAAACTGAAATTCCACTCTTATTTTCCAATTTGTTTATACTGAAAACTCTGACCACTAGTGTGGCCTAGTACTAAATTTTAAGAAAAATCGAAAAATTGGTTAAGATTTAAGCTAAGAAATATGAATCTAGCATATATCAAATCCTAGATCTAGGGCTATACCCTGCCTTGGGTGCTTGGGTCATGTACCATAAAACCCAACCAACCTAGATCTTGGGAAGTAGAAGCCAATGGACCCCCTCTACTTAAAATTAATAAAATTTATGGTGTCATCGAATTTTTTTTAATATTTTCCGCCAGTTTTTTGTCTGTGTAATCACATGTATGAATAATATTTGACCGTTTTTCATTGCTAGTTATGCCAAAATGCCCAGTTTGTAACCTAGCCATCAATCAGAAAATCATCAAATTTGTCCATTTTATACTGTTTATTTATTTGTTCCTTAGAAGAATCAAAAGGCTGTGGTAAACGACTCAAAACCGCAAAATTCCATGGCTAAACATCTTTTGTAGAGCATATTGATGTGGAGATCAATTTTCTGGAGCTCAAATTAATTATTTGATTAATATAATATTGGCCATATTGGATTGCATTAAAACTAAAAAACAATTCTAAAAAAAGGTATGGTAAAGGTATTCTCAAAGAAGGCTCTGACACTTTAAAATAATTTTATTCCATCAACAATTTTCACGAAAAATTTACTCGAAACCTTAGTACTTCTTCAAGGACGTTTACAAATGAAAGGTTGACAGTGCAAAGAAAAACTAAGGGTTAAGTAGAAGAGTTATAAAAACTGTAGTTAATATTTAACATTCTTACAGCCACGGACAAAATAACAGTGTTTAATTGTTTTAATGACACACTAATATGTTGAACTGCTGGTATTTTTATGTTAATTTATAAAATTATGATAAAATAGGAAGAACAGTCTCTATCATTTTTTCTATCGATTGTAGTCTCTATCAATATTGTATCAACTTCAGCTTTTATATTAACTTATGGAATAAAATACTCGTGGACACACTGAAGTTTGTTTTTAATTTGTTTCCAGAATTTCTCTTGCCAGTTTTATGTGTTTAGAATTTATTACCATATCTATAGTTCTGAAAACATGGTTTGTACTTGTATTAGGAGATATGCTGGCCCTTACAATTGTGTAAAGAGCTTTAAAAAGTTGTCCAAGAGAAATTTATTAGTCTTAATTGAGTTTAGAAGTCTCAAACACCCATTACCCGATATCAAACATGCCCATACCTTTTTTCCAGAATTTTTTTAATGCAATCCAATATGGCGTCTGTAATTAAGCAACCCATAGTTAATTTGAGCTCCAGAAAATTTATATCCACATCCTAATGTTCTACAAATGGTGTTTAGCCATGGAATTTTGCGGTTTTAAGTCGTTTACCACTGCCTTTTGATTCTTCTATTCTCAGTATAAAATGGACAAATTTGATGATTTTCTGATTGATGACTAGGTTACAAACTGGGCATTTTGGCCTAAGTAGCAATGAAAAACGGTCAAATATTATTGTTTAAATGTGTTAGATCCCTATTTTTCAGAAACGGATTTTTAAAACATATTTTTAAAAATTTTCAAAAAAATTAGAAAAAAGTCAAATTTTCCTAACTTTAGGCCGTTTGGGGCATGTGTTAATATTATCTGATTGATTTAAGATTTTGAACACAGTCTTAGGGTACCAAATGGAAAAAAATTGGGGGGTGGAGCAAAATATTCCCTGACTTTTTGAAAAAACGCCCAAATAAGGGTCACCCTAATGGGGGTCTGGTCACAATTAATTAGGATGATTGTAGTTCTACTGTATTTGGTTAAAAATTCCATTTAGAGCTACTTATTATTTGATTTTTATGTATGTTGTAAGAAATTACCTTAATTTAGGTAAAATGGTTTTAGAATAGTTGGTAAAATTGCCAATAAAAGTTTCATTAGTTATATTTTTCCAGTTCTCGTGTTTTGTTCGTGTCCCAACTGAAGTTATCAAGCAACGTACGCAAGCAAACTCCAGTCAATCTAGTTGGAATGTCTTAAAAATTACTATAAAATCTGAGGTAAACACTACAAATTTTTCATCATTTGTAATTTGTAAGTATATAAGGAATATGAAAACTTTCCAAAATCCTTTGGGAATGACAATTAAATTTTTTAAGAAATGTAAAAGGATTATAAATTTTAACAATCAGACTGTAAGGTTTCTTATGCAACTTTGAAAATCCTAGTTTCTATTGATTAGGAAGACTTTTAATCTTTAAGACTTTGCTAAGAAATGTTTTACCTCCTCTAAAATCATCAACCTTTAAATTCTAATGACCTCAGACAACAAAACAAGAATTGGTAACTCATCATCTAAATTTGTTTCTTAAAAAATGCTTTTGATTGATTAAAACTAAAATATTAATAAAAATTTCTGTCTGCCTCATAGTAAGTTGTAATTTAGGATTAGTTAGGAATTTTAATAAACTTTTTGAAAATAGCTACCCTATATCAAATACCATTTAAAATTAAAATAGCTTGTCGAAATTTTCAAAACAAAGCTATTATTTAAGTAAATTATACAGAGTGTTTCAAAAGTATTTTTATGACTTATTTGGAAACAGCATGGGAGTCATTAGGTCATGGAAGTAAGGTGTACCCTTAGTGAAGTGACCAAGCTAAATCCATTGAATGTGACTTACAGTACTAAGCAAAATACGTAAGTTTCGAAATTTCATTTAGAAGCTAAAAAAGACAGAACAAAAAGCTACAGTTGAAAATTGTTTGCAATATCTTTAGCAAATGTATGAGTATGTATTAGAAAAAAGTTTAATGGAAATGTGTTAAATATTCAATGAGATATTAAAATCAAAGTTAGCAGGGTTTTTTTAATCTTGAAAAGGAGACTGACCAAAATTTAAAATCATCACTAACTTAATTATGCAATTTCTTTAATGTTTGAATTCAAATCTGTTGTCATGACATCAAAGAATATTCTAAATTTGTGAGGATGGATCTGTGGCAAACACGAGCCAGGGGGCGATACCGATCCGAAGATCAAAAACTAAACTAAAACTAGTTTAGTTTTTGATCTTTGGATCGGTATCGCCCCCTGGCTTGTGTTTGTCACAGATCCATCCTCACAAATTTAGAAGGATGGATCTGTGGCAAACACGAGCCAGGGGGCGATACCGATCATACCGAAGATCATACGACTCAAAAGTATACTTCACAGAGTTATAAGGGGCCATTCATTAATTACGTAAGGATGATTTTGGCAGTTTTTGACCCCCCTACCCCCATGTAAGGGTACATAAGATTTTTCAAACCCTTCCCCCCCCCTATTCTTACGTAAGATTCCATTTCGTTTTTCAAAATAATAAAGATTCTTCTCTTTTTGCTTTTGTTTTGTTTCGACTTTTGATGGATTTAACAGTTTTATTTTTTATCTTAACTTAATACTACTCCAATAAAAAAGATACATCTGATATACCTTCATTTTTAAAAAAAATTAAAGCTTCGATAAGATACCGAGGTCGTCAGCATTTTTAAGTTTTTCTGGGTTTATTCAATAGTAATTTGATTAGAATAATTGGAATTTGTTTACATTAACTTAAAAAATCTTACGTAAGAATGGGTTTGACCCCCCCCACCCCCCAAGTAAGGGTATGTAGAGATTTTTCCAACCCCCCCTCCCCCTCGGGACCCTTAGGGTCTCCCCACACGAGGGGTTTTTCCAGGGGGATCCCTTCCTTTTGGGGAAGGGCGTCCGGGGATCGGATACAGAGTGAAACCGGTTATCTTTAGGGTGTAGGGTAGCTGACCTTGACTCATTGCTTGACGCTTTGAAACATAGCGGAACCCTTGCAATATCATAACGTTATATCTCTTTTATCATGGCATTTATATATGATATAAAGGTCACGAAATTGTGTATTATATCCAGAAAAAAAATTGTTTCTCGAGACGGGAGTTTTTTTTTTTTGATAAAGTTGAATTTGCTAAATTGTAATTTCAACAGCGAGGTAACACAAAGACACGACAAGTTTTCATTTAGTTTTGGGAACATATATTAAAAACCATTTGCAAAAACTATCGTTAGAATGGAATAGAAATTTACAGGGAAATATTTCAGTAGGCTTGTGATTAATAGGGATAAATAGGATGAAAGATGACCCCTTTTATTCAAAAATCTGATTGCATCTGGAACAATAAGGTATTTTAGTTGATAGAAATACTCTTAAGAGTTCTTTTTTAAATTCGTCAGTTTCTTACAAAAGTTTATTCCTAAGAGGGGAATTAATATATACATTTTTTTGAGCCTGGCTTTGATTGTTTTGCCCTAAGAAGCACATTTATCAAAATTTCTAAAAAATTTTACTATGCATGACACTAGAAATAGAATTTTTTATTTCAGAAACGTGTCAAAAACTAAATTTCTTGTTTTGAGAAAACGAGGAAATCTGTTTTTGGCAGTTCGTTACATTTTAATAAAGGCGTTCAATGATTGTTTTCTTTAAGTAGGCCTTATTTAGGTATTTTATAAGCAAAAAAATTAGCATGCCATTTTTGCACTTGACAAGTTTTTGTATTAAACAGCGAGGAAAACAGAATAACATTTATGTATTGAATTCTGGTAGTAAAATTATTAAACAGTTATGTGTTAATGTTATTTTCATTGTCCCTTTTGGTGATCCTATGGATAAGATATTTCTTTAGATGCTCATATTTCGTTACATTATAGAGCGCATTTTGAATCTTTGAATAAAAATCCATGCACCATTTCATGCACCGTTCTTTTTTATTTCGCAAAAAAATGTTAGATAATTTAAAAAAAATTTGTTAGACTGTCAATGAATAATGCTTTAATGTTAAACATTACTTTAATTTAAATAACTTTCATATGAGGCGTTTGCTATCAAAACCAGTTCATTCCATATTTTTCTGAAATCTACTTTTTTGCATATTTTGAAAGTTTAGAGGGTCTTTCATAACCTGAAGAAGGGATATAGCGCAAATCCAGCTCATTCCAACCCTGTTTTTTTCTGGTTTAAATTCTGTTTTCTAGCTTACAGAAGTAATCTGTGATTTTCTTTTTATATTTTTCCATTGTGGGGTTTACTACTGCAAATTGTTCATGACATGTGGTGGCTCTTGGCGGCCGTGATCAAAACTGTTTCAAAATCACCTGACCAGTTTATATTTCATTGGATATTTTTGGAAATATGTCACGCTTTTTGGTCTTGATTAATATTAACTTTTAAAATGACTGTAGTAGTATATAAATTTCTAAAACATCAAAAAGTCATCCAAAATTATTTTGAAAATTTTCAATCGTAGACTAAATCGAATTGTCAGTTTGAAGAAGGGAATGAGTCCAAAAACCAAGTTTTGAGAAAAAAAAATGTTTCATTAATTAAATTTTTATTGTAGTATAACCACCAAAATTTTACTGGAAATTCAGAACCCTTTTTAGAAAACAGAGCAATCACCAAAACAAATATAAGTACATTAAAAATATTTTACGGTTAAAAAAAGTTGATGAACTTATTCCCTTCTTCAACCTTATGAAATTTATCTGAAGAAAAATCTTAAAAAAAACGTTAAATTGACATTAAAATCATATGTATGCTTAATTCCCGCCACAAAAGGGAGAAATATAAGGATTAACTTATATTTTATTTACAACTTATATTTTATTAATATACCCCAAACCAAAAATTTTAAAAAAGTGAAACTTCCTTATTGTTTCTAAAATAAATAAGTTCTTTTCTTTTTAATCATTGATCATCTTCTGTCGCCTTTAAAACAAGGAAAATGCAGTTTAATTAAGATATTTTTGTTCGCATTTTTCCCTCAGTTTTATTGAACGCGACAAAGTAATTAACACTTTTGCTTAAATAATTAATTATTATTTAAAACAAAAATAAGATGGATGTATAAATAAAATGAAATTATTTTAAGTAGACACTCTTAAATTTATTTTCAGTACTTAAAAGGTATAAAACCAATTAAATTTTTAATAATTAGGCAAAAGCTATCGCGGTATGATCGCACAATGTACGAGATGTTTTCTTCTTCCCCTTTTCACCCCCGCTCCTTCAACCAGAACCCCCCGAAACCCCTCCCCACACTGAGAAGTCGAGGGAAAAGGCCATAAAAAGGTCGTAAATGTCAAGTCCATGATAAGCGCGAATGCATTGACGACGATCTGAAACCGGTGTCACGCAGGGTCACGGGTCCTGATGGGAGATAAAGATAATTTTAACATAGGTTTCTATGGAGAAATACTGGAATTACTTAGTATACGGACCCTTAAGGAGCGTACGTCCAAAATGTAACGTGTGTGATGGCCTTTAGGTAATTAATGAATGGCCCCTAATCGCTTCAGACGGTATTTATAGCCTGTTTGTATTATCTGACTCTTATAGTGGTGAGTAAGCTCGCCACAGATCCTTTTACAAGGTTAAAAAAGGTATTATAATTGTTAATATCTTCTTATAGATTTAAGATATTTTTATGATTTTTTTGTTGTGTGTTTGTATTGCTAACAAAGTTTTTTCATCTCTTTGTTTTTAGTTAATTTTTTGAATTTTCTTATTTTCCCAGTAGGAGTATAGGAATAATTTTAAAAAGAATAGTAGAAAGAATAGAATTGTAGTTTTTGGCTTTCAACTATGTATTGGTCTTTCTTACAGAAATTTGTAACAGAGGTGATTCAAAAGGGATGAGTGCCATTTCTTCCTTAAATTACATCTCATAATTTATTTTTTAAAATAAAACTAATACATATTAGTTTTCGTGCAATGTTTCACATTTTTATATACATTCATAGCTGCCAATTCTTCTGATTTAGCTGGAAGATTTCAATTTGTTTATTAACAAATGGTTTAGCTTTTGTGTTTTATTCATATTTTCCAATTATTGTTCAAATCTGGTGTTATCAATTTCAGAGTTTTTAACCTAGAAGAAGTTAAGAAGTAACTTTAGAAGAAAATTCATAAAATGATTTAAGTATTTCTGCTAAATTGTAAGAATTGGCAGCTATGCACATTTTTGCTACTTATACTGTTCTATATTTGAAGGGTTTCAAAGGACTCTACCGAGGTTATTTTAGCACAGTTTTCCGAGAAATACCTTTTTCTTTCATTCAGTTTCCTATTTGGGAAAGACTCAAGGTAATATTCTATTTATTACTTCTAAAAGATATAAATACAGTAAAATATCTTTTGTGTGAAACCATTTTTTTAAAGAAAAATACAGTAAAATCCCGTTACAACAAATACTGATACAACAAAAAATCCTGTTATTACGAAAGTCCAGAAAGTCCCCAACCGTTTTTATTTGAATTAGCGATAGTACGGTTACAACGAAGAAATTTTACGGTCCCGTGAAGTTCGTTATAACAGGATTTTACTGTATTGTTTTAGTCAGGAATTACTAGAGTATTGATATTTTTTAATTGCTTAAACAATTAATATTAAAGTTCAAAAGTTATCCTAATGTATTAATTCTAAATACACACTGACTGACATACTTAACGAAAATCTTCAAAACCTAACTTCTCCCTTTTTTAAAAGCCTCTGGACTCCGTTAATAAAAACATTCATTAAAATATTTTTCTTATAAAAGTTTAAAATTATTTTTAAAATACCGGTTCTATAAAAAGTAAAATAAAAAAAGCACTACTGAATTATAATTAACTAATAATACAATCTTAATATTTGAAATAAAAAAAAACGATTGTGTACTTTTAAACAGTGTTGGTTTTTACTTTTGATGGCTTCTGAAAATTTGTGTATTTAAAATAAATGTTTCAAAAATATCTTGAAGTAAATTGATGTTTCTCACAACACAAGTTAACTG
Organism: Tetragnatha versicolor; assembly: GCA_024610705.1. Classification (NCBI taxonomy): domain Eukaryota; kingdom Metazoa; phylum Arthropoda; class Arachnida; order Araneae; family Tetragnathidae; genus Tetragnatha; species Tetragnatha versicolor. Next base: position 20,398,266 of record JANDEH010000002.1, on the reverse strand, counting down.
TATTTCATGGTTCATTTAGCTCTGTGTTATCAATTTATTGATTCAATTTTCCAATTACTATAATGCAGTTTTTAAATTTATTAGTTTGAATGGCACTCTAAGCAAGGTTTCCCTGTTCATCCATGGCAATCTTCCTTATGTGGAGCCATTGCTGGTATACTTTTACTACTTTTAAGCCTTAAGAGAATATTTATGAATTAAATGTTTCATCGGTTAGAAAATATATGATTTCCTATATATGTTCTCTCTAATTGCTCTTTTAATCTATCTATATATGTAAAAATCAATGTTTGTATGTCCTTTTTTGTTTTAAAGTTTTCTCACCTACATTAACTTTTAAACTTTACCATGTTGTAAACTACTCGCGCCCGGGAAGGTTTCTGAATAAAAATAGTTTAAAATCGAAACATCCTAACAAATCTTTTGGTCCATTTTATGCTTGAAAATCCCATATTTCATGCTTAACATCATGGAAAAACCCTCAATTGTTGTAAATATAACAAGAGAAGATATAACATTAATTGTTGTAGGCATGAGATATAGATTGTGGCAGATTGAAATCGTTTGTTGTAGTTTAAAATCAATTGTTGTAGCATAAACATTAACTTAGCAAAAACAAAACATCCATTTTTTAATTATTTCTCACTCTGCCGGGCATATTGTCTAGGTAACAACTGCAGGGGTAGAAGTCGTCCTATATTTCCTATAAATCCTATATTTTCAAAAAACATGGAAAAAGCGTCCTATAAATCCTATTTATCCTATATTTCAAAAAATAATCCTATATATTCCATCAAACGATCCTACTTTCGAGTTCAAGTATTCAAAATTTATATTTAATGTCTTGAATATATCCTTCAAAATTTTTTAATACTTACTAAATGCCTAAAATTTTAAGTTTTTGATGGCTTTATAGTTATTACAAGATGTTTACTGAATCACTCAGAAGTCCTAAAATCATATCACGGTCTGGATTTCTTCTGAAAGCTAACGAGTTTTTAATTATTCTTTGGGCTTCTGCCTATAAAGTTGGTTTTTCAGATTCGATGAGAGCAGAAAAAACAACTTAATTATCTCATGATCGCAATTTTCGTGTCTCATGCATGGGCAAATTTAAGGGGGTGCAATGCCCCCCCAACTTTTTGATAAAATTAACATTTTTATAGGGGAAAGTGATGTTTCCAAAGCCATCAGGCACAGCTTGCCAAGTTTTCCAGTATGCCCCCCAGGATTCACCACCTAAATCTGCCCTTGGTCTCTTGTCGATATTCTTGACTTCAAAACTTGGTTTTGGAAGAAGTGTTTACATGTGTCCAAAATATGGATAGTTTAAGCAAGCATATTAAAAGATCAACCACACTTAAATTGCTTGCTATTATGTAAAAAAGCAAAGTAGTTCGATATTATAAAGTATTATTCTATATTTTTTTAGGAAAACTAAAACATCTTTTCTGGGTATTTTTTTAGATTTTAAAATTACTGGTTTTTTAAACAAAAAACCCACATATTTTTAGATTTTCCATTTATGCATTTTTACTTTTTGCATTATAGATTAATTTAACTACGGTTTTACTTAAAGTATTTTTTAAATTAAATACTTTAATTTTGTTTTCAAAGTTCATTTGTTAGAAAATTCATGAAATTATTTAGTTGCAATATAGTTTGACTCTTATTCTAGCCAATTTTTGGAGCCAAGTACAAGTAAATTTGTCATTTTAAGCCTAAATACCAAACACTTAAAACTGATACAAAAGTGTCATTAGTCCTGTTACCAAACTATTAAAAATTTATTTTTCTCCTATATATTTTTTGGAAAAATCATATATATTTTAATTTGGTCACTTCTACCCCTGCAACTGGCATAGCACACAGTGCTACTCATTTGGACTGGCGAAGCCCGTCTGTAACACACCAGATGATATTTATTAAAAAAACTAAAAACAGGGTGATCCCCGGGTCTAGCATGTCAGCTCTAGCTTTTAATAAAAAACCTACTTTTCAAAATATAAAATTCTACCCCATTTTTTACTGTATACAACATATTTCAGTTGATTTAAAAAAAAGTTTAAATTTTCTTTATTTCATCATTTCCATATAAATACTAGCTTAATTATAAAATTTTAGCTTAATAATGAAATTGCAAGGGTAAATTGTAAAATTACTGAAAATTTAATAATAAGGTTTTTTTTTAAATATTTTTATTATTTTTCAATATTTTCAGGTGCAATAGCCTCAGGCATTACCACACCTCTTGATGTTGCTAAAACTAGGATAATGCTAGCAGAAGTGAGTGGAATATTTGATTTGAAACATCTTTTTATAAGTATATGTTTAGTATTTTTTAAATACTTATTGTATATTAACTTCTGTAGAAAGGCACTATTACTGCTGGAGGAAATATTTTGCTTGTGATGAGAGATGTGTGGTCAGAAAGTGGTATTCGGGGGTAAGTACTATTGATTCAGTAATCCATTATTAAGTTCATGCTCTAAGTCTATGCTGAAGTGAGAGGTCATTGAATCAGATTCACTCAAATTGGTCAACTGAACAATCAATGTTAATCTATCAACATGTTAAAGAATCTATATTTTGGATGAAAAAGAAGAAAAATAATTTTTTCAGAAGTGGATTTAAAAACTTCGAAAGTTAGGAAACATAAATTATGTTAATGCATATACCTTGTGGTTTTATCAAAATGAAATACTATTATATATATAGCAATGTTTTTAAGATTGTACTCTAGCAAATTGGGTAATTTTGATATCAGCTAATAAATGAATTTTGAACTTATCACAAAATTTTCAGACAACTGCAATTTCACCTTTTAAACAGATGGGTTTATATGTAGAAACATACAGTAATACAGTAAAAATCCTCAATAATCTGAATCTCAGAATTATCCGGATTAGTTTTGTTAATAGTTTTTTTCAGATTATTAAGACATGACAGAGTTTCATTGAAACATCACAAGTGTTTGAAAGAGAAGCCAGGAGGCCATTTCTTTGTTAAGAAATGATGTGTGAAAAGCTGTTTTTAAGTTTTTAATATATTTTCAACTTCTGTGCAGTATTTTTTTCAAAGTATAGTTTTTATCATAATAAATTGTAAGTCTGCATCTTTAAGGATTAGTATTTGCTTATTGTCCAGATTTTCAATTTTTTGGGGGGGGGGTTAGATTTGGTTATCCTGGTTAGTCAGGATAACCAAAGGATTATCCTGACGGGAAAGTAAACGGAGGTTGTACTGTAAATAAATAAAATATTGTCTCATTGCATGTGTGTGACACAATTATACAGCTAGTTTCTTGTATTTTGTTTTGTCCTAAAAACAAATGAAATTACCTTAGTAATTGATTTTGAAAAGGATAGTAAAATAAAAAAATTGCTATAAAATTTTGGAATAAAAATTAATTTCTCTATTCCAACAATCTTTTTACCTTTTAAAAAAATATAATTTATCATCACTGTTAACTCATTTTTGTGTACTCTTCTAGTTTATACTCTGGATTATGTCCAAGGGTACTCTGGATCTCAATAGGAGGAGCTATTTTCTTTGGAGCATATGAAAAAACTAAAGACATTTTTACTTCCTTAAGGACTTCTTTATGATGTTTTCTATAGTTTAAGAAATTAAAAAGTTTAAACCCTTAGAGAGATAGTATTTACAGTTAATAAAGTGTATGATGAATGGAGGGTTCAGAATAGAAGTGAACCAAGTCCACTTTAGCTACTTTTGAGCTACAGACGTTTAAAGTTAAAGCTTCATAGCAAAATTACATGTTAACGCAGCAGAACTTGCTGCTACCTAGCAGATATTATCAGAACTAGGACTTGGTTCATTATTGCACTGAAATTTTACATAGTTGGTGCATGTTATAATGTTGCTAACTCAAAAATGACAAAAAGTGGAGTTGGTCTTCTTTTATTCTGAGCCCTCCAAATAGGTTAATGCAAAATCTATCCCATGTAGTTTGTTTTGTCAAATGTTAGGAAATAAAAATGTATTGTTTCAAGATATTTTTTACTTTAAAAATTATCTTATATAAACTAACACTCAACTGAACACTGTATTACAAGATTACATAAGAGAATCTATTAATTATTAAGTTACACACATGAAGTGGTAGTGAATATTTAAAGTTAACCCTCTAAATTCCAAATATTTCTTTATTTATTCATCAAATTTGACATATTTTATATTCACTTGCAAGTTTAGTTGTTTTGTGGGCTTAATAATTTTAGGCTCGGTGACAAAATTAATGATACATTTTATTCTTTGATTATTTCATTACTTATGATGAAATCATCTTTTTTTTTTCCAGCAAGAATAAATTTTTTTCGGAGAATGCTAATAGTAATCTGTTGGTAATAGTTACTTTTACTTACTAGAGTAAATATTACTCTTATTAACTTACTATAGTAACTATTACTGTATTTTACATCTTATGTGTCAAAATCATGTACTACTTAGAAATGTCACATTTCAAAAGATTAACTTAAACTTTATTCAATGAAGTTAGTATCAAGCTCTCATCATTGTTTTTATTTTTACTCGTTGTCTATGAGGGCATTTTTTTCAAGAATTTGAGTAAGTTTGGATTGAAATCGTCTAAGATTTGGAAAAAGAAATGAAATATATTCTGTACTATTAAAGGTTAATTTCTTTTACTTCACTTGTTTTGTATTGTTGAGGTATTCAGCAAATTTATGTGGTATTTTTCAAATTGATAAATTATCCTTTACTTTATTTTATTTAGCAAATAAAGAATTTTTAATTGATTTTTATAGGTAAAGGATATATAGTAAATAAGTACCGAAGAATGTTAAAAGTTATTTAAAAACAAAATATCATTACCAAAAAAGCACCCCTTTTTCATTGAGTATCTAACAAAAGGGACAAACAGTCAGAGGGTCTAGATCAGGGGTTCCCAAACTTTTTTGGCCCGTGGACCCCCTGACGACATTTTTCGTACCCCGTGGACCCCCTGTGTTAGGGACCGTTCAAAAAGTAGCTAAAAATCTTAAGTTTATGATATATATTTCTAAGCCACGCAAAAATTTTGTAATTTTTTCAAGTGTTTTTTAGTGCGCTAATAAGCATTTAATTTCACACTTTTACATATATTTTAAAAAATCTTGTGGTTTTTTTAAACTTTTGCCATTCATATGGTTACGTGATATTTTCAAGGATATTATCACAATCAAACATTTTAAAGTTTGGAATAAAACAGATCTAAACTTTTAATATCACTACATTTCAAGACAAAATTTTTTTTATTTTAAGAATAAGTTTTGGTTGCAAGCTTTTTAAAGTTAATGGCTTATGAGTGAGTTATTCATTCACCAAATCATAAAATTTTCAGAAATAATTAAAATTAATATATGGAATGTTAACAAACAATATGTAATAAATTCAACTATGAATAGAAATCAAATTGCCATTGATATGGTATGGTTACACAACATTTTAAATGAAATTATAAAAATCTAACATTTTAAAAGTTTGAAACTAAAAACAATACTAAACTTTTAATATCATCACATTTCAAGGCACAAAAACTTTTATCTTTAGCAATAAAAGTGTTGGTCGGAAACTTGTTAAAGTTAATGGCTTATGAGTGACTTATTCATTCACCAAATCATAAAATTTCAGAAATAATTAAAATTAATGTATGGCATGTTAACAAAAAATACTTAAGTTCAACTTGAAAAGAAATTAAATTATACACTACAAAAATAGAATTTTTTTTATGAAATTGAAAAAAGTTTTTGCAATAAAAAACTATGTGTTGCTTTTTATACGTACGTCGTACATTAAGAAATATGTGCATTTACATATGATATTGAACAGCATTTATAAATTTTGAAAAAACTTCACGAGTTATCCCATAGAAAAGAATACTGATAGTTAAGTTTCACCAAAGGAGAACCGTTAATGAAAATATTCAATTGTAAAAAGCGATTATTAACATTAAAATATAAACAAAATGATATTTAAATTTTTAAAATTAGGTACTTGCGAGGTTCAAATCTTGAAAACACGCCTTTATTATTGACGTTTAACAAGTTACCCAGGAGAAAATGACCATCAATGGCTAAGGCTAAATGTAACAAAAGTCAAACGATAGTTAGTTTTATACTTAAGTTTAGTTTTATACTTAAGTACTTTTATGAATAAATTATTTTTTTAGAAATAGGAATTATTTAAGTTTTATGAGGATGCTGATGTTTATTTTATGAACATTTGGTTCAGGGGCGTAGCCAGAGGGGGGGATTTGGGGATATATCCCCCCCGAAACTCAGGAAATTTCCTTATTGACCATAGAAAACCACTAAAAATACCCCATATCCCCTCCTGAAATATCAACATCCCCCTCCGAAATTTTTTTCTGGCTACGCCACTGATTTGGTTGATTAACTTTTTTCAAATACTACTACATTCATTATGTTATGAATGAAGAGAAAATATAAACGGATTATGGGCAGATGGTTGAATATTCAGGAATTCAGGGACCCATAGTGATAGTGTAGTGAGTTTTCAAGGAATGAATTTCAATCAATGAATGAATCAATGAATTTCAATCAATGAATCAATAAAAAAGGGTACAGTATTAAAACCAGTGCTCAGATTGGAGGGAGACAGTGTACCCCTAAATATTAGCATGTTACTCTCTAAAAAAAAAGTAGATTTTGGTTAACTTATGAGAAAAAAGTGGATAAAAACGAAGGTAGGTCTCAAATATTTTCCAACTGCAGCAGTAATCAGTCAAAGTAAATCAGTAGATAGTTCACTGCAGAAAGGACTTAAAAAAACTCATTCCAAGAATTTGTTTGATGCAGACATACATATAGTTAAGTATCAGGGTCATGTTTTAAAAAATAATCTTTAAGGTGTTAATTTAGTGCAACAATTTTCCTGCAGGTATTGAAAAAAACTATATTTTAGGATGTTTTATATACAGCGGTTCCCAAACTGAGCTCCGCGGAGCCCTTGGGGCTCCGCCAAGCATTTCCAGGGGCTCCGCGCAGATATTTGAAATAAATGCATTTTTGATGATTTCTATTTTGCGTTGTTCCGAAATGCTATATAAATAACTTTCTGCAAGGTGTTTCTTGTTAAGAACTAATTTTTGCTCCTTTCTACCCAAATTTTTTAGAGCTCTAAATAACCCTTAAATTTAAGTGGATTTTGTGGGTACCTTCTAATGAAGTGAGCTCTGTTGATTAGTTTTTTTTTCTGGGTTTTGTCTAATTTTCAGGTCTTTCTTTGTTTACCAAAACAAGTTAAAACCATATTATTTAGGGTCAAATTTTCGAAATTGACCCCCCTATTGTACTAAAAACTTTATTATTGTCAACTTTTTATAATACGTTTGTTAAAATTTAAATCCTACCTAAAAGTGAATGTCCAAAATTTGGATTATGATGTACCTAAAAAAAATTTTTTAAGGATCGCATTTCACAAAATTCCCCCTGACTCCCCTATCATAATTTGAACTTAATTTATCACTATTTTTCTTGCATTAAATTATCTTAGGTGGAAATTATACCTAAAAATGCTTTTAGTACTTTGAAAAATTTAAAATTGACCTTTTAAATTTTTAATTGACCCCCCTATTGTACTAAAAACTTTATTATTGTCAACTTTTTATAATACGTTTGTTAAAATTTAAATCCTACCTAAAAGTGAATGTCCAAAATTTGGATTATGATGTACCTAAAAAAAATGTTTTTAAGGATCGCATTTCACAAAATTCCCCCTGACTCCCCTATCATAATTTGAACTTAATTTATCACTATTTTTCTTGCATTAAATTATCTTAGGTGGAAATTATACCTAAAAATGTTTTAAAAAGCTACATTAAACCTGTTATATAAATATGCATGGGAGGCAGGCTCGGACTGGCCATGCGGGCATTTGGGCAAATGCCCGATGGGCCGCTACTCATCGAGGGCCGTTTGTGGGCCGCCTACAACCAAAATATTTTACAGTGGTATGAATGGAAAAGATCCTTTAAAAATGAATCTGCACTCCGCAGGATTTTCCAACTAGCGGCCCACAAATTCTTTTTGTGCGGCCACCAAACCATTAATTTACCAGCAATTAAATTCATTAATGATGGCATTAATTACTGATTTCAAAAACATATTATATTATTTAAAATATTTTTATGAAAGAATTTTCCTGGTTTCGTCTTCAAAAATTCTACGGCATAAAAGGAGCGAACCTTTTCGGATGTCACCGAAAAGTGTCCCAAATGAGTTAAAACAGTACTTTTAAGAGTAAAATTTACGAAGTTTTTCTGGGGGAGGACCCCCAGACCCCCCTTTCTATTTTCAGCTACATCATTCACAAATTCTTTTAATATTAAGTTCGTCAAGTTGGAAATTCTTTTTACCCACTGAATTTACCAACAAAGAATTAAAAATCTATATTGAGTTTATTACGAATCCAATTAAGGACTCAAGGTTGATTTTAGACTATTTCTTAGGGGTCAATTTTCAAAAGAATTTCTTGGTGGTGGTACCACGATTCCTTCCCCCCCCCGAAATTTTCAATTCTATGAAGTTATATTTTCCATAAAAATTATGTGGTGGGCCGATTCAGACTTAAAATGCCCGGACCGAAATTTCTTCCCAGTCCGGCCCTGATGGGAGGGGCTGTGAATTAATTTTGGAATACTATTGAAATGAATTTCTATATACGTTACTGCATTTATTTATTTCTTGCAGCAATGGTTTTATGTAAATTGCTTTTAGTACTTTGAAAAATTTATCTCCCGAAAAGGAAGGGATCCGCGAAGAATTTGTCTCTTGAAAAGGGCACCGCGACATAAAAAGTTTGGAAACCCCTGTTTTATAAAAAAATTATCTTTCTACTTCCCTTTTTCAACAAGAATTTTTCTAGAAAAGTTACAAAAATACTAAATAAATTAATTATTAAAGTGAGGCCTTTTATAGAGGCCTTTATTCATCGAAGAAAAAAAAATTATTTACAAAAATAAACTTAAAATAATTTACGCAGGATCAATATTACGTGCGGGAAAGGGGATGCGTCAGATAGTAATACTAAAGTTAGAAGTAAGAGTATTGAAATGTATTTAAAAATTGATCCCCCGAAACCCCACCCCACGCACATACAGTAATTTACCAATACGCACACTCCATAACCTTTGTTGTTTGCAGGGTTGCCAGGTGAAAATGCTGACTTGAGGCCAAATCGAGTTCGAAAAAAAGTCAAAAAAGGCCAAATATTTTTTAAAGGTAAAAAAGGGACCCTAAATTAAACAAATTTATTTTTTGACTAGTATTGGTTTAAAATAACATTCCTAAAATGCTAAATTCCATTTAGTGTATTTAAAAAAAATTTATATACTAAATTATAAATTGTAAAAATTTGATAAAGAATCACGGAAAAGTACCGGTTTCCAAAGTGCAATTCGGTAGTGCATTAGATAATCGCTCAAAAATCAATTAAATTAATTTTCATGGGGTGGGTAACTTTTGAACTTTTTAACATTCTTATAAGCACTCAGAATCTGGAATTTCGTGAATTTAGGACAAAAATTAGGGTCCCTGGAAGTCGCACTAAAATTGCGATTTTTACCAAAATCTAAAAGCGATATCGAGTTTTCGATTTCAAAATCTTAAAATATACCCTGCCATCTACATCCTATTCGATTTTGGTAAAAATCGGTTGGTAATTAAGGCAGTAATTGGACTTTAAAAATGGTCCCGATTTCGACGAAAAAAAACACAAGTCAAAAGAAAGCTTATAAATCCGAAAATATTAATATTAATTTTTTTATAGTAACTAATTGTTATGGCAAAGTTTTTCCAGAATTAAGGGTTTCCATGGGGATTTTTACGTCATCCAGGATTTTTAGAACAACACAAGAAATTTCGTTAACTCTAAGCTCTACCTTGCTCAACTCAATTCCAGAGAAATTTACGAAAACCAATCGCTTTTTGACCATTTTTAGCCATTTTTTTTTCAATATTGTGAACTTTATAGGATCCCTTAGTGTCAAATAATAATTAAGTAGTAAAAAAACAAAAAATTTTATAAAATCCTTAAAAAGTGTTAAAAATCCTCAAAAAAGCCAAAAAAAGGCCAAAAAGCCAAACACATTTTTCCAAGCCAAACGGTTCTAAAAAAAGCCAAATTTCTCGAATTTGGCCTTAAAAAAGCCAACCTGGCAACCCTGGTTGTTTGCGTGCGTTCGTCACAGGAAGGGATTTTCATCCCGCCGAACGTCTGCAGCTGTTTACTCGCTGCGAGAATTTTCGACCAATTAGAAAATAGAACAGCTGTTGCATCATCGAATCACTATCGCTTTTCACCTCAGATACTGACCAGTGACAGACGGTGCTGGCTGGAGAACTGATTCTAGTTTTATAAAACCTGTGAGGACATTCGAGTTTGGTAATTCATTTAAAATAATATATCGCACAAGATGTCTCGTAGACTTCAAACTGTTGCTGCCGTGGGGTGCATGAAATTCTTTCTGCTGCTTTTTAATGTCATTTTCTGGGTAAAGTATCAAAACTTTTCTCACTGTTTTCCTCTTGACGTAATTCAACAGCTGTGCATTGTATAGAATGATTGCAGTGCGAAGAAGCTATTATATTAATAATTACTTTTCAATCGAGTTACAATGTTTAAGTGTTTGTGTGTATTGCATATCTTTAATTTGACGTGTGCAAAATTGTTGTGATGTTTTATTTGGAATTTTAATATAAATATTGAATTATCTTTAAGTGTACAAAAATAAGTTTCCAGTATTAGTAAAATTATTCAATTTTGAGACAGGCTTTAAAAGTTAATGAATGTTAAACAAACAGGAGTTATATAATTTTATTTCAAAAACTTACTCCATAATGTTTGATCAGGAAATTTCATGCTAGTTATTAGTAATTAGATCACTAAAGTAAAGGTTGGTAATTTATATTTTGTGTTTCATCTTAGGTTGCTGGAATTATACTTTTATTTGCTGGATTATGGATGAAAGTATCCCTTCATTATCTGTTTGAACTATCAGATTCTTATAGTGATGCTATTCCTTACACATTCATTGGCATTGGTGCTCTGATACTGGTTGTTGGATTTTTAGCCTGTTGTTGTACTGTAAAAGGTCAACCTATTCTATTAAATTTTGTAAGTATAAACTTGTTTTACATTTGTTAAAAGATATCCAACTATCATAAATCTACTAAATGACTAAATATCAAAATTGATCTCACTTGATTGTGCCATAACCCCAACTAAAACGAACTAAATATCAAAAGCTTTTTAAAAAGACCCAGATATGGAGTATTTGGTATTATAGACGGCATAATATGCAGGAAGAAACTATTTTATTTGTTAATCATAAAAACTAATTAAATAACAAATGTAGGGCAATTTCAATGCTGGGAAAAGACAAAGCTTTTGCTATTTTCTTTATAAGGTACTTTTTTCCAAGGTTAAAATTGGTACAAGTGTGATGTAGGTTATACAATTTTAATCCTATTTGTCCCATTTGAGTTTTAATTCAAGTATTGTAAGCAGTGGCGGCTCGAAGGTAAAATTATAAGGGGTACTGGCTCCGGCGATACCAAGTTCAATGTATTTTAAGGGATATAATGCCAAAAAATATTTCTATTTAACAAAAACGTGGAAAAAATCAAATAGAAAAGATGGGAACAATAGTATAAAATTTCGATTTCACACTTTATAAGCATTCAAAAACTATCCCTTACCTATATTAAGCTGATTATTATGAAGATGAAGATTATCAAGCGAAGATGAAGTTCTCTAAACACAAATATAGTATCTCCAAGCGAATGAAACTAAAATCTTCATTTCGAATTCAATTTGTTCATTATAAAAAAAATAAAACTGTGGCTACAAAAAAGTAAACATAAATCTTTATTGACTTGCCGAAACATCCAAACTGATGTTTTTTTCTATTGAAAAGAAAAAAAGCTGTAAATAAAAAATTAAAACAGTGTTGGAGTGAGAAAATCTAAAAAGCCAATGTGATTTATTAGTAGTAGGAATCGTATATTTTTCTTCTTCTCTCAGTTTGTTTTTCACAGCTCTCTCAAGAGAAAAAGCTATCATTCTTTTGGTCAGGACTGCTGAGACAGCAGCCCCTTTTCTCCTAACAGATTTTTTAAATATTGTAAAACAAATAAAATTGGAATTTCTGGAAATTTTGGTTGGGGGTGCTGCCAAGACCCTCTATATACATGGCCATCCAACTCCGGGTGATGACGTCAGACGTGGGTGAAAATTGCCATGTTAAGTCTATGGAGTGACGTCAAAGATGAGTGAAAGTTATGACGTTGCACGGCCGAGTTGGGAGGCCTTTATATAGAGGGTCTTGGTGCTGCAGCCCCTATGGATGAGCTGCCACTGATTGCAAGACTAGGTGAATAGGATCATCAGGGTTAATGATAAAATAAAATAAATACTTTTGAAATTTAAGCATGGGGTATTTGCAGATACTCTGTAAAAGTCAGAAAAATTAATTTTTATACCATAGAAAAGGACTAAATTTACTGTTTATATACCACCCTAAAAATTCCAATATCCCCATATAAACCTACCTAGTGGGTTTAAAGTTGTTACTTATTGCTATTTGCAGGCATGTGATTTTTCCGCTAATTCGCGGAAATCCGCGAATCTTGGAAGTACTGATTCGCGGAATTCCGCTAATCTAAAATTTTTAGTTCTTCCTTAAGTGGAATTGGAATTCCGAAAAGTTTCCGTTGCCCCGAGCCGCGAAAAATCGAAAGATTTCCAAGTCCCATGATTTTCATTTCAAGAGGGGCGAGACCACGATTTGAGGCACGTGACGTCACTGATAGGCGCGAGCTCAGTGAGCGCGAGAACCAGTTTTCCGGTTTCGGTTTCAATGATGGGGAGGGCGGTATGCATTTCTTTTCTTTTTGCATGAATGGCGCTAAGTTCCGATTGCGTCATGACAGCTATGCACATGCGAAAGTTACCGGGGCTTTCGAATCGCCGAAAGTGATTTTTATTTCTTGTAATGTAATGCGTTCTTTAAACTACCTGTTATGCTGTATTTCGGTAATATTTTTTGCGTAATATTTGTTCTTGATTACCGTTTTGAATAGTGTTTTCTAAAAATATTAAAGCAAATAAGTTTTAAATGAATACTTAAGTTTTCAAAAGAAAATGCTAGTTCTTGAAAAAGATGATGAAGTTAAAGTTCGTAAAATGAGAAATAAGTTTAAATGGGACTGGCTTGACAAGAAAGTTTCCAAAACGTTGAAAAAAGGGGAAATTGTTGTCAATTTATTGGACACTATACAGAAAATAGACATTCCTGGGAAAGCTAAATGTAATATTTGCCATGATGTTATGGATTATGGTTATGATGATGTTACTATTAATTACCATGATGTTACTTTCTAATTGGCATCCCCACCTTTGGTTTACTAAGTTGTTATAATAGATATTTCCATGAATAAAAACATTTGAATTAGAGATATTAATTTGTATTGGGTTGAATTTTTATGTTTTTATGCTTACTGCAAATTGTAATATGCATTATAATGTAGTGAAAAAATTATAACTTTTTAATAGGCAAAAATTAATTTAATAATTAAGTAATTGTTAGAAAGCTGTTTATCGAGTTGTTGATGACGCGTATAAAAATGAAATTAACCATCCAAAAACTGCCTAAAAATTTTCAGCTAATTCCTTGCTCCAGCAATCACATGCCTGTATTTGTTTTGTAAAATCATTTGCATATTGTGATAACAATTGTATTCTGATTCGAAGATAATTTTTCTTAAAATATACATTTTTTTTACAGCTGGCTGTATTTTTCTTGTGCATATTTGTGTGTGAATTGGCAGCTGGAATATCAGCCTACATTTATCGTGATAATATTGAAGAGGGATTTAGAAGTGGATTAAACAGCAGTGTTACACTTTATGGCAATGGACAAATGAGAGATAGAGACATCAACATGCTTCAGAAATACGTTAGTAAAATTGAAATTTTGTTAAACTTTGGAAAGTAGTTTTCATACTTTAGCCAAAAATATGATTGGATAAATAATGAAACAAATCTGCACTTTTTTAGTAGAAGTATGCTAGCGAATTTGCTTTCTTTACATCCTTTTTAAAGAGTAGAACTTAAAGTAATCTAAAAGGCAAGACAAACAATTGTAATTCCAAATTAGGGCGAGATACTCAGGGAGTTTTTCCAGGGTCTGTGTCCGAGATGGCCTTTCTGACACCCTTTAAAAAGAAGATGGGCCCCTTAAACTACAAAAATTATAAAATTAAAATTCAAAACACAAATAACTACTTTACGAATTAAAAAAGGAATAAATACCAAAAATAAATTTTATATCGAATGTAAATGTTTTAAATATGCCTAATTTGTTTTTATTTTGCACATTTTCATATTTTTTCCAGCTTTATACATAGACTATGGTTTTTGCACAACCCCCCCACAAATCAACCAACCTTGTACAATTATACCAGGTTCAATTTTAAACAACTATCAAAAGCCTTGAGACACAATCTTTTCTAGAACTATCAAGGTATCAGCTAGGTTAGATCCAAAGAATGAATCTGTATGTTTTGAAAAAAAAATGGAATATCAAAGTATCCAACATTATGTGAATCCATTATCAAGTGTAATGTTGTATTGAATAGAAAAGGTTGATTGTAAATTATAAGTAATCGATAATATAAAAATAACACTTTTGTGATTTTTCTGATTATTTTAACAAAAAACAATGTATTACGACTATTAACAAGGTATATTAATCATTTCATAGTGTTGATATTTTTGAGAATAATTGTTGCTTTATAGCTCAAATGTTGTGGTGTGAATTCATATTCTGACTGGAATAACAAATGGAAAAATGACACTGTTCCTGAAAGTTGCTGTAAAGATAGAGCAACCTGCCACTTCTCACCTGTAGAAGATATTAATGAAATATATACTGAGGTAAGACTGTTAATTTTAGTTTTCAGTAATAAATCATAAAGTAATTAAAATTTTTTCGAAGAATTCCCTTTTGATGTCAATTTTAATGTTACTGTCATTTGCTATTATACCTTGCTTTTCACTACTTTCTCTAGTTGTTCAGATGTATGGAATACTTTCAAAGTCTGTTTTGAAATGAAGTACCAAAATAATAAGGTTTAAGCATATACACACCCTTGGTTGAAAACAGTCTGATTTTTTTTAAAATATTCCCCTTTAAACTATAACTATGGGAACTGCTATCTAATATTCCGCTATGGGAACTGCTTCTTATAAGCAGCAGTATTTTAAAGAAAAACATTGTGTATAACAGACTTCAAAATTTTGAAGGAAGTCAGGGATTCTCCTTCAAAAATTTTTTTTGAACTTGGACCCTCAAAACTCATTGAAGACTCATTTCCGTTTTAACTCATTTTAGGACTTTTTGGGTTACATCCAAAAAGGATTACTCCTTGTGATTCACAGAATTTTCAAGAAACGACACAAAAATTAATATCATAATTTTGGGGGTGGTTTGAACTCCTAAAACCCTCTTTGTATATGGACCTGCTTTGGCCATACAGCAATAAAAAATCAACCATTGAAGGGAGAGCAAACTGAGAATGAAGGAGTCAGTTTTAGGTTTTGCAATTTAGAGGGAGAAAACCCAAGGTTAAGAAAAAACTTGTTTGGAGTTAATTTACAATATTGTTTTTTGGTGTGCAAAATTAAAAGGCACATAAAATAATCTGCATAAATTCCTTACTTGAGAATTGCTAAGAGCCTATGCCAATCAAGTATAAATACTTGTATTTAGTTATTTAAAAGTGTATTCAGTATTGATACACTTTCCCATCATTAATTATGAGGTATTATGACACTTTAAATGACTAATTTAACTTTTTTTAGGGTTGTTTTGTGAAAGTTGTGGATTTCGTTAAACATAATCTTGGTGCACTGTTTGGAGGTGTTGTTGCTCTAGCTGCATTTCAGGTAAAAACAAAAATTGTAATAAGGGGTCAAGATGAATGTTAAAGTGCTAATTTTTTGCTTGGCTTTTCATTTTTTTCCAAATTCACAATATTGATATTTCCCAAACTGTTTCTTTTCAAACACAAATGATTTATCAATTATAAACATTTTAGAAAATGCTACCAAATCTTTTTCATCAAGCTCAATGCAAAATGCATTTTAATCCTTACAATATTAAGTATGTTTTGGTGGATGCTTAATTTTTGATATTGGATAATGCTTTTATACAAGTTTATCTTTGTAATGTCATAACAACATTAAAATATATTTTTAATTTTTTATATCCTGCCAAGCTTACTAAGTAATGTGTTTTTTGGCGCAAGTTCAGAGGTGCGGATGCGCCAAGTTTTTAGCGTTAAAGATGACTAATATGGTAACCCTAACTAATGTTAAGTGAATGATTTGGCTTCTAAATGTGCCGCTAAACAGCCAAAATTTGCCAAGCATCCGCACGTCTGAACTTGCGCCGTTTTATTTAACTTTTAGGGAAAGTAAACTGGTAAAAGAGGATTGGTGACATAACTATTTTTTTAACGAGTTAAAAAGTTATGGAATTTTTGGGGAAAATAAGAATTTTGCTTGAAGAATTCTGCTATTACTACCCTACCCTAATACAAAAATCAAATGATAAATTTAAAATGTTGTAGATAAACTCATAGCTGCCAACTCTTCCGGTTTAGCCGGAAGATTTCAGTTTTTTTCATTGATTTTTTTACTAAAAAAGATATCCATTCCTGCCATGTATTAACCTACTTGACGTAACTATGATAGGTAACCAAATTGGCTAACTCAGATTAAGAAAAAAATGCTTCTGATCTTGATTTTTTAAAATCTTCCGTTTTTTTATAATTCCAATGTTGGCAGATTTGTAAACTAAATGTTATTATTTTTTCTCTTAGCTTATTGGAGTGGTATTAGCATGCTGTCTTGCAAGTCATGTAGATAAGGCTAAATATGAACCAGTGGCATAAGTCTTTTTAAGGTAAGATTATTTTAAGAGCATCAGTTCTGTCGTATTAACCTTAAAGCTTTCTTTTTTAAATACATTAAAAAATATTAGGGACATGCATACTGAGCTGTTGACCGTGACGCTAAATTTGAAACATAGCCAAAGCATGTTAAATCTGCCACTGATCTGAAAACATTAGCCACAGAAATGCTATTATAATAAGTATTAATGTAATTAAACATTATAAATTTGGGTGGACTAAACTCTTTATGTCATTAAAATTTAAATAAAAGTATCATTTCTCCAGCAGATCTTTTCTCTTCATCCAATATTCAAGTTTTGTATTTAGTTATTTTAAATAAAACAAAAAAACATTGTTTATTTGGTTGCCTTGTTTTTGGGAAACTGGATCTGACAATAACTTAGAACTCTTCAATGACTTATGATGTTACAGACTTCTAATATTTGGTGTTAAATCCACTATTTGGTGACTTGGGTGATGTTTTCGTCGCCGACGTAATACGTTAGTGCCAAATATCCAATCTACCTATTTAATTATAGATATATCTCCGTATCTTTTGCAAATATTTTAGTAAACTATCTTACGGCAGTATAATAGCCTGACAAGGAGATTAAAAACTTTTTTACATCAGAGTGCCAAAGCAAAGAAAATAAGAAGTTTAAGAACTTTATTCTATTTAATAATTTATTTATTTCAACAGGTTTTGGGAAAATTTCACAATTTTATCAACCAACTATATATCCATTTAGATGTACTCTTTTGCTGTCACAATCTCATTTTGGAGTAAGCTTTGAATGTTCCTGGTCACAGTACTATGTATAGCATTTACTATTTTTGTTTTAAAAAGCTTATATTTTTTAAAATTTATCACTGTTGAAAGATTTTTTTAGATCTTGATATTTTTACTATTTAATGATTAATGTCGGTATTGATATTTTATATGTATAAATTCTTGGCAAGCATTGTCAATATTATGTTCTTGTATTTTAAAAACTTCAGAGTTAGAATCTGGACAGAATTTCAATATTAAAACTATCTTTGAAGCTAGTTTTCCCATATTTATCTATTCTTGAGTTGCCCAGTTGTAAAACCTGCACTTTTTACGTGTTTTAAACCCTAAAGAATTTGAAGAGTATTGATTTTTGTTTTAAAACATTTAGAAAAATAGTGGAATATTAAACATGCCTTAATTTGAGGACTTTTGAATAAGTACTTTAAATATTATTTACTGGGAAATTTTGCATTTTGCAGGTTTTGCAAACAAACAAGTCAATATAGCAAATTTCCCAACTATATTCTATGGATTTAGGAAGGATTGGCAACCAGTCGAATCGACCAAAATGAAAATACAGAAAAGTTGACTTGTAACTTGATTAGATGCTGTAAAAGTGTGTTTGGCTCAGCAAACGGTTTTCAACAAGCAATATAAACTAACTACTTGTTGGATATTAAACCCAATAGTAATTATTTTTAGAATTAGCAGCTGAACCCAATTTAAAATATTTAATACCTATCCAGTGAAATCAATAACTCAATTTTTAAAAAATTGTCATTAAGCAGGTTTTACAACTGGGCAACTAACATTTAATAGTAATTGGATTTGTATACTTTAGTCTTGGATTTATCTCCACATTTTTATTATGGTGTTCTAAATGTTGACACAATTTTCTCAATACATCCTTGCCACATTTTAATGTGAATGCATACTTGGTTTATTGCTATATGTATTCTTTATCTATGTGTATATTCAAGACAATAAACTATTATTCACAAATCTTCATTGATTGGAAGGATTTTGGTTGTAACTTTTTATCTCACTTAAAATTTAAAAGTATTCATAACTATGACTATTATGAAATATCTTTTATTTAGGATACTACAAAAAGATTTAGTTTATTTCTGTGAAAAATTTGAACTAAATGGTAAATTCTTATTTATGAAAAATATTCTTTAAGAAAAATCTTTTATAATTTTTAACCATTGTGCACATTTATATTATTTATGGATATAATGAATATTTTTTCATTGGAGCCATTTAATAATATAGGTAACATCTTTCCCTTTCCTCCATAAAACACTATAACATCTTAAAATTTTTACGAGTTCTTTTTTTCTTCCATCTTATTAAAAAGGAGAATTAAAAACCAAAGATTCATGTTAGTTTTTCCTACTTAAAAAATTGTAGGTGTGCGAAGAAGCTAGGGGTACTTATAAAATTTTACTTTTTAAATCTATAATCCCCTAGAGATCCCATCCAAAAATTTCAATGAGTGTTTAAGATGATTCAGATAAATCAAATCTTAACTACAGTAAAGCACCATTTATACGACTTTTCCATTTATACGTTGTTTTTGTGAAGTCCCAATTCTTTTCATGCAAAAGTTCTTTGTTTATACAATGCACAATATCATTTCCCACTGTCTAATGGAGGATTTTTTTTCCAAAAAAAAGGGTAAATAATTGAAGATTTGATATTCATATACAAAACCATGCATTCGGATGTGGTGTTTAGGATGTGCAAATAGTACTCAAGATATGAAAATAAAATATATATTTAGGATGAACTATAAAGGTATGGTTTGTTTCCTTTTTATGCTAAATGTTTTAATATTGGGTTGTCCCATAAGTTCTGTTACTTTTTACGAAGTTTTGTCTTTGAAAATTTTTTATGGAAAACTGGTAATAGGTGGAGATTTCAAACAAAGGGGATATTGATATATGTATATTTATGAATATAATGTGTGATTTTGGTAGTTCTCGTGATATTATTTCTTTTCAAAATGGCGGTTTGAAAAAAAGACCAAAAACGACGATTTTTGCGTATTTTTCTTTTGTTTAAAAAACTAGGAAGAACGCATAATTCATGGCTAAAAAAAAGTTTTACTGCATATTTGAAATGTTAAGATTAAGATGTCATAGTTTCAAGATGATTTGATAAGAAAGTTTAAGGTAGGAAATTATGACTTTAAAACATCATATATTGGTAATTTCACGTGTTTTTTAAGCACACCTATTGTTTTTCTAAGCAGCTGGTATGAAGCAAGTTAAAGGCAGATGTTTTTTGAACCATAATGCTGATTTCAACGGTTTAAACATTGAAAGCCTCTTTTCATAATGTCGTAAATTTATTTATTTCTAAATTCAAACGAGTTGTTTTTATTGTAGTGTTTTCGTATGAAGCAAATAATTGCTTTGTTCGCTTAGCATAAGTTCAGCGAGTGTAATTCTGATAAACTAAAACGTTGCGCGCTTGAATATTGCGCACTACTTTCTGAACTTAATTTCAGATATAATTTAATATATATTGCATATTTTGAATACTTGGGTATTTCGTAAGCTTTTTTATTGATTTTGATGCTTTTTTTCGTGAAAATTTCTTCGAAATGACTAACATTACTGAGGTAAGTTTCTTGCAAAGATGTTTGAGACCGAAATTTCCTAAGTTAAACTTATCGAATCATCTTGTAACTATGACATCTTTATCTTAACATTTCAAATATACAGTAAAACTTTTTTTCGCCATGAATTATGCGTTTTTCTAGTTTTTTAAACAAAAGAAAAAAATTACACGAAAATCGTCGTTTTTGGTCTTTTTTTCAAACCGCCATTTTGAAAAGAAATAATATCACGAGAACTACCAAAATCACACATTATGTTCATAAATATACATATATCAAAATCCTCTTTGTTTGAAATCTCCACCTATTGCCAGTTTTTCATAAAAAATTTTCAAACACAAATTTTTGTAAAAAGTAACAGAACTTATGGGACAACCCAATATTTAAAAAATATTTTGCTCATTTAACACGTTCATGCCAGCGCGGTCCACCGGTGGCCCGCACCAGAACGCCTTATCGGGTGGCGCCGCCAGATGAAGCACAGCATGAAGTCGAGCGCCGCCTTCCAGCGAAACCCATATGGTCCCATGCCATATTTTCAAAAAATACTTCTGAAATATTAAGAATCAGCTTATTTCCACTCTATTAACATCAATGAAGGTAATTTAGAATGGGTTAAAAATTTTGAAGAGGAGAAATAATTCCGTTCCAAATGGGTTAAGCTTATATTTTTGCAATTTTCAGTATTACCTTGCCACAAAAATTGGTAAACAAATTATGATGAAAAATGATATAAAAAGTAGACATATATGTATTGTGTATCAAAATGAAGAGGTAAATATAGTTGGTTCATTTGACATGGAATGACCCCTATGCAAATTTTGCTGCATTAAAAAAATTCACTTGCATTCATGTATTATAAGTGTTTTAAAAATGCTTCATTTTGCTTAAGTTGTCCAGGGGTGCAGATTATGTCTGAACGAGGTTTGGGAGAAATTAAAGCAGCTCTGGGGATCTTTTATCATTATAAGCCCTTTTCTCAGGGTGTCAGTATTCGCAATTCTTAACACTGCGCATGCGTCAAAAGTTAACCCAATAAGGAAGATGTTATAATAAGTTTTAAAGTTATTGAATCCCCGCTGGAGCAGTGGTAGCATGCCTGCATAGCATGCAGCAGTTTGTGGGTTCTATCTCCCCAGTTATAATTTTATTAAAAAAACTTATATTTTCCATGAGAAATTTCAACCCACCAATCCGAGCAGGCTCAGCTAAAATTTGCACCTTGGGCCAAGGGTCTTCTCATTTATCATTAGCTGACAACAAATAATTTGGGTAGTCACTGTATTATAACCTCCAATTTCAACGGAAATCAAGTGAAAACTGCAGAGATACGCATATAGAATGAGAAAATTACGAATCGCTAAAAAAACAAGCTTTCCAAGTTCATACCTGAAAGTTGGCTTTTCGATTGGTATCCAGCAGGAAAAATAACGTATCCATGGTAGAATGGGTTAATTTTCACAATAAATTGCTTTCTTGTGAAATCACATAGATGTCCTTAACAAAAAAATTAAGTTAATTAAGGAGAAATTTTCTTAAGAACATATTTTAAAAGAGGCACTTTTGAGCTAAGATAAAATGTGTGTAAGAAATACTAAAAAAAGTATATAAAGATCATTGAAATTTAAATTTATGGATCACGAGAAAATTATTGATTCCTGAAAGAAGTGCAAAGTGTATATTTGGACGGCCAAAACGGCCAGTGGCGCATGCGCTGTAGGTCTCGTGATTACGTAGCAGTCTCGGCGCTTAGTGATGTAACCAATGGAACGCCGAGCCGTGGAAATTAGAGTAGAGTTTAGTTGAAAAAAGGCCGTCCAAATATACAGTGCCAAAGAAGTGCTATATATTTTCAGGAAGTGCATGAATTTTCATTTTGGGGGAAATTTTTTGGAGAAAACAAATTGTATTCTGGGGAAATTTTGAACCCTGAAATATTTTCTTCACCCCTGAAGTTGTCCTCTCTGAATCAGATACTACTTTAAAAGTATAATGTTGTGCAAATAGTTCTTTGAAATGATGGAAACCTTTTACATATGTCTAAATCACGTATGGGCAACCTCTGGCCCGCCATGCCATTTGTCCCAGCCCGTGGAACAGTTTAGATTTTAGTACCAGAACAAGTTAAAACCCTGTTTGTTAAGGTATAATTTCCAAAAATTTTCTGGGGGATCCCCCAGCCCCCCTTAGGACTTGGAATTTAAAACTATTTTACAATAAGCATACATGTGATCACTCACAATAAATTTGCGGAAAATATAAAAAAAAATTCTATGACACCTAAATTTTCCTTCAGAGGGGGCCAATTAGCTTATACTTCTTGAGATCTACGATTCAATATGCTAGTCATATTTTTTAGCTTAAATCAACTAGTTTTCTTAGTATTTTGATTTTACTTAAAACTTATCACTGTACAACACTCGTGGCTAGAGTTTTCAGTAAAAACATGATTGGAAAATAAGAAAGTGGAACTTCAATTTTGCAAATCAAATCGTTGGATTTTAATTTTGCTAAGCAAATTGGCAGAAGAATCACATGTATGAATAAGTTAATACAAATCCTACCCAAAAATCCAAATCTAAAACATTCGAACTAGGTGCTCCAAATCTAGTTAAAAACCTGTTTTTTGGAATCAAATCTCCAAAAATTTTGGGGAAGGACCCTCAGACCCCCCTTTGGTAGTTGGAACTTTATTACTACATTATTTAAGACGCAAATTCTACCCAAATGTACTGCAGTGCTACATTAGACCTATTAAATATAGATGGGAGGGGCAGAGGAATAATCTGGGGCCCCTCACGAAATTGAATTTTTATTTACACCCCTGCGATTAATCTAATTATGCACTATATTTATAATAATCCTAGTCCAGATTAATGTTTAATTTTAGTACAATAACTGTTTTTTAAATAAAATTATACCTATTATCTACTCTATGGCCCTCCACATCATTTTAATCTTAGTCTGGCCGGCAGGTTCAAAAAGGTTGCCCATACCTGGTCTAAATGATGGAACACCTTTTAACCAACATTCGAAACTGCAGTGGTCTGCTGGTCAGAAAATTGTAAGTCCGCCTGACCATTAGGGTGGTCCATTTGTCTATGGAGAAAATTTTTTTTTTGAAAAGTTGAACTCTCACCCTCCAGTTTGGTGACATTATATGAGTTAATGCCCCTGTTAAAATATTAGATCATTTAAAGGTTATTTAGAGGTAGCTCAAAGGCTTTGAAGTTTTAGCCATTAGCGTGTATGGAAAAACACATGTTTTCGGTAGAGGAATTTACATTTCAATTAATATAGCAATAATATGTGTTTATAAAATGTATATTTGTTTTAGTCATAACAAGGTTATTATAATTTAAGTTTTTGACAAAGATAATTCCTTGTCTGGAACTCGCATAACAACTTCTCGAACTCTAAATAACAACTATTCATCCAACTCTAAATTAAAACTTCTACTTCCACTCAAAAACATTAACACCAACTACCTAAACTGCTAGAGCTGGTAAAAAATGCTATTTACTTTGCCTTCTTGACTTTGTTAACTGAGACAAGATAATTTCTCGAATAAGCATTGATCTTTTTGTGCGAAATTCCTTCTAACTGAAGGTATTTACTTCTGAGCTCTAGGTGCCTTCCATCAGATAAAGAAGATAATGAAGATTATTAACTGTTTAAAGATATGGCTCTTTCATCAACAGTTTAAAGTTTAAACTATAACTATCAAGGTTTAAAAAAGGAACAATACAAAAGCTATTAAAACGACTTGATGTCAAAACAAAAGATATCCACCTGTAACGGTTAAGTCTCTGTCACTCCTCAATGCAATTTATAATTAATTAAATTAATGCAATTTTATATGAGCATGAACAGGAGCTTCTGTTGAGATAGTAGCAATGCACTAGTGCTACATTTGTATAAAAGTGCTACAAACAGGTTAAACTCTTTTAAAGCCTTCTCTCTTGGTTTTAGTTTAAACTTAAAACTGTTGATGAAACAGCCATATCTTTAAACAGTAAATAATCTTTATTATCCACTGTATATGATGGAAGGCACCTGGAGCTCTGAAGTAAATACCTGAGAAGGAGTTTCACACAAATAGATCAATGCTTATTCGAGAAATTATCTTGAGTTTTTGTGTGATTGCTCCTCAAATCACAAAGTCAAGAAGACAAAGTAAATAGATTTTTTACATGCTCTAGCAGTTTAGCTAGCTGATGTTAATGTCTTTGAGTGGAAGTAGACGTTAGTATTTATAGAGTTGGATGAAAAGTTGTTATTTAGAGTTCGAGAAGTTGTTATGCGAGTTCCAGACAAGGAATAATCTTTGTTAAAAACTTAAATTATACATACCTTGTTATGACTAAAACAAATATACATTTTATAAACACATATTATTGCTATATCAGTTGAAATGTAAATTCCTTTACCGAAAACATGCGTTTTTCCATACACGCTAATGGCTAAAACTTCAAAGCCTTTGAGCTACCTCTAAATAACCTTTAAATGATCTAATATTTTAACAGGGGCATTAACTCACATAATGTCACCAAACTGGAGGGTGAGAGTTCAACTTTTCAAAAAAAAAATTTTTTGGACCACCCTACTGACCATTAGCAAAAAATACCCCAGTCTTCAGTTCTAAGCATTCTTTTTTTTCTGCCAAACTTATGAAGTTTTATGTCAATTAGTACAATAGTATTTACATTTCATAAAAAGTACTTATTAAATAAGCTATTCTTAATAATAAAAAACACGAAAATCTAGGGTTAAATATACCTACTAGCATATAAAATGACTTTATTTACAAATAAAATTTCACAAGGGTAATAAACACATTCAATGAACCACTGGATTCAAGGGTTCAGCTTTGATGTTAGATAAGTCTAATCTTGCATCCAATTCATCATCAACTTCACCAACAACAGCTCTAAAATATTAATAAGTCAATTAACAAGAGCTTTAGCAACTTCATTAATAATGCACACACAATTATTTCAATAACTTACACATTGTCACCCCTCACTATGTATAATCCTAGCACTACTTGTTCAATTCCTTGAGAGGAACTGTACACTCTTTCATGACTTTCATCCAGAATCAAATTGATAGTTTGATCAAATCCTTTCAATGTCCCCTAAAAAGTAAAATAAATTTCTTAGGAAAAAAAACCTAGAAAAGCAAAACCATAGGAACAGGAGAAAAATTATTATTTTTAGCGGGGAGAACATCTAACAAGTTAGGGGCTAACATCCTCTCTTGGTTTCTGGAATATGATGGATCTTGAGTAAGTATAATTCTAGGTAGGTAGATTCTAGAGCAGTGGTTCCCAACTCAAATATGTCCGCGGACCACTTCACGCAAATTTTAACCTCCGCGGACCATCCCTTATTCCCTATCCCTACCTTTATCTTCAAAATTTTAATCTTTTTTTCAATGCATTCATTTCTCACAGAAGGTCTAAAGTTATGTCTTTTTTATGAAGTAAGAGAAACCGAGTTTTAAGTATGTTTCTAAATTGGAACTGAAAATTAAATAATCTATTAAACTTCAAAGGAAAATTAACATTAATTTTATATCAAAATATTTATAAATATACCTTTTATAAAAAAACATTTAACTATACTTATCATGCTCTCACGAATTCAACAAATAAAACAAAGTCCAATAAAATAATGTATTTTATTCAGTTTTTTAGCAATATATAAATTTCCAAAGCAATATTTAAGCAATTTACAAATAAAAATTTCAATTATCTCATATGAGAGGCTGAACCATGTTACTTTATCATAATAACTTATACTTTATCAATCTAATTGTTCAGGTGAGTGGTAATGATGATGGTTTTAATCCATCCCAGTGTCTGCTCATGGATCTATTAACCCTGGAAGGGTTCACACCTACACCCAAGTTACAAGTTTAAAAAACATTATAAAATAGTTATTTTTTTCTTTTTCATAACCAACAACAAAAGTAATATTTCGAATATTTTTAGTAGATTTAAATTTGAAAGAAAGTACTTATGCTTGAAATCAAACTGCAGGACAGATGAGATGACTAAGAATTCTGTTGATCACAAAAAAAGTAAACTCGACATGCACTGACTACAGGAAATTCTATGGGCAAGGCTAAATGATGTTCTCCCATAAGAAACAGCGTCGAAAGTTAAGTAGTTATTTAAAAGGAGCGATTAAAAAGAAATTACTTAATTTATGTGCTCAAAAACTTTCGAATTTTCGCCAATATTTTTTTCTTATTTCTTTGAACAAACTGATTTCACTTGTATCAAGAAATTCCCTCTTTTCATCACGAGTCCCTCTGTCTGATCATAAGCATGCCAATTTCTAGTATCTTTCAACACTTCCCCGCTTACTTCGTATCAAACCATGTAAAAATTCGATCATTCGATTCTTTATTTGCCCCACCCTGGCGCCTCTCAGTTTTAATTCATCTGATGTGTATTTTGCCACATCAATCACATTTCGTATCTACTATGTAATAAACTGTGTTGATTTAAGGAAAACTAATTTTTTGAATTTAACACACATTTTTTTGGATAAGTTTAAAAATCTTCCCACGGACCACCTCCAAAGGCCTCACGGACCACCAGTGGTCCGCGGACCACCTGTTGGGAACCACTGTTCTAGAGGTAGTAGAATTATAAATATAGAGGCTGCATCGACTGCAACCCTACATTTCCAACATCAATGGTAAGTAAGGAATTCTTGAACACTGGAGCTCCCATAAACACATCGATCTCAAAGAGGAAAAGTTACTATAACTCAGATAAAAGATCGGAAAAAGTAAAAAACCCAAATTTATAAAATATGAAGTGAAGACAAATGATTATAAGCTTAAAAAATACTACCATGAAAATTTTGATGGATGTTGATGAACTTTCACAAGCTTTATTTGATTAGATTCAGAGCATAACTTCAGTTAAACTAATATTATTTAAAGTGAGCATTTGTGATTCAATTGAATATGTTTTTGAGGCATTCAGATCAATATTTATGGTAAAAAATTGTCTGTTAAGAAGTTCAGGTTCGAAATGAGCTTTCTCGATCTAAGGCAACTAAGCTCCAATGCCATCTAATTTTGGCAACAGCTGCTGCCACTTAAATTGAATCCGAGTTCTATTTCCCCTTTATAACTAACTCTATGGTTGTAAAAACCATCAATTGATGTAGCTGTTCCGTATATTTTACAGCTTGGATGCATACTTCCAAATCCTTATCCTCTTGAAATCTGAACAATTATTAGTGATTCTCGAACAGCTTTAAGAAAGAGCCTTCCAGTCGCCATGTTTACCCACAGCTCAAATGATAACTGATAACCATAGATTAACTATTAATATTATTAATAGAAAATAATCTACAAATTATTATTATTTTAGGATCTAATAAAATTAATATTAATACTACTACTTAGATTTCTATGGTTGTTGGTCATCATTTGAGCTGTGGGCAAACATCATGGCGGATGGAGGACTCTTTCTAAAGCTGTACGGCAAATGCTATTGCCTTATTCTTGATCAGGAAAATGAAACTATTTTCTGTAAGCTTTTAATTTTAGTAAGTATTTTCACCAATATTTATTTTAAAAGCGGGCGATTGGATTTGGTAACGTATATTCTCCACTTATAAATGTTCATCAAGTAATAGTAGTATTAGAATAATAAAAGATGTTGCACGCATGCTTGCCGGAATAGTTAACCAGAAAATGTTGGAGATTTAGTAATAGATACTAGTGTAAAAGATTAGACATTTAAGCTTTTAACTGTATAATATAAATTCTTTCTGGTTTAAAACAAAAATGCAATCGACTTTATTTATGGCAAGCAACTCCGCCAAGATCAACAAACTAACCAACTATCAATGGCTAGGTAACTAACTTTCCAGTTTGGCGAGATTTTAGGGATGCGGGAAGGATCCGCTCATTCGTTGGCGCCATTCCACCGCTTTCAACAGATGTGCCAAAAGTAACTTTAGTACCTTTCGCCAGTAAGCCTACGATATTATGCCCCAAATCCCCTTTCCTGGTTATGCACCTGACTTTTATAGAAGTTATACAAGAAAACTTTTTTCAAAGCTGCGCCTAAATTACCTTACATACATACTAAATCACGGTATACTGGAACTATAACTCACCACAATATTTCGTCCATCGGCAGTAATAATAGAAACAGTGTCTAACATAAGTTAAAGGAAATATATATTTCAGAGTGCATTGAAATTAAGGTACTGTTAATTTATTTTAAATTTACATGCATTAGTAAGTTTTCAATTACATTTTATAAATTTAATATTGCTAAAAAACATTATTGCAAATAACAGAGGAAAAAATTGTTTTAGTCTATAAGGATACGATTTACATAGCTGTCAAGAGTCGAAGCCATATTGAATGCAGAAAATTGTATTGAGAATATATAGATTCTTTTAGTAGAGTGGTAAAAAAGTTATTTTACTCGTTTTTACTATGATTGCCTCAAAAATTAGCACTAAAAAGTAGATTTTACGAAAATAAACAATAACAATTACTGTTTCAAATTTAAATAGGGTTGAGTTGAGTTAATGTTGGAATACTTTTTGCTTTTAAGTATGTCACAGAGCCAAATAATTCTAAGCTATTTTTTTAAGCTGTATAATCATCGTTTTTATAAAAGGGAATAGAGTTTAATATTTAAAAATACAAATAATAGCTCAGTGACAAGGACAAATTATCCTATCGCCTTTTTATTTGTTAGAATAATTATGATGTATTTTCTGAAATAAGTATATTCTTGGCAACACCCTTCTTAACACAACTTACTGTAAACAAACAAATGTTGGTTATTCTTTCGGCGTGATTGATTTTCAAACTAATTAACCAGTCGATAAAAAGATGTCGAAGGTAATACTATCAAAATATAGAAGAGCAAAACAGTGGTCTGTTTTCTCTCGAATGTGGTATTTGTATGATGCGAAATGGCAGAACCCTTTTGAATCTGCTGATCTCATTGCAAAGTATTTGTCCGGAGAAATGAAACCCATATTTCATACTTTAAGTGATTGTGGGGATCACGTAGTGGTAATTAATTCTGCTGAAATTGCCATGCCTGGAACTGAGTGGAAGTACAGAATGTATCGTCATCATACCATGAGAGCTGGTGGGGAAACTTTCACTCCGGCTTGGGAGTTACAAAACAAAGATCCAACTAAAGTGCTTTACAAAGCTGTTTACAAGGCTTGTGGACCTTCTCTTCTGAGGCATACGAGAGTGGAAAGATTGCACATTTTTCCAGATGAAAAGATACCTGAAGAGATAAAGGTAAACATAAGTGCTCAAATTAGGCAGTTGAGACCTGTTCCCAAAAAACTCAATGAATTCACTAAAGAAGAATTAGATAAGTTCCCCAAACTTTTTGAATGGCCAGAAGATTATGTAAAAGTGTAAAATACTCTCCAGTAGCTCTACATCTGGGACTTAGCAAGTAGTTGGTTAATAAATTGTGAAGGAAATATTATCCTGTCACCATAAATTGTAATGTATTTATTGAATTTAATAATAAATACTTTTTTAGCAAATGAATTGGTTATATTTTAGTAATTAAAGAGCTGATTAACATTCTAAACTAGTTTACAAGTACAGTAGAGTCCCGATTATCCCCGGAATTGGGTGGCAAGAATACTGCGGATAGCGAAATTCACGGATAACCAGAAAAAAGACTAAAAATGTGATGAAAACCTTAAAAAAGTATTTAAGCATAAAATATGATTTATTCTACAAAAAACATGATATGTAAATCTTTTAAAATATGTACAGAAACATTTACTCTTCATCTAAAAATTCGTAAATTCAGTTTGCAATTTAAAAACTTTTTCGGTGCACTCGCGGATAATCAGGGCTCTACTGTAAATGGTTCTTATGTATTGTATTATCCCAGTGAGTGTTAGATTCAGAGGATCAGTCTGAGATTTGATAATGCTTTTTGGATTGAACGACACAGTTGATATTTTAAGTACTTTTTTTTCTTCACTGTAAATACTTTTTTTAGGATTACGTTGGTTAAAGAAATTGAGCAAGAAACCATCTGTTAGAATTTGGCAATTTTTATGCAAGCAAAGAATTTAATGGGAAATTGAAATTGATAAAGGAATAGTTTCCCTTAATAGATAGAAATATTTTTTTAACAATTGAAAAGTGACTTCTGTTATATTTATATTTTAATCATTATGTTAAATTTGATTGGATATTTTAGCCTAGATTTAAGTTACTTACCTGGATACCTGGTATTCACTAGGGGAGAGTGGGGATGAATGGGACAAATTTCACAATTTTGCTAAAATTGAAAAAAATATTCATTTTTCAATCCTGTAACAAGTTTAAAACCAATAATTGAACTCTTGGTTACATTATAAATGCTTGTATTCAATCAAATACCCATCATTTATCATCATTATCATTATAGAAAAGTTTGGAACATAAAACACAAGTTTAAAAATAAATTTTTGCACCCTATTTTAGTAAACTTAATCAGAAATTATTTAAATGAGTTGAATATAGCAAGCTATTGATGGAAAGTTTTGGAAACACGAAATGAAGTGATGATGGAACTGTCCCATTCATCCCCGCAACTCTTGTCCCATTCATCCCCATACCCAATTATTTTTGAAAAACTAAAATTAGACTAGGAAAAAATCCATGGATTTTTTTCATTTAAATTAGAAACTATACTAATATAAGTACTCTTTCAACAAACTGTAAAATTTATAGCTTTAGTTCAATTATTTTTTAATAAATAATTAGAAGTAAAATGATAAAAGTTACTTTTGGTATGGGGAAACACATTTAGTAGTCCTATTTATAAAAAAATGGAAGCTGATGTCAATGAACACAATTTTTTGAATAGGCTAGGTACTACTATCTTATGGCTGAAATAACAAAAATTTAAAGTGAAGTTAAGGTATAAAAAAATGAGCTGTCCCGTTCATCCCCTGTCCCATTCATCCCTGTTCTCCCCTATATGTGGTTCAAGTAGGAGTTGAAGGTTTACAAAGTGTGATTTGGAAAGATCCATGGGATCTTCTTATTTAATTTATACCACTTGTTTGTCATGAGCGTGAGCCACCTTACTGCCAAATTATAAAAAAACAATTGGTTTACTATTGTCAATAATTTTATTCTTAATAAACCCTAATAGTCCACTGAAAATAGCGAAAAAAAGGGCCGAACCTCGGACAAATTGCAATAAAAGGTTTCTCAACGGTTTTCACTTAGGAATGACCTCAATAATAACATACTAAAAATAGGCCAAAATCGGCCGGGGGGAAGTTTAATTTTTTTTTAATTTTTAAAAAATGGCCGAAATTTTTTTTTAAAAAACCCAAAACAATAATATAGACATGTGATACATGTTCATAGGTTACTTTTGAGTTTTGAAACCGAATATTGCCTTTAGTTTTGAAAAAAAATTGAAATTTCAATTTTTAAAATTAATTTGAATAATGAGCTATATGAAAAAATTAAAACCCCCCTAAAAACCTAACAAAAACATCAAAAGAAATAAATCCAACGGTTTTCATTTAGAAATGACCTAAATATTAACATACTAAAATTTAAAAATTTTACGAGTTAAAGAAGTTAAATTTTTTTTCAAATTTCCATTTTTTTTGCGAAAAATGCATTTTTTTTCAAATTCGTGCCAAAATCTTTAGAGGCTTTTGAAAAGGTCATTTTTCGGTGGATTTTGTCCACAGATAGTTATATAATGGAAAACCGGTGGAATTGACCCTCAATGAATTAGTTAACATAACATATGCTAAACTATGTTTATGATTTATTTCTTTTGATGTTTTTGTCAGGTTTTTAGGGGGTTTTTAATTTTTTCATATAGCTCATTTTTCAAATTGATTTTAAAAATTGAAATTTAAATTTTTTTCAAAACTAAAGGCAATATTCGGTTTTAAAACTCAAAAATAACCTATAAACATGTATCACATGTCTATATTATTGTTTTGGGTTTTTTTTTAAATTTTTTTTCGGCCATTTTTTTAAAATTTAAAAAAAATTAAACTTCCCCCCGGCCGATTTTGGCCGATTTTTAGTATGTTATTATTGAGGTCATTCCTAACTGAAAACCGTTGAGAAACCTTTTATTGCAATTTGTCCGAGGTTCAACTCTATTTTCAGTGGACTATAATAAAAGTTTGGACATTGTGTTATGTTATTTACCCTCCGTCGGTCGTAAACCGTAACTGTACTTTTTCACACACCCCATACATTTTCGTTCGCCTTTCCGTTGTATGGCTGAATATGAGTGTTGGTGAAATACTTTATTGTAGTTTGTTGTTAACAATGGATTTCTTTGTTTTATGATTAAAATATATCATTAATTTATTTAAATATTAAGTTATTCATTCAGTGAGAAAAAAAATTAAAGTGTAATTCAAAACCTTAATTTTTTTTCTTTCCTTTCGATATCATGCACCCCCCAAAAATAGTTTCTGGCTACGACACTCAATTTCTGTTTTACTTTGCACATTTTAATTTTGGGTTGTGTAAATATATTATAGAAAAATACAATAGTATCAGTATTACAGATTTCAAGTAATGTTAATCTGTATTTAAAATTGATGAAACCAACACAAATGAAATTATTAATAATAGGGATGCACAACCTTTCTGGGAGGGGGGCCACTCACATAGTTAATTGAGACACGGAGGGCCGCAAACAGTAACAGTAAAAATAAAGTAGAATTTGCATCTCAAGGAACTTAATATAAGATGTGAATAATTGAGTTTGTACCATTAAAGGGTTCTAGGGGTCCTCCCAAGAAAATTTTTGAAATTTAACCCCAAAAAAACAAAGCATTGACTAGTTTTTGCACATTTAGCCCAAATATTGCACATATATTTTAAGATGGGATTTGCATTTTGATTAACTTAATATTTATTTAAAAAATGATAATTATAGAATTCCAAATGTAAGGGGGGGTCTGGGGGTCCTACCCCAGAAAAATTTTGGAAATTTGACCCTAAGAAACAGGGTTGTAACTTATTTTAGAAATCAAGTTCGATTTTTTTGGGGGGACAGGCCCCCAGCCTTCTGCTATACCCCTTGATAGCATATCTGAAACAGGTTATGATCTAATAAGAATTAAAAAAATACACTGCATTATTATCTAATCTTGTTTCAAAGTGATCTTTTTGCAAAAATTTAGAACTTCGGAAATGCTTAAGAAAAATTTGTTGAAAATACTAAAATTGATAAAAAAAAGCTATGTCAGAGGTATCACTAGACTTATTAGACTCCTCTGTTCACGCTTAAATTTTTCTGCATTGCAATTACAATGTGAAAAGAAGCCAGCTTCAACTAGGCGCCGTAAAAACGGCACTTTTGCGAAAAATCGCTATTTTTCGACTTTTCCGCGGCGCGTGATCCTAAACACCGGACTTCTGGCTTCAAAACTTCAAACCATTGTTAAGTTGTTTTTTCCACATCGCACCGTCGCACAAACAATACAAGAAGAAGCCAACTTCAATTTGGCGCCCGCCCAAAAATCGCGGCAGGAACGGAACACTTCGCGAGCAAAACGAAACTCGAAAAATCGCGATTTTCCTGACTTTTTTCCGCTATAAATCGTCACTTTTTCTCGGTTAAAATAAGGAAAGTAACAAAAGTTAGGAATTATCTGAAATATCCAAATTCGTTCGCGGGCCGCATGTTGATGGTTCGCGGGCCGCATGTGGCCCGCGGGCCGCAGGTTGTGCATCACTATTAATAATAATAATAATAATCTTTATTCACAAGGACAGAAAACAAATACAGAAATTAAGAACATATTAGTAGCCAAGGGGATAAATTCAGAAATCCCGTTCAGGCTACCTAAAAATAAAATCTTACATGAATTGATTAGCAAAGAAGGAAAACCAAACACAATTTAATAAAATAAAAAATTGGCAAAAAGCTGGACAAAATTGAAATGATTTTGCTTCAAATTAGGTGAAAATATAGATCAGGATCGTCGATATATATTAAGAATTTAAATAAATTTCGTCTAAAAGAAGATAAATTATTTATGCTAATTAAATTTAGAGGCAAACTGTTAAATAATTTGGGTGCAAGGTAAAAGAAATGTTTAGTAAAGATATCCTTGGAAAATTTAGGAATCTGATAAGTTTGAATTGATCTAGAATTATAAGTTCTTTCTCTAAAATCACACAAATAACTATGGCGAAAAATATAAAGTATGATACGGAAGTATGCATTATGTCGAAAGGGGAGTAAATTAAGGGATCTAAAATTATTGGGGCTGATTTGAGTATTTAGAATTTTAAATATTTTGTTCTGAATTGAAATTATTGGTTGAAGATTGGATCTATATTCACCACCCCAAATGATTACACCATAATTAATTAAGGAATAAAACCAAGAATAATAAATAGTTTTAAGAAAAGACATACCAATATTATTTTTGAGGTGGTAAAATTTACACAAAACAAAACGCAATTTTTTTACCAGCTCTTTGATATGAGTTTTCCATTTTAAATTTGAATCTATTATTAAGCCTAAATATTTTATACTATGAACTTGTTCTAGTGTTTCACAATCGCAATTAAAATAACTATGACAGAGATCGGAATGAAATTTAATATTAAGATTACTTGATGTCAGTCTAAGATTAAAATAAATGTATTTAGTCTTGTTTGAATTTAGAGTTAAGTCATTTATAGAAAACCATTTTCTGATTTCTATAAGGTCAGTTTCAATTTGTGATTGAAGTTCCAAAAGGTTTTCACAGGAATAGAGTAACACGGAGTCATCGGCATAAGTTATAATTTTACCAAAAAGTTTTAATTTACAGAAGTCGTTAATAAAAATTAAGAACAAAAGGGGGCCCAAAATGGATCCTTGTGGCACGCCACGATTTGAAATAGAATAACTACTTAGTGTGTCCCTCACTTTTACTCGTTGTTTTCTATTGGATAAGTATGATATGAACCAGTTTAATATATTTCCTTTAAAACCTGCGTGTTCCAATTTCAAAATTAATAAAGAATGATTAACATTATCGAAAGCCTTGGATATATCTAAAAAAAGTGCAGCAGTTTTTTTATTATTATCAATACTATTATAGAGAAATTTGTTGAATTCTAAAAGAGCCGATTCAGTATTTCTACCTTTAATAAATCCATGCTGATTTGATGCAAAAAACTCAATATGATTCAGAAAGTTATACATTTTAATGGATAAAGTTTTTTCGATGATTTTAGAAAAGGAAGGTAAGATGGAAATTGGGCGATAATTAGACAATATATTTTTATTATCTGATTTATATATTGGAGTTATGGTGGCTTTTTTAAGTGAATCGGGAAACTCAGATGATATAATTGATTGATTTATAAAGTTAGAAATAAAATTAATGTTATTTATTGCAAACATTTTAAGTAGTTTTAAGCTTATACCATCATAATCCACAGAATCAATATTAGTAAAAGAGTTTAAAATGTCAGTGACTTCATAATCTTGTAAAGGCAGAAATACAAATGAATTTAGGCTCGGTGATAAAATATAAAATGCATCTGTTACTATTGTCAACAGAAGAAACAGCAGTACTGTAATTAAACTGATTGTTGAATTGACTTGCCGAGTCTGAGTCGATTAAATGGTTAGGTATTAGGTAAAACAGGAGGTTTACTTGTGTGGCAAAGTTTATTTATGAAATTCCACTTCTGATTGGTCGAGTTAAAGTTTTGGAATTTGTTTTTGAAGTAGTTGTATTTTGTTGCTTTGATTATACGTTTAAGTTCAGATACATAAGTGCGATAAGCGAGTCCGTACATAATATCCAAAGGATATTTACGAACTTTTCTATAGAGCTTTTCTTTTCTACGAATAAGAATTAAAATATCATTATTTATCCAATCACTTTTATGCTTATTTTTTCTTAAAGGGAATTCAAAATTGTTTTTTATATTATTTAAAGTAAAACAGAGCTTTTGGTATTGTTGATCCAAACCATCATAATGATTGTTATTAAAATTATAAGTAGATAAGTAATTATAGACTCGATTATAGTTAATATGCATTATATTACTATTGGGAGGTACTTTTATAGGTAAATTAGAACTGGATAATTTACAGAGAGTTAAGTAATGGTCGCTTATATCAGTAATATAAATTCCAGAATTTATGGTAAATGTATTTGATTTGACAAAGATGTGATCGATGCAGCTATTTATTCGGGTGGGTTTATTAATGCAGCTTAAGAAACCATACTGCGATAGACAAGTTAGATATTCATCAGTATCAGAATCATTGCCTAAAATATTAATATTTATATCACCTAGGATCACAATATTGGGATGTCTTAAATTAATTAAAACAGAGTTTAGCTCAGAGTCGAAATAATCAACAGAATAGGCATGGGAGCGATAAATAGATAGAACAGCTAAATTCAAACGTTTACTGTGTAACAAAATTGTTTCGGCAGAGACAAAATCAACATCCAATAGGGTAAACTCAAGAAATTTTTAACAAAACACAGCAATTCCACCAGAGCGGTTTTGATCGCGACAACAAAAATAAGAATCAAAACCATCAATAGAGTAGAAAGAAGATTCATTACTATAAATCCAGATTTCAGATAGAACAATTATTGCAATGTGATTAAAAAATTTAGATAAAAGGGAGATGAAGCTAT
This sequence comes from Tetragnatha versicolor, assembly GCA_024610705.1. Lineage (NCBI taxonomy): Eukaryota > Metazoa > Arthropoda > Arachnida > Araneae > Tetragnathidae > Tetragnatha > Tetragnatha versicolor. The sequence continues at coordinate 20,361,183 of JANDEH010000002.1, read as the reverse complement.
TGAAATTGGAGCGGATACTTCTAATATTTAGGTGTAGAACAATAAAATTAGACTTATACAGTTTGACGGATCAGAAAATAAAAACTTTATAAAATCATCCAGATCTTCTAAAATAATACAGTCAGGAGCAGGACAGTCCAAATTATCAATGGGTGGATTGAATGTTTAGATCCTCAATAGTCCTGATGCGTAAAACTCTGGATGATTCATCTTTCTTAGAAAGATTTTGCCGTCACGTACCCAACAGAACTTATACAGTTTTTCTACCTTGGTTTTCCTCATTTACGTACACAGGGGAGTCGGAGAATCTGGGATTGATGCTTGAAGCATTTAGTTTACATGATTTTAATATTTTTAGGCTTTTATCACGATCAGCTTTGGACTTGAATTGAACAATGATAGGCTTCGCTCGATCCTTATTGAAACTTGGTACACGGTGTGCTGCGGTAATATTTTCAGTAAAGGGACTTTGAGATATTTGTTCAATCTTTTTGAGGAGATCGCCGACGATTTCATTTTCACATTCAGGTAGATTGGAGATTTCGAGGTTAGTTCTGGAATATTGTTTTAGTTCAATCACGGCCAGTTTTAGCTCTTTAACTTCAGATTTAATATGGGTATTTTCTTGAGTGAGTTGATCATTTTTTTCTTGAAGATTTTTATTAGTAACTTGCAGAGCTTTGATGGTGTCTTGAAGTTCTAGTAAGTAATTAATAAGAGTTATATTTGTAACTTTTTGACTGAACTACGTTAAAGTCTTCAAATTTTATTGGGTCATTGACAAAAAATTAAATGATTTAAATTCATTATTTAAATAAAATTTCTTTTTACATTGTTATATAGATACAAATTTAAGTTATCATCAGTTCAAGTTCAATGTTAATATTATTAACTTTTCCAATCATTGTATTTTATGCTTTAAGATTTTAGAGCTTTTATACAGTTTACTCCGTATTTTATAGTTGACTGTTTTTCCTTTCTAAGGTGTATTTAATACTCTGTGAAATATTAGTAAGGTGTAAACGCGAAAAACAGTGGCATAGCTAGAAAAAATTGGAGAAGGAGGATATTTGAATTTTTTTAATTAAAACAAACAAAAAGCTCCCCTTGTACCACAATGTAATATTAGATTTTTTTTTATATTTTATAATAAAAAAAATATTAGAATTTTGGGAGGAGATCTGAGGAAAAATTTGTCTTTTTTATGTTAAAAAAGTTGCGACTTTTGGCTTTTGGAGGATATATCCTACCCTTCTATCTCCACCCTTGGCTAGGCCTCTGATTAAATTTGAAGGATGTAACTTTTAGATAAAGGATGGCGCTGTAGTTCCGGTTTCGTTTCAGCTGCATATGGTCTTTGTCGTTTTTTAATATTGCTTCGAGTTCCCCATCATGATTATTATAAAATTATGAACAAAATAAGTCTAATTTCATGGTTCTATGTGATATAGGTATAGAGTTATAACCATTTATAAAAATACAGAATAAACAACTTTACAGATTTATTTATTTATAACATAAAAAATATTACTCCCAAAAATAAGGCTGATAAAAGAGTTAAAACCTGAAACATCATAAAGAATATCAGTTAAATCAGAAAAAAAATCATGAACAAAATGTCAGGACGATTTCTTCATGGTCATTAAGCACTCTCTCAAATTTTGAGTAGGGGATTTGAAAGGCATCTTTATAATTGAAACAGAACGCTATAATTTTCATCAACATAAAAAAGTTTCATTCATGTGTTGTATGCTTTAAGTTAAGGCATTCGTAATACTCAATTTTTTCAGACACTGATTTTTTATAAATATTAAATGTTAGAGTTATCCCTCGTTCTGAAGAGAATTTTAGAAGAATTATTTTAGATTAAAATTTATGTACGCATGTGTCGCAAAATTTTTTTTCCTTGATTTCATTATAAAAATTTTTATATCAATAGTTTATAAATAATAATTAGTGTCACCCCTCGTTATAAAGATAATTTTGCAAAGATTAATTTGATTTAAAATCTGTCTAGGATGAAAATATTTTCGTGATATTTTAATACAAATTTTTATAACAAGAATGAATACAATGTAAGTGTCACCCATGGGCGTACGCAGTTTTTTTTATTAGACAGAGTAAAAACTGAAAAGGCAAAAATTTTGTGACCCGACCGGTTGCAAATTCCGGGCCTTCTCCCTGGGGCTCGGACAGCATGATCCCCACCGCAGTAGACCACGGTCGCTGATGCTTCACTCATCTCGATAAATAGATGCATGGTTTAGCTTTGATTTACCATCTATGCAATATTGTAAGATCAAAAACTGAAATTAAAAGGTTAAAAATGATCAGGGAGAATATTTTAGACCGTGAAAATAACTTAATTTGATGGGGACTTGGACCATAAGAAATATTAGGTATAATATGCTATTTTTTACATTTACTTAAGTTTTGTAATAGTACGGGAGCTGGCGTTAAATTTCAAGAATTCATCTGCTCGTACACGATTTTAATTTTACGGGATCAGGGAATCGAGCGTCAGCTGGTCAGGTAGCGGTGGGTTGAGCGTGGGGAGGGGGTCAAAGTTGCAAAAAAGTGAAAAATAAATTCATCTGCTCGTGTATGAAACTTGGTGGAGATGGTAGTTTAGGCCTCCCTGATTACAAAAATGGCCGTCAGCTGGCTGGGTGGCAGTGGAATGACCGTCAGCTGGTCACGTGAACTTGCAAACAAAAAATTTATCTGACAAAGCAAGAAACTTGGTAGGAAGTCAATCTCTGTTACAGAAATAATAACGAGTTACTAGTACAACAGTTATTAATTCATGAGTTTCTAGTGTAAGTTAAAGACTAGTAACTCGTTATTACTTCATGTAGCAGAGATTGACAACCCTAACAAGTTCCATGCATTGTCAGATAAATTTTTTGTTTGCAAGTTCACGTGACCAGCTGACGGTCATTCCACTGCCACTCAGCCAGCTGACGACCATTTTTTTAATCAGGGAGGCCTAAACTACTATCTACACCAAGTTTCATACACCAGCAGATGAATTTACTTTTCACTTTTTTGCAACTTTGACCCTCGATTCCGTGATCAGCACTACTAACACTATCCTGTCATATTAAAATCGTGTACGAGCAGATGAATTTTTTATTTTAACGCCAGCTCCCGTACTATAACGTTATTTGATTCTTTACAGAAACGTACTGAAGTAAGTCTGGTATAGTACATAATTTTTATTTTTAAATTGATTTAAAGGGTTTTAAATATCAAATGTTATGTTTTTAAATTTCTTACGAATCTTTTTAATGAGTAAAATTGCTTACTATATCTTAAATGTATCCTCCAATTACCCACAAAACAAATTTAATTACACCAACAAAGGGCTATTTTAATATTTAAATCAAGACTTCTAGAGGTATTAATGAATTAATTTTCTCTCAAGTTTGTGGTAAAGGAGTTGGATCATCTTAAAGACGGTTCTTGATAAAGCTAAGCTTTCACGATTCATTAACAGTTTATTTTGTAAGTCAGCAAAATTAAATTAAGTTTAATGAATTAGCCACGCTTTCGTTTAGTTTTACTTGTAGAAAGTATTTTTGTTAACAATGTAGATTAATTAGAATTTTCTGTAACTCGTTTATTTGGATGTTCCTCTCTAAAGGGTATTGGATTTCTTAAAGGATGCGTGCTTTAAATGCCTCTTTTTTTCTATCGTTGAAAAAAATTAATGCAATTTGTTTGTCCTTACAAACTGACGATTTAAAAGGATTTTCTTCTCCATGGTTATTTTCACTTTGATGAATGATTGATCACATTGATGTATAATGTTTTAATTTTTCTACAAAAGGAAACAGAAAGTGGCTTAATGAACTAATGCACTTAACCAAAGAAAATTTTTAAGGATTTCATTACATAAAACACTTTTTAGTGTATTAACCCATGACCCTTTTATTCTATAAATAGAATGTATTTAACACAATGTACGTAGGTTTCGAAAACTGTGACATAAATTTAAGGTATTTCTTTTATTTCTAAAACTGAAATTTTTGACGTCTTTTGATTGTTGAGATTTATAACAACAGTTTTTTATTGAACAAAAAAAAAACATTAAATGAACTACAAATATAGAAGAAAAATTATTACAAGTTAACATAGTCACGGGATCTCTTGGTCCATGTAGGTGACCGTAATTATGTATAACAAAAATTTAAAATAAACTAGGAGAAGAAAAAAATACAGGACATACATACATGAGGTGGATATAGTGGCAAACAGGGCGACAATAAATTATATTTTTGCCATAATGATGAGTTAAAGTGCTTAAAATAATTTTAAATCATACATTAAACAGAACAAAAGAAATCACGTTATTAATAATTTTGGGTTAAAATTATTAAAAAGAGAAGATATTTTTTTGATACCCCCACTCATCCACATATACTATCTAAATATTAAAAATGATTCCAATAATAAAACTGGAATGTGCTTTATCCAATTTCTTTTCAGCTACTGTTTGCTTCCAACCAGTTTTTCATTTGAATGACCTGCATAGTCCCATTTCATTCAAACCTCCTTTAAATCGCTGATATTCTTTTATCGAAGCATAAAAAACCTCTTCTACCCAAGAAAAAACAGCGGAAAAAGACGAAAGACGCGGGTCGGAAAGCTGACATGACTGACCGAATACAGATTTTTATAAATTCGACCTCCTTTTTGTCTCGAGGAGAGTGAGAAAGTAAAAAAAAGCGTCATTCTTAAGGAACATTCCTGAAAGAAATCCGAAGAGAAAAAAAATGGCTTTCAGGATCTTTTCGCGCATCTTTTAGAAGAAACATTGGCCATTTTCTGTCTCGAGACCACGTGTCTGCGGCCAGGAGATAGCCGAGTGTGGAAGAATAAAAAGAACTTCTTGTAGAAATAAGATGGTGGTGGTGAAAAAGTGCTTTTCGGGGGACATTCAGTAAAGCGTGAATTTGTTGATGGACGCCATCTTCGCTTGGAAGAGACGGGTTACCGAAAATTGTGTCCGTCTTCGGCGCCAAGTGTCACCCAAAAGATGGGGTTTGCTTTTCACCGTGATGGCCAGGCATTCTGATAGACGTATGCTATGCATATTTTAAAGGAAAAGTACGTTTGGTTGAATGGGCAATTCCCGAATTATTTTTCATTCGGTAGAGATCAGGGCCGTAACTAGATTTTATTTTCGGGGGGGGGGGTTTGGCAGAAAATTTTCTTGAAACTTTAGTTCGACTTTGTTGGTAAGAAGACAGCTGCAGATCCAGGATTTGGTATTTGGGAACTTAAAATTTGCAATATCAAAATCCTCTTCTAATATCCTGAAAGGGGGGTTTGGGGGTCCTCCCCCAGAAAATTTTTGGAAATTTAAGTCTAAAAAGCAGATTTTCAACACGTTTTTGGTACTCCTAATAAGGATTTCGAACATACATTTTCAAGAATTAAATTTACATTTTAGTAGGATTTTTGCATTTCGACAAACTTTTTAAAGAAAAGTGGTAAATAATAGGGTCCCAAATTCCAAAGGGGGGTCTGGGGTTCCTCCCCCAGAAAATTTCTGGAAATTTGACCCTTAAAACAGGATTTTAACAAGTTTTAGAGTCGCTTTTCCCTTTTTTACACCCCTCAGTTTCCACTTCCCCTTTTTCTCGCTGTTAGTTCTTATTCCTTTTGAGAAGGGGGACTTAAGTCACCTAGCCACCCTGGATCCGTTAGTGTGAGTAAAACTCCTAACTCACCTTGGATACTTCCCCTTTATGATTTCACTCATTTTTACACTAAGGGGCCATCCATAAATTATGTGAGGTCAAAAAGGGGGGGGGAGGGGTTTGGAAAAATCTCACCAAATCTCACCAAGGGGGGAGGGGGGGGTCGATTAAAATCTCACGTCAACTTTATAAGTTAGAAATTATACGATTTTCTTTTTTTTAAGTATGAGAAAGGATAAGATACTGCAAATTATTTTCAAAAAGTTATAGGTAAATCTCACTTGGGGGGAGGGGGGGTCCAGCAAAATCTCACTAAATCTCACCAAGGGGGGAGGGGGGGTCCAGATTTTGGAAAAAACACCTCACGTAATTTATGGATGACCCCTAACCCGAAGAGGACCCCTCCTTGTAAGTCCAAAAATTTTGAATTTTGAACCTTAAAAGTAGGGGTTTTAAGGCGAATTTTTAAGGAAAAACAGTCAAGTGTTGTTGTTGTTGTCGTGTCCATGATGTGCAATCTAAATCGCACCGAAGCAGTCGAAGAAGTAAGTAAAAAATGGATGTCAAAATTTCGGGGGGGGGGTTGAACCCCCAACCCCCCCCCTTGGATATGGCCCTGGTAGAGATTTACCATTTATTTTTACCATCTATATTTGTTTTCTTCTATGTGTTGACATCAGAGTTGGCAAATACCCGGGTTTTGTTGAAAAAACCCAAGTGTGTTGGGTTTTTTCGGGTTTTTTCAATAAAACCCTAAAAAAACCCAAATAAAACTGTTTTTTTTTTCAGAAAAAGTGTGGGTTTTTTCAAAATTAAGTGGTTTTCTCCTATAGAGTAATTGGGTTTTTTCAAATTTTAGTGAGTTCTTTTTATGTTAAATGTGTTCTGTAAAAATATGGTTAAGTGGTTAATCCATAGTTAAGTGGGTTTTTTCAAAGTTGAAACTTTTTATTTCTTGAAAAAAACCCACTGAAATTGTAAAAACACTCCTTATTTATTGAAACCTGGTTTAAATTTTGAAAAAACCCCACTAAAACTTAAAACATATCCTAAATTTTGAAAAAACCCATTCAATATTTAAAGAACCACTGAAATTTAAAAAAATCCTCAATCTTTTATACCTAGTTTGAACTTTGAACGTCCTAAATTTTGAAAAAAAAACCCATTCAATAACGAAAAAACCCACTAAATAATGAAAGAACCTATTAAACTTTTTAAAAAGCTCCCTGAAATTGAAAACACACCATTTAATTTTTGAAACCTAGTTTAAATTGTGAAAAACCCATAAAATTTTTAAAATATCCTAAACTTTGAAAAAAAACCCATTAAATTTTGAAAAAAAACTGAACTCAAAAATCCTCCTTAATTTTTATAACTAGTTTGAACTTTAAAAGTCTTAAATTTTGAAAAACCCATTCAAGAATGAAAAAAAAATTAAAAAACCTACTTAAATTTTAAAAATATCCTAAGCTTTGAAAAAACTCATTCACAATATTGAAAGAAATCTTAGATTTTAAAAAAAATCACTCAACTGGAGTTCTTGGTATGTTTATTTCGTTAAATGTTTTTTTTTTCAAAATTAAAATTGCACTAGAATCTAGATTAAAAAAACCCCCAAAAATGGGTCCAAAATGTGGGTTTTTTCACATGTTTTTTTTGAAAAACCCATTGGGTCCAATCCAGCCAACCCTGGTTGACATCGACCTCTTATGCTTCACAGCAACGTTTCCTGAGCATAGTATCAGTTCACTTTGTTTTGTAGCTATTTTGTGATAATCAATACTAACGCCCTCAGGCGATGAATTGACCCCATTGTTGTAGATTCAAAACGCTTGTTGGTTTTTACTTTTAAGCAAGACCAACTCAGATCTGACGTCATTTGAAACAAATGCAAAGAGGTTTTTGATTTTTATTTTAAAATATTGAGTTGCATTTTTTTTAACTTTTCGTGTCAATTTTTGATTTAGAACCCTTTTATAATTTTATTTTAATCCCTTTACCTGTTTTAAAAAATGCTGGTATTGTCCATTCTATAAAAAATATAAAAAACTGGGATATTATTATCAAAACATTTAGATTTAACCGAGATGTATATTCGATTTTCTTCGTAACTTCGTTTAAATCGTGTTTAAATATGAAGATAATCTAAGTAAAATGATAATTTCAGTAAAATGTACTCCTATTTCATCTGAAAATTGAGTGATACAACTGACGTGACATGTCTATACATTTAACTCTTTAATTTCGGCTGTAGCATAGTGAAAAAAAGTACGTTTCGAAGGTAAATGAGAGAATTTAAGGTGGGGGAGGGTCCGTTTCTAATATTTTCATAAGCGCTAAAAGTTTAAATTTGGAAATTTGTTTCTATTTAACAAACATCCCAAAATCGTCCCTTGAATCCATGGAAAAGATACTTTTTGTGATATATATAGGCATAAGGGGATGATTGTGGATAGGGGGATGATACTCCTGACACAAGTTTATCTTTCAACCTTCAAATACGCTTTCCTTTCAAAAAAAAATTGTAAAAGTAAAAAGTAAGCATTTTTTTCTCAAAAAATTTTAGCTAGTAGATTTTCTTTATCAGTTTTGTAGTTGTGTGGATGTAGCTAAAACATATTTTCTTATAAATAATTATTTCATTCTAGAGTAGGGGAGAGGGGTCATATTCGCACATGGGGCATATTCGGGCAAGCCCCTTATCTGTACATGTTAAATTCAATTTAAAATCTGAATAAAATACCAATAGGTAGCTTTATTGGTACGACCCTTTGCCTGAATTTTCAAAGCAGTGGCCCATTGGAACCCTTTGTGTTTTAAAGTTGCCTGCTTTGGAAGGTGGAAAATAAAGTTTCTTCTCTTTTTGTTCGTGTTAAAATTCTATCAAGAAAGTTTTTAAAGTAGAAATTTCCTATAAATTTTCACATACCCAATTAGAAACATATAAATTGAATTAGGTAATTGAAAGTTATAACTGACAAGCTAATAATGGAATAACTTTATGGTTATGGTTTAAAAAGTATAAGTTAGAAAAAAATGTAAGACTGAAAGGAAAATCCTTACAAAAATATTCTTAATTTATTTATCGTGATAGTCTACTAAAAATATCCAGACCAACAATTTCTGGAGATGGGTATTGAGTTGCTAGCTATGATTTATGACGTCATATTCGGCTTTTTTTGACCAACAATGAAATTTTCATAGTTGTGTTTTTAATTAGGAACGTGTTTTCATTACATTCACTCTGAAAACGGCATCTATTTAAAGTATTGATAGTAGATTTAGTAGTATTCAAAGCTTATTCAATATTTAGTAGTATTTAGTACTCAATTAAGTATATTTAGATGCTTTCTTCGGTAGCTATTCGATAAATCTATCTATTTCTAAGATTTTCGTCCAAAAATAATACCGATATTGTCTCCAGATCACAATTTACAGCTTTTTTCCTGTGGTGGCCATCTTGCATTCATGACGTCATACACGCCCCCTGCACGAAATTCGGAAAAAACACCCTGTACCACGTTAATGTAGACGTCATTACGAATCGAATGATACCACTCACTAAGCTCCAGCAAAACACAAGCGACTCCACTGTATTTAAACGAAGAAATATCCTAAACATTTAACACATTAGGTACATTTCATTACATCATTCCACTCTTAATATACTACTTAAATTATAACAATATTGCTGATCAAGTAATAATCTGAGTAGCAATATTTAGCCTACTTTTTTAGCAAAATTATACATATATAGTTTCTGTTTTTACTGCAGTTGTTTTATATTTCTTTTCATGAAAATTTTTTTGGTAAATAGGAATAACTTCCTCTGTAAAGAAAAAATTACTAGTATCGTCATCTACTTTTCTTTCCTGTCTTATTCCCACTATATCTAATCTGAATTTTACTAATCCTTTCAATATCTCATCTTTAGACCCCTCTCATTTCCCTTATCCTCTAAATTCTAAATTTATTCATATCCAAAGTATCCGCAGCCGAAAAAGCATGCTAAAAAGGGATTTTAAGCTTTATTTCTGAGATTTTTGGAAGTTTTTCTGACATAAAAATTTAACAGTTAAGAATATTATCAAAGTCCCTTTTCCCTCTTCCAACCTGCGAATACTACCCCCATAAAAACCTCAATGCCCACTGGGGGAGCGGTAGAGCTCACTTTGGGAACCACTGTTTTAAATGCTTTTTTCATCTTCATCATTCTCATTCATCTAATCATCTTTATTCCTATCATTCTCTAAAATTTTTATCTCCCTCATCTCATCATCTTTCTCCCTCTCTCGCCTTCTTCATCTAACTGGTCTTTCAGTATAATTTTTCTGAATACACATTATGTATGCTGGGTAGGGTGGCCCCAAAAAACCTTTTTTTCAGGTATAGTTCTGGGCACCCTCTACTTTTTTCGAACATCTATTAGAAGCTCACAGAAAAAATTTCAACTCTGTATTCGAATTAGAAGTCGATGACCAAGAGGAATGAAAAAATCCAAATTAGAATATTTTTATACAAAAGAACTAAAAAAACCAAAGATCAAACCATCTCATTTTGTTCATGATTTTTTTTATAAGAAACTACTAACGTTATAGATATAATGTTCCAGGTTTTTTTTAATCACCTTTATTTTTGTTGTGGAGATCTTATGAAAAATACTATCAAAGCGATGAAAATAAAATTTCTACATTTTAGAAAAAAAGTAAAAATAATATTAATTTGTATTTTTTTGCTTGTTTATGAACTTTTACACATTTTTCATTTAATAAGTAGTTGAAAAAATATTTTATATATTTTATTTGAATTGTTTTACGATTGTGAAAAAATAACAGGTATGTACGAAAAAAAATTTTTTTTGCTCTTTAATATATTAAATTTTGTACCTATGTTGTCTAAAACTATTATTTATATGTTATTGAAGCATTTTACGGTAGCTGATAAATTTAAAGAAATTTCCTGGCACTTCTTAAAAAATAGATATTGCGTGGGGAGTTTTTGAAACCCCTCGTATCTTATGATCTGTAAGCTTCACAAATAAGTTTCAATTATAAAAGTTGAAGCTAAATAAATTATCTACAAAATGAGACCAACTTTGTATTTTTACAACCATTAGTTTGGATTTTATAGCTAAAAACGTGCAAGATTTAGAGTTTTTTTTGAAACTTTGACGCTCGGGGGCGGGGTCTAAATATTATTTTTTTGAGCTGTAACTCTCAGAATATTAGTTTTATATCAAATTTCACCTTTTGAGGGGGTGCCCCGAAAAAAATTCGAACTTTCGTTTAAAAAAACCACCCTAATAATACTGTTGGGAATCGAGCTCTTAACAGCCTCACGGGGTTGACAACTGAATCACGGCCTCTTGTTTCTGTATATTTTAATGATTACCTCAGTTTATTGTATATCTATTGGCAGCGTTGTGAACCTCTAAAAATGTATATTAGGGAGATTTTATGTTGTAATAAATAGATTTGTTTTAGGAAAACCTGAGCGTTTCTTCCTTTGGTTTCAACATGTGGCGTCCGCAACTTTAAGTTCCTGTGATATGGATATTAAGAGCAAAATGACGGAAGTAGAAAAACAGGTTCAAGAACTCAAGTTGGAAAGAAAAAATTTGAGAAGATCCCTCACAGTGGCATGTGATGGCTACTTCAAATGCAAACTTGATGAAGATAAGGAGATTGCTCATGATAAGGTCTTGGATAAGTCAGATAGATTATTCCAGGTAGATTCTGAATTGAAGTCTTTGATTGAGACTACAGATGCTGAATTCGATCTGGCGGAGACCTATAGAGACAGGGTAATCACCGTGAAACTGGATTTCAAGAAATGCATCCAAGAGCCGTCAGACAACATGATAGTGTCGACGTTAACATCAAGCTCCCAAAAATAAACATCAACAAGGTGGACTTGAATCCGAGGACTTGGGTGGCTTTCTGGGGACAATTTTCCCGAATACACGCAAATCCAACTATTAAGGAGGAGGACAAGTTTGTCTATCTCCTGCCATCTCTTCGGCCTAACACCAAAGCCCGAGATATTCCGGAGAGCTACCCACCTTCAAAAGAAAATTATGCCAAGTGTATCGATCATATCAGAGCTCGGTTCGGAAGAGACGATCTATTAATAGAGGTTTATTTTCGAGACTTGTTGGCACTGGTTTCTAATAAACGGAATGTAAAGCTTGGGATTTTATTTGATCGACTGGGAAGTTATTTGCTATCCTTGGAAACCCTTGGTGTGGCAACTAAGAATTATGCAGCGATGTTATATCCAGTTGTTGAATCGTGCCTTCCTGCGGATGTTTTGAGGGTATGGGACAGGCACAGATTGAGCAGAGAGATGAGTTCACGTGCTAACGATAGGGAGAAGATGTTGGAGGAGTTGATGATCTTTTTGAGGAACGAGGTCGAGGGGGAGGAGCATCGGGCCCTCGCGGAATCTTCTTCAATGCTTTGTGGGAGAGAAAAATCAATAGATCAGGACTTTTTTTTGAGGAGCCATCTGCAGTGGCACTTTTGTCGGGATCGGGCATGCAGGGAGAAGACCGGGTTCGATGTTTGTTTTGTGAAGGTTGGAATCATAGCAGTCAAGATTGTTCGGAGGCAGCCGGGATGAGCCTGAGTGATAGAAAATCGGTTATCATGAGGAAGAGATGCTGCCTGGTTTGTTTAAAGGCAGGCCACATAGCAAGAATGTGCAATAGTTCGGTGAAATGCATAATCTGTAGGAGAAGACACTGCGCCTTACTATATCCGGATGTTTCGGTGGGGGATGCTCGAGGAACGGGGGACATGAGTTCATTTGGACACTGTTTATTTAAAGACCATTCTCGTGGGTTTGCTTCACAATGGGCATAAGAGGACAATCAGAGCCCTTTTGGATGATGGATCACATCGATCATATATTGAGAAGGGTCTGGCGGAGGATCTGGGGCTGGTTCCCTCTGGGAGGGAAATATTATCTCAGAGTCTTTTCGGAGGTGGCCTGACAGAAGAAGCCGAACATGGGCGCTACAGGGTTACTTTGCAGAATCTGAGGGGAGGATTCTCGTGTGAGGTATCGGTTTTGGATCAGTCTATTATTTGCACGAATTTACCAAGGGTTAGGGATAGAGGATTACTTGCAGAGTTGGCTGGACGTGGGATTACTTTGACGGATGTGGGACCTGAGGAACCTCCGATACGAATGTTATTGGGAGCGGACACTCTTGGCAGAGTGCTAACTGTTAGGATAGAGGTCTTGAGATCGGGAGTTTCTGCAATTGAAACTAGTTTCGGTTGGAGTATTTTGGGGGCTCAGAACAAGAAATATGCCACTAATATGGTGTATCTGAGTTTTCAGAGGAATGAGGTTCCAAAATAGTGTGAATTGGAGACAATAGGTATCAAGGATCCTGTAGAGAAAAAATCGGGTTTGATGATTGATGAGAAGTTGTTGAGACACTTTCGGGAAAACATTGGACTGGATTCGAATCGAGGGTACGAGGTTTCCCTTCCATGGCTGGCAGGGACACCCCCCCCCCCTCGATGGCCACTTTGACATAGCTGAATCTCGATAACAGTCTGTTACAAAGCGTCTTAAAAGAGATGTTTTGAGGTTTCTGTGGTGGGAGGAGGATAGACGCGAGGTAATTAGAACAGAGAAATACCGCCATGTTGTGTTTGGTGTGACCTCCAGTCCCTTTCTTTTGAATGCCACCATTCAATATCATTTGAGTAAGGAAAGGTATCGGGTTAAGGATTTGGAGAGGACTATGGAGAAGCTAGGGTCTGGGTTTTATGTTGACAATTTGGTTACGAGTGTGGGCAGCTCTGAGGAGTTGAAGGTTCCCAATTCAGGAGAGGTTACGAAGAGAGTTTTGTTGTCAGTAATAAACAGTTTTTATGATCCTATAGGTTTTACAAGTCCGGCTATGCTCGTCCCGAAGTTGCTGATACAGGAGACATGGAGAAGAAAGGTAGGCTGGGACGTGCCGATACCGCAGGACCTTCAGGAAAAATATGAGATTTGGTCAAAGGATCTCAATTTAATTGAGGTTATTTCTATCCCTAGGAGGATATTCCATGACGGTCATCTGACAGATGTTTCTTTGCATGTCTTTTCAGATGCATCTGCAAGGGCATATTCTTGCTGCGCCTTTATGAGATCTTCTGGAGATTCTGGTTCTATGGTTCAGTTGGTTTCGGCGAAGAGCAGGGTCGCACCTATGGCCGACACGACTATACCCAGAATGGAGCTCTTGGGAGCGGTAATTGCGGCTCGCTTGGCAAGATCAATATTGGAAACCCTGGGACGGCATGTCCGGACGTTCGTTTGGACTGACTCCATGGTGGTGTTGGCTTGGATACTGAAGGGGGAACCATGGACTACGTTCGTGGGTAACAGAGTTAAGGAGATTCGTGAGTTGACGGACGTGGGGGACTGGAGGCACATTCCGGGTGAGTATAATCCGGCTGATTTGCCTTCGAGATCTTGTGGTTGGCTGGAACTGATGACTGAAAAAAGGTGGGAAGGTGGAAGAAATCAGAGTCCTCATGGCCACGAGTGGACCTTGTTTGGCCGGAGGAGTTACGTGAAGGGTTGAGGAAGTGATTCAGGGAGGAGTGCCTTGGACAGTTGGTGCGATACGATAACCTGGCCGATAGGAGGACTTCACTAAAACCGGGAGATGTGGTGCTTCTTGGCTCGGACGGCGTGAAAAGGGTGAATTGGTCCTTGGCTAGAATTATTGACTTATATCCTGGAAAGGACGGTGTTGAGCGAGTGGTGAAATTAAGAGTGGCCGGTAGTGAATTGGTTCGTCCTCTGCAGCGAATATTTCCATTGGAATTGAGTTCAGGTTCTTGAAGTTGAGTGTTTTAGGGTTTTAGCTTTCTTATTTTAAACTGTATCTACGTTACTTTTTCAAAACGCTGCCCCGATGAAAAAGGGGGGAGGATGTTGGGAATCGAGCTCTTAACAGACTCACGGGGTTGACAAATGAATCACGGCCTCTTGTTTCTGTATATTTTAATGATTACCTCAGTTTATTGTATATCTATTGGCAGCGTTGTGAACCTCTAAAAATGTATATAAGGGAGATTTTATGTTGTAATAAATAGATTTGTTTTAGGAAAACCTGAGCGTTTCTTCCTTTGGTTTCAACAAATACACTCAGCCACTGGGGCTAGTTATTGAAAGCATGATACTTCTACATTAATTTTTGCTTTGCAACAATGAACTTTTGAACCGTTGTACTCCCTGCTTTTTCTTTAAATTATTTTTTCAAGGTAGGGAGTATAAAGTAGTTGCTGTGTTTTGATATTAATTAGCAGCTTTTGAAATTGGGGAAAAATCCACTGGTCCTGCGGACCAGTGCTTTGCCAATCTTACTGGTCCTAAACTTAAATGACTGGTCCGTCAAATTAAATAGGACCTAGCCAATAATTAATTTTTAAAATTAAAATAATTCAATAATTATTAAAAGAGTCATCTCCTAAATGTTAGGAGCAAAAAATGGCGTCTAAAACTTCTGTAAGAGGTTACTTTTTCCGCCACTGGCCCAGTGGACCAGTAATTTTCAGACCGTAGAGGTCCGAGCCGTTTTTTAGTGGTCTCGGACCAGTAGACCATCGAAATTTCGAACGCTGTTTAATATGGATAAATAGGGGTCGGCAGCTCCCTAACGTTATAAAAAATTTAATATTCTTACTATTATTTTGATAAGACTTCAAACATCTTATCCGCAAACAATTAAATAAATAATCCACTCTAAAAATTCGGAGTCGTCGTTCACAGCAGCATCACAGCACTAGTTTCAAGCAGAAAATAATAACGTTAAGGCTAAGCGCGCACTAGGAGACAAAGACAAAATTGCTCTCGGAGACAAAGACAAAATTGCTTCCCTGGCTATTGCAAGAAGCTAGAGTGCGCGCACATGGCGACGAGACCAAGATCACTAGGCCAAGAATTTCCTCATAGAAATGCATTGCTCTCGAGTGACTAGTGTTTTAAGTTGCCGAGACAGAAGTCTCTTAGTGCGCGCTTAGCCTAACCGCAATCAACACACAGCAATTCCCTACCATAATTCTTCATCCTGTCATGGACCTCCTATCTCCAATTACGAAGACACCGAACACCACCTCCCTTTCCATCGCTGTCCAAAACGGCCAAAGAAGCACCGCTGCGCCAAGCGTGGTCCAAAAAATGATTTTCTCCACCACGAAGGATAATATTTCTCCACTCAAGAATAGCCTTCTCAGATTCATCCACAAGCAACGAAAAAAAACGACCTGAGCCAAGAAACAAAGGAAGAATCCATCGAACCGTTTATAAATACCCTTCCGAGAGTGAGGGAAGGGCCGATGGGAATTACGGGAGAGATCATCTCAATTTACGACACATCGTTCGTCTCGTCGGATCTTTTTAAATGCTTTCGGAAGACTTTTGATGCCCGCTCCCTGCAGAAAAATGGCGAGGAAGCGCCTTTGATGTAGTGTTGATCTGTTTGTGCTGAACTGGCTGCTCTCCGCTCGTAAATATGAGCGGGCTTGATGTGTCTTTCTTGCGCTCTCTGTGCGTTAGTGAATTAGGTCGGGAGGGAGTGGGGCTTGTTTTTCTGTTCCTCTTAAGTACCTGGTGTTTGAGGTAAGGGGTTTAGAGATCACTTAGAAGTGAAGAGGACTGGTGATATAGTATAGTAGCAGTGGGGTGTGTGGGAGAAGTAGTTTCAAGCTTTGACCGTTGCTAGAAATGCGGGTTATGAGATTGTCTTTATAATGAAGTCAGAAAAAATGCTTATCTTACCTTTCCCCCCCGAAACATTCTTCAAGTATTTCATAAGAAAGCCGTTTTCCACTCAAGCTGTGAATTAGTTTATTTTGTGGCTTACGAAAACTATTTCTCACAAGTTATCTATTGCATGTTGCTTTTAATAAAGTTTGTGTATTGCCTCTATTTCTAAGTGTTTGTGTATTCCAACTGTATACTATAATAATCTTTCTATACTTAAGTGCTCAGCATTTTAATTAAATATTTTAACCAGTTTCAAGAGTATTTTAGACAGCATTGTCGAGACTTACAAAAGATATTCAAGTGTCCCAAAGTAAGAATTTTTAGCTTGTCGGAAAAATTTTTAAGTTTATTTATACGGTAAGAACCACCTGGCACCTTTTTCAATAAGCAAATTCTTGCAACTTCCCAAGAGAAGTATTCACTAAATAAATTCACTAAGAATAGAAGTCACTTCCAATTTACGGCAGATTATAAAAACACACTTAAATGCACCATCAAAACAAACATAAACGACATTTAAGAAGAAACTTTTTCTACGCTTCATTCGAAAACGCACATTAAAACTAACTCAACTAGCTCCCTGCAAACCCGAAAGAAAACCTGATACTCTCCGTGATTCCACCCATTTATCTACCCTTTCAGAGCAACCGTAAACAAATTAATTCTTAATAAGACACGACCTCAAAAAAAGGCAGATCTAATTACATCCAACAAAAGACACAGCAAAACCATCAGACAACAACAAAAAAACTGCACCGCTGTTCTTTGCAACGAAGTCCGTCTGAAGGGTTAGCCATTAGCTTTTAATGTCATTTCCCCAAAGGGACGTCGGGACTTTCATCGTTGGCGATTGCTTTTCTTCTGCGTTTTACTGCTGGCCGCCATCTTTCTGGGTCCGTGGGATGATTTAGGAAGAAACAACATGATCCCCAATCTGGAGGCGGTGTGTCCAGCTAACGAATGGCCGATATAAATTACGACCGATGTCCGGTGGTAAAGTCCTTATCGGAGCGGAGCACTTGTAACTCATGGCTTTTTCCGAGGGCTTTTAATTTGGGGTGGGTGATATGGAATGACTCCACGGAAATGAGATTGAGCAGGTCTGCTAAACTGAAATTTAGGTGCTGTATCAATATTTGAGGGGGAAATTAAGAGCAGTCGCTTAGAAAATTGGTACAGTAAAATCCGCTTAATGTGATCACGGTTAATGTTATCAATCGGATAATGTTATCGAAATCGACAGGTCCCGATCATTCCTATTTAATTTAATGTAAAATACATCGTTTAATGTGATCAACTATGGATCATCACTCCGCTTTATATTATCAAAATTTGTCCATTTCTCCTTTAAAACGACCGCTAATTTCATTTTGAAGGTCAATTTAACAAGTAAATATCTGCTCCATGAGAACATATGGCGCTTCATATTTCTGAAACTCGTATGAGTAAGAAAAATAAAACATTCCGAATATTATATTGAAAGAAAACAGTTATGGGGGGGTCCGAATCCATACTTGTGATTGGTTAAAGAAACACCAAGATCCACGCTTTGCAGATGTTTCTGATAAGAGATTTTGATTTTCTTTTGTTTACTGGAATTCAGATTATGCAATAAATAAGTGGTTTATTGGAGTGGAAGGATATAAAGGAGCGGAAAAAGAGAGACCTTTTATATAAAAATACAAAACAAGTGATTGTTTTAATTTTATTAACTGAACTACTCTTATATTTTTCCCTTAAAATTTTACCTAGAGTAAAGTTAGAGTTTCGTATACATTTTATTACGATTACATGATTTAGATTTTAAAGCAAACAATCTAGTTACACTGTTTGCTGTTTTTTATATGAGATCGCTTATTGTTATCGATCGGATAATGTTATCAGTTAAGTCTCGGACAATTGCGATCACATTAAGCGGACTCGACTGTATATGTACTCTTATCTTTGGTTAAACTCTATGCTGAGTTAGCAAGTAAGAAGCGTTTAAAGAAATAAAGTCAGAATAATTTTATTTGTGTATACCTTACGAAATAATTTAATGACTGTTTCAGGAAATTTTATTAAAAATGGATCTAAATGGGATGCACAGTTTCAATTTTTTTATTAATGGTTTCTTTATAGCGTGCATTACAGTGCATAGAAATATTTTACGTAACACGATAAAGTTATTGGAAAGTTTCCTAAGAAACTTTGAAAACTTTTATTTTTTGCCATATCAACCTCCAATGTATTATTTTAAAACTGCTGCTGCAAATGAATATGAAATTATAAAAGTGTTGTACCTAATATAAATAAATTAAAATAATAATTTATGAAGACATTTTTTCTAGACTATTTTTATAAAAGACTGATCATATGTTTCATTGTATTTAAATCAAGTGCATTCTTTCTTATTAGGATAAAATGTAGGTAGAATTTGGAAGTATCAGATTTTAAGCAAACAAAAGTATTGGAATGAGTCGGTTTCCTTTGGGAATGTTGGCAGAAATCTCAGAACTACAAATGGATGCAAAATTGTATCTTTTTTATAGCTGTAGAGATGATACGTGCTGATTTCCCTTGAGAATTTACAAAAATCTCAGATGTAGCTCAAGTTTAAAGCACAAGACTTTGTTACATTTTCAAAAGCAGAACATATTTCTATATTCAAATATGTGACTTATATGACTGTGATCTAATTTAAGTATAAAAAAACTAGATTTATGGCTAATTATTTTCATAACATCGAAAATGTATTCGACACGAATTTAGATTGTTTATGCTGTTACAAAAAATTATGGATCAATAACTTCCCTTTCTTGATATTCATAAGTGTTTAAATAACTTTAAAATGTAGGGGAGAGTGTTGTACCTAAGGACGGTTGTACCTTCAGCCACCTCATTTTAAAATTCGGGAAAAAATGTAAATTTGAATTTGGGGTTGATTTTGAATGTAAACAGATGCTATCTAGTTGCTAACGTGAAATCAGCTCTTTAAAATATTATTTAAAATTTATATAATAAATTTACTGTTTTCAGATGCTCAAAGGTTTTTTTAGTACATCACTACATTAATTCTTCTCCTCCCCTATAATTCTGATATGATAAAATGGGATATATGGGGTGAATCCCCCAGATTTTGACTTTTTAGTTTTGATATTAGAAATCGTCAGATCTCAATTCTTTTATTTTTATAGAATTTTGAATGCAAAAACACCTGATGCTGTACCTTCGGACACCATAAGTGTTGTACCTACGGACACGTTCTTGTGGGTGTCTGTAGCTAATCGGCGTTTTAGAATAAGGTTTCATTTATGTGAATACATTTTAATGCATGTTAAATTAATTCTAAATGCTATCTACTTGTCGGTGATTATTTTTAAGTGATTTTTAGATGAAAAATCAAATATTTTGGGATCTAAACTACTTTTTAAAATTTTTGATTCTACTTGGCATTTAGTGTAAAATATGGTGCAAAATCTTAAGCACCCTATCGCATTTAAGTATGATGATTACAAAAAACTTAAAATTTCCACTGAAGAAGATTTGTGGAAGTTGTTACCACCAAATACTTGCACAACTAAGTGTCGATCTAATTGTTTTTTTATCAGTGAAGTGATCAGATCAATCAGCATGATTGATGAAACTATTACTTTAAATTTTGATCTGAAAATCCCCTGTGATTTAAGTATTTTTGGTAAAAAAAATCAAGACTTTTATCATTCAACTTCGTTTTAATGATCATTTACGATCTAAAGTTACATTACTTTAAAAAATCTATTTCCAATTTTAAAAAGGCTTGAAATATGTTATAAAAAGGTAATGCATAAATAAAAATGTTCATTTTTAGCTTTTTTCAACTTAAGCTTTTCTTTTTAAGGGTGTCCACAGGTACAACTGGGTCTGTCCATAGGGAGAACAAGTTGCTGTACCTATGGACACAAATTTTTTCAAGTTATTAAAATTAATTAAAAAACCAATTTTCAAGATTTTAGCTAATAAAAAATATCCCCCTGCTCACAATAGTTGGGACTATATGTTGGGCACTTTAAATGGTCAAAATGTGATTTTACCTGTCTTTGAAAAATCCAAACGTGATTTTTGTCCATAGGTACAACACTCTCCCCTATAGTTTTTCTCATGGCAAAAAAACTTATTATTTATTCCCTTGAACATTTTTCAATTTCAATTGTATTTTGCAAGTTCTATAAACAATATTTTTTATAATTTATTTAAAGATAAAAATTTTTGAACCATTTGTTGATATTAATACTTAAGCTTAGAAAACTTCGTCTCAAAACCTTGGAGCTTTAGGATCCATTTTAAAATATTCCTTACATTTCATTTAAACAGAAACGTAGATGATGTTAATTTTGAAACCTTTTCTGCGGGATTGTAATTTCGAAATTAAAATTAGGAAAACTAATACGAAATTCTTTACATGTTATATGTGACTGACCTAAATAACAATAAATACGCTTAATTTTTAATAATTTTTTTATCATATTGAAACTAAATATATGTTTTTCAGGAAAAGGTGTTTTCTAAGTAAAAAAAGTAACATCTTGGTTTAAACATAAATAAGCTCTTTTTGGGGGGATTCCTCCCCTGCTCACTATGAAAAGAATGATTATAAAAATGATGAACTAAAATGATTATTTTATTAAGAACCCTTTTTATATTTGTTCATCACTTCACAATCATTTGTAGGTTAAAGAAATTTTGTGAATGACTGAATTTACCATTACTTTACTGCAGGAATAAAAATTTGGATTAAGTTCTCCAGATTAGAATAAAAATTTGGATTAAGTTCTCCAGATTAGAATAAAATTTCTTAAGCATGAAAGTGAGAAACTATAACTTTCTCAAAAATCTTCCCCTTCCTAGCTTTTAAAAGAATTCTGAAATCATTTAAAGACACAGCTCAGCATCAAGAAGATCCAGGACCCAGCAAACCATGACAATTCAAGCCCAAGAGCTTCACGGAACCTCATAAACAGCCAGGTTTTCTCACCAAGGCAACCCCGTTCTTTTGGCCGAGAAGAAGAGGAAGCCGCAGGTTTTATTGGGCCGCAATGTCCACCCATTCCTCACTCAGTGCGGGATCAATTTGAAGTTACTGCCACCCAGGATGGCGTGTCAGAGCTCCGGAGTATTCTTTATGACGTCATTAGTATTTCCAGCGGCCTGTTCTCTGCCGCCATTCCGGCCTTTTCCACCGGTCGCCATTTTATTGTAGTAGTGTCTCTGGAAATAGAATCCCGCGGCCTCGGCTTTAGAAATGCAATACTTTTCTTTTCTACTCTGTGGAAAGGGAAAAAGTTTTCTTCCATTGCTTTTTGGTGGCCCGGGTCGTTAGAATCTTTGGTTCGCTGCGGGTGAGCTTTGTACATTAGCAACTCGAGGGAGGAGAAGTTTATTTTTCTTTCTGAATGGACGAGTTTGCGAATGAGTTCAATAGGAAGGGCAACTGTTTCTATCCGAGGGAGGAGGCAAGAAAGAATAAAAGTTTCTTCCGAACTATCTAAACGAAAGAATTAAATGGCTTGTTTTAGCAGAAACATCGGGCATTAAGGTCATAAGAAAGTGCTGATGTGGTTGCATTATAAAAAGGCGAATAGTAAACGTAATCGTCAATTGGTTTGGTTAGTCTTAAAAGTAAATTGAAGGATAGCGACAAGCTAAACTTAGTTAAAAAGTAATTCAGTATTGCACACAACATTAATGAAATTATAATTTTAAACTTAATGTACAATACTTTATCTTCTAAAAATCTAGTGACAAAATTATGTAAACATCTCTAATCCTTTTAAAAGATTCATTTTAAAAATTAGGAATGATACTCCCATTTTCACCTAAATACCTAGGTATTATATCAAAAGAATAAAAAACTAAAATATGTTGTTATTAAATAAAAAATATGCCCTTTTAACTAGTATTTAGAACTATTTCTTCAAAATAAAGTTTAGTTTGACGCTTGAAATATAACTATTGGTTAGTTCCATTATATTTAGATAATATCCATACATTTTAATTTAAATACCTATATACTATTACAGAAGGGGGATTGTTATTTTCTCATATTTAATATCTTTATTAATTGTAGGTACTTTTTTAAGGCGCTAATTTAGAAAAGTATTCATGACAATAGGCTAAAACAGTAAGTTATTACCAGAATAATTTTTAATAAACTTTTTTAAAAAACCGTCTCTCATTTCTTTTATGTAGGAGTAATAGTAGTTAGTTTTTATTATATTTTAATTAAACTGTTAACAGTCAATTTTTTTAAATAAATGGTAAATTCAATTACTTTTGGGTCATTCCACGTCAAATCAACCAAAAAAAGTTCAATTTTGGACCTTTGGGTCTTAGATTTTCGAAATTTTTTGTGAGCTTGTTGTACTCATCCATAGGAGTATAACAAGACCAATTTCAGATTTTTGGGGCCAGTAGTTTTTGAGAAATCCACTTTTAAAGAGGCAAAAATCGAGCGATTTTGAAAAAACATGACATTTTTAAACAGCTGATGCTCAAAACCTATTTGACCCAAAATTATGAACTAGATGTCGTTTTCTTCTGTTTTAAACAAGCTTTTAAATTATATAAAGCATGATAATTAAAAAAAAATATTATTATTATTTTTTTCTATTTTGGAAAATATTTTTTTTGCTAGCAAAAATACATCCCCCTTCGATTTTTTAAAAAAATATATATGTTATAAAGGAACTATCCAACTATATCTGTGCAAAATTTCAGAGTGGGACCGCCATGGGTTCTTAAGAAAAAAATTATTTTGTAAGACGGAAATTTGAAAAAAAATCGTTTTTCATGTTGAAACCCTATAAAAAATCAAAATTTTTCTGTTATTATATTAAGCTAACTGGTTGAGACGCTTTAAAACTGCTTATATATTTAATTTACAATAATTATGAAACAATATTGCCCTATTTATAACAATATTGGGTAGGAAATATCTACAGGGTGTTTCAAAGGTCCATTTCACTGCTTTTATTTGGAACCAATATCTCCTAGGATCATGGAAGTAAGGTGTACTCCTAGGTAAATGACCGTGCTGAATCCATTGAAATGGATTACAGCGCCCCTAGCGGTGAAAAACCTAAGTTTGAAAAATTAATTAAAAAACTAATGGAGATAGAGAACAAACACTTCAATGAGAAATTAGTTGGCAATATCATAAAGAATGCACAGCCAAAAGTTTCATAAAGATATTTTATATATTCGAGGAGATGTTGAGCCGTATTTTGGAGGCAAGTGAATTAAAGAAAGAAGCCCCCTTCTTCTTTGGGCCTGAGGTTTTACTTATAGGATTCGGATAAACAAAACAAAAAAAAATAGTCTGTGGATCCTGGTATCTGATTGGTAATGTTCGGCACTAGTTAACTAAAAGTAGTTGAAAAGTAGTTAACTACTAGTTGCAACTACTAGTTAACTAGTAGTTCAACTACTTTTGGTTTAGAGTAGTTGAACTAGTAGTTTAACTACTTTTTTCACCAACTACTAGTTCCAACTACTTTCAAAAAGTTCAACTACTTCAAAAAATATTGAAAGATCAAAATTTTAAAAAATATGTTACATCTACTACCAATGCCATTTTTTGTGATACATTTTCATATTTGGCAACCTTATTTCATCCCAGCAATTGACATATAAATGCAACCCTTTAAGTTGTGGTTTCCTTTTTGTTTTTTTATCTTGTGCTCTGTTTAAGTAAACCATAGCATCAATGCATCATATCATAGAAGGAGGGGGGAGGAGAAGAAAAATTTTCCAATTAACACGTGCAGTTTTTTTCTTAAAGCAATATCGGGTGGGTAGGACCCAATATTGAAATATTATTCATAAATTATATTATTGTGATAACTTTTTACCAAGTGAAAACAGTTTTTAACTTTAAATAGTTGAAACAGAAATACATAAAATTTAAAAGGGTACATGGCATTTCAAAAATACTAATGAGTTGTTCTTAGCATTTTGTTGGGGTAAAAGGTTTTTTGTTTAGACCTCTTAAGGAAAAATTAGGGTGCTTGAATTGGGTTACGGTAGCTATATTTCGTTTTTATCGCTCTTTTGGCGCCTTGGTGAGTTATCGTTTATAGTAATTTGTATCATTAGCTAGAATTAAAAATTTTGCCAATGTGTTGGCTTGGCAGGGTAACACGGTAATCTAGAAGTATACCACACCTCGGCCTTGTAGCCAGGTTTCTTATTCCAAGTCTTATTAAAACTAATAACACCCGTCCTCACAATAATAGACACTTTCAAAAAGTTTAACTAATAGTCCAGGAGCTGGCTACATGAAAGTTCAACCGGAAAAACATATTTCTGAAAATTATATATTTTGAAATACCCTTCTAGGGAAGTAAAATTCTGTTGGTCAGCCGGTGTAAAGCGGTTGCGTTAATGGAATGGCAGCTAATTGAAAATCGAATTTTCGGCCTTTTTTCATAAATTGTGAAATAACAACCAAACGATGAGATTTTCGAATAAACATGTATTTAAATGTTTTGTTACTGAATAAATTGGATACATTTTAAGCCAAAGTTTATTTGTGTATCTCAATTAGTTGCTAAGATATTTAACTTCAAAGTTCATGAATTTTTCAACTTTTTCTCTCTGTCCAACAATGAATTTTCCTCAAAACGCATTGTTGTAACTGAAAAAACTGGAATTTTAAAGTCGAATATTCCAAAAACTACTGAACCGATCTAAGTAAACTTGGGATTTAATTGTAGGTCATATATTCAATAAAAACATGCAAATCAATGAATGATTGAATATTTTACCGTTTGCTTACTAAATTGTTTGGAGCAACGTATGTTTGCTCAATTTCGGCATTTATTCAATTTTCTTGATTCAATTTAAACCAAACGGTAGGATTTTAGAGCATAAATGTAGTAATTACATGCAGGGCCGTAACTAGACTTTTATTTCGGGGGGGGGGGTTTGGCAAAAAAATTTCTTGAAACTTTAGTTTCGATTTTGTTGGTGACCTAGGTAAGAAGACAGTGGCGGATCCAGGATTTGGGGGGCTAAGAATTTTCAATATCAAAATCGTCTTCTAACATCCTAAAACGGGGGTCTGGGGGTTCTCTCCCAGAAAATTTTTGGAAATTTAAGTCTAAAAAGCAGATTTTTGAACTCGTTTTTGTACATCTAATCCGGATTTCGGACGTACATTTTCAAGACTTTAACATACATTTTGGTAGGATTTTTGCATTTCGACGTACTTTTTACAGAAAAGTGGTAAATAATAGGGTTCCAAACTCCAAAGGGGGGTCTGGGGGCCCTCCCCCAGATAATTTCTGGAAATTTGACCCTAAAAACAGGATTTGAACTCGTTTTAGAGTAGCTTTTCCCTTTTTTACACTCCTGAGTTCCCTCTTCCCCTCTTTCTCACTATTAGTTCTTATTCCTTTGGGGAGGGAGGCTAAAGTCCCCTAGCCCCCCTGGATCCGCTAGTGTGAATAGAACTCCAAAATCATCTTGGATAGACCCCTTTATGATTTCACTCATTTTTAGACTAACCCGAAGAGGACCACTCCTTGTAAGTCCCAAAATTTTCCAGGAACGACTGTTATAATAGATTTCAAAAAAAATTTTGAATTTTGAACCTTAAAAGTAGGGGTTTTATGCATTTTAAGGCGAATTTTTAAGGAAAAAAAAGGATGTCAAAATTTCGGGGGGGGTTTGAACCCCCAAAACCCCCCCCGTGGATACGGCCCTGATTACATGTTTTTATTGAATAGATGGCTTACATTTAAAGCCCAAGTTTACTTAGATCGGTTGAGTAGTTTTTGGAATATTCGACTTTAAAATTCCAGTTTTTTCGGTTACAACAATGCGTTTTGAGGAAATTTCATTGTTGGACAAAGAGAAAAAGTTGAAAAATTCAAGAACTTTGAAGTTTAATATCTTAGCAACTAATTGAGCTACACAAATAAACTTTGGCTTAAAATGTAGCCAATTTATTCAGTAACAAAACATTTAAATATATGTTTATTCGAAAACCTCATCGTTTGGTTGTTATTTCACAATTTATGAAAAAAAGGCCGAAAATTTGATTTTCAATTAGCTGCCATTCCATTAACGCAACCGCTTTACAGTGGCGGATCTACGGGGGGGGCTTTCGGGCTGAAGCCCCCCCCCAAACGTCTTATATTTTACTAAGTTTGTCAAAGCGCAAAAAATCTATATCCGAAATTCGGATTAGTCGTACCAAAACGAGTTGAAAAAGAGGGGTTTTTGACTTAAATTTCCAAAAAATTTTCTGCGGGAGGACCCCCAGGCCCCCTTTTAGTGGTTTGAGTAGGATAATTCATTACCTTATCCATATTACCATTAACAAGAAGATTCAATTCGATTATGAAAATTCTTAGCCCCCCACAAAACCAAATCCTGGATCCGCCACTGCCGCTTTACACCGGCTGACCAACAGAATTTTACTTCCTCCAAAACCTTGACGTCTGTAAACATTGTTTTTCCTTTGAAAATTCTGCCGCGGCTTTTTAGAAGCGGTCCCCTTCGGGTGTTTTCCAAAATTAATATAAATTTTTTTTTAATAATTTCCGGGTGAAGACCCCCAACCCTCCTAGCAATTAAGACATCTATTTTTAATTTAGTTCCTTCAAAATTTTGTGGATTAAAAGGAGCTGTTCTCTTTCGATGTAACCCAAAGGTTTTCAAAATATTGAGCTGAAACACTACTTTTAGAGACAAATTTTCAAAATTTTTCTGGGGTGATCCCCAGACCAGAACCACAGTGTTACTTTTAAGGGATTAAAAAAACTTAACACATAAAATGTACTCGTTTCGGGTACTTTAGAATTAACGTCAAGTCAACCCTCCCGAAGCAAAAGTCTTGTTACTGCCGTGTCCCAGGTAGGACTAAAATTTCAGTGGTGCCCCCCCAAAAGAAAATCCTGGATCCGCCCCTGCTTACAAGGGGTCCAAGGGTTCTTCCCTGAGAAAAATTAAACCCTGAATTCCCTGAGAAAGTTTAACATGCTTAAAATGTTTTCGGAAGCACGAAAGACCAAGGCGGGGAAGCAAAGTGAACGCCTCTCTAGAAATTAGGGAGTTCAGGGTTTTCTCTCCTGGAAATTCCAGCACTTTGAAAAGCGATTTTAAGCTAGGTTTACGAGGATTCTAGATTTTTTTCCTGCATTAAAAATTAGTAAGGCAATACTTAAAGTTAACGGCCCAATTTCGTGCTTAAAATATTGTTGTTCAGGCTAAGGGGGTTTAGAACCCTTAACCCCCCTTATATACGACACTGTACTTACTAATATAAATACAACTTAGAAAACTTTAAGACACCAAAAACCTGTATACCTATCAAAAATTGGTGAATCTTTAGCCATGATATTTTTTCTATAGGTAAGAAAAAGTAATAGAAAATTTGGGGAAAAATATCTTATGAAATTAAATAGACTAGTTAACTAGTAGTTAACTACTTTGGGAAATAATCAACTACTAGTTACAACTTCTTCCAAAAAAAAGTAGTTAACTAGTAGTTACAACTACTTTTGTCCAGACTAGTTGGTAGTTGGTAGTTAACTACTTTTTGACCAGTAGTTGCCCAACACTACTGATTGGTTGTCTGTTGGTGGGTGTGGATGGGATTGTTTGTTTATATAAAGTGTGAGGGTCTCTCTGCAGATTTCAACCCGATCCCCGAAGAACATCTTGAAAGTGATAGGGAAAGGGTCATGACCGCAATATAAAACGGCGAGACAGCTATTTTAAGGGGTGAGAAAACCCCTAATTTTTACTAGGGAAAACAAAAAACCCCTATAAATTTTTTATTAAACTGGGCTAAAATTTTCCAGCGATTCGGAATCCGTTTGAGATATCTCGCTATCTTAATTAGTTAAACTTTTGCATCTTTTGAACCCACAGGGTCTAGTACCGGTGGGGGAGAAGGAGTTTCTTATCTTGTGGTGGCGTGTGCCGGCCTCCTGTTTGGATTCATGGGTTGATGGTTTATACTGAATCATCCAGAACTCGTGAACTATAAATGAGACCTGATTCTCACCAGACACTCCCAAAAATGGGATAGAATAGCACCGAAAGCGAATTTTGAGGAGTAGGGAATCTAATGGAGAAAAAGGCATGCTAATATCTCCTCGAATATTTAAAATATCTTTATGAAACTTTTGGCTGTGCATTCTTTATGATATTGCCAACTAATTTCTCATTGAAGTGTTTGTTCTATCTCCTTTAGTTTTTTAATTAATTTTTCAAACTTAGGTTTTTCACCGCTAGGGGCGCTGTAATCCATTTCAATGGATTCGGCACGGTCATTTACCTAGGAGTACACCTTACTTCCATGATCCTAGGAGATATTGGTTCCAAATAAAAGCAGTGAAATGGACCTTTGAAACACCCTGTAGATATTTCCTACCCAATATTGTTATAGATAGGGCAATATTGTTTCATAATTATTGTAAATTAAATATATAAGCAGTTTTAAAGCGTCTCAACCAGTTAGCTTAATATAATAACAGAAAAATTTTGATTTTTTATAGGGTTTCAACATGAAAAACGATTTTTTCAAATTTCCGTCTTACAAAATAATTTTTTTCTTAAGAACCCATGGCGGTCCCACTCTGAAATTTTGCACAGATATAGTTGGATAGTTCCTTTATAACATATATTTTTTTTCAAAAAATCGAAAGGGGATGTATTTTTGCTAGCAAAAAAAATATTTTTCAAAATAGAAAAAATAATAAAAATATTTTTTTTAACTATCATGCTTTATATAATTTAAAAGCTTGTTTAAAACAGAAGAAAACGACACCTAGTTCATAATTTTGGGTCAAATAGGTTTTGAGCATCAGCTGTTTAAAAATGTCATGTTTTTTCAAAATCGCTCTATTTTTGCCTCTTTAAAAGTGGATTTCTCAAAAACTACTGGCCCCAAAAATCTGAAATTGGTCTTGTTATACTCCTATGGATGAGTACAACAAGCTCACAAAAAATTTCGAAAATCTAAGACCCAAAGGTCCGGACCATTGGTTGATTTGATATGGAATGACCCTTTTGGAATTCTTCCATTTGATAATAATCCTTGTTGAAAATTTAATTATTCTAGTCAAATTATAATGAATTTTTCTTCCAAGCAAAAAGATAATACATATTTCTTTAAATAATTTGAGAGCTTATGATTTTTTACACAGTTATATTAATTACGTAGATGCATAAGTTTCAATCAAATTGAGATAAGCTCACCTTTAAGTATTTGAATCAGATGTAGTTGTCCTCGTTTTACTTATCCATTTTTAATTACATTTGCATTTCAACCACCTGTGTGTCGACACTAATTTAGTTGAGCTGTAAAGACTTTTTTTCTGGAAAATGTAGGTAAAACTTTTTTTAACGGAAATATTTATCTATTTAAAGTAGAATTTCAGAAAGGTTAGAAATATGGTTACTAACTGTAAATTTTTCCAATAGGACAAAGTAAGAAATTCGTTATTTTTTCTTCTTTGTATCTAAACAAAATAATGACTTTAAAATCTTATCATAAAATTTTCATTGAAAATTAAGTGCAATTTTACCCTAAAACTTGAAACTGCTGACAGAGACAACTGTTTCAATTTGAATTAATAGACTCCTAATAATTTAAGCTTTGTTTTGAAACCATTGTAACAAAATTCATGCATAATTTTCTTTACTTTTAAAAAATTTTTTTATTATTTAATGGTACCCAAGCAGCACAAACGTTTAAGATTCCTCCAGTTTTTGCCATGTATGGCCAAATGTCATTTACTTCTAGTTGCATTTACGAAAGCTTGACATATTTGACATGAGACGTGCTACTAGAAAAATAAAATTGTGAAACAGAAACAATGGGTATTTAAATTTATAAAAGTTTTATCAATCAAATTAAATGGAAATCGAAAGTTATATTATCGGAACCTAACTCCCGTATTCACCGGTAACTCCGAAGTTAATCGACAGTCAAGCTTGGTAGTTAAAGAAGGAAAACTAGTTTTCCTCCAATCAGATGTTTGACTCTCGGTTAACCGCTGGTTAAGTTACCGGTAAATACGGGCGTTAGGTATCTGATGGTTAGATTAAATTAAAAGATTTTAATAAATATAAGTTGTATTGAAGAAAAACAAAATGAGAAAAGTTAAAAATGTTTAATAGTTAACGAATAAATGTTTGTAATATTTTTGTACAGGAGATCAAAATTGGGATTTCAGTCCAACTTCAAAGTCAATTTTTTGAATTCATTTCCTCAATCACTCCTTTCTCGCGACTAACTATCATGGTTCTGTGATGATAGACTGCCCACTCTTCCGTTTTTTATACTATAGTCTAGTGGCAGCTAATTTTAATTCTAAAAGTTTTTAAAATTTAGGAAATCTATATATGGGAAACTATTATTCTCATCACGTAATGCAAATAGCACCAGTAAAATCGCCTGATTTTCCGGCTCACTCGGTAGCCCATATAATTCCTTTTTTAAGGAACAAAGTTTTTTCACCCATAGATCTCCTCACGGCTTTTACCTCGCCTCCCCCATTCAATCACTGCATTCATTCCCAGCCCGTCTGGTTGGCATCCAAGCCTGCTGAGCGCGCAGCCAACTTCTCCAAAAGAAAAAAGTTCCAGACAAAGCAACTAATTGGCCGAACTTTCCGTGCGGTTGAGCGAAGATTAATCAATGGTCAATCGGTGTCCGACAAGATTTGGCTTTCACAGACAAAGAAAACGAGACGGGAGGGAACTGATGAATGGGCCCTGGCCACTTCGCCTTCGGAAGTCTTCGGGGCCGCCCCATAATGCTCCGGACACGGGGCCCGGGATAAATATTTCAGCGGTGCATTAAGGAACACTTAAGACCCCTTTTTCCGAGGATATACACTTCCGGAATATTTCTTTTCTTCTTGTGGAGAGGAAGGAAAATGCGTGGGGGGATTGGACATGGAAATGATGCATTGCTTTTCGGTCGCGGGTGAGAGTTGGGTATTTGTTTTCTTGCGTGAACAAGTGGGTGATGGGGTGTGTTTGTGTGTGGATCGGTGGTTGAGAAGGTGCTTTGGTTTTGGGAAATGTGAGATATACATTGAATGGGAAAATAGACGAGATTAGTGTGACGTTTTTTGTTTTGTTTGGAAACGTAAATTCAGTCTGTGATTGGTTCCGTGAACTGTACGGACAGTACGGATCCGTATGTAACCAATCACGGATCGAATCAACGTTTCCAAACAAAACAAGAAACCGGAAGTGACGTTTTCACTAATCTCCTCTATTTTTGAATGTGTTCTGTATAGGTGTTATGAAATTCGAAGAGTTTGAAGCGATTTTTTTGTTGCTTAAATAATTTTTGGAATTTTGAGCGAACAATTTTAGGAATATTAAAGACATAGAAATATTGGCACTTTTTTGCTGAAAAAAGAGGAGGTTTGTCATTTAGGTTGGGAAAAGAGATCGTATTAAAAGATAACTCGAATCCATGAATGGTAAATATGACGGTGAAGGCTTTAAAAGGAAGTTTTCTTAATGAAGTTGTTTCTCTTATTTCATTTTATGGGTAAAACATTTTAATTATGAATAGTAAACAGTAACATTAAACAGTATTTTAACATCCTTGGTATATATTTTGATGAATTGGTTGATTTAATTGTGGAGAAAAATCCATTTTGGAACCAAAAACCAATATTTCTTCGATCACCATCGATTTCATAATAATGATACCATCTACCTGTTTTGAATCATGTTCTTTATTGCCTTTCCAAAGAAAAGTTGTAAGGTGAACAAAAATCGACATTTTTATAATACTGCTCTAATTGGAGGCTTCTAGTGATTGTATTTTTAGAACATCAAGAAACCACTTTAAGGATATCATAACAACGATTCTACCCGTTCGCCCTAGCATTGGATTAGAGAGCCTGTATACGAGAGAGAGGCGACAGCTCAGTATACCGCGCGCAGATCGGTAAACAGGTTTTCTGTTCGCCACAGGCGGTTCCCTCCATAGGATTAGCATGGGACGCGAGACAAGCGGCATGATACAGTTTGGACAGAGCTGGATGCTCAGAGACGCTTTTAAGCGAGTTGTCGCCTCTCTCTCGTATACAGGCTATCTACATTGGATAAGTGATAATCATATTCTTTATTCAGATACAGCACGTAAGATCTCTTTCCTAGGCTTGGGCCAAAGTTTCCCTTAAGAGTCAAAGCTACCCCATTTTACGGTACTTATTTAAAATCATACTTTATAGAATAAAAAAGCGTACTATTTGACCCTTTTCATGAAATTAATAGTTTCCAATTTCAATAAGTTATAAAAAGTGTAGAACTATTTTAACAGAAATAAATTACATTTATTGATATTTAAAAGATAACCTTTGAGTTAAATAAAAGGAGCATTTTTCTAGTATTAAAAATAGGTTCTAAATATACTGCAATTTTCATTGATTAATTTTCCGACAAGTTACGAAACCTTTTTGATCGAAATTAAAAGGGTGCGACGATGTATTTTTAGACGGAAGGGAGTATTTAACATTAAATGAATAAAAGGTCCATTAATAAAATAGTTTCATATTAAGAGAATAATGAAAAACCGAATTTCAAAATGGGAAAGTCTTAATATCGAAAATTATGAACTGAAATAAAAGGTGTTTAATTTGCTAAAAGGTTACGTAAGTAAAGAAACAATGATTTTAATAAATCGTTGAGAAAATATAACTATGAAAATGTATTTATAATACCTTTCTAAATAGAATATCTAATTAACTGTATTCAATGTCTGAATTCAGACACTCCCCCAATTAAAATTTCGTACTCAAACCGCTGTATTCCCCCTTCAAAGTAATATTTTTGTACCATCCATTATACATTTGAGCAAGCATGAGTGGGAAAAATACAATTTATTAGAATATTTTATTAATAAAAATATTATGTTAATTGTTTTTTCAGTGTTTAAACTGTTTTTAGGGATAACTTAAAATATATTAAGTTCTTATCGAGCTCTTAACTTATCTTACTACATTAATAACCTAGCAAATCTACATAAGTTGAAGTTAAAAACCCGATTCCGTTTCCTTTTCTTTTATATAATTCCATATAATTCAAAATTACGTTATTTCTTGTTGCCAACGGAATTCAAGTTAAAATGTTCTAGTTCTTTGTGTGAATGAAGCATAAAAAAGTTTTGTTCTTTTTGGGGCTTTACCCATAAAAAAGACTAAAAAAAACAATACTACCCCAACTGGAAGAAAAGCCATAAAAATATATTGTCCTCTATCACAGATTGCTTCCGTCAAAGCGGAAACACGATAAAAATATATATTCGGAAAAAACTCCTCTGAAATTTGAGTCAGAATTAGCCACATTCTCCGATCGAGAGTAGCAGGGAAAAAAATTCATCATTACCTACTTCCTCCGCCGGTGGCAACGCTGGGAATAACTGTCTGCCAGAAAACCACAGCGGGAAACAGTAAAAGAAGCTCACAAAAAAATGGCGGAAGCAGACACAGAAAGAAAAATGATTTTTGAAACAAATACTTAAAAAATAGTGGGAAAAATATTTCAAAAATGGCCCACAAGGCGGTATTTTGGTCTCATTTTATGGGTGGGACGTCGGAACGGAACAGAAAAAGATCCATTCGTTCGCTGTAAGGTACGTATGAGCTCGTATAGATCTTATGGAACCACATTTCTGACACTTTTTTCGACAGTTTTTTCTGTTGCTATCTCTGACGATCAGGTCTACGTCGTTTAAAGTTACAGTAGCTGACATCTTAGCACTAATTGCCCCCAACTTGACGTTATGTTGTAAATAAAGCGACACTTTTTTACCCTGAAGTTGCAACTTCGAGCTCAGGTATAAACAGAAGTGTCGTTTTGCGGTTGCCGAAAGATTATTCTAGGAGATATATTTTGTCGCGAGTTTTCATCGGGTTGAGTTATTTTCATCCACGCTTGGCGATGATTTTTCTTTCCGACTTTTGATGTTCGCAGAGATCGGATTCTTGTCGTCTCTTTGATCTAGGCTAGAGCCGGTGAGATGTTTTTTTTTACAAAGGAGAGGTCGGGAGCCAGATCGTTATCTAAACGGTTTCCATGGAGATAGTGAAAAGAGATAACTTAACGCCCTGCAATTTATCTCTTAAGTGCTGAAGATAAAACTAGAGGTAACAGAGTTTGGCATCACTATGAATTTAGGAAAAAATCAGTAGTTTTCGGAATATGGAAAATGCTTTTAAAAGATTAGATTTGATTTATTCTGTTGGTTTTTTAAACGGTATCTGTTAAATTTAATGAACGCTCTTTTAAATATATTTCTTTTTAATTTCATGGTATTGTAATACAGATATACAATATTGTGATGCATAATATAGCGTGAAATAGGAATATGTACATTGTACATTGCATAAACTTCAAAATTTAAAGAAACTATACTTTAAAATTAGCTTCTCGTTGTTCCTGAGGATTCCGCAGTACTAAAGAACTCTGGTAAATTTAAAATGTATTATTGTATATATTCACCAAAAACAATAGGACATAAGATGATCTCTAGTCTCCACAAAAACTAAACACTAATTAAAATAAATCTTAATTTTAGATACCTACCTAAAATCACGCTTCTTCTAAAGTATTTTGCATACGATTTATTTTAAATAAAGATTATTATCGACAAAATTTTAGAATTATGGTAACCGGAAATATAACTCATAATATGAGATAGATTTCCTGTGTACAAAATGTTGTAATTAAAAAAAGGTTTTAAAATAGGAAAATGGAATTAAAATGTAATAAAAAGAAACGTAATTTCGTCACGTGCATTTAATTCCTTCCAAATATTTTTTTAGTTGGGGTCTATTGTTTCTAAAAGAAAATAGGGGTGATAAATTGCTTAATAGGCTTCTTTGAGTAAGTTATTTATGAGCAGTTAAACCAAATTTTAAAAGCAGCAAATCCTAAGAACGAACTTTCTAAAAAATGTTTACGCCGGGCTTTCATGAAACCATTTCTAAAACAAATAGCTCTCAATAGCCGAACCTCCAAAAGTTCTTTCATTACACATTAATCACCAAGACCTCTTTTATGCTTCTAAAAGCTTCAAAAGACGACCCTAAGAAAACTATCCTATTTTTAGAACACAAGAATGTAACCTTTTCAAAAAGCCTCATTTGCTACTAACCATTATTTGCCCAAATTATATAGAGGTAGATGTTACCCAGCAAAAGATAAAACAGGGCCTCATAAAAATCGTTCCAAGGAAGAGGGAAAAAAAGTTTCAAAGGTTAAAAAGCTTTAAAAGTTAATTCTATCGCAGCTTAATGACGTTGGCTCGCGTTTTGATGTTAATTACTTAATAGCGGAAATTTAAACCCAGTAATTGCTACGAGTCTTTTATGGGAGCTTATTCATTAACGTACAGACTGGAGTTTTATCGAAGTTTCGGTATCTTTTTAATGTTTGGAGGGAAAGGGGGGGGAATATTTTTATTCCCCGAAACTGCCCGAGGGTGAATTTATTGGAACCGGCCTCAAAACCGGCCTTATCTGTTGCCAGGAATGCCAGGAAGTGAAGTGAAATACGAAAAGTCAAGAGTTGGTAGTTTTTGTTTTAGTTTTCGGTGGTGGTGGGGACATGGGATTGGACAGTTTATGCTCTCAATTAATGATGTGAATGATTGGAATAATTGTTGGGATATTGGGTTTTTGTGAACATCATTTGCTAAATGGGGATGGCTTGGGCACGGTTCCCAATAGGGAGAGTTAAGCTTGATTAATGGTTTTCGAAACTTATTTCTAGGGTTTTTAGGGGACTGTATTCGAAGTTTAGATTTTGTTTTAGAGTAATAAAACTTAAGAATTATGGTATTAAATATTTGCAAAATCATGTAAGTTTTTTTTTGAGAAAACGGAGCTCTTACAAATGAATAAAATATTGTGAATAAGTAATGTAAAATCAAAAGGAGTTCTAATAATTTTTGAAAGGAATGGGTTTGGTTATGAATTATATGATATTTTAACTAATACATTTGAGACAACAAATTAACAAATACAATACAAACAACATTTGAATGTAGTTTTGTTTCAGTATCTTTATTGGGAATTCTTACTTTGTAAGATGATATTAGGATAGAGCCGATTGATGAAAAGGGTGGGTAGCAATGTATTTTAAATTTGGTCGATTTCATAAAATGATATAATAATAGAACTACGTTTCTTTATGAAATTCGAAGTAAGTTTAGGCATAATTTATATTAACTTTACTTCACTAATTTTTAAATAGAAGAAACATGTGGTCAAAATATACTGTTAAATGTTCTTTGAAATATCTACTAAATTTCTTTTAATTTTTCTCACAACATTCATCAAAGGTTAGAATAGGTAACAAAACTGGGAAATTCAAATAGACTCCTAAGAAAATTAAAATCAAAAGAACATACTATTTGAAATATAAACCAAAACTAAAGGTTAACTTTAATGAAATAAGTATAACATTACGATCTATTGGTTTAAAAGAGAACCAATATAAGAAAGATCATAGCGCAGTATATGGTTTTTCTGCATAGTCACTACTATCAAGGAAAAATCGTTTTACAGGCATCAAAACGTTTTAGTACCAACAATCAACGTAAGTAGAGTATTTGAAGTTTGTTATCGAGAAAGGATAATAACAGCATTATAATAAGAATAACTATAAAAAACAACAAAACTGAACTGTTTTAACATTACGAAGGCTTCTACGGCCGGAGTTATAAATGAAGATGGAGTCTTCCGGGCTTGTAGGCCGTAGTCTAGAATTAGAAACACCAAACGTTTCGACCCCTTCTACGGGAGTCATCATCAGTGGATAAAGTTAAAAATTTTATGTTTAAACCGTCGAAACCATCTTTACCATCAGTACGAGTTTACATCCACGCATCAACATCGACGGTTTAAACATAAAATTTTTAACTTTATCCACTGATGATGACTCCCGTAGAAGGGGTCGAAACGTTTGGTGTTTCTAATTCTAGACTACGGCCTACAAGCCCGGAAGACTCCATCTTCATATATGAACTGTTTTAACCTTATCCACAAAACATTAAAAAATAACATATAGAAACATTTAACTCTTTCCTTTCTTAAGTTGGAAAAAATGTGTTTCAGAGATTAAATTATAAACTTAAATTATAAATTATGTAAGTTTAAATGATGTCGGGAAATTTAAAAATTATAATTATAATTTTCTTTTAATTTAATTGAAGAATTCACTAATTTAGTACATACTGATTTACATTTTTAAAAACAAGCTTTTAAGAGGTTAATGCAGTTAAATGACACGGAATTTTAATGAAATATTAGCATATAATACCTACTTTCTTTTTACCATACTAAAAATGAAATAATTGTTTTATTTTCTTGATTATTGTTCATAAATAACATTTATAGATTTGTTTTTGAAAATTCACATAACACTTTCGAGGGAAACAAAAACACTAGCAATACTTTCGTTAGAGACATAAAAAACTACTTGAAGCCCCTAAGGAAATAAACGTATCAACAAAATAAACAATGCAAATGAATTTGTTATGTTACTTACCCATTCTATCCCCATTTGCTAATCTGAAGGGAAAGGCAAGTCGCTTTTTTCAATTTCACTTAATTTGCATGTGATAACGATGAAGAAATGAAATGAAATCAAAACAAAATAATTAAATATGGATGTAATTTCCTATCGTATATATATTTTTTTGAGACAGCTAATTCCAGGAGTTAGCAGTAAATTATGAAAATTGCTTCAAACTGTTTGTATGACAAATGAAGGGAGACTTGCATAAAAAAGGAATGAGCATCAAGATAGCTTTCAGGATTAATTTACAGTTGATAAAAATTTTAATAAATACCCAATTTTCTCGGAAAACATTTTATTGACAAAGCATCTATAAAAAGACATTCAGAAAAGCTACATTTAATATGACTACATGTGTTGCAAATATTCCAATAAAAGTTGGGAAGAAATGTAATGAAATAATATGGACATCATATTACACCTCAAGCCCATTTGGTAGAAAATTTTATCTTGGGAAGTATTATCATTTAGATAAATCCCTTGTTGTTGTAGAAAAATATTTTTTTGTATAATTTTTGCAATTGCATCACATACAATTTGTACTCTGATGATAGAAATGTTCTAAGATTTAATGGAAGAAAGTCACGTTTATACTTACAATTGTATAAGATGAACTAAAAAAAGGAATTCGGACAGTAATTTAAGTGATACTAATTTTTAAAACAATTGATATTAGTAAAATTTATTTCGTGCTGTTTTTAAAAAGTGTCCAAAAAGTTTTGCTATAGAGAATAGCCTAAAAATAATTTTTCCTTTTAAATCTATACATTTGTGTCTTGTTATTCATTCAATGTGATAATTAACTGCTTGTGATTTAGCTAGGCTGTGAGAAACTATATACATTAATAAAGCTAATTTATGTGTAGAAATATGTAAATTAC
Source organism: Tetragnatha versicolor (assembly GCA_024610705.1). NCBI lineage: Eukaryota > Metazoa > Arthropoda > Arachnida > Araneae > Tetragnathidae > Tetragnatha > Tetragnatha versicolor. The sequence goes on along the minus strand of JANDEH010000002.1, from coordinate 20,322,230 downwards.
AGTTGTTTCTTCCATATGAAATTACTTTTTACATTGCTCAGAAATATATTAAACATTTATAAGCTTTTATAAGTACAAAATGCACCAATAGAATCAGCAATATAGGGTGTGAAATTATATTTTGTTTCTTTTGCACATAAAACACTTATAGACACAAGTTTTTTATTACAACGCCGATGTATCTTTAATGAAGAATTAAAGCCTTTTTAAATTTACATGTAAGTGGAGGAAAGATCAAACTATTAAAAAAACAACTAAAATACACAGTTGCAAACAACTACAGAAATAAGAATTGTTGAGTATTAAAAAACAAACTTATTATTGCACATTAACTAATCTTGTTATTTGTGTATACTTTTTTTTTTATCTTAGTTTAAAGTTTGTTAAATGGAGATTTACATGTTTATTTTGGAATTAAGTATGTTAGTGTAGATTCTTTTATCAAAGTATTAAATATTAATATACTTCGATTCATTCTCTAGTTTCACTTTATTTAAAATTTTAGTTTTTCACTTGTTTTAATAGGATTAAAATAAAGTTGATTTTCTTGGAAGGCTATTTTATTATTACAAAACTGATAACATGAGATTTAAATTTAATTTTACAGCATATAATTTATCAAGATATTTATTTTATTAGTTCTTTATTGAGTTGTTAGCGTTATAGGATACAACTATGATTGGTAATTAAATTGGATTAATTTCTAAATAAATATTCAGATAAAACCTATTTGAATTTTTTTAAATTAAAAAAAAATAAACTTAACATAATTTTAGTGGTGATTATTCTTTTAAAATTTAAGTTCACAAAGATGGTTTTTTGAAACTGGACAGTTTTAAAAAATTAATAAAGCTGACCAGTTCTAACTTGTAACTTTTATAACAGTAAAAATGAAATGAAATTATTATTCTATAATTATAAAATATAATTATTTATTGAACATAATTATATATTGAAATAATATAACTATCTCTTATAAAATGAAAAAAAATATTGCACAAGTTATTTATGTTACTATGTTTATAGTTAATACAAGGAAAATCAACGCTTTAAATACATTGTATCACATTGATATCATTTTGGACCACTCTTTTTTACAAAACACAATCATCTATGTACATGATGGATGCACTTACATTCGAATATGAATAAATATATGATTTTTCAAGTCATTTTGACTTAGCAAAACATCGTGATTGTGTTATGACTAGAAATACTCATGAATCGTGATTTTATCGAATATAATATCATAATTGTCTTTAAATTCAATAAAATCATTTTTGTTTTGAAATGCCGTGTAGATCACTATGAAAGTTTCTTTTCACACCCTGAAAAACAATAAAACACGTAAAACAATTTCAATAAAAAGTATCATCATATGGAATATTGAACCTAATATACCCATAAATTAAATATTATATTTTATATTCATGCAAACAAGTTTGAATAATTCTAAAGGTTTCAATATACGGAGGGTACGAATTCGTTGCTGTATAATATGTTCATAAAAATGTTTTAAATTGCAGCTATAATATAGCATAAACCAAATGACTTCTCTTGAATCTCTAAATTTTAAGACACTCGTAGATATTATTATAAAACTTAAAAACGTAAAATTCCTTACAAAAAGCTCTTAAATAACTGCATTATCAATAAAAAATCTAAAACTTTGCTTGGTAAGAAAGATTGTTAGACTCATAATGCTATTTCCGAAAACAAGCGAGAATAACAGTATATTATACGCTACAAACTATTTAAAATATTCCATCAAATTCATTTAATGATGGGGTATAAATATAAAAAATGAGAAAGCTGTATGTTACTATAATTAGTGTAAAGACTAAAACCACATTTAGAATAACAGATAATTTAAAATTTAAAGACTTATATTGAAGCAACTATTGACCTTTTAGAAAAAGAACTTTGATCACAGAAATTAGTTTTCAGCTGAATTTAAATCTGATAAATTTAATTTCATAAATAAAAAGTTTGCTTCAAAGAAATTACTTTTAAACTTTAAGTACATGTAAAGCTTTGAATGTTAGTTTCATCGTAATTTTTTTCTTTCATATTTTGTAATCTTAAGTTTTTTAACCAATATTTTTCTTTTCAATATTAATATTTTAGTTGTGTATAATAAAATTTTACTTATTTGTTTTAGTTTTGTGTATTAAAAGTTAACTTATTTATTTTTTTTGATTGTCGTCGGAAACAGAGAATCCTAAAAGGAAAGTAAAATCTTTAACTTCCTTAAGACTGAAAATATGAGTATTTATGGTACAAACTCTGTAACATTTCAATTGCTCCAGCAAAAGAAATAACCTCCAAAGGTTTTTTTATTTGGTTTAGGATATTTTAAACGTATCTTTTAACAGATAATATTTTCTTACTTCTAAAATTTGAAAGCAAATTTTATAAGTTATACAATTAATATTCGACATGTTCGACTATTAACAAAATTTTTACCAACCCCCACTCTATAAAAATCCTGTTGGTTGAAATCAGGTTGTTGTCCGTGCTACCAGTTAAATCCATTTATTTGTCCATGAAAATATTGTTATATTGATATAGTAGACCTTCAATGGAGAAGATTATCTTTGTAGGAATCCACTTAACTGATTGTAGTATGACTATGACTAAAGAGCCAGTGTCAATATTACAGAATTTCCCGGCACTAGTTACAGTATTACAGTAGTTGATTGGTAGTTGGATTGACAGGATTTCTTTTTTAAGTCATCAGGATTTTTATAGTTCATTACAGTACTAGATATAGAAAACAACAACTTACTCTTTCATATTTCCGTCCACAGACAAGGACTGAATATGTTGTAATGGGAGAAATGCGCCAGCAGGGGACAGTAGCAGGCCAGCACCGTAGACGTGATGGCAGCGATGTAGGCCCATCCCATCCTGCAGCTTGCCGGGCTGTATGAGTCTGCCTGACTACCACAGTGCAGCTTTGCAAAAGAAGTGCCCAGCACCAAAGGGTAAAGAAACAGAGAGGCGGCTTGCAGAAGGACTGGAAAGGAAATTATAGACCGGTGAGTTAATGCTTTCTTGAATATGTTCATTGGTAGAAACAGAACATATGTTTTATGGAGCATAATATGAATTAACAAGTTATGTTGCAAAAGAGATGCATTAAAACCATTGAAACATATTTTAATAACGGCTGTATTCACTGGTAACGTGACCGGCAGTCAAACTTCTGATTGGAAGTTAAAGAAGGAATGCTTAGTTCTCCTCCAATGAGAGGTTTGAGTCCAGGTTCACTGCGGGTAAAGTTACCGGTGAATACGGCCGTAAGTATTATTAATCAATTTTTATAAATACGTGAAGAAATGGTTGAGTAATAACAAGATTTTTATCTCAAACCAAAAGGATTTTTTTAGTAATTTACTTTATCAGTATGGAGTTAAAGACTGTTAGAGGATATACCTAATTTCAAAATCTTGTTGAAATTGGTATGAACATTAAAGTGCATTTTAATTGTAATAAATGCAGTTTAATAAATTCAGTTCAATACTCCGTCGATTTGAAAAAAAATTTTATTTTCTAGGAGTTATAACAAATATTTTACAATAGTGTCATTTCATTGTTCGAAATGAAAAAATGAGGCCAAAAAACCGCTACAAATAATTAATCTTTGAATAAATTCACTTTATTTGTGACAAATTGTATATGTTGTCTATATAGCAATAACTAGGAATTTGAAAACAAAAAGGTTTTTCGGTTACTAATGTAACGTTAAGATTAAATATAGCTAGAAATTTTTTAAAACTTAAGATGTAGTATCTGTTTCGCACTTTAAAAACACGTGACAAATACTGTGAAATACCGCTTTGTAAACTTAAACTTACGAATATTTCTCTCAGTGGATTTTCCTATGAAAAATTTTACAAAAGTGTCTCTATGGATATAAATGGATATAAAGTATTCTAAATTTTGCTACAGTGAAATACGCAACGTGACTTTTAAAAACTATAGTTTTCTATGATATAAATAGCCCTTTTCATTTAAAACTGTTCATAAAAATAAATATAATTACATCGTTTAAAGAAATTTTATTACTTCGGAATTTTACACGTTTCCTGTAAACTTACTAAGTATTTCATAACAGTGTGTTTTGGTCACAGTTTCGTACATTTCAACACATCAAGTTTACATTTTAAGTTTACTATACTTCCTGTCTTCAAGAATATTCGACATAAAAATGAGAATACGTGTGTATGCAATATTTTACTTATATATTCAATGGGAAAGAGACATTAAATGCACCGCAAATATTTTACAAAGAGAACGACTACTGGTCTCACAAATAAATTCTTTTAATGAGGCAATGCCATTAGCTAAATTGGCCACTGAAATTGGTGTTTCCGTGATGGGGGATATTGGTTTTTCATCCTAATGGTAAAAAGTTCTTTAAATAGAAAATTTTGTTTTATTATGAAATATTTTTATAATATAACAGGAATTTCTCTACAGGGACATAGCTACACTCCATGCATTTTTTGGGGTTTATGCATTTGTTGTAAATTGACTGCAAGTTACATTATTCCTAGCGTGGTTGAATTAAAATCAATACGGACAGTGAGTACATAAAAATTACGATCATTTATTACTTTTTGGCAGTAAATTTATGTTAACATAAATATCATTTTTCTCAAATAATTAATTTTTGAGTTTTCAAATGATTTTATATGAAATGAACATGGGTTTAATTTATAAAACACGTCTTTCCTTTTTAATTTCTCGACTAGTCTCATTCTCTTAATAATTAAAGTACAGCTCAAGAATGTAACTTATATCATATAATTTTTAATGGTACTCGGAAATGTGTGAGAAACATTTTTACTCACTTAATTTATTTAATTAACTTAAATAATTTAAATAAGTTTGTAAGAGATAGACTAGCTTAAAAATATTCCAAACTCTGATAAAAAAAGAAAAATAATTATAATTATTTTTTCAAGTAGACTTTATTACTTTTCTGAGCAGTAACCGCATTAATTAATTGAATTTATTTCCCTTCTTAATAGAGGTCAGAAAAAAGGAATATTTAATGTGGGTAAAACATTTAATCAGGATCCAAAAATATTTAAAAGCAAAAAACTAGAAAATTTGTTTCTCTAACTCTGTTTCAACCATTGGAAAACAAAGGATTTCTAACCAGCGCCTTCAGAGACTTCAAAATTATAATTGAATTTACCATCTGCACGTAGCTTAAACTTGTCCGAAGATTTTTGCTACCTAGCATCACCTTTCTTAGAAAAGAAAGAGTACCAGCATTGATTAAATCTAAATAGGGTGTTGGGGTTGCGAGTTGAAAAGGGAAAAAAAGCCAGCTCTTGAAGATTAAAGTTTAACTTTTTTCTTTTAAATTTGTGTAAGTTTTCATTTCTTTTTAGAAACTGGTTCCTTTTCTTACCTGCTTTCCAGATAATTGAATTGCTCCCTTGATTAAAAATGGTAAAAACTAAATTATATGAGGAATCAGAAATGAATTACTTCGGTATTCGGTGTCTCAGATTTAGTAATTTACGGTAAAGCGGGAAAAGAACACGAAGCTTTTTCAATTTTAGGCATAAATTGAATATAGTTTGAGTCTATAGAATAGTATCTATAGAAGCTATGATTTGATTTAATCCTTCAAAAAGGATTTTGTACTTCACAAATCATATTCCTAGTCTACCTATTAAACTAGAAACAATTCCTAAAAAGAGAGATCCCAATTAATTGCATTTAATTGATAAGGATTATAATTATGAAGAAATTATTTTTATGAATTTTTAAGTGTAATTTTAGAGATAAATGTCATATAGATAGTTCACACACACAAGGAAGCTTATTAAACTCCGACATTCCTTCGATGGATGAGCTCACATTTTGAGGATTTAGGGTGAACTTATTTAAAGGAAACTGTACATGAAAACGCAAGCTTCTTTGTCTTTTTAGGACGTTTTATTATTACGAAAGTATTATTGAGTTGAGTTAATAAATAAAAACTAATTATCTATTAGTAATGGGTCGTGCAATGAGGAAGTTGCATGATTTTTTTTATTATTTTAATCGATTCTTCTTGCAAAAATAAGCAACTACCCAAAATTTGAGGCTGATCGAGAAATTTTTTGATTGCCAAAAAAATTAACAAAAATCCACTTTTTAAAAGCGCGTGAAAACGTCAAGAGTTTGGGATCATCGTACTTTGACGTCATCCTACGATAAACATTGTTGGAAAGCAATGGAGTTGATGGTATGATTGTTGACATCTATAAACAATAAGCGTTTTCAGTCTCGTGTTTTTTTTCTCGACTTTTAAATTAAAATATTTAATTACCTGTACATTTTTTTGAAAAATTGACTAGATATTTCATTTTACGATACAAAAAACCATACGGAACACTTGTTTGTTTTTGAAAATCTGACGCATGCAACTTCCTTATTATTGATGAAGTGTTTGCATAGCTTTAATATAAAAAGTTAAATTACTGGTAAGATTGTTTTGTTTAATCATGACTGTTCCTGGTTAGCAAACCCCTGGATAGCAAAGTAACGTAACTTCATCCAGGGCTTTAGTTTAACCAGATTAGGTTATTTAACGAACCTATATCTGGGATTTCTCTTTTAATAGTTTTACTTTTGACTTCAGCAAATCCTATTAAAATATATTCATTAATATTCATGCAAAAATCAAATGGGGTAGTTAAGCATAACAAGGGAATTTTAATTTCATTAAATTAAAAGATTTTATACAATTGATTTGACATAGGAATATTTTTATATGCACTTAAAATATTCTTTCTGCCTACATTAAATATCAAATATCTCAAATTTCTCGAACAAACAATCGATTACACGCTTTTCCGCATTCAAAAGACTGATATCGATAACTATAATTGATTTCAAAGATCAGTTTAACTCTTACTTAGAACCATTTGACCTTTATGAAAGAGAATCAATTGAAACAAAAGGCAAACAATTCCGCTCGGAAAATTTTAATCCCTTCAGAAAAAGCTTGATTTTGAAGTTTCTATTTCTCTCGTTATCAATAATGAATCGCTTGTATGCGATAGGAAAACTTAATAACGCCCTCATGTTGCACCTGATGCATAATACATTATTCTGCTGCCTACTTTGTCAAATTAATATTCCGTATCCGTCGAGGGAGAGATATTTTACGCAGAAATTTTAACAGAAAGCAAAAGGCTTGTTCTGTTAAGATTAGCCTGAAAAAAATTTGGCGTGAATAAAATGCTTTAAATCTTAGAGATCTTTCTCTCGAGTTGTTATTTAATATTCACCTGAAGGTTGCACTCGAAGAGCTGCAATAATTTGAGTTTCTAATGTAGAATAATTCTCCAGTCCAGCTTTATTTCTCGTTATTTTTATTTGCATGTATTATGAGTGAGTTTATTTGCATTCAAGAAGTGTATGCTCAGTACAAATAAGAATAATTGAATGAGTTTTTATTGGTGTACATAACTATAACAAACTAATGCTTTTCGTCTTACCGTATATTTAAAAATCAAGTAATAATTTACAATTAACATTGCATATTCAAAACACATGAAAAAGGAAATTATATGCCAAGGAATCGTTCCTTTTTTCTCATAACAGTCGATTGTAAAAGTTTATTTATCATATCATAATTCACATTTAAAAATTATTCATTCCAATTATATTCTGGTATAATGCATATGCCAGCTATTTACACCAACTTTAATTATTTCCATTTAAGTTTAACATTCTCTGGTTTAACCTTCTTTGGTAATAGAATAAATAATAATAAATAAAAGAATAAATAAAAACGAAACATATTTGTTATCAATGTAAATAAGTTTCCCTTTATTTTTTTTGTACTTGTATAAAATATTTTGAAATTTTTGTTCGACTAAACGAGTTTTTTTTCCTTTGGCGAATCATAATTTTCCCCATTTTAGTTCTGTATATAATAATTATATAAATAAACTGATTGATAGATTGATTGAAAAAGACAGATTTCGAAAAAAAATTATTTCTTACGAATACAACTCCCAATGCACTGATTTACAAAAAAAAGACAATAAAGTGTACTTCTTTAAAAAAAACTTTTTTTGTTGTAACCGTAGCAATACCTAAAATATCATCATCCAACACTTCAAACCCGCCCTCTTCAAAACGCCAAAATGATTAAGACACCACAATCCCCAAACCTATCTCCATCACAAAAGACAGCCCCCATAAAAAACAGAAACTCGTCGACAATTCAAAAGTTTAGCTCTCAAAGGATTCTCCACACTGATTGATCGATGACTTTTGTCGCAGCACACCCCTATTTGAAATTCTTTTCACTAGCCTCCCTCTCTTAAAAAAAGAATACATTTTTCGTCGCCCCGCTAAAAGCGATTCTTCACATATACGTTAAGAAATGACTCCCACGCCCACCTTTTGACACCCGAAAGGTCCTCCTGTCCGCGGTCGTTCCAAATGCGAGTCGATGGGGCGTGGTGGAGGGAGCGAGACACGCCTGTGACACTTTATGGTGACACCAGTGGCGTGAGGAGTTATCAGCTCTCTCTTAACGAAGCTCGAGTTGTCGTGACAGAAGGTCTACTAGAGTTTCGTTAGCGTTATCGTAACGACTTCTTCTGAATTGTGTAATGTAAGTTTTTGTTTCATCGAGCTTAGGGGCCTGCCACATTACAACGAAAACGTCGCCATGTCAAGATAGGGGGAGAGAGGGGCTAAACCCTATGCTTTCTCCCCTCCTTGACTAATGGCACTGGCGTCGTTTTCGTTGTTATGTGGCAGGCCCCTTAGTAGAAAGGTTCGAGTGACAAGTTGTTGGGCAGACTCGAATGACGTGTTTCGGAGTTTTTGGTTGGATTAAGTGTTGAGAAATGTGCTGGATGTGTTGATTTCGAAATGATGAATTGGCATTTGCAAGGTTGAAAAAAATGGATAATTAAGAAATGTTGGGTCTTCGATCAATAGAACTCCGTAAAAAATAAAGATTCATTTTGGTGATTGGGTCTAGATTTTTTTGACTCGATTGGATTATCCGGAAATCTTAAAGAATTCATGCTAAGCTGTTTATATTATAATCAAACCCTATAGTGCACCAAGTACAGGGGAGAGGGTGGGGGCGAATTCGCACAAAAAGTAAATTTTTGGCTATTTATACTTATTTATAAAATATTGAAAAAAACCTGATTTATTCATAAGTTAATAGCATTACTGAAATTTTGGTACCCTTTTAGATACATTTACCAACAATTTCCCCCCTAAAATCATAGTTCGAAAAATTGAGAAATTTCCTTCGAATGTGCACCAGAGGAGGGGTATATTCGCACACGCTTGGAGCACATTCGAACACGTTTTCAACTGGTTTTAAGAAAACTAACTTTTAAGAATAATTTTGAAACATTTCTATCAAGCATTTCAAAAAAGGTTTTGCGAGAAAACCATATGAAACACAAAAGGATTTATTTAGAGCATTTTTTGTGTTAACAAAAGTTAGATTTTAATGGTCATAATAATACGAATGATACGATAATAATACGAAAACCATCATTTTTATGTTAAAGCCAAATTTTATATTTAAGTTGATACAAGTTCTTATTTTCGTGAATAAGAATAGCTTGTAAGTGATATAAATGATGCCTTTTTAGTTTTTAGAAATAATGATCATTCAATAACTTTACATTGACCAAAACCAATTTCATTAGACTAATAAGATTTCTCAAAAATGAACTTCACAAATCCGTTTAATATTCCCGATTATTTGTAGCCATTTTCCTTCAATACCAAGAACACAAAAGCAATTCTCTCCGTGGCGCCTATTTTATAATAAATCCTCAAGTAACCTCACCGGTGCCAATCTCAGCTATTTAATTTCGGTCCAGAGCACATAAATATCCGCCAGATTAAAAGCTCCACAAAAAATATTACGCCACAAAGCGCAATAAAGAAAGAAAACTCGTCTCCACCGGGTTTTTAATGAAGAAGTCACCAGTCCCAACAATCCCCACCCATCCCCATTTGTTTAACAAAAATATCCCAACGGTAGCAATTAGACATAGGCACAAAACCCCCCTCTAACCCTTAAGAAAGGAGGCTCAGGAAATGAGGCAAGTGAAAAAGAAGATGGCCGGCCCATGCTATCAGTTCCCATTTAGAGCGCATTGTATGTCTACTGGTAATTACTTTTGAATGATCAGACCCACTACTTCATTCACCCCGATAACTCTTAAAAAACTCATTAAAAAATCCTCCAGATCTCATACCCGAAGACGGGTAATAATGGCAATAATGAAAAAGTGCCCACCCCGAGTTTTTTAAGGTTCTTCTCATGGCTAAATAAATAATTCAATAGATTATACACGGCGACGCGCTTATTATTGCAATAATGACGATGATAATAATAACACGATTTTCCCATCTTGGCTTTCTTTCTTTTTTTCTCTCCCCCCTCTTTCACTTTTTGTCTCCTTTAATTTGCACTTGAGAGAGCGGAGGGAGAGGAATTAAAGTTTTGGAATCAGGGGGTGGCAATGGGGTGTAAAGAAATGTTGATGATGAGTGAGGCGCCATGGGAATGTATCTTATTCATCTGATTGGTGTTGATTGTGTTGTATGTTCATTTTATTTAAATAGAAGTAATAAATGTATGTTCTGTTTATGGAGACATATTTGATAAAGAATGCTGTGATTGTTGAAATTACTTCTAGGTAAAAACATTACGTTGAGATGTATTTAATACGCTGATAACACAAAAGATAGTTGTTCTACTTATAGAAAATTTCAATTAACTTATACAAACTAGGCATGAATTCCTCTTCTATTTCCCTTTTGATTTTATTTATTATTCTAAAATAAAGAACTAATCACATTGAAAAAATCTTTTATTTCTTAAACAGGTTTCAAATTCATTCAATCAATCTTCATATATTTTATTTTGAAATAATTGGTTTGTTATTTTTATTTAGTTTTTAATTTTTTTATTTCACTAGAGAGCTACCACCCCCTGCTCTCGCTCGCCAACCGCCGGAAACTGCTAACACAGGACCTTTTGGAATTGCTTCGCAATACCCACAAAATACAACTTACTGAACTTAACACACTTTAAAAAACAATTAAACAATATGCAGAAAAAACGTCAACAAACTTCCAAAATAGTCATCAAATTCTCTCCATGAACAAATCTCCTTTAAAAGTTTGAAAATATATTAACTCTTAACTTATCAAAAATTTAATCGAAATGGTTTTAAAAATATTCATCGTAACTATTTTTAATCTATTATTATAAAATTAACTATTTCTAATTGTTAATCAATATTCTGACCATACAAAAACTATTCGCTAATGAGTATTTAAATTCAATATGTTAAAGTAACTCGCTATACTTGAATGCAACTTAAGTTGAGCCTTTGACGTCATGGTCACGCGGAAGAAAATCTGAGTAAACAGAAAGCCTGCTAGGTTGCTAGAAGCTCTTATTAGCTGGCGAGTTTGAGAGCGAGTTGTACTACTACGCGCTATGCCACTTTAAAAAATAATAATACTGAACATTTTATGAATATCGAGATGAAAATATGCTTAATATTACGTGGGTTTAAAAAAACTAATCATTGTTTGTAAACTAATCAAAATTGTTAAATATTTGACAAAAAGTGTGAAATTTTAGTATAAAATGACGTATAGGGGAGAGTGGGGCTATTTCGCACATGGGGCACATTCGGACAGACGGCATTTCCCCTAGTAATTATTAATTTAAAAATATGAAAAAATACCAGTAGATGGAAGCATGACTACCACCTCCTGCATGAATTTTCAAAGCCCTGAGTCATTTTGTTGTATACGTACTAGAAATTTGCCTGCATTAGAAGCAGCAAAGTAAATTTTCTTGTCATTTTGTTGGTGTGAAATATCAATCAAAAATAACTCTCAAGTGGACATTCAGCATTTTATTCAGTAGAGGCACTACTAAAGTAAATTTCTAGAAAGGTTTTATTTCCCTGCTTTAATTATAAATATCGTGTTGGGACGTGGTAAGCTTGAACTGGTAGATGGGGTACATTCGTGCTCCAAAAGATGGGGCAGATTCGGACAGTGTGAATGTGCCTCATCTTTCCCATTTTTGATTATGAAAGTGATTTATATGTTTATAAGTGCAGTATATTTAATAACTTGAAGTTTAATTGTTTTTTATTGTATAATTGTTTCAAAATTTGGTGTTATTGAAAATAACATCTTAAAGAAAGCTTCAGTTTTGAGGAATTTAGACCCAGATTTAAACATTGATGAAATAAATGTTCCTGATAATTGTTTAATACCAATTGACTTGGACTTAAGTGATTTTATCCTAGTAGAATTTGCTACTAAAAAGAAAATTTTGTTATGTTGGTCAAATACAAAATTTGGAATTGAATGGTGCTTATTTAAAATTAATGATGAAAAACTTTAAAATTAATGACGAAACTTTTATTTTCCCAGTAATTAATGATTCAACATTCATACAAAAAGATAATATCATATTTAAAGTACCCCAACCGTCAGTTTCAGGTGTTAATAAGATAGCTGTTGGTTCACTTTCCTTTGGATAGGCGTAGCCAAGGGGGGGCAGGGAGGGGCAGCTGCCCCCCCCTAAGTAATTAACTTCTATTTTACTGTTAGTTAAGTTAAAACCCAGTAATTTAGGGTCAAAATTTAAAAATTTTTCTGGGGGAGGGACCCCAGGCCCCCCTTTAGTATTTTGACCTGAATTAATCAAACTTTTTTGTAATAAGTTTTCAAATCAAAATTCTACCTAAAAATGTATATCCAAATTTGGGTTTACGTGTACCAAAAAACAATTTAAAACCATGTTCTTTGGGTCATATTTCCAAAAATTTTCTCTGGAGGACCCCCAGACCCCCTGTTGAAACTATAAACAGGTCTCTCTCACGGGGCTTTAAAATTGATCTCAACAAACAAAAAAAAAGTCGACCCTGCTTGCCCCCCCTAAGTTGAACCCTGGCTGCGCCCATGCTTTGGAATAAAACCTGACAGTTAAAATATTGGTTGAACTTTTTCTAACTAATTATATTAAGTGAAGTATGTCAATGTGCAATATACTCTTCATTACTACAATTGTTTTCTCATAAAAAACTTTCAATATTTTCTGAAGCTGTTTTCTTTTTGTAAAAAAATCTTCAATTTAGAGGAAAAATATGTAAAAGTGACAAATATTTCGTTTAATTATCCTTACTTTAAAGTGCCATAAACTTTTTAGTTTGTAAAAATAATTATTGTATAATATTTTGCATGTGTACGAATGTGCCCCACACGTGTGCGAAACTGCCCCACCCATGGGGCACATTCGCACGAAATTTATCGTTTTTTAGATTGATGATATAGGTTAGAAATTCTAGTATAATGCGACCAGTTATCGTTCTAAAATATCGGGAAAGGTCTTAACTTTCATTTGAATCCGAGTTTGTTTCAATATCTCATCTAGGTCCAGAGAAATATACCAAAATGTACTTTTTGTGCGAATGTGCCCCACTCTCCCCTATGTAAGTTTTTAGAATACTTTTATCAGTCTTTTAATAATATTTTATTTAGAAAGTACTTTTTTAAAAGGTGAAAAAAAACATGTTTCACATCTTAAAATATGGTGTCAATCGGTCGTTGTGATTGGTTGCATAATAATTTGTTTGACAGTACTTGCTTTGTAATTGCGACCTTAAAATTTATCTAAAAAAATGGAAATATTTTTAAATTGAGCATTTTTTGAAAAATCGAAGGGCCTACTCGGAAATCCGGAAAGAATCTGGACATTTTGATATCATATATGTGTCATTCGGTTCAGTAATTAAAAAGCCTTTATCTGGAAACCGTTCACCAAAAACGTTTTTTTAGAATAGAGAGATTTTTAACTTAAAAAATTTATGAAACCCCGTATAAATTTTGAAAAGGAGTTAATTATCATTTTAAATCCCTTTTTATTTTCAATAAACAAAATAAACTTATTATATAAATAAATAAAAATATTTTAGATCAATAGAAGAAATATGGTGTCAATAAAAAATTTAGCGATTATTTCTGTCGCAGATATATTAGTCGTCATTGCGTTCTTAAATGCTAATAAGTTTTTGGCTTTGGAAATACTGCATTTCAAATTTATAGCAAATATCTAATGACAATAACAACCATCCCTTACTATTTTTAAGTAATTTTGTAAATTATAATTGCAATATTTCCTTTATAGGAATTATATCAATCAATATGATTGATGCACAATTCCCAACCATAGTTACAACATTTTAAATCTTCAGTATAATGATAAACTAATCTAGGCGGGTACACAATTTCAGATGACACTACATGCATAAACAAAACCCCTAGTTTCGACATGTATCGCAACACCGATACATGTAGAAGCCAGCAAGCTGCTTAGGACTTAACCGCCTTCCCTTCAACATGCCCTGGATAGACAATGCCCCCTGCTGAGGCAATTATAAGCGAGGGTTGTTAATTGACAGCTCAGTGGTCGCTGGAAGAATGCCCAGAGAGGCAGCCATGTCATAGTGAATAATATATCACTCAATCTCTCTCTATAACTAGTTTGCCGCGGGGAAGGGATGATTGAATAGAGTCAATAGGGATGAGCCCCAGTGGGCGGGATGTTCAATTATTCGTTTTAATTTTCGGATTGCGTTAGGTGGCCTTTTTTTGTGGGGGGGGGTGATGTTTTATTTTGATCTAGGGTTCCTTATGGTAGTGAACGCATGAATTGTTACTATTGGGATGAATCAATGTAATATTAGTGTTTTAAAAAGTAAATTAAATATTATTTGAAAACGTAATATGAAATAATTTGTATCCACCCTCATAATAAATTGAATTGTTAAGAATTTCTTGAGAAAACCTAAAATGACTTCACATCACATGTTATTAAATTACTAATAAATATCTACTTATACTACGATTTATATTCTGTTACTAAGCATTCCTCTCTCATAATTTTCCCGTTTTATAACATTTAGCATCCTATTAAAATCAAAGATACCTAGTTGGGATTTTTAAGTTTTGGATAATTATTTCATTCTGAAGTTTTGGGTGATAATAATGTCACCAAATAAATATATCTTAATGAGAAAAGTAAATAATAGCTGTCTCTGAAAATATTTCCAAATGATTTTACCTCAAAAAGGAAAATAATAAACCAAGAAGGAACATTCTCCCAAATCTCAACATTGGAGAAATGAAAACTACTAATGACAACTCCTAATTCGGTGAAAAACATTTCCCTTTTCAAATCCTTCTCCATTTTAATATTTCAAAACCCAACCAAGATACGCATCAAGCATCACATTCCCAATCCCCCTCCCCCACTAAAAGCGAAAACTAAAATTCAAAAAGAGAAAGAAAAAAAATAACTCCCTTCGAAATGACTCCCCATTTATTTCAACTTTACACGCAAACAAGTGAACAGCAAGCAAGCAACAAGAGGCAAAAGGGAATCATTATAAACGCATTTCGGTCGGTCTTTTCCAACCAAGCAACCAAGTCAATTTCGCCGAAGCCGCTTGATCTTCTCGCGTTCGTTTCGCTGCTGCTGCAAATGATGATCTAAATGTGCGCCGAGTTTTTAAAAAATGACGGACTGTTACGAATTTTCGCCCCGGAAAATTCCGATTGAGGAGTTCTGCTGTGATGTAACATCCGCGCGTGTTATGAACGAGAGACTTCACGTACCAAATAGCTTTGGAGGGAGAGGGTTGGGGTGGTGGAGACTGAATAGGGGAAGCCATTTTTGGTCTGGAATGTGACTGGGGATACTGAATATTTAGTATGTAATAGTGTGCATATAAGTACTATAAGTATTTTTCAATCGAAAGCGCAGTTATTTCGGCCTATTCATACTATACGGGATTATGAAACAATCGTGATTTTTCTTCGACAGAGTAGGAAGGTTGAATTCATACCTATGATCATGACTAGGGTGGGTTGGGGTAAAGTGGTTCATGGGGTAAAATGGTTCAGTTTTAATTAACTCGTTATAAAACAAATTTAAATAGAATTATTTTCACTCATTTTTTATTACATTCTTTAATCTGTTGGCAAGCTTTTTCGACTGTCAAAAATTTAGATTTATGAATTTGAGGACTGAAAAAATATTTAATTTGAACCGTAAATGATGTCATTGAAAAAAACAGGGTTTACCAACTTCGAAATATCTATATATTGTAATAAATTACAGCACACTTTTGTGATATTTTTGCATAAAAGAAAGTCTGAGATACATTTCAAGTGAATCAGCTTAGAAAAATATAAATTATTTTATCTTTTATAACAATATATTGTACTTGGGGTAAAATGGGTCATAGTTAAGAGTCCTATTAAGTAAAAACAATGTTTTTAGCTTATTTCCTTCAAATATACATTGAACTGTCAAACAATTTTATTTTTTTCTTCAAATGAAGTAATTGGATTGCTACATTTGAACAATGTTCATTAACTTCGGACGTTTACAATTTCATTAAAGTACAACTTAAAACAAATTTCTTTAGATAAAACGGCTTAGCCGATTGCCTTTTTTCTTATTTTCATGTATATTTAGTAATAAATATATTTTTGACATCTTTTTGCAATGAGACCCATTTTACCCCACGTTGGGGTAAAATAGGTCATTACTTTTGATGCTAAGTTTAACCAACTTATAACTAAAAAACATTTGATAAAATTAGATGAAAATGTTCTGAAGGATTGTAATGTCAAGATCCAATTGAAAGAAATCATTAAAAAGTAATAGTTTTGATGAAATAAAACTTAGAATGTGAAAGTATCTAAAACTGACCCATTTTACCCCATCCCACCCTATATCATTTTATCTGTTAAGATGCTAATTTTATCACAAAAGGAGTTAATATATCCTTATGAATGAAAGTTACTTTTGGAAACAATTTTATAAAAAGATCAACAAATAAGTTATGTATCTGTTGTTGTTTAAAATTAAAAAATATTTTTCTTTCTTTAGTTAGACCAAACATGGCGTCTGTGTACGTCTCATCGCCCGAATCTCCTGCCAGTCTTAGATATTACAAGTCCCTCTCTTCCGTAATTGCTTCTCCACTTAGAGATTCAATTTAACCTTTCAGGTCGTTTTCATAATGCAGCTTTTAGCCGAATTTCCTGCTTTCCCACTTTTATAGACCCAGACGTCGTCCCGTATTATTAAGCCTTTAAAACAAGAGTCGTGTTTTCCCAGAATATATATTCCACCGTCCACCTCCTTAATGTCTTCACTCAATATCCCGCCTTTCTTTAATGACGACTAAAATTTTCTGCATAATGACGGTTTTCGAGAACGCTCCCAAGTATCCGTGAAAGAAATTTATGAAAATAATTTTTTTCCCTCTCCTACATTTCCGTCTCAAAGCCGAAGATGCCGAAAAGATATTCAAAAAACGAAGCTCGTAAAAAGGGATAAATTTTTAGATTAAAAACCTTTTTTTTAAAGTGGCAGCACACACACATCGGCGTTCGGGTTGTTGGAGATTAAATTTATGTAGTTTCTCGTTTTAAGGTTTTGTATATAAAAGACGCTTTTAAAGCAGTTTGGGACTTAA
Source organism: Tetragnatha versicolor (assembly GCA_024610705.1). Lineage (NCBI taxonomy): Eukaryota > Metazoa > Arthropoda > Arachnida > Araneae > Tetragnathidae > Tetragnatha > Tetragnatha versicolor. The sequence continues at coordinate 20,304,636 of JANDEH010000002.1, read as the reverse complement.
AAAGGAACTGGTGTCCGGTAGACATTTATTTTAAAGGCTCGTGAATTCAAAGTGTGTTTCTTAGAAGTAAGAACTTCATTAAAAGTTAATATTTTTATTGAGCGAGGTCTGAGAATAGTTGAATTTTGTTGGGGAGTTTTTGTGAGGAACCCAAGCTTCGATTATTGTAACGTAAGTGAATAGGCTTTTTGTATAAAATCTGAAAATAACAGGATGTTTTTAACTGAAATCCGAAACCATTAGTTTTTAAGTTAAATTCTTACCAAGATATTTTGATTAAGCAAATATAGGAGTTTTTGATTGGATTATATTAAATAATGAGTTTTCTAATTTATTTATTTTATTCGTACAAGGTTAAGTTTTTCCTAATAAAGGTTTTTAACTTTAATTAGAGCCAGATGCAGAAGTTTTAAAAATTAAAATATCAAAATGCACAGTTAAAGATTTTTCACAAATATTTTTTTTCACCTGTTAGTACATTTTACATAAAAATAAGGTTTGATGCTAATGAGTAGAAGTTGAAAACAAATTATTTATTTCATTATTATTAAAAAATCTCATTAAAAGATACCCATAGAACCTACATTTTGATAAATCAACTTGCATTAAAGATATGGAACAAGATTTTCAACATTTTCTTTTTACCATTTTCATTTCCCTCGAACCTTTCCTTTTTAAACATTTATTTTCTTTCACTGTATCTATCCATGTATATTATTGTTCTTTCTATTCTGATATCAGTATGGTGTACGGATAATGTCCGTTACCGCCAGCTGCATTGTAAACAAAAAAAATTCCTCAAAAATCTTGAATGGAAAGATTTGCTACAAATGTAATTTTTGTAAAAATATTATCCAAGTTGAAAAGCAACAACAAATAACCTTATCGGCAAAACAAAAAGTACCGTATCGAATCGTTTCTTCACGAACTTTCAAAAGGGTCTGAAAAAAAAACCGAAACCCTTATCTCTTCCATATAAAAGATCCCAAACCCTCATTGTTCCCCCCACAAAAACTGCTTAAAATCTTCCACCCCAGAGCTAACGCGACAACAGACCCTTTACGCAAACCATCATTCAGACCCACACAACTGGAAAGCAATGCATCCAGCCCATAATTGAACCCTCAAAACCACCCTCTCCACAGCTCACCGGGGTGGAAAACCCCGCCAGAGATGCTCATCTCCCTTCAACAAAGGTCAGTGTCATTACCACCCTTTTGTTTCAAGGAGAGGACCCCGTAGCAATCAGCAACCCTTTGCTATCTCCCTCTCTCTCCGGATTCTGGAACCGCTTTCCGGTCCGTTCCCCTCCCATCCGGGGTTAAACGGAATTCCAACCATCCCCCGTTGTTTGACTTCACTCCCACGAACGGAGAAGGGTCTTTCGAATGAGAGAAATTCTCACTGTCTCGGGTTTCTCTGTTTTCTAGAGTTTCCCGTGGAATCGTTTTCTCCCCATCCCTGGGTTCATTTGCAGCCACCCACCGTGGGTTTTCGTTTCGGGGGTTGCTGGAGTTTTTTTTCTTTCTAATAAATGCGTAATTGAGGGTTCCGTCGCCAGTTTATTAGGTACGGCGTGTCACGGTAACCGTGAGTTATGTGTCCCTTGTGGAGGCGGAGTGGTCGTTTTTGTGGGTAAACTGTGAGGAAAGGTTGTTTGGTGCGATCAAATTGTGTCAAATTGATGGTGGCAGGTTCCAGGAGAAGTTTGACTTTGAAATCGTGTGGAAGCACCTGGGGGTTAAGAAATCTACGTTTTCGTGGTGTATTCCTAGCAGAAGCAGTTTTTTGCTTAGTTAACCATAATTTCAAAACCTTTATACACGTTAATTTCACTGGAGATGACGGAAATTGAAGACAAATCTATTTGTAGTGTTGTCAGATCTACCTTAAGAATTCTAAAAACCTCTTAAATATCATAGACTCTTAAAATCTTGAAAACTGTTGATTTTTAAAGTTTATATCCATGATTACCTTAAATTACACTTTAAAAAGATTCAAATAAACTAGTTTAAGTCAAAGCTTATTTTTATTCATAAAAGTATAGAGTATAGCACACACAATTAATAATTCTAAAATTAATAAGGGTAGATAATAGTAATTATATTTTCAAGCCAAAATAATGCTAATGGTCCACTGAAAATTGCGAAAAAAAGGGCCGAACCTCGGACAAATTGCAATAAAAGGTTTCTCAACGGTTTTCACATAGGAATGACCTCAATAATAACATACTAAAAATCGGCCAAAATCCGCCGGGGGGAAGTTTGATTTTTTTAAATTTTTAAAAAATGGCCGAAAAAAAATTAAAAAAAACCCCCCAAAACAATAATATAGACATGTGATACATGTTCATAGGTTACTTTTGAGTTTTGAAACCGAATATTGCCTTTAGTTTTGAAAAAAAATTGAAATTTAAATTTTTAAAATTAATTTGAAAAATGAGCTATATGAAAAAATTAAAAAACCCCTAAAAACCTAACAAAAACATCAAAAGAAATAAATCCAACGGTTTTCATTTAGAAATGACCTAAATATTAACATACTAAAATTTAAAAATTTTACGAGTTAAAGAAGTTAAATTTTTTTTCAAATTTCAATTTTTTTTTTGCGAAAAATGCATTTTTTTTTCAAATTCGTGCCAAAATCTTTAGAGGCTTTTTAAAAGTAATTTTTCGGTGGATATTGTCCACAGATAGTTATATAATGGAAAACCGGTGGAATTGACCCTCAATGAATTAGTTAATTATTTTAAATTCTGATGTAAAAAAGCCAAAGTATTACCTTTTCTCACTTTTTGCTTCATTTTACCAATTTCAAAATTTTAAATAAAATAATTAACTAATTCATTGAGGGTTAATTTCATCGGTTTTCCATTATATAACTATCTGTGGACAATATCCACCGAAAAATGACCTTTTCAAAAGCCTCTAAAGTTTTTGGCACGAATTTGAAAAAAAAATGCATTTTTCGCAAAAAAAAATGGAAATTTGAAAAAAAATTCAACTTCTTTAACTCGTAAAATTTTTAAATTTTAGTACGTTAATATTTAGGTCATTTCTAAATGAAAACCGTTGGATTTATTTCTTTTGATGTTTTTGTCAGGTTTTTAGGGGTTTTTTAATTTTTTCATATAGCTCATTTTTCAAATTAATTTTAAAAATTGAAATTTCAATTTTTTTTCAAAACTAAAGGCAATATTCGGTTTTAAAACTCAAAAATAACCTATAAATATGTATCACATGTCTATATTATTGTTTTGGGTTTTTTTAAATTTTTTTTCGGCCAGTTTTTAAAAATTTAAAAAAATTAAACTTCCCCCCGGCCGATTTTGGCCGATTTTTAGTATGTTATTATTGAGGTCATTCCTAAGTGAAAACCGTTGAGAAACCTTTTATTGCAATTTGTCCGAGGTTCAACTCTATTTTCAGTGGACTATAAAATTATGTTAGATAAATATAAAAATAAAAATGCCATAAACATAGTATATTTCAATTTTATTACATAAGAATAATTTACTAAACCTATAACACACAACGTTAAGCATAATGCTTTATGCGGAACGGGCTTCCAGATATAATTTATTAAATTTAAAAATAAAAAAAATATTGAAGTGTCCACCACAATAGGTTTTTGAAGCATTTAAAGAAAAGAGTTCTCAAATAAAAGCAAATCTCTAAGCAGCAGTTTTCAAGAAAACAACTCACACATCTGAAAAAAAACCAACCCATTGTTTTCAAGAAACCCCCTCCAATGGAATTCTGATCCTTCTCATACATAACCTAACAAGTCTGGATTTTCCTCTCGACCATCAAAAACTTCAAATCCCAACACCCGAATTACATAACAATGCAAAGCGAAGACGAGGGAGGGGAATAACAATGGAAATGGGGTCGGAACAAGAACTTCCCTGGTGTTCGAATTGACATGTCATCCACCCCTGCTGTCCAGCGCCCTTCTTCATTTCCAGTGCGCCCCGGCCGGGGCTTCCGCCGCAATGGTTTCGGAGTACTTTGGAGCTCTTCAAAAGACACGATCTGACGGGGAATACCAAAAGATCCCTCATCCTTCTTTTGAGAAGGGTGATGTTTGATATAGCGCTTTTTGGCGTGTTCTTCGGAAATATGGAGTTGGTTTTTTAAAGATGGAAATACGTGATGGAGGGATGGAAGTGTTCTTTGGTTTCGAGGCACGATGAAGAAGTTTTGAAGGATTCTGTTTCAGGTTTTACACTACTACTTATAGAACTGTTCACTTTTCTGGACGTTTAATTTTGCAGTTTTAGATTTTAAATCATCAATAAATATTTGTTATTAATAAATAAAAATTAATAATATTTGTGTAGAAGGATGTCTAAATTGAAACAAATTATAAATATTCATAAGTTTCTTTTAAAGAGAGAGAAGAATATTGCAGCTCAAATATATGAATGATTGTTTAGTAAATGTATCAGATATCTACAGTAACGATCATCTCTCTCCCTCTCATTCACAATTATCAACATCCATTATTTTATTGTAAACAAATAGCAAGTAAAAAGTACTCTACTAAAATTTAATAGAAGGATCTCGTTTTTTTAAAGTTTGACAATATTAAAAATGAAGTATTGCTGAACATGAAAAACGTAAATTTTGAAATTCCAGTTATTTAGTTCATTAACGATAATGTGTGGTAGATTTTGACAAATATCTCCAAAAATTTACATCTAACCATCTTATGCAATAAAGTACTCATAAAAAACAAAATTAAGTACCGACGGATAAAAAATCAATTTGGTTTAAAATATCCTTTGGTGATTTTTAAATTAAAAGATGATTTACAAATTCATCAATACGTAATTTATTAGTTTAGAAATACGTATCAACGTATAAGTCATCCTTATAATGGAGCTGTCGAAATGGAAACATTATTTTTCTTTTCATTATGAAATAAAAAGGATAGTATGATAATAATCAAAGCCACATAATTCGCGCAAACATTAATCCTTTCCAAATAAGATGTAATTGACCCTCCATCATAACCCTACACCCAGCGGCGAATAAACCACCAAACCATTTTCATCCTAGAAGTAATCCATTTATCGAGATGGAATAGTTTCTTTCCACACTCCAATAATACCACCGATGCTCAACAAAAAGATAAAAGACAAAGGCGCCAAATGAGGCGATTAATACAACAACGTGGCGTCGTCGGCTGATCTATGATGTGCCGTGAGAAGAAGAGGGAGGATGGAGATGGAAAAAAAAGAGAAAGGGGAGACGGGGAAGTTTGCGCAAGAGGGTCGCGGGGATTCGTAGCAGCAGCGGATGGATCAAGAATCGTGGAGGGCCCACAGGAGAAAATCCCTCTGTTGTTTTTCTTTGGCAGCCTTGTTTGTGTTCTTGAGAAAGCTCGACAATCCACTGCGGGGGCAGGTGTCCGTGCTCTTTGTTTCATTGTGCAGGCGCGTGCGATTTCGAACACATGTTGAGGAGCGAAAAAAATGCTTCCGGGGAGAGTGTTATCGCTTGTTTAAACAAGAGAAGATAGTTCTTATATGAAAAAAGTGCAGTAGACTGCCGATAATTTGATAGTTAAGATAACCGATTTTGTTGATTATTATTAATATTTTGTTGATGTGTATTTTATCTGAAAATTGATGAAAGCTCATTTTTAAAAACGTGGAGTTTTTAATTTAAATTGCCATGTATCTGAAATGTTTTTAATCTAACGAAAGATTTTCTCTTCTTATTACACTACAAGCCCCTAAAATGACAAGTAAAAAACTAGAATAGGAAATGAATATTATCCATTGTATAATTGGGTGGTGGCGTGTCCATTGTCCATGCTGAAGTCAGATAGATCCAGTCTGAAGTCAGATAGATAGATAAAAATTTATGGATCAATGTATTTTCTCCTTTTTTTCTTTTTTGTATACTTTTTGGCATAGTGTTTTGAATTTTGTTTATTGTAATAAATTTGATTTGATTTGAAAAAAAAGATCCATGGGATATTAACACAGCCTTGCCAGGTCTATAATCTTTTCTAAGTAGAACTCTCCTTGAAAACGGAATTTCCCTATTTTCTGAATTTCTGCAAGTATTAAAATCATATTGCATATTAGTATGTTTAATTAATAATGTTAAGCGATTTCATTCTTTTTGTCTCATATTTATATTAAATCGATTAATACAGGGTAAACATAATTGTGATTAAATTACGCAGAACGCAAATGATTTATCTAGAAAGAAATTAATTTTATTTGTAAAATTGAAGTATTTGTAATCAATTTTTAAATTTAGAATATTTTTCTGATTTACTTTGAGTGCTTTACTAAGGAAAACTAAACAAACAGAAAATAGGTTATTGAATATAATATTCTGAAACTATGGAATATAACATACTTAAAATATATTTTAAAATTGTTCATACAAAAAAATTGTTAAATTTTAATTTACTTTGTACTTTATTCAGGAGATTTTGTACTGGTCTCGGATACAGCCTGTTTATCACATATCTACAAACTTTACTTTCTCCTCAAGGAACCGAGACAATCCACTCAGGAGAAGCAACCCTTTCAAACTTAAGCATTCGTGTGATCGGGAACACATGTTTCAACAAGAACTTAGGTAAAAAAATAGCTTCGGTAGAAAATGAAAGTCCTATATTCTACACAGGAATCTTTCGTGTCTGTTTCGTTGCGTTGTCTTCGGGTTACTCCAAGGAGCAAATGAGAGTGGTCCTTGCTTATACTTTTTTCCTCGAGATAGTTCCGTGTTTACGTAAGAAACTCGACTACTTATGATGTCTTAACGATGTGTATGCGAGAGAGAGAGAGCTGCAACACTCACACACGAGTGAATAATTGCGCTTCGTGGTGCTTAAGTACTTTGACTCGTAAAGAGTTGGGAAAGAAATGTTATAGAGAGAAATGCACTCTTGGTTCTGTCACGGAAAGAAACTGAGCAGATGGAGGAATTGTTTTGAAGTAAAAAGCTACCCATAAAACACTTAGGGATCTCAAAAAAGAATAATTGTTTGTTTGAATTAAGTTTGTGGAAAAGAAACCTTCAGATGTTCTCATAACTGCGTTATGGGAAGAGCAATGTTCTAAGTTCTAAGGTGTCCCACACTCTCCAAATGCTTAGCTTAAATGACAAAATTTCATCATGCATGTAATAGCTGTAATTTGAGGACTTCAGGTCATTTTGAATTTTTATCACAGTAAGAGGGAGGAAGATTGGAGAACACACATGAGGATCAACAATAAAATATTTTGGTTTAAACAGCAATTAAAAATGTTTATTCATATTTCTAGGTATTTCAGTCTCAGAAATATTTGTGTTTAAACCACGCAGGAAGACCATCACTTCAATACCAATTAATAATTTTCAGTTTACTTCTTTTCACTTTTTTTATTTCGATCTAAAAATATTTAACTCAGTGCTTTATACAGGGTGTCCCACGAGAAGTGGCCCAACCCCTTTAACTTTTGAACCCCTACAGATATAGTCATGAAAGTGGGGTCTAGGTATAGTAAAGTGACCATGCCTTATCCAATCAGACAACTTCTAACGCCCTCTAGCGGAAAATTTAAGAGTTATAATTTTTATTTTAAAAACTATGTGAGGTATGTGAAAAAAGTCAATGACTAAGTTGTAGAACAGCATCGATTTAGTAGGAAAAGATACCTTAAGCAGAAAAATATCTTGAATAAAACCCCTTAAACACACGCTCAATTAGGTTGAAAATACGTATATTTTACTTCTTAAAACGCTCCTCACAAGGCGAAAATGAGAAATTTTATTTTTATGACTGGAGTAAACGACTAAAAGTATTATTAGTTCATTAAATTGAAAATTTCTCATTTTTGCCTCGTGAGGAGCGTTTTAAAACGTAAAATCTACGTAAATTCAAGCTAATTGAGCGTGCGTTTTAGGGGTTTTATTCAAGATATTTTTCTGCTTAAGGTGTCTTTTCCTGCTGAATCGATGCTGCTCTACAACTTAGTCATGACTTTTTTCACATACCTCACATAGTTTTCAAAATAAAAATTATAACTCCTAAAGTTTTCACTAGAGGGCGTTGAAAGTTATCTCATTAGATAGAGCATGGCCACTTTACTATACCTAGATCCCACTTTCATGACTATATCTGTAGGGGTTCAAAAGTTAAAGGGGTTAGGCCACTTCTCGTGGGACACCCTGTATATTCTCTGCTAATTTAAACGTACAAAAAATTTACACTCAAAGTTAAATGATGAACCTACTTTTATACAATAGCTTAAGACCTCAAAATTCGACGACTTTTAATTTAGACTGTTTTTATAACCGAAAACATAACTTACAATAATTTAATAATTAGTGAATTTTTTAAAAAAGACTAACATATAATCCAGTATGTTTTTACAACGGAAAACTCAACTCAATATGATTGAATGATAGGTGGATTTGCTTTCATACTAACACTTCAGAGCAGGAACTTTAGTTATGAAAATATGCCTTACGACAGCGGATGTAATCCATTATAGAAGCTAAAACAAGGGATATTATTGTTATTGTTCCCTCTCCCCCCGAATTGGTTTTGTGTGCATAAATATTCGATTGAGCACCTACAATAACACAGCTTTTTTTACTTTTACTCTCTTCTGAATGATGAATCGTTTCACTATTTAAGGAAAATCTCCCTTTTCATCATTTACTGAGGGATTAAGAATATTCGCAAATACATGGTCCTTCATAGAATTTCATAATAAAGAACAAAAAATGTTTCAGAGTAGAGAGAAGCTCTCAAGAGCAAAGATATGCTGAGGAACACAGAGACGGTAAATTTTGGTTTGAGAAAGGGATAAAATTGTTACGGTAATAAAATTGGTTCTGTTTCCTTTCTTATTCCTCGGTTCTTTCAATTGTCACTACCTATTGAAGGATGAAATATAATTAAAATAGAGTCCTTAAAATTATTGTACTGCATTAACATATCATTGGTTAAACTTTTTATCACCTTTGAATTTCATCACGATGAAGGTTCTATGTGATATGCAGATTAAGGGAGTGAGGATATTTTTAGCAGGATATAAAAGAGCTCCTCAAATTTTTTTAAATCTGGGAACCACTATACTCGAGGAACAATTGAAGCTACACGACATTTTAAAAGTAATCATGGGAACTAGTGTCCCTAGGATCTTATTTTTCAATAAATGAAATTTACGTTTTTTCTAAGATAACGAAGTTTTTCTGTTATACTTACAAAAGACGTTTATATTTAACGAGGAAACTCTGTAACTTTCTAAATTCATCAACAGACATTAAATCAACTTCTAAGTACTCTATCAAATTGTCTGGCAAGAAAAATCCGATAAGAATAGAACTGAGTCTGGGGAATTATTATTTCGGAATATCAAGAAGTCAAGAAATAAAATCCAATTACAGCTCGGTTTCCCCAAATGCGCTACTACAGTAAGAAACAGCCTTCCTTTGCGTTATTGCTGTCATTAAATACGTTATTCGACAGTAAATGTCCTACTGAAAAACATAAACCGATGCAGTATGTCATCAAATCAAAGCCTAATGGAATTGAAAGACGAAGTATAATTCTTATTCGCTGAATTAAGCTTTTGGATCGTTTAGGAGGCTTGTAGTATTTTCCGTTCCCCTACTACTTCGTTTTCCCTCTCTTTCAAGTTTTATTTCCGTTTTTTTCATTTCCTGCGGTATTTATGAAGAATTCAAGTCTCGAATCGTTCGGAATTCTAAAGAAAAGGGAAAAGAAGTAATGGAATAAAAATGAACGGAATCTCGCCTCTCAGTGACTCATTTAGTGTCTGCAGTTTTCTGGAATTAATATTTTTTTCAGACTTTTTCATTCATTTTCTTGTTTACAAGATATTCGATCGAAGAAAGGCAGAATTCTTCGCAACAAAGTTTTAAAAGATCCTTTTTTTTGGTTTTGCGATTTTATGCCCTGGTTTTATAAACACCTACAGGTTTTGGGAGAACGTTTAACTTTTTTTGGTTGTTTTGTGTGATTTTTTAGCTTTGAGATTGGAATGCCCTTTTCTTTGCTCAAAACCGGATAAAACTTCAAAAAATGTGAGTAGTTTATTTTTGGCTTTTTTTACTGCAAATAATGTTTATTTTTATCACATAAAAATTTGCAATGATTTTATTACTGTTGTTCTGAAATTGTATCACTATGTTTAGCAATTCATGAGATTTGTTAGAAAGTGTTCTATTTTTCGTAATTAAATTATCAGCTTATTTTTACCTTATATTAATTACATTAAGAGTAGTTACAGAAATAGAGTGTTTAGTGTGTATAATAATATAACATTTTCTTGTTTTATAAAAAATTATATACTACTCGGTAAAATTTTTGAAAAATATATTAGGTACTAAGTATAAGTGAGTTATAGTGAGTATAAGTAAGGTATAATAACTGAGATCATTATAATGTGCCATTTAGATTTAAGTCCATTTCTTTTCATAGCTTACTTAAAGGCAATAACATAATTTCTGTACCCATTTTTAGCATTTTTCTCTTATGTTTGTTATTCCGTATATATTTTTATTTTCCTTCCACAACTTAATAACTTTGTATAGTTATTTTTATACATTTATTTCATCTCATGTGTTTTGATTTATAAAATAGATCTGTCTCTTCCTAAATAAATTCTCTTCTTAGACTAACTGAAATATTACTTTATTTTTTACATAAAAGGAAAGGTGCATGTTTGATCTTCATCATCCATATAATTTATCCACCCAAAAAATGAGTGACTTTACGCAAAAAACCTTATAGCTACTGACACGAAACATTTCAAGCAAAATTTTACCCCACAACACTTCAAAACACACAGGAAAAAGTGCAACAAGACTTTCGAGTATGGATTCCACAAAATCCCTTCTCAAATCTCTTCCTCAAACAAAGAAAGTTCATCAAACCATCTAAAAAAATCTTGAGAACAAAATGCAAAATAAGCGATCACCAATACCCAAGAACAACATATCCTAAAACCCGCACTCTGCTTGCACACTGTCAACCACAGTGATTTATGCCCCAAAACCTCTTCGAGATCTATGGATCCCAGCAAAGAATAAAGCGATTACATCCTCCCTGAGATCACATAAAGAAGCATTTCTACACTTTCCGTCGCTATTTTTTACCCCAGACCAATGGACACGTCTCGCTCCTCCTGTCGACCGATGAACACACACAAAATGATGGATTATACTCGCCGATTAAGTGCACCATAGATGGAGGATGTGTTATTTTTCATCGCGTGTGCACCGAAAAAAGATCGCGGTATGTATCTTATTTGAATTGTTCCAAGCCTTTTTTTTTCGTGTCCGTCACAGTCTTTCTTTGTTATTGGAAAACTTATTACGCAGATAATGGACGATATGTATCCCTCGAGATACTTCGTAATCGATGCGGCATTTCCATATTACCTGGAATCATATCGGCCGTGATGTTTTTGGGTGATTATATCCTAAAGGCGAAAGGTGTTCTGATTGCGATGCGATACGGGTTAACTGCTCGCTGTGGTGATGGATAATGTTTTCGTCCGGAGTTGTATCGGAATATGGATCGGGAGAGGACGGTAAAGTGAGATTAAACACGATGTTTCGGAAACAGTTGATGGAATGTGTCTGAGAAGGTTTGATATCAGTTTCGTTAAATTTATAAAAGAGAGGGTTAGTTTTACATAATTATACCTGAAAAGTCAATGAGATGGCCGTTATTATCACTATGAGAGTTCATTTTATTCTGAGATTATGTTATAAGGTCTTCTATACTCTATTCATTTTGAATATGCGCCTGAAAATATTTCCTTCCCCCACCACAGAATCGGTAACCATAGCAATTATCACCGTCAAAGTGACGAAGAAGGCTTACTATTGGCTACGCGAACAGCGTAACTATGGTTATACCCGGTTCACACATAAAAAGTTAAACTAGTTTAAGGGCCATATTCAGATCTCTCTCTCTCTCTCTCTCTCTCTCTCTTCGCCGACGGCGAAAAAGTTGAGCTAAATAGTTGAAACGGTATTTAGATTGAATTTTTCTCGACTCACTTTTTCGAAATCGCTGACGGCGAAATTACCGACTTTCTCTTCTCTCATTGGCTGAAACTGCGCTGAAACCTTGGAAACAGTTTGTTTACATTCTTCATTTGGTTGTACTTCGTAACAAAAATCGGGCGTCCATCTTTAGGGAAATTTGCATGCTTTGATTAGTAAGATGTAGAGTCATTAATGTCTGGATTGATATATTAAAATATTTGATAAATTTAACAAGAATGAGAGAGCACAGAAGAAAAATGGCACAGCTGAGATAAGAGTCGACCATGCCAAACCAACACTCCTTGCCCTGCTTCAGATTACTCCCGATAGCAAAGAAAAATTTGAGGTATGTAAATCGTTTTTTTATTTAATTTTCTCATTATGGAATCTTTCAGAATTGGTAAATGTTTGTGTATTCAATATTTCGGATCAATTAGGTTATGTTCCGTTAAATATCGCCAAGTTTGTTTTGGTATCAAATATTAGAAACATAGCTTCAACTATTACTAATCTTAATAGGATAAAAATGTTCATTTAGTATAAAATGGAATAATTTATAATGTTTTTAATGTTACACAAATCGACGTGGCAAATTTCTTTTTGAATTGTTATATTTTAAGATTAAGAATTCTGAATAGACTCGGAAGTCCAATTCAAGATTTGAATTAAGAAGGTGGATGTGTTCAGTACTTTTTTTTATTCAGAGAAAGTTATAAATGGAAAGCTTTAAAATAGATATATTTAAATGTTTATTTCAGTTGTAATAATATAAGAAATAGTTTGTGTTTTAAATGCATGAAAGATATTTTTGCACAGAAAACATTAGTTATTACTTATAATTCTTGATTTTTTTTATGTACAGCTTATAGCATTTTTTTGCATTAGAATATCACATATTTAAAGAATTCTTATTCTATCGCTTTCCATTAAACTAGCTTCCTTCAGCAAAAAAGTGTTTTTTAATTTTAGGATAGTATTAATTAAATTAAGAAGATTACACCAAGATAAAAATCATTGAATGCGAATATAAACATTTCAAAATAGTACTATATAATTAAATAACAATCAATTATGCTGTTAAATAATTTTTTCTTGTAAGTAATTAATATTTTCATTTTATGTTTACATGCAAATATAATTTTTTTCCAGTTCAACTAAAATGCTGTTTTCTGTGAATCCAGAAAGAAGTATTGAAAAGGGAAAATTATAAAAGTTTAAAAGGATGAAACTTCTATATAAACTGAAAGTTATCTTTTAAAAAATATTTGATAAATAGTAATGGAAATTAATCAATTATTCATTTAAATTGTTTTGAGGTATAGTTATTGTATTTGATAATTTATGAAAAAAAATTTCCTCCTGTGAACAGTGACAATCCATACTCAATTAACCAAACAGAATCATTATTGAGAAAAGAGTTGTATAAATGTTGGAACAAATTGGTGTAGTGCTTACTTTTTTTGTTGATAATAAATAATATTTTTTGTGATTAGAGGAGTTTTATATTTTTAAGATTTAGTTCATATAATATACTTTGAAATTATCACAAGTTACACTTTAGTCTAACTGGAGTAATAAAAATTTGTTTGTAAAATCTGCCTCATTTTTTGTACTAATAAATTTCAATTTAATACAGAGTAACTGCAATAGTTCACACATTTAACTTTAAAAAAATAATTTTTGCTCCATTGAGCGGAAAATTCTCCAACAAATTAAGTATGCAGTTTAAAATATAATAAGTTGAAGAATATTTAATACAAAATTCCTAAACTTTTATTGAATCTATCGTAAAAATAAAAAAGGGAACTTTCAAATATTGTGTAGAAATGAAAATAGTATAAGTACTTATTTATTTTGTTTTATAAGCTTGCAAAGTTTCAGTTTATAGATTTAAAAAGTGCAGCTAAAATTGGGAAATGATAATTAAGGATTAGTTTACTGTACCAATAAGGTGAGTATTATACTATACTCTTATCAACCAGAATTATGAATTATAGTTCCTACTTCCTAACATCTTGTATTATATTGAATTTAATGAGTAATTAATTCCTTTGATGAAAAGATATTTCCATGTAATCATACTTTATGAAATAACTTTTTCTATTGAATTTTTGTTTTCTACCCCAGCTATTATCTCTCTTTTTCATAACCATTCTTTCAAAATCATGCAAGAATGAATTTCCAAAACATACTTGGAATTAAATTTGGGAAATGAAGCATTACTGTTATGAGTTACAAGAATTACTTGGTTATGCTCCTTTAAAAGGTGCAAAGCTTGTAGAAGTAAGAAAAGATGAAATATTTTCTTTTTCTTTTATTGTTTTTATCAACTCTTTAATATGTGCGCTCAGCTAAAAGCTTCAGCTTGGTTTCTAGTTCACTCAAACAACGAAAACAAGCGACTTGCAGTGCAGATTGAGTTTGTTTACACTTTTGGGAGCATGTGAATGCATCAGTGATGTTTTCCCGCCTTTTAAGAGAGGGATTTTATTGGTCGCTAAGCGTTTCACGTCAACAACACAACTAACCAATGAGCTGAATCTCCGAGATTTCCGCGTCCTTTCGGAAGAAGATCTGAATACGGTGAAAAAGTTCAAGGCTAGATATTTCGAAATCGCCTCAACTATTTAGCTGAACTTTTTCGCCGTCGGCGAAGATCTGAATATGGCCCTAAGTGTCAATCTAGCTTAAGTCGATCATAAATTACATGCTCGACTTAAGCTAGATCGGCTCTAAAACTAGTTTAACTTTTTATGTGTGAACTGGGTATCACACTTCTAGCGTGGGGTAAAGCACTATTTCTCAGGCGCCTATTCTGAATGAACAGATTATATTGTTTATAACATCATAAAATATTTTAATGTTGTTTGAGATAATTAACATAGAGAGAATAAGTTTGGAAAAAGAGTGATATTTGAAAATAGTATATATTCCAGATTTATTGGTAGTTTCTCTTCTAATAATAGTCTGATGTATGTAGCTAATAACTCAATATAGCATACTGCTTTATTATCAAAAACCTAACTTGCGAATTAAGAAAAGAAAATTAAGTAAGTGCCTAATTACGTTAAGCAATAAAACTCGTCTCTTTATTTATACCTAGTTAAAAAATATTCACTTAATTTGACTTAAATTTTGTATGCAAAATGAATTTAATAAAAATGAATTTAAAACTTTTATTTCTAATTAATTATTATCTTAATAAAAATAACTAAAATATGATGAGAAAACACAATTTGTAGTAATGATTAAAAATACTTTTAAATCAAAACGTGTCTTGTTTAAAGTCGTCCTCTTGGGGTAGTAAAAGCAGTTAAAAATTAGTTTTCCTAAGAGTCTACAGCGGTTTAATTAAAATTACTTTCAGTTGGCGATAATAAAATAAAAATATAGGAATTGGTTTTGAACAAAACGGAAAATGCAAAAATAAAGTATCTTGGAGTTTCAATATTTTTTCTATGTATTAGAGAGAGATCCCGCTTTGAATTTCTATTCGAGTTTAAACTATATAATAGATAAGGTTTCTGCTTTCTTATAATAAATACAAATTCGCCGGCCTCAAAACTCAGCCCCATTAACCTTCGCAAAGAGAAATACCCAACCTGCCATCTCGAATGACACAACATGATTACTGAGCAACAACTGTCACAACAGCACATAGTAAGAAATCCATCCATTTAAAAATAAAACCTTCCCCACAGCACAAAACCCCCAAGAAATTCTCCACCGCCCATCGTTAACAGGCGTGAAGAGAATCCCCCTCCTCCTCAAATCGCCCTTAAAATACCACAGATTCACACAACAACTGCTCCTCCAACTCATCCCTAATTGCCGTGAGAGACCCGCGAGTTACCTGATCCATCGGACGGAATAGATGCCCGTCTTTTAACTCTTGGTTTCGGCTTTCCGAAGGTGAGTGGACGGCCGTCATTTCCTGCGGAGGGGCACAAAGACGGAAATGATAGGAAATGAGACGGTGTTCCATCTTCCGACCCCATCTATCTTTGCTGTGTCTACAGATGGGTATTGGCAGGGAGGTTTGGGGTGTTTGCTTGGTTGGTTGGAGGGATCTGATTGGTTTGGTGGTTGGGGTGTTTGATGTGTTTATTCGATTTGGTGGGATTTTGTTTACAGGTGGTCTCGGATGATGTTTGGAATGGTGGGTTGTATGCTTATTAGAGGGAAGATTGGGTTGTATTTGCTGAGCGTTATCGGATGGATGTAGAAACAATGATGGATCTGTTCGTGGTTGATTGGAAGTAATTTAAACCGAAGTAGCATTAACGTTCAAGATTCGTCCATTTTTTGTCATGTATGGCTCGTACATATTTGGTACGAGCTGTGCTACTAGGGGAAGTTTTTTTGTAATGTATTATTTATGAAAATGATACTTTTTTATAATTAAAAAAATAAAAGATATATGCATTGAAATATTTTTGACCTCCCTTATGTGGTTTATTAATTACAATACTCACCTCCACTCATATAAAAATACGTTTAAGTGAGATAGAAGCTAAGGGTGAAAGTGACGGTATAGGATGACTTTAGGAGGTGTGATTGCAAACACTTGCCGAGTTTTTTATGTGATTTTTAAAAAATTTCTTTTCCGTTGAATTTCAAACAAGTTTATTAGACTACTATTATCTATTAGTACTACTAATAATATACTATATTTATTATACTACTAAACTACTAAATATCAAACTCCAGAACTTTGTTGAATTAAACTAGCTGTATATATTGTTAGCTGTATAGACACATCTTAAAATTATCATACTAACACTTTAACTTCTCAACCATTGACGCGTGCATTGCTTTCCTTTGAAATTTCATATTTTCTATCACAGAAATACCTGTCGTAAAATATAAATGACAATCACCTAATACAAGAGACTGCTTTTCACTAAATTCGCCATCAAAAGTATGACAACATGACGTGTTTTTATCCTATCACAGTTCCACCTCTCAACTTCTCTCATATTAGTTTTCCCAGACAAAACCCTTCAAACTATTGTTTTCCTTCCTCTCGAGTTTTCGTCCCATCAGCAATAAAACCCTATCGCTATTGATCCCATTAATAACCGTTAAATAACACTTTAAAGTTCCCCCCTATCCAGTCACTGTCACGTCCTCCCTCAAAAACTAACTACAGAGGAGATGTCTGCAGCAGCCAACTGCCACCCGTTAAAAGGCTTTAATCCACCAGTCGCCGGGTACAGCACGGAGCAGGGATTTACTTCTCATTTAAATAATTAATCCCGCTGTTCCCTTCCCCCCTTCTGCGAAAGGTCGGTTCTAATTACGTTCGAGGGATCCCCCTCCCCCACTCACTCGAGACTTAATTGCAGCCAGATTGTAGGAGTCCTTTTCTTCTCCTCTTTCGTCGTATAGCAGATTGCTGAAGAAAAGGATCAGACTGCTGAGAGCTGGATGTACTACTAGGTAGAGCGTTTATGCATAAATGATTGAGTTTTGCTCTGTTGGGAAAAGGATTATGCGTTTATCAGTTGTTTGTTTCTCTGTTTGTTAATATTTCATGGAAACGAGGAGGGCAATTAGAGAGAAGGTAAG
Organism: Tetragnatha versicolor; assembly: GCA_024610705.1. Lineage (NCBI taxonomy): Eukaryota > Metazoa > Arthropoda > Arachnida > Araneae > Tetragnathidae > Tetragnatha > Tetragnatha versicolor. The sequence goes on along the minus strand of JANDEH010000002.1, from coordinate 20,287,024 downwards.
CCGTGGGAGCGTTTTGACGGAATTTTAATGCGCTTAATAAGTTTGTTTGACATTGCAGTGAGTGCGCGATTCCTATCGTAATAAGTAATGAGATGTTAAAAGGCTGATGAGTATAGAGGTTCCATCAAGTGTCTTCTTTTCGAGTGTGGGGAAGTTTTTGAATGTTCGTTCTTGGTTTGAAGTTTTTGGTTTTAGCGAAAAGGCTAATAATTTGATAAAATCCTTTGTCGTAAGTGGAATGAGAGAGAGACGTGCATTTGAAACTAGCGAGAAAGTTCCAATTTTTTAGATTTTTCTTTGTATTTTACCTTTTTTTGGAATTAAAAGGAATATTACTGTGCATGTGCAGTCAAGTTAGAGGTTATATCAAAATATAATAATCAAACCAATTTACACATATTTTTATCTTTATTACAAAAAATAAACCAAGTTAAATGTCAGCGTGATCACTGAAGATTGTAAAGTCTTCATTTTAATCTTAATATAGAGGGATAAAAAATTTTACCTGCTATACTCTGTTCGTTTTGAACTGGCGCTTGGAAATATTTCCGTCCCCCACCACCGTTTGGTAACCATAGCAACTATCCACGTTAAAGTGACGAAGAAGGCTTACTATTGGCTGCTCGAAGATCCTAACTATGGTTACGCTTCTGGCTAGGGGGAAAGCACTATTTCTAAAGCGCCAATTCTAAATGAATAGAGTATAATAGTGACAAATGGTATCTTATAGATTTCTAAGGCAGACATATCTTTTCGTGACATTTTGCATAGTAAAAAACCCAACACAAAATTACAAAGAGGAGTATTGTTCGGTCACTCAGGGAGTGATACTTTATATGGAATAGATAGATACTAATTCAAAATTTCTAACCATAAAATATCTTGAATATATGCTGTAATATACATTTTGTTTGACCACGGCTTACTAGATACTACTACTAGATAGTAGTAGTATCTATTAAGCCGTGGTTTAACATAACAGTCATGAAAGTAAAGTCCAACTAAAGCATAGCTTTAAATTATCCCACTCTTTTAAAAATTAAAAAAAATTATTAAAAACAAGGCACAAAAAAATTTTTATTTCCTCTTTACAGCATTATTGTATTAAATATTTTTTTGTCAGATTACATTTTTTCGATTTGTCGGTAATGGTATGGAACTCCTCCATACCACGTTCGAAAGCATCACGTTTATGGGAGGAAAGTCAACTAATTTCGTTTCCACAAATCTTCAAGATCTTCCCTCCATCATCTTTCCCCAAATCCTCCTTCTCCCCTCCTTCTACGAAAGGGGGAGGAAGGATCTGGATAACAGTACTTCTAAATGCGAAATTATTCGTCCGGAGCTTGAAAAGGGATTTTCCTTCTAATGAACAAAAAGAAATCCACCCGTTCATTCCAACAACACCTCCGTTTTTTTCCTTCGATCCTCTCCTCTTCTTCATTTGCTACCGAAATATATAACTCTTTTGAGATAACACCGTCCACGGAGGTTTTTAAACCCTTTTAGAGTGAGCGTTTCTTATCGTCGTCCTCTTTTTGTTTCGGTCGCATGATGCTCCTTTTTATCTCGCCTCTGTATTATAATTCGAGAATAGTTGGCGACTTTAATACCGGATGGATCCGCGTCGTAAATGAGAGTGTGGGAGATAGAGGGAGGGTGTTTTAATGTGAGAGGTGTACGAGGGGTGTTACCGCCCTTTGGAATTAGGCATAGCGTACGCCTAAGTTGTGTACCTCTTATCGTACCCTCTATATGGGAAAATCCTCTTGTTCTTAACGCAAATGTATGGAAATCACGTTTGCCAATGAGAAGAGATGATTGGATCTTACAGAGTCTCCCAAGTCTCAATGAAGGTATTAGGGTTTGTATGCTCTGTGAAGGATTAACACTATTTTGGGTTTAGAGGATTTCCGATGAAATTATCTCTTATAAACTCAATAAATATGTTAATTTGTTCGTGGGTGACCACTGTTTGAATCGAGTACTAACTATAACTGTATTAATGTATTACTAACCACTGAAAAGTAGAAATGCTAAGAAAAGGGTCTGTGATAAATGTAATAGTCCTAAACCAGACAACAGAATGTAGAATTTACAATTTATTGGGTTTATTAAAATCAGCGTATGTCTAAGAGAATACTTAACAGGTATATTTTAAAAATTCTTTAAGTTTTAAATATCATTTTTTTATTTTCACTATTTCTGAATTTTTTTTGATGCCAAAAGTAATAATAATTTTTTAAAGAATTATATGGTATAAGCTAATGATGTAAGGTAAAGAAATTAATAGAAATATAACAAGATTTAAATCTTTTCCAGTAAATGTAAATTGCACAGCAAGAGTTAAATTTTCTTTTTCTCGGGAAACATAAAATAATTTTTATTTCGATAAGCTAATTAGGGATGTTTCTCAAATGCTCTCATAGAACGAGAAATAAAACTATTCTACCACAAATAAACTATCTAATTGTTTACAAAAGCTCTAAAGCAATAAAAAAGAAATTAGTTGAAGTAGATAAATGAAATTAAATGAACATAAACAATTCCAGCGAGCGTCATTTCCAGAAAAATCTCAGGACAAAAAACCGAATTAAACACGACAAACAACTCGAAAACAAAGCCTCACAGATGGAACAACACCAAAACAAACAAAATGATCAATTCCCGAGAGAGGCTTCCAAAAGTCAAACAAATTACGCTTTTTAGTCACCGCAAAATGAGCAATTAATTCGGTTAACTACTTAGAAAACCGACGGAGCTTAACAACAACACACCGGGACCATTGTTTCGTCTTCTGTTGTTTCCCCCAATCGATATATGCGCGCTCTACCTTTCTTCTTCATCGAATTAACGAATTCGTTAAAACGGCAGCTGCGTTTGCCATTTTGCTTACGCACCCGATCTCCGCAAAAGATAAGCCTTTCATATTAAGTGAGGTTTCGAATCAATTACTGGCACTGATGATGGCCGCCGCAATCTGCCCTCGGAATCGATAGCGAAGAAAAGTAATTTCGACCACCCATTAGGAGCATTCGAACAGATGTTATTGCACCGCGAGTTTGATTTATCGAGAGTTCTCTGAAACCGAGCGACTGTGTATATGAAGACACGCGCGTCGTTCCAGATTGTGTTACATGGAAAAGGTCGGGTTTGTGTTTCTCTTTCGAATATATCTTGTTCGTCGAATCGATTTTTTACTGACAAACAACGAGGTAATTCATAACTTTGAATGATATCACGAATTTATCGAGTTTAGTTCCGATAGATTGGTTTTTGAGGTTTCAATATTTGAGTTCTCCAAATCTAAGAAGGACAGATAAAGATTAAAAATACCAAAATAATAAAAATATAATAATAATAAAGTACCTAAGGACAAAGTACCTAATTGGACAAAGTACCTAATTGAGTTTTTGGATGAACCCAAACATAATAAAATCTCTCTATTCTAAAAACAAGTTTTTGGTAAACGGTTTCCAGAGAAGAACTTTTTAATTACTGAACCGAATGACACATATCTGGTATCAAAATGTTCGGATTCTTTCCGGATTTCCGAGTAGGTAATTGGATTTTTAAAAAAAATTCTCAATTTTAAAATATTTCCATTTTTATAGATTTCGGATACGGTCGCAGCTACAAAGCAAGAAACTATGAATTTTAAAACAATTGAAAACATATTTCACTGGTGTGTTTTACTATTCAAAAAGATTAAATAACCATCTTTCTATTTATAACACGAATTTAAAAAATATAATTTGTGTTATTTTTAACAATATTTATATTTTTGTTGTTCAAACGGTTTTAAATATATTTAAAACTTATGTACTATAATTAATTTATCTTTTATTTTTCAAATAACAAATTAATATTTTTATATTTATCTTTGTCGTTGTGGCAACCTAATCATTACTATATTTACAATAAAATATAAACTCGCTTTCGGAAATTTTGAACTTTTGCATTTATTTTTTAAAATAAGTATTATTTTTTATATCCTTTAGCAAGTATTTTTAAGGTAGTAAAATGTAACTATTTATTTCATAAGGCCAAAACGCAAACAACTAGATAACACGAGTGAATGTTTTAGAAATAAAGATAAAAATCGAAACTGTTGCAAGTCTATTGCTATGAAACTGACACAACTTCGACGTTTGTTTGTTCTCATGAAGATAAAATTCTGAATTTTCGCGATTTTTACAATTTCATATATTAGTTACTTATATATTATACTACTAATATATTATATAAATATATGTAGTAATTATAATTACTACATTTTTCACAGCCAATCATTAAAAATTTTAAGAAAGTTAAATTTATTCCTGAGATGTTTCAGTGCTTCTTAACGGATCTGTGAAAAAAATATTACCTTAGGGAAATGGGTAAAAGAATGTTTACATTGCTCTGTTGTTATAAGAAGGTTTTATATGCAGTGAGCTTGGTTTTGTGAGAAATTGCGAAGCGGTCCAAAAGTTTCTGCGTAAGCAGTTAACGGGGGTTGGGGAGTGATAGCTAGCAGTAAATATCCTAGTAATTATAAAATATCCTTATAGTATAACTATTGGGGCCGTTCAAATATCCCATAGGCACCTTAGAGAGGGCACAAGATTACGGCCAACAAGCCCGGAAAACCCCAGTTTTAATTATAACTCCGGCCGTAGAAGCCTTCGCAGTTTTATTAAATTTATTTCCTTCATTGGGGGATAAAAGGGAAAATATTTTGTAAAACATAAGAATCGCTATTTAGTTTTACGTGAACTCGAATTTGAGGAAATAAAAATTAAAACTCGACTTTCTTCAGTTTATTAATAAAGGGTTTAAAATTAGAAACAGCTTATTAGTTACTAAAGTACATTCTTATATACTAATTCCCTTTGCCTTATTAAAATGAATCGAAACTTTTCTACCAAATTTAGATCTCTAAGATTTAAGGCGGCTCGTATTTTGAATCGAAAGAGATAAAATGCAAATATCTTCACACAGATCCTTTTGCTATCAGCATTACATTTCATACTAAAACGGAGGAGACTCATTTCCAGTCTTCCCTAGAGACCATGCCCAGCTCTAACAGGGCTTCATTTTACGAAGCAATACGAATTGTTTCCTCTCCATTCTTTTCCTAATTTCCTCGCAAGTATTTCTTCACGAGTGGAAAGCGAAGTCTTTCGCATAACCCTTCAAATATTAGAGGCAAATCTTTCTGAGAATGATATCCAGGGGGAGAAGTTTTGTCATTTGATCAATGAGAGAGTTTCTCGTTCTAAAACGGAATCAGAGATGAAGCAGTTGAATTAAAATTGAATTGGAGATTCTATCGATGATGGATCTTTAGCTGACTGTGTAAAAGTTTCAGAAGTTTTGGAACTTCGAAGACTCGAGGAGACATGTCTGATTTTGCACTAGTATTTGCTTTGTGCTCTGACGTAGGATTATATTTGATTGGCTTCAACGCTTGGAAACTGTTCTAAGATCCAAAGTAAAGACTTGAATGTTTATTTTTCATAACTTTCAGTCTCAATATTTTCTTTATAACAATTTAAAGTTAAAAACTTCTTTAACTGCGAAATGGGTAAGTTATTATCTTTCAAAATTTTCAAAGGAATAAGTAACTTTAAGTATAATTTTTTATTGCTAATTTCGTGATAAATTAACGATTTATAAAAAAATTTATTCTTATTTATAAAACTATATTAAGAAGAAAAATTTTGATAAACCGAGAAATATTGTTTAACATTAATCACGATATTTATCATGCTTATTCGAGGCAAATATGGTAAAATTTTCTTTTTCGTAAAAGACTTAAGGTTTGTCCACAAAAGTATGCTACTTCCATTTTAAAAAGCATGTGAAACACATTTTTACTCATAACTTATAATTTTAGACCAAAACAATATGACAACATTTTAAAAGTTTCTATCATTTATAAAATTTGTGATACCTATATTTTCATAATTGAAATCTATACGTCTAAAACGAAAAAAATTTAACCATTTTCCATTTTCATTTATTATCAAGGTACGCAAAATCGAATTTTGTGCAATTAAACTAATAAATATTAGATTTCCTAAACCAGAAAAACTTTCTAAAACCACTATTATCACAAAATTTAGTATGAATTTCCAGATTTTCCAAATCCATTTACTAAATAAATATATCTTAAGAGATGCTTAACATAAAAGATAATGGCTCGAATCATTACAAATCATTTAATGGTTACATCAGAGATAATTCCAAAATGGAACACGCTTCTTCATCTCAACCATCCCACCATTAGCAGTAATTATCACCAACATTATCTGTCTACGGAAGCCCCTGCACCTATTTTTACGACCTCAAAGATGTCGATAGCGAATTTGGTTGCCCCTGGGTTTTTTTCTGGACAAAGAGAATCTTCCTTTTTACGACTAAGAGATGTCGATTTAGATACGGGGTCTCCACACTTTTATGGAGCGGCACACCTGAGTTTTGTCTCGGGGTTAGTGCCAAAAGGATGCTGCCAGGCAACTCCTGATGGTGAAGTTATGTATCAGACTGGGTTGCTAACCAGATAGCTGGGAATGCTGGGTTTTGGTGGAGATGGTGAGATAGGCAGGAGTGTCGTTAAATTTTTAGTGAGGCTGGAGCTGAGGTTTGATAGTTTGGGTTTTGGATGTTTAGCCTTTTATCGCTGCTTTTGTTGGCGGTAATGTTTTGTAGATTGGCTGTGTGTGTATTGATTTTTCAGGTTAAGTAGATTGAGATAATGAATCACGTTTTTCTCTTTCAAAAATTATTTAGTCTTAAAGAATTGTTTTAATGCTTTTATTTTTTTCGGGATGAATTTTTTTATTTCGAATGAAATTCTATGCAAGTTTTTTTGAATAATTGGCAATTTCTAAACATTAACCAAGAAAAAGTTCTGTTCATTTTAAGTGATTTTATGTTCAAACATAATTCTTGTACTATAATGACACTAAAAATTTAGCTTAAACTGATATTCAAAGTGAAGTAAAAAACAGAAATATCTAGTTTAAAAGTAACCAATGGTAAGCAGTAAAAAATACCTTAACATCGAGGAGTTAGAGATAAAGTATAAGTGAATAGGATACATTTAGAGACGACATAAGAATTAGGTATGTAAGAGTAACAACGATATTTATTACACAATAAGTTTAAAATAAAAAACCACATACAGTTGTTTCGGGGATCTTTGGATTCTCTTTGTCATTCCAAAAGAGTAATTTCTTAAAACTTTAATATTATTTTGCAATAAATAACGTTGTTTATTTTTCCTACTTTACATCATTTGCACAAGATTCATATTGCCACTGAGAAATGTCTTTTGATGGCAAAAATTACCCCTTAATATCTGTTTAAAAGGATTCATATTAAAAAAAATTAAGGTTTATAAATTCTTGAATCAAGCCTGGTCCTCTCATAATTCCCTAAATTATTGATTCTATTCCTGAAATACTATACACCTATACTCTGTTCATTTAGAATAGGCGCCTGAGACGTAATGTATTAGAAATTAGAAGCAGTACTATTGTAATTATCATTGAAAAATTTTTCTTGTGCAATGACAAGGCAGCCTAAACAAAAGTAGTTAAAATACCGTAAAAAAATCGGTCACTGAAGTTGTACGATAACGTACAACGTTATTAAGCATGTACGTTATTAAGCCTTATTGAGCGTTTTTGATCCTGTTTCAGGCGCCAATTCTAAATTAACAGACTATATACAAAAGTACTTTTCTATCATTATCAATCCATAAAGCAGTTGCGATTCCCTTACCTAAAATTTGACAATTATCCACTACAATACCACGTACTCAAAACTGAGCCTCCCTACTACCCATTACCCCACCTCAAACATACAACCCCCTCAAAAACTCACACACCCAAACGGGTTCGTAATAATTGCGTAGAGATGGCTACACACACTCACGCTGTGAATAAGGCTTCTCTTTCAAATTAAGAGAAACGGGGCACAAGAGTCCCTCTGCGAATTACCATCACAAAGCATCTGCAATCACAGCGACCGTGCCGCGAGACAAAACGCGTGCTGCCAGTATATGTGATTCCAGAGGAGGCCCTTCGGTTATTAGCTTAGTTACTACAGCGGGAGCGGCCTTGTTTATGCATGGGCAGGAGACGATGCGCCAAGGAGGGATGGGGGTTTCCGAGGGACAGTGGGGTGGTTCTGGTGGACTCCCTCTGAGGACAGAGTGATGATTAATTACTCTGATGGTCGCTTGTTGAGTTGGTGTCGAGGGAAACTGCAAAAGGTGACTCTTCTGGAGCAGTCCATTGTGATGAATGAAGGAAGATGACGAGATTATTCAGATTGTTGTAAAGGAACAGTTGAGTAAGAATTTACTTTTATAACATGACCACCTCGATATGTTGAAATCGAAGGGGCCCAAAAATAAATATCGAGTTTTCGAGATAGCAAGGATATTCCGCATAGTATAAAATTAATTATGCAGTATTTTTTTTCCCAAGACGGGAAATATATTTTTAGTTATCAAAGTTTGAGGTGACGAGGTTATGCTGTAGTTTGATGGGGAATGTTTTATTAAATTGTGTACATTGAAGGAAAATACTAATCTTAGCTTGGCAGGGTATAGTTAATTTCATGTCGCGTCAGTAACTTATTTTCCAGAGAAATATACAGAAAGGGCGAACGCCGTCGTTATGAGTGGAAATGAATAGGATAAAGTTATTTTAGAAGTAACTTAAAATGTAAGATTCATGAAGCTGTAAATAATATGTATGTATAAGCTAAAACACTAACCCCCATTTATAGCATATAGGAATAGTACAGTTCTAGTAATAGTTCTTTATGTAGCTTGTAACGATCCTATTAGAGTACTAGTATTCTTATTATTGCTTTTTTAGGAGGGTAAATTCCAAGTTCTTGATGCCTCTGAGGGTATTTGTCTAACCATGTTCTTGGTTGGTTGATCCAATAGAAGGCGACAAGCTGAAACATCGTAAGTTTATTCTTACGTTCTCGTAATTTGAAATTCGACACAGTTGGGGGTCTTAATTATTTTTTGGGTATGAATCTGTTAAGCAGAAACTTATCCAGAAAGAGACAGAACTAAACATACAAAGCATTATATGAAAACAAAGGCTTTCACGACCGGATGGGTTAGAATAAAAGTTTTCTTCCGGGCAATTAGGCCGTGGTCGAAAAGTAGATGTTAAAACTCCAAACGTTTCGTCTGCAACTGCGGCAGACATTATCAATGGAAACAAAAGATTAAATTAAAAAGTTAAGGTTAGTTAAAAAGTTAAGTTAATTCTTAACTTTTTAACCTTTTGTTTCCATTGATAATGTCTGCCGCAGTTGCAGACGAAACGTTTGGAGTTTTAACATCTACTTTTCGACCACGGCCTAATTGCCCGGAAGAAAACTTTTATTCTAATACAGGGGTCCCCAACCCTATGCCCGCGGGCACCATGGCGCCCGTCGATCGGTCTAGGTGCGCCCGCTGCTTGTGCCCAAGGATAAAATATTTCAGTTTTCCACTATCCCATAAAATTCTAGAAATGAAATAGCAACATGCATTTCAGAATTTCTTCAAGTAAGGCGAGAATAGAAATTTTGGATCTTCAGAATGACATTATCCTCAAAACTATTATGAGATGATATGAGAAATTCTGGAATATAGTTGATAGAAATAAATTTCCATTCTTAAAAAATGCAGCATATAAAATAGTTTTTTGGTTCCACACACTTATGTGAATCATTTTCGACAATGAATATAATAAAATCAAAAAATATAGATCACGACGCGACGTACAGATGAACACCTTGACGATAGCTTGCGGGCAAGAATTTCATCATAATCTCCCAATTACGAAGCGCTGGCCAGTGAAATGCAATGTATTTTATATATTTTATAAATAATTTTTATACTTCGTATGTTTTGCAAGCAATTTAGGAATAATTTATTTTACAAAAGAATATTATACTAATTATATTGATTATGTTAAATTAATTTTTAAAATTAAATTTTTTGTGCATTATATGTAGTGTGTATTATTAACTATGTCCACCAACTATAAATTTATCTTGGAAAAAATAAATGGTGCCCCCCATTCGACCGATATTCTGGTATGTGCGCCTAGGTACAAAAAGGTTGGGGACCCCTGTTCTAATACAAAGCATTATTTAAGAAGAGGTAATTGTAAATTTAGTGTTCGTGTTGAATCCCATGTTATGTATTTAGAAAGCGATAGTTTTTAAAATTCAGATTTAGTGTTATATATAATAAGTGGTCCCTTTTGTAACAATTAACAAAGAATTACGAATATCAAATTCATTTTATGTTTTGTAATTACAAAATATCATCAAAGGGACAAGTCAAGATACTTAAGATAAATTAAGACCTGGAAATTGCATAAATTAAACTACTAATTACAATTTGTGGCATTCCATTTAATATTACAACAAATGAAAATCACGGTATTTTTTAAACCTTGCCAGTCCAACTCCTATGGCATATTCAAAATCCCCCACATAATATTTCTTTCCATCAATACATGCTTAAAATAGTTTTGTTTGAAGTAAAAAAAGAAAATATGAACAATATCATTTCTCCTCAACAATAACTCTTTTTGCACTATTCAATGTGTTTTCTCTATCCCACTTCGATCGATTCACCCCCAACAAAGCCACCGCTTAGATTCAAATCAGCATTATTTCCCGTAACTCTTTACTATTCCGTTTCGAAATCCCCCTGGAGAAATTCCCGACTCACGCCTCTTTCCCCCTTACCCATCCAGCGTCCTCTTTTAAATAGATAGTGATTTAGCACGAAGGGCTTTAAAAATGTTCAAATTTTACGCATCGTTTCGCGTTTTTAATAGGGCTTCTTTGTGCTTGCGAGTTGGGTTAGAGCAGGCTTTTCATCTCTCAATCGAAAGCGTCGTTTTTCACTTTCTCAGATCCCTCTCGCTCCCCGATCTGATTTATTTATTTGAAGTTTTTTTTACTTCATGAAGCGGGAGGGTTAGATTCCATTAGATTAAGTAGAATGCTATGTACTGGGTTTATACCCCATGAGGGGTTTGGATTTGAACTAGGATCAGTGTTTCAGTTGTTTACAGGAATATGGAATTTGGGTTTAGGTTGCTAACTAATAGAAATGTAATAATCGGTGGTATTCGCTTAGAAATTTAATTTGCTTTTAACCCTCTCGCCACCCTGGGCTTCCTATGAGGCTCCTACTTATGTGAGCTCAATTTTGGTATGATGTAAACACGCAAATTTATTTTCTTTTCATCAGTGACTTCACTGATTCGTGTGGATCACATATGAGACTTCTACATGGTTTCTGAAGTCGTTTCTTAAAGCAAGATGATTTATACCTCAATGTTTACATTTTAAGCCGTGATGCTTGTGAAGAGAAAATACTAGCTAGATACTAGCTTCTGTAGAACATTTTTTATTGGTTGGTAGACATTTTCTTATTTCGTAATCTTCTAATATTATGACCATGTCTTTTAATGAGTTCTAAACCAAGTATTTTCTGTTAAAATGAAAAAAATATGGCCCATATGGCCTCATATGAGGGTCATAAAAATAACTAGGAAGGAGTGCACACAAGAAAAAAAATTTCCAGACAAATTATAGGGGCATTTTGGATGTATTGAGAAGAAGAAAAAAAAGGGTTTTTTTCACTTTTTTGATATTCTGGTGCCGAGAGGGTTAAGTGTAGAATGTATTACGAATGTATTCAGGTTCTCTTTTATTTAGAAATGATTTTGTTGTTTAAATATATTTAAAACGAAGATATAAAAGTTTGAATTATTTTAATATTTGTAATGGATTGTGCTCGTTGTAAATTGTTTACGCCATACGGCTTAAAACAATCTATATTCTATAAGAATGCATGTTGTCTAAAAGCAAATTTTTGTTTCAGAATTGAAAGGATGATGCAATTTTTTATTACTCTTTTAAAATGAAACAATTAGATTACTTGATGGAGATTTTCAAATAAAACAATCAATCGTAAAATTCTTGTATAATTTTTTCATCTGATTTAAATTTCCTACTTTAGGTATCCGAACTGTTTAAGAAATATTAACAATTGTTTAAATTATCTTAGCGTTTCTTTTTTAAACATATGCATTTTCATTAAAATTCTATCAAAATTCGAAATTAACCTAAAACTGCTATTTAATTATGTATAAAATTCTATCCTAATGTATATTGACCATCTCAATTAAAACCAGTAAACATCAGCAAAGCGGAAGATATAAATAAGGAAACAGGAAACGTGTTTAATGAATTAGTTTAATAAGTAAATTAATGCAAGGGAGTTAGAGCCTTGAGGACAATGGGGAACAAAGGAATGAGTAACAGGAAGAACCTTAATAACTGGATGCAGAAATTAGCTATTAAGAAAGTGGGTGTTCTTGGTATCAGTAACTTAAATAAAAGGATTAAAATAGAAATTTGACATTTATAAACAGTTAATTTTTTTTCAAAGGAAACGAAATTGGAATTTCAATATTTATTTCTTAAAGGATTGAAATATTCACTTAAAATATCAATTCTATCCAAAATTTACATACTATATTCTAAATGCGAGAGTAAAAATAAATATGACAAACAAAATGTAATTAATTTACTTAAACTCGTTTACTCTTTAATCACGAAATAAAGGGTTCAATTCCGTTATCTCTCCTGTTAAATATCGAAAGGGAGTGTTCGTTGCCAAAGATTAGAAATATCCCAGAAAATTGCAAAGCAACCAAAAACACAAACAAATTATCAATAACAATCATAAAAATTTGGTGTTGTATTAATATTTGGCGACTAAAAGAGAAAAACCAGTTAAAAATACTCTGAAATAAAAAAGCTGATAATTGAAGTAACATTTGGACAGTTATCGGATCGCTAATAGTAAGAATAATTAAATGCTCATAAAAAATAAAATTTTTCCAAATGGTTCACTCATTAAAGCATATCCCAAAAAATAAACTTTTCCCCTCAAATATTATCAGCCAACATGATCATCAAAAGCAAAAACAAATCGAATTAAAGTGAACGACATTAAACATCCGTTAATGCTCATTTCACTTTGATGAACCAACCAACCAACTACCCCAATAATAAACCAACAAATAAACCCGCAAACAGCGATACCATTGCTATTTTTTCTCTTCTCGACTGATAGCCTTTTTCCACCATCCAGCTCGGCTTCGGTAAACACCATCCCTTTGTGTTTTTTTTCTCCGCTCGCCAAAAGTAATCTAAAGACATTAACAGATATTTTTTCGCCGGGGAGTGAAAAGAACAGAAAAAAAGTCGCCGCTTAATATATGCGTATCGCCTGAAAAATTTCCTTCGGCCGACGACGAGTCTTAATTACGCCTAACGAAAATAAGATGGTGCTGTGGTGGGACATTAAGGCGCACCTGGAAGTCACTTTTATTAACGCTAAACTCTGGTGGAGGTTGCCACATTTGGCTGAATATCGGGACTTGTAAGTTTTGGCTCCTTTGGTTTGGTGGATCATGTTATAAAATTAATGTAATTCAGTTCTATCAATGCTTAATTGAATCGTTTATTTCAGAAATATGTTAAATCCCATAGGATTAACATTGCGTTTAACACGTTTCTGAAATAAGCGATTCAATTTATCGATGTGAGACTGGGAAATTCTTCTATTCTTTTTGTAACAAAAACCGGTTAAAAATTTAATTGAAAGTCTTTGCTTAACACAACGTTTATTTGCACATAAAAACTTAAAAGAATATAGTTAAAGTACAAATTATTTTGGGGATAACTACGATCTCGTTCGTCAGCTATTGAAGCAATATCGCTTAACAATAATATCTTTGCTTACTCCAGTATAAAGTTTGGAGACATCATACTAATAAAATATATTTAAGAGCCAGCCCTCCTAGAAGAAAAATTTTGATAAAAAAATTTATAAACGCATTAACTAACCAATATAAATACTCAGGTAAACTTATTTTCTTTCTTTTAACTTGAATTTTACTTATTTTCATTACAAGCTTTAAAATGAATTATCACATACAAACGTTTGATATTTCAGTAGGATATTTAGTTTCCATGGTTAATGTTTTGTTTATTTCAACAAGGAATATGAAAACAAACTTGTAAAAGTCCTTTTTACACATTATTATTATGTGTATTAAATTTCACAATATTTACAAACATAATCTCATTCCTTAAAAACTATCTAAAGCAGAAATTTTACAAAGCATCCATAATTTCTACATTCATATAAACAGACTTTAGAACTCTATGGAGATTTAGACTTCAGAAAAGTATTCAGGTCTTACCCCCTTTCAAGGGCGCGATGCAATTACCAAAGTCTTAAAACTTAGTCCTTACCAAAGCAAAGTAAAAGTATCTTTTAACTAAAGCATCAATTAACAACACATTATGAGGAGCAAAGAGAAGGTGTAGTAGAGTATGAAGAGTTCGAGGTTTTACGCCAACATAATCTGCCAAGCTCGCAAAAAATGGGTTGTATGAAAAAAGTTCCGTTAAAGTTTCAGCTTGATAGACTTTGGGCTTCCACTTGTATCCTCGTTAGCTGTCAATGATGGCGGGTTTTTGAACTTTTCTTCCGAGTAATTAAGTAGCGTAGATCTTAAATTGAAACTTTTGAAGGGTTGCATCAATAGAGTTTTTTATAGTGACTAAGGGCACTTAAAAATGAGTTTTAATTGCTAAGAGTTTTTCCTCAGACCTCAATTTATATGTGGTATTAAGATATTTTTAAAATTATTTTTCGTTCATTAAAGCAGAGATTTTATGGTTTTACGCCCGCTCTTTCAAAAATATTAAAGAATAAAAAATTTAAATAATCTTAAGTTTTTTTAACGAGAAGCTATACTAGGAAGATCACCTATAATTTTTTTATAACTACATGTAAATAAATAATTAAACTTAAATACAAAATTAATTTTAAATCGGATTTAAATTCATATCACTAATTAATATTATGATTAACTATTTTATATTATTACAATGAAATATTGTTTTTCACAAATGTTTTATAATTTTGCATATGCTTGTGAACTTAACATTGCACTTACGAAGGACCATATTATTTGAATACAAATACCACATCAAATTTATTCTGGTAAACATATTTGTACTTTAAAAGAAACTGTGATGAATGGAAAAGGAAGACCCATATGTAGGTAAAGCAATAAAGTTCCAAGAAAAGCCATCAATACATCAAAAAGAAATAGTGAAAATCCCATGAATATGTTTAAAAGGAATCCTTTCGACCAACCTTTACTATTCACAGAAAATAACACAAACTGCTACATCTTCGATACCAAGTTTATCGCAAATACACAACAACAACAAGTCCGTGGCAATTCCTTCCGGCCTTCATTTCCCCGGCTTTTAATGTGTCCGACTTCGTCAAAGTCTGGCATCCCCCACTAAAAAGAACTTCGGAAATAAATCACGCCCCAATCGGAGAGGGCATTTGCATCGCAAATTCTTCAACTGCCGTTCCTTTTCCAAGAGAGAGCATTCAGATGCAAATGGACTCCAAGTGATTTAAAACTGCGGGAAGAGAGGAGGGTGAAAGGAGAGGTCCAAAGACATTGCAAATTGGCCTCGGAGCTCTTGGTAAATAACATAAGCCAATTAGGTGAGGAGCTCTGGAAGGGAGCGGGACACGGGAAAAGACTTTCTTCTAATTGTTCGGTGATTAACTCGGTGTCCGGGAGGTATTTGGGACAGCCGGACGGTCACTCCAATAAAGGGACTAATTGGGCGATCTCGCCGACCGGGGTAATGTCCGGAAACCTGTTGTTTACGAGGGGAGAGGTTCCGGAAGGAGGTTTGAGGGGGGTTTAGGGTTCATGGGTGTAATCATAGTCATAAGTTTAGAGTGGAGAGTTATGTAAGCACATTTCTCCACGTTTCATATTTGAAATGTTGAAAGCTGGACGGGGTTGAATACAGCAAAGGATCTCGAATTTTTTAAATACTTTCTGATGTGTATTGTGGAAAATGTTTTGACAGTGATTTATATGCATTTATTACTATTCAGAGTAATATTAGTTCTAAATATCAGTGGATAATTTTTTTTTCTGATGTAAGTTGAGTTCATGAACAGTTAGTTAGTAGCTCAAGCTTCTAGAGATATTTTCAAATTTAACTAATATGAAGGAAGATGGCAGAGAAAATAACAACGTAAATTAAACGAATGATATTTAATTAAACATAATTCTAAATATAAAATATTTAATTAAACAAGAATTCAAATACATGACTTTTTCTAAATTTAAGTGGAAAATTAGTTTTTTTCCGAGGTGACTAGTCATAGGCATTTTGTATCGTTGAAACATGTTTTCAAATTTAACCGAAGAAAAAGATAGCGCTAGAATGCATGATGAAGAATATTTAAAAACTTACGATACAATTATTACATTAAATTTCAAGTAGCAAACATTGACAAACAAGAACATGAATAAATAAACCAACAACGGATACCTAAGACGCGTAATTAAATTTTCATTTCGAATCAAAACTTCTCCTTTTCCATTATTGGTTCCTCACAAAACCTCTCAAACTTTCATCCCTACCCCAACAAACACTCAAAACCCCCTATAACCAAAACAAACACCGCGGAAAAACCATCAGGAGGCACATCAACATCTTCCGCCAAATTGAAACATAATTACACGTCTTTAAATCACTTCCGAGGACCCGTCTCCAGCAAAGCAATTACAGGCTGCTTATTCAGCAACAAATTAACACGGCTTCGGAGACACACTACGGAACAACAGACAAAAAAACCACCCTCGGTACACAGTAATTGTTATTCCCCCCTTTCCTTTCAAAAACCCCGCTGCCCTTCAATGGAAGCCTAATGCGTTGTTGATGAGTCCGGGCCGTCATAATTAAGTTTGAGGCGGCGAGCTGCCTTGTCATCCGGTGTCCGATCGATCCGGACCGAATTAATGACCGGACAATCGAGCGCGGATGAGTGGGGTAACAGATACCGAAAGGGGAGACGGCGCTTTAGCTCTTGAGGTTGGAGTAGAGTGGATCGGGTGGAGATGTGGTTATTTCGAGAGACGAAGGGGTTATTTTCGCTTGGGGTGACGGAATTTATCTGATGGTTGATGACTGAACACTTCGTGTTCGGTTTCGTAGTAATAAGCGATACTTGAGGGGTGTGTTTACGTTCTTTTTGAGGATTATCTCGCGACGCGAGAAGTGTTGTGTCTTTTTTAGTGGAGAGACCGGGTAACTTTTCACTTTGAGTATGATGTAGATCGTTTAACATATACGTGGAAATTCTCGGTTAGATTGGAACGATTATTGAATAGAAATTTAAAAAATTGGAGGTTTATTTAAATATCTTGATATTTTTTATGCAATAATCTTGATAAACTAAAAAATATGTTAACTGAAAAATAAATATACAAACGGGGAATTTATGAGAATCTTACCTTACATTCAATAAACTTTTTGGTAACTGCTGTTAAAATCCCACCACACCCGATCGTTGCATCGCCGGCTGAGGGCACTATCAACATTGATCGGGGGGCGTTCGAAGATTTTGGTATCTGCATTTAACATTGAATATGTAATAGTTAAATGTGAGTCATTGAGTATAACCACATCATTTAGCTAGTGTTATTTCAAGAGACATTTTAAATAAAAACATTTCTTTTATATCTTTTATCTCAAGTTAAACGAATAAAGGAATAAGATATTCCGTAAAATAATAAAATTCCGTATGAGCTTACAAAATTAGCAGACGTCCACAATGTCCCGAAATTTTCTTTTTTTTTCGATACTTGTCAAGATTTAAAACGCAGAGTTAAAAAAAACATTTAATTTCTAACGCATAATGGAATCACTGTGATTTTAAGCAATAGGAATGTAGGAACTTTGAAAATTAAGCTGGAATAAAACCTGTTTTGAAAAATTACATTAAACTGAAATTAAAGAGACTTTATATAATGCTTGGTAATTAGTATAAAAATTGTGTGTTGAAAATTAGTTTCAGAAATGTAAAAAATGTTTCTCTACTCAGACTTTCCCAACATTTGGCTTCAGGTAATTAGAGCTAAAAAAAGTCTTTAGAAAAGCATTATTGCATAAAAAACCTAACAAACTCCCCAGTAGCTCACCCTTTTAAGAAACCTCCCAAATTAAACCTTTGTACAACAACTAATAGAAACCCACTCAAAACTTCCTCAGAGAAGCCCAGACGACTCCTCGTTTTTCATATATTGAATAAACCACCCCAAACTTTCAATATTACCTTCATCACCCGAAGCCATGCATCTACTGACACAAGGAAAAGGGCTTCCAACAAAGAACCGTGCCCCCTTACAAAACACCATTTTAAATTGACCAAATGAAGCTAATAAAAAGACACAATGGAGAATGATGATGATGAAGAAAAAAATAAGAAGCACCTGGAGCAACAATTAGTTTTCCCTCCATCTTTGTTGCTGCACAATGACTTAGCCGCTGATACTACTGGTGGCCGGGAGATAAGGTTTAATTTATTCATCTGCTTTAAAGGGAGGTTGTTTAATTTAGCGTGTGTCGGCGGATTCGCGGCAGGTAATTTGCGTGCGCTGTTAAATGTAGCGTTGATTCCTGAAGAGCCTTGCCGGGGTCAGGCGTCACTTTTCCGGCTGCTGCTGCTGTGCTATACTTGCATCAGCGTGGTTGGTCTCGGTATAGCTGCTGTTGTTGTGTGTGGGCGAGATTAGGGTTGGTGGTTGGATTATTAAAAGTTGCAGTTCGCACGCGTAAATCTTTAGATGTTGAATGGTGGTTGCGTTTAAGGCGCATTGAGTTGGAAGTAATTCCGGAGTTTGTTGCATTATCTCGTAAACGTTCATTGTTTATATTCGAGGAATAAATTTGACTGCTTTAAGTGCAGAAATGTTTCAAATGGCTTGCTTTTAATTTGCATAAAGCACCAAATGTAATCATTCATATTAATGAAGCTTAACTCGGTTTGAGTGTTTAAATATGTTACATCAATAAGTCAATAAAATATATTTTTCCCATCTTCGGTTCTTGCGAAGATTTAAGACACAGAAAGAATTTCATTAAACAACATTAACTTTAAACGCATTGTATAATTTATATGCGTTTATGCCTTATGCATAAATTTAATAGTTTGATAAATTACACTATCGTTAAATAAAATCATCGAAAAGTGTTTATAAGAGTAGTTGAAAGAAAAATCCAGTAACTCTTGAAAAATTAAGAATAAAATTAAAGCGAACAAAAATGCTATTAGGTAGGTAAATAAAATTTGATTGTTGGAGATTATTAGTGTCTTAAAAACATCATTGTTATTATATCCTGTTGTAAATTTTACAATACATAATCTATTAAGAAAAATTTATAATTTCGAAATTACTATGATACAAAACGATACATCAATAATACATATATATAGTATTGGATTCCTAAGCTCAAGTTCCATAACGTCCAATCATTTACAGTCATTTTTTCTTTTAAAAACATTTCACTATGCATGATTATGTAGCCTTCATTCATCCCACATTTAATTTTTGAACTAAAAAAATTCACGTAATATACCTTTCATGTTTAAATAAGTTGAAAATATTAATTTCTAAATTAAAATTTTCATTTATTGGACAAATTTAAAAAAAATTGTGTAGGTTTGAATACTGAACTAATTATGTATCCACGTATTTACTTATATAACTACTATTTTCACACAGTTTGAAGTATTTTTAAGGGAATAAGTAATACGGGAAATATTAAAAAAATACACCACAAAACTTTTTAAAAAAAATAATAATATGTTGTGTGACACCAAATGATTGTCACAAAACTAATGGATATCGAAGGGGGAATTAACTAAAAATACAGCACATCAAAAATCAACGAAACAACTCAATAAAATCTGCTGATAAATCCATAATCATCTTTTCATTTTTTATTCCTCCAAAATGGAACGAAAACTAGCGATGTGTCCGTAGCTAATGATCCTTTATGTCATTATTTCCTTAAAGTGACTCAAGCAGACATCCTAAGTGATTATTTCACTTCAAGTCAAAACGAAATTTGTCTTTTTCTTTTGTAAAAAAAACCCTAGACATTTGAAGCTTCCGGAAACGGAGGATATGAACTGTCTGAAAACAAGAAATATGGGTGGAGCTCTAAAAACATTAATAAATGCAATGAAGATAAACTCGACTGAATAATTTCTGGGAAAATGAAAATAAAGGAAAAGAAACGCCATTATTTTTCGGAGTGTTGGCCTGGCATTGATTAATGCGGGCTTTATTAATCAGATTTTAAAGTGGTATAGTTTTTCCTCTAACTTGATTTTTAAATCATGACTTTCTTTAAAGATTTGAAAAATATTGCAAATATTTCGTTGCATAGATGCATTCGAACTATGTAAAAAAGAAGCATTTAAATGAACAAAGGTACAGATTTAATGCAGAAAATATCTTTTTTTATTCTATAAAGATATCATTCTTCAAATTTTCTAGTTAAAATTCTAAAGATACTTATTTTATAAAGTAAAGATGGCATGGATATAAATCAGCTAGTTTTTAATAAGGAGTCATTATTTAGTATCTTTTAACCAGATTTAAATTATGGTATACAAACTTGGAAAAACTTAACTCTCAAAATTAAACCTCCAATAAAATGTCGTTTATTATAACTGTGGCTTTAAATTTCAAATTACTATACTATAGGGCACATATAGTTTACAGAAAGTCATTTTCAGATTTACATAATAACCGACTTTATTTGAAGTATACTTTAAAGAAAAACCATTACACTATCTAAACCATTTTTCACACCAAATGTACCAAGTTTACAATGTAAATTTGATAGCTTATATAAAACAACATTAAATCAAAAACTCTTCTTCGACTCATACATATGCGATCAGTCTTCGCTGAAACCTTTCACTTTTGGAATAGGAAATGCTTTCAAAGCAACTTCCATGTTTGGCAAACCTAGGTTGTGGGTCTATATACACAGCACTTCACAAAATATTTTATTATCAGTTTACAAGTTCTTCAATATTTTCTTTAGGATTGTGTGTGTTGACGGTAGAAAAATTTTGTTAAACACTGCTTAAAACAATAAATAAATTCATTCCATTTTCAATAGATTAAAGAGATTCACCGGTAGAGAGAGTCACCGGTAACTTTACAGGTGGTTAATCTGCGGTCAAGCATCTAATTGGCAGTTGAAGAAGGGAAGTATAGTTTTTCACTAATCAGAGTTTTGACTCCTGGTTAACCGCCGGTCAAGTTACCGGTGACTATGGCCGTAAGTTGAATTGCAAGTAATCTGATGAAAGTTTGTTTTCTTAGGTCATCGTTAAATTTAAAAGAGGAAGTGTAGTATGCTAATGCATGCAGTTATGTGCAAATTAAATGAAACAAACGTTAAAACTTTATTTTTAAATTAGTAGACTCCGTGTAGAATTAATATGATGATAATAATTAAGAGTTTTCTAAGACTAAAACTAACATTTTAACAAACTTTACTATAATTTTTATATTTGTTGAGTTATGAATTTAGTACTATGTAATCAACAACATATTTCATGGAACTTTTTCTTTTATGAAAAGCTATTTTAAGATTGTTACATGCATGATAATAATGGTTTATTTCTATTACAATTCGTGGTAAATAACTAATGGGTTAAAAAACCCATACTTATGCATCCAAAACAAGAAAGTTCTACACTTCCTTCCCTCCATAAAAACTGTCTACTACAAAATTTTTTTCCATGGACCAACCAACAATCAAAAATATCCCGCCTATGATAACTGATAAAAACCCAAACAAAAAAACACCAACCCAACAAAAGAAAACCCCAACGAAAATAATCTCCAAACACCCCATCAAGCCAATGACTAACGCCCCTCCGCATAGAGCAACAAAGCAAAATGCAAATCATCTTTTGATGATGAATCTTCTCATACCCCATAAAGCAAATAACAACAATAATAAGATTCCCTCCTTCAGCGACAAAAACGCCAAATTCAATATTACTTCCAAGCGTAAGAAGCGACCATGAATGATTGATCTGAAGAAGGGGTGGGTGTCCTCCGCTCTTTTTCATCAGATGAATCTATCTACCCCACAGTTTCTTCTGCCCCGGGATCGACAAGAAGATTCTGTTTTGGCTGCCACTAAATGTCCTCAATGTCAGAGACGCTGTAAAGAGGCAGACGCTGCCTTATTTTGTTGTTTTCCTTCTATTTTCTCCCGTTATTCATCTTTGGGACGCTTCCAAGACGGGAATAGGTTTTTGAAGATTTGCGAAGTTTAGTGCGGTTCGAGCGAGAATATGCGTGAGTTGATAAATATCTTTTTAATGGCTTTTTGATCTGGAGATAGGGATGTGTTGTTGTTTGAATGGTTCCGAATGACACCGGAGCGTTGTTTTGCTTTGCGTGTTGATTATGTGATAATATCCCTTGTTTTGGTACCGAAGAACGATATTGAACCTGTTTTAGAGAAGATTATTGTCTATAACTTGCACAGGGAAGAAACTTTTTGGTGTCCCAACAAACCTTTTATTTCTTTCAAGGATAGAACCCCTAAATTTAATACACTAATCTTTTAAATTTTTTCATTATTACTTTGTTAAAAGGTATTTGGAATGATTTCTTTGTCTACAAGAAACATAATTATAAATTAAAGTTTAAAAAATTTTTATTTTTAATTTTTTTTAAATAGCTTTTAATGAACTTTAAGGTACTGAATGATTAGATAATGATGATGATGATTATAAGATAAAAAGACACTAAAATTAATCAGTTTTTCTGAATTTATATAGCTATTTTTGGAGTCTGTTTTAGGATCATGAAATCAGTTCCTAAAAAAAGTTTTTCTACTTTATCTATGTACTTTAAATATTATTACTATGAAGAAGTAAAATAAATCTATATGATTTCAAACATATCTGGCATCCTTCAATAATTTAATTTAATTTTGTTACCAAATATGCCCAATTATATGAAGAAAATAAAAGTTTGTATTAATCTTTGAAATGGATTTCATAAACCCATTGGATTGGGGAAAATCAAGATTTAAAAAATTGAATTTATAAAAAGTTTTATTATCCAGAAAAATAGATTAATTTAAAATAACGCATTTAAATTAATAAAACGTGAATATTGGATTACTTGAATAAATTTGTTTCCATTTAATTAATTTTTTAAAACTTATAAGTAACTAAAACTTCGAAAAAATAAACCATTTCATCAGTCTAAAAATATAAATATGCACAGGAAAGAAACAAGAAATTATAAACGTTGGAAAAACGTTGAAAGAAAACTATAGGTACTATATAAATAGAAAAAAATTTCTTTTCATATTTTCCCGAAAATTATACCAAATGTAGAATGAATTTTACTATCAGTTGGACAATAATTCTAAAATTATTTCGATATATTTTTTTCTGGAGTAAAAATCAGGGGTTAAAAAACACCGCTCGATTTGATGTAAGTTAAAAAAAGTAAAGTAAAAAAATATGATCTCACATTTTAAAATATTTTTATAGCATGATTTATATCCTCTTGAGATACAAATACTCATTTTCTTTAAATTTTTTTATGCAACACTGAAACAAATAATCCATCATCTGCTTTCAAAATGTCTCAACAGTCTGCTGGGGGCATTCGCAAAATCTGTAAAAATGTTTTCCTCTGGATACCCGAAATATCAAAGAACTGTTTCGACAAAGGAAAATATCTTGTAGTAGTTTCTTTGTGTTTCTCTTCCATTTTCGTTATTCTTTTCTTTGTGCAATATTATTTCAACACTTTCTGTTTTTCGTTCTTCAGGACTATCAGGACTTGTGAATATTCGATTTACAAAAATAAGTGGATTTTGTTGTAATTTCTGTAAAAATATTTTTGTAATTCGGAAAATGTTGATACAAAAGTTGGTTGTTGTTTTTTCTGCATAATGTTTAATTTTTTCATAAAATGTGTAAGTTTAGTAAGTTGGATATTGTGGGAATTGCGAAGCAATTCCAAAAGGTCCTGCGTTAGCAGTTTACGGGGGTTGGTGAGCGATAGCGAGCAGGGGGCGGTAGCTCCCTTGTTTTTTAAATTTTTATTTTTTATGTGGTAATTTCAAGTAGCAAGCTTGCTTATTGATTTTATCTTAAGTAATTTCTTTACGTTATCTACTTTTTCTACACCAGACAAGAAATTTCTTATAAATTTCATAAATTTAAACTTTCTGCAACATACATTTCGATATTCTTCCTAGCAATGACAAAAATTTTAGCAACAATAGGTTATGATGTCAGTATTAATACCAATACTTGAGTTTAAGAGCAAAAAGTAAAATTTTAAAGGTTTGATATTTTGCATTTGATGTTATCAGAAATGAATGAATTGTGAATTTTACAATAGTTTTATTTCCCTTTGAATAGAGATTTTCAAATTTTAATTTTTAAAACATTTTGTTGAAAGGACGGACTTCGGTTTAAAATGATGTAAAAGGTTTTCAAAAAAACAAATAATACATTACTTTTTAGTTTCTAATTGATCTAAGCTCCAAAGCAAAATTAGCGAATTCCAACAATTGTGTTCAGGTATCTTTAAGTAAAATAATAAAGTATTCATATCGACTGTGTGGTGTTCAAAGATGGCCGAACTCCCACTCTAGACCCGAATGTTTGCCTTTTATTGTTTCAGATCCATTAGTAAGATAAAAGGTTAATGTTTCTCTTTTAATTTCTGGTAGTACTGTGGAGAAATTACGTACGATTCACTGCATCCCTCTGTCCTTCCATAATGTCCCCGGTGACTTCTTTCAGGACATATGCGACCGAGCGTTAACGAAGAGAAATATGACCTTTTTAATGTTTCAACAGACGTGATGAATTGCAATGTCTTTCAACTGGGTATAAAGCGAGGCGATTATTTACTAATGTAAATTGCGACTTCGTTTTCATCGCTGTTTAGTTCCCCTTTTTTTTCCCTTGCTAGGAATGAATGTATTCTGATGGTCGTTTTTGTTTCGGTACGTAGTTGGTTTTTGAAAAAAAAAATGGTATTGTCGGCTATTAATTTGGCAAAATGATTCGCTCTGTTGAAATTGTGGTTTTATGCTCATTTTAATTTACGATGGATGAGAGTTTGAAGTCAACAATTCAAATATACTGTTCTAAAGAGAACTCATACTGTTGGACAAATAGATGAAGATCCCAGAGCCCCCAGACATTTCTTATTTTCTCACAAATAAAATATATGGGATAATGTAGTGTTAGTATAAACTTTGAGTGTGTGCATACCCGCTAACTTGGCCCGCCGGCCAATTGACAGGTACCAGGTGCTAAAGGTATGTAAAAACAGTGCTCACTTTTCTCATTTTCTCAAGGATGATTTTTACATATGATACTCGGTGAACTATTTCAACATTTTTTGTAAGCAGCCAGACCAATCGGATGGGCCAAACATCCCCCCAGACGCACTAATAGTGTTGAATAGTGAGAAATACAGCCAATCCCACCAACCCTTACGATCGCATAAAGCTGCAAACAAAATTGTCGGTTCACTACTAGTCATTTCTCACTAGTTACAATGCACTTATACAGCTTTATGTGATTGTTAGGGTTGGTGGGATTGGCTGCATTTCTCGCTATTCAACACTATTAGTGCGTCTGGGGGGATGTTTGGCCCATCCGATTGGTCTGGCTGCTTACAAAAAATATTGAAATAGTTCACTGAGTATCATATGTAAAAATCACCCTTGAGAAAATGAGAAAAGTGAGCACTGTTTTTACATACCTTTAGCACCTGGTACCTGTGAATTGGCCGGCGGGCCAAGTTAGCGGGTATGCACACACTCAAAGTTTATTCTAACACTACATTATTCCATATATTTTATTTGTGAGAAAATAAGAAATGTCTGGGGGATCTGGGATCTTGGACTAAAAGTGAACATGATACATACTTACAGTCATTTCTGAAACTACACTGTTAAAAAAATTAGTTCAACCTTTTACCATAAACTGGTTCAAATTTAGCTGCAACCAAGGTTTGGTAACAGGTTTCACCAAGTTTTCGGTTTTTCACTAGTGCAAGCACCAATTTTTGGTATTTTAACTAGTAAAACTTGGTGAAACCTGTTACCAAACCTTGGTTGCAGCTAAATTTGAACCAGTTTATGGTGAAAGGTTGAAAGTTTTTGGTGAAAGGTTGAACTACTTTTTTTAACAGTGTAATATTCGTGAAATTTTTACAGATGGAAGTTAATCAATTAAATAGAAGATATATTTAATGATAAGATGGAGTTTTGAGGACATTGTTGTACAATTAAATTTATAGAATTTATGGTTTTTAATATTAAATCATGAAGTGTTCAATTCCAGGCAAGAATTTATTTATAAATTAATTATGTGTCCTAAACAAGATCTGTCAGATGAAACATTTTAGACCATTTTGAAGTTTATTGATGCTTTCAATAGACGTAAAAACATTTTAATAAGGAAATGTAATTTTATTAAAAGCATTATTTTAATCGGAGTGTAGTTTTTAGTTATTGCAACTCAAATTATCTCGTAAGTATTATTAAAAATGGTAAAGTAATTGAACTAAATTATTCAAAAATAAAAAAAGAAGTACATAAAGGACAGTTTGAAATGTAAGAGAGGAATTTGAAAAAAACAAATTCACAATTTTAAGCAGTTATAATTTTGTTCCAGATTATTTTATGAAAGATATAGGTGGGAAGAAATTTTTTAAATTAAAATAATCATTTGCTATCAATGAAACATTGTGTGGACATTTTTAAACTCGTCAGTATATTAAAACACGTTAAAAATTCAGATTTCCTATTAAAAAATAAAACCAAATCCATGTCACACAATTTTCTTTCATTTGCTAAAAGCCTTTACATTAATTGCTAAGCCTCAAACAATCTAAAACGAATCTCGAATATTTCTTTTTATCATCATCATCTGAATAAAACTCTCATTCAAAAACCAAAAAGAAGCTGAAAATAATTCCCAATTCTGAGAGGATGATTTTAAATCTCATTATGCTTTCTTAATTCCCATTCAAACTGAATCTAATTTTAAAGACGACTTCCGAGGTTCAAATAAAGCCTGCTTGCAGCATATTAATTTAAAGGCATGGTAAGTAACTCATATCGTCATTTCAGGTGTATTAGCGAGGGTTAATTCATTTAGTTTTCGCGTTTTATATTCAAATAATGATTATACGACGCAGTTTAGTACAACCCGACACTTAAATATTAATAATTTAATTTAGCTGGGGACCAAGGAGCGTAGAGCCACTTAATTTATTATGCATAAAAAAGAACGATGATTTTTTCATTATCGTTACGAACACGTGAGGGTTTTTACTTCGATTCTGTAAGGTCAAAGGTTATTTGTTCATCTCAAAATATTACAGAATTTTAGCTTTCTTTTTAAGTCTTAATAAATAATAGTTTAGTAAGAAATAAGGGTTTTTCACTTTGTTCTTAAGTTATACTAAGGTGCCGTTAAAGGCTTATTTAGACGTTTAACTTTCCACTTGTTCACCTAAAGTAAAGGCTAATTAAGGGATCATTTCCATTGTTTATCGTAAGTCACATCCTGTGAATCGCTAGTTTGTTTAGAAAAGTGAAGGAGTTAAGAATGAAACACGGATTCACACTTATAACTTTGGGAATGATTCCTCCGAAATAAACATTAGTAGTTTGGATATCCCGTTCCGCCCCGTATGTTCGGGGCACTCGGGCAATGAAATAAACATTAAAACTGATTACTCCGAAAGAGCCTTCAGAAGAATCATCCGAAGTGAAAAGTTTAAACTCAGTCTTTTTACTCTTCCGATTTCCGTCGCAAATGAGCGATTCATTGGCCAGGATCACTTATGATGAACTTGAAAGAGAAACAATGTAGGTAAATGGGCTTTAAAAAGAACTTCTTTCAAAATTTTTCAACACACATTTTTCAATTTTCATAAAAAATAAATGTGCATACTATTACCTTATTGTCTTACTTTATATTCGTTTTTGAATATTCAACTCATTATTAATATCTCATTTTGTTCTCATACCACTATAATACCATTTTTGACACTCTTTAAGGATTTTGTGTATTCTGTATCTTTCAGAAAATTTGTATCTTTCATAAAATAAAAAATTAAATCGTGTTAAGTAAGCAACAAAAGCGTAATACTCGTGATATCAATATTACAAACAGACACACCGCACCGAATAAATTCCCCTTCGTTTGAGATAGGAGATAGTTTTGGACAGTTTTTACTTTATTTTTAAATGATTCATATTGTAAAATTCACATAAGAATTTTACTATTGCCCGGGTGATATGTCCCTTAAAATCCATAATGAATGATACCTTTTTAAAGTTACCGAGCTTCAGGAAAACTCTCAATTCAAAAGATATTGGTAAAACTACGTGCGCACAATGTTCCCCCATTAATTTCCTGAAAATCACCCGACATTTTCAATATTATCAGAATGTCGGGGAAATATCGGGGACAACTTTGCAAAACTAGGATTAAAAGGGACATGTCCACGTTAACGGAAATGACATCTACACATAAAAAAAATTCACTCACCCGCCACCAGCTGTATTCTGCCGATCAGCATGGCCACCAACTGCCTGTTCTTCTTCCCGACGATCCACACGTTGCAGAAGGCCAATATGGAACACCACGTCAGCAACACGCACCCACTTCCAAACAGCACGTACGACGTCTGCCACGAACTGGACGGAAAGTCCTCGTCGAAGTTGTGGCACTCCAGTTCCTTGGAGGACTCTTCGTCCTTCTGCTGTCCGGGAGGATAGCACACGGACACCATGCCCAAGGTGGAGCTGAGTCCATCTCTGTCGTAGGCCAGGACCTCCCCTCGGGCTTGGCGTTCCTTGACGAACCACTCTGGGTGGACGTAGGCCGAAGTGGCCAGGGTGGAGACCAGCCAGGAGAGAAGGATCCAGAGGATGGTGACCGGCCACGAAGTGACCAGTTCAATGTGGACGATGGTGCAGGAGGAGTTGGAGCGAGCAAGTTGCTTGGGGTTGCTGATGATGCTGCTGTTGTGGCACTGGGACTTGAGGCTTTTGTATTGCATCTTATTATTGGTGTTTTGGTGGTGAGGAGGTCACATTATGGATGATTGCTCGTGTGGGAGTTGTTGTTGGCTGTGGATTTGGTGTGGTTTGGATTATTTGTGGTTCGTGTGTTGTTAGTTTTTTTCTAGTAATGACACACACTTGGTTGCACTCTTCGTGATGTGAGCTTTCTGTTCAGTTCTTCACGGGGTTTATTTGTCTCATTGCGTAAGATAGTTTCCACTGCAGTGTGTGTTTGATTTTTCCAATTATCTCTGAAAGGATGAAATAAAACGATTTAAAATACAGTAAAATCAAGGGTTTGAGGTATTAAAAGACAATGATACTAAAAAAATTTTTAGTAGAAAAATTAATCGAAAGACGAGGGGATAATTTTCAGTGTTTTCTATAGTTTTAAGAATGAAGGTGAGAAAAAAGAACTGAGAAGTTTTCACGAGAAGGGTATAAGAATTGGGAGAAAACCCAAGAAATCAAAGTTTAACGATTGTGACTAGATAAAACAATGAAAACACATAGTAATACCCTTCTAATAAAACGCATATTACGCACTATATTAATACCCTTCTATTTGGTTACGAAACAAGCTTTTTCTGAATAGAGATTGTGTAGTTACTTTTTCTTTTAAGTTTAATCTTTTAAGTTCTATTAAACACAGGAAAGAGAGTGTGGTTTTTGGAAATTATTTTATCAAACTAGTATTAATTTTAAAAAAGCATTACATTTTTACGCTAGGAAAAAAAATTTGCATATTTTTAAATAAAAAGTTATTTTTCCATTTTTCCATAATGATTATTTTCGAAACAGTATTTTTGTACTATTTTAAAATTTCCTTTTAAAGATTAAGTACAAATATACTACGAAAACAACATAATATTTTATCAAGTCAGCAAGTTGGAATAGTTTCTAATAAACCCCCGAAATCCGAGCTTTTGAGAAAGCCGCGTCAATTCTCTTCATTTCAGGGGAAACAATGCAGCTCCAAATGAGGGCACAACCTCGGCAGAGCAAAATACCTGGCCTTCCGCGAACTTCTGGCAAAAATAAATTGCTCTTGTTTTTTCCGTCACTCTAATGAAGTCTAACTTCTAATCTCTTTGTTGACCGAAAAAAGCTCCTTTTGTTTAAGCTTTTAAAACTAGAATTTGTAAGAGGATTTCAGAACAAAGAAACCCGCATCTTTAATTTTGGGGAATTCCTGATCATAGCTTAGTGCTCTGCTGCCTTGTTTTTCATTACCGGCATTGCATTTTTTTGGCTTGTTTAATTCCATCATCCATTTCAGAAATTATTTTTCCAATCACCTCCTCCACTGAAGAAAGGACGCGTTTTTATCACTTTTGTGAATTTAAATTACTTTTGCTTAGAAGAAAGAAAGAAAATGTACCTTATATGTGTTTAGTTTTCTTTGAGACTTGTTATAATCTCCAAGAGTGAGATCCTCGCTTTTTGATGTCGAGTGTGTGTTCTTAAGACAGATAATCGTGTAAGGGAAGTTGTTTTGCAATTTGGTTAAAGGTTTCGATAAAAACATCTGAGTTTGGTTTATTTATCTTCTTTCATTTTGTTACCTGATTTAATTTAAGAGAAGTTTCAAAGTATGTTTATAGTGTTAAATCTTATCTCCTCGTGTGTAGATATTTCTTCTTCATTTTTTGCAATCTTGTTTTGTTTGAGAACGTTTTCAGTTTTTACTTTCACATGTTTTTTCCACGTTTAACCCGCAGTATTAATTTTTTTCTATGAATTCTTTGAGAGCTGTTCTTAATACTTTTGTGTCGCTGATCATTAAAATTTGGAATTTAGAAAGATTCAGCAAATTTCATATAGAATATTCTATCTCACATTAATTTCTATTCCAGATTTAATTTGTCGTTTAAACCTATTGGTTATATGCAAATGAATTTTCAATTATTAGATAAAGTCTTCTATAAAGAAATTTTGTAAAATTTCTACTGACAAAATACAATAAATTCAAATAGTTTTTTTAATCTCTAAAGAAAATACCCAACACTACTGCATAAGCTTTTCAGTTTGTTTACTCAAAATGAAAAATGGTTTTACGCATAAAAAAGGCTGAATTCAATAAAAAAAGTATGCAAAATAACAACAGATATCTTATGTTTCAAACTTCAACCAGAACAGATAAATACTGTAAAACTTAAAAAAAACCTTAACAAATCATCTATTTCTTCCATCTCGACACAGTACACGTTTTAAAAGTTATCTCACCACCTTTCAACCAAGGAAGACAACGTTTCTACCATGACGGCGCAAAATTAATAACGCATCCCTCTTTCGGGAGCCAAACTCTTCCAATTTACCACTCCTAATCATTTCCCAATTCCCCGGCGATTTTCGCCAAAACTGCCTCATCGGCACCTCAATCAACCATCACCCTCAAACTTCAATTAAGCGAGGGAAAATCTTACGCAAACACCTCTTCCTTCTAAGTAAAAATCCTTCTCTTCGATAGTTTTTCCCTCTTTTTTTTCTCGTCGCGAAATAAAACGCTCGTTACCGGTGTCAGCGAAAATTGCGGGCGAAAATTTTGGCGCATTAATTTCCATCTATCAATCGTCGCCGCCAAGCGGTGCTGAAGTCAGCACAGATTATGATGGATGTGCCCGAAAAGGCCGACTTGGTGGAAAAAGTGAAAGTTTCTCGGGTTTCGGTCGGTGGTTCGGGTGGATTTTTCAGTGGATGCGGATTTGAGGGATCCTAGTTTCATTTTTATATTCTACTCAGTGTTTGGTTCCCCAGGT
The DNA here is from genome assembly GCA_024610705.1 of Tetragnatha versicolor. Lineage (NCBI taxonomy): Eukaryota > Metazoa > Arthropoda > Arachnida > Araneae > Tetragnathidae > Tetragnatha > Tetragnatha versicolor. The sequence goes on along the minus strand of JANDEH010000002.1, from coordinate 20,255,150 downwards.
TAAGAGAAAGTTTAGAGTTGTTGGCAAATTGGATTAGGGAGATATTTTGATGCCGGGAGTGTTTCTTTTCTGGTTTGTATTGATGGAGGTTAGAGTTAGCTTAAATGTTAAAAAGGAACTGAAATTATATTTGAATAAATTGATATCAGGAAATTTCAAAAGCAATATCAAACAGCTGCATATTGTAAAACGAACGTCGCATGTGATTTACTGTTAAAAGGGTGAATATAAAGAATAGTTTACTATGAATTGAATCGTCAGTTTGAAGAAGGGAATAAGTCCAAAAAATGACAAATTGACTTTTTGTGCTCAAAACAATGTCAAAGCTTTGCCCTACACATGGGTGAAAAGAGGGAGAAAATAACTAACCCCTATAAGGAGATATCACCCCTTTAAGTTGTGAAATCGATATCCATACAATGAAAATTCCATTACTTTTTTTCGATTTTCTCAAAACTTGATTTTTGGACTTATTCCCTTCTTCAAACTGACGATTCAATTATTTTGATAAAGAGTGTGTAGTATGCTTGTGTTTCGTTTGAATTCTCTTTATTTTATAATATTCATAGTAGTAAAACATAATATTATCTTTGGGATCAATACAAAAAATAAAGTAATGAGAAAACTGAAAGAGTTTAAAACAATCCCTTAAAAATGTTGATATCAATTTAAATTCAATAAATTTGATTGTAGCTGAAATTTGCTACATATTTTAATGAAATAAAATTCTAGTCAACATACTTAAATGTTTAATTTCATTTGGATTAACTCATGCAGCCAAATATTTAATAACAGTTTCGACTTAAACAAAAATAATATCTATTTGAACTTGCGCATTGCTTATTTGAAAGGAGCATTAATTTCACGTTTATAAACGTGAAATTAATGCTCCTTTCAAATAAGCAATAGACACGTTCATCGGATTTCCATTTGTTTAACTGGGAAAAGTATCTTTTGTTTATCCTTTTGCTTACGCTTAGTTGTTGATTTAAGATAGACAGTGTTTATCTTAAATAAACTATGAGTTTATTAAACACACTGAGATCTTTTGTCTATGAAAAGGACTAACGTAAGTTGGAAGGTTGAAGACAACCGTTTTTAATATGAGAAACAATCTATTTTATATTTTCTCTAAATTTAGAAACATTTTAAAGAAACTTGAACAGGTAGGTATACAAAATTTATTGATTCTTTTCATTGAATAAACATCTTAAATATTTCAAAAAATTAGAATGGACACTCTTCTTGACGTAATTACTTACTTGTATTGAAACATGATTTTATTTTCAGGATGAGAATCAATTTCGAAGTATTTTATAAAAAAATATTTTTTGCTTTCTAAAAATTAGTTTATCGGATGGGATTTTCCTCGACGTATATTTTTGGGGCAATGCAAATATTTTTTATATTTGATAAATATTACTATATTTGTAATAAATTGTTATTTCTAAAGGGAATTTATAATATGAAACAAGATTGTAATTTAGAAAAAAAGTGATTAAGTAAGATAAAAAAACTAATAAACTAATTGCATGAAAAATTGTAAACAATCTATTTTATATTCTCTCTAAATTTAGAAACATTTTAAAGAAACTGGAACAGGTAGGTATATAAAAAATTTATTGATTGTTTTCATTGGATAAACATAGATTCATGGACATAGAAAGACAAAAGTTGAATTTAATTTAATTTTTTTTATAATTGTGTACCTAAAATATATACTGGAGTTACGAAATAATTAAAGTTACTTTTAATGTAAGTACCACACAAGAAACTACTGTTTTAAAAAAAATTTTATTTTTAAAAGTGCGAAACAATGCACACGTGTGTGATAAGTTACCAAAAACATGAAATATCCTCACCGAAAGTTATTTCAAAGTATACAAGAAAGTATATACTTGTTTTTAAATTAAATTGCGCCTTAGATTTCATTACATTAATTTTATTTACGAAAGATTTCTTATTGGGAGAGTTATCGTTAAATCTAAATTATAGTCGTCGTTAGTTGTCTAAATTAGAGGAATGTTAGCGGCATTATAAGCACTAAATTATCTCCAATAACTTTTCTAGCAACAACTATCTCAGAAAAATTTAAGTTTAATTGTTTCCCCCCTACTAATAACATAGGTTTAAATCGCAACATTCAAGTTACAACAAATCGTCCACTGTAAGGATTCGAAATATTGTGAAAGAATGTGTGTGTATTTTATAATTTAGCGGGATACTGTTTAAATTAACGGAGCACATTATTTTCTAAGACACCCGTCGTCTTAAGAAGGCCAAATCAGTACCTCCAGTTCAATTACTTTAGAAAAAGATAACTCCACTTACATCCTCCAAAGCAATAAAATCCTCTTCACCAAAGACACAACACATAGCTGAACCCCCAGCACAAATCCAACAAGTGTCTCACATTTCTTTGCCGACTCCAAGAAAACAACTGACGTCTCAACTCAACTCAACTAACGCTTCTTCTCTCTCCTCAGGCTTCACTCAGTCATCTCCCCCAGAAGCACGTGCAGGGAGATGATGCTGGGGAGGAGCGAAGGATCCGGAACATCTTGCCCTCGGCATCTTCTGATCGCCCACTAACCCTCCGGAAGAGGCCCTTTCCCTCCGCGCCCGCTGTTTGGCGACGGAAGGGGGAGCCAAGGAGGGCGCCAGGGATGCGCTTGGCGGTTTGGATGGCGGATGGAGAGAGTTCGGTGTGAACTGATAGCATCGTCCGTATTTTGAAATTAAGAGGTTAGTTCTTTCGGTTTTCTTCGAAAGTGCGAACGTTCTTTTTGTGTCTTTTTCATACTACACAGGTCACTTAATAGAAATTTGGTTTTGTATTTAACATTTATTTTAGTTAGAAGTTTTTTTAAAGAGGTTTAATAGTTTCATTCGTAATATACCTATTTCCACTAATTTCTACTCCTAACTAACTTTTACTCTTCTTTTTAAAAGCACAAATCCTAATATTTCTGAATACTTTTTCTTATAAGTTTCTTACATTTTTCTCATTTTAATATGAAGGACTGTTTGCAATTATATTTAATGTTTTCATTATAAGTTCCACAAATCCAAGCATTCTTTCGAAGCAATTAATAACATCCCTTTGAAAAGATCTTAATATTGTTCGTAAATTTAACGGACATATTTTTTATTTTCAAGATTTAAAGCAATCTACTACTAAATCAATAACTCAAATTTAATCTCTCAGGTAAAAGTATCAAGTAATAAACATTCTGGTAATAGTCATAAAGAGTATTGAAACCAGTGGAAGGAACGTAGAAAGGCAAAATTAAAAAGTTCAATGGGTATAAGATTAATATATTACTTGTAAGTATATAGTGCAATAAGCATTTTTCCTCATTTTTGGGCTAATAAAAGAAAACCATGCCACTGAACTAGTCTTTGAAAAGCATAGAATAAAATTCAAAACAAAGAAAATAATTTATCATTCAAGTTTTCAATGATTGTAATAATGCAGATTTGGACACAACAAGAACACATGGTTTTTACAAACTCAGTTTTTCCTTCCCTTATAATTAAATCAATACGGATGATTCAACAACTGCATACTTATCTCTTATAATAAACTTTCTCCATTTTTTGTTACAAGTTCAAAACTTAACTCGCCAATAGCAGCGCTTAAGCGCCAAGCTAGCAAACGAAATTCTTTGAGACTCTCGCTCCTCCAGCGAACAGCAAACGATGCAGAGCAGACTATTCGATGGGAAAATGAGGACGTGTTCTCTTCGGATCCCTATAGGCTTCATTTATTCTTTAACAAACTGTTCATTTATACCCAAATCCATATATTTTAAAAATGCCAAAATCATAGCTTAAAGGTAGTGTTAAAATTGTTGTGATTAGGTATTGCAAATAATTTTCATAATAGAGAGTCAAAACTTGTTACCCAACTGTGTGGGCAATGAAAGTATATTGTTAGGTATGTTTTTTCTGTACTATGTAAACTCCAGACCGAACAAAAGACTGGGATTTGAATACTAATATATAATAATCTTTTTTCAATCAGTAAAAAAAATTTGAATTTCATACTTGCGTCTTAGAAAAAAAATATTTACAGCATTTAACGAAAGATGGAAATTTAAAGTTAAAACTTGGAAAATCTTATATTTCAAAACTGAACACCCCAAAAATTTTTAATAATTTGATATCGATTTATTAAATGTTTTAGTATATTATCTATCATTCTAAATAACTTTGTAAGGCTTTAATAAAAATTTTTGAAATTTAAAATATAAATTTAGAGTGTCTTTTTAATGATTCCCCTTTAGGTATCTATTACTATTTCTAAAAAACTAGATACAGGGTGTCCCAAAAATGACTGCCAAATTTTAAAAATCAATAACAAATAACTCGAAAGTTAAAAAAGAGAGATAAAAATACGCGGTTTGATACATCTTACTCTTTGGAGTCTTGGGTGTATGTCGCATACTTTTATCTCTTTTAGAGTTTTCGAGTTATTAGTTATTGATTTTTAATATGTGTCAGTTATTTTTAGAACACTCTGTAGTATTTATGGTCAGCATCAGCATTTCTTATAAAGGTCTTTGCAAAATCTTCTTAAAGTTGGTTTAATTACCACGAAGAGATGAATCTATTATCTATTTTAACCATTATTCAATGCAAATATTTTCTATTGATACGTATCTTTTGATAATTAATCCTTTCCACACATAAAGACAAAACTCTGTGGAAAAAAACACTTTACAATTAATACAAATTAAGTAAAAGTAGGTCACATGGGTCTCATACTGAAATATATCCTCCTCCTTTTTCACACCAAAATCCCCATCCGAATAACTATAAACGAGCGGACCAGCGCCATATTTCTCCTCAAACACTTTAATCCCCAGCTTAAACAAAAAAGAAAGCGGTTCTCTTCCGATTGGAATAAAATATGACGGCTCCGGACATATCCATCACCCCTTATTGACACTCCAAACTGCTCCCAAAAAGAGAGAAGAAACCGAGAAAAGTGCATGAAATATCGGACCCTCTCGCTCACTATGTATCTCAGGGTGCTGTTTCGGAATTTAGAGACGGTCTTACCTGCATAAGCCACCTCCGAAAGCTATTTATTTCCGTTTATCCCTTTAAGGGAAAATATTTCACACTGTCCTTATTTTATTACCCTTTTTCTCCCCTTTGCCAGGTCCGTTTCTTTCTTCTAGAGGAAAATCATTCTCAACAAGTTCTGTTCGGTAGTTTAGGTGGAATATTTTTCTCGGGAGTTCTTTGCGTAAAAAAATTGAGTGGGATGAAGGGAGTCTTTTTATTGGAATTGGATTCTGGGATTTTTTTTAGATAGAAACAAATATTAGCTCATTTGATCAGACGGGTTGACTTCATGCTGGTTGGAAATTTATACATTGGGGTTATTCTGTGTGTGTATTTGGTTTGGGATAGCTTTGATCTTTTATTGAAAGTCTCAGTAGTGTAGTTTGATGGAATGTAGTTTCTGTGATGGTTTTGTAGAAAGCAAATTCTTTTAAAATAAATCTCCACAAACTTAGCCTTTTAAATATTACTTTGACAATGATAAAATAAGATTTTCCTTTTATACACATTCAAAAGTATTCCCTTTTTATAATTAAATATTTTTGCATTTTTGTTTCTAGTTGTAATGTTTGGAAAAAAGCATTTCAGTATTTATTAGTATTATAGAAAACTTTAAAAGATGGCTTTTTTTAATATAAAAATATTTCATACAATTAAATAATAACATCATTCGTTTTAAAGGTAATACATTTTTTTGGTTAAGAATTTAATTGGATTAATAAACCACTTATAATATTCAACATAATGTTGTTAAAACTGAAAAATGTAAAAAAAGTACTTACTAAAAGTAAGAAAGAATAAGTTTGTAATACCAAATTATAAGTTGAAATCGTGTTTAAAATTTATCTTTATTTCCTTAATACGGTCTAAACTTTATTTATTTAGTTACTTTTCTTATAAATGTACTCTAACTTCATGCATAGAAATATGCGTTTTACAATTCTTTTATACATACATAGTTCAATGGTAAAATTTTTAAATTTATATTATCAAGGAAGATTGTTAGTTTATTTAAAAATACACTTCAAGAAGGTTCCCACACTACCTGTTCAAAAATATTCCAATCACAGATTTTTACAAAATATTTGAATGTCTATATAATTATGAGAACCAGAAAATTAAATTACATGCTTTTTTTTTAAAGTTCTAAGAGCAAATATTCCCTGACATTTCCTCCATTCACGAGGATAAAATATCTCTAGAAAACTCTCGACTCGATATCAGCAGAGCTAAAAATAAGATCCCCCGAATTGCGTTTCGGATTCCTCAGTTCAAAAATTCCTAAACTATATCGAAAAAGAACCCCCGCACATCACTCCCCGTCTTATATCAAATATGCATGTTCCAATTAAGTGTTAAGACCAGGGACATCTGTCGCCCAAAACTCCCTGTGTCAACATCTCAGATAATTATAAAAGCGTTGCAGACGGCTCCCAACAAGATACTGAGTCAACACTATTACTATTCATGAAATCGGCGCAAACAAGGCTATGAATTCGGGAATATCTTCTCGCGCTTCACCACCTTTGGTAATTTAGTTTACCTGCGACACATTGTAGTGTGTCGCATCGTGAGATCAATAGTCGCAATGTTTTTCTCATACGTCGCGGTAGGTCTATTAGGGCATTATAATTTGCACTTTCAAATTGGAATTTGCATGCTGATTACGTGGTTTTGTGTTTGTTTTGTCACTATTCGCGTTTTATTTGATTTTGATAAAAGGATGGAGGTTCTTAGTATAGAGCTATGTGTGTAATATTGAATTGTTGCAGATTTCTTAGAATTAACATTTTTCGAGAGTTAAAATGGTATTTCCTTTAAGTGTTAAACATATATTTTTAAATTAGTAGTTACTGTTGAACCAACGATAGTAAAAGGGTGACGTGATTTTTTGCTTCAGAATTTTTTATTTTATTTAAGGGGGTCCGGGACACAATCTTCTAAAAACTTAACTAATTAACTTAGAATTTATTTTGAAATTTTTTATACTGATCAACCATCTAACAACTAAGCAAAATCACATCAGAAAAATATTCAAAAAGTTTTTTAAAAAATTAAAATTTGAAATTTCATTAAAAAAGTGGGGTCATTTAAAGTTTATATAACTCAAAATATTATTGATAAATTTTCAAAATTTTTTTCACTTAATCAAACAGAAACATATTATCTTTAATTTGGTCTAGGCATTTTAAGAAATATTAATTTTTTGAAAAAATATGAACAATTAAGTAAAAAAATTAATGAAATTTTTATGCAACTTTTTTTTAAAAATTCATATTTTTAAAAGTATATAAAATTTTTAAATTTCCTCAAACCAAATTAAAGTAAAATATTTAAAAAGTATGTATTTCAAATTTCAATTCTTTACATTGAACAGTTCTTGACTTATATCAATTTAAAGATGAGAAACAGTGAAAAAACACATCATAGAGAAAACCGGATTTGAATATTGAAAATATAATGCTTGATTACCAAAGCAGCCGGCAACAAATGATTGTATCTCCAGTTCTATTTATGATAGAAACATAATTCAAACATCATTTTAAGCAGAAAAAACAGGGTTCCTTTTTAAAAGCAAAAATATTTTTGGAAAATCTCACGATTTTTGTTTCCTAGACCCCCTTAAAATATACTGATTTTTTATGTATATAGAGGGTATAACTAAAGGTTAGAGGGAGTAAATGTATCTTCCTCTTTCGATCAACTGCCCCTCAGCTTCTTCCTTTCTCCCCTCCGAGCATGTAAAAATCACGTGACCCTTTTACTATCGTTGGTTCGACAGTAACTAGGTACAGTTTTCAATTGTTTAGTTAGTTTACAATTGTGGTTACACGTAAAGCCCAAAATTGTCCATTTCTCCTACGTAAAAGACTATAGGAATAATTAGTGGGACCTCATTTGCATAGCGAATTTCACACCAGTATCACTTTTTATTACTGGGAAACTTCTTCTAAAATGTGCCTTTGTGCGATTAATTGGTATTTAATCACTAATTTTAGGTTAATAATATATAAGTAAACGACCTGATCATCCTTAAATTATTGATAGTAGAAATGTTTGTAGAAATGCATACGGAGATTTTTCTATACATTCAATAAATACTTAAATTGATAATAGACGCCCAATCTACTTCTTTAATGCCTTAAAAAAGTTTTTAGATGTCTTGAGCCCTTTAGTCCCTTAAGCCACGATTTATAACGCAAAAACTATTCCCCATCGCTCACATTTCATACATCGCCTGAGAAACAACAACCTGTGAAACAAAAACACTCTCCTTTTTACACCTTATATTTTGTTCATGAACCGAAAAAAAATGAACCCCCCTTACCTCCCTGAAATCCAAAGTCCGTCACGTCTCTCTCTCCATCTTCACTTAATCTCCCATTCTACATCACCATTAAACACAAATCCTGATCTCAATCTCACATAATTGAATCTGCCGGCTGGCTCAAATAATAATAATATGCTCTACACACACAAAGAAAGAGTAGCAAATAGCCGATATACTCTCAGTGTCCCGGGCTGCAGCTTTTTATCGGGCTTCTTGCCGAGCCAGGCGATTATAAGACGCTCCAGGGAAGATTTATAGGAAGGTGGGGAAATAAATGGGGCTTAACCCGCAGATACCTTCTTCTGAGTGGATAGACTATTTTATTTAGGGATAGGAGAACGGGTTATAGAGGGGATATTTTTTGGTGTTGTGAGAGATGTCGATAGCTTTTTGGTGTGTTTGAAGTTTGGAACCAATTATGAGATATTTTTTTCTGGAAAATTTATGGCTTGATCCTTGAAGGAGATAATAACCATTGTAAATAAAGTATTTTTTAATAACTCGTAATAACTGTAATAATAGGAAAATTTGATCTTGCTGTTTTGCTACTTTTAAAATGTGAAAAAATATTTTAAAGTAATGAAATACCAAGTAAATTCACAGTAGACCTATAATTTTGAGCGTTGTATGCAAATGCATAAGTCCTAATGTTTTTTTTATTTTGGAAGTATAGATATTTTACGTTAAAAGTGTTTTTTTAAATTTCTTCTGGTTTTCTTAACTCTATCAAGATAAATGTCCTCCTAAATTGAAAACGTGTCACGTTATTAGCAAAGGTTCAGAGTTAGCTTTTCAGTGCATTTTTTGTGTAAAAGGTTTCCCTGTAGAACTTGTTTCTCCTTGAGGGTACATACTGTGCGGTGAAAAAAATATCCAATCAAAGCTTTTTATGAATGAAATTGGGAGAAACCACCCCTAAAATGACGAGCCTTAAATTTTAATCTAAATAGGGAGGGATATAAAATTTCTGAAATAGATTTTAAGGGAATAGGGATGATCTCTTGAAATCGGATTTTTTTAATTGGCGTAACCGTGTTGGGTCCAGGCTACTCTGTGGGAATTAATTGATTCTGAAAAAAAATATATGGTATGGGCACTTACATTTTTTCTACTCGGTAAGATTCTCAAAGACCAATCACAGAGGGATTAAAAATCATATAATGGAATAAAAATCCATCGGGCAAACCAATTAGAGATGTCATCAATTTCTTAGCTAGTAGGATTTATAAAATGTCTTAGTGGAGGCATTTCGGAACCATTAACCCCTTAACAGTGTCGCCCAAGCTCAGCTCGGGCAACTACTACGTGCAGAATTTGTGATGCCCGAGCTGAGCTCGGGGAGGAGAAAAATTGACGATTCCCTTTGTGAAGCCCAAACTGAGTTCGTTTCGATGATGATAGTGATTTTTCGTCGTTTAGAGATTGTGAGACGTCATGTTTGAATAATCTTGTTCCTAATTTAATAAGATGTGTGCGTAATCCAATACTTTTTCATGTTTAGGTTAAAATAATTAGTACACTTGTAATTACATTTAAATTTTGATTTTTTTTATGAAAAACTATTTTCTAACACTTATATTTATATAAAGAACAAAATTAAACAGTCAAAAAATTTTTCCATTTTTGGTCAATTTTTCTGAAATAAATGTCAAGGGGTTAAGGGGTTAAGCTCAATTTCGTTGCCAAATCTTAAGATGATAATGTAATGGGACTCAATATTTCTTTATCATTTTTTATTTAGCACTTACATAGAGCCAAAATTGTCCAAAATGTCATTTTCTTAAAAGTATTGAATGAAATGACTATTAAATAAATTTACCTATAATAAAAGCACAAAATATTTCTAAGTATGGACTTTTAACGTTCTTTTAAATATAAAAGCTAAAATATCAAAAATTAAAGAACATTGATTGGTCCTAGAAAATCTACATTGCTAGCGATTTCAATTACTCGGAAATGGGCCCAAATTAACGTTTGCTTAATTGGTAGAAAAATCATCGATTTTTAATTAGAGTGAACTGAAACAAAAGAAATTCGCTCACAGGGTGCTAAATGATGCACAAAAGCATTCCCCACAAATATTTTAATAAAATCAATTAGATCTTCGGATAAATTTCAACTGTCATGTGAGTAAAATCAATGTTATCACCATTAACTCTTCAACTAGTTATAGTGTCTCCCCTTCAACTAAGAGGTGAAATTCCAAACCAATCTCAACAATCATGGCATTCACTTCAATATAAATAAGGAGAAATGGAGAAAACAAAAATTTGATAGAGAGGTTGCTTGGGGAATTTTCTCAAGTCGTTTAGTAAATGATTAATGACTCTGAATCTCGGGAAGTTTTCTGGGATTAGAGGAGGGTAAATTTGCGTGGAATACCTCTGTAATGTTTGTCAAAGCTCATTAATATATCACCACCAAACTGTTTTGAGTAGTATCTGATGGTAAAATTCTCAGCATCATTTTTATCTGTAGCCGCATCTTGAAGGAAATGATGTTTGAATGAGTGTGTTTTTATTGCATCGTTATGATAATGTTCCTTTTTCACGGAAGTGCGTTTTGTTATTAGGCATTTTCTGGGATTTCTTTCTTTTCTGAATTGATGTCTTTTTAAAGGGAAATGAGTAGGATGAAGGAGAGAAATTTCATGCGGTGAGTACAAATTTTAAATTCTGAGGATAAATAGTATTAAGCAATGTAAAAACGAATAATGCTGAAAATGTATAGTTCGTTTAGTATAAATTTTTTAGGTTAAAAACAGGAACGAGTGTCAAAATATAACATTAAAAAATTTCTCAGTAACTGAATATATTCAGAAATTACTTGGATCTCTGGAAGTTTTTTTTTGCTAACTAGGGAGCTACCGCCCCCTGCTCGCTATCGCTCGCCAACCACCGTTAACTGCTGACGCAGACACTTTTGGACCGCTTAGCAATTCCTCACAAAACCCAGCTCACTGCACTTACTCACTTTATAAAACATTCTTAAAACATTGGTAGTACTTCTCCGGGGTATTCTTTCGAAAATTTCGGATATTTATTCAGTGGCGGATTTTTAACAGTTCCTTTATGGTAACAGGAATTGGCGGATCGCCTTATAATTCCAAGATATAATTAACAACAGAGCAATGTAAACATTCTTTTACCATTTCCCCAAGGTAATGTTTTTTTCACAGATCCATTAAGAAGCACTGAAACATCTCAGGAATAAATTTAACCTTAATATTTGTAATGATTTTCAACGATTGATTGTGAAAAATGTAGTAATTATCGTTAACGTGTCGAAAATTTAGAATTTTATCTTCATAAGAACAAATTAACGTTGAAGTTGGGTCCGTTTCATACCATGACGCAAAAGGATATAGAAAAATAATAATTATTGTAAAAAATAAATGCAAAAGTTCGAAATTTCCGAAAGCGAGTTTATAATTTGTAAATATAGTAATGATTAGGTTGCCAATATATATATGTCGTAGCCAGATCGTGAAATTAGACATTTCGTGAACTGTCTAGACATTTCATGAACTGCAGCCAGATCGTGTAATGGTCAATCAGTTACACGAAGTGGCTAAATTTTTTAGACAGTTCATGAAATGCAATTGAGCCTTAGACAGATCGTGTAATGTTCCAGAATTACATGAAATGTCTAAATTTTTTAGACAGTTCATGAAATGTCTAATAGCTGTTTTGCCGATCGTGTAATACACAGAGAAAAATCCTAACAGAAGGTCCAAAACGATATTTTCACATTCTGGATAGGTTTCAGGGTGCCACGAGGAACTATAAATGATTGACAGACAGGGGCGTTCCAACAGGGGGGCAGGGGGGTTTTTCACCCCCGCAGTTTTGAGAGTGAGGGGGCGAACACTATATTTCGCCCCCCAGTTTTTCATGAATTTTTTTTCAGTCATCTAATCCGAAAAAACTTTTGAAACATTTTTAAATTCAACCCAGATTGTCTTATTATTCAAGAATCTCCCCACTTGATGGCCCAACAACGGGTGTTTATTCAACCTGTCGCTCAATCTGCTATTTTCGAAGGAGAAGGGAAAAAGTTTTCCTCGCCCAATCAGGCATTTTTTCTCCACCTCTTGGGACGTAGATGCTTTTTCCAGCTGGCTCTCAGTTCTTTACACGTGATGACCTAGGACTTGGAAAAACTTCTTTCTCTGAGAGGAGCAGTGAACATTTGCAGTGGATGGCAAGGATTTTTTCAATGCTCGTGCAGAGCTTCTGACGTGTAATGCACTACAAAAAGATGCGCAAAAAGAAAGCTAACGTTTTGTGTAATAGTTGATGTCACTCAGGTTTACCATGTGTAAATAAATAAAAAAGACGAAATATTTTATATTTGAAGTTTTGTAAATAAGTGAAAAATGAAATTTTATTCATAAATAAATAAAATTGGTTGCTTTAACTAATATCTTATCTTTTTTTAGTTTATTCCTTTTGAATAACACTGTTCTACACTGAAAAAATTTCCTTGATGAAAATAGTCATTTCTTATAGATTTTGGGTCGCTGAATACGAAAATCACCATTAAAATTCTCAATTGACTCAGGATTTTCGGGGAACAGCCCCTCCCCCTTTTCACGTTTTTTAACGACTTTATAACTTTGAACTCGATTTTCAGGGTCAAAAAGCATTGCTTTAATCTTCAAATTGCCCCCCAGGGGACAAGAAATGTTCAAATTAATAAAATATGATAAATTTATAACAAATAGATAGGTTTAAGGGGTAGTTAACCCCCTAAGAATGCAAAAAATTAGCTAAAAATTATAGAGGTTTTTATACGCTATTTTTTCCTCCTATTTTTTACGCAATTCCCGTTTGAAGGGTCCTAACCCTTCCCCAAGGACCCAAATGTGATGGCAATATGCAGCAATGATTTTTGCTAAAAGCGGTTGAGGTGAGAGCGCCCCCAGAGCACCCACGGAAGGGTTCAATGTCGCACTTAGAGTTTAACTGTGCTGTACAAAAAAAATTTGAACCCACTTACTGAATTTCAGCTGATTCTTGTGTAAAATGATCTGCTGAATTCAAATATGACACCCATTTTCCTCCATCACCCTCAGTTTTTAAGGGGATGCCCCCTAATTGTTATCCACAGCCGTGCATCTGTTAACATCTTGAAACATGGAATCCTCACTCCCGAAAACCGGTCAGTTTTTAAAGAACTGAAGAGTTTCTACTTAGGATACACCCAAAATATAAGAAAAACATCATTTGTAATCTGTTCAAAATCATCCATATTAATTCCTGAACTCGCGAGCGCCTTCGCAATTCCGGAAGTCTTCCGAACTCTTCCGCGGGGACTTCTGGGAGGCTAACACCTCAACCGCTTTTAGTAAAAATTATTGCTGCATATTGTCATCAAATTTGGGTCCTTGGGGAAGGGTTAGGACCCTTCAAACGGGATTTGCGTAAAAAATAAGAGGAAAAAATAGCGTATAGAAACCTCTATAATTTTTAGCTATTTTTTTGTATTTTTAGGGGGGTAATTACCCCTTAACCCTATCCATTTGTTATAAATTTATCATATTTTATTAATTTGAACATTTCTTGTTAACTGGGGAGCAATTTGAAGACTAAAATAATGCTTTTTGACCCTGAAAATCGAGTTTAAAGTTATAAGGTTGTCGAAAAACGTAAAAAGGGGGAGGGGCTGTTCCCCGAAAATCCTGAGTCAATTGAGAATTTTAATGGTGATTTTCGTATTCAGCGACCCAAAATCTATAAGAATTGACTATTTTCATCAAGGAAAAAATTTTGAAGGCCAAATTTGTAGAACAGTGTAATCAACTACTCCTAGATATAACACGATCGGCAAATCAGCTATTAGACATTTCATGAAATGTCTAAAAAATTTGGACATTTCATGTAATTCTGGAACATTACACGATCTGTCTAAGGCCCAATTGCATTTCATGAACTGTCTAAAAATTTTAGCCACTTCGTGTAATTGATCGACCATTACACGATCTGGGTGCAGTTCATGAAATGTCTAGACAGTTCACGAAATGTCTAATTTCACGATCTGTCTACGACATATATATATAATTATAAAAATATTAATTTGTTATTTAAAAAATAAAAGATAAATTAATAATACATAAGTTTTAAATATAATTAAAACCATTTAAACGACACAAATATAAATATTGATAAAAATAACCCAAAATACATTTTTTAAATTCGTTTTATAAATACAAAGATGATTTTTTAATCTATTTTAAAAAACTAGTGAAATATGTTTTCAATTGTTTTAAAATGCATAGTTTTTTGCTTTATAACTGCAACCTTATCCGTAATCTAGAAAAATGGAAATATTTTAAAATTGAGATTCTTTTTAGAAATTTTAAAGGTTTATTGCACATCCTCAAAAGAATCCGGACTGATACTGACCAGTAATTAAAAAGCCTTTCTCTGGAAACCGTTCACCAAAAACTTTTTTTTAGAATAGATATATTAATAGAATTTTGATTTTATATATTTTTAGTGCCGAGATTAAACTGAAAAAATGGGGCATCTTTTTTAAAAGTTTCAGTTTCTGGAATTTTTCAAATTTTAAAAATAATAAATATTTAAGTTCGAAAGATATTTTAAACAACTCTAATTTTTCTTAAGTTGTTGACTTGTTGGTCAAAACTAAACCACCAAAATTAGCAATACGAACGTTTTCACGCTGAAAGGAACTTTTCCCCATAGGATTAAGATTAAGATTTATATATTTAGAAATTATTGGAAATTACACGAAAAAAACCCAATAGACAATAGGGTTCTCCTAGGGTAAAAGTTAGCTCGTCAAGGCGAAATAGAAAATTTACCCTTAAATATATATTGCATATTTTGTTTATTAGAAACACCAGCAAACTCCTCGTGCACCACATATATTGCATATTAAATAAGAAATAACATGATATTTTTCATCATTGAAAATCGTAAACTTGACAGAAATCCAATATCTAAATTTAAATGCGATACATCTCAATTTGGTACCCATAGCATACCTTTAAACAGAGAATTCTCAATTTGTCAATGAAAAATATAAACCCGACAGACAAATCTTAATGCGATAAATGTATTTCACACAAACTTTGGAGTTAGTTCAAATCCCTCGATGGTGCTCCCAAATAACTTTACTGCCTTCTGCTTTGCTCCGATATCTTCTCCTAAGAACATTCCAAAAGTAATTGTTAGGTCCGAAACATCGCTTCCCAGCAATATCTCCCCATCCCAATCTGCAGAATCCCAAGGCAGAAATTCAATTCAACTAACACCCTCCCCAAGAAAGCGGGATCAAATCCCTCAAGATGGCGGCACAAAGTTGAGATTTATGCCCTTTTGAGTAATCTTGTGGCCCCCGGAGGCCTCAAAAACAAACCCTAACGGCAATATAAACAACTGTGTGCTTTTCAGTATTTACAAACTGCAGTTGGATCGGGGTATGAGATGCGCGTGGGCACTATCCCCTTGGTGGTCGTTGCCCGAGTTTTATGTCCGGGTAGGATGTGGCGATATTGTTCTGCCCGTCTGGACGATGTCGCAGATTAGAGATCTTTGTTCGTGTTAGTGTCTCTTTGCTGGACACGGCGATGAATGGGAATATGGCTGGTTCGTCCGAGAGGGCAGTTTGTACCGGGGTTTATGTTGGTGTTGTTGTTTTTGGTGGAATGGTTGTTTTTTGTGTGTTGTTTTATTGCAATGTTGTAAATAATTAAGCGGTGCGTGTATGGAAGAGGAGGAATATACCCATTGCACATTTCAAGTTTTGTTATTTAATGGAATTTATTGAACACACACACACAGGAAATAAATACAGAAAAATGCTATAGAAAGAAACGATAAGCACAGAAAAGAAAAGGTACTAAAAATACAAACAATCGGAAAAAAGATCATAGTTTTTGTTCATGCGGCAAAAGAATACTGCAAAATAAAATACTGAAGAAACATCGTATGTGTAAGGAGAATTTGAATTATAAAAAGTACAAGTTTCTAAGAAACTTTTATCAAATGGTTGCACGTAATTACAGTAATTTAAAAGTATTTAAGCAAAATTGTTTTCTATTCTTAAATTAAAAAGAACTTTTGATTTTTATTTATAAGTGTAAGAGCAATATAATATTTTGATAATATTTTTTAACCTTTAGAAATTAAATATTTTATTTACTAGAAGTATAACCTTACTTTCATGCAAATCGACTGAAAAGGACTTTTTAAAATTCTAATTGCAGTAAAATCAGGCTTTTCAAGCATCATATTAATCATATTTAGAATTAGTCTTTTAAATTTTATGCTATTTTTTTTAAACAAAGCCATCATTTAAGGTGGTTTGCTTATATATTTAGCACAACACTTTCAGGACAAATTATAATAAACCAGGTTACAGCATGGCTATTTAACATTTCCGATAATTCAACGAATAATTTTCCTTACATTCTCTTAGTACTATACTGTTTCTTGGTATACTTTTAACATTCGAAATTATATCTTCTTCATTCATTCCTCTTTTTAAATTAAGAAAATTTCATTTTCCCACCATTTGTTTTTCTTCAATCAAGGGCTACAATTGACAGGGTTCAATGTTATATCAATGGGTTTGCAAACTTGCTCAATTTTTTTTACCATGCATGTTCTTGAAAGGAAATTTCACTTCACCTTTTTTTGTGAATGTGGTTATGTATCAAAGTCCGAAATATCAAACCCCATAAATTAGTTAGAATTAAATATCTAGCATTTACTATTATCACCACATCTCCCCTTAGCTCTTTATTCACTCTCAATGCTCATATATTACTCTTTAATAAACGTTCTCTTTAAACTAACACAGCACCACTTTAAATCTAAATTTAACTCCAAACCGATTCGAAATTACCTCTCACAGCAACACATCGCAAATACCGACGGCACACGGTAACAAATGAACCAAATACGCGACGTCCCTCAAACACCCGACTAAATACCTCCAATTCCAGAAACAGCTAGAGAACGCTATTCAATATCCTCGGAAATCTACCCTCTCCATCACTTCGTATTCAAATGCAATACAGCAAGGTGCGACTTGACCGGCCCGCATCTGCCAAAAAGGCTGATATGCGCGTGCCCGCTCGGACAGTAATCACTAGGGAGCTGATGGATCACGCATCGGGCATCTTGTGGATTAGGTGATGCATTGAGATTACCCGGGCAGCGGTATAAGAAGTGCCCCGAATTCCTGGGGGGCCTGGGGTGTAATTAATACCTGGGATGTTGCTTGAGGAACGGTGAGAGGTGGATACTTGGTGGTGGGCAGGTGATTCTAATGGACGGTTTGTCTGTGTGGGTAAGGGTGGATGTTGCGTTGGTCATGTAAGACGGTAGTAGCTTTGGGTAGATTGGGGGATTTATTTTTGTTTTGATGGAATAGTAAAGGAAGTTCGGTTATTTGCTATTTGTGATCTAAAGGGCTGCATATTTGTTGTGGATGTTTAATAGTATATGTTACGGCCAATGTGATAAATCGGGCATCATTAATAATACCCGAAGTGGAGAAGGGCAATGTGATGAATTAAATGAAATTTATCAATGAAATTTAGCACTTTGCCCGCCTCCACACTAGGCATTATTAATAATGTCCAATTAATCCCTTTGCCCCGCCCCCCAAATTGTTCCATCATACAAATAAATAGTTTTTGCAAAATATCAGCTCATTCGAATAATAATAACCCGTGCGCAGTTCCCTTGAAGTTTCAAAAAAATACTGATTTTTTCACAAAACATCCCAAAAACCATGGATTAAACCCTCCCATCTTCTTCTTGATTTTTTAATGAGAATCTAATATAGTTATAGTTATAATGTTCCAGATTCCATTCTTCTATCACCCCTCTTTCGGTAGTAAAAATTTTTTAAAGTTAAAATAACTCTTGTAAAGTTGTTTTTCCTGCATTTTAAAAAAGCTAATAACTCCAGAACCATACAACTTAAAAACCTGAAATTTGTGCCATTTTGTTTGTAATTTTATTAACTTTCATTTGTTGTGCAACATAACTGCCTTTCTTAAAAAAATTTTCTTCAAAATAAAAAAAATGAAAAAAAAAATGAAAAAAAAATTTTTTTTGAATAAATTTAAAGTTTTTCCACTCCCAAAATTAACATTTCTGCCAAATTTCAAGTTGAAATTAAAATTTGATCATGTAGAAAAAAATAAAAATTTGCGAAATTTTGGCAAGTCCCTAAACATTCCATGTAATTTATCAAAAAAAGGTGTTTTACTCATGGGGATTCCAAAAACTCCCTTGAGGGTGTTCATACGATTTGTACCATGCAAAAAAATTGACTTAAATATCAAAAAATACAGCTATTAGCCGATTCGGTTCAAAATCCTACAGAGCTAGTTTCCAACCTAATTCAATGTGCCTATATTTTACCTGAATTTCCCTTAGAATTAAATTTTTACGTAATTTTTTCACTTCCAACATGTCAAATCAAATGAAATTAAAAGTGTTTAAAGAAAAGAATAAAATCAAATCATAAATCTAAATAACAATAGGTTGACTCAATATTCAAACTTATACTTAAGTAACAAATGAATTCTCAATGAATTCTAATGTGATGTATTTTATCCTAGGTTTATAAAAATATTTTTACAAGATCACATTAAAATTAAACCAATTATTTACTCTATATAACCTAAAATTGTTACATTGAAAAATAATAAAAAGTGCACCCACCTTTTTTCTACAACGCGCGGATTTTTCTAACCCAGCTAGCTAAAGAACTGACTCTGACTCCAATAAGGAAGTTTGCAGTATGGTGACAAGATGTTTAATGAAAGTATGAAAAGTTCGACACAAGCCAAATACAAAAACCAAATATCTGCACTTGGTGCTCAGGGTGCACTTAAAAGAATGGACTCTATGCAAATAACATTATACAGACGAAGTAATAATCACAATATATAATAAGTAGCATCCTATCATAAGGGTTTCTCAATGTCTCTTGATTGGATTTCGGATATTTTTTACGATAATAACAGTTTGTAAGATGAACTGTTTTTGAGATTCATCTTTGCTAAATTGGTGGTTAAATTCCTCAATCAGTTTAACCCCTCTTTCTGCACAGTCATTGACTACTTTAATTGATTTGCTATTCTTTGTCCATTTAAGTAGTTCTAGTTGTTTTGCCATACAATAGGATCAAGTTCTAAAAATTCCTTTTATATTTTAAATCGAACAAATAGTTTTGTAGCTTTGCAACTAATTCGGGGGTTTTCTGATCTATGGCCACACATGCTTCCGTAAAATGAAACCTTCGTCTTAGAATAGATAAGAGTGGAATCGATGAAGTTCCACGCCTTCCATACCAAAAAATGCTAACTTTTTCTTACTTACGGAAAGTAATTTTTACAATTCTAAATTTTTACCATAAAAATGTTCTATACAAGCGTTAGTATTCATTATTTTGTACCGAATCGGCTAGTAGTTGTATTTTCTGATATTTAAGTGAATTTTTTTGCATGGCAAAAATAGTATGAACACCCTCAAGGGAGTTTTTGGAATCCCCATGAGTGAAACACCTTTTTTTGTTAAATTACATGGAATGTTTAGGGACTTGCCAAAATTTCGCAAATTTTTATTTTTTTCTACATGATCAAATTTTAATTTCAACTTGAAATTTGGCAGAAATGTTCATTTTGGGAGTGGAAAAACTTTAAATTTATTTAATAAAAATTTTTTCCAAAAAAATTTTTTTTTTAATTCTTTTCCATTTTTTTTATTTTGAAGAAAATTTTTTTAAGAAAGGCAGTTATGTTGCACATCAAATGAAAGTTAATAAAATTACAAACAAAATGGCACAAATTTCAGGTTTTTAAGTTGTATGGTTCTGGAGTTATTAGCTTTTTTAAAATGCAGGAAAAACAACTTTACAAGAGTTATTTCAACTTTTAAAAATTTTTACTACCGAAAGAGGGGTGATAGAAGAATGGAATCTGGAACATTATAACTATAACTATATTAGATTTTCATTAAAAAATCAAGAAGAAGATGGGAGGGATTAATCTGTAGTTTATGGGATGTTTTGTGAAAAAATCAGTATTTTTTTGAAACTTCAAGGGAACTGCGCACGGGTTATTATTATTATTCGAATGAGCTGATATTTTGCATACATTATTATTTTTTATAGTGACACAAAACTAGGGGGCGTCACCATCGGAATTCCCCAAAAAAAAAATTTACCATACAAATAAGGACCACCCTAATATATATATATATATATATATATATATATATATATATATATATATATATATATATATATATATATATATATATATATATATATATATATATATATATATATATATATATATATATATATATATATATATATATATATATATATATATATATATATATATATATATATATATATATATATATATATATATATATGTTACCGTTAAAGTATGAAATCCGTTATTTCATAGAATACCTAGTTATTTCATGAAATAACTGATCGTGTCCGTTAAAGCGTATAATTCTCTTGTATTTCATGGTTTAACTAGTTATTTCATAGAATAACGATTTGCAGCCCGTTAAAGTGTAAAATAATCGGTATCCGGTCAAAATCCCGACAAGCCACTTGCCCGACAGTCGTAATCCTGACAGAGCCGAAATCCCGACACCCCGAAATCCCGACAACCCAAAATCCCGACAGGGTTGAAATCCCGACAACCCAAAATCCCGACAGGGTTGAAATCCCAACACCCCAAAATCCCGAAAGGGTCGAAATCCCGACATCCCAAAATCCCGACAGGATCGAAATCCCGTCAAGTCACTTTCCCGACAGGTCGAAATCCCGACAAGCCACTTGCCCGACAGGTCAAAATCCTGACAATCAATTGCCCGGCATGTAAGTTGCCAGATAACTCATATTGGTCTCTAATTTTAAGTAAGGGCATTCTATTTAAGTTTTATGTTGCTTGACCACAGGTCAAGATTGCTCTTTTTGGCTAAAAATCAGTGTAAAATAATGATGAAGTTGGTAAGTAATATTTTGTATTTCCTATATTTATATAGCATGTCTTTTTGGTTCGGGCTGACCATTGGTCAATCCAGTTAACTTTTTGGTACTACTATGCTTTGGCAGTGAAGAAGTCATGTAGGGGCTCAAACCAAATGCCTTTAGACGAGTAACATTTTGGTCTTGACCACTGGTCAATATATCTTGACCAGTGGTCAATCCAGTTTTTCTCGCTGTTATCAGCTTTTCTTACCTTCTCTTTCTGTCTCGCTGTTTTTTTAGGGGGGGTCCCTGACCTTGTGTTTTTCCCATTGGACCGTTAGTAACTGTTGATTTTTTTTGACTTTATATTTTAACCAAAACTGACAATATAATAGGACACAAATTTTTAATTTGTGTTTAAGCGAAAAATGTTCCTATGACTATTGACCAGCTAATTATGCCGTTAGAGAGGCTCCCAGATAAATAATAGTTATTAAGCCAAAAAATTCAGAAATTACCAATGGTTAAATGGGAGTAACACAAGGATAGGGACCCCCCCCTAAAAAAATAACAGCGAGACAAAAAGAGAAGGTTGGAAAAGCTGAAAACAGCGATAAAAACTGGATTGACCACTGGTAAAGATATATTGACCAGTGGTCAAGATCAAAATGTTACTCGTCTCAAGGCATTTGGTTTGAGCCCCCACATGACCTACTTCACTGCCAAAGAATAGCAGTACCAAAAAGCTAACTGGATTGACCAATGGTCAGCCCGAACCAAAAAGACATGCTATATAAATATAGGAAATACACAATATTAGTTACCAACTTCATCATTATTTTACACTGATTTTTAGCCAAAAAGAGAAATCTTGACCTGTGGTCAAGCAACATAAAACTTAAATAGAATGCCCTTACTTAAAATTAGAGACCAATATGAGTTATCTGGCAACTAACATGCCGGGCAGTTGATTGTCAGGATTTTGACCTGTCGGGATTTCGACACTGTCGGGATTTTGGGGTAGAATCAAAATAATCTATATCATATATCTCGCACGACTAATACATTTACCTTCCATTTACCTACTGCATTTATGAACTATTCCAGGCCACAGGGAATTAATTAATTGTAATTCCAAGTGTCATTTTATTAATCCTCGTTGTAAAAAAGGATTTTATGGTACGTTTCCATAAATACCATTTATACGCTGCATAAAGTAGATAAATTCCTTCTTTTTTCATTTTAATTGTCTACTATATCATTAGTTTAATTTCATTTTAAATAAATTGCTTATTTTACACTTTAACTGTCTATCATTAGTTATTTTATAGAATACCTAGTTATTTCATAGAATAACTAGTTAAAGTGTAAAATTAATAACATATTACACACTTTAACGGACACAATCAGTTATTTCATGGAATAACTAGGTATTCTATGAAATAACTGCATTATATACTTTAACGGTAACATATATATATATATATATATATATATATATATATATATATATATATATATATATATATATATATATATATATATATATATATATATATATATATATATATATATATATATATATATATATATATATATATATATATATATATATATATATATATATATATATATATATATATATATTTATATTATATTATATTATATATAATATAATATATAATCTAGCTGGATATTTTCATACAAACGACATCTACAAAAGAAACTCCATTCTGCTTTTTAATGAATGCCCTCAAACCAAAAGATATTACATCATCTGCATACTCAATCCTTATTATGCGCATTGTCCCAATACTATAACAACTTAAAAAACTCATATGGGTTCAGGTTAAAAATGAATTGGACATACAATACAAATACTATTTGAAACTTAATTTTGAAATTGTCTTGACAAAGTTTGATAAAATGATAAGATCGTTTGCAAGACAATACAGAAGACTTCCTCCACGTTTCACACACTGAATTATCCGAAAACAAACCCCAGCGAATCCCCACAACGGAACCCCCTCCCACTCCATCACTCATTAATAAATTAGAAAGTAGCATTTTAATTTCCCCTCACTCCTCCCCCCTACCCCGTCACTCCGCATTTGGTGCCAACAACAAGGTGCAGAGAGAGAGAGGATCCCAGAGCATATCCGTGACTCAGAGCAGCGTTTTAAAAAGGATGATCAGAAGTGATGGACGTATCTGATGGAAACCAAAAACGCCGTCGCGACAGCTCCTCGCCCGTAATTTCCAGTTACGCATCAGACGGAAGAGAGTTTCCGCTAGATTACGTTTTCGTGTTGCGGAAGGGACGCTAGGGTTATATGCGGCTGTTTATGAGCTGCGATGTTGTGTTATTTTATGGAGGGATGGTTTATGAGGGGTTATAAACTGTTTAAGTTTCGTGAGATGAAGTGAGGATGAGAGTGTGTATTGCTGTTTTATTGAGTTAATGTTTGGGGAGGTTGGTTGGGAGGGATTGCGTTGAGAAGAGAGAGTGGTCTAAAATTTTATTGGGAATTGATGCTTTGCAACTTGGATGATTCAAAGCTGAGAGTTCACCAAGAAAGTTATAACCCGTAGCAGGGGACGTGGGGTCTCCCAGACTCCGCAACATTTTCCTCCCCTCCCCCCTACCACATGCTTTGTCAAATTGAATGGATTCTTCCGCTAGCTTCACCTTTCGTGACCTTGGCCCTGACCCCTTCTTATCAGCAAGTTTTGACAAGTGCGACAGTACGGAAATTCCACAAATTCTTTTTCAGGAGTCCCAGAGACCCCACCTCCTCTGCAGTGTAACAGTTTTCGTCCAGAGTTAGTACGCATGGTATTGAAGCTAGGTCCGCGGAGATTATTTATGATTATCTCTAATCCACGTTGTGTGGAAGAGGTTTTTTTTAAATTAGATGAAATTATGAGTGATTTCAGTGGGGAAGAGACTGTGAAGATGATTTCTGTGAAAATTTTTAAATTTTATGCTTCTAAAGCAATGGTAAAAAACTGATAATTCAGGCACTGTCAAAAAAATTTTCTATTGTTCTACACAGAATTTTCTCTTATTAAAATTTGCTTTATTATATTAAATCATAAAAACAAACAGTTAATTCACAATAGATGCGTTTTTATTTTTAAGTTTAAAGAGTTTATTGCACCATATGGTGTCTATCGATAATTTTAAGTCTATTGGAAAATTGTCTGGAAAAAATGTTTATTTCATCATAAAGTTAAAGAAAATATTTTTCTATCAAGAGATAAATGTTCAAATAACAATGTACTGAAATATCAGAATCATATCTTAATTAGACGATTTTTAAAAAATATAGAAAGTTGCGGAGTCTCTGAGACCCCACGTCCCCTTGTATGTTCCAATTTTTCACCTCCCCTGTTACGGGATAATCATCGAAAATTTCGAATTAAAATGCAAAACGCATTTAATAGAAAAGTAAGATAGAGAAATATTCAAATAACCCACAATTTGAATTAGAGTAACAAATATAGAAGAGAATGAGAGAAGGGAAAAATATGGAAGCAAAGGAATGAGAGAAGAAAGAGAAAAACTGAATGAAAGATAAAAAGAATAGGGATTTATCCGAGAGATTAGCTCTGAAATTATCTTCTTATTTAAAATAGAGCTAAATTAAAAATAAATACATTTAACATGCTTACTCAAGCATAGTGCACGTACTTCTACAACCTACAATGAGAAAAAGTTGTACAAGAGTGTTTCAGATTGTTTTTATTCCTTTTATTCACCTGTAAAATTTAGGTAAAATGTTGTATGGCAAGTAAAAATCACTAAATATTAGGTGGTAATTCGGCAGCATTAACCTATTTCGCGTACTCAGGTGTCACTTAAACAAAAAATAAACCAATGGGTAGATATTAAAAAATGCCTCACCATAAATTCAGAAATTATCTTTTTTTCACAAAACAAATAAGCTAAAACTATACCATATTCTCCACTATATCTGATTTCCCCCTCACTCTTATAACGACAGTCTCAAAATTGAGTAAAAATGTACTCAAACTGTCTCCTATCCAAATGTACTCAAATTTGAACACATGAATATACTCATGTCTGAAAATATGCATTCTCAAAAATGAAACATCATGACCTCATTTTTGAGTTCAAACTCGAGATGTTTCATTTTTGAGTAAGCACATCTTCAGAAATGAGTAGTATAGTACTCATGTTTTCAAATTTGAGTACATTTGGATCGGAGCCAGTTTAAGTACTTTTTTTACTCAGTTTTGATATTTCGTTTTAAGAGTGCTTCCCAAATATTTTCCAACGGTTCTGATTTTTTTTTTCAAATAAATTTTAAGAAATAGATACCAAAACACATAAATACATCAAATACAGTGATATCATGCTAAATATCCTTCTCAATCCACAGCAAAGATATCACATCAACACCGCCACACACCATCACCTCGACAAAAATCAACAATCAACATCTCTTCGCAAAACTACTCTCCTCATAAAAGCACCATCAGCAGTACAGCAGCCATGATGCATGCGATAATAATTACCCGTTATCCCCGTCTCCGAACACAGCCCCGTGACACTGATTGCATCCCGGCCTCGACGACATAGATACTCCATGATCTCCTCTTTTAAAAAAAGGAGAAACCGGAGTGACAGACAGAAAGGGGCGCAAGAGAGAAGTATCCGCGCGTGTGTGCCGGGGCGCACTGCTTTTTCAACTCGTTGAGGGGCTTAATAAGTCGCTTCTGACAGGTTGACGCGAGTTGGGGCTAATGGTATCGGAGGTATATTGTCGAGGGAAGAGGGTTTTGAATTGGGAATTAGGATCAACAGTAAATGGAGTTAGTGTTGGATCGGGATTGGATTAGGGCGTGATATTGACGTGATAATGTGTCTTAAATATTTGATGTTTAGCTTTATAAGTGATGCAGGGGGTCATTGGATCCTATGGAGAATTTGGGACGTCTAGGAGTGAAAGGGTTTAACCCTTTTAATCCTAGACACCTCCAAATTCTCCACAGAATCCTATGGTAATCTTGGGCGCCTTAGGATTGAAAGTGTTTGAGGGGTTATGGAAGGATTTGGTTTTCTTGAGGTTTGATACTTTTATTGACCAGGTGGCGCATCTTTGTTTAAACTGGGTTCGCTGTCTCACCAAGATGTTTTTGGTACCATTAAGCAGAAAGAACGACAGTTTTTACTGTGCATTTTAATAAGTTATTTTGTGGTTTTTGGAGATATTTCTGATATTTGGAGCATGGAACAGCTTAGGTTTTTCTATTTTCTTGGGGAATGGATGTTCAATGGGACAGTTAACGGAATAATGGCAATCATTAGATTTGTGTAATAACGTCGCACGTGAAAAATATTTTACCCTAAGTATAAGGATACCTTGAATAATTTTGGGATAGGATTTGAATATAGGTATGGAGGAGACTTTATTTTTAAAGTTTAGCGTTTCTTAAAAAGTGAGAGGGAGAAAAACAAAAAATTAATGAGGGGAAAAAGCAGAGAGAGGGGAAAGAAACAAGTGGGTAGTAAACTATTTAAGGGGAGAAAGAAAGAGAAACGAATGAGAAATTCAAGAGAGAGAAATTGATAATCCCAGGGGAAAGAGAATAATCCATAAAATAAGAAAATTTTCTTTTAAAAATTATCTTTACTTATATACACTCCTGTCTCATCTAGAAGGAATTTTTAGTTCAAAATCACATGAATCGATAGTATTTGACAAAGAGTAAATTCAAGTTGAAACAAACAAAATATAATAATAACTTATATAAACTCTCAAGATTTAAGGCCCACTTTAAGTTTCAAACAAACTCATAATAATATTTACACAATGCATCAATTCAACCGACATCAGTCAAATCACGGCAAACTTATCAATTTCATACGCACTATAAACCCCTCCATAATACCCCCCAAAATTATTCTTCCAAACACTTTACCCTACAACCCACACATCTACAGCATAAATCAAACCTCCCCTCCACGGTTTTTAACCCCCGAAACTGCCCCAGAATTTAATCACACTCGGGATACCTACCTCCTCCAGAATCTCGGGGAAAACATCCCGGGCTCCTCGAACTATTTAATTAACCGGCTCCTCACCTCAAGTACTTTCCGGGCGCCTTCGATAGCGTGATTAATGTCGCAATTACTCCTCCGCTCCGTGTGACAAAATGGCGACACGGCTACGAAACTCCCAATTAACTTAAACACACTAAACGCTCGCATGCTCTTTCTCAAGAGAGAAATTAAATCACGGATGCTTCGAGTTGTTTCAAGATTAAGCGTTTTTGAAAGGGAAGGAAGGGATGTGTTTGTTTTCTGGGGGGTCTTCTTGGTTGGTGTGTGGTGTGGAGGTTAACGAACCGATGTGTGATGGGGAGGTTTGGTATTCATGAGGTATCGAGCGCATTCGGGTTGGTTTGAAGTTTGTAACATTTAACTTCATCCCTATACCCTGTTATAATGAACTTTGTCGATACACACTGCTATACTGTTTATCACATAGAATAATTAGGTTTCAATATAAATTCTATTACATTCAAAAAAATATAAGTTTTAATGAACTTATTTATTTATTTATCCACTACCATATACACCCAAATCCATTTACATCGCAGGAAAAAGAACTATACAATAAAAGTCAAAATACAATAAAAAGCACACAAAAAACACACAAATAAAAACACACATAGAAAAGAACTTATAGACAAAGAAAATCTGATCGTAAAAAGGTACGAAAAACTTTCTCTAAAATTTTCAAATGAATTTAAAAAAATAGTTAGGTTCTGTAGGTATTGTTTTGAGTAGGTGGTTTCATGAAGTATTGTTTTATTTCGTGTGATGTGATTAGGGACATGGAATTTAAATTCTTGTAGAATAAAGGGAAAACTTAATTCCTTATTTAAAATGTTGTAGAAAAACTTTAAAAAATTATGTCGATACACACTGTTAATCACATAGAATAATTAAGATGGCAATATAAATTCTATTACATTCAAATATACAGTTTTAATGTTAAACTGCTAATAATACACAATTATGTACACAAATACAGTAAGAGAAAAGCGACAAATATTATTTGGATATCAAACGACAGAAACAAAACCAAACTGAATTCCACAGAACCGTTCCAAGGCGATACGTTCGATAAATTAGGAAAATTTTAGAAATCTTAACCTAAAACTGTCCGGTTTTCTTATGTAGTGAGCTTGCGTAACTGTTAATACCGCTGCTCCTGGAAAAATAATATACATCTTTTTATTAATCAGTTATCCTAACACACAAATCCCAATCATTCAAGATAACATGTTCATCTGTATCGTAAAATAATCTAATACAGGGTGTCCCATAAATAATGGGTCACACTTCTAGGGGGGATAGTTGAGACCTAGACGAGTCAGAATCACATAGGATTTGGGGGTCCCAGACCAAATCCCAGGGAGTTAAAAATGGAGCGACACCCCAAAAAATAATTGAAAAATTCAATTTGTAGAAGAACTACTATTGGTGCACTAATGCGAAAAGCCAAAGTGAAGATATTGTATGAAAAACAACTATATAAGAAATCAATTAAATAAAAATACTTAACAATTTTAAACAATGGAAAATTAAAGAACAAAAACTTCGTATTATCTTTTAATAGGAAGTTAAAAAATATTGTTAGAATGAACTAATAATAAATAGTACCAAAATCTGAAACCATGCAACTGATTGTACTTGTATTAGTGGATTCACGTTACTATGCTTCAATATGAGAAGCTATTTTAGGTAGGGTGGGTTGGGGTAAAGTGGGTCATGGGGTAAAATGGGTCAGTTTTAATTAACTCGATATAAATCAAATTTAAATTGAATTTTTTTTCACCAATTTTTTTTAATTATGTTCTTTAATCTGTTGGCAACCTTTTTCGACTGTCAAAAATTAAGATTTAACAGTGCAAATAGTGCAAAAAACAAACAGAAGAAACAACCGAAAGTGAGGAGGTTGCGAGGTCGGAAGTGCAACGTGTCTCTTTGGGTTGGAAGTATCCAACAGGTTTTTGAGTTTAGGCTTTGGACAAGCGGTCTGAGCTATCAGTTTTTGACTTCATTTAGGATTTTCCGAAGACAGGTTGTCTCAAATTTCATTTAAAAAAAAGGAAAGAGTGGAGGATGTGGATATGCAGGTAGAAACCGGAAAGGGAAGAACAAAAAGGTCATTAGAATGCTCGGAAGAAGAGAACTCAGGAAAAAATAAAGAAAAGAAAGCTATAAAAGAAAGAATATATGTAAATGAGAAAGAAATTACGGACCAAATAGAAGAAGCGTTCAACAAAGGTCTAGGAGAGGTCAAGATAGGTATAAGAGACTCAGAATCAAAGGAGGTAAATATAACGCAAGTGGAAGTAAGAAGCATATTTAAAGATATACTCAAAACAGAGGATGAATTGATCCTGACCAGAAACAAAAGTATTTTCATCAAGGTTAAAAGTGCGGAATCGGCTAGGAAAGTAGATTAAAAATGAGAAAATAGAAATAACCTTCTTCGAAAACACATTCACCTCGGCTTATATAGCAAGTGGGGTTGACCCAGCAATTGGATTGGAAGAGATAGTTGGAAATCTTGAAGATCAGGGAATAAAGGTTCACAAAGTCATAAGATTCAATAGAAAAGGAAGCGAAGAATTGACATCAACAATCCTAATTAAAGAATTAGGACGAGTAGTAAAAAGGAAAGAAATCAAAATCGGATTCCAAATATATGAAGTACGAGACTTTATAGAGAAACCAAAGATCTGTTATAAGTGTTTAGGATTTGGCCATTTTTTGGCTAACTGCAAAGAAAAAGACTCAAAGTGTGTGAGATGCGGAAAGATTCACGAATCCATTGATTGCGAGGAGGACAAACAGGTATGCTTCCGATGCGGCGACTCAGGTCATACGGCGTTTGATCTGAAGTGTCCTGTCATCAAGAAAGAAAGTGGATTGATAAGAAAAAAGAGAAGAAATACGGCGAGGGAAATACCCAGCAACGTGCCAAGCAGTGATAATTTTAACGCCTTTAAGAGCGTATTTCACGCATTGAAAATCGGAAATACGCTTTAAAAAACTTGCCAGGAGTATTTTCACGCTTTGAATTTAAAACAAAAGTTTAGCTTAAAAAATGCATGGGACCTACAAAAAACAACTAATATTTTTTGTCTTCTCAAAACACCAACTTTTATATATTCTACTAATTGTTTGTTTGGATTGTTTTGTTTTTTATTTGTTTTAACTTTTTCTAATTTGTTTAATATTTTCTACAATGTATTTGTAGTTTATGTTATTTCCGTATTTCACTCCTCCAAAAAAAATCCTAGGAATAACACTGGTGCCAAGAGAAAAAATTTCATACGCCGAAGCCACTAAAGTCATAGAAAAAGATAGTCTACACAGAAGAATTGATCGCCTAGAAAAGGCTGTTGAAAACCTAGGGAAGATCATAACAGAACAGCGGTCTAATCAGACATCAAACGTAGAGAAGAGCAGAAATCCTAAAGAAGTATATGAAGAATTAAATTCCCAAATAACTCAAACAATTAAATCAAGGATCGAAGATCCGTTGAGCCGGATAACAGACTCGACCTATAATTCTTACAATCCATAGAAAAATCCCTTGAAGAAGGCGGTAAAAAAGAAAAGAAAAATCAAGAATTCTTAGATAGGATTAATGAAGAAAGAAAGAACGATCTTCTGTTTATAAAAAACGAATTCAATACACAGTTAGATCAATTGAGAGTTGCAATAGCTCACGTTCTGAAAGACTTCAACAAATACCTCCAAGGTTTCTTACTAAATTTAAGAAAAAAAACTCCTGACGAAACTGATTCAGAAGACGAAATGTTAACCCAAGATAGTCAGGAATCGTAACCCGTACGAAAGAACTTTGTAAAACTGTCAATGTCTGTAAACAAGAACTTCATCATAGCTGAAAGAACTCATTTCAACTAAAAAAAAAATTATAAGTGATTATTAGAAGATTATAAGAAGAATAGGGTTAAGTGGCTCGAAGAGCAAGCAAATACCTCTAACACCTTTCAATTTCAATTTCAATTAAGATTTATGAATTTGAGGACTGAAAAAATATTTAATTTGAACCGTAAATGATGTCATCGAAAAAACAGGGTTTACCAACTTCGAAATAACTATATATTGTAATAAAGTAAGTAGATAGAAAATGGGGGTTCTGCCACATCGGGGCTCCGGGGCTCTGGGGCTCGGCGGCTCGATTGGGGCTCCCTGCGCATTTTACTGATTGGGGCTCTTTGCGAATTCTACTCGATTGGGGCTCCCTTCTCATTCTACTAGATAGCGGAGTGTCTGGACTGATACTTTGCAGCTCAACCACTAAATTGGGGCTCTACCAATAAATTGGGGCTCCACCACTAAAATTAAAGTTATTTTACACATCAATATACTCTAAGACCCACCAGCCAATCAGCAGAAAGCATGATAGTTAAAATTATTTTACTACATAAAATTATAAGGTTAATTAAAAAACTGTAACCGCTTTTAACTGTAATTTGAACAAAATTAGTAAATTGCAGCTCTTCCACTATATTGGGACTCTAGAACTCATTCAACAACAAGAAGCTAAATTGAGACTTTCTAAATTATTTTAAGATAATATTAATTGATAGTTAAAGTTATTAACAAAGGTTAATTAACAGTTATTTTACATAAAATTATAAGGTTAATGAACAAATTAACCGCTGTAATATATCACTTATTAAATGCCCATACCGGAATAAAAGACCAAGACAATCACAAACTCAAATGTAGACTGCACTACTCACCTGTCATTGAGTCACACCCTAACAATGCGCCGGCGAACCACCCCCCTCTTACCTTTCCCAGAGCAATATGTGTGGTGATAACGGGGTGGCGACCATTGGGGTTGATAGCGATTGCATCTTTTTCCCGCAATACACCAATGAGACAGTTTCAAAAGATATTATATATTTTTTCATTACATCATTTCTATTTCATTAAATTTACAGTTTAATATTCACTTTAGTTACAGATTGGCTCAAAATGCTTATCCTATCACAATCTTTAACTTCAAAAAGACCATAATCTTTTCACCTGAAAGGAAAGGATACTTTGAAAAATTGAGAATGATCAACTATTTTCAGACCACTTGACATATAATATGTTATCCTATTGGTGAAATTATTTTACAACTTCGATTAAAAATTACTAATTATGGGCATACTGGATAATATTTTAAGCAATATTTTAAATAAAATATACTTTTTATTGAACAAAGTAAGTTATTTTTCTGCGTTTGTCTTGATTTTTAACAAAGTTTTTAGTTTTATAGTTTTAAAGTTTTTCTTTCTGTTAAAGTTTTTCGTAATAATTTCTTTTTGGTTAAGTTTTTTGTGTAAAATGTTTTCAAAGTTTTTATTTATTTTAACACGAAGTATTTCTTTTTGGTAAAGTTTTTAGTGTTACTTTTTATTTCTTGTAAAATTTTTTCAAAGTTTTTATTTTATTTTTAACAAATATTTTAGTTTTGTAGTGTATAAGTTTTTATTTTTGGTAAAGTTTTTCGTTTCATAGTTTCTAAGTTTTAATATTTAACAAATTATTAAGTTAATTTCTGCATTTGCCTTTACTTTTTAACAAAGTTTTTAGTTTTATAGTTTTTAAGTTTTTCTTTCTGTTAAAGTTTTTCGTAATAATTTCTTTTTGGTAAAGTTTTTAACGTAACTTTTAATTTCTTGTAACATTTCTTGTAAATTTTTATTTATTTTAAACAGATATTTTAGTTTTGTAGCTTTTAAGTTTTTACATTTAACAAAGTATTAGGTTATTTTTCTGCATTTGTCTTAATTTTTTAACAAAATTTTCAATTAAGCTTTTATTTTTAACAAAGATTTTAGTTTTTTAGTGTATAAGTTTTCATTTCTTGTGTAAAGTTTTTCGTTTTCTAGTTGATTTCAAACAAAGTTTTCAGTTTCGTAGTGAATAAGTTTTTATATTTAACAAAGACTTTAGTTTTTCAGTGTATAAGTTTTCATT
Organism: Tetragnatha versicolor; assembly: GCA_024610705.1. Taxonomy (NCBI): domain Eukaryota; kingdom Metazoa; phylum Arthropoda; class Arachnida; order Araneae; family Tetragnathidae; genus Tetragnatha; species Tetragnatha versicolor. The sequence continues at coordinate 20,221,701 of JANDEH010000002.1, read as the reverse complement.
TCTTGTCAAGTTTTTTTCTGTGTTCATTTTTACTTTTAGCAAAGTAATGAGTTATTTTTCAGCATTTGTCTTAATTTTTAACGAAATTTTCAGTTAAGTTTTTATTTTTAACAAAATTTTCAGTTAAGTTTTTATATTTAACAAAGATTTTAATTTTTCAGTGTATAAGTTTTCATTTCTTGTAAAGTTTTTTCTGTGTTCGTTTTTATTTTTAACAAAGTATTAAGTTATTTTTCTGCATGTACCTTAATTTTTAACAAAATTTTCAGTTAAGTTTTTATTTTTAACAAAATTTTTAGTTAAGTTTTTATTTTTATCAAAATTTTTAGTTAAGTTTTTAGTTTCGAAGTGAATAAGTTTTTATATTTAACAAAGATTTTAGTTTTTCAGTGTTCGTTTTTATTTTTAACAAAGTATTAAGTTATTTTTCTACATGTGTCTTAATTTTTAACAAAATTTTCAGTTAAGTTTTTATTTTTAACAAAATTTCAGTTAAGTTTTTATTTTTAACAAATATTTTAGTTTTTTCAGTGTATAAGTTTTCATTTCTTGTGTAAAGTTTTTCGTTTTCTAGTTCATTTCAAACAAAGTTTTTAGTTTTATAGTGAATAAGTTTTTATATTTAACAAAGATTTTAGTTTTTCAGTGTATAAGTTTTCATTTCTTGTAAAGTTTTTCCGTGTTCGTTTTTATTTTTAACTAAGTATTAAGTTATTTTTCTGCCTGTGTCTTAATTTTTAACAAAATTTTCAGTTAAGTTTTTATTTTTAACAAAGATTTTAGTTTTTCAATGTATAAGTTTCCATTTTGTGTGTTAAGTTTTTCTAGTGTGTGAATAGTTCATAACTTATCAACCAATCAGAGTAAACATATGATAATAGATAATCACGTGACATCATCATCGTTGCGTCATTATTTGGTGACTTGGTAACAATATTTAGGGACTTTTGGAGAATATTTAATGATTTGGCGATACTATTTGGCGACTTTTGGAGAATATTTAATGATTTGGCGATATTATTTGGCGACCTTTTGAGAATATTTAATGAGTTGGCGATATTATTTGACGACTTTGGCGATTATTCCAACTAGTATATAATGAGCCGCAAAGGTGTGGATACTTTCATTGCTTCTTTATTTGTGAGGACTTCCCCTGTGATCTGCAAACTTCTAATTATTTAACGCTATTAGTTTCTCATGTTTTTGTTCGTTTGAGCATTCATCTCTAATTTTCAAAAAATGAGTCATCAAGAATCTAGTGCTTCCTCGATGGATTTTGATAATACAAAAGTATGTACAAGTCTTATTGAATATTTTTTAAACTTTTCTTTGAGATAGAGGCTAGATGAAGGCTTGATAGAGGTATGATCAGTTCATTTTCTTACTAAATCAATTATATATTTTAATATTGCTCCTTTTTAGTCAGCTGATTTTGATATTTCACCGCAAAATTTGAGCTGTGTGCCGAATGGGAGTGAATCAGAGTCTGACTCTCCTTGTGATGAGGCTATTACTTTCAATAAATTTGAGGAGCCTAGTACTTCCATTCAACATGTTGATGAAAGAATGGTTGCATCTCCTGGCATGCATATGCATAGCCAACACTTGGTAAGTGCACTTTTACTTTTGCGGTATCTTTTATGATAGGTGATAGTATAAAGGCTAATTTCAATTATTTTTACAGGTTTGTCCTATGTGTTCAAAAATTTTCGCATGGAAAAACTCTCTTGTTAAACATTTAAAAATTCATAGTGGAGAAAAATCATTTGTCTGTGAAATTTGTGCTAGACCTTTTACCCGAAATGATACCTTAAAAAGGCATTTGGGAATCCATTCTCAAGAAAAATACTTCAAATGTGATGTTTGTGATAGAACATTCCGAAGAAAATATTATGATGAGCATATGCTAAAACATCAGGAGAAAAAATTCAATTGTGAAATTTGTAACAAAACTTTCACCCGGGATAAATATTTAAAAAGACATTTGAAGATTCATTCCCCGGAAAAATTCTTTAAATGTGAAATTTGCAGCAAAACTTTCATCCGAAATTATGCCTTAAAAATACATGAGAGAATACATTCTCAAGAAAAATACTTTAAATGTGAAATTTGTGATAGGTCCTTCCAAAGACAGCACTACTATACTAAGCATATGTTAAAACATAATAGTGGGGAGTTTAACTGTAAATTGTGTGATCGTTCCTTTGCCTCTGTTAAATCAAAGCAACAACATTTAAGGGAGAGTCACTCTGCAAGTGCTTTGACTAAAGCGCGAGGAGTATTACCTACTGCAGCGGAGAGTTCGAAACGAGTCAAAAGGGAAGAAAGGGCCCTAAATACATTTGTTAATGTTTATTTTGAGCCTTTGGAAGAAATGAAAGGGGATTTCATCCGCTTCTTTGAAGAAGTAGCCCCGCACCTACAGTCAAAATTAAATGAAGAACTGCATACAATGCGTGCAATTAAATGGTATGGGGTTGTAAAAGCTACTCTTGTACGCTTTAGTGAGAATGGTGAGGAAGAGCATGCAACTCCTTACTTTAGAAGTGACGTTCTGTTGGAATTAGTGAGTGATACTATAGAGAGTCACATTCAAGAAGCTTTTGCTAAAATCAGAATGGCATTTGATGAATTTGTTCAGCGTGGCTCAGGGTGGTCTCTTGAAAAAATTGAGCACTTTGAGCTGAGTATGGCCAAATATCAACCATTAAGATGAAACGAGTAGCTTTGTATATCTGTTGAAGATTTAAGGTTGCCTTGTGGTGGTCTCAAATCTGTAAGGAACATTATTTATTCATGAAAATAATAAAAATGTTTTAAAATGAAAAATTTGTCTTGTTTCTGTCGTTTTCATAGAAGAAAATTTCATACTTTATCATGAAAAAATTAAAGTTAAGATAAAATTCTTTTAAAAAGAAAAAAAATTGAGTTAATATGAAAAAGAAATACAAATGGGAACATCTTTGCAAATAAAAAATATAGAAAATTATTAGTAAAAATTAATGTATGTAGTGTGTATGTACTGTAGTGGCAGCATCATAGCATACTTTAAAGAAAAGGTTAACGATGGAAATTTTTTCAACTGTTGGGAAAATCGTACAATGCTTTCAGAAAAAAGTGCATTAGAATAGTTTTTGTTTAGGTGAATAATCACATATTCTCATGTTTAAAACTAGAAAAAGCTTCTTTGTGAATAAAATAAGTAATATCTTTAATTGAATCATAGTGAAAATTAATGGATTTATCGTTTTTAACTTGAATGTTTCTAACATTCTATGAGAAAAATCAACTCCTCGAACAGAACTCGTAATAAAAAGTATATTTTATTTAAAATATTGCTTAAAATATTATCCAGTATGCCCATAATTAGTAATTTTTAATCGAAGTTGTAAAATAATTTCACCAATAGGATAACATATTATATGTCAAGTGGTCTGAAAATAGTTGATCATTCTCAATTTTTCAAAGTATCCTTTCCTTTCAGGTGAAAAGATTATGGTCTTTTTGAAGTTAAAGATTGTGATAGGATAAGCATTTTGAGCCAATCTGTAACTAAAGTGAATATTAAACTGTAAATTTAATGAAATAGAAATGATGTAATGAAAAAATATATAATATCTTTTGAAACTGTCTCATTGGTGTATTGCGGGAAAAAGATGCAATCGCTATCAACCCCAATGGTCGCCACCCCGTTATCACCACACATATTGCTCTGGGAAAGGTAAGAGGGGGGTGGTTCGCCGGCGCATTGTTAGGGTGTGACTCAATGACAGGTGAGTAGTGCAGTCTACATTTGAGTTTGTGATTGTCTTGGTCTTTTATTCCGGTATGGGCATTTAATAAGTGATATATTACAGCGGTTAATTTGTTCATTAACCTTATAATTTTATGTAAAATAACTGTTAATTAACCTTTGTTAATAACTTTAACTATCAATTAATATTATCTTAAAATAATTTAGAAAGTCTCAATTTAGCTTCTTGTTGTTGAATGAGTTCTAGAGTCCCAATATAGTGGAAGAGCTGCAATTTACTAATTTTGTTCAAATTACAGTTAAAAGCGGTTACAGTTTTTTAATTAACCTTATAATTTTATGTAGTAAAATAATTTTAACTATCATGCTTTCTGCTGATTGGCTGGTGGGTCTTAGAGTATATTGATGTGTAAAATAACTTTAATTTTAGTGGTGGAGCCCCAATTTATTGGTAGAGCCCCAATTTAGTGGTTGAGCTGCAAAGTATCAGTCCAGACACTCCGCTATCTAGTAGAATGAGAAGGGAGCCCCAATCGAGTAGAATTCGCAAAGAGCCCCAATCAGTAAAATGCGCAGGGAGCCCCAATCGAGCCGCCGAGCCCCAGAGCCCCGGAGCCCCGATGTGGCAGAACCCCCATTTTCTATCTACTAAAGTACAACAGACTTTTGTGATAGTTTTTCATAAAAGAAAGTCTGAGAGACATTTCAAGCCAATCAGCTTAGAAAAATATAAAATATTTTATCTTTTATAACGATATTTTGTACTTGGGGTAAAATGGGTCATTGTTAAGAGGCCTTCTGTATTAAGTAAAAACAATGTTTTTAACTTAATGAAGTATTTTAATTGCTACATTTGAACAATAGTCATTAACTTCAGACGTTTACAATTTCCTAAAAGTACAACTTAAAACAATTTTTTTTATATAAAAACGGCTTAGCCAATTGCCTTTTTTCTTATTTTCATGTATATTTAGTAATAAATATATTTTTGACATCTTTTTACAATGAGACCCATTTTACCCCACATTGGGGTAAAATAGGTCATTACTTTTGATGCTAAGTTTAACCAACTTATAACTAAAAATATTTGGTAAAATTAGATGAAAATGTTCTGAAGGATTGTAATGTCAAGATCCAATTGAAAGAAATCCTTAAAAAGTAATAGTTTTGATGAAATAAAACTTAGAATGTGAAAGTACCTTAAAATTGACCCATTTTACCCCAACCCACCCTATAAAAATTTTCTTCTGTCCAAATAATGAGAGCATCTGTATACATCAGTCCAACTTAATGCAATCTTTAAATTCGTATATATTTAGAGTTTATTGGTAGGAGTAGTGACGTAGTTGAAAAAAAGAGGGAGAGAGTGAAAGAGTAATGATTTGAAGTGAATACTTTTCAACGTTAGAGGCACTTTTATCAGATCGAAGGAAAGTTTTCTTAGGCCCAAATTGACAACAATGAAAACTCCTTCCACTTCTCCATAAAACTTTTTTTCCCAAACAAAAATACACAATGACTCGTCTTAAATGTTTTTCCACATTTACTCCTTCCAATAACAAAAAAAACCCTCTCTGAACAAAACGAATTTTCTGAAAACGCCTTCTCCAAAATACTGAAAAATCAAAAACGGACAATAAACCGAAACAGATAACTGCGATGAAAATAAAAAAAGGAAAAATTCGCTTGACAATGCCTTTCACACCCAGAATCCTCGCGTCTCCAAATATTCCACCGGTTGCCTCGCAGCACTGTTGACACGGAGCCATTGTGCAGTGACGTCACAATCGGGCAACCCCTTTCATGCAGCAATAAACTGAACTTCTTTGAAAAGTGCGATCCCGGAGCCTGCGATAAAAGTTTAGCGAAATGACCCAGTTTTTCATGGCTCCCAGCGATAGCGCTATGGATACCTTTAAAAACTTATTCTTTGCCCGGGCAGTTTATATTTTGTTGTTGATTTTGGGGGAGAGAGGCGGGCATCTTCTTCTTATGTGTGTGTCCTTTTTGAAAGTGCATAGTAAAAGATTGTGTTATAGTAAAGCGGGCTTTATGCTGTAGAATTTATATCCGCTCAGGTTGCCTATCTTAGCGCATCGTAATGTCCTGAGGGGGTTTGAGAAACTGAGTTATTTTGAGATTCTTGAAAGAAAGAAAGGTGGTAAAGGAAAAGGATGGTATCCCTTCCTTTCTCAAAATTAAATTTGAATTTTTCAATGAAAATAGCAGATATCAGAGCTCTTCAATCTCAAACGAAATCAACTATTGCTATGTTGTTCTGAGGTGGAAATTCAGTACTTCTATAGGGGAGAGTGTTGTACCTATGGACAAAAATCACGTTTGGATTTTTCTAAGACAGGTAAAATCACATTTTGACCATTTAAAGTGCCCAACCTATAGTCCTAACCTTTGTGAGTAGAGAGATATTTTTTATTAGTCAAAATCTTGAAAATTGGATTTTTAATCATTTATAATAACTTGGAAAAATTTGTGTCCAAAGGTACAACAACCTGTTGAACCTATGGACAGACTCAGTTGTACCTGTGGACACCCTTAAAAAGGGAAATTTTACTTGAAAAAAGCTAAAAATGAACATTTTTATTGATGAATTACCTTTTAATAACCTATTTCAAGCCTTTTTAAAATTGAAAATAGATTTTTTAAAGTAATGTAGTTTTAGATCGTAAATGATCATTAAAACGAAGTTGAATGATAAAAGTCTTGATTTTTTACCAAAAACACAAAAATCACATGGTATTTTCAGATCAGAATTTAAGGTAATAGTTTCATCAATCATGCTGATTGATCTGACAACTTCACTGATCCAAAAAACCCAATTCGATCGACACCTAGTTGTGCAAGCATTTGGTGGTAATAACAATAATAATTTGGTGGTAAATCTTCTTCAGTGGAAATTTTAAGTTTTTTTAATCATCATACTTAAATGCGATAGGGTGCTTAGGGTTTTACACCATATTTTAAATTAAATTCCAAGTAGAATCATAAATTTAAAAAGTAGTTTAGATCACAAAATATTTGATTTTTCATCTAAAATTCACTTGAAAATAATCGCTGACAAATAGATTACCATTTAGAATTAATTTAACATTTATTAAAATGTATTCAGTTAAATGAAACCTGATTCTAAAACGCCGATTAGCTACAGACACCCACAAGAACGTGTCCGTAGGTACAACACTCATGGTGTCCGAAGGTACAGCATCAGGTGTTTTTGCATTCAAAGTTCTATAAAAGGTAAAAGAATTGAGATCTGACGATTTCTAATATCAAAACTAAAAAGTCAAAATCTCGGGGATTCCCCCCATATATCCCATTTTATCATATCATAATCATAGAGGAAGAAAATAATTAATGTAGTGATGCACTAAAAAAAACTTTGAGCACCTAAAAACAGTATTTTTACTATAGAAAATTTAAATAATATTTTAAACAGCTGATTTCACGTTAGCAACTAGATAGCATCTGTTTACATTCAAAATCGACCACAAATTCAAATTTACATTTTTTCCCGAATTTTAAAATGAGGTGGCTGAAGGTACAACCGTCCGTAGGTACAACACTCTCCCCTATAAATTTTAAATATAGTAGGTATATATTTTAATGATTTTAGACTACGATGTAATGAAATTTCAAAATAAAAGATAAATATTATACACAATATTGATTAATGGTACATTGTATTTGATATTTCTACCACAAAGAGTATTTACCTTTTATTTTATTCAAGTTAAACACTGATAAGAGATCGATATATAGGTTTTGGTTTTAATAAGCATTAATAACGAAGTTTGTTGAATCACAATGAATGTATCATGTGGAAAATAAAGGATTTATTTAGCAAACCAGTTTAATACAGTACAAAGCTTTCACACATAAAATCTATACATTTGGCCCTCTATTTCAGCGGGCATCCTCAATGGAAAATCTCGATTTCATGATTTAAGGTTTTATTCATATTTTACGTCCTTTTTTAAAAAAACAAAAATAAAAACCATGCAACCTATAAAGTTTATCCCGCTCTCTTACTAAGCAATAACTTACTAGCAGGACTGTCTCCTCTCATCACTTAAAACTAATTATTTAAAAACAATAAATAGACCATGGGCCCGTGTAAAAAATTGATGGGTCATTTGAACCACCAGAAGACCTATATAGAATGATATAAGGGCATAAAATAATAAGATTCAGCACTATGCCGTCACTTTTAAGCAGTCCAACTGAGTGGAGTTGAGAATTCAAAAGCACAGCTAGAGTGAGTATATTTTGGTCATGTGATCATGTACGGCATTCTTACCATGAATAGATCCATGAAAAATAATGAGAAAACGCGCGGTGCCGTACAAAAGTAGTGGTCCACAAAGTCGGAATTTTTTTTTTGATTTTCCGGTGATTTTAAGGGTAAATTTGGTCATTTGATCATGTACGGCATCGGTACCATACAGTTTCAATGCCTCTTCTAATCCATAATTCCGCAATGCCGTACAAAAAATCATGCGACAAGGGGGGAAATCGAGGGTTGCAACCCCCTCCTTTTCTAGTAAATTTGGTAAAGTAAAGAGATCTAGTAAATTTAAGAGTCTAGTGAAAGAGTTTACTAGAAAAGGAGGGGGTTGCAACCCTCGATTTTTCCCCCTTGTCGCATGATTTTTGTACGGCGTTGCGGAATTATGGATTAGAAGAGGCATTGAAACTGTATGGTACCGATGCCGTACATGATCAGATGACTAAATTTACCCTTAAAAACGCCGGAAAATCAAAAAACAATTCCGACTTTGTGCACCACTACTTTTGTACGGCACCGCGCGTTTTCTCATTATTTTTCATGGATTTATTGATGGTAAGAATGCCGTACATGATCACATGACCAAAATATACTGTCTCTAGCTGTGCTTTTGAATTCTCAACTCCACTCAGTTGGACTGCTTACAAGTGACGGCATAGTGCTGAATCTTATTGTTTTATGCCCTTATATCATTCTATATAGGTCTTCTGGTGGTTCAAATGACCCATCAATTTTTTACACGGGCCCATGGTCTAAAAGGGTTGATAAACTTTAATAACAAAAGAAGTTAATTCATTTTGAATTACAGCTATCATTCTCATGATAAAGCTAAAAGGAAACACAAGACAATTCCAAATGTTTGTAACATCTAAATGCAGATATAATAAATTACATACATCCATCAGAAAAACAATCCCTTGATTCTGTCAATTCATCCCCAAGCAAAGAAATCCCTTCAACAAATCGTTTTCAGCAGTCACGGTCCCTTAGAATTTATTTAAGCAAACACAAGTCCCTTCTCCCCTCCTCAACACCAACTTCCTCCATTATCCAGCTCAAGGAATACGCAACTCCAAAGCACACAAAGCATTCCCCATCCTTCAATATACACCCGAATCGCATTATAAACCCAAACTTTACACACCATCCTATCCACCAAAATAGAACCACCCCCAGCAAATTTACACCTAAATTGCGCCGAATTCCACCCGGGGAGAACCTTCAAAAACACCACCACTGGTCCGAACCCTTTCGTGGACCTAAGGTGACTCAGCCCTCTCTGAAAGCCTTTTTTTTCTTCATCCATTCACATTCATTGTAGCTGTTTTGGAGATGGGATGGCGCGTGCATTCAAAAGTGGCCGACTGATTAACCGGGTTGGTGTGATGAATGTTTGGTGATGAGGAGTGGCAGAGGGGTTGAAAGGGTGTTTTATCGTCGGTGTCGAAGGGGTTTCCGCCGTTGCCAATCATGTTCGTGATAATTGAGGGGTGTTGGGATCGGAGCTCTTTTCCCGGTAGTGTGGACGATTGTGGACGCTATTGTGTTTGGGTGATTGAATTTCGCAGATTATGAGCTCGATTGGTAAATGAAAAGGTGAATGAATCCCCTTCTGTTCGTATTTGTGGGTGCTCGTATGGGTTATTAATATAAAAGGTCAAGCAGGGGATACGTTCCATCCCATAGCTCAGGGGTTTCCAACTTCCAAGTGCGAACAAAATTACCCCATAACCTAAGATTTAAAAAGGGTGGTTCTTTCCCGAAATTTTTTTAAATTTTATTAAAAAGTGTTATGAATCTAAAAAGTGTTCTTAAGTAAGAAGTATCGTGAGCCGAACAAAATGATCTAGTGGACCACCAGTTGGAAATCCCTGAATCTATTTGTCCGAAGCCCGCTGACAAGTAACTGCACTGTTAAAATGCATGTGCTTAAAAATGAGTACTTTTATGTACTTAGATTTTTCAAGTATATTTGAATTAAAAATGAGTAAGCGGTGTTCTCAGTTTTGAGTACGTTAACACGCTTAAAATCCCACAATTACAGAAAGGGCGAATATTTTATCATTTTGAGTGCAATGAATTGAACATTTGTAAAAAAAACCTCTTTATCATAATAAACATAAGTTATTTTACGATAAGAAAAGAAAAGGAATTTGTATTTACATCGAAACGAACGAACTATTTACTATCGCGGCGAAATCAAAGCAAGCTCTACTGCGGATGAACACAAAGTTTTGGTTCCAGGTTCCTCGGCGTCGCCATTTTTTCGAACGAACAATTTTTCGCTTTCGCTGGAACACTGATAGCTGGATGGAATATAATAAGTCGAATTTTGAAAGTAAGTAACGTTTATTTTCAATTCAAATTGTGTATAAGAATGGTTTTATTTGAAAGTATTGTATATTTTTGATCTTAAAAACATCTTTACACTGTTAATCCGAGGTATTCAGATTTAAATCAAAATTATTCATTTTTGAATACATCATGTGAGCGAAATGGCTCCGAATCAAAACTACTTAGATTTGAAAATTCGATGTGCTTATATTTGAACTAGAGCATGTTCTTGTTTTCAAGACCCTTATGTGTTCAAAATCGATTATGCGCCTGCTCAAATTTAAGATCTTTATTTGTTTAAATTCAACACTCCAGGTACTCATTTTTAAAACCATCCTCTGTTTAGAAACGACTCATCACATGCTCATTTTTAAAACCATCCTCTATTTAGAAACGACTCATCACATGCTCATTTTTAAAACCATCCTCTATTTAGAAACGACTCATCACATGCTCATTTTTAAAACCATCCTCTATTTAGAAACGACTCATCACATGCTCATTTTTGAGACTTCAATCTTCTTAAAATCGACTAAAATGTGTTTATTTCTAAAACTCCCTATTGTTTAGAAAAGACTTTAGGGCTCATTTTTTAGACCTTTTTTACTCAATACAAAGCTTTTTGAAATATAAACATCTTTTTTAATTAACTGCAAATATTAATGCTTTCTTTCTTAGAAGAATATTAAAAGACCTCTCATTAAAGTCGAGAGCATTTTTTTAACAATCTAACAATATTGAGACCCGAGTTCTTATAATATTTGAAAAGCTATAATTTGAAATAAATGTGAAATGAACAGTTTGATCAGTTATTCATAAAACAGATACTTATAAAATTTATTTAAAACACAATCTTCAGTAATGGTAATTTGATTTAGTAATTAATCGGGGCGTTATCAAAGGCCCCCCCCCGAAATTTCAATGTAAATTTTTTACTGTTTTTACTTAAAAATTAGTCTTAAAATGCATAAAACCCCTACTTTTAAGGCTCAAAATTCAAAAATTTTTTTGGGGAGAACCCCCAACTATTATTACAGATTACAGTCGTTCCTTGAAAATTTTGGGACTTACAAGAGAAAGAGTGGGAACTCGGTGAGGGAAAAAAGGGAAGAGGGACTCCAAAACGAGTTAAAATCCTGCTTTTAGGGTCATGTTCCAAAGTCGGTCAGACCCGATTTTGGAACATGGAACTCTATCATTTACAACGTTTTTGTAAAAAGTTAGTCGAAATGCAAACATCCAACCGAATTGGAAATAAATTCTTGAAAATGTATGTCCGAAATCCAGATTAGGTGTACCAAAACGATTTGAAAATCTGCTTTTTAGACATATTTCCAAAAATTTTATGGGGGAGAACCCCCAAACCCCCTTTAGCATATTAGAAGACGATTTTAATAGTGAAAATTCTTTTCCCCCTCCAAAAAAACAAATACTGGATCCACTGCTGTCACTTACCTTGGTCAACACCAAAATCGAACTAAAGTTCAAGAAATTTTTGGCCAAACCCCCCCTCCGAAAAAAAAAGTCTAGCTACGGCCCTGTAATTAACAGTTATACAAATTAACTATTGTATGCAATATTGAGTCGTAAATGACTTTAAAATTAATAAATCTTAAGTCCATGCTTTCGAATAACAAATTTCCTTCCTCCATTAATTTTCAAAAGCTTTTTGAAATTGTTTTTTCTTGTACGGGATAAATTGGATTTCATATTTTAACTGTTTTTCACCTCAAAAATATAATTCTTCTAATGATATAATTAAAAATATTCATTTTGCATACAAATTAATGTTTTTATAGAGAAGTATCGTATTTTTCCAAATGGCCCCCCCCGAAAATTTGGTCTGGAACCACCCCTGGGTCCTCCCCAGAAAAGATTTGGAAATTTGGCCTTATTAACAGGTTTTTAACTTGATTGGTACATTAAGTTCAAATTTCGGGGAAGGGGCAGGCTACTTCAGCCCTGGTTCCCGAGGTTCCCTGGTTTGATATCCCTGGTTCCAGACCAATGGTCACATGAAAAATTTATTAAAAAATATATGTGAATTATTAAAAATAAGTTTATTTCTCCTCTTTTAATATCTATGAATGTAATTTAGAATGGAGTTTTAATTTTGAAGAGAAAAATAATACTGTCTCTAATGTGTTAAAATATTGAGTGTCTTATAACTCGTCCAAAAATTTGCAAATTAATTTTGATGGGAACAAATGTTCTAACACCCCAACCCTCATGGTGCCCTTCTGAGAAATAACTTTGACATCCTATGAATATATGTTTGTGAACATGCTTCTTAGAGTTGTAAAACGAGAAAGTTCTCGGAGGAATTTTTGAGGATATTCTATTTTTCGCCGGATAAATGGAAATAAATGTAAATATGTTTGATAATATGAATTGGTCAGGTATTACTAATGTTAAAAACCTGAGAATTATCTGTTGAGAAAATATTTAAAAGCATTTTTAAAAATTTAGTTTACAGAGAATAATTTATCATGAGAATATTCTTAGAGTAATTAGTATTCTAAATTTGTATTTTAGATGCAGCTTGAAATCCGGAACCATTGTTTCTTCAAATCTGCCTGCCGGCTCCAAAAACCACCTCCATTGGGATATCGGTAGTACACTGACGCCAACTGGAATTGCGTCGTACCGGTTCACCAGATTCACCGGCTTGTACTCCATACAGGCAGTCAGGCGGCAGGTCCTCAGCCGAAACCTCAGAACCAACAGCATCGCTTCTTCCTCTTGGTGTCGGGACACGATGACCAGGTGATGGATTCTACTGAGCCCCCCCCACAGCACTCCGCTCCCAAGTTCTCGCTCTCCTGGGGAAGAGCACCACAGGAACGCTTGCGCTGTTGACCGCAGGAACTTGCTGGGGGACAGGTTGAAAAATCCACAGTAATCCAACTATGCCGTCTTCATAGCATACACGATGAAAATGCATACTACATATATAACGTGTTTGAATCAAGTGAATTCGATGAACAATTGAACATGTGCACAGTTTATAATAAAAAATAAAAATTTAGTTGATTGTGTATAAAGATATCAAATATTTGTACTGATATGAGACTTCATATGAGAAAGTCATAAGTTGGATTCAAATATATAGGTAAGTTACTTTAAAACAAACTTTGTTGTACCCAGTGAAGTTATGGTACAATTTAACTGTTGATATATATGCTTCGTGTTTAGAAAAATTGTTTATATTGAATTTACTAAGCTGGATACAGCTTGTAGTTTTCTTTTATCTAACTTGTTTACTTTAAAGTTCCTGATTGATTTAGGTTTGTTATCTTTAATTATATTGCGACTCTTTTCTGTTAGCTGGGTGCAAGCAAAAAATCGCCATTAAAAATCACAAAATTATTCATTAATATTTGTTTATAGTTGAACTTGTTTTGCTTACTATTAGTTAATATATAGTTGAACTTGTTTTGCTCACTATTAGTTAATATTTGTTTATAGTTGAACTTGTTTTGCTTACTATTAGTTAATATTTATTTATAGTTAAACATTTTCGACTTTTATTCTGATTGGCCACATTTGTGCCTGGCTAACAGAAAAGTACCCTCTTTATTTGTTATATTCCTTACATTTTAGTTGCATTTGTGTTTTTGGTAGGGGAGAATGGGGTAGGATGGGACATCTTAATATCTTAATAAATCTTAATAAAATTAAGAGTTTTTGAGTGTCCCACCAGGTGAAATAGCTCCATATTTGTTGCTGTTACGGTAGAAGTTAAAAATATAAATTTGCAGGTCGTTCAGATGACAGTGTGCTACTTTGTTGACAAATATAAAAAATTTAAATACTTCAAGTTGTATAAAATTTTAGGGGGCATTTTCTTTGGAGTTTATGGCTAGTGCGTCGTATCCTACGAAGTTTGGACCCAGTATCAGCTTCCGAGGTCATGCTGTCTCCTTGTCAGTTTCATCGAGTTCATGCCCTTTGAACAATTTGGGGTTATTGTCTGACAACTAACTGTTGATATATGTGATTTATTTGAGGGTTGTGTGCCTTTGATCTTGCAAAATAAGTTTATTTTAAATATTAAATGCCCAAGACTTAACCCCCTTGAAAAATCATGATTGATGTATCAGTAAAGTTTTTGCATAATTTAACATTAGGATTTAATATTCTATGGCCCATAAATGTGTGTTTTATTAATCCTTTCAAGTAAAAAATTTTGAAATTGTTTCTTTACCTATGTATGTCTTGATATCAACTTATTCTTTTGGAGCTATTCTCTCATTCTACCTAAACCTATCTATTAGCTGAATTTTCAGCTGATTTACAAAATTTTTGGTCCTACATTCCTTATAAACTTTGTATTTTTTCTCTGTGGTTAAAAACTTATTTCCAGAATAATTCTCATGTATGTAATATTTTTCTGTTTATTTTATTTTAATAAAATAATTTCAAGTGAAGTGTCATTTTATTGTGTTTTAAATAAATTTTATAAGTATCTGTTTTATGAATAACTGATCAAACTGTTCATTTCACATTTATTTCAAATTATAGCTTTTCAAATATTATAAGAACTCGGGTCTCAATATTGTTAGATTGTTAAAAAAATGCTCTCGACTTTAATGAGAGGTCTTTTAATATTCTTCTAAGAAAGAAAGCATTAATATTTGCAGTTAATTAAAAGAGATGTTTATATTTCAAAAAGCTTTGTATTGAGTAAAAAAGGTCTAAAAAAATGAGCCCTAAAGTCTTTTCTAAACAATAGGGAGTTTTAGAAATAAACACATTTTAGTCGATTTTAAGAAGATTGAAGTCTCAAAAATGAGCATGTGATGAGTCGTTTCTAGATAGAGGATGGTTTTAAAAATGAGCATGTGATGAGTCGTTTCTAAGTAGAGGATGGTTTTAGAAATGAGCATGTGATGAGTCGTTTCTAAATAGAGGATGGTTTTAAAAATGAGCATGTGATGAGTCGTTTCTAAATAGAGGATGGTTTTAAAAATGAGCATGTGATGAGTCGTTTCTAAACAGAGGATGGTTTTAAAAATGAGTACATGGAGTGTTGAATTTAAACAAATAAAGATCTTAAATTTGAGCAGGCGCATAATCGATTTTGAACACATAAGGGTCTTGAAAACAAGAACATGCTCTAGTTCAAATATAAGCACATCGAATTTTCAAATCTAAGTAGTTTTGATTCGGAGCCATTTCGCTCACATGATGTATTCAAAAATGAATCATTTTGATTTAAATCTGAATACCTCGGATTAACAGTGTGGCATTACATTTAAAGGACAATGAAACAAATATGTTTTAATTAAAAAATAATTATACAAGTAAACCGCTGCTAACAAAGGTTGACACATGGGAATTACAATGAAATAGACATTTGAATAAATTTACTAAATAAAGTAGGGGAAAACGGGGCAATTTGATACAAGGGGCACTTTGATACTGAAAACTATCAAGGTTTAGGTCGTTTTTTACGAAAAGTTGCTTTTATATGCCCAAGCATTACATATGAAACCGTTAAGCTCTGTAATAAGGTTATAAATTTTAGTGAAGGAAACTAAATTTTTTTCGTCAAAATTTTCCAAATGTAAATTTCTAAGTAAAACGCAAAATCTTCTTGAAGCTATTCTACTTAGAATACAGGGATCTGTATAAATTCAAAAAACAAGTTTATCCTTGTTACCAATAGGGGGTATCCTTAAATTTTAAATAACCTTTGCCAATTTCTTTAAATAAAGGTTTTTGTTTAAAAACATAAAATGGGGCAAATTGATAAATTTGGATGCAGGGTACTTTGATACACTCGTGGGGTACATTGATAAACATAAAAATTCCCATATTTTGCGTTGGGAGATAAATATCGGTCATCAATTTTTTAAATCAGTTAAGGGTAGATCTACAGAGAAGGATATTTATGTCAATTTTCGAGTCTTTGGTTTTTTAAGAGTTTGAGATTGAAAGCTGCTTGCATTGTAGCTATGTGCATTTATAAAAGAAAATGCAGTTGATAAATTCATGACAAAATGATAGAATCAGGAACTCCGAATCATCTGAGAAGTACTTAGCACTTTAACAGGTAACAAAGAACTGTATTTAAAAAAACAGTGGCAAAATAGAACTATAAATGGCCAAAAACTAACCAGTTAATTGGTGTTTTTTATTTTTGGATTATTTTCGACAAAGATACCTTTGAATTTTATTCAACTAGTTCAGGAGCAGCTAGCAGCTATTACCCATGAAAATTAGCATATTACAGTAAAATCCCGTTATAATGAACTTCACAGGACCGTAAAATTTCTTCGTAGATATTTCGATAAAATTCAAATAAAAACGGTTGGGGACTTTCGTAATAACAGGATTTTTCGTTGTAACGGGATTTCACTGTACTTTTTTAATTAGATATTTTTTAAAAATCACCATTTGTTAAATTATTCCCTATCGGAAAAATTTTTCTGGTGTTCCATAAACCAGTATCAAATGATACTGGATCCAGTATAAATGATACTGGAACCAGTATAAATGATACTGGATCCAGTATAATTTGATACTGGTTTATGGAACACCAGAAAAAATTTTCCAATAGGAAAAACGGTAATGTAATATGGCTTAGGATCTCTATCAACAAAATAACGCTTATTACTTTCCAAAAATTTTATTAGTTACTATTTTTTAACAAATAAATCACTGCATCAAAATACCCCAATCAATATATCCAATTGTCCCACCGGTGGGGCATATTGATATAAAATTCAGTTTTTTAACTACTTATATTTTGATATCAAACTTATATTCTTTTTTTAATTGATATTGCGTCATTTTTAGATATTTTTTTTAGAAAAATAAGTATCTGAATAATAATTTTTTTCTACTCAAAAAATGGATTTGAATTTTGCTGCATCAAACTGCCCCACTTTCCCTTATACAGGGTGTTCCATAAATGTTGGGTCACACTTCTAGGGGGGATAGTAGACACCTAGACGAGTCAGAATCACATAGGATTTGGGGGTCCCAGACCAAATCCCAGGGAGTTAAAAATGGAGCGACGCCCCCAAAAAATTATTGAAAAATTCAATTTGTAGAAGAACTACTATTGGTAAAAATTTAATTATGGTCTCAAAAATTGTGGTTTAATATGATCTTTAAAATTATCTCAAAAGTCTCAAAAAATTTGTTTTATTATGAAAAAAGTTAAAAAACCACAAAAAATGTGAAAATTCTTCCAAAACCTCATTTTGTATTTTGAAATCCTTTGTTTTGATTTTATAATCCGAAAGATCATAGTTGTAAACCCTTAAGTCCAAAGTTTCACGTAAAAACCATCAATATTAAACGCTTGAGATCCTGTTAAAGTTCGTTTTTCCTATAGAGAGCCTGTATACGAGAGAGAGGCGACAACTCGCTTAAAAGCGTCTCTGGGCATCCAGTTCTGTCCAAATTCTGTCCAAACTGTATAATGCCGCTTGTCTTGCGTCCCATGCTAATCCTATGGAGGGAACCGCCTGTGGCGAACAGAAAACCTGTTTACCGATCTGCGCGGCGCTATACTGAGTTTTCGCCTCTCTCTCGTATACAGGCTCTCTAGTTTCCTATAGCCGTTTCTAAAACGGCAGTTTGCGGACGCAAAAAAAGGACATAAACCATGCTTTAACAGGATCTCAAGCATTTAATATTGATGGTTTTTACGTGACACTTTGGACTTAAGGGTTTTCAACTATGATCTTTCAGATTATTAAATCAAAAGAAAGGATTTCGAAATACAAAATAAAGTTTTGGCAGAGTTTTCACATTTTTTTGCGGTTTTTAAACTTTTTTGTAATAAAAAAATTTTTAAAGTGAAGACTTTTGAAATAATTTTAAAGATCATATTAAACCACAATTTTTGAAACCATAATTAAATTTTTATCAATAGTAGTTCTTCTACAAATTGAATTCAATAATTTTTTGGGGTGTCGCTCCATTTTTAACTCCCTGAGATTTGGTCTGGGACCCATAACTCCTATGTGATTCTGACTCGTCTAGGTGTCTACTACCTCCCTAGAAGTGTGACCCAACATTTATGGGACACCCTGTATAAGACTATTGAAAATAAATATGAGATCCAAATCAACAAATAACAAATGAATTCACAACCACACTTCTAAAGTAAACCCATACGCATCTTTCCAATTATAAAACCCGAAAAACCATGCTTCCAAAGAAAAACTTTCTAATGAGAAATGGTTTAATTGGTGGTGAGAGGATCCGATGAAATGTGGTATTAATCAAGATTTCCCGTGTGTGTAAGAAACATAATTATAATACGGAAATGAAACCTCTAAATACATGCACTTGAAAATATTAGTTGACTAAATTAGCAGATCTCTTATTAAAATATGTTTTAAAATTTTGAAGGATAGATACTTCACACATATTAAATGAATAAAAATGAAAATTTTATAAATGAAATATAACTTCATATTGGTTTTAGTTTCAAATAAAATCTTCATAATTGTGTGAATAAAAACAATATATAGCATTAGAAACTTTTAAAAAGCACAGTAAAATTCAGTAATTCTGTAACTAATTTTCTTTTAAATTTAGTAACATTGAGGAAAACAGGTTACAATGCAGTCACATTTTCAATGAGGTAACCTTATGAATTTTTACTTTATGACATATACATTCAAAGATAAAAACAATTACTGCAATGCACAACCCGAAAGCTAGAATATATACTGCACCAATGACTTCGTCCAGGGTTATTGGATTTACCGTACTTTTCGATTCTTGGCGAGAAGTTGACGAAAGCCACATTTTGAAGATATGATCATTAACAATCTTCTCATACAATCCAGCCTGCTGAATTCTGGAAATTACTATGTCTATTTTCTTCTTCAGCAATGGAAATCGTTTGTTGATAACTACTCCGCAAAAAAAGGTGTTAAACCCTTCTGACTGTCGTTTGGTTGCAAAAGGTGGTACACCATAATTTAATTTTAGGTGAAGAGAAGAACCAATATAGGCAGCATGGGGTTTGAATATTGTCTGAAAGGGTTTTATAGGGCTGTAGTACCAGCCATTTGTCACCATTGTATTGAATATATATGTGATGTCAGGATTTTCTGAAACCTTCATAACACCATATTCAATACCTCTTCCCTTGTTAAAAGCCTTGTACTTGCCTTCCTTAATTGCTTCGGATAGTTGTTTAAAGTTTTTAGGGGGCACATCCAAAATAGGTACGGATAAACACGATAGAATCATAGAGGAGTAAGAAAGAGAGATGACCATTGTTCCGAACCACCAAGCTACGGTGAAAATCGTTTGGGAAGGTCCATAGAATTTCTGAGTTACTGATTTTCCCAACAAGTTCCCAAACAAGTTGAGCCACTCTTTTAAGAGATCGGGAACTTTGAACAACGCCCCAAAAGCAATCAGTATCCCTAAAACGGCAGCCACAATGAATGTCCACGTTGCTTTGTCAAAGGAATACAGATAGGCGTACACTCTTGGTTGCATTTGAGGTAAATTGGTCGCAAAGTTGACGTCGGTGTAGATGTAAGGATCCGAGAAAAGAACATTATACCTTAAACCAGATATAATTTGAGTTGATACTCCTAAATCGGCAGTCCCGTTCTCAAAGAGCCAATGATAATAACTTTCTACATCGGGTTTAGTGTTTGGTTTTCTCATTTGCTCAAAATTCATCAATCTGTATCTCCGTCTAAGTGTATCCATTATTAGCGTGAAAAGTAATCCTTCTATTCCTTGAGGTAACCCCCCATTGCGAACAAGTGGAAAAATGTGCCGTATTGGAGAATACAGAACATTTAAAGGTCGACGCATTTTTAACAAGTTCCTCTTTTGTCGCAGTTTTTTCTTGATGATGTTAAAATTCGCAAGTTTTCCCCAATTCTTCCATACGTATTTCGCATGCAATAATATCTCAAACGCTCACGAAGTTATATTTATTCAATCCACCGTTGTGTGCAGTCGCAACAATGGGAACATTACCAATTCTCTAATGTTTGGAATGGGAAGTCAGTGAAGGTCGTCTTATCACTGCCTGGTATTCAAGTGAACTCCTCGCGCCAAGCTCGAACGCTAAATTTCTCTTAAGATCGAGTCAATTTGCTTACAGACAATGTCACACCAGAATTATTGATTGATTTCAAAATGCCATTCCATGTAATCATAAATATTCATAACATATCCTTAATGTAATTTTACTCTAAGCATGCCGAGTTTAATCTAATAATGCTTTTAAAAGTATACTCAACTCTGCGCAAGTATTTTAAAAACTATAGTTTATCAAAATGTTACGAAGACAATGCATTTACACTCAGTCATTAGTCTCCTCTTCCTACATTTTAAACACAAGTATTTTTTTTTAAAACTTTTTCCGATAATTTAAATGTTAGTTACAGCAAAACTTTTCCCCCTTCGAAATCAATGCGTGCATATGGGATCTCCAAAGCAAAAAAAAACTTTTTTCCCGGCGTTAATGGTTTGGAATTACAAGGTTGCAATCCTTGCCGTCTGTTTTGCGGTGGTATTTGTTTTGTAACTAATAGTTTATTCCAAATACTAACTAAATTTTCGAACTCTCATGATTTTTTACGGTGGAACGCCCAGCGTCTTTAAACGAGGGCAGGCTTTAACTTCAAAACTATACAAAATGAATTC
Organism: Tetragnatha versicolor; assembly: GCA_024610705.1. NCBI lineage: Eukaryota > Metazoa > Arthropoda > Arachnida > Araneae > Tetragnathidae > Tetragnatha > Tetragnatha versicolor. Next base: position 20,200,663 of record JANDEH010000002.1, on the reverse strand, counting down.
AAATTAATTCAAATTAGTTTAAATTCTAATTAATGCGAATTCAATTCAAGTGCAAATTCAATCAATTTAAATTTAGGATTTTTGTCTTAATTAGGTCCAATTGAATCGCTTATTTCAGAAACGTGTTAAACCCCATAGGATTAACATTGCGTTTAACACGTTTCTGAAATAAGCGATTCAATTGGAGATAATCATAAAATTACATGTTCGGTAGAATTAATTCGGGCGTTAACGGGTTAAGGGCGTTGTCAGCTACACAATTCTGAAGGGTATAACAAATGGAGTTATGTTTACTTTTTATTTCAAAAACATTGTCATGACCATCATTTAAAAGATTTAAAATATACAGGGTGTCCCACGAGAAGTGGCCCAACCCTTTAACTTTTGAACCCCTACAGATATAGTCATGAAAGTGGGGTCTAGGTATAGTAAAGTGACCATGTCCTATCCGATGAGATAACTTTCAACGCCCTCTAGCGGAAAATTTAGGAGTTATAATTTTTATTTTAAAAACTGTGTGAGGTATGTGAAAAAAGTCAATGACTAAGTTGTAGAGCATCATCGATTTAGTAGGAAAAGACACCTTAAGCAGAAAAATATCTTGAATAAAATCCCTAAAACGCACGCTCAAATAGGTTGAATTTACGTAGATTTTACGTCTTAAAACGCTCCTCATGAGGCGAAAATGAGAAATTTTCTATTTAATGAACTAAGAATGCTTTTAGTCATTTACTTAAATCAGGGGTTTCCAACTTCTAAGTACTCGCGGGCCGCAATCGAAAACACAAGTCAAGTGGCGGGCCGCAAAATAATCTGGCTCCTTTTTACGATGATATTTTTTTGGGGTGAGAGTCTTCAATATGAAACTTTTCCAGCAAAAGAGGGACGAAGGTTGTTTAAATATATGTATGCAGCACTACTGTACTTTCCTAAATTCCAGAGGATATATGAATTTTTTTACTCTTATACAACTAGGAATACTGAATATATTTAATATTCTGAATATTATACTTAAATGAAAAGGTCTTCCTCAAGGAAAGGTTTGTAAATTTGCCTTAGAAGTTTGTTTAACCTAATTTTTTGATACTCCATTTTCTCCCTCCTCATGATAAAGGTTATATAAAAGCCTTCATACCCCCTTGCTACGCTCAGGGGGAATTTCAGATTTTACAAATCACCTATCGAAACTTCAAACTTTTAATTCTTGCACCATAGAAAACAATCGAAGCAACCCATAATCAAAGAGGTAAATGGGGGGGGTCGGGGGACCACCCCCGAAAAAATTTTGAATTTTAGTGTTCTAAAAAGTGTTTTGAATCTACTTTTGGAGGGTGTGGCGAACTTAGTCACCAGTATAATAGTCAAATAATTCAAATGGGGTATAAATACCGACTGAAGTGATTATAACTCCGAAGTATACTTTTGAGTCGTATGACCTTCGGATCGGTATCGCCCCGTGGCTAGCACTTGCCACAAGGGTTTTCAGAGAGCTTCGCGGGCCGCACAAAATGACCCGGCGGGCCGCCAGTTGGAAACCCCTGACTTAAATCATAAAAATAAAAATTTCTCATTTTCACCTCGTGAGGGGCGTCTTAAGACGTAAAAACTACGTGAATTCAACCTAATTGAGCTTGCGTTTTAGGGGTTTTATTCAAGATATTTTTCTGCTTAAGGTGTCTTTTCCTACTAAATCGATGATGCTCTACAACTTAGTCACTGACTTTTTTCACATACCTAACACAGTTTTTAAAATAAAAATTATAACTCCTAAATTTTCCGCTAGAGGGCGTTGAAAGTTATCTCATCGGATAGGACATGGTCACTGGTCACTTTACTATACCTAGACCCCACTTTGATGACTATATCTGTAGGGGTTCAAAAGTTAAAGGGGTTGGGCCACTTCTCGTGGGACACCCTGTATATTCTCTTTTTTTCAATAGACATTCCAGGTACTCCAGAACATGGTCTGGGAAAGCCTGTACCTCTGTGATTCCAATGGATGGAGCACTGGTGAAATGGACCCCTTTTTTAAATCAAATTCCATTGTTATAAAATTTTGGATTAGTAGTATACTTATAAACTCTTGAGTTTCTCTCATCAAGAAACGGCTAATGGAAGAAGATTCCGTACACAAATTTTTTTTAGGATTTAACCATAGAGTTAGTACTAATATAGAGACAGCTTAAACATCTGCTCCGCTGTTGTAAGTGTGACCGGTCTCCCGGTTTCGCTCTGCCACGCACACTTGACTTTTTGAACAAACTTGGCCACTAAATCCCTCTTTTGGCGTTTCCGGTTTTTCGAGTGGCTTCACTCGTAAAGAAACTACGTCAAAAACGCCCGCCAAGCTCATACCGCCAAGCGCCAAGCTTCGCCAACTTTCAGTTCCTAACTCGACCACTAAATAAGCAATTTTCTCCCTTAAATACTTGTTTAAACGAATCGAAAATGACTCGTATCGAATCAGGAGGGTTCATATTATATAGTGGAAAGCTTTTTTTTTTAAGAAATTCCCCCCGCAACATTATAAAAATACAGTTTAAAATTGTTTTTTCCGAATCCGCGGAATTTAAAATTATTACAGGTAAAAAACTAATTGAGATACAGAAATTTTTTCTTCACTGAACGATTTGTCATTGCCTTTTCTCGAGTTTCAAATTGTCGGTTTCTTTTTTTCATCATTTTTCTGGGAAGAAGAGCAGTTTTTATACCTCAAATTCCACCCGCCTACGGGAGCTCCCATGTTAAAAATTTACTTCCGCCACTCACACAGGTCCGACTCTTTTCGACATGCAGGGTTGCCTTACCGAGAAGAGTAAGCTGTCTCTATATTTGTACTAACTCTATGGATTTAACCATTAAATACATGAGGTGTTTTTATCGGTACTTATGGATTAGGTGGGTGGAAGTGTTCTGATAAATCTTCAAAAATAAGCTAATTTCAAAATAAACAACTAATGAAATATCTCAACTAGCAATTTTGTAATATTTCATCTGTAATTTGTAAAACCTGCTAAACGGCCAACTCCCTCCTCCCCCTTTATGACATAATTTTTTTGGGGAAAGGGTGTGAGGCACGGTCCTGTTCGAAGTCTTCGTGCCAGTGAAAAATTCCTTGATGTATCATTAAATCACCATAATATCCCTAAAATTTCTCGGTATTACCTTTTATTTCATTACTCCTTTGGTCATATAAAAGAATTTTAAGTTCTTTTTTTGCAAATACTCTAAAACAACTTCCTAACTGTTTTTAGACAATCACCAAGAAAACCCTGAGTCTCAACACCACCCAATAAAAGTAAGACGCACAAATCCCAATCCTCTCGAGAACTGGAGAAAAGAAAAGCACAAGAATTCAAAAAGCACAATAACAACACTCTAGGTGATAAAAATTTTATTGTCTCCCCAGCACCTAGAGAGGAGAGGCTCGCTTCCTCAAATGAAATAACGACCGGCCCGCCATAAAAACAAAAACTCTCTCATCCCAGGGACTTAATCTTTTAAAAGCGGTCCCGGAACCTTCTGGACAACATGCAAGTGAAATAGCCCCAGTGATGGATAACACGGGAATACTGATGATGCCGGTCTACACTGGCGAATCAATCTTTCGGACCAACTTTCTGTAATGACTTCTCCCATTACTCGTTGTAGTACTACTACCGAAGTAAGCACTCGGCCAGGTTTTATTCGCTTTTCACACTCGATTTCAGCGGTCCCTCATGCCTTCCTTCCTTCCTTTCTTCTACTTCTTCCGTCATGCGAGTAGAGTTGAGTTGTATGTGCAGCGGGGATGATTATTTCGATTTCATTTGGTCAGCGGAGGGTGAAATTCGAGATACCCGCATTGCCCGTTGTTTGGGTGAGGTATTGTTTATTTTTTTCTCTCGTTTGATTGGTTGTTTCTTTTTTTGAGGGGTTACTTCTCGGGGGTTTCGGGTTGATGTCGGAGGAGTAAATTTATGAGGTTTTTTGTTGGATTGTTTGTTGGTGATCTTTTGGGAGAATTGTTGGTGTAGATCTTATTGGATGTTTGATCATGCTGCATGTTCATTTGTTGCCCTGTCTGATGTGCTTTGTCGGTTGAAAAATTTTTAAACTGTGTGAAATTGGGAGGGAGATATATTTATTTTATCTTTATAACGTAACCTTGAAATTCCATGAGGGAATTGTTCCTTTCCTTGGTTTATTTTTCTTCTTCTCTAAAATGTCTTCATTCCAAAATAAATGTATAAAGTGTTATTATTTATACATTTGGTTTATTAATGTTTATACGGGTTTATTATTGTTTTTAGAAGATGTCCCTTTGCCACGTGAGGGTTATTTAAAATAAACTGAGCTCCCACCATCATTTTTTTTGTTTCAAGTTAGATAAATTTTAAGAAATATAATTTGATTAGCTAAAAAGCATTCTGCGAAATTATGAATGCTCTATTGATTATGTCAAGAGTTTAAAATATAAAATTACCATCCTGACTTCCCCCCCCCCATCTGAACTGTATAAAATTTCCCTGCGTAAAGAATAATACAGCCATCAATATAAAAAAAATAAACCAAACCTGTTTTAAACCAGAGAAAGACATATCCTCGCCTTTTTCACTCAAATAAAAACAAGTTAAGAAAATTATTCTTGGACAAATTATAAAACCTTATTAAGAAAACAACGCCACATAAACTCAATTTAATTTGAAATTTTTTTCTTTTTGGTCCACTTCCCCACATAAAAACTCTTCTTTAACTGGCCATCAACACCTAGTTTATTACAACCTGTTATACTTCTTAAAAAGCAAAAGGAATGCTAGTTTTCCAGACATGATAAAGAAATTCCTCCTTAACGAATAGCAAACTTTTCCGCATAATTCTTCTTCCCATAGCTTGAACGTTACACCAATGAAGTACAATCGAACAAATCATCTTCTACTCCATGGTCATAAAAGAAAATTTCCCCAATTCGCCTGAATGCAAACCCCATTTACTAGTACTTCCTACACCACCCGCAAACAACCTGGATCGGGCAGAAAGAAACCCAAGGAAATAATTAACGAGAAAACAGGGCTTGATTCAATAATCGAGAAACAAAAGTCTCGCTATTTTTTTCTCCCTCGCTCTGGTCTGGCCTCTCCTAGACTTGTTTTTGCCGCATTTCTTATGTACGAGTCCTTTCTCATCGTTATTTAATTTGGAAGCCTTGGCGGATTCGGAGACGATAAAATTTTTATCACCGCTGCGAAGGCGTTTGCTGGAGCCGGAATGAAATTAACTCGCTTGAAAATTTAAGAGAGTTTGTCTTTGTGGGGAGAAGAACGAGGTGGTGTATGTATATTTGTCTTTTGTGGTTTTGCCGCATATACGGTGTTTGAGGGAAGGTTTTGGGAAGCTTATTGGCGTGGTACTTTTTTTTAAGGTTTGCATCGTTAATGTGTTAGCCCCCTAGTTAATTTCTTTTGCTAGTGAAATAAAAATTAATGAATAATTTAGGAACATTCCAGAAATTTTTAAAGGGAAGCAACTTACTTTAATATGACTAAAATATAAATAAAGGTTAAGAATAAAATCCTCCGTGCAAGACTGTGATTTTTTAAAAATAGGCAACGGTTTTATTTTGCACGTAAAATATTTAAAAATTGTACAATGACATATGCCCAAACATAAAGAGAGATATATCCCATCAGGGATGTCTTGCTGACGAAGGGGATATGAGTATCCCCGAAACAGTGTACAATTTTTAAGTATTTTACGTGCAAAATAAAACCGTTGCCTATTTTTAAAAAATCATAAATAAAGGTTAATTAAAAAAATTAATACATAAAATTAAACTAGGCATTTACTTAAATTTACCAAACATCAATAAATAAATCAAGAATATTCTGATTTTTATTATATAACTGCATGGTATAGTTTTTGAAGGATTTTAGGTTTATATTCTTTATCGCATTCTTATAACTATGTGCCAGAGACCTAAAGTTTTGACGATGGAACCATTTATATACTTTTCATTCCTGACCGCCTGAAATTTTCTGTAAGATAAATTGTAATAACGAGCGGTCTAGGACTGAAGGGGTTAAGACATTTTATTTTAAAAATCAATAATATAAGTACATACCAACTCTGAAGTCTTAATAGCTAATAAAAAAAGTACAAATAAAATAATCGAAAAGCATTATTTTTGTTTGATACTCAAAAGAACGATGGAAGAATTTGATCTTAATTATGTATTGAATAATGCTACTACAATACGTACTTCACGACCCCTTAAGCATTTTTCAGAAAAAAAATACTCCGATTTCGTTAACATAAACATTCCCAATTTTATACATTTTTTTCATTTCAACTTTTCAGTACTACCATAAAAAATCCACCCAACTTCATCTTCCTCAAAGAGAGATAAAAGGAAAAACATATTTATATCCGCATCCGGATGTCAAAGTCCGCCCCTCATAAAATAGACTCCTCACAAAGATCAGAAGAATAACTCTTTCTCCAGAACCCACTCACGTTTGCATTTCCGCCACTAGTTCCATTCCCCTTTAAACTCGTTTTGGGAAAACATCGTTCAATTTTTACGAGCCTCCGCAATTTATAAAAAAGGTTTCAACGCACAAGAGAAACGGCACCCCCTTATGTGATTTGACTCCGTTCAGGTTGCCAGGCATCCTTTTCTTTCTTTTGCTCTCTTTCATGTTTTGCCTTCTTCTTTCCTCTTTCTTTAAAGGTTGTTGTTGAGATGTACCTTTTTCTCGAAATCTGGAGCATCTCTTCATTGATTCATCCGTGTGTGCTGACTCTTTGAGAAATGATGGCTGGCTGGATCAGGGGATCGAGTAATTTGTCATGGGGGAATATGAGATTGCTGATCTGCTCTGGAATACATATTCTGTGGATTAGTTTCCTTGATATTTATTAAGGCGGTCTTAAAGCTGGATTTTGAGTGCTTGTATAAAATGGTGTATGTCACCAGTCGGAAAGGATGATATCAAAAAAGGTAGGAATCGTCAGTTTCGAAAAATCAAAAATGGCAAAATGACTTTTTATTCGTATATCTGATCCTTGCTCAACACGTGAGTAGTACTCAGTTTAATTGAAGGGTTTGGAGGATGAAGGGGCTATATGTTACTATGTTACAAGGCCTGTCCAAAAGTAACAAGACTGAATTCCCTAATTTTGAATGGAATTCAGTCTCGTTACTTTCGGGACAGGCCTTGTAACAAAGCCCCTTCATCCACCAAGCCCTTCAATTCTATATTCAATTTATTTATTTTAGTCTGTCTGTTTTCCCATTCTTCTTCAGTGGCACGACAACCTCGGGGGGCCTTGACTTCTCAAGAATTTTTCTCATTAGTGAAGTTTATACTAATTTTAAATAGCAATTGACCCCATGTGTAGAGCATAATTTACAAAAAATGCTTTGGGAACAAAAATAGCTGTTAAAAACAAAAATCTATTTTATGTGTATGTGAAACATGTAAGAGAGACAATCTTTTACCCTTCTTCATTTTGTTTTATTTATTGTAATTGTAGCTATACTGTTGTCTGGTTTAAAATTACGATTTTCAAAACACTTTAAAAGAAATTAAAATATTCCATAAGAGGTCAAAATTGAATTAAGGATATCCTTTTGCATCAATAGGTTTGTTCATTGCTTTTAAACATTCACTGTCATGATAACAGGGGATTGGGTTAAATTATTTCGTCTTTTCCGTTCTACAAAAGTTATATGCTGACACTAAAAACACAATTACAGTACCAAAGTGCATAAAAGCAAAGAATATCACTCTACAACTACAAAAACACAAGAGTTTCGACCGATTCAAGACCAAACTGCGCGCATAATCTTCCCAAATGAAGAGACTACACATTGGAAACAGATTAAAATCCTATAAAAACCTCTCCGTATCCGTATCGGGGGATCGTAAAAATTATCACGCCTCGGTTAAAACCCAGTTAAAGCCCAGGGACGCAAGAAACGGCCCTGTCCCGAAATAAAAATGATAATGAAGCCTCTCATCGACAAACTATTTCCTCTGGCCAAATTACCGCAACTGCTTTTTTTCTGGCGGTAGTTAGAGCGTCGCCGATCGCAATAAAAAGAGAGGAATGAAGAAAAATGAGGGTTCTCTGGGCTTGATGGGCAGTGTCGATCAGTGGGAGATGAAATGGCGTGAGTACTTTTTGGGGTGATGTGCGTGATCAAGGTCTTTTTGGATTGATGGTGGACAGTTTTTTGGGGCCTTTAGGAGAATGTAAAGAGGAATCAGGTTCAAATCGTTGTTGCTGCAAAATTCTCACTTAAAATATATTCATAGTTGTTTTAGGAACTTTCAAACTATGTATCATGGCTTTCTACAACCGTTAATTCCATAATACTATTTTACAGATGTTTTTGAACTGCATTTTTACGATAAATACGATAAAAATAATTTGTTTAGTTGTTAAAAAATAATTTATTCATCCATTTACTTTGCAATGAAATACTGAGAATAGGAATCTCTGAAAATGGTAACTCTACCACTTTAAAATCAAATGATTTTTTGATGGTTGATTCTTACATCATTAGAGAGTCCAAAACACTATCATCATTTGAATTTTTATTGCATCCATGGATGTTCTACGTGGACCGAAAAATGATGATTGTTGCGTTTGTAATAGTTTAAGTTAACTTTGATTATTCCTAACTGGTTAAACTTAAATTCATGCAACAAAGTAATTTCACACAGAAAGATACAGCCTTCATAATGTACGATACAAATAAATTTAAGGAGAATCGTGTCCCAAATATCGAAAATTGGCCTAAAAGTTGAACTTTAAAAATGATGATTTTTTAATTTTCGAAGGCTTAGTATTCCCAAAAGATCTGTATTTTCCAAATGTTTTTTGCAGACAGTGTAGCCTGGACAGTGTTGTACTGGACTATATTCTAAAAAATTTTAACCCTAGTATTTTTTTCTTTTTGTAGTTATGGGCCTCCAAAATGAGGTATTCTCACGTTTTGAGATTAAATTTTATTAAAATAGTAGATAAAAAACCATGAAGAATGACGTTTGCATCATGTATTTTCGTAACTAGTTTCTGAAATATAAATTTTTGAAATTTCGTTTTTTGTTTTGGCGCGAAAGCACTTTCGAATCACAAATCATGCGCTGTGAGGTCACATCCGATAGGAGCCAGTTTTCTGATCACGTGAAAACCGAAAACACAATGGTTTTAATGCGCTGTGACGTCACATCCAATAGAAGCCCGTTTTCTGATAACGTGACTTTTCTGACGTTTTGGCAAAAATAAAATTGAATTTTAAATGATTTAAAACACATTTTTGAAATTAAAAATCAGAAATTTGGGAGTTTTAGACCATAATGTATCGAAAAAGTATAAAATGAAGCAAATCCCTCACTCATGCAAATACCTCATTGGGAAATTTCAAAAAAAATCCGAACTTTGACCCTCTATATCTCTGTTGGAGCAAAGTTTAAAAACCTGAAAATTTTACAGATTAATCCTCACTAGAGCCAACTTGTAAACTGGCATCCAACTGTAAAAATTTTATTTTTGGTATTTGCTTCCCCAAGTCGAATTGTGAACCTTTAAAATCTGAGGATTTCAAAAAAATCCCAAACTTTGACCCTCTATATTTCTTGTGAAACACATTTTAAAAATTTTAAAATTTACAGGTTAAGCCTCACTAAGGTATCCTCCTGTAAAAATTTCATCCTTGGTAGTAACTTCCAAGTCAAGTTACAGGACTATAAAAACGTTATAATTAATGAAAATGAAAGAGTACTATATTTAACAGTAAGGGCCGTATTCAGAAACTTTAACACGAGATGGAAACGAGATGAGAACGAGATGGAAACGAGAACGTTATGGAAACGATGAATTTGAAACGATATTTTCCCGAAACACTAACGGGAGTTTCCGATCCTTTCCCTCATTGGATAAAATCTCCTACGTCACCAAGCAGACCAAGACGAGATTTTCTTTTCAGCCAATCAGAGTCAGCTAAATTTCTCGCTTTTGAAAAGACGGGTGCTCTTGAACGACCATTTCCAATTTATCGTTTCGTGATCGTTACGTGAGATTTTACAACGTTTCCATCTCGTTCTCATCTCGTTTCCATCTCGTGTTAAAGTTTCTGAATACGGCCCTAAGGTAGTATTATTACCCTTAATGGATTATAACATGTTCTAAACGAGCGTTTTTACGGTCCTATAACTTCACATCCTGGATCACTTGATATGGATTGACCCGTGTTTGAATGTGATAGCCAATTTTCCCCTTTGAAATTTTGATTCATGTGTTATTAATAAACATCAAAACTTAACTCAAACAATTTACGAAGATATTTTTATGGTGTAAACTGATTTATCTATAAAATTATAATACTAGTCGGTATTTTTATTAAACAGTAGAAGTACATACATAAAAATAAGATTTTAATACACAGGAATTCGGAAAAAACCGCCTATAAAAAAAACTATCAAATATGAGGGAAAATATATGGTGTAAGTGAACAGTAGTTCCTCATCCCATATTCCTTAACCCATAAGTTAAAAGTGTGGAAAATTAATGAAAGCCTGTAAAACTGCGCCTTTCCTTAAAATACCTCTAAAATGCAACACTTCATAACTTGTTGGCGCTATCAATCTAAAATCCCCCCACCATTAACATATTACCCTCTCTTGCATATTTCACAGCCCCTTTACCCTAAAATACGCAACCCAACAAGATACACACAACCATATAAATCACATTGTCCCTCCTCCAAAGAAAACTCCTCATCTAAAAAACCACAAACACAATAAACCCTCCAATAAATCAATTTTCCAAACAGGAAAAAATCCCAAACCGTGACTTAGCCTACTTTTGACTTCATCCAGCGGACGTCTTTGGAACGTATTAAAAACAATGAAGTGTTGGAAGCCACCGTCCAACGAGATTTTAAGTTGATTTGGCTTCTTCGCCCCGTTAGGCTTGAGTCGGACCCATTTCTCTTCAGCCCTGGCGACGCCCCGGCTGGGGCTACAGAGTATCAGTTTTATGGGGGACCGAGGGAAGGGGGAAGGCTGCCCCGTTGTGGGGCCATGATTGCAGTCTGTGAGTTTGCACGCTGTGGCGCCCTGTTATTTTGGGTGGGTTGATTGTGAGAATTTTTCGAAAATGGAGTAGTATGGATTTTTTGAGATCTTTTTTTGGATGGAGATTGAAAATATTCTTTTTGGGAGAGGAAGAATTTATACGTTTCGTTTGTTTCGAGGCTTGAAATGATGTAATTTGAAAAATGTAATCTTAATAAAAATAAGGAAAGGATGCCTACTATATAAAATATACTAAAAAACTACTACTTAAAAGAAATTGAAAATTTGAAAAATTTCCGTCTTTTATACAAAATTTCAAAATTTAATTTCTGTAGTGATGATGTAATCGAACTTTCTGAGATGGAAAATTTTCAAATATAAAAAAACATTAACTTTCAATAGACGTGTTTTTACACTTAATTTTCCTTTGTTATTTTGACGAAATATTTCCGTTTGCTCAGGAAACGTGATTTTTCTTTCAAAAAATAATTTAGACTTATTGAAATCATCACAAAATAATTAAATTTTGAAAGCAAATATGTACGAGTAGAAATGTTTCGCAATCTTTAAGTAAAAACAAGGTCATTATTATTCCATTAGATATACATAACCTTTTCCAGGGACGTTAATGCGTTACGGGTAAACAGGAGACATAACTGTATACATATTTGGTATGACAGTATAAAGGAGACATATTTGGTATTTATTTTTATAAAGACTATCTCCCAAGGTTAAGAGAGTGACTAAGGTTGGCTAATAAAAGTGTACACACCGGTTGCGCTCCGGTACACATAACTAAACTTTTACTTCTACTAACCTTGGGATTGTACCCGGAGCGCGACCGTTCTGTACACGTAGTGACGTCGCTGGTTGTTGTTTACTTTTTATGAGCTAACCTTATTCACTCTACTAACCTTGGCTGTCTCCTAATAACTGAGGTAAACAAACTATGAAGTTTCTTCAAATAACGAAAAGTTTTTTCTTGTCTTTGGGAGTTAATTTCAATAATTTGAAGAAAGAAGATTTTACAGTGGAACTACTAGGGATTCTTAACAATAGGATATACCAAATAAAGTCTACTGGGCTAACACTGAAGACTTTTTTTTATTTGCAATTAAACGGGTGATTGAAAGAACAAGATATGCAACCTTTTCAATTACATTTCAAATATAAATAATAAAAATCTAAATATCTTAAAACAAGCTTTATGTTACATATCTCCTCCCTCCACTCAACAATTTGAAATCATTAACTCATTCGGATAAATGTATTAATAAATGTCCGCCAAGACGATAACTACATTCCAAACTGACGTACGCAAACCATTCGCACAGTTCTCCATCAAATAACAATAACAGCAATTTCAATCAGTGTGCCCACACACAGCCCCCATCCTAAACACAAACACACGGCGGTCCCTCTCCCAAAACCTCTCAAGTCTCCATCGTCCGCTCCAAGTGGTTCTAATAATGAAGATCCCGCTAACCTCGCGACCGTCACGTCAAATTAATCCGGAGGGCCCTCCAGCCCATTAGCCCACTCTCGGGGCGCCCCCAAACAGGGCGTAATGACGGGGCGGGCAAACATTTAACGCCCCTCGTTTTTGGGGCGGTTATGCATTAGGCCGTAATGAAAAGGGGTACAGTCATGGCTTGCGTTTGCTTTGGGTCGGTGGTGGGTCGTGGCAGATGTCTTCTTGCGGTTTGGGGTGGGTGTGGATGTGGTGAGGGAAGAATTGGTTGCTTAGTTGGGATGTGGTTGTTTGTGGGTGGGGGAGATTTTGGACGAGTGGAGAGTTTTTCAGATTGGAGGAAGTGAGGGATCGTTGTAAAGAGAGTATTTTTTATTTTTGGATAGGTTAAGGGAGAAATCTGAAGGTTGTCAAAAAAGTTTATTTCATTGGTTGAAACCGATAGGATAGGACTCTTTCATGGGTTTAAAATTTTTAAATTTTATTATTTTTTATTTTCAATTTTTAAGTTAAAATTTTAACCTGACGTAACATTTTAATTTACCAAGTACAAATGCGTTAAACGACATTGTTAGGTTATTCTAATTAGAAACAAGCAAGAGAAAAACTACTAAATAAAATACATGATTTTTTTTCTAATTTTTAGTCAGGTGCCTTTACTCTTTCATGATAATAACTAATCATAGAATTTGTGAATTACCATTATTAACTAAAAATAACACTAGTCGACAAAATTTCACTTTTTTCCCTAACAAAAATTAGATTAGGTATTTCCGACTAATTTCAGGTTATAGAATTCATAAATAACTATGAAAAAGCTGCAGCACGTACAGTTTTTTTGTTACAAATACGGCACCAGTACTGTAAAAAACGGACAAAAGCGTTGAAATCACTCCTTTTTAACAGTTAATCTCATCATTTTAGCATAAAATACTATCATAATTCAGATTATATACATGTTTCAGACAATATAAAACTAAAAGTCATTAAACATTCATTAAATACGGTGCAATTTTATCACTTTTTGTCTCTTAAGTGGCGTTAAATCTACTCTTTCAATGAACCAAGAGCTGTAGCCCAAAATTGCTATTTCTCAGTGACCTATGTATCGATTCTATGTCTTAAGGGAATCTTTACTCTTGTTTGTGATCGACTACAGTGAGATTTTCAGGAAAAAAAGTTCAAAGAGGGTTGTAAAATTTGAATTTTGAGTGATGCTCAACATTCTATGGCTTGGTACGACTAAAGAGAACCTTCTACTGGGATTAAAACATTTTTATATGTCCTATTTTCTAAAAATCAGCTTTCCACTCTCCTAAAAACCATTTCCAAGCTGATAATAAGTTTTTATTAAATTTTCCTTCATAAGCAGGGCTGTGAATTCTTTTTTAATCAGAGGATCATACTGACTTTGAGTTTGCTTTCCCTTAATGGCGAAAAAAGTCCTTTTAAATACTTTTTGAATGTTTTTTCTATATTCGTCATTGATATTAAACAACCAAGATTATTTGAATGTCCTTCCCATACTATAATGATAGTATTTTGCTTAGAACTACTGGTGACTCTTATGCACTTAAAAGGAGCCTCATTCTAACTTCTGTAACACAATTGAGGAGCCGAAATTTCATTTTAGTCCCGTATTTGGACCCAAATCAGTGATAAAAAAAATCTTGACCTACTTTTCTGTTAAATATTACCGTTTAATTGTAATTTAAACCATACCCAAATTTAGCAAAACGTAATGTGCATAAATGTGCAAAATCTACACTGAAAATTCGTCAATTTTAAAATGAATTGCAGTACAAAAACATAGCCACACTTTGAAAAGAATGTCTACATACTGGGATACTAGAAATATATTAATTGGATGGGATTGGAGGGTTTCTATTGGACAAAAATGACGCTTAAAACGCAAAAATTGAGAGTAAAAGCAGAAAATCGAAATTTTTTGTTACACAAAAGTGGGACGTGGTGGAACATTTTTACTTGCAGATATTTGAATAATTATATGAATTAGAAACGAAAATAATAATTTGGTTTTTGTTAGGAAATCACTGTCGACTAGTGTAATTAATCTTTCGAAAAGAAGAATACATATTATATTCAAATAACTGTGTATGGAAGGCGCACGCTTATGCTATATTAAAAATATTCTTTAAAAAATTAGATAATTTGTATTCAAAACCTAGCAAAAATTGCAACTTTAATAAAAAAAAGCCGTTTAAAAACTGTGTTGAGTTATCGTATTGATCTAACCCTACAAATTAACAAAAATTCCAATTAATATAATTTCTCATTTGTTAAAACACAAGCGCCGTACTAAAAAAATGCACAATTTAATTAAAAATACCCCTGTCCAAATAATCTGCATAATCTACAACAACTGAACAAAAAAAAGTAACACCAAACAGCTAATAAATAATAATTAAAAACCCTTATCCCTGCAAGAATCCCAACTCTCCCCAATACATAATATCTCAGCAACACCCCTTCTCGAGACTATAATTAAAAGCACTCCAAAAACGTTTTTTCTTACCCTCAAAAAAAGCGATAACCGCGCTTAGATTAGATGCCACAATTACATTAACGGTCATTTTAATCATAGCATCTAGCTGTTTCTTACGACCGCAAGTACCTATATAAGACGCTTATATACATATAACAAAAAGGAGCAATCTATTTCTGGCAAAAAGATCCCGGGAATACCTCCCCTCTCGCTCCCCCTGTGTCGGCTCAAATTAATGTTTGCGCGTCTATTTGCTCTTTCATTAAATGCTCGGCCGATTCAATTAAGGCTGTGGTCATCTGGTATTCACTTCCATTACCGGATCTGTATGGCTTGGTAAACAATATCTGTATTGGCAGGAGAGGAAGCCTTATGGAATCGGGCTTTAGCCAGGCAGCCGCGCCCACTTGTTTGGGCATGTGCTCGTTCCTTTTGGGACACCGTTTTTTTGCCCAGATGGAGGAATAAATACCATTCTTATTCCCATTCTTTTATATCAAGGGATACTTTCGTGGATAGAGAAAAGACTCGTGTATCTCTATTGATATGAGCTGTTTCTTATGGGTCGTATGATAGTAGGGGAGAGTGGGGACGATTTTTACAAAATTTGCTATTTGATCTCAAACTAAGCCATTTTTCATGTTAGAGTTATGAAATTTGGTATGGAAATAGGTTGATACATCCCATTTACAATTTTGTTATGAAAGCTGTCCAGTGGAAATGCATTACTATACAGAAAATAAAACATCGAAAATCGTTACAATCGACCTCAAGGGTCAATAAGGAAGTTGCATGCGTCAGATTTTTAAAAGCAAACAAGTGTTCCGTATGTTTTTTGTATGGTTTAATGAAATATGTAGTCAATTTTTCAAAAAAATGTACAGGTAATTAAATATTTTAATTTAAAAATCGAAAAAAAACACGTGACTGAAAACGTTTATTGTTTAAAAAGTAACGATAACGTCAACAATTATTCCATCAACTCCATTGTTTTCCAACGATGTTTATCGTACGATGACGTCACATCCCAAACTCTTGGAGTTGTCGCGTGCTTTTAAAAAGGGGATTTTTGTTAATTTTATTAGCAATCAAAAAATTTCTCGATCGGCCTCAAATTTTGGGTAATTGCTTATTTTTGCAAGAAGAATCGATTAAAAAATTTAAAAAATCATGCAACTTCCTCATTGTAACACAACACAAATTCATAAAAATTAATAGAAGATCATACAAATTTATTAATAATACATGTATTCTTTTTAAATAATAATGAAATACATAAACTAGAATGGCAATAATGAACTTTCCACTCAAATAATGAGTTATAAACAATAATGCATGCGGATGAGTAAATAATAGTGGCAAATGATTCAGAAAGGCAATTAGTGTATTTATATCTAAATTCCTCTATAGCACAACGAACGTCGGACAATTTTTTGGTTTAAAAATGATCCTGTGTCATGTCACAATCGTCCCCAGCTGAAGTGTTACAATCGACCCCACGACGCCATTTTTAATTCCACCCTCGTTTTCCACGAAACTAACAACAATATCATCTTTAAAGTAAGCAGAATAAAACTAGGATACATGTACATACAATACATAAAATTAATGATTTTGTGCTTCATACCTGCAGTGCAGGAGAAAGAAAGTTACACAAAAGTAGAAATTTACTTAGATGCTCGAAAAACACTATTTTCTCACGTACACAACCACAACTCAAATGTCAGACTTGACGATTTCTGATAGTGTTACAATTGCCCCATGTTATTTTTGACCCCACTCTCCTCTACTATGATGGTTTGGTGGTAGACTTTTAAAATTTTAGCTTAAGGGGAAGTATTTTAAAGATTTGCTTATTTACCTCCATCTATTTTTATAAAAATAACTCATTAAGCTCAAAAGTTAGATAGGGTCGGTTTAATTTCAACACTAATGAATTGAATCGTCTCAGCCTAAGAAAGGAAGTAAGTCCAAAAGTGTTTTAAGAAAATCAAACCAAACTCTGTCATTTACATAATTTTTTTAAGTTAGCTCTGAATTTTCAATGGAAATTCAGAATTATTTTTGGAGCATCAACTCGAAAGAATCAACTTTTCAAAAATTTCATAAATTTGAAAAAGTTGTTGGAATTAATTCCCTTTTCAAACTTATATTGGTTTTAAATAGGCAAAAAGTAAAAAATAGTGATGAAATTTAAATTATATTTTTTAGTTTTAAGTATGAAAGGGAAATTAAATTAAAGGAAATGTCAATTAAGTTTATTATGGCATTAAATAAATATGAAGATTAATTTTTATTTTTATTTCATTTAGGAGGGCAACTATAAAAATAATAAGGATTAAAATTAATTACCTTTAATAAAAATAACGTGAAATTGAGATCATAAGTTACATACAAATTACTGTCTGGAGCACAATTCAAGAATGGGTTATCTCTCCATAATGAGGATAATTATTTTACCCGTTTAACACCTACGTGTAGAAAAAACGTTACATTCTAAAACTTGCTGTAATACGGAAAACTTGAAATGGAGGCTGTCTGTACAGCTTTCGAACTTCCTAGGGAGAGACATACCCAAATAATTCGAATATCGTGTTCCCGACTTGTTGACTTAATGTTATAGAGATTGGATTACAGAAAGTTTTCCTAGAACTGTGGAAAATTTAAAGAACGCAAAGAAATTCCTTAAGCTATGTATATAAGATTGGGAAATGCTCTAAAAGTGGATGTGGTCTGCGTCTGTATGTTTACTGTTGCGGACTGTTGCTGGACGATATCCATGAATGATCCAGACGTCTGGAAAATAGTAATAGAAAGATGAAGTCAGCTGGTATATCATAAATTCGTTGAACTAAACTTTATGTTGACGTTTTGGTATCTTAGTAAATTAAACTATAATTCAATGTATTCTGTTTTTATATCCCTATCATCCATAGAGAGTAATTCCTTTTAAAATAAAAAAACTAAAAGAAGACTAATATGCAATTTTTTTTGCCTTATTAGTTTTTATCACGTTCTTTTAAATTCTTTAAATACTTCAAAATTTTCATCCAGTAAGGAATTTGCCTGTGCGAGGTTTTTATACAAATTGTGAATTTTCTAAAGGATTTTTGAGGGCTGAATTTGAAAATCTTGTCGAAATTTTGCAATAGCTTACAGAAAATTAAATATTTTGATTTAAAAACTGATAAAAATACATGTGACTTAAAACGCGAACTTACGTCACAGGTTATGAAATTCAGTTTTTTAAATAACGAGTGAACGACTCGTGCTGATTTCATCGCGTACGTGTCATAGCTTTTACTTTTTCGTTTTTTTCTAATCTTAGCCCCTTATTTAATAAATCATCATGAAAATAGGGCCATACTTCTATGCGGTAAACGAAGATCATAACCTGTGATGTCACAACTCGTTTTCGTGCCATTAAAAAAGACGATTTTTTTTCTAATTGAAAAAATTGTCAAATCAAGCTGGAATTTCGCACATAGGCCTATTTTTGCAGGGAGTAATCGATTAAAAGAAAATGAAAAAATCGGGCAAATTCCTCATAGTAACTTTTTATTGTTGACTACGGTAGTTAGATAAAGGAACGCAGGGAAAAAACAACCGATTCATATTAAGTTAAGGAAATTGGGGTCACAGAAGCACTACTGATAAGCTAGCGGGAGGGAAAAAGTTTCCGGGAATAATAAAATATGTGTTATAAGGGCAGACCACTGGGAGTAGAAATAATATTCCAAAACCAATATTATCACACTTATAAAAACTATGTAAACTTTTTTTGTCTTCAACAACACTTTCAATAATAACTTAACTGTCATATTTATTTAACGACCTCTTACGGTAAATGTTACATTATATACTGAAGTAGAAAGAGACGCACAGCTAACTGATTCATATTACAGAGTTAAAAGCAAGAATACGCAAATTGTAGATATTATGAGAACGTAAAGATGTATATTTGGCTGAGATACTATACTTCTACGCTCCAATGCCGACAACTGTTTTATTAATCACAAACCCTCCACCATCTTAATCCTTCCATTAAATAACCAAACAGTAAAATACGACTCCATTCCGCATAAATTAGAAAACGAACGACTCATCTCAAAACAAACACACATTCCAATCCCCACCATCCCTCAAACCACATAAACGCGATCGAATTCCTTCCTCCAGGGACCTCCACTCCCCCCCTACTACTACGAGAAATTAAACACGAGCCGGAATTCCGTACCCCGCAGAATAAAGACTCCGGGGGCCAAAGTCTCAGCATCTTCTCCCGTTTGTCAAGTCCAACGAGAAACGGTGTGGTCAGATGATCATCTTCGGCTTCTCGCTTCATCCAGAGTTCATATCGATGGGATGGAGGTTGGGGGATTCGGTATGTGTGAGTGTGTAGCTGTGTTGCATTCCGTTCGGTGTCGTGGAGACGGGTTATTAAGATAGGTATTTGGGAGGGCTGCAGTGAAATGGGGTTGGGTTGGGTATGGAAGGGTGGTGAGATATGTGTCGGTTTCAGTTGCGAATGTTTTGGTTATTATTTTAAAAGGCGGGATAAATTGGATTTGGGGAGTATTCTTCAGCGTATTCTTTTAGCAAATGTCACAATTCATATTCCTTGCATAATAATTTAACTCAAACAAAAATAGATTTGATTAGATTTGGAGAGTGGTTTAAATAGGGTATTATTTTAATAAATGTAAGACTTCATATACTTTTTTAACTCAAACAATAATAGATTAAATTATTATTGAAGGGAGGGTATTCTTAATGGGGGATTCATTTGCTTTTGAAAAATATCCCAATTCCTTTTCCTTATATTATAATCAAACAATAATAGATTAGATTAGAATTAGGAATTTTTTGAGGGGGTAAAATAACTCAAACAATACTGGATTGCCGTGTATTATTTGAGGCGTTTGCTATCAAAACCAACTCATTCCATTTTTGGAAATTTTACAGGAGAGACAAAAAACTTCTCACTTACACAGTTCTAAAGCTAAATTTCTTTTTAAAAAATTTTAATTGTAGGTATAACCGCCTAGAATTTGATTAGTTTTTCATTTTCATTCTAGGTGTATTCATTACCTTGGGCGTAATTACACTAACTAGTTTAGAATGAGCTGATTTTGATGCAAAAACAAGATTTTTCATGCCTTTTTTCAGTTTTTTTGTTCAATTAAGTTGTGTGAAATTGGTGTTTTACCAGTTAATATTTGTGTCTTTACGAGTTTTAAATAAATGACATCCACTTAACTTTTTCAAATGATCTCAAATTTTACAGTTGAGATCACAGTTTTCACCTTTTCATCTAATTTTAGATTGGAATGAGCTGGATTTGAGCTATATCCCTTCGTCAGGTTATGAAGGATCCTCTAAACTTTTAAAATATGCAAAAAAGTGGGTTTCAGAAAAATATCGAATGAGCTGGTTTTGATAGCAAACGCCTCATTTGAAGAGTATTTTTTGGGATTTCTTTGAAAACTATCACAACTTAGTCCTTGCAATCTGATATAACTATATGCCAATTGAAATAATGTAATTTACTCACTGTCTAAAAGTTGATGTATTGATTTACCCAAACAGTGTTTAATAAACAAAATCTAATAGCTGTTAGATGCTTTAAAAACTGTGATACAGAAATTTCATTCAGTATGTTTTTAAATGTGTGAAAGAGTTAATTAAATATACTAAAGATTAGGATTTCAATGTTTTATTTAGTGTTTATCTTGTTTATGTGTTTATCTTGTTTGAAAAAAAAGTTATAGAAAGAGTTTTTAAAAGGTTGTACAATACGGGGTATTTCTAAACAAGGAAATGTTCTCCAATCATAAAATCGAATTGGCAAAAATTTGTGTGTAGACTATAGGTCCAGTAACATAAAAATATTTGTTATGAGTTTTTTCCTTTGTTTTGAAAATCTTAATTCTCCCTAAAGGACTTCAAAGATTTAAGTTTTTAATATTTTTTAAAAGAAAAACGACAAAAGACTGAGTTAGCCCATCACACTTTGTTCCAGATTTTTTTATGAACTACTTATTATTACTTTAGTGTTATAGATTTCATTTTACCACTCTTTTTTTTGGAGGGGGGAGAGCAAAATTTTTATACGTTAAATAAATTGTATAAAGAAAATGAAGATAACTTTGCAATTTTATTTTCTTTAAATTATTGTGCATCATACCAACCATAAAAATTTTAGAATTAAAAAAAATTTGCATGAATTTTACTCTACCCTTTTTATGAATAACGTTTAATTACCATTTTGTTGATATTTAATTTTTTTTAGAAAGTTTAATATTTTTATAGGTCTTTAACATGTAATTAAGTGAAAGTTACTAAACATCATAGAAACTGGAAAAATTCATATTAATTAACCCTAAACTTGTTCCATTAACCTCAATCAGAGCTAAATTTCACAGATCCAAGAAACTGTTTTTAAAAAGAGCTGGTTTCATTTCTGTACAATACTTACTGATTACATGAATAATTAAATGTGCAATTTAAAATTCATAAATACAATAATAGATCCATATATTGAGAGAAAAAATTCATTTTTATTCAAAAGTTTTTGTAAATGTTACTGCTTTGCTTTTTGAACCACTTAAGCATACACAAGTTTTTGTGTTGAAGTACCAATTTAAGGATAGAAAAGTTTTCTTTAGTAACAAAACTTTTTACAGCATATCTTTAAACTAACAAACTTGAGAACACAAATAAACAACTTGAGAATGCATGAGATAGTTTACATGAGATACATGGTTGCATATATGAAATAGTTTAAAAACGAATGTTTCATAAAAGCAGAAATTATATTAAATGATCAGATATTACCTTTTCTCTATTTAACAAAATTTTTTTAGTCGAAAACACAGAGAAAAAGCATAAAAGCTGGTCCAAAACTATACTTTCAAATGCCATGGTATGGTGTAGGGAAGCACGGTAAATGTCTATGATTTACAGAAGCGTAGGCTGTACAATTTGGAGATCAGAGCTATGATTTGTTGTGCCGTGTTCATTCTCTCATTTTAAAAATATTTTCTGTTTATTAGAGTACTAACTGATAAGGTTACAATTACATAGCAAGCAACTATCAAACAACTTAATATCCATTCAATTCTAAATACCAATTGACGCCCTGTTATATGATGAAACCAAATTCCTTTCATTTTTTAAGAACATACTTAAAAACTTTTCACATTAAATATTTTGCCAAGATTGTAAAAAAGTTTTTGGTCGATTGGTTTTCAGAGAAACTTTTTAATTACTGATCCGTGTAACACATTTTTGGTATCAAAGAGTTCGGGATTCTTTTGAGTATTCCAAGTTAGCTTTTAGAATTTCTAAAAGAAAAATTTCTCAATTTTAAAATATTTCCTTTTTTAGATTACGTATAAGGTTGCAGTTAAGTCGTATAAGGTTGCAAACAAATGCCAAATAACTAATTATCCATCCAATCACAACGACCAATTGACGTCATGTTATAGGATGATGAAACAAAATCCTTCAGCGTTATAAAAATGTTCTTTGAAATACTTTCCAACTTAAATACCTTTCAAAGACAAAAAATTCAAAGTTTTAAAAAATTACAAACATACTTTTCAATACTAAAATTTCACACATATTGTCTGACAACGATCAATTGACACCAAGTTATATGATAAAACAAATTCCTGTCACGCTTTAAAACGTAGTTTACAATACTTTCACAATTACCTTTTAAATACAGATGAAAGAGTTCTAGAAACTTACAAACACTATAATACTTAATACTAGAATTTCACACATTTTGTCTAAAATTTATAATTTTTAGTCTAATAACAGAAGTTAATTGTTTGTAAACATAGAATTTTATGTATAGGTTTTCTTAAATTGAAAATATGAATAACATATTTACTATTCTTTACGATATTTTGGCGATGGGTATTTGAGGAATGGTTGAAAAAATTCTTAAATTTACAAGCTTCAAGCTATCCAGAAGGTTTGAAAAATTTTACACAAGTGGTTTTAGTCTTTTTTAAGTAACTGTAACCCTGCTCGTCCTCTACCATTGTGAAGTCGGTGAACTTCAACTATCTCCTTCACCTCCATCAATTTGGACATCATCTTTGGGACGTACAAGCTGTCTTCCTCGCATATCAAAGTCTTGACAGTGACCACCTCCGAAAATCTGACCTTCCGGGTCCTCTTCTTTGGAGCTTCCGTCCGGTCCGGATGACTCACCTTGTCCAGTTTAGGGTTCAGTAATTTTACACCCAGAGTACGAGGTCTTTTGAATTTGTACTCTGTCGTCCAGTTGCTTTGACTCTCCTGGAAGGCTGCTGTGGATTGGGAGTTCCAGTCCAGTGAAAAGGCTCCGTCAAATGTTTTGTCTTTTTCTGCGACAGGGACACCTGGAGTGTACTGGTAATTTTGAAAGCTCTTTTGCTGGTCTCGAGTAGTGGTGTGATCTGGACTTCTTTGGAACAATCGATTGGATTTGGGTTGATTCTTTAGTTTAAGATTATCTCTGATGTCCGGAACAGCAATATTTTGCTTTGAAGATTCGAATGTGGAGGTCTTGCATTGGGACTGTTTGAGTTTCTGAGCAATGAGAGGAATACCGAACTTCATTTTTGCTGGAGAAGCCGTTCCCTTTAGATTATTCAACAAGTCTTTTGCTTTTATATCAGTGGCCATTCTGGATTGGTCGGGCTTTTTAGCAGATTCATTTAATCGGAGTTTGTGTTGTGCCGGCTTTAATTTCTTGAAAGTGCCTGAAACTGCCATTTTTTGCTTTGCTGAAGCTTCCTTCTTTCCAGATTTGTTTGATAGGATGTTGAGCGGAGATGGTTTTAACTGTTCAGCAATATCTGGATTATTTGCCTTTACTAAAACTCCATTTTCTTCTGGACGAGCGGAAGTGATTTGGGACAGTTCTTCTTTCTTTCCAAAATCAGGAACAACAACCAATGGCTTTTCAGCTGTAGTGAATCCCTCTTCTCCGGATATGGTTTGATTCATCCGATTCATCAAATCCATCTTCATCTTCCTCACGCATTTGAAAGAGAAGAAGACTCTCAAAATGAGAGTCTCCACAGCAGCATATACCAGGAGGAGGGCAGTTTTCTTCAAAGAGGATAGGAAGGTTTCATTATTCGGAGGCTGTGTTTTATTGTTTTGCAAGTTCTTTGAATCTCCAGAGGTTTCCCAATATCTATTGTTGGTGTCTATTGCAGAAGTTCCTTTGCCATTTCCCAAGTCTACGTCCATTGAATCATCGTCCATAAGAAAAAGTCCAAAGTCTTCATTGTTGTTGTCACCGGAAGTGAGAGGGCTCCACTTAGGCGCAGAGCAGGCGTTCTGCACCCAAATGATGCTAATTAGCCCTACCACAAGAACCTTCATCATTTTATCGGATAAAGAAAAACGCATTTACTTTAAAAACTCAAACGTGTAGAAAATCGCCACACTAGTCGTTTTGAAAGCAAAAAGTAATAATCTGTAAAGTAATATTCTGCGTCGAATTCATAGTTAGGTTTTCCATTGTTGCATCGAAGTATTGTTGTAGAATACGAACTTCTATTTTCAATTGTTAAAGGTGATTATATCACGATTTATATAATGAGGAGCGATATGATCCATTGCTTGACGTTTGTTTCGATGTAAAGTAAAATGCACAGTAAGCAAAACACATGGTATAAAATGGAAAAACCCATGGCAATAAATCAAAAGTAATGTTCACCTTAAAGTCAGATATTTAATATATTACACTTACTTATATACGTTTAATATAAAAAACGAAAAGGAGCAAATAATTTTTCTAACTTTACAAAAGGAGTGAGGAAAATATATTAAGAACTACTGCTTCAAAGTTTTTATTTTTAGGGAACCTGATACAAAACCAATCCGTATGTAATCACAGCGCTTCCGATAGTTAGAAAAAGTCCCTTGTCAATGACAAATAAATGCCCTCCAGTAACATACAGTTTTAGTTCATTGACATTACTTAATAATATCAACTGGTTCAGCTTCATAGAGGAATTACCTTGTCTTACAGAGTCAGAATATCTCAAGCAGGCTGCTTTGAGTCGCGATCCTTCTTCAGAAACCTTGGAAGCAGCCATCGTTAACTTGTAAAATATGAGTACGAATATTAGAATAAACACACAGTAAGAATAAGGAGGTAGTTCGTTTATACCTTTATTGGTTATCACCCTACCCGTTGCAGCCAGGAACACACAGAAAATTACGGCGTACAATTGCAAGGTACAGTGACTAAGTGCCTTATCCGATTTCAAAACAACTCTCGAAATTTCTCGCAAAGCTCGGATTTCCTCGTTGAAGTCCGAATGTCTCAAAGTTTGAGTTCTCTGGTTCGCTTTTAAAATATCTCTTTGGTATCTCACGATTTCGCCCAAAGCGGCATAGGTACAGTTGCAGAGGATGAGAGTGATTCCGAAAATTCCCTCAGTATCAATAATCCTCACTAAGGAACAAAACGACACCGCGTACTCGGCAATACCCGGGTTCGGTTCACCTAGAACTGCATTCTTTGGAATAGTCATTATTATTTCAAAAACCAAAGAGATTATCTTTATCACGAGGTATAATGTATAGGCAAATAATAAACTATTAATCCACTTGCTTCCAATGGTTCCTCCACGTTTTAACTTGAGAGTCAACTTCCTTATATGGAGAACAGTTTTCTCGATAGATTTTCTTTTTAAGAGAAGGGTGAGGTTTAAAGTAAGCCCTGTGATTATGAACGAAATATATGTCACTGTTTGTGAGTTTATGAACGTTTTAGTATAGACTAGGGGAATAACGAAAATAATAGTTTTTAGGATTAGGCTAGTCATCATCCACATCTTTGAAACAAAACCTCCGATACAGGTTCTTTTCTTTTTGGTGAATATATCAATTGGAAGGCCCCAGAATATCAGGAACCAACCAATTTTATCAAACTGGCAAGAAGCAGACTTACAATTACCCAACATGGTAGATGAGTGTTCAATCAGATGAAAAGTACTTATTTTCCACCGTCAGTTCTCTGCTACAAAGAGGAAAGTAATGAGGCTCAATTCTACAATTCACTTC
The DNA here is from genome assembly GCA_024610705.1 of Tetragnatha versicolor. Lineage (NCBI taxonomy): Eukaryota > Metazoa > Arthropoda > Arachnida > Araneae > Tetragnathidae > Tetragnatha > Tetragnatha versicolor. The sequence continues at coordinate 20,174,538 of JANDEH010000002.1, read as the reverse complement.
TTTAATTATTCATGGCCCGTACCTATTCAAGATACATTTTAATCAATCGTTGACCAAATTCACCAGTCCCCAGGTTTATTCTTTCGTAAAAAATTCTATTATCAATTTCGATTTTATAACAATATTGAACCCTTCCTAATCCATCTCATAAGTTTGACGAGAAAAAATAAGATTCCAAATCAATATTTTTTTTATATAAATCATATCAATCATATCCTGAAGAATATTTTGAAGCTAATCTTTTTTGTTGTTGCATATTAAATTTCATTTCATGTCTAGTCCTTGTACATCGTGAGTCTTTAATTGGAACTCAGATCACTAGCATTATACGAAGAATTTTATCGAATGAATTTTTAGGCTTCTGCTTCATTTTCATTTTGATTCTAGCAGTTTAATATTAGCTAAAGAGGCTGTGAAATACACTAACTGAGGTTTTTACATCCAGCTTTTAGCAGCTCTGCTGCTACGTTGTCAGAACCAGATGCTTTACCATTCTTCAGTCCTTTGATGGCGGTTTTAATCTCAGTACAGAAATATCGCTTATGTCGGTATTCAACATTGGTAATACTTCATTGAACAGTTTGAATTGAATTTATGGTACTGGTGAATTTCCTTTGATTAGTGAAGATTGTGTGGGCACATTAGGGGATTATATGTGAGGCGGAAAGCTAAAAGGGACCTCTTGTCGGCGTTCGTCAAAATGGAGTTATTATTTTTTTTCTCAATCTTTACAGATTTATGAAGATTTTAATACCATCATCATCCTTGTAGCTCAAAAAATGACGAATCGCTAGTAATTGAAAGTTTTAATAGAGTAAGTGGATTTCGCGAAAAACGACCTTAAATTTTCAAAATGCTACCCTCTCGTTATTTTTCACAGTTAAGGAATGATTCCAACAGCTAAAATTCGGTTCTTAAGGGTCCAAGGATCGATAAAATCGAGAGAAAATAAATTCGATAGTTTTGACCTTCTTCCGGTTTTTTGGCTTTTTCTCGAAATCAACTTAGCCGACAAGAGGTTCCTTTTCGCTTTCCGCCTCACATATAGCTCCATCTATAAATTTAGTTTGAAAAATTCTTATTTTAGAGTTTTAATCACTCCTCTGGACCTCTCCCTGAAATTCTCCCCACCCATCAGTTTGAGAAACACTGCATTGCCACAAACGCATTCTCCACAGGACATTCCCAATAACTCCAGCACCTGAAACAGAAACCCTAATGAATTACTACAATCCCAGAAAAATGAAACAACGCGACCATTTCTCGCGCGTTGCATTCCGATCGCGACAACAACAATAACAATAATCTCAGCTTCGGCCGCGTTATTAATGGCATTCTTCATCGGCGCTGGTCGTGCATAATCCGCCGAAACTCGCCCCGACACTGATTCGTAGAAATCCGAATAAGCGATTTGTTGCGCACTCGTAATTACTCAAGATATTGCGCTCGCGGATACTACTTGGACCGCTAATGAATGGACTCGGAGTGACGGCCCGATTGCGAGTGACGTCAGAGAAATGGTGGCCCGAGTCAGGAAGCTGATGGTAATGCCCGTTGTGGTGGTGTAGTAGTTATTGGTTTTCCGATTTCAATGGAAGAAGCTGTTGTTGTTATCTCTATTGGACGAATAGAAGCATGGTCAAAGGATTATGAATCAATTGAGTGCCGTTTTATTCTGATTATAATTTTGCAATCAATGGAGAATCGTTCTATTCAGTGTTTTATAACCTGACACACAGATTGTATTCATAGGGATACGTTTGGCAAAGAATACTAATTTGCTTCGAATTGCCTTTTGTGATAAAGCGTTACTCTCTTGCAACTTTTGATTATTTTATTGTGACTTAAACTTAAGTAACAAAAGTGAAACTGCGAAGGCTTCTACGACCAGAGTTATAATTAAAACTTAGGTTTTCCGGGCTTGTTGTAATCTTGTATAGATGAAACGCTAAACGTTTCGACTCCTCCTACGGGAGTCATCTTCAGTTGGATTTAAAAAAGTTACTTTTTTAAACTTAAATATATTAAATATATAGAATACTTTAAACTTTTTTGTATCCTACTGAAGATGACTCCAGTAGATGGAGTCGAAAAGTCTATTATTATTATTAATAATAATGATTATTATTATTATTATTATTATTATTATTATTATTATTATTATTATTATTATTATTATTATTATTATTATTATTATTATTATTATTATTATTATTATTATTATTATTATTATTATTATTATTATTATTATTATTATTATTATTATTATTATTATTATTATTATTATTGTTTCATCAACAAGATTACGGCGAACAATCCCGGAAAACCTAAGTTTTTAAAAAAGTGAAGTTTGAAATGGTAATGGATTTAATAATGTTGATACATCTGAATAAGTTGGACCCGATAAGTTGATATCTAAGATAAGTTGATAGTTGATACCCGAATGATATAAACTAGTTATGCCTAAAGCTGTTATGCCTAATCTTAACTGGAGGAGAAAATTTAAAGCATGGAATGTAATTTTTTTAGAATGTATCAATTTTTAAAAATATTTGGATATTTCAGAATTAAATCCTATGTTGCGTAAATAATAGACATCAATTTATAGACTATTTATAGACAAAAAATATAAGTAAAACTAAAAATGAAAGGAAAAGCCGTTGAAGATTTGTGATTTGGACTTTTTATTAATTAGCTCCTACATGGCCTTGTACTTTTTTTACATTGCTTACTCTAGATATAGATACTTAGATATATAGATTTTTAGTTTTACTTACAGATAATATAATTTAAGATTCAAATATTAAACAACTATTAAATGCAAGTATTACGAGTATTAGATGAACAATAAATTGAAATTTCTAATAAAAACCCTTTAAAATGGAAAAAATCGAATCTTTCTCAACTAGAGAACCCGTTCTTTTAAAGACCACTTTCGCTCAGAATCATAGATGACTTTTGGTTTTCAATGGTTTCTGTCTCTGAAGAAATGCAGAAAATTCCAACCATCTAGAAATGTTCGCGCTTTTAAGATTTAGAAGGGTTTCAAAACGGAAAGGGATGACAGATTTAGAACGGTCTTTTCCGACGGTTTTGACTACACGAAGTAAGAGCTCAATCAGAGATAAGTAGGAAAGTATATTCAATAGGGTGTATCGAAAAAAACTTTTTTTTGATTTTGATGATGCCTTAGTGCGGAAAAGTTGTCTAAGGTGGCAGAGAGTACCTGTGAATTTTTTCAGAATTTTCGAATAATATCTTGAGGTGCCGCCAAGGCCCTGAAGGTCCCCATGTTAATCCAATGGAGCGCGCAAGCCAAGAAGGCCGAAAATTGGTTTTTCGCCCCTCATTTCTACCCTAATCACACGACGAATTTCTTCACTCGAGTTATGGACCTTATATGATCTAGGCTATCCGACAAAACTTGAATAATAGCCTAAATATCTATATTACGTTTCTTTGTATGCTCTAATTTCGTCGAAAATCGCTTATTTCCTCGTTCAAATCAGAGCCCACAATCAACATAATATTGAGATTTAGGCTATTATTCAAAATTTTTCGGATAGCCCAGATCATATAGGGTCCATAACTCGAGTGAAGACATTCGTCGTGTGATTAGGGTAGAAATGAGGGGCGAAAAACCAATTTTCGGCCTTCTTGGCTTGCGAGCTCCATTGGATTAGTATGGGGACCTTCAGGGCCTTGGCGGCACCTAAAGATATTATCCGAAAATTCTGAAAAAATTCACAGGTACTCTTTGCCAGCTTAGACAACTTTTCCGCACTAAGGCATCATCAAAATCAAAAAAAAGTTTTTTTCGATACACCCTAATATTCAAGTCCTCTTAGGTCTATTTTGTCAATTTATACTCAAATGGCCTTAATTTGGTGTGAATTTTTGAATAGTTTTATGTGGATAACTCATTTTGATTATTTTTCTTTGATTTAAGCTTAAAACGAAATTTTCTCAGACGCAATACCATTAATGTTTATAAATGATGATTGTTGTAACTTAAAAATTTAATCCTACTTTTAAGGGCTGTGCTTTATGATATGCATTCTACATATATATTTGAATTTTTATATTGAATTATATACATTTGAATTCTACCTTAAATCTGGTGGTATTTTCTTTTAGTTTCAGTTTTTTAGTAAATATCATCTGGTGCGTTACAGATGGGCTTCGCCAATCCATTTTTAAAGAAAATTATTCTGGTGTGTTACAGAAGGGCTTCCCCAGTCCATTTTAAAAAAAAAATTATCCTGGTGTGTTACAGATGGGCTTCTCCAGTCCAAATATGGAAATAGTTAAATAAAGGAGAAACTTTTATGTTTATGCTGCAACAACTGATTTTAAACTACAACAATCGATTTCTGAAACAATCGAGAATATGCTTACAACAATTAAAGTTACATCTTCTGTTATTATATTTACAACGATGGGTTTGCCATCGTTTATAGAATTATTATTAAGTTTTAAAGCTCAAAGTAGCTGTATACAGGGTGTATCTGAAATGGTGCAACAAAATTTCAGGGATGATAGTACTCATCAAGACGAACAAGAATCGGCATAGAAAGGGGGTCCCAGGCCAAATCCCAGGAAGTTAAAAATGGATTGACACCCCAAAAAAATCATTGATAAATTCAATTTGTTGAAGAAATACTGGTGATGATGATGATGTCGTGTCTATGATTGTGCACTAAATGGCTCCGAAGCTGTCGAAGACAGCTTTTGCTATCTCTACAGCCCTATCTGTGTAGAGTAGGTCCACTGGGTCCTCCAGGCCGATGTTAAAAAGTTTGGCCTGGATTGCTGGACAGCTGAAGATGTGTTGACGGGACAGTGGGATGTTATCTGGGCAATGAGGACAAAAGTTGGTGTAACTACGCTGTCCGTCCGCAGAAATCCTCATCCCCTTTAAATGATTTGTCCTAAGTCTGGTTAAAATAGTCGATATGGCTCTGTCGCAGTTCAGTTCCGTAATGGAGTTTCTTTTAACTTGCTGGCCGATTAGTCTTCGGCCAGCAACAGCATTGGCGTCGATGAGGGTTAGGCAGTTGGATGGCTGAGGAGAGTTACGGGATGCCTTTGCGAGCTCATCGGCCTTCTCATTACCAAAAATATTTACATGAGCCGGTATCCATTGCAAGATGCAGGATCTCTGGGCAATAATGATTTTGTTTGTGAGCTCAATGATCTGATGGCTGAGTTGACATTTTCCCTTCTGGATCGCTTGCAATGCTGATCTGCAATCAGAGAAAATGATGATGCCTCTGGAACTCTGGTCCTCTTTAGAAAGATAAATCTCCAGAGCACTTTTGATGGCGACGAGCTCGCATGTATAGTTGGAGGCGATTTTCCCAACAGGAATACCATGGCATTCCTGCGCTCTGTCTGGTCCTATGAAGAAGACTCCTGCTCCTCCTTTATCCAGATTAGAGTCGGATGAGCCATCTGTGTAGGCGATCGTCAGATCCTGAGTTGAGGTCGTGAGTTCTTCAATGGTATGGTCGCCTTTCTCTTTGATTATTGCGGTAGGATCTTTCTTGGTGCAAGGCTGTAAGAGATTTAAATATATTTTTGTTTGGGGGAGAGGGCACAGGATTTTGAAAGGATCTTTGGAAATTTTGAGAGTCTCATATTTGAGGTTGATATCATTCCTGATATCTTGGTCATGTTGGAGGGTTGAGGATCTCTTCAGCCTGCAATTTCCACTCCACGCACTAAAGGTTCTGCTTGAGATATGGTGATCAGCAAGGGTTTGGATTTTGTTGGTAAATTTAATGGTTGTTAATTTTCTTCTGCTTTCCAAGGGGGCAAGGCCGCATTCCTTTTCAATTTTGATGTTATTCGTTGAAGAAACAGCTCCAGTGATGATTTTAGAGGCCCTGTATTGAACAGCGTCGATCTTTTCTTTAACAGTAGGCCTTGCCGATGCCCAAATGGGTGCTGCGTATTCGAGGACAGGCCTGACGATAGAAGTGTAGGTATTCTTGAGAGTTTTTGGACTTGATCCCCAAGAAGCACCACAAAGTTTTCTGAGGATGTTTAGCTTTTTCCGTGCTTTATTTGAAACATTTTCAATGTGTTTAGAGAATCTTAACTCTGCATCTAGAGTTATTCCAAGATACTTGGGGTTAGAAGTTTGTTTAATTTCTGAACCCAATAGCTTTATTATAGGATGGAACGAGCCTCTATTTTTCCGATCGGTTGAGAAAACACAAAAGTTTGTTTTGTCCGGATTAATTTTAAGCTTAAGATCTTTTGACCAAATTTCAATGCCCTTCATACAGGCATTAAGAGCTCTTTGTGAGACTTCGAGATTTGAGTGAGTGTGCCAGACTGCAATATCATCGGCATAACAGGCAACTTTTATTTCTTTACTGATGTGGGGGTCTATAGTATTCATGTACAGAAGAAAAAGAAGAGGGCTAAGTACGGAGCCCTGAGGAACTCCTGCCCAGGTATGGTGAGTGGTGGAGAAACCGCCATCAACCCTGACTTTAAAGCTTCTTTTCCTGAGAAAGTCATTTATCCAGATTAAAGCATTTGATGTAATGCCTGTTTTGTGTAAGATGTTGATCAGTTTCTGCCTCCAGACTCTGTCGAAAGCAGCAGAGAGATCAAGAAAAACCATGGTAGTTTTCTTATGGGGCTTGTTCTGGAAGCCATCAATAATCGATTGGCAGAGGTAGAAAAGCTGGTCAACGGTGCTGTGATTGGCTCTATATGCGGTCTGGTATGAGTGCAAGATGTTGTTCTCAGTGACCCAATTCATCAGTCTAGAATGAATAATGCGCTCCATAAGTTTGCACAGAATGCAGGTGAGCGAGATAGGTCTGTAATTAGCGCAATTACTTGCAGATTTTCCAGGTTTTAGAAATACTGGTAAAAACTTAATTATGGTCTCAAAAATTGTGGTTTAATATGATCTTTAAAATTACCTCAAAAGTATTCAATTTAAATTTTTTTTATTATGAAAAAGTTAAAAAATACAAAAAAATGTGAAAATTCTGCCAAAATCTTATTTTGTATTTCGAAATCCTTTCTTTTGATTTGATAATCTGAAAGATCATAGTTGAAAACCCTTAAGGCCAAAGTTTCACGTAAATACAATCAATATTAAACGCTTGAGATCCTGTTAAAGTTTGTTTTTTGCGTGCGCAAACAGCTGTTCTGGAAACAGCTCTAGAAAACTGCTTGCGCACCCAAATATTACAATATTCGAGTGGGGGGTTACACTCTTTCCACCATCTAGCCTCATTTATATGTATTTTTGTAACCATAGGAATAGACATAAGGATGTCTCCATAGACATCCTTATGGCATTTTTCAGTTTGTAAAAGCTTAGATTGCAAAAAAATACATGTTTGTAAGTTTTGAATTAAAGTAAATGAAAAATTTAAAAAAAATACAGGGAATCTGATGGAAAGATACCACTCAGTGGTCGGTTCTGGGTCACTATGATGAAAACAATTGGATTACGTGATATTCTGAAGCGCAAAACGGGCAACGGAGGAGGGCTTTGGGTTGGCGTTTGGAGGGAAAGCCAACATTACTGGCAGCGCGCTCGCCCACAAAACCCCAGCTCCCGTTGAGGGAATAGGAGGTATGAGGATGGGGTTCACGGAATAATCACCCTAGAACCCAACCACGGCCCCTGAAAAAATCTGACTATCAGAATGCCACAGAACCGTAAGAAATACTACAAAATAGCAAATTTTTGGTAAAAAGTCAAAACTTTAGACCAAAAAACGGAATAGAAGATATTATTTGATAGGGCTAAGATTTTCCACACAAGTTACGGTTATGGGTAGGCAAGTTTTCCGGACTATTACGATTTGGTCCACTGAAATAAGTGCGGTTCGACGTACCTTATTGGCTTACCACTATTTTGAATCATTTATAAAAAACAAGTTCACTAGAGTTGAAATCATTTATAAAAAAGGTATTTATACATCAACTAACCAAAAGAGAAAAAATAAGAATTCTATGATAATTTTATGGGTTAGTATTTAATAAGGAAATGTTATTTTATTCTTAAATAAATTAGAGTTAAGCCATGAAAATTGGCCTAAATACTCTGTTTATTGCAGAAACCTGTCAAGTGCAAATATTTCAATGATTTTTTATGAAAAGAATAAAAATATTTCAAAAATTCTTTTTGTCTGTAAAATATTCAAATGAGTTCTACTTTAAGAAAACAATTACTAAACATCTTCATAAAAATGTAGTGAGCTTCTATACAGTTTTTCTCGTTTATCTCAAAACAAGAAAAGGGCGTTAGACATGATTCAGAAATAAGCAATTCAATTACTCTTCTAGGGGCTTAGGAAAAAAATATCTTTTCTAAAATATGTTAGTAGATACACGTATTTTATTCTCAACATAATTGAATCGTCAGTTTGAAGAAGGGAATAAGTCCTAAAAATGACAAATTGACTTTTTGTGCTCAAAACAATCTCCAAGCTTTGCTCTACACATGGGTGAAAAGAGGGGGAAAAAACTAATCCCTATAGGGAGATATCGCCCCTTGAAGTTGTGAAATCGATGTCCATTCATTGCATTTTTCAAGTTAATTTGGAGTTAAAGTTAATTTGTCTTTCTTTTCCTATTCTTTTAGCTGTAAACTAAGTTAAAATGAAATTTTCTTTTAATTTAAATTTTTTTCAAACTTTTTTTATGCAGGGAATGTTTAAATCCATTCATATTCACTCACTCCATTGATACTGCTCTAATAACTCAGTTTCACTACAATTTTGAATTTTATTTGTCTTATTCCTTTTATTTCACCCTTTTGTGGTGTAAACTAAGGAGAAATATAATTTAAATGTGAATTTAAGGGTTTTTTAAGATTTTTTCATCAGAAAAATTTCATAAGGTTGAAGAAGGGAATAAGTCCATCAACTTATTTTGACTGTAAAATATTTTTGAATACACTTATATTTGTTTCGATGGTTTCTCTGTTTTCTAAATAGGGTTGTGAACTTCCAGTAAAAATTCGGTGATTATACAATGAAAAGTCTATTACTTATACAGTTTTTTTTGATTTTCTCAAAACTTGGTTTTTGGACTTATTCCCTTCTTCCAACTGACGATTCAATTATAATGACATCAATACACTTCTTTTATTAAAAAATGCTTTTAAAATCCAAGATTCCCAAACACGAAGTGTATATTTTAGGGTCATTCATGTGGGAAGTGAGGAACCAGAGAGACTGGTGGCAACGGCACGGGTGGCACGTCATCAGCTACACGTCACCAGGGCTGGCTATAAAGCGCGGCACGAGAGGTATGAGGAGGTTAGACGTTAGACGCTTCGGAGGAATTGAGCAGAAGGCTGGCTGCACGAGAGGAGACGCTGGGAAGGAATTCGGCTGAAGGCTGATCGAGAGGCATTCGGCAGACGGCCGTACAGAAGGAAGGGTCGCTGCGTTTGAGCGTTGGAGATTTATCAAATCAACAGTTTTAGCCAGACGTCTTTTTTATTTTATTCATCACTCCGTTTTTTAACTTCTACGTTCTGTTCGACTTTTAATAAAGTTTCGTTATTTGGAAGAGTGCCTTTTGCTTGCCCCAGACCACCGATCTACTACATTCATAAGAACCTACAAGCACGAGTTCATAACTATAAAATTGCGTCTGAAAAGGGGAGTGTCCCAAGGTGGGCCATGTCCAAAGGAGCCCCACCCTCCCCTTGTATCATGTATTCAAATCAAACATGTATTCAAATAGATTGAACGGTTATACTTATGAAAGGATAAAAATTCCCCCTATTATTATAAACAAATGACTATGGAGTAAAAGCCGTTTAAAGTTTTTTTTCTTTTTCAATTTTTATGAGCATTGTTTTCCAGTTACAGTACTTATGCAAAGCCATTTACATATCTTATTGTCTTTAAACATGCTCAGATTTCATTTAGTACCAGAGTCATTTCGCTTCGTTGATTTACGACTCCTTTTAAGAGTTCTATAATAATCTCCCCCGTCCTCTCAAAAACTAAAGAAACCCCAAAAAGAACACGACGCGATAAGCCTAATTGAAAAATACTTCAACACCACCCACAACAAAAGCAAAACGGGTCATTAAACCCCTCATAACCCCCCTCGGAACTACCGCATTCCGCCTTCTTTATTCCGCAAAAGCACAGATTCGAACGCGATTAAAGCAACAGTTCATCAACACAAAAAACACCCAAATAGGTAGTTACGACGCATAAGTGTCATTAAGATAACAATCACACCTAATTCCCCCCAGACTCATTTTACGACGCAGTTAAAATACACCTCAACTCCTCGACATGATGGTGCTCTAAATATGCAAGTAGTAGTACGTTTCTTGCAATATCTCCATAAATACCGCGACCGAGTCTAACCGGAATAGGATAAGCAATAAAGTACGGCCGTTGAAATTATGTAACAAGTCGAGTCGGCAGCGTCGCCCGCAGCAACAAGCTATCTTGGCCGTCAATAAACATCTCCTGCATTTGCATAAAAGGGGGTGGCTTTCACCGAGAAAAGAACCAATTTCATTAGGTCTCCCCCGGGCGCCCCGCCGCCATGTTTTTTCCCTCTCTGGAAAGTGGAAATAGTGTGCAGGGAGAAGAAGGGAATTTAAATACAAATAAGAAGTTTGGGAGATGTAATGAATAATTTGATTCCCGAGTTCATTTTATTTCGGATTTTTGGAGGAAGGATTGCCAGGAGCTAATATTTGGGATCAGAAGGTGGTGGTGGGATATGATCTCGGATATGAGAATCGTATTTTAAATCATCGAGTTAAGTGTAAAGAAAGGTTGGATTTTTTTCCTGCTCATGCGTTGATGTAATTACGAGTAAGAAACGAGTTATTTTGGAAGAGAGATAGAGTAGTGGATTATTATCATACGAGGGATAAACACAAAATTAAATAAAAAGATCCAGATCCGTTAAAACATTTTTAACCCTTTTCGTTTTAATCATAGTAAACATCTTCCACAGAAACATCTTCCATAGAAAACATAGCTATTCCATAATATTTTCATATTTCAATAAAACAATTTTTAAATAGAACTTAAGTTATAAAAAGTTCTTAGTCAGTTTTCTTACTTATTAAGTTTAATTTTAGATAGGATTTTTTGAATTATAATTTATGCGTAAGTTTAATATTTTTTAAGCTGAGTTTCATATTATACCATTTTTAATGTTAAATCTTATTTGAATATTAATTCTGTTGAAAATTAAATGTATATATGAACGAATTATATGTTCTCTGTGTGAAATATAATTCCTCACTAATTAGTCAAGAAAGCTGACTAATTCAAGTAATACCCCTTTAAATTTTCTGTTGTTTTGTAATTAATTACGATTGTCTTCAATGAGCTTATACGAAATTAAGCTGCCTAGTTATAAATGAATGATTTCGAAGTACGCCAATTTTAGCTTATTATCTTATAGTAGTTTAGAGTGAAGATTATATTATTCACTTAAACAATAAGTCGAATATGGGATCAAGAATTCAAATAGTTTATAAGATATTTCCTAAAGATAGGTAATACACCTTTATGTTTCCGTTTTTTTTAATTGCTTGAGTTTTCCAGTAAAGTTTTTTTTTCACAATACGAATTAAGAGTAGAATTGGAATAATTCATCCCTATGGGACATTTTAGTTCATTTCTGCAACTCCATTAATGTTTATAAACTCAATCATCATTTTCTATTTATATTTTTACCAATTTCTTTTAAACTCAGAATAAATAGTCTTTCGGTATATTGCATTTTCCGTCAACATTAAACCACTTCTGTAAAAAGAATAAGTTTTTCACGAAGAATAAACCGTTGCCTATCACATTTCCAAAAATTTAAAAACAGAAACGTCTTTTGTATCCGGCTTGTTGTTTACGTAAAATCAGAACTGCAGTCTTTCACCGTCTTACTCGAAATAAATACATAAAAGCGTCCCTCTTAAACTGCTCTAGAAATATATTTCCCCATCAAAACGGTCGAAATAGAACTGTTCAATTTCGAAAACCTGCAGAGCTTTGAAGTGAGGGAACGAATAACTCTATTACCCTTCCAAACACACTATCCGTTACTTTTCAAAAGTATCGCATCCTGCGTGGCGCAATACTGTAGAACACCAGGTAACGGTAAATTGAACCAAAATGGGTTTGGGTAAATGCAAATTTCGATAGATCCATAAACGCCACGTATTTGGATGTCTTTTAACACGTGGGGGTATAAACGTTTGAGAAATGGCGCGCGGATGGAATTTACGCTTTAGGTTGGATATTTCAAGTAAAATATATTTAAGTTAAACCTCTTTTGGGCCTTTCTACCTCTACTGTGGAAAGGACAAAAAAACAGTTAAAAACATAAAATTCAGCAGTTATTGATGAAACTTAATTCAACTTTGATACCATAAGTTAACCCTTTGAATGTTCCTAACGCGACTTCGCCTTTTGAACTCATATCAATTAATTTACTTTGTTTCATTAGTATATTAATTGTTAATACTTTAAATTACATCACATTGATTCGGGACAACATATTAGATAACCTGAATTTTTTAGGCCAAAACCTAGTTTGATGCTTCTGATTTATTTTTGTAATTTTCTAGTAATTTGGTTATTAAATTTGAAATACAGTCGTACAAAGACTTACTTGCAAACATTTTTCAAAGAAACTTTGGAGCTTTAGTTTTTTTTAGAAAACTGTTGTAGGGGAAAACTGGGCAGTTTGATCCAGCAAAATTCAAATACATTTTTTGGTAGAAAAAGACTAAGAATGACTAAATTTTATGAAATCAATTAGAAAAAAATATGAGTTTATTCAAAATTAAAATATAACGACTTTTGTAAAGAATCAATTTTGTATCTAAGTGTCTCACCGGTAGTGGGGCTGTTTCATGAATGTTTCATGCATGGGACATTTTGATACAGTGATTAATTTGCTCAAAAATAGTAATTAATAACAAAAATTTTGGAAAATAATAAACCTTATTTTATTAAGAGAAATCCTAAGCCCTTTTTATTTCAGTTATTTAAATATAAACCACAAATTTCCCATTCAACATTCAAGGATAAAAAAAATCTAAAATTGAATAAATGGTCATTTTAAACAAATTTCTAATTTGGGCAATAAGATGCTAATTTTCAAAGGTAAAGTAGCTCCTGAATTAGTTGAATAAAATTTAAAGGTATCTTGTCGAAAGTCATCTAGAAATTTAAAAAATACGACACTAATTATATGGTTAGTTATAGTTAGTTTTCTCACTGTTTTTACCGGTATTCACTGTTTGTTTTTACCTTTTTATTTTTTACCTGCAAAAGTGATAAGAACGTCTCAGATGTTTCAGAGTCCCAGATTCCTTCGTTATTTATCAACTGCATTTTGTTTATAAAAACATATAGCTAGAATGCAAGCAGTTTCCAATCTCAAACACTTAATAAAACCCAAATACTCAAAAATTGACATAAATATCCTTCACTGTAGATCTAACATACCCTTAAGTGAACCTTTTTTAAATTTCTGAGAGGTATTTATCTTCGAACGCAAAATATGGGCACTTTTATGTGTATCAATATGCCTTACGAGTACCTCACCTCAAAGTATATCAATTTGCCCCATTTGTTATTTTTGAACAAAAACCTTTATTTAAAAATTGACAAAGGTTATTTAAAATTTAAGTGTGCCCCTATTAGGGGGTTTTCTAACTTGATTTCGCGTGCTTTTTCGTGATTATGCTTAGTGAACATAGCCATTTTGTTTCTTAAAATCTGTAGTTTACGAATCGCGATGGTGGACACTTCGGGTCTGCGCCAGGGGATGGTGAGAGGAGCAGAAGTGGAAAATCGACGAGTTTCAATTTTGTGTTGTTTGGAGTCAAAATGGTTCCTTTTACTTTTTTAATTTGCTCAAATGCTCCATAATACGAGAGAGGCGAGGGAGGACTAACGAGACATAGAGTTTGGAAAGGATCTGTTCACTCCAGTAGAAGGGGTGGAAGGATAAAATGGAACGTAAAAATTTGTAATCCTATTTTCTCTGAGGCGCAGGCTTATAGTCGTCCATCAACGTAATGAAAGGTGCCATTCTTTTCCTTATTTTCAGGCGAGAAAGAATTGCGATAGTAGAAATCTGGCAACGCTCACTAGGGATAGGGAGAGGGGCAGGAAAAAATTACGAAAATCAGCAATATCTCCTGAAAAATAATTTCTTTTCTGCACCAACTGCGGTTGAATGTTTTGTAAATTGACACCAAAAATGGGTAAAATGCATTAAACCGATTTTCGAACGATTCTTCTACTTAAAATAGGGCCTGAAAGGTGTAGAAAAAAATAAGGGGAAATTCTCAACTTTTAAGTCTTTTAAAAACTTATTTTTACTCGTGAAGAAGCACTAATTTCAGGCTAATTTTTCCCTTTATACCTTTAAGAATACGAAATACCATCGTAGATATCTGAGACCTGCGATTAAGGAGGGGGGCAGGGGCAGAAAAAAATATTCCTGTTTTTATACTCTTCGTGAGAATAAAATTCAAAATTTTCTACTTTTAGTAGAGTCATAAGTGGTGCAAATAAAGAAGATAGATACCTGACATGTCTAACAGCCCGTTAGAAAAGAGTTCCTCCCATTGGAAGGTGAAATGGAAGGGTTAAGCGGAACATAAGGAATTATATGGGATGTTTTGAAAAAAATTGTGTCTATTTTAGTGAAATAATGCAGAAATCTATTTGAGCAGGTTCTATGTAATCTGTACATCTGGAAATGCGACAATAAGTAACTTTCATTCTCGACCGAGGATAATAATTGGGGCAGAAAAAAAGTTAAAATTATACTTTACTGAGAAAAAGAGTAATTATCCTGTTTAAAAAGTTTTATGGACTGAAATTTTTGATTGGGGTCACTCAAGGTGGTCTATCCTGAGAAGCATTAACTCATCTTTGGGGGTTGAATGGATGAAATGGAATACAAATTCGATTTTTTGACAAATGGCGTGAAATTGTTTGAAAGAGAGTGATAATAAACAAATCAATTTATCTCTCCAACTCTCTCGAATGGGTTACCCGACAATGAAATTTGGGAATCAAGACAAGGGTCCGTGGTCGGCGCAGAAAAATTTTATACATTAAATTTTAGTTTGTATAATTGTGTCTAAATAAGATAAAATATCCCTAAAATAAGAAAATTCATAGCAGACATGAAGGAGACCCATGTTAAAACTGTTTCTTGGAGGGTAAGAGGATAAAATAGAATATTAGGGGTTACTAAAAAGTGAGTATTTCTCGCAAAAATTGCATTAAAAGGATTCGATTTTCCAATTTTACTCCATGGAATATGATACGTATAAGATAAATCTGTAGTATTAGGCAGGGGAAGGTTAGTTGGGCAAAAAAAACCTGTAATTATTACAAAATTAAGACAAAAAAACTTTATAATATTCTAATTTTTTGAGAAATAATTAAATGTCTTAAATTTGTACTAATTACAGGGTTTTTTGCCCAACTAACCTTCCCCTTCCTAATACTACAGATTTATCTTAAACGTATCATATTCCATGGAGTAAAATTGGAAAATCGAATCCTTTTAATGCAATTTTTGCGAGAAATACTCACTTTTTAGTAAAATAGTAAAATGTAATACCCCCTAATATTCTATTTTATCCTCTTACCCTCCAAGAAACAGTTTTAACATGGGTCTCCTTCATATCTGCTATGAAATTTCTTATTTTAGGGATATTTTATCTTATTTAGACACAATTATGCAAACTAAAATTTAATGTATAAAATTTTTCTGCGCCGACCACGGACCCTTGTCTTGATTCCCAAATTTCATTGTCGGGTAACCCATTCGAGAGAGTTGGAAAGAGGAATCGATTTGTTTATTATCACTCTCTTCCAAGAAATTTCACGCCATTTGTCAAAAAATCGAATTAGTATTCCATTTCATCCATTTAACCCCCAAAGATGAGTTTATGCTTCTCAGGATAGACCACCTTGAGTGACCCCAATCAAATATTTCAGTCCATAAAACCTTTTAAACAGGATAATTACTCTTTTTCTCAGTTAAGTGTAATTTTAACTTTTTTTCTGCCCCAATTATTATCCTCGGTCGAGAATGAAAGTTACTTATTGTCGCATTTCCAGTTCTACAGATTACATAGAACCTGCTCAAATAGATTTCTACATTATTTCACTAAAATAGACACAATTTTTTTCAAAACATCCCATATAATTCCTTATGTTCCGCTTAACCCTTCCATTTCACCTTCCAATGGGAAGAACTCTTTTCTAACGGGCTGTTAGACATGTCAGGTATCTATCTTCTTTATTTGCACCACTTATGACTCTATTAAAAGTAGAAAATTTTGAATTTTACTCCCACGAAGAGTATAAAAACAGGAATATTTTTTCTGCCCCTGTCCCCCTCCTTAATCGCAGGTCCCAGATATCTACGATGGTATTTCGTATTCTTAAGTGTATAAAGGGAAAAATTAGCCTGAAATTAGTGCTTCTTCCCGAGGAAAAATAAGTTTTTAAAAGACTTAAAAGTTGAGAATTTCCCCTTATTTTTTTCTACACCTTTCAGGTCCTATTTTAAGTAGAAGAATCGTTCGAAAATCGGTTTAATGCATTTTACCCATTTTTGGTGTCAATTTACAAAACATTCAACCGCAGTTGGTGCAGAAAAGAAATTATTTTTCAGGAGATATTGCTGATTTTCGTAATATTTTCCTGCCCCTCTCCCTACCCCTAGTGAGCGTTGCCAGATTTTTACTATCGCAATTCTTTCTCGCCTGAAAAAAAGGAAAAGAATGGCACCTTTCATTACGTTAATGGACGACTATAAGCCTGCGCCTCAGAGAAAATAGGCTTACAAATTTTTACGTTCCACTTTATCCTTCCACCCCTTCTACTGGAGTGAACTGATCCTTTCCAAACTCTATGTCCCGTTAGTCCTCCCTCGCCTCTCTCGTATTATGGAGCATTTGAGCAAATTAAAAAAGTAAAAGGAACCATTTTGACTCCAAACAACACAAAATTGAAACTCGTCGATTTTCCACTTCTGCGCCTCTCACCATCCCCTGGCGCAGACCCGAAGTGTCCACCATCGCGATTCGTAAACTACAGATTTTAAGGAACAAAATGGCTATGTTCACTAAGCATAATCACGAAAAAGCACGCGAAATCAAGTTAGAAAACCCCCTAATAGGGGCACACTTAAATTTTAAATAACCTTTGTCAATTTTTAAATAAAGGTTTTTGTTCAAAAATAACAAATGGGGCAAATTGATATACTTTGAGGTGAGGTACTCGTAAGGCATATTGATACACATAAAAGTGCCCATATTTTGCGTTCGAAGATAAATACCTCTCAGAAATTTAAAAAAGGTTCACTTAAGGGTATGTTAGATCTACAGTGAAGGATATTTATGTCAATTTTTGAGTATTTGGGTTTTATTAAGTGTTTGAGATTGGAAACTGCTTGCATTCTAGCTATATGTTTTTAAACTTCAGATTCTAAGGAACAAAATGGCTATTTTCACTAAGCATAATCACGAAAAAGCACGCGAAACCCATTTTCGTGAAGTTAGAAATCCCACTATCTCTCTATATTAAAAAAAAGTAACAGTGACCGCCGCCGCCGCTGTCGCCGCAGCCGCCGCCGGTGATTTTGAAAATTTTATTTTTGAACATTTTGAGCTCTAACTACGCAAAAACTATTCAAAGGAATATTATGAAATTTTGACTATTGGTAGACAAATGCATGATAATCATTTTCGTTCCAAAACCTAATTAATAAGATGATTAGTCCTGGAGTTATTTAATGTCAAAGTCGAAAATTATTTTTTTCTGCTGCGAGTTCGCCTCCAGCAAAATCTATTTACAGCAGAAACGTGATTTTTTGCATACACATACTCTTAGGCATGAAGTTTTGCACCTCATCGCTCTTTTTTCGAATTTCGAATTAGTTTTTGAGTAATTCAATTTTAAAGTTTCGAAATTTTTGACAATTTTTCGATTTTTTCGTTATAAAATAAAAACTAATCATGATAGAAGTACAATATTTTAGACACATATACAGTTATTTTTTATAAAAATATTGGCGTTTCGTTTTTTAAAAAATTCGAATCAGTTTTAGAATTATTGAGATTCAAAATTTCAATTTTTTCTTCTCTTTCTGGTCTTTCACTAGGGAAACAGCTTACTTTTATGAGTCTATTTCTTTAATTTCCAACGATTCACTAGATGTTTACGTGCATATTAAAAAAATAAAGTTTCTTATAGGGTTGTTTTTACTCTAAGTTGGTTGATGATAATTGGTAGACTTGCTTGATATTTTTTTAAAAACATTTCTATTCAATAATTGAAGAAAGAAGAATTGAAGTTAAGAGATGAATATTTTAGAAACAGTTTTATTTTGATATCTTCGAGGGAATGAATGATTCGAATGAAATCATTGATAAACTAGAGAGATGAGTAGCTTTGGTATCAAAGGAGCATTAACTAAGCCGACAAGCCTGGATTGTTGAGATGAAACAAGCGAGCTCTGCTCGCTAAGATCGCGAAGCGATCTTCAAAGAACTGCGAAGCAGTTTCGGGGGTTGGTGAGCGATAGCGAGCAGGGGGCAGAGCCCCCTATTATTGGTAAAAAGGATAATCATGTTTTTTGAATTTCTGTATTCCAAGTAGAATAGCTTAAGGAAGGCTTAACGTTTTACTTAGAAATTTACTTTTGGAAATTTTTGAGGAAAACAAATTAGTTTCTTCCACTAAAATTTATAGACAAATAACAGAGCTTAACGGTTTCATATGTTATAAGGTTATATAATTAGATGTTATATAATTATCCTTCCTGCACTCTTTGCGCCTCTGGTGAGGTGATGGATGCTGCGCATCTCCATCAGTGTTCTGCCCTGCGCAAGGCCACTCTTTTCGAACGCTACTGGGAAGCTCGAGACCTTTTGGATTAATGAACTCCGTTGCAGACTGCGATCTTTATGTTCTTTTGTTGTTCGCTGTAATTGTTCATAATCAGCCATTGGAAATAAAAAAATGTTATATTATTATGATTAGGCATATAAAGGCAACTTTTTGTAAAAACACGACCTAAATAACCTTGATAGTGTTTGAGATATTGAAAGTGTATCAATGTGCCCCTTGTATCAAATTGCTCCGTTTTACCACACCTGTTTTGTACAATCAATTATAAAAAATATAAAATGTCTCGAATTTTCGAATAGTATAATTTTGAAACGTTTTGTATAACCGTTGGTGAATTTCTTAAAAAATATTATTAATAATAGGAGTTACTTGGTTTGCATAAAAAAGGGGTTTCTTACTTCCTGCAGGGGTAATAGTGTTCTGCACATGATATTAACTGCGTCCCATAAAAACTTCAGTATTTTTGTATGAACTAAAAAATGTATCCTTTGAGGAGAAATGTTTAAAAAACACTCAAATTATTATATTTTGAAATTAAAACGAAATTAAAGCTTCTATGAACAAATTGTTTTCCTAAACATATTTTAGAGAGACAACACTATGATATTTTTAGCGTACAAAAAGAAAGACGTTCAACTCCCCAATAATTTACGACCCAATTCAATATAGTCCCCTTTTCACACCAGTATAAAACAAGACATTTCACAAATCCCCAACAAATGACCCAAAATGGCGCTATACACGCAAGCCTTCCCCAACATCCAGAGAACATCCCTGCGATCCCTAACGTTGCTACGCTACAGCCTTTAACTTCGTAACGGGGATCTCCGGAACATGTAAATATCGAATAATAAAATAAGCGCGCTCCTCGGCATCAAAAATATCCGCCGATGCACAGAAGACGGAAATTCGATTTTATGACCCGTTAATTGGCAACACCGGCTCCGGCGTTAAACGAATCACGAGGGGCTCGCTTTGAGCGCTCCCCTGTTGAGTTCGTTTGATGATGAAGATGAATGCATCTTTGATGATGTGCCCAAACAATGGATCGCTCTTAATCAGGTGGAGTTAGAGGGCAGTTTTTGTGGTTGTGGAGAAACTGGAGGTATGGTGAAACTGTGATGTGGTTGTTAGTTAATTTGGTAACGAACGGATTAAGGTACGTGAACTTAATTTGAGTAATACTTTTTGGTTGTTGTACTTGTGTATTGGAGAATAAGGATGAGTATGGGAAGGAATGGGGGAAAGAAAATTAAATGTTTCTTATTGGTAAAATCACAAATCCGGTAGAATAAACAATACTTTGCCGAATTTTTTTACACACAATATTCACATTTACTCGGAAACACTTGGACCGCTGCATACCAAATTTGTCAAGTAATTTATACTAGATTTGTCATTTTAAAAAACCTTCCACTCTACCCCAACTAGAAAATGATTAATATACTGCTTTTAAGTTTAAAACTCAATTTGATATTCAAATCCCTGATACTAATGTCTCCCAAAGCTTCTCAAACCTCTATCTATATGTCACCTTCTTTAAACTCATTTGTTTTTAATACAATGTTTATCTTGATGTAATTGATGTTCTAAACTCTTTTTCAAAAATTGATTCTATCGATTCAGATGGTATAAGTATTAAGACTTTGAAAATTTTTGCTGTTAACAATATGGGTTTCATTACAAATTTCATAAACCGTTCTGTGAGTATGTCTGATTTTCCAACCTCACTTATAAAAGCCACTATTACTCCAGTTTTTAAATCTGGGGGTAAAGATAATCCTTCAAACTATCGCCCCATTTCTATTCTCCCTACTTTCTCAAAAATCATAGAAAAAGCATTATCAATTAAAATGTATCATTATTTAACTCATACTAAATTTTTTGCGGATAATCAATATGGTTTTATAAAAGGTCGAAATACTGAATTAGCCCATTTAAATTTTTCTAAATTCATTTACAACAGTATTGACAAAAATAAAAAGACTGCTGCTGTTTTTCTTGATATTTCAAAGGCTTTTGATACTGTTAACCACTCAATATTAATCAAAAATTAGAAAATGCAGGTTTCCGTGGGTACTTATTAAAACCTTCCTACCCCTTTGGGGTCTTTTTCGACCCCAGACGCACTTTGACGCTTGATATCTCCCATGCATTTTTGTTTTGACAATTTCCGATGCTACTATTCCTTAATTACGCAAAGTTTTACAATGGGTAAAAATTTTGGAGTTATTATTCCATTTTTAAGTGTCTTGGGAGAAATAGTCACATATTCCCCCTCTGGGGTCTTCTGAGACCCCAGCCATGAATGGCGGTAAAACAGTATCAAATAAAGTTTAGTATTTTATTTTTTGTTGTATTATAGATAAAAAAAAGTTTGCATGTTTGTTTAGAACGTTTGGAAAAATATTAGAAAGATATTTTCGTAGAAATTGTCATTTTTTTTACAAAAAGAAGATTGCGGCTAAATATATTGAATCACTCGCTATTTCTTAAATTTTTTATTCACATTCTAAGAAAAATATGCTATTTATAGAAATCTTTTGAGTATCTAACAGTTGCAGCAAAAAAAACTCAGACAACTGTCGCCATTACTTCCTGTTGAACACATTCTTTACAAAAACAATATAAATTCATGGTTGATTGTAAATAGGTTTTTATATTCAGTCTTCTTTGAAAAATAAGAATGCTTTCAAATATTTATGAGTGTTTACGGAAGTCCAGAATGTGATTTCGAAGAATTATCAAGAAAAAAAACCAATTTTATGTTAAAACTTACATAAGCAAGCGAGATACTGATTTCACTAAGAAATCTGAACCGATCATTTTTTTTGTATTATTTCAATTTTAAAAAGAAGAATCCAAACTTTACATGTTTCATAATACTAAATAAATTAATCTGGGGTGACAGGTAGCTGATAATGCAGAATAGAGAATCTATGCAGCTTCATAAATCGTTTAAAATAAACTACTAAATTCTACCCGTGCAAGACCGGGTATATCAACTAGTATGCTTTAAACAGTGTGATTATAAATATTTTAAGTAAAACAACTTCAATGTAGTTCATTTCTGTAATTTAATTCTTGTTTGAAGGTCCAGATGTTATAAAAAACGTGTATCAAAAGAAACCCAATTAAGCCGTAATAAGACGAAAAAAATGAGAAAAATACCAAAAAAATTGGATAAATTATTCTGAAGCATCTTTCTAGAAATAAAAAAAGACAATTCTTCTCCATTTAAGGAATTTTTAACCTTTATTAGAGTCATAGGCATGTTTTACGCATGGGGTCCTCAGAGACCCCACGAGGGGAATATGTGACTATTTTTTCAAGAGGGTAGGAAGGTTAAATTGGTTTATCTCTTATCTTTCTAATAGGAAAAAATGCATTAAAGTTCGCAACTCATTTAGTGATTTTTATTGATTCGAACCTTAAATGGAAAACTCACATCACTGAATTATCTAAAAAACTACGCTTCGTTTTAATCAAATTGCATTTTCTTAAAAATAAAGTTCATAAGTCATTTTTTATTACTTTTTATCATTTTTGGGCTCAATCATTAATAAATTATGGCATTATAGTTTGGGGAGGTGAATATAAATCTAATTTGTCTCCTTTAATATCAATTCAAAACAAAATTTTCAAATTATTAAACTATAAATTTGATCTTCCCTGTAACTTAATAATAAATTTAAAAATTTTACCTATTCGCCATTTTGCATTTTATCGAATGTTACTTTTTTACATCACCATAAAAATATTTGCGACTTAAAAATTCATACCTTAAATAGAAGACCCACAATATAATATTTAATATTCCCCGTTTTCATAAAGAAATTTTCAAAAAACATTTTTTTTATCTTGCTCCTAAATTATATAATTTTTTGCCTATAGAATTTCAGAGTTTTCCATCTCCTAATATTTTCAAGCGATCATTATTTAATTTTATTTGTAACATTGATAATTTGGATGTTTTTTCCGGTCTAAATCCAGAAGCATAAAAATTTTTAAGCATTGCTGTGCCTTTATTTTCTTTACTTAATTCAATTTAAGAGTATATATTGTAGTTATTCCAATTCTGTTATTATTCATATTGTTTTCCCTACTAAACTTAATTATTTATCTCACCATATTATGTTACTTTTTATTTTTTCTGTAAAAATTGTAATTTTTCTTTCGCCTATACAGGTATTTGTTTCCTCCAGGCGAATCATAATTTGTTTTGCTCATTCTTTGTGTAATATATGTATATATTGTATATACAATAATAATAAAATTGAATTGAATTGAATTGAAAATAGAAGTAATTTATACTAGAAGTAAACGAATGTTGGCCATACATAAATTGTGCAAATCTTGAACGTTTGTGGCTGCTTGGGGTGACGTGTATTTTCTTAGGATTGCTTCCAATAGTTTATAGATGAAGAAGAACATAATCACATAATTCTTTTTACGTATAAACATTTTAAAGTAGTATATTTTTGTTTTTATTTTAATAAAGTATGAAATAAGTATGAAGTAAATGAATTTATATTAAATAAATTGTTAGTAAAAAGTTATATAAAGTTTATAGTTTAATAAAGTTTGTAGTTATATAAAGTAAAATAATCTTATTGTAAAATAATTTATTTTTTGATTAAAATTATATGCCATTTGAAATTCACTTATAAATATGCTATTTTAATAATCTTTTCCATGTTTCCTTAAGTTCAAAAGTTAACTCTAAAATTACATTATCTTCACCAGATTTCCATCCACACTATAAATATAAAAATTAATAAATGGTATATTTAGAATCAAGTTTCACCTGCCTTTTTTTCATTACAATTCTAAACTTTCTTCCTGGACATAGTACAAAATAAACACGACAAACAAGTTTAATTTACTTTTCTTGGGCAACCCAGAAACGAATATCACTCCAGACAACTCCCATTAATGCGTGCCCCACAACAAAAACATAGTCCATAACCCAAAATGACACACAATCACTTACATAACAAGATAACACAGCCCTCCATCCCCAAAAGACCCAACCCCTCTTATTACCCGCAAAACATCTCTGTTCCACTTGACCCCTCATCTTCCCTCAGTGTCCGAACACGATCTCTTTCTCCCTAGGGTCGAGGAATGCCTCCTATGGATCGGCATGATCAGTAGGGGCAGAGCATTCTTCTTCACCTGACGGTAGCATTCCATTTGCCTGGGTATGTTTCTCGTCACACGATTTTCTCATTATGGAGATGCCCTCGCGAGAGGAGTCCGATAAAACAACGGGAAAAATGCAGTTGTCGGGAGAGGTTATTGGGATCTTGCTCCCCGCCAAATTGAATGCAGATGGGGGAGCTGTTATTGTTTTGTGTTGGTTGGGAATGTATGAGTTTTTCTGGTGTGCAGTTGTAGATAGAAAATAGTACTGAGAAGTTGGTTGTTAGATAACTTTTGATTGTTGGATTGTGAAGTAAATTGTTTTTCCCTAAAAGTACAGCTCATGCCAAATATGTCAAAGTTACGTAACTTAAACAGTAAGTATAAACGAAATTTTGTCATGCATGACGAAAATTGGGGGACATGAAATTAGTCATACATTGCGAACCTATTTTTTAAAACTGTTGCTACCGGGGTGGGATGGGACACCATGCCCAATTCCTCTCAATACTAAATACAAGCTATTGCACATACAATTCCTTAGATATCTTTGTTTTGGAACTGTTTAGTGTTGCAGTTGAAAATGTATTTTTCAGTTTAAAGAAGAATTTCAACTATTTTGTATTTTTCCCTTAAGTTAGACTTTTCGAGTAAATATAGGGTAAAATAACTGATGTTTTTTAAATAAATCTTTAAACTGTGTAAAATACCTCCATCTTTGTGGTCTTTAATCATATATTTAAAAACTAATCATAAATTTTAATTTTCAAAAAACTGTCCCACCCCGGACCGGGGTGGGATGGTACAATTTTAGACTTACTTTAATTCGTTTATAAATCTAAAGTTTTATTTGATATCACATTGGTTATATTTTTTAAACATGTTAAAATGTTTCAAGATGTTATTTTGAAAGTTTCAAATTTTACAAGGAAAACTGAATTTTTAAAAAATATTCTTGTAAAAAATGTCCCATACCTCCCGGGTCTCCCCTATGACCTTTTTACTTTCTTAACTCAAAACCATGGATATAAAAACTGTTAACATCAAGACATACCATTTGATTTAAAACTTTTCTTTTGCTCAATCAATAAATTTTAATCATTGAATATATTTTTCGCACGTACCGTCCTGAACATTTTAATTCAAAAAGGCCATACACATAGGAGAATTGAGAGATCACTTTTTAATACTAGAGACGGGGGGGATAAGAAGTAAATTTTAGTCAAGTGCCTTGTCAAAAAAAGAAAATTAAATTAAAATGAAAAAAAATATTGAGGCTTATAGTAGTTTCCATTTTATGTCAGTATTTATAATGTAAAACTTTTTAATTCCAAAGATAAGAGTTTTAAGCTTATTCTAAATTTTATAAATAGCTTTGAAATTTTCAATTATGTGAAAGACTTAAAGGATGAGATCTAAGGTACTTTGTATTTAGAGGTTAACCTTTAAACATAAAATATTTTCTAATGTCTTTTTTGTACAGTAATTCTTAAAAATTGCTTTCTACTTTATTTCTATCTAATAAATTAATTTGGTAATGAAAAAGATGGGACAAACTTTTTTATTTTAAATTTAAGTAAGCAGAAAATCCCCAAGTTTTATATACATTTTTTAATACACACATTAATCCTGAAAAGTGAGTTTTTATAAATTTATTCTCATAAATATGGGTTAATGTTATTTTTTAACTTTAATCCATTTTTTATCATCTACTCCTTATTATATTTTAGTTACAGAACAGTACTGTAAATGGGGTTACTTTGGCCCAATGGAGTGGGGTTTTTTTTGCCTTAAAAGAAGATAAAAGTAGTTTATCCAAACAAATTTGACAAAGTCAGTGTCTTATAATATTTTAAACATGTTCAACTTACATGTAAACCCTTATAGTGCGATTTTAAATTTTAAATATTTTTAATGAACTTTTGAAATTTAGGGCCAAAGTTACCCTGAATTGGGATAACTTTGGCCCAGACCTCAAAAACCCCAAAGTTAAGGCGTTGAGTTACTTTAAGCCGATGCTTCACTATTTAGATGTGTTGCTAAGTTACCTATCAATGATACCAATCTATTCCAAGTTCATTTCAAGTTTAATTTATAAGAAAATAAAACAATATAAAGCATGTTTTCTTACACAAAACTGATTTCCTTTTAGATTTACCATGGTAAATTTTTATAAGAAAACATTGGTAAACGGTTAAAGGTGTTTTTATATCCTAGGTGTATATTTTGATTAATTGGTTGGTTAAATTGTGGAGAAAATTCATTTTTGAAACAAGAAACTGATATTTCTTCGAACACCATCGATTTCACAGTAATGATACCATCTTCACCATACTATAGTTAAGGCTTGCTATCTTATAATTTGAATGTATTTCGTGTTTCGAATTAATTTCTTAACCATATTAATAATTGTCAAGCAACGAAGTGAAACAAAATAGTGGCACTATAAACTTTTAGAGGATTTTCTAAATGACAGAAAAATATGCTGTGTGTTTTGGGAAAACAATTCCACCTGCTAGGTCTAGCATTAATTACGTGATAATTTATTTTTTCATACAGATATAACACTTAGAAACACTTTTCGATGCTTGGCCCAAAGTTACCCCATTTTACGGTAGTAGGTAAATGATATTGAGAACGTATATTTTAATATACTATGTTTATAATAAATTAAATAACTGCCATTTACAACTCAAATGTCTTAAAAGCTGATAGTGTGAAATAAATATGCTTAAGGATCGTTATAATTTTGTACACCTTTTTTGAATGACCTAATGTTTTGCAAAATTGAGACACAAAATCCTGGTTCTTTGTTTAAAGTAAATTTTAAGAAGTTGGTGTTAGGAGCAGATTAACTAGAAATTATCTTTAAATGTAATGCATGTCATTTTATAAAATTGTATCTTAACTTTTCAGGATGAATATTTTCAAACTGGACTTTCCTTTTTAAGAAAACCATTCCTTTAGCGACGATCTGAATGACTCTGGCAGAAACCCTCTAACTATCTATGGCTATGGGATGAGATAATTTGAAGATAATGAATCCGAGAAGGTATTGTACTAATATATAACCCTCCAGCGTGTTATGTAAATAGACTTCATAGCCCAATAGAATTCAAATAAATATATTTTTCTCTAAAAGGGTCTTGCTTTAAAGTTTGAATCATTTGCTTCTGCTAGGTCAACGCCGCGCCGCTCAGAATGAACATGCGAGTGTTTTATTACATACAGAGCGCACAGGAATTCCAAAGCTCACGCGCAAATTAACGGATAACGATCTTATTTATTAGGAACTTAAAAAAATGATTGTTAGAATAAGCCCTAGAAGAATTGTTAGAATAATAATTTGACCCCTAGGTAACTCATATGCTAATTTCAATATTGTGGGTTTTTTTCTCTTTTTATTTAATATGTAACTTATTGTGCAAATAAATTATTATTTTTATAAGACAGATGCTAACTTGATTACGTAATGAGGAAAAGCTGTGCAAATAAGTAGGAAATACAATATAGACGATGTTTATATTGCACATCATTTTAAAATATTTAAAAAAATTTAAAAAAAAGACGTGTTTCGAGTATGCCTGAATCATCTTCGTCAATTGTGACGATGTAAGTGTGACAAACTTGATGTTACGTTTAATTGACTTGATGTCACTGTGTTAAACAGATTGTTTTACTTGTGGTAGAGCTAATTAGATTTATTAAAAACCTTTGTATCTGACTCTTATCTCTGTATCTGTCTC
Organism: Tetragnatha versicolor; assembly: GCA_024610705.1. Taxonomy (NCBI): domain Eukaryota; kingdom Metazoa; phylum Arthropoda; class Arachnida; order Araneae; family Tetragnathidae; genus Tetragnatha; species Tetragnatha versicolor. Next base: position 20,146,721 of record JANDEH010000002.1, on the reverse strand, counting down.
TTATATCTGACCTCTTCGTCAATTGACGATGTAAGTGTGACAAACGTGATGTTACGTTTAATTGACTTGATGTCACTGTGTTAAACAGATTGTTTTACTTGTGGTAGAGCTAATTAGATTTATTAAAAACCTCTGTATCTGACTCTTATCTCTGTATCTGTCTCTTATATCTGACCTCTTCGTCAATTGTGACGATGTAAGTGTGACAAACGTGATGTTATGTTTAATTGACTTGATGTCACTGTGTTAAACAGATTGTTTTACTTGTGGTAGAGCTAATTAGATTTATTAAAAAACCTCTGTATCTGACTCTTATCTCTGTATCTGTCTCTTATATCTGACCTCTTCGTCAAATGTGACGATGTAAGTGTGACAAACGTGATGTTATGTTTAATTGACTTGATGTCACTGTGTTAAACTGATTGTTTTACTTGTGGTAGAGCTAATTAGATTTATTAAAAAAATTATCTACATCAACTTAACTTAAACTATCATTCTTTAAGTTCCTAGTAAGTAATATCTTGTCTTATCTTCGTCCCCTCGCATGCTCAATCTCATCTGATTGGCGTGGACCTAGATGCAAATCTGAATATCCGACAGTAAGCAATAACAAGACAAGCAAGTTTTGGCAAGTTTTGCCGACGTGCTGGCCGAGTGGTTAGCGTATCTGACTGCGAAGCCGTACGTCCGGGGTTCGAATCCCCGTTTGGCATGGATGTTAATATCTGTCCTAGTGTGATGAATGATTGTGGCCCCCCTGTAAAAAGGGGTTGAGCGAGCGAATGCGTGTGTGTATGGCGTGGGCAACAGTACTTCACCTCCGTGGCTCCGGTCCACAGGTGCCCACTGGGTAACGCGAAGAAAGTACTAATTACGGCATGTCTGTTGGTTAATGAACTCTGTTATCCGTAACTGTTCAATTACCTGCCATTAGAAAAAAAAGCAATAACAAGACAATATTTAGATACCAAATCTTTTATTAAGTATCAAATAAATTACAAAAATTTATGTTCATGCAGAAAACAACATATTAAAAAGTTACACACAAGGTCCAAAGACTTCTTAAACCTAAATTTGGAATTATTTTCTCCCACTTTCTTAAAGGTACCCAGAGTTCTCACTATCAAAGGAAACGTTTTTCTTCTTAAGGTTTACTTTAGGTACAAACCTATGAATGACATACTTAAAAGCAGCGTTCAAAATTCCACTGGATCACTTTTCCGAGACCACTGAAAAACGGCTCGAACCACTAAGGTCAGAAAATCACTGGTCCCCCGAACCAGTGACGAAAAAATATCCCACTTTCTAGTGTTAGCCTAATATTTTCCTGCTATACACCTAATTAAATATCTGCATTAAAACAACCCCCTTGCCCTTCAAACTTCGTTTACTGTTGACACTATCATACAGATCATTGATGAGGATCCAGAACATATCTCAACAAAATTTTAATGAACAGCTAGGAGGGTTTGTTAAATTTCACACACAGGAGGGAAGAGAGGGAAGCAACACAGGTGTGAGAACTTTCAGGGGAAACTCCGTGACAATTTAATACATTACAATTCTCCAGACTATAGTTTGTCCTTGAGAGCCTGTATACGAGAGAGAGACGAAAACTCAGTATGGGAGGTTTTTTTCTACAAACTCATCTAGATGGAGCTAACAATAACCCACCCAGCAGCAGTTTCCCGTGCGTCTATTGTTGTGTTCGCAATGGTAATCGGCTTGTCAACATGCGCTAAGAAAAATGCGAGTAAAAATATTAATCGTGCGATTTGAACTAAACTGCTTACAGCTATCTAATAAAAGGTTAGTAAGGTCTATTAGAAGCTTAGTGCGTTGTAAAATACCCTTTTATATTAGGAAATATCGATCCTTTTTCAGGCACTTCTGATTCTGTTGTGTGATTGGATAAGGGAGGAGAAAAATCGGGTTCCCAATGGTGAGTGGCTCAAACCGGAAATCAGGTTGGGTGGGTCGGGAAGGTTTTTGTTTACACTCAGAAAACCTCCCATAGCGCGTGCAGATCGGTAAATCGGTTTTCTGTCCGCCGCAGGCGGTAGTTAGGTTTCCCTCCATAGGATTAGCAGGGGACGCGAGACAAGCGGCATAATACAGCGGCACTAGAAATAAAATAACTTTCCTCGTTCCTCTTCTCTCAAAAAATTACTTAAAACAACAACCTTTAATACAATTTATAAAACTTGTCAATAGTCTTCCCAACTCTGATATTTTTTTTGATAGTTTTTAAAAGATAAAAAGTGACCTGGATAGTTACCATGCCTCTTTTGTTCCAAGAAATTTTTCCTCTATTTGATGTACTTAAATTCAGTTTTGTTGTATTGATTTTTTCTAATTTAATATTGCTCCTTCTATTTTATACGGTATTTGTATCTTAGATTAACTTATTATATTTTATCGGTATTTTTTTTTTGCCTAATTGTAGTCTGTGTTTTGTCATTGTTTTCCCATGTAATTGGATCTTTGTGTCTGTTTGGGTGAATGAAAATAAATAAATAAATAAATAATAGTTTGGACAGAATTGGATGCGCAGAGACGCTCTCGTATACAGGCTCTCTAGTTTGTCCTGCCCTTTACATTCTTTGCTTTTGATATAGAATGGGAAATGAGCTGAGAAAATGTACTGAGGAAACAATAGCAACGAAATAAATCATATAAACTCTTAGCGTAGCAAACCTTTGGACCGTCGCATGAGATTCGACTGCTACAAAGTTGGGCCACTTTATATGATATGCAACAGTAACCCCTAGCAATAGAAATTTGTCCTTTTTAATTTGGCGGACCAGTCATTTTGTTTGAGGAACAGAGGAATTTTTTCTTAATTTCTAACGCTGCTGAAAAGGAGACCTGTAAAGAAAACAAGGATATTATCTTTGTAAAAATATTATAGTTAAAGACCATTGAAATAATCAAGTCACATATTGTACTGAATAATCTTTTCACTAGCACTTCTGAAAAAAAATTTAACCAGTTATAATTTTCAACTAGTTGACAATAAGGTACATGTGGGTATAGTGGACACTGTACCTATAGTGGCCAACTAGCTGATTAATATAAAATAGAATGAGTTAGAGGCATCAAACAGCGTCAAAGTTCATAGGCATAGTAGATTGTGCAATGGCAATGGCAGCTTTTTTTTTGGCAACGGCAGCACAGTGGGTTGTTGACGTGTTTTTTTCGAGCTCTCAATTTTGCACTCTAAATTACTGTTAAATCTTATAATTATTTGAAAATATATATTTGCATACTCATCTCTAATGATTTAGCCCGTGTTTAAAGTGAAATAGGCTCTTTATAATACGTTTTTTCTTTTCTTCAAGTCAAACCCAATATAGGCACTCGCCATGTCAAGCGAAAAGTGCGAGGCATGCCAACAGACTTTCATCGAAAATACTGACAAACTTCTATGCAATGGAAATTGCAAACTTTTTTTCCACTTTCACTGTGTGGGCTTTACAAAATCAAGTTTTAGAACTCTTTCTAAAGACAAAAAGGCAGCTTGGATGTGTCCTGCGTGCAAAAGATCGCAATCAAATCCTTTGGATGAGAAAGAAGTCGAAAGCACACAGTTATTATCCAAACTAGCAGATGATCTGAGACAAGAAAATGAAACTTTTAGAAAACAAGTTTTTGACAAATTGGATGATTTCATGAGAACTCTAGAGTTTTCATCGGAAACGTCAACAAAAGCTATGAAGATCAACGAAAATCTGATGACGGAACTTAAACAAATCAAAAAGCAAAATGAAACTCTACTTGAGGAAAATAGAATCATGAAGGAGCAAATATCTGAAATGAAGTCAGAATTAGTTGATTTACAACAATACAGCAGACGACTTAATGTAGAGATCTCCGATTTGCCTGAAGTCGAAAACGAGAATATTCAAGATGTTGCTCAAGATATAATGAATTCCCTAGATGTTGACCTTTTGAGTAAAATCTCTATAGTCCACAGAGTACCTACAGTGAAAAAGAATAAAATTAAACCTATTATTATGCAGTTTGTTTCGTTAAATGACAAAGCAAGTTTTTTGATAGCAGCCAAACAGAAAAGAATAACTGCTGACTTAGTAAATCCTAACTTTGACAAAATTCCAGTGTACTTCAACGATCACCTGTGTCCAGAGTTAAAAAAATTGATGTCTCAGTGTAAAACTTTCAAACGAGAAAATGATTTCAAATTCTGTTGGTGCAAAAACGGCAAAATATTTCTTCGGAAATCGGAGGGATCCAAAATCTACAGAATCAGGAATATATGTGATGTTCTTAACATAAATGGTTAGTTTAGATGACAATTATTTTAATTTGATCATCAAGGATCTCGAGGATTTCCAATATTTTTTCTCAACACCAATTAGATCTGATTTTCAAATTCTATGTGATGTAAATATTTTTCACATTAATATCAGAAGTATGAGACAAAATTTTGATGAGTTTATAGCAGTGTTTGATAGGTTTTTGTTTACGTTTGATATCATTGTTATGAGTGAAATTTGGATAGATAATTTTGAATCTGGCCTGTATAATTTAAATGGTTACCGTTTATTTTCTAACTGTAGACCAAATAATAGATCTGGTGGGATAATTATTTATATTAAAGAAAATCTTGATTTCTCTTTGAGAAACTGTGACACTATTAGTTCTGCTGAATATTTGTGTATGTATAGTGAAAGTTTGGATTTACACTTATTAGCCTGTTACAGGTCCCATTCTTTTACGCCTAGTTTTTTTATAACAGAATTTAATACTTTGCTAAAAAATTGTAAATCGAAAAATATCGTATTAATTGGTGATCTAAATATAGATCTTCTAAAAAACGAGCCAGATTCAAATGCATATATGGATTTTATGTATGACAAGGGTTTCAAATCTTGTTTAAATATTCCAACTAGAGTAACAGAGAAATCGGAAAGTTGCATTGACCATATTTTTATCAAAACCAAAACATTTCTTGTTAAAACTGGTTGTCTTTTAAACAGTTTAACCGATCATTATCCAATAGTTTGCAAATTAAGTACTGTAAAGTCAAAAAATTCTGAAGAAAATAATGTGCGTAAATCATATTGTTGTATAGATTATAGAAAATTTGAGGCCCTTGTCAGCAGTGTTGATTTTAAAAATTCTTTAGGATACATTGATGATTATGCATCTTTTGATAATTTAGTGCTTGAAGTTTATAAGAACTCATCTTACAATATTTCTCGTCCTAAAATAAGAAAAAAGAAAAATGGTTGGATAACAACAGAAATTGTAAGTTTGATTAATGAAAAAGAAAAATTGTATCGTAAATTTAGAAAGAATATTTATGACATAAGTACAAAATGTCGTTACAAGGAGGCTACCAATAAACTAAAAAAACAAATCAAATTAGCTAAAACAAGTTACTATTGTAGTGAGTTTTCAAAATGCAGTAAAAATAGGCAAAATGAGTGGAATCTTATAAATAATATTTTGGGCAAAAATAACAAAAAAAGTATCATTCCTAGTACTACAAATTATAAAATTTTGGCAGATAACTTCAACCATTTCTTTGTTAACGTTGCAAACTCTAAACGGGATGATCATGCCTTTTCAATTACTACTACGTATTCAAATGTCAATTCTTTTTATCTTTATGATGCAAGCATACAAGAAATTAATAATGTTTTGAATTCAATATCGGAAAACAAAGCTGTTGGTTATGATAAAATCCCAATTAAACTATATAAATTGATTTTAAGGCATAATCCTAGTGAGTTTACAAGAATAATAAACAACTTGTTAAAAGATGGAAATTTTCCAGACAGTTTGAAATTAGCAGTTGTTACCCCAATTTTTAAATCTGGAGATCAAGAAAATTTAACAAATTATAGACCGATATCTATTTTACCAATATTTTCTAAAATTATTGAAAAACTTATGAGAGATAAATTAACTTGTTTTTTGGACTCAACTAGTTTCATTGCTAAAAATCAATTTGGCTTTAAAAAGGGATTTAGCACCGAAAATGCTTTACATAAGTTTTCTACCTTAATTTATAATAACATTAATAATAACTTAAAAACTGTTGCAATTTTCATTGATATATCAAAGGCTTTTGATTCAATAAACCATGATATTTTATTTGAAAAATTATCAAGGGCAGGTATTAGAGGTGTGCAGCTATTGTGGTTTAAATCATATCTCAAAAATAGAAAGCAATGCGTAAAACTTGGTGATACTTTAAGTGACTTCGAATTAATAAAGAAGGGAGTACCTCAGGGCTCTATTTTGGGCCCGTTACTATTTCTGATATATATAAATGATTTATGTAATCTAAAACTATATGGTGATATTTTATCTTATGCAGATGATACTGTTTTAATATATTCTGCTGAAGATCATAATACCTTAGAAAGACAAATAAATTTAGATCTACTAAAACTTAAAGATTGGTTTCTAAAAAATGATTTGTCAATAAATAGTAACAAAACGAAATATATTAACTTCAGTTTAATTTACAGAAATAGTTTAGATCTTAATATAAAATATCATGATTGTTCCAATATTGTTAATAATTGTAATTGTCGGAACCTTGAACGAGTAAGTAGCTTTAAATATTTAGGATTACACATCGACCAAAACTTAAAATATGCATCACACATAAAATTTTTAATAAATAAACTCCGTTATTATTTATTTATCTTTTATCATTTGAAAAATTATGTAGATAGATCCTTTTTAAAAATCTTATACTATTCATGGATACAATCTATTTTACAATATGGAATTATTTTTTGGGGGGGTGATTATTTGACAAATTTGCTACCTTTAATAAACTTACAAAAAAGATTACTTAAATATTTAAATAATGATCATCTTTTCTCCATAAAGAAACTTTTTTACTATAGAACATTAATTTATATTCATAACAACTTTATTTCGTTTGAAAGCTCTAATATCAATTATAATCTTAGAAAACCTCCTCTTCTAAACATACCGAAACCAAACAAAGAAATTCTTCATAAAAGTTTTATCTACCAGGGTCCTTTCTACTATAACAAATTACCTACACAATTGACTACAAACTCCAATAAATTTTCTTTTAAAAGGGAATTATTCAATTTTTTATTAAACTCAGATGAATTTATCTTTTCGTGATTAACATTTCACCTTTGGCCTATTTATTTCTCCGCCCAAGATCTTTATCCAGTGTCTTTATATATATATAATTTTTTTTTCGAGGTGTGTTTATATCATTCATTTTAAATTGGGTTGTATTTTGTGTGGAGCCATATAAATATTGTTATTTTCTGGGCTGTCCTCTTGCCAAATTACTTATTTTTGTATTTTTATATTTATGTACTTAATTTTTTTTTCTCTCTTTTTTTTCTTTATATATAAGTGTTTAATAGTAAATTTTTGTTTCACTTGGAAGGGCCAATTTGGCCCCTTAGTGAGCAATATGTTTTTTTTTCTTTTTACTATTTCCTTTCCTTTTAATGTTTTGTACCTTGTAAATGTTTCAGAAATAAATTATTATTATTATAATGTGCAATCAGGTAAGCTGGTAAATTATCACCGATACCGATACCACAGATCAGCATACATTAATTAGAAAACTATGCCTGATGTAGAGACGGATGGCTTGGTGTGGTTGCTACTTGCCAAACTGCAGAACCTGAGGTTGCAGGTTCGATTCCCAGTCTCCGATGGGAGACGTACTTGCAATTTAATTTTAAGTATCGGAGGGATATGTCAACTTAATATCAATTAGAAAACTATCCCTGATGTAGAGACGGATGGCTTGGTGTGGTTGCTACTTGCCATATTGCAGAACCTGAGGTTGCGGGTTCGATTCCCAGTCTCCGATGGGAAACTTACTTGCAATTTAATTTTAACTGTCGGAGGGATATGTCAACTTAAAATTAAATAGAAAACTATCACTGATGTAGAGACGGATGGCTTGGTGTGATTGCTACTTGCCATATTGCAGAACCTGAGGTTGCGGGTTCGATTCCCAGTCTCCGATTGGAAACTTACTTGCAATTTAATTTTAACTGTCGGAGGGATATGTCAACTTAAAATTAATTAGAAAACGATCCCTGATGTAGAGACAGATGGCTTGGTGTGGTTGCTACTTGCCATATTGCAGAACCTGAGGTTGCGGGTTCGATTCCCAGTCTCCGAAGGGAAACTTACTTTCAATTTAATTTTAACTGTTGAAGGGATACGCCAACTTAAAATTAATTAGAAATTTATCACTGATGTAGAGACGGTTGGCTTGGTGTGGTTGCTACTAGCCATACTGCAGAACCTGAGGTTGCGGGTTCGATTCCCAGTCTCCGATGTTAAACGTACTTGCAATTTAATTTTAACTGTCTGAGGGATATGTTAACTTAAAATTAATTAGAAAACGATCCCTGATGTAGAGACAGATGGCTTGGTGTGGTTGCTACTTGCCATATTGCAGAACCTGAGGTTGCGGGTTCGATTCCCAGTCTCCGAAGGGAAACTTACTTTCAATTTAATTTTTACTGTTGAAGGGATATGCCAACTTAAAATTAATTAGAAATTTATCACTGATGTAGAGACGGTTGGCTTGGTGTGGTTGCTACTAGCCATACTGCAGAACCTGAGGTTGCGGGTTCGATTCCCAGTCTCCGATGTTAAACGTACTTGCAATTTAATTTTAACTGTCTGAGGGATACGTCAACTTAAAATTAATTAGAAAACTATCCCTGTTGTAGAGACGGATGACTTGGTGTAGTTGCTACTTGCCATATTGCAGAACCTGAGGTTGCGGGTTCGATTCCCAGTCTCCGATGGGAAACTTACTTGCAATTTAATTTTAACTGTCGGAGGGATATGTCAACTTAAAATTAAATAGAAAACTATCCCTGTTGTAGAGACGGATGGCTTGATGTGGTTGTTACTTGCCATATTACAGAACCTAAGGTTGCAGGTTCGATTCCCTGCCTCCGACAACAGATTTATTTATAATTTAATTTTAACCCTCAGTTACGGTCATAGTTAATAGTTGTTGCTTCATGTTAATTTGAAACGCTGCTAAAGACGGGTAATGGAGTCAAAATTTTGCAATCAGATAACTTAGGGGGTCGTCTCCATATTACACTCTGTTAGGGGACCATCCACAAATTGCGGATTATACCCAGTGTTTAAAAATTTTGGCAAAACCGGCTTCCTGATGGACCTTTCTCCGCTGGCCCCCGGGGCGAAGGGGCTTTCGGGGGTTATCCGAAGAACCCCCTAGGCCCGCGACCCCCCGGGGAGCAGATCAGGTCCACCAGGACGACCTCCTCTCGTCCGAGCCTCGACATCTTCGACGAGTGAACGGACTCAACTTGGTCACCAGTTTCTGTCCCAAGTCAGATGCAACATCAGGTACTCATGGAAAATTAAATTAGAGTTCTTTGTTAGGTTAGAAGAAGAAGGTTGAAAGCATAGAGAAAGAGACATATATTACACATATAAGTTAAGGTAGTGGGGTTTGAACTGAGTACCATCTTAGCACCATGACCACGACTCTACCAACTGAGCCATCAAGGACGTTTTGGAAATAGCTACTGGTCGAAGTGTTTAGTGGAATTACCTGTGTCTGAAATTTACTTTAATTGTAAAAAAGGGAGATAAGTTAGCGTGGGGTTTGAACTGAGTACCATCTTAGCACCATGACCACGACTCTACCAACTGAGCCATCAAGGACGTTTTGGAAATAGCTACTGGTCAAAGTGTTTAGTGGAATTATCTGTATCTGAAATTTAATTTAATTTTAAAAAAGGGAGATAAGTTAGTGTGGGGTTTGAACTGAATGCCTTCTGTATACCGGGACCGCGGCTCTACCAACTGAGCCATCAAGGACGTTTTTCAAAGTGTTTAGTGGAATTATCAGTGTCTGAAATTTAATTTAATTGTAAAAAAATAAAGTTAAGTTAGTGTGGGATTTGAACTGAGTACCATCTTAGCACCATGACCACGACTCTACCAACTGAGCCATCAAGGACGTTTTGGAAACAGCTACTGGTCAAAGTGTTTAGTGGATTTATCTGTGTCTGAAATTTAATTTAATTGTAAAAAAAAAGAAGTTAAGTTAGTGTGGGATTTGAACTGAGTACCATCTTAGCACCATGACCACGACTCTACCAACTGAGCCATCAAGGACGTTTTGGAAATAGCTACTGCTCGTATCTGTTTCTAAAATCAAATTTAGTTGTAAAAAAGGATGTAAAGCAAGTGTGGGGTTTGAACTGAGTACCATCTTAGCACCATGACCGCGGCTCTACCAACTGAGCCATCAAGGACGTTTTGGAAATAGCTACAGGTCGAAGTGTTTAGTGGAATTATCTGTGTCTGAAATTTACTTTAATTGTAAAAAAGGGAGATAAAGTTAGCGTGGGGTTTGAACTGAGTACCATCTTAGCACCATGACCACGACTCTACCAACTGAGCCATCAAGGACGTTTTGGAAATAGCTACTGGTCAAAGTGTTTAGTGGAATTATCTGTATCTGAAATTTAATTTAATTTAAAAAAAGGGAGATAAGTTAGTGTGGGGTTTGAACTGAATGCCTTCTGTATACCGGGACCGCGGCTCTACCAACTGAGCCATCAAGGACGTTTTTCAAAGTGTTTAGTGGAATTATCAGTGTCTGAAATTTAATTTAATTGTAAAAAAAGAAAGTTAAGTTAGTGTGGGATTTGAACTGAGTACCATCTTAGCACCATGACCACGACTCTACCAACTGAGCCATCAAGGACGTTTTGGAAACAGCTACTGGTCAAAGTGTTTAGTGGAATTATCTGTGTCTGAAATTTAATTTAATTGTAAAAAAAAGAAGTTAAGTTAGTGTGGGATTTGAACTGAGTACCATCTTAGCACCATGACCACGACTCTACCAACTGAGCCATCAAGGACGTTTTGGAAATAGCTACTGGTCAAAGTGTTTAGTGAAATTATCTGTGTCTGAAATTTAATTTAATTGTAAAAAGGGAGATCAGTTAGTGTGGGGTTTGAACTGAATGTCTTCTGTATACTGGGACCGCGGCTCTACCAACTGAGCCATCAAGGACTTTTTTTCAAAGTGTTTAGTGGAATTATCGGTAAAATCCTAGGAGAGCCCACACCCTTGGCGTTATACCAAAATAAAGCGCCAAACCAGGACAAGATGGCGCCAAGCGCCATCTAGTGTGTTAAAGTAGGGTTACCAAGATGGCGGAATTATCGCCATTTTTGGCAGGGTGTGGGCTCTGCTAGGATCCAACCGAATTATCTGTGTCTAAAGTTTAATATAATTGTAAAAAAGGGAGATAAGGTAGTGTGGGGTTTGAACTGAATGCTTTCGGTATACCGAGACCACGGCTCCACCAACTGATCCATCAGGGACGTTTTGGAAATAGCTACTGGTCAAAGTGTTTAGTGGAATTATCTGTGTCTGAAATTTAATTTAATTGTAAAAAAAGAAGTTAAGTTGGTGTGGGGTTTGAACTGAATGCCCTCTGTGTACCGGGATCGCAGCTCTACCAACTGAGCCAACAAGGATGTTTTGAAAATAGCTACTGGTCAAAGTGTTCCGTGGAATTTTCCGTGTTTTAAATTTAATTGACTTGTAAATTGCACTAAAGGTACTAAGTGAGCTTTGATCTGACAACCTTTCGATTAGAAACAGGATACGCTACCACCAGGCTAAGAAAGGTTCACGGCGCATCCTTTTAAGGAAACTTGATTAAAAGCTTTCCTTTAAAAAAAACTTAAAAAACAATGAGATATTTTTCGACAAGTAAGGTAAAATAACTAATAAAATTTCTATGTTTTTTTATCTATTGGAATTCTTAATTAGAGTTATCAGTTCACAGTAAAATTAACTGTTCAAGAGTAGAACATTATTCTCGTGGTATGTTTTAAATATGACTCGTACTGTAAAAGTTGTAAAGTGTAATAAAATAAATATTCCAAAAACAGGTTGGCATCGAACATCTTTATTAATACATTATTAGATCAATTATTTCATTTATCATAACTACAATTAATTAACAAATAATTTTTTACAAATGGTGATTTAATTTTAATTTTTAACACTTTTAGAACCCCTTAACATATAAATTTTTTAGCTTAAGGACATCACTTTTTAGGTTCATTTTGATGGAATCATTGAAAATGAAAGGTTTAGATTTTAGGTCCGGGGTTTTAGATCTGTCCGGGGTCGCATAAACGTCCGAGGTTTCATACATTTAAGATTTACCAGACATTTTTATGAAAAAATCCTGACCAATCTGTATATCGTCGTGGAAGATACAATACAGCACATCTAACATTTGAAGCACCTTCAGTATTCCAATCCTCTTTCTCGCCAAACAGTTTTCGGGACTTCGTTTGGCGGTTTTAATATGGCTGTGCTTTTTTCAAACCAAATTTTTTTCAGAAATTGATGCTTAGATATTTGATTATTTGATCAGGCTTCACACATTAAGGTGCCTGCCTACCTATAGAGGCTTTTTTTATAATAATTAAAATTTTGACCTAATTTGTGGTTAATACAATTAAATGCATCTAAAAACTATGAATAACATAAAAAAAATTAAAATATTGATTAAAATTTTCATATTATTGAAGAATTTATGCATGAAAATCACAAAAAAACGTCTTTCCGCAAATCAACATAACTCAAATTCATATGAAGATATTTTTGTTTTGTAAACTTTGTTATCCTCGTGGACTTATATTTTAGGAGGCCTACTACTTTTATGTCTAAATTTATTTAATATCAAAAGTTACAGAACCAAACGTGAAAAATGAAGAAAACCACACCAAAATTCAGTAAAGTTTTAAGTTATACTATTCATAAAATAAAAAATATTACACCCACAACCAAAAAAATAGTAGGGCTCCTAAATCATATTATGTCAAGTATTTTCCCCAATTTTTATAAAAATCCGTTCATAATATTTTGAGTTATGCAGTTTTGCGGAGAAGAGAAAAAGCAAAAATGTGATTCTGAAAAAACGCAAATTTCTTTTTTTTTTCCTTAATAAAATGCCTATTTAGCTGTAAGTAAAAGTTCTGTAACTTTGGTTCTAGGAAAGATAAAGACAAAATTCAAACTGATTTGGAAAGCTAAAGATGTGCTTTTTGAAATAAGATAATAAAATTATTTTTCAATTTTGGGTCCAAAACGGCGTTTTTTAGGTAGGCAGGCACCTTAAAGTATTAAAAACATTTTTAAAATATATTTATAGCTCTAGTATGCCGTGATTTGACACAATTTCACATTGGTCAGAAAAAAGTTGCCTATCTTTCATGATCTGTCATAGTTATTTATTTAGATAATCAATCTCGATCAAACCGTTTGAGAACGTGGAAGATATGAACCGTGAAAGATATTGGTTTATTTTTAGTGCGATTTTGTTTTGACTATTTCTCCGAATATTATTAAACTAATTTAAAAAAAAGATATTGCTGGCTCTTCGATTATGTGTTACTTTTTTATTACATGTACCTATTTTTCCTTTAATTAGCTTTGTAAAGTTCCCGAATAATGCAAATAAAGCATGCTTTATTTTATGTCGTGGTACCTTACACAAACTTATTGTGATTAAAATGTATACAGTACATGAGAGATATCAAGCGTCCAAGTGCGTATGGGACCGCATGCGTTAAGACCCCATGCGGGGTAGGAAGGTTAAACATGTAGGTAAAAAATAACGATAAAACTTAAAGATTCAAAGTTTCATAATAAGAACTTTCTCCTTGGTGAATAAACCTAAATAAAAGACAGAAACCTTTAACTGAAATCTTCATTTTAAGAGTTCCTCCTACGTTCATCGCTATTTAAATCTTTACTTCCCAAACCATTCGATTTAAACAGCCAAAATCAGATTCTACCCATAATACCTCTAATGCGTTTTCCGAATACATTACCGAGCCCATTAAGAAAATCAGCATAGCCCAACGAATATAGCAAGTGTCTTTTATAGCCACTATTATCTTACCATAATGATCTACTCGCAAGCACTGTTTCCATAACCCATTTGGGGAGGCATCCAGAATTTCCATAATCGGCCAAAACCGAAAATAATTGGTAACGCCAGGGAACCAATTACCGCTGCGTCTCTGAACTCGGACGGAAGACAAGGTAGTGGTCAATTACTCTGGACATTACCAGAAAAACTTTTTGTCTTTGTCTTTAATCAAGGTGAGTGAGCCGAGACACGCCTCGAATATGAATCGGGCGAATCGTCACAGAGGATCCGTCCTTTCCCTAGCCGCAGATCATAGGAATAGATGAATACCCGTCGATGGTGATTTCATTGATCGGGAAATGGGGTAAGAGTGCACTTTGGTTGATGAAGTCTTGGGAAATAAGTGGCACTGGCATGCGAGAATTTCTTGCACTCTTCTCTGCATGATTAATTGTCGAGGGCGGCTGGAGATGTCTGTAATCCCTGTTTATTTACTGTCTTGGGCAAATGTATTAGGAAGGTTTTATGGCAAAGTGTTTAAAGTTAATTAGGTATGCGATGCAAGTACAGAAAAAACAAACGTTCTTTCAATGTGTTAAATCTTGAATTGATAGATAAATAAAGTATCAAGTCTTTTTTATTGTTTAGATCAGCGACTCTTAAACTGTGGTCCGCGGACCCTCTGAGGTCCCCCAGTGCCTTCGTCCGTGAGTTACCTTGGGGAAAAATCAATTTACGTTTGAGCGTTCCCTCAAAGAATTTCAAAATAAGATAAGACACTAGTTTAAAGTGTCCTTTTTCAAAAAATTTCTGGGGGAGGTCCCCCAGCACTCCTCAAAATTTTGACTTCTATTTAAATGTTTTTCCTTGAAAATTCCGTGGTTTACAAGAGCTGTTCTCTTTGTGTGTTTCCAAAAATATCTCAAAATGAGCTAAAGCACTACATTTTAGGTAAATTTTCAGTTTTTCAGTGGGAGAATCCCCATTGTTACTAAAAAACTCAACTTATACAACACTAGCTGATAATGCCCGGCCTTGCACGGGACTCTTTTAAAAATTTTAATACATTTCCTACCTTATTTTGATGAGTGAAAGGTGTCGAATCAAGCATTTTAAATTCTGAGCGATTTCTGCATTTACCACATGATTCCCATAAAAAAACAAAATATTAGAAAAATATTCAACCAAAAATCACTTAAAATGCTCAATTAGAGCCCTTAATTAATAATACTTTCATTATTTTATTACATCTTCAGTAAAATTTAATAAATAAAACATATTCCTGCAATTTAAGAAAAAATCCAGCATTTCCACTTAAAAGGGTTTTGAATATTAACTCTAGTTTTTGGTCTGTTAACCAACTTTCTTAAAAGCTACAATATGATCAGCATTTGATTTTGCATCCTCGTTTCCGTGGAGTAGATAACTAGCGCTGACGTGCTAGTTTTTATATACATACTAGCGCTGACGCGCTAGACCCGGGCTTCGCCCGGGTGTCACTTTTTTAATAAATACCATCTGGTGCGTTACAGATGGGCTTCGCCAGTCCAAATGTGGAAATAGTTAAATAAAGGAGCCGCTTTTATGTTTATGCTACAACAATGGATTTTAAACTGCAACAATGGAGAATTTGTCTACAACAATTAATGTTACATCTTCTCTTGTTATAATTACAACAATGGGGGTTTCTATGAAGTTAGGCATGAAATATGGGTTTTTAAACATAAATTTGACCAAAAAAGTTGTTGGGACGCTTCGATTTTAAATTTTTTTATTCAGAAACCTTCCCTGGAGCGAGTAGATCAACGTGGTATAGTTTAATAGTTAATGTAGGTTCGAAAAGTTTAAAACTATAAAGGACATACATACATACAAACAAACAAACAGACATTCATTTTTATATATATAGACTAGCGCTAAAGCGCTAGACCCGGGCTTCGCCCGGGTTTTATTTTTTTTATAAATATCATCTGGTGCGTTACAGATGGGCTTCGCCAGTCCATTTAAAAAAGTTCTTCGCCAGTCCAAATGTGGAAATAGTTAAATAAAGGAGCCACTTTTATGTTTATGTTACAACAATGGATTTTAAACTGCAACAATCGAGAATATGCCTACAACAATTAAAGTTACATCTTCTCTTATGATATTTACAACAATGGGAGTTTTCCATGAAGTTAGGCACGAAATATGGGTTTTTGAGCATATAATTGACCAAAAAAGTTATTAGGATGCATCGATTTTAAATTATTATTCTTCAGAAACCTTCCTTGGAGCGAGTAGATCAACGTGGTATAGTTTAATAGTTAATGTAGGTTCGAAAAGTTTAAAACTATAAAGGACATACATACAGACATTCATTTTTATATATATAGATATAGATTTAGGGTATTTACGTAATAAGCCGTCAACCGTGCCTTTTAATTTTAAAACATCGCCAAAGCCCGTTAAATCCGCCTCTGATCTTAAAAACATAGCCAAAGAGAACACTAGACGTGACCAACATCGGAATACCAAATTTAATTTGTTGATTAAACAATCAAATCTAGTTAAAAAATAAATAAATTTAATATTTAAAATTAAAATACATTATCACATGACAGATACCCCATGCTATTTCGATTACCATTATCGCCTATGGCCATGGGGTGAAACCAATCAATGTTTCAGAACTTTTGATCATCAGCGGAACCCCGATTATTCACAATGTCTGCAAGGTTTTTATATGATATGATATAATGAGCATGCGTCACAAAGAAAGGACATCTTAAACTAATAAGTTTTAGATTTATTGAAACTCCACTGGAGCAATGGTACGTAGCATCCGGCAGTTCGTGGGTTCTATCCCCAGTTATTTTATTAAAATTTCCAAAAAAACAGCAAAAATTAAGTCCATGCGCATTGTTATCAAAGTATAAAAACCTTGCAGGCATTGTGAATATGCCTGAACTCCAGCTTTTGGCACATTGGCGTTATCAAATCATTGTTCACCTATGTTAACAAAATACATCGCCAATATTCTGTAACAACTAATAAAAGATGAAGAGTGTCTAAAATAAATTCAACCAATCAGACACATAGATGCTCTATGGACCTATCTATATCAGGTTGGAATAAGAAACTTGCATTTGTCAGATTTTCATAAACATTCAAGTGTTCTGTATGGTTTTTTGTATAGTAAAATGAAATATTTTGTCATATTTTCAAAAAAGTGTACAAGTAATTAAATATTTTAATTTAAAAGTCGAGAAAAAACACGTGATTGAAAACGCGAAGTGTGTTTGCATGCACAGTGACGTAGAATTCCATTGGGCCAAATTGCAATCAAGATTGAATTTCTATGTTTTAGTTGATGATTTCTTTTTTCTGAAGTGTCCGATATGAGTGTAAGCGCCAAAGCTCCCATTTTGGGAACATGGGATTGGGATTTTTTTTCGCTACAAGTAATTTAGGTACATATTTCAAATTTTTTTCATTAATTATTGAAGTTTTAAGCTTCATTTGTGATTTTTTTCAGAAAGATTGAAATATAAATTATATGTATAAACAATTCTCAAACTTTACGAAATTTGTCCTTTTTTTCTTCATGAGAAAAAAAATTCATAAAAAATAAAATATTTGACCCCGAAAGTTCTGAAACCAAATTATGAAGAAAAATAATTATGGTTTTAAGTCATAACAACCAGAGTCCAAGAAAAATAGTTTGAAAGGGTTTTACAGTTGTCTATTTAGAAATGTCCCAAAATGGGAGCTTTGGCCTGAAGTGACTAAGCGAAAATCCCCCCGGTGTTCGCGGAACGTATCCATTGAATTTGCTTGTTTCCTGTTTTGTACTGCCTTTTGAAGGGTCCCACGCTTTTTTCTCCAGCCCCTTCGATTTCTTATCTCGTGTTGTTGAAATCCAGATGTTTTATTGCCCCTGGAACCACTTAAATTAGTCACGGTAACCTCTAAAATTTGTCTCGGTAGGTCTCTTTTCTGAGAAAACGTGTTTGAGGAATGCTCCCGTGTGTGAGAAATGTTAGCTCTGCATTCTAGATTTTACTTTCAGCTAGTGAGGAGTATTTAGAAGAATCTTGCCTCAATTTTAGAGTAAAAATGCCGGTAAAATTTTTATCCGACTCAACATAACAAAGGATATTAGTGTTGTAAAATGGAAGGATAACAAAGTGGTGTTTAGCTTCAAATTTTGAAGCTATGGATCCTATGGAACAGGCAAAACGTTGGTGCCCAAAATCTAAAAAGAAAATGAATTTACCAAACCGGGAATAGTTGGATCTTATAACAAAAATATGGGTGGCGTGGAACTTCTTCATCGGTTTTTAAGTTTTTACTGACCAAGAAGGGGTAAGAAATGCTGGTTGCCTTTTTTTCACCAATACTCTAAATATGGCTACCGTAGCGGCCTAGAGAATTCATAGAGATGAATTGACAGATGTCTCAACTAACATTTTTGCAAGACATTGTAACGTTGCTTTTAAAAACAGAACCGTTGGATTCTGCAAAAATACCTCAACGTGGATCTCACCCAAAAGTTAACTCTTGTGTACGCTTTGATGGTGTAAACCATTTTATTACGCCAGCTGGAAAACGGGCGAGATGTAAAGTATGCAACAAGAAAACTAGATTATCGTGTAAGAAATGTAAAATTATGTTGCATAAAACATGCCCCATATAATCTACCATAAAAAATTAAAAGAATGGAAGAATAAGAAAAAATAAAATGGTTAGAAAATTTACGAGTTTTTTATTTATGGTATAAATATAGTTAATATGCATTTAAGTGACTTACAATTATCTTTATTAATCATATTAATATGTTTGTAATGGTTTCTAACTTCATTTAGCAAGCTATAAGAAACTTGCCATTCAACGAGTATCATAAGGATGGAGAAATCCGCGTTACCCCCATTAAGGTACCTTACTACGTAGAAAAACCGATTTTCGACCAAAATTTCGAAAACTGTTTTATTAAATAACCTAAAAATATGGACTCTCTTCTTTTCAAAACAGTTTTTGGTTTGTCTCTAAACAAAGTGGAAGCCGAGATATTTCAATTTTAAAAAACCATATATCGCAAGCTTTTCAACCGGAGTGGCGGACTTCAAATGCGTTTTTCTCTGAATATTGTTTTTAACAAATTTGCTTTACGGTGAACATCATTACTACAAATATAATTGATATATTTTTTTGAAATTTGGTATGATGGTTTGAATATGCATATTCTATTTTGTGAAGCAGGATCTTATGTGTATTTATAAAAGAAAAAATTTTTGAATCTCTTTTCTATTTTGTTGAAAAAAATTTTTTAGGTAAATCCTAAAATTTTTAAGTCATGATTTGTATCTTCTGATAGGATTGAAATTCAGCTTTTATCCTGGTTCACAAAATAGATTATATATTTAAGAGGGTTCATATGAAATTTTATGTTCATATCATGAGTAGTTTTAAAATAAGAGTGTTTTCCGTACATGTCGTTTTTAATGTAAAAAAATACAATTTTTAGCATTTTTTCAGAAAAATAATTTTTTTTCTCACAATTTTTTTGCTTACAATGTGTTTTCTATGTTCATTAAACCATTTTATGGGGGGTAAATGTTGTCATATCACTTGAAGGGAAAAAGGCCTCTCAACGTAGTAAGGTACAAGCGCCAAAGCTCCCATTTTGGGAGCATATCATATCTCCGGTCTAAATAAAGATTTTCTTAAAATTTAAACGGAATATGATTAGCGACGTATAATGAACCTCAAAACATAAAAAAAAGTTTTAATTTTTCAATGCCGTTCATATAGCGGCCTTTAATGGGTTAAATAAATATTTACTTTCTAGACACTTCTGGTGACGTTTAGAAATCCAAGGCAACCATTTTAGGCTAAGTCCATGGATTGTGACGTTATTGTGCATGCAATTAAGCGTTTTCAGGCTCTTCGAAAAATACGATTTTTGATATTTTTTTTTGCAATCGAAAAATTTCTCAATCGGCCTCAAATTTTGTGTAGTGGCTTATTTTTTTGCGTGAAGAATAGATTAAAAAATAAAAAAAATCATGCAAGCTCCTTATTTCATAAAAACATGCAAACTTCAAGATTACAAAATGAGATTTAGAGTTTGTACTTTGAAACATGCAGGTGACAAAATACGAAGTGTCTAAATCCATGAAAGTTGACCCATGCTAAAGTATTAGCGAAATTCGTTAGAGTTGAGTTGTTTCTTTTGAGAAGCTAGACAGTGCCATAGGTTTTAATAGCGAAATTTATTACAGCTGAGTTGTTACTTTCGTGGATTTAGACAGTGCCGACAAAATAAGCCAAATCTTTTAAAGACCAATAAAATGACTATGGTTCAATAAAAGAAAGCAAAAAAGAGTAAAAAAAGAAAAGGGGTACAAGAACAATCAGTTACTTTGGTCTTAGCAAAAAAACAGTATTACCCACAGAGTAAAGATTATTCAGAGAGTCCAAAACGCGATTTTACTAAAATAGTTCTACAGTTATCGCATAGTGGCGTTTCGACCCTCCAGCTGTCAATCATTGGTGTGGGCGGGGACTAAAGGAAACGAGTGATTCTCATTGGACTTAGAACTTTGTATGGAGGCTGCATTTGAATTTCTCAATCTCTGCTATTTTTCCCCTGATCAATGAAACTTTTCCCTTATGGTTGCAAACTTTCCCTGACAGTAACTAAACTTTCCCTATTATAAACATTGATATCGTTTTTTCTGTCGTTTAATATCTCGTTATAGTGATTGTGGTAGCAGAAATTATCATTAAATGTGAAGTTATTTGTTTAAATTGTATTAAATGTGGACTTGGAGTTGTAAGTTCGATTCCAGAGTAGCTCCCGATCCATCGCCACTTTAAAGAAGATGCGAGATAGTGACGTCACGGGCAGATCAAGTATAATAAGCCAGCGAGAGATCTCAGCTGGCCAGAACATTGGGTGAGTCCCTGTGGAGAGCGTGACATCAGAGAGACTTGTAATGTCTAAGAAATTATCCCCAGCGCATGCTCGAAAGAAAGATACACACAACTGTTTTAATAACCGGGAAAATATATAATTTTTTTTCCCTCTTTAGCGATTTGAAAGTGGACGGGGTTAATTGAGAGAGTGTATGCGGCTGTAGCTCGATTGTAGAGAGTCAACAACGTTACGTCATATTCTCCGGTTAGTTCCACCGTTATCACATAGAAACGCCACCGTCTATGGGAAAACCCATGTTAAAAAAGTTGCCATTAGCGTCTATGGAAATGGACTCTCTGATAATCTTTTCTCTGTGGTATTACCCCCTTCAATCAATCAAACAACCATCCACTACAATCTCAAGCAAAACCCAGTTTTTCAAACAACCAACTAAATAATTAATAAAAACGGAAGAAGAAAGCGGCTTCTTATCAGGCAAGCAAATGTCTATATACTTTTTCAATATTCGCCGAACCACCAAACCTGGATGTTGTTTTCCAGTCGAGCGAAAGTCTTGCTACTACTGGACTCTAGAGCATTGTGGTCATTGTATTTTGCTTTACTCTATTGAGATGCTTTTAAAATTAGACAAGACGCTGAAGAGTCCTGAAGTGTTTTAAGTATTTTGTGAACTTTTATTTTACTCAAGTGATCATAAAGATACACACAAATAATGGATGAAAATTTTGATTCTGTGAGAGAATCCTCACTACTGACGAGGGCACTGCACGAAGTGGCTAAAATATGCTGGGGCGATTTCGTTCTAATAAATAATTTCGATAGAGATAGTTTTCGCTTTATCTCTGAAGAAACGGAAGAGATAATAGCTCACCGCAAGACTGTAGTAGAAAGAATTTCCGAATTTTTTTCGTTCCCTATTCTGCCGAAAACACTCCAGAATCTTCTGATCGATGCTGTAATTCGAATACAAAGAGGATACCACGAGGCTCTGATCTGTACAGAGGTGCACAGATATCGAAAAAAAATTCAAACGCCGAACCCTTTGACCACTGGCCCCTATTCGGCGAAGAATTTCATAGATTGGACCGGACACTTCGACGAACTGGCTTGGGTCAAACGCTTTGTCAACGACGAAAACCGATCGGCACTTAGTAGATTCGAATTCGCCTGTTTTTATTGTTTTGAAGAGACGATAAAGGACCTCTGGTGTTCCACGATAAGCAAGGGAAGGCATCCTTATAAAGGCGGTTACAAAAACATTTTGAAAAAGTCTAATTGTTTCGTGGCGGTCTGGGTATGTCGGCTCAAAAATAAAGTACCGAGAAAAGAAAGGAAATTTGCTGAAGGATTTTACGTGAGAGGTTTTAGAAAATCGATTGAACACAGCAATGAGCATGCATCGAGATTTTTTTGGGCCGGATGCTCCGATACGGAAAAATACAATTTGATGGATTATATAATTGAGGATATTAACTTAGCAGGTCTCTCGTCAAAGGCATACCGAGGTTATGCCGGATACGTCAATTTCATCTTCTCTCTTTTACCTTTGGAAGTAAAAATGGAAGCAATTCAAATGTATGGTAACCATGATGCCTCTGATATCTGTATTTGTATACTATTATCTCCGTTTTACGAGACGATGTTAGACCTTATCCTAACTAGTATACCTTTTCCCACTATAAAAAAAACCTATGCAGAAATTTTAGAAGCATTGACTTCAAATATAGTAAAACTGCCGATTGCAGACTACAAAGAAATTTTTAAAGCTCTGTGGAAACCCTTATCAACAGAGCAACGAATAGAAGTTCTTGAAATGGAAGACGATCTAATTCGCAATTTAACAAAACTAAAGGACATGGACTTGCTCGAAACGGTTATTCAACCTTTCTCTCCTGCTCTAAAGGAACGCATGCTGCTATACGATTGGCAACACGCGGGTATGTCGGTTTTGAGCCGATTCTCTAAGGAAGGCGACCACGATACAATGCGTCGATATCTGCTTCTGTTCCTCACGGATCGCGATTCTAAAACGAAAAGATTGAGCGTGAAGGACGATGCAAGCGATCTGCTCGATAGATTCTATAAAGAGATTTTCTTCCTTTGGATCAAAGAGCAGATTCCAGAATTGGAAACGCTAGAGGTCATAAAAAAGGTCATTGATAGTTTGCATGGAAGAAAAAGAAAACGAAGCTACTGAAAATAGTCAGCGGATGCCTCAATCAATCAACAAGAACAACAACACGGAAGATTGCGCTTTCTGCACTCCAAGGTGAGAAATAATCCATAGCGATGCAACGAAATTACGGGTTTTTCGGTCACCGAAGAGGAAAATGATGGTTTAGGTTGCTAGAAAATAAAACACTCTTCGGATTTAATCTCTCTCTTAGGATTTAATCTATTAGATCTCTAATAATATTCTACTTACATAATTATTTTAGGATATAATAATATTAATAATTAGATTCCTATGGGGCACAGCTTTGATAAGAATCGACCAGCCGCCATCATGCTTACTCACAGCCCAAATGATGACACACAACCATATATATCTAATTTGAGCTGTGGGTAAACATGGCGGCTGGTCGACTCTTATCAAAGCTGTGCCATCGTCCGTGCAAAGTCTAAAAATCACGTGACCCTTTTACTATCGTCGGCTGATCAGTAAAGCAGTATCATATCGTCTTCTCCTTAATTTTAAAACATGTTCTCCCGAGATAGATACACGGGATAATATGGTATATAAGAACTATTAATATTTTAGTTAAATTTATATTTCATATCTGATATTATATATTGCACTTTCAGCTTCTATGATTATTTTATCAGTATCCATGGTTATTAGTAGGGCTCGACCGATGAATCGGTTTGGCCGATGCATCGGCGCCGATTGTTTGAAAAAATAGCCATCGGCCTAGACATCGGCGGCCGATGTTAACTTTGGAAAAAATCGGCCCATCGGCCTAAAAAAACATCTAAAAGCCGATGTTTGGCCGATGTTTTTCGCATAAAACAAAATAACATCAAGCGATAGACAAAAAAGTGTGATTCTGCTCCATCTTGCTCCAAATTTAGTTTTAAGTTGAACTTGCACCTGGTGTCATTTAGAGGAAACAGGAAGGGGCGATTGCCCTCTCCAAAGTCTACTATTTTTTTGTGAAAAATAGTTTCAAGTATCTTGAAAATTTTGTAGATCGAGAAAGAACATCGGGTGTAACTAAAAAAAAGTCTCAAAATGAGTTAAAACACTACCTTTTGAGGATAAAATTTCAACAAAATCTCTGGAGGTGAACCCCCAATCCACCCCCGTCTAAAAGTTTGACTTTTGATACACGGTGTTTTCCCCTGAAAATTCTGTTTCTTACAAGAAGCTTTAACCCTTTGGGTGTCCCCTGAAGAGTTTTCAAAGGAAATAAAACTCTTGGTAAAAGGGAAATCTTCAAAACTGTTTCTGGGGAGTACCTCCGCCCCCTTGAAACTATGAAGTTTTGCCTTAGGAAATTCTGGGGTTTTCGGGGAACTGTTCTTTTACGATGTAACTCAAAGGATCTCAAAATAAGCTAAAATTACTTCAGAAGGCAAATTTTCAAAAATTTTATGCGAGTACAATCCAGAACCCCCCTTTTTTTTACCTGGAGCCCACGTTGTAAAAGAACTCACCTTAGGCCAGAAGCGATATTATTGATTTCTACAATTTTAGTCCATACAATGAAAGAACAGGACATTTTTCATCAAGCTTTTTAAATGCCAGCTCTTCAGGGGCGTAGCCAGAGGGGGTGATTTGGGGATATGCCCCCTTAAAAGAAATATAGAAAATTTCCTTTTTTGACTATACATATGATAAAATTTATCCCATACCATACCCCCAAAATTCCAATCTCCCTATCCGTCAATCTCCCTAGGCACCAAAACAGTATCCAAGATAAGGTTAGAGGTTTAACCTTCCCCCAAAGTTTTGACAACAATTTTATAATAACTTTTCCCTTTAAAATTCTGCGAATTTTTCTGAAAGCGAGCGCATTTCCCGTACATAATTTTAATTTTGGGTAACACTGTTATTTTAAGTATCTTCTCTTTATTTTCAGGTTTTTTTTTAAATATCCTAATATATAAGGAGAACAGCTTCTTGTAAACCAATGAATTTTCGAGGTTAATAAATAATAGACGGCAGAATTTTGAGAGGAGCTAGATGTTTTGAACTAGAATTGTTTATAAATTTTCTACTTTTAAGCTAGTAATTTATCTTATTTTGAAACACTTCTGGAGATCCCCCAAAGCAAACCAATACTTTGTAATTGGCAGAATTTTCAAGAAAAGAACAATGTAAAACAGGGGTCAAAATTCTGTTGGGGGTGCATCCCTGAAAGGTAGTGTTTTAACTCATTTTGAGACCCTTTGACCCCCTATCCGAAGAAAATTGCTCCTTGTAAAGTAAAAAAGTTTTCAAGGAAAAAAATGCCCAAAACTTAACAAAAAATATTTCATTTCTGGCTCTGCAATAGTTTTTAAAGCTTTTTTAAAAAAATAATGGCAAAGGGTTTGCATTTTTTTACCATCGGCCTAAAGCATCGGCCATCGGCAATCGGCCAAATAATTACCATCAGCCATCGGCATGCCGATGGAAATTTTCAAACAATCGGCATCGGACCATCGACCGAAAAAATGCCATCGGTCGAGCCCTAGTTATTAGTGTGTTATTACCAACACTACACGTTGTCAACATGGGAATACCGAATTTACTTTATTGATTAAACGGTTCTTATGTATTATCCCGTCGACCGTACCTCAACGGGATAATACGTAAGTACCGATTTAACTTTGCAACGCCACAGAAATGCTATAATCAAATATTATAATAAGTATCAATGTAATCATATACTTTAATCATTTGGGTGGACTAAGCTCTTTATGTCATGCCATTAAAATTGAAAAAAAAATATCGTTTCTCCAGTAGATTTTATTGGCTTATTTCTAAAAGTGGGTTCAATCGCCAAGTAGAAGCGCCCAAAATTCACCAAAAGGCGCCAACCCGAACCCACTTCTAGAGTTTTACCGATCTTATTTTCTATTCATACCATTTTCAAGTTTTGTATTTAGTTATTTTAAATAATATTTTAAATAAAAAAATATCGTTTATTTGGTGTCCTTGATTGCAGCTTTGTAGTGGTTAAAGGTCTTTGGAACTTTTTTAAGTTTTGAATCTCATCTATATAAAAGCGCAGAGTGCTAAAGATCTTTGAGGGGGCTATAAAAGCTCATTAAGTTGTAAACCTAATATATGAAAATGCAAGGAGATAATGCTTCATAGGGGTTTAAGTTCTTTGGCCACTCTGAGTTCTGAATTGAATCAACAAAAACGCAGGTACCAAAAGCTAAGTAGGGGCTAAAGATCATGAATTAGGAAAATGTTTCGTAGGGGCTAAAGTCATTGAATCCTTTAAATTGCAAATCAAATCTATCCACACGCAGAGAGCGAAATGCATTGTACAGGGTTCGTACAGAAGTTAATAGAGTAATTTTAAGTACTTTTTAATAACTTTATAATGAGACATTTTGAAAAATGTTAAGGACCTTCTTGAATGTAATTTATACTTAAACTGTATAAATAAATGCTTTCACCAACTTTTTAAGAATACTTTCTTTCATAGGATAGGAATTACATAACTTAGGTTTTTTTCTCTTGTCCTATATGTTATTCAAATTTTGTTGATTGCTATGAAAGAACACTCTTTCCAAAAACAAGCTCTTAAAGCCAAAGACATGAAAAGAAAAACGCGATTGTTACTTTTAAGTTGTTTTTCTGCGGGTGGAGCCGACTGCTTCCTGAAAATTTGTAAGCGGCAAAAAAGTTCAAAAATTTTAGAAAAAAGTATGGTAATACTTTTAATAAAATTGACAGAAAGAGAGAAAAAACTTGTGTTCTTCTTAAGAGTAAGGAATCTAATGGGTAAATTAAGGACTAAATTAAGGGCCCTTATGTAAGGACTGGGGTAATCTAAGGAGTTTTTAAAGACAGCGCGTACCCTGTTGGTTGGGGATAAAATTCTTTTGAACTCCTTAAATTTTAGTAAATCGATAGTCTAAAGAAAATCAGGGGGCTAAAGTTGATATCCCCCAGGCATCAACTTCGCAATGAGGCATTTGAATGAGTGAGGGATTTGCTTGATTTTATACTTTTTCGATACATTATGGTCTAAAACTCCCAAATTTCTGATTTTTAAGTTCAAAAATGTGTTTTAAATAATTTAAAATTCAATTTTATTTTTGCCAAAACGTCAGAAAAGTCACGTTATCAGAAAACGGGGTTCTATTGGATGTGACGTCACAGCGCATGAAAACCATTTTGTTTTCTGTTTTCAAGTGATTAGAAAACGGGCTTCTATTGGATGTGACCTCACAGCGCATGATTTGAGTTTCGAAAGTGTTTTCGCGCCCAAAGAAAAAGCGAAATTTCAAAAATTTATATCTCAGAAACTAGGCTACGAAAATACTTGATGTAAACGTCATTCTTCATGGTTTTTTTTATCTACCTACTATTTTAATAAAATTTAATCCCAAAACGTGAGAATACCTCATTGTGCGTTAAATCTACATCAAGCAGGGTCTGAAGATCTTAGAACGGTCAAATGCTTTGCAGGAAATAAAGATCTGTATACCGTTTGAAATGTGAAAAATATACAGAAAACTGCTAAAAAATCTGAAATTTTGAATAAATCTGAAAAATTTCTTTAAAAGAAATTCTTTACGAAAAACTTATCCAGTGTAAACTTAAGTCTCATAGGGGGTTATAGCCCCCCCCATAGATCCACCGCCACTGATTATCCATGCCAACTTTTAAAAAACCCTATTTCGTTAGGGGTGCATTGCCAGACCCCCTTTCTTATGTTATTCTGAGTCATCTAGCTGTGTCCTACCCGTTCTAGAACATTTTTCTGAAGCACCCTGTAAAATGTATATTCACAGAGTCGGGAAAGAGAAAAATAGATTAGATTAGATGCATATTGTTTTCGAATGGAACGAAATTAAGAACAGGGTTATAATAAGCATGTAGACACCGGGATATTTTGATATATTTTTATGGTATATAATGAGTGAATCTGTTTCTTTAAAAATTAAAAACACCATGAAAAAGATACAAAACCCATTTTTAATAAAAGTCCGTTTCGTGGCTTTTATTTGAAACCAACGTGTCCTAGGGTCGCGGAAGTAAGGTCTACCCCTAGGTAAGTGATCCTGGAGAATCCATTGAGATGACTCTCAGTGCCCCTAGCGGCGAAATTAGAAACTTTAAAAAATTAATTTAAAATAAAAACCATAGGATATAGATCAAAAAACCTCAGTGAGAGTATTGTTGTCAACGTCATGAAGAACTCATTGAAAAAAATTCATGAAAATATCTTGAATATTCTCCGAGATATTAGCATGTGAAAATAGCACTTTTTCAGGGCTCAAAAATGAAAAAGTTAAAAAATTTGAAATTTTTTTTTTGATTTTTTGATTAAATTTTGTGTTCTTTCAACTAAAAAAGCACAAAAATACACAATCACACTGAACATTTTGCAAATACACGAACTTTTTTCTTTTTTGACCCCTGAAAAACGCCCCCTATCTCGGCGAATATTCAAGATATTTTCATGAATTTTTTTCTGTGAATTTTTCATGACGTTGGCAATAATACTATAACTGAGGTTTTTGCTCTATCTCCTTTAGTTTTTAAATTAATTATTTTAACTTTTTAATTTCGCCGATAGGGGCTGTAAGTCCTCTCAATGGATTCTCCAGGGTCACTCACCTAGGGGTAGACCTTACTTCCGTGACCCTAGGACACGTTGGTTCCAAATAAAATTCGCGAAACGGACTTTTGAAACACCCCGTATATTTTTGTAATAATGTAAGTATCAAGTATACCTACTGGTTGCATTACTTTAGATTCTATCCCTGGTTGATTGAGTAGAGTTTGACATTTGCTGACTATTAAGAGTCGCTTCGTCTTCTTATTTCCTTGCTTTTCCTTTACTCCAATATCACAATTAATTTAGACGAAAACTAATACAATTCCAATCAGCTTACAATGTTGGTGCAAAGATGAATCATCTGATGTTTACAATTAAGCTCTCTAACGGAATAAGCCTCATATTGTAACAGTAGCCTTGAACTATACTGCGGAATTCATGCCAATTTATATGAAGATTATGATGGATTAACAATAGTGGTGGTAGTAATGCAATGGGTTGCGTTTACCCTTCCATTTACATTAATGTGTACAACTGATACTATACAACTGAAAACCAATATCCTTGTAGCACACCTCATACCAAATATGTGAACTTTTCGTAACTAAAACTAGAATTAAACGAAATTTGGTCATACATAAAAAAAATTTGACGAATCTTGAACGTTTGTGCTGTTTGAGTATGAGAGCAAATAGTCAACAAAAAGTATACAGAGTATATTTTGACAATTTGCTCCCATATAGGCTCTAGAAACAAAAAGGTTCAAACCCCACACTATCATTCCTCAAAATCCATGAATCAAAAGAATCCTATAAAAGCAAACCAAAACCTAAAAAATTCGGGAAAAGTTAAGATTTCTTTCCACAACTTCCCTCCTACTATAAATGAAGACGCAGCCGAGCTTTTTCAACATCCCAAAGATCATACTTTCAGAGAGACTCCAATATATTATTTTCTTCTTTTCTCGATTTACCCAACCGCGAGTAATTTTTTATTTCTATCTCTTGCCCGGATCTTGAACAAAATTGCCGGACTTCACACACTCTGGTTTACTTTCTCAACCCTATCGGGTAGGTTTTTATATATACGAAGGGGGAGAAAAAGCTAAGAGGGAGATATAAAGTGTTTTAACGTACAGCACTTTATAAAGTCTCTTCTGTTGAATTCAGAAAAGGTACGAGTCATAAAAAATAAATAGATATCTGCCTTTTAGAGAGAAAAAGTTTTTTTGGCCCCAAGCCAGTGGTTTTTTGTTTGTTGTTCAGAAATGTCATCAGAATGACAGGAGTTTATCAATGGTGTTTTATTATTCCCGTGAAAGAAATTTCGAATAATCTGAGGGTGATAAAAATATATTGGTTAGACGTTTTCAAATTTTTCTTTTATGCTGTCAATAAAAGTTTTGATCCTCTGATGAAGTTTTTATACATTTGA
Source organism: Tetragnatha versicolor (assembly GCA_024610705.1). NCBI lineage: Eukaryota > Metazoa > Arthropoda > Arachnida > Araneae > Tetragnathidae > Tetragnatha > Tetragnatha versicolor. Next base: position 20,116,683 of record JANDEH010000002.1, on the reverse strand, counting down.
ATTTATTTGGTTTTAGTTATAAACTTTTTATGCCCAAGTAATACGTGCCTTAAAAATGAGATGATAAAGTTTCGGTTTTATTTAGGCAGTACTCATTGGAAGTTACTCTATGAATTCATAAATTGATAAATAAACATATGTTAAAGGAAGATCTTCATAAAAATTGCAGCAAAAGTATTTACAATCTCAAACAATAAGGCTTTTGAAGAATTTAAACAACTACACATCTCTTACTGAAGTGTTTTGTGGAGAGAATAACAAAAATAATATGAATCATAATTCAATGAATATAAAGGGCAATTAAAGAGTATCAACAAAGTATATCAGTTGTTGCATTACAAATTACACTAACTGTTAAAATACGTATTAATAATTATGTATTTAACATCCCAAAGCTCTGATTTTTTAAATTATTTTCCCCTTGTAAAAGTATTTCAATTCATGATATACTTTATTCCTTTTCAATTATTATACCATTACAGCAAAGGGAGTAATCGTGGTGTTATGGGATTAATTATACACCAATACATTAACCAGCAGTATGTGATAGTTTTAAAGAATAAATTTTTGTGTGTTTCCTAGTAAGCTTCAGTAAAAGTAAATTTCTTGCGCTTTATTTTATTCATGCGATAGATTTATTTATCTGCAGAAACACTGAAAGTTTATAATTTTAAACTATCCATGGTTACAATTAGAGAGCCTGTATGCGAAAGAGAGGCGACAACTCAGTATAGCACGCGCATATCGATAAACAGGTTTTCTGTTCGCCACAGGTTTCCCTCCATAGGATTAGCGTGGGGCGGCATGATACAGTTTGGACAGAATTGGATGCGCAGAGACGCTTTTAAGCGAGTTGTCGTCTCTCTCGTATATATAGGCTTTCTAGTTACAATGTTTGTTACTTTGCCCGCCTCCACTCTGGGCATCATTATAGACTGTTCATTTTGAACTGGCGCTTGAAAATATTTCCTTCCCCCACCAGCGATCGGTAACCATAGCAATTATCTTCGTCAAAGTGATGAAGAAGGCTTACTATTGGCTGCTCGAAGATAGTAACTATGGTTACGCTTCTAGCGTGGGGGAAAGCACTATTTCTCAAGCGCCAATTCTAAATGAATAGAGTATAATAATAATACCCAATTAATCACTTCTGCCCGTAACACATGCATGGGTTTAACAAGTTATTCATATTTTTTAACTGAACTTCTTAATTCCCCTAAGATTCAGAAACCGCGCTGGAAACTACTTTATTTGTTTCTCTCAGCCAGGTAGTAACATTGCATTTAAATAAATAGTAAATAAATATATAGTAAATAGTAATAGTATATGTCAAAAAAATTTCTGAAGTCTGTAAAAAATCAACCAAGTCGCCCTTTTATTAAATTATAGTTGATTGTTACTTAGAGCATAATTTTTTGCGTACAACGACCATATTTAAATTAAAACCAGTTCTCAAATGTAGTTCTTATTGTTTCTTTTCAGTTTAGTGGCAATTATCTCTTATTTTTTACTCATTTAAGAAACAAAGAAGGAATTTTAAGGCTCGCCCCATCGCTTCTCATAAACATCCCACTAAATTCCACCCCATCCAACACCAAAACTCGTAAAAATACCGAAACATTTTCCAAACAGCAGCATCAATTTCCAACGCTGTCACGCCTCAAGATTTAAACAAGGGCCTAAATAAAACGGGCCCGCAGTAAAGCGACACCGAGCCCCCACAAAAAAACACCTCGGCAGCCATTAGCAAAGACGGCCGCATGAATCAAAACATCCCTGACCGAGGTATTAGGTATTCGGGCAAAAAGCATTATCCCAGCAACAAATTGATTTGCGACTCTGCGTGGTTAAGGTTTTAAATAATAAAGAATGCCCCACGCATGCCTGGCGGTTGAAAAATCTCCGGTTTTGCATCTTACTCTCTCTCGCCTGTAGTGCTCGGGGTTGTGAAATATAGGATATGGATCTCTTGAGTAATCAGAGGATGAGGAAGTTAGGGGAAGTTTTTGGTGGGATGATTCGGTTAAATGAAAGGTTATTGGTGGTGGGATGGGGAAGGCGTGTTGGACGGTAACCATGAATTTTCACTAAGGTTCTTGAGTAGATTTTATAGAAAATAAGGCACGCGTCTTGTGTATCACTACTCTCGTAGTTGTTTGTGTGCGTGGGTAAAGAACGGCATGAAGTACCTTTTTGGATTAAACTTTTATATCTAAAGGAATAGGCAAAAAACTAGTCTCTTCTATAACTTCTCTTAGTTTACTGTAATATAATAGTTTAATATGGATTTTACCCTTTCCTTTAATGGTTTACTTAATACCTTTGAAAGAAATGAAAGTCTTAATTCACATTTAGTTTAATGTGTTTCAGAAGTGTGTTGCTTTAAGTCATCCATCCTTCAGCAAATGGATTTCTAATGTGCGATTGTCCCCCAACTGCAAAAATTAGTTTTTCATATTTTAAGGATTTTGCAAACTCACGTTGATAAAAAGTAATTGAACAATTTATACTAATTTACTTCATATAATACTTAAATTTAGGTAAAATACATTGTAATTCTAATAAAATAAAAATGACGATTGAAGTGTTTGTGCCGCAACAATGAGCTAACTCCATCAGCTTTCCACTGGAGTTAGCTTATTTGGTGTAAGCACCTCTATTATAATTACAGGGTACTTTTTTTTAAATAAAATACGACAGCCTAGTTTTAGAACAATTGAAAGTATAAGTAAAATATGGGTTAATGAAGCGAATCCGGCCCGCAGATTTTCAGAGCCAAATTTTGCGATAACCATTCAATGCTCGGATGCCATCGGTTTTCCACTTGGCGACAAAAAAAATCGCTAAATTCAGCTTTCGGGCCGGATTTGCTTTATTTACCAAAATATGTTTAAGGCAATTAATTTTTAAAAATATAGGACGTTGTTGAATAATCGTTTGGCTCCGTGGGTCCGGTACATACGCTCACAGAACTACGTTAAATTATACGAAGTATGGTGGTGGTGGGATTAGTCCCGTCACCTTATGGATCCATAAGGCCAAAAAAACCCCACTTCTAATACGAAGTATACGCCCTACCTAACTCCAAAAATCCCCAATCAAGTATTCTAGATTATCTAAGTTATTTTTATAAAGTATCTCAATTTTCATAGAGGATCTAAACAAATTCTAGCCTAACTTTCCCAATTTAGATCCTCTGTCGGGAAGACCAGCAGAGCCCACGCGGGCCCAAAATGACCTTTATTTTTTCAATCAATACATAAAATACAATACTTACACAAAAAATAAACAAATTACAATTTAAGGTCTGCTTTACATACATTCAAGGTCTTCGTCACAAATTCTTCTAGGGGACTAATAGTTCTCCTTCTCTGTTTCCTTCAGCACCATTCTAGTTCAATCGTTGGTGAGAAGTTCTCTCAATATCCTCCCTGTGAATACAATGCGTTTCTCATCAGCATCAGCGCTATATTAAAAACATATTTTAAAATACAGCTGTAGGACATCACCATATTATTTTCAACATGGCATATTAATGCTCGGGCTAACACTAAAGTAAATTTTTACTGCAATTAGGGTGCTTGCGGCAACAATGAGGTAAAAAAACATTGTAAAACTGCTGGAGATAGCTTCATTGTTACAGCAAACACCTCAATTCGATTTTTGTTAAATTGCTTTACCACAAATGTAAATAACTACACTTTACTAAATTAATAAAATTCTATATAATTGTTTTTCAATAAGGAACTTGCATGTGTCAGATTTTCATAAACTTTCAAGTGTTTCGTATGGTTTTTTGTATAGAAAAATGAAATATTTTGTCAAATTTTCAAAAAAGTGTACAAGTACTTAAATATTTTAATTTAAAAGTCGAGAAAAAAACACGTGACTGAAAACGCGAAGTGTGTTTGCATGCACAGTGACGTAGAATCCATCGAGCCAAATTGCAATCAAAATTGAATTTCTATGTTTTAGTTGATGATTTCTTTTTTCAGAAGTGTCCGATATGAGTGTTTTAATAAATATTTACCTTCTAGACACTTCTGGTGGCGGTCAGAAATCCAAGGCAAACATGACAATCCGAGGCAAACATTAGTGACGTCACTGTGCATGCAATTAAGCGTTTTCAGTTGCTTCGAAAAACACAATTTTTGATAATTTTTTTTGCAATCGAAAAATTTCTCAATCGGCCTCAAATTTTGTGTAGTGGCTTATTTTTGCGTGAAGTATAGATTAAAAAAATAAAAAAAAATCATGCAAGTTCCTTATTATAAATGTTTTAAAAGTCTGAAAATTCGGCCAAATAAAAATTAAATTATTTTACTTTTTCAACACATTGTTACAAAATACATTAAATAATAATAAAATAGTCTCACAAACATTTTATGTTTGTAAAAACCTGACCTAAAACTATCCCCACCACATATATGCTTCATCGGAAAATATACAGGGTGTCCCAAAAAAGACTGACACATTTTAAAAATCAATAACTAATGACTCAAAAACTAAAAAAGATAATTGTTAATAATTGTTGCATCCTACACCTAAGACTCCCAGGAGTAGGATGTAACAAACCGAGTATTTTTATCTTTTTTAGTTTTTGAGTTATTCGTTAATGATTTTTAAAACGTGTCAGTCTTTTTTGGGACACCTTGTATTAGTTCTTTATAATAAATCCCACTTTGTGATTCTAAATATTTAAGCTTTCACTTCATTGATTAAAATTCAAACCGAAACTAAAACACCCACTAAATATAGTATGTTATCATTTATCATCAGAACCTTTATACTTATAAAGCTAATAAAAATTATATAACCTTTAACACAATAGAGGGGTAAACGAAAGTTTATACAAAAACACACACTACCTTCATCCTCCCTTCAAAAAAAACTTCCCTCAATTTTTTACTCCCCACCTACACCATGTCCCCTCAGCAAGGCGCCCTTGTCTGACAACCGTCACCCTACCGGGGAGCTTCCTCCCAAAACTCACCGAGATTTAATTCCGGAAATATGCAAATCACCCGAACCACCAAAAAACGCTTCGCCACTGCGAGAAAACACGGTTTTTTAAAACCGAGGAGGCTGCATTTGATTAGAAACAGATGCTATTTTCTATAGAGGGCGCAACGGGGGGTGGACGGGAGGGTGATATGTCCCCCTCTTCGTGCCGGGGGAGTGAAGGTCCGGCCATGACGTGTCTTTAAATCCCGGGGACTTGGTTTTATCCGCAGTTGGTGGTTTGGGTAAAGCCTCTCGCCGGGGTTACTTTCTCTGACACAGAATAATTTATGGTGGCCTGTGGAGGGGTTTTATAGCCATGATCTGTGCTGGTGGGTTTTTGTTATATGGGGAAATGAGTTGTGGGGAAAGTAGTTTTAAAATTTAGTTAATGGTTTTTATCGAATTTGAGGGGGTGAAATATGCAGGATGAAGTTCTTTATGTCTTTATCATAATTTGATCATTTAATCAGTTTGAAATGTATGGAAATTAATTTATTATAAAAATGCTTTCAATAAAGTTAGTTGGAACCAAACTAGTTCCAATTTGATGCAAAAATTATGATGAAGCGAATTAAGGGGAAATGGATTGGGACAATTTCTGGATTGGGAAATTTATCTCCAATGATAGTTTAATTTTTCTGGCAAAATAATTTTTAATTGATCTGTTGAATGATTTCAAAAAATAAAAGTTAAAATAATAAATTAACATGAAAGTGATAAAGTACAGAGTGAAAACAATCAGCTTAGATATGTGTTAAGTATTGAAATATCTACATTATTTTTTATTTGGAACATTCGCTAATTTTTTGTTATAAATCTTTTACTTTATTCTTATATGTAATTTAAACAAGTTATTTCATCAGTGTATTTTATACGGCCTTAGCATAACTCGTATATGAGATGATTCTATGACTATTGACTACGCATAGTAAAATAGTTTTGAAAAGCGTAAACCTAAAATAATACAATAATTCTCAAATAATTCAGCAAGTATCTATATTCAAAGTAGCCCATAAACTTAACAAACTCTTCAAAAACGTACATATTTTGTGTAAAGTTACACCTTAAAGCTTTCTTTAATTATCAAAGTTTGTGATGAAAATTCTACGTTGGCATTACAAAGCATTCCACACGAAAAATTCGGTTAATCGTTAGTCGCTAAGGGTAATCGAAAAGCATTAAATAACAATTACATTTCATTCTTCCTTATCAGCGATTAGCGCCAACAAGCAGCTGATATCTAAACCCAGCCAAACAGAACCCCCCCCCCAGAAAAAAACCCATTATTCATTTCCGTCATGAGTCCTGGTCCACTCGCGATATATTTCCCGCCTTCGGTTTACCAGGCAAACACAATCGAACCCCATTGAACTCTTCGCTCCGGTCATCTCGTCACGTGACCAGAATCAAATCCCTTTTTTACTGCCCCCCCCTCCTTCTCACCCACACATTATGCGCCTAATCTATCGGCCGCATAGGGAGGCAGTTAGAAATGGAAACTAGGCCAGAAGAATAGGAATGCGCTTCCTGTTATTACGCCCTCTGTGAGTGGAAGCAGATGATAAAAAGCGCAGGGAGATTAGGGGAACAATGGGAAATGTTTATTTCGATGAGGAATTCTCTGGGTGGATTTCTGATGGCGAGCTTTATGACTGGTGCTTGCAGAGACAAAGAAATGAAGGATCAGATTATCGAAGGTTTTTGGGAGGATATCTTTGACGTATTTGTGAAGGAAAAATGGGATTGGGAACATCAAGATGGAGCTGGATTATGGAGGTTGAAAGTGATTTTATGAAAAGAAAATACATGTGTGGGGATAAAGCTAGGGGATGCTTTCTATCGTGTTGAAACATTTATGGGAGGGAAATGAGTTAAATAAGACAGTTGAATTGATTTTGGCGTCTGAATCATAGCTGATAAATAAAGATTGCTATACGTGTTATATAATAATGACGATCTAAGTAACCATCTGTATGATTGACACAATGTAATAATTGTGAAGTAATGATTGACAATGTGTAATAATATAGAAGCAATGTGTAATAGGTAACAACTTTTATATTAGTATAGTAAAATTGGGCAAATAACATAAATCTCGTAGTTGAAATATAAGACTTTAAAAAAACTTTTCATTATTAAAATATTATAATTCCCAAAATAGTTTAAAGTAAATGATAAGATCTTCAAAGCATCGGCATTCGCTAATTGAATAATTGGGTTATTTGTATTGGGTATCCTTTACGGTATTCACTTTTAACTTGACCAGTGGCGGTTAAACGACAGTCAAACTTCTGATTGGCCGTTGAAGAAGGAAAACTAGTTTTTCACCAATAGATGTTTGACTCCCGGTTAATCGCCGGTCAAGTTAACGGTGAATACGACCGTTAGAGATAAACATTTTATAAAAAAATATTTCTATAAATATATAAACTTTTATAAAAAATATATACATCACTTATATTACAAAATAAAGTAGTCAATAATAAAGTAATAAAAAGTAAATGTTACCTAAAATTATAAAAGGTTGACAACTTTATACGTACTACCTGCTAATACTAATTAATAAACTGAAATATCCCAATCAAATAGCTTGTTAAAGGTTTTGTCGTTAAAACTTTATCCATAAAAATTTGAAAGTTAAATCTTAAAAAATTAATTAATTTTAAATCATTATGAAAGATACTTCGATGAAATGAGAGCATGAAGAAATTACTATGGGCAATACCATCATTTTTTAAAAGCAGAAAAAATGCATTTTTCCAGTAAAGGAAATAGATCTAAATCCAAAAATCCACATGAAAAGTTTCAAAAAAATTTAGCTAATTAAATTTTTAAAATTAAAATCGCCAAGCCCTTTGTCTTTGTTTAGGGTAAAAGTACGTCACAACTGACTCATACAGACTTTAACGAGAAACCCAACAATGACTTTGATTTGTTTAAACAATTAAAGCATTATAAATTGATGAAAACTTCCACGACCTGAAGAGTAATTTATTTCATTTTCCGGGATGGATGGCCGTGTTTGATGAAATTTATTTCCAAACGTTTCACTCTCTGCTTCGGAGAGGAGGCTTTGAATCGGTTTCTCTGAGGATGCTCTACGAAGCAAAGAGAGAAACGTTTGGAAATACATTTCATCAAACACGGCCATCCATCCCGGAAAATGAAATAAAATAAAGCATTGTTTAAAATCAATGTATAGGGTAAAAGTACGTCACATTGGGAAATTGGACGATTTAACGCCCTTTTTTAAAGTTGAACTTTGAAATTAAATAAAAAAATTAATAATAATCGTAATTAAAAAAAATTTGCGCGTATATTCCACTCTAGGGTACCTCTATCGAATAAATAAATAAAAAATAAATAGTGGTATTGCACATTACAGTTCCTTGCAACGGGCTTCCCAACGGTGATCGTCTGTTCCTGTAAAACCTGTTTCCTTGCGGCTGTCGTCATGTAGCAGGAAAACAAACTACAAATCGCAGTTGCTTTCAAGACCCAGAACATTTTTCACTTCTTTTACGAAAGAGAAAGTATCGAGTGCCTCAGAATAATTTATTTCTCACACTTCTTCTCACTATGACAAAGTATACGTCTTTCTATACATCTTTTATCTATCATGGAATGGGGAGACACGTAGAAAAAACATTTCCGCTGCTCTTACTCTCTATGGTTGTGTGTTGCGAATCTATTCCCCTTTAATGGAGAGATAATAAAAACGTGGATAATATAACCGAGATATCCGAGTACTTAAGTAATAAGAAAAATATTAATTTAAGGTTTATTGGATCAATTTGTTCTGCTCGTGTGATGAAAAGGTTAGAATTCTGTTCCGAAAATCTTTTCGTTAAACCATATTTATCACCGATAAAGTGTAAAATCCCGCTCCGCTAATTTAAATGTGTATATTTGATTTCAATAATTACTTTCCGCTTCACTCATTTTTAATATCTTTGCGTAAATTATCCCCATCTAAATTAGTCATCCAATACATCATAAAATGTAGCTACACATTTTACCGAGAAAATGATCAGATCATACTAGAATCGACCATTTAAATTTGCCTCTTTTAATGATTTGACAGTAAAATGAAAATTCTGTAATGACTCAAATCACTATAAATCCATCTAAAACGGATTAAATAACATGATTATCATTCACTTTCCCATCCATATTAATATCCCTTTTTTCACTCTCACATCCATTTATCCTAATACCCATTCAGGCATACTTAACACTACCGTGTATCAGCAAGATTATGCACGCTGATATTACACGATCGCATTATTTGGACTCACCAGGGGGTGAGAAAAAAAAGCCGCCAAACGAAACACGACGGGAGCTATTTTTCATCATCAACATCAGCTATAGTCGGGAGCTGTGATCGATAACCCTATTAAATAACTGCACTAAATTAAAGACGCTTCGTTGGCGATTTATCCCCTGGTGTGAAAAAAAGGAAGGTTGCCGCGATTTTTGTTTGGGGCGCTTGGCTGTGGTTGGCGATCTTTTTTTTATCGCGGTGATGGGGGTACGAATCCCATTTCCATCTCTTGATGGTATTGATCATCACGTCATCAAGGTCATGCGAGGTAGAATATGGGTCAAGAGACGAAGATAAATTGGTGCTTGAGTTCCATTCACGTCTCGTCATGCTGTCTTGGAAGATTCAGGGGACTTTATATTATTTTTCCATTTATTTTTATTTTAATTTGAAATCACCCCAATATTTAGTTCAAGCTAATTAATTTAGTTAGGTTTCATCAATAATCTGATCTCTAAACTAAAGTATTGGCATGGTAAAACTCATTCAAAATGCAGAGGAAAAATTTAAATGTTATTTTGATACGCGATACGGTAAGGTATAACTAACAGTTTTACCATTACTTTTCCATTTATTCTTATTTTAATTTGAAATCATCCCAATATTTAGTTTAAGCTAATTAATTTAGTTAGGTTTCTTCAATAATCTGATCTCTAAACTGAAGTATTGGCATGGTGAAACTCATTCAAAATGTAAAGGAAAAATTTTAAAGTTATTTTGATACGCGATACGGTAAGGTATGGGAGTGACTTCCCGACCGTCGGGTAACCGTTGTGCGCATGCTCGGGTTAAAGGCGTGGTTTTAAAGTATTTAGGATTGTGGTAAGCGTGGTCCCGATGGGGGAAAGGTAGCGCGTCTGCCTGGCGTGCGGAAGGTCGTGGGTTCGAGCCCGGTTATTATTTTTCAGTAAATTTAATTTAAATTTTTATAAATTCCATTAAAAATTGCAAGAATTAATTGCTCTTGTTTAACAGTCATTCCTTATTTAATTAAATTCATTGTGGTTTTTTAAATGTTTTACTTAGTCTAATTTTTTAAAAAAATAATTTAAATTATTAATTTATTGAAAATAAAATTATTTCGCTAAAATATTTTATAGAAACAGCAAGAATCAGGTCCACATGGATGCGCATTGCTAATAAAGTATAAAAATCTTGCAGGGATTGTGAAATACAGTACGAAACAATACGTCGGTCGCCATGGCCGTGGGACTTGCCGTCCGTCGTACGACGGTCGGCTAGCAACAGCCGTAAGGTATAACTAACAGTTTTTGATGAATTGGATTATTTTTACCTTATTGTGTTACTTACTCGTACTCTAGGTTCATAAAATCATTTTATATTATGTAAAAATTTTATTTAAATTTTCATATTCACTTATTGCTATTCAACCGAAGATCTCTTTAGTTGCATTTTATTTCCACTCATCTACTTTTTTATGTCAATGGTAGATATTTGAGGATAACATCATCTTGAACCATGTAAAGCCGATAGTATTACTCTAGACAACAACTTAAATTGAACCTACGACGTCACTAACAAAGGAAGTAGTTCCCATCACGGTGTCTGAATTTCGAGTGAAACGAAGAATGTCAATTTAAAAATATGATTATTTCGTTAAACCCATGTATGTACATTGTACAGTGTCTTTTTATCTCGATTCAAGTATCGAAACTCCTCCTAGTAACCCAACAGACTTCGTGTTTACTCACTTTATCCTTCCGCGTAGTGACGTACTGGGTTCAGGAAACGTTGCTGTGAAGTATAGGTAAACTTGAAAGTTCTGTCGCTTTAAGGGACGTCTGTATACAATGCATTTTTTGGTAGGGTGGGTTGGGGTAAAGTGGGTCATGGGGTAAAATAGGTCAGTTTTGATTAACTCGATATGAATCAAATTTAAATTGAATTTTTTTTCACTAATTTTTTTAATTATATTCTTTAATCTGCTGGCAACCTTTTTCAACTGTCAAAAATTAAGATTTATGAATTTGAGGACTGAAAAAATATTTAATTTGAACTGTAAATAATGTCATCGAAAAAACAGGGTGTACTAACTTCCAAAATATCTATATATTGTATAAATTACAGCAGACTTTTGTATTATTTTTCCATAAAAGAAAGTCCGAGAGATATTTCAAGCCAATCAGCTTAGAAAAATATAAAATATTTTATCTTTTATAACGATATTTAGTACTTGGGGTAAAATGGGTCATAGTTTAGAGGCCCTTTGTATTAAGTAAAAACAATGTTTTTAACTCATTTCCTTTTAATATACATTGAACTGTCAAACAAGTTTATTTTTTCGCCAAATAAAGTATTTTAATTGCTACATTTGGAACAATGGTCATTAACTTCAAACATTTACAATTTCCTTAAAGTACAACTTAAAACAAATTTTTTAAGATAAAAACGGCACAACCGATTGCCTTTTTTCTTATTTTCATGTATATTTAGTAATAAATATATTTTTGACATATTTTTGCAATGAGACCCATTTTACCCCACATTGGGGTAAAATAGGTCATTACTTTTGATGCTAAGTTTAACCAACTTATAACTAAAAAATATTTGATAAAATTAGATGAAAATGTTCTGAAGGATTGTAATGTCAAGATCCAATTGAAAGAAATCCTTAAAAAATAATAGTTTTGATGAAATAAAACTTAGAATGTGAAAGTACCTTAAAATTGACCCATTTTACCCCAACCCACCCTACTTTTCTATTAGAGTAAGCCAAACTTCAACTTTTATCTAAATCCAATTTGGTGAATTTCGGCTTTTTTTTAGTTTGCTCACCATTGGAGCTTTCCTAAATTCTATATTATGTAATATTAATTTGTTTACTTCAAGTTCCCATCTATTGAAAATTTATGTAATTAGAATTTATATGAACTCAACTTTTAATTTAAGTAATATTTTTATTGTGTGTACTGAAATCTTATTTATTTACTAAATTGAGACACTTTCTATATAGTAGATACTAGCAAATTTCTGTATTTTCCAAATGGATGGTTGGGGTAGTAATCCGGCAGTTTTATATGGTTGGCTGTGATAAAAGAGGCTATTCATTATTTACGTAAGGGTCCCGAGGGGGAGGGGAGGTTGGAAAAATCTCTACATATCCTTACTTGGGGTGGGAGTCAAACCCACTCTTATGTAAGATTTTCCAAGTTAATTTAAACAAATTCCAATTGAATCGTCAGTTTGAAGAAGGGAATAAGTCCAAAAATCAAGTTTTGAGAAAATCGAAAAAAAGAAATGGAATTTTCATTGTATGGATAGCGATTTCACAACTTCAAGGGGCGATATCTCCCTATAGGGGTTAGTTATTTTCCCCCTTTTTTCACCCATGTGTAGGGCAAAGCTTGGAGATTGTTTTGAGCACAAAAAGTCAATTTGTCATTTTTTGGACTTATTCCCTTCTTCAAACTGATGATTCAATTATTCTAACCCCAATTACTATTGAATAACCCCAGAAGAACTTAAAAATGCTGACGATCTCTGTATATTATCGAAGCCTTAATTTTAAAAAAATGAAGGTTATATCAGATGTATCTTTTTTAATGGAGTAGCATTAGTTAGGATAAAAAATAAAACTGTTGAATCCATTTTCCAGTTGTCAAAAGTCGAAACAAAACAAAAGCAAAAAGAGAGCATTTTATTACTAGTTTGAAAAACAAAATGGAATCTTACGTAAGAATAGGGGGGAAGGGTTTGAAAAATCTTACGTAACCTTACATAAGAGTAGGGGGGTGTCAAAAATTGCCAAAATCATCCTTACATAATTAATGAATGGCCCCAAACTATTCGGACCCATGTGAAAAAAATAAATATAAGTTAAATTTTTCCCATTCTATGTTGTAATAGATAACTTCAAAAATGTAACTTTTTAAGGAACTAGCCAGTTAACTGTAATTTAAAGATTAAATTTCATGCTGAAAAGAAACGATGTAACAATTTATCTTAGATTTAAGGAAAAGCCAGATAGAGATCAATCCCTAAACAAGGCAATATGCCGAAATTGACAGCCAGATAAAGTTTCAGTTTATATTGATCCCACATATTGGAAGAGTGATAAAAAATATAGCACATACAAAAACGCTCCCAAATGCGACAAAACTATCCGGTTGGTTGGTTGGTTGGTTTAGAGCAGGGGTCGGCAAGTAATTTTACTTGGGGTCCAAATAATTTTGAAAATTTTTCATCGGGCTCCGGAGAAAAAATAGGCTACTATTACTAGTTTAAATTGTTATCTTCAGTTGCACATAAATTTTTACAAAGATGTAATTTGAGTATGCTACCTGCTTAATAAAATTGTTAAATTTAATATGATTAGAAGTTGTAACATTAAAATGGGGGTCTGGGGGCTCCCCCCATGAAATTTTTTCAAATTAGACCCTTAAAAAGCATGTCAAAGTTAATATTTGTTGCGTAAAAGTACAAATTAATTATTTTCAAAATGGTATGGTGGTCCTGGAAATAACTTCACGCGGTCCGGATGCGGACCGCCAGTTGCCGACCCCGGGTTTAGAGGGTTTAATGGCACTAGCTCCTCATAAGAACATATAGCGCCAAAACAAACAAAACTATCCGGTTGGTTAGTTTAGTTAGAGGGTTTAATGGCACTAGCTCCTCATAAGAACATATAGCGCCAAAACAAACAAAGCTATCCGGTTTACTGGCTAGTATTACTTTACTTTGTGATCCCCAGCGGCTTCCCTGTGGACTGAAGCCACGGAGGATAAGGTAGGGCTAGGGGGGTAATTGGGTCTATATGTTTTTTATTAATTAAATTAAGTAAAATTCTATTAATTTAACTAAAGAACAACAATTATTAACAACGGGGGTATCTTTCTTTCGAAATCTGTATAGTAACCAGCAGCTCTTAAATGAAGGATGCCAACTTTGATTATCAGAAAAATTGGACACAATTTGTTATCCTCATCATTGAACTTTCTGATAGGGATCAGAAAATGCGGTAATATTTTCAACCATTTCGTAGTGACAGTAACCTTTAAGTTTCGTGCCACTTAGGTCCACCAAGCTCCTACGCTAATGATACTAGGCATTGTTCCCATTTACCCCTGATTCACAATTACCCCACCTGACCCTATTACTTCCCAAGGCACACATTTGTATGCAACCTTTTCATAGCAAAACCACATTTATATATCTCCACAGGAACAGTACCTACCTTAGATATAATTGAAACCACCCACGGACACACGGCTCCCGTAGTCAGGTACTCTCCACAAGGCCAGTACTTCGTTTTTCCGTTTCGTACTTTCGTTTTTTTTGGTTATATATACAGGGTGATTCAGAAATAATCATCAATAATTGGGGGGGAGGTAGAGGGGCCCTAGACAAGCATATTTCGAATAGGGATGGTGGGGCGCAGCCTTACAGTTAAAGAGCTAGAACCTAATGTAGTGCGAGCGCCTTTCAAAAGGTCGTTTTTAGAAGGCCCGTGTGACGAAACAAAACATAATAAAATGAAGAAATCTATTGCATTAGGAAAGGAAGTATCCCTACTACTTACACCATGAATTCAATTTGAACCACTTTCTAAACCGTGGAGTGATTTTCAAAAGTGCAATATTAATATTTTTGTCAAAAAATGGAGTTCCCTTAATGGTATTTAGAAAAATGATGATCGGGGAAGGAATTTTCAATGATCTTAACATTGATCATTGAAACTGTTTGATCATTGAAAATTCCTTCCCCTATCATCATTTTTCTAAATACCATTAACGGAACTCCATTGTTTGACTAAGAGATTAATATTGCACGTTTTAAAACTCACCCTACGGTTCAGCAAGTGGTCCAATTTCTATCACATTGAGGATTTAAGTAGTACCGATACTATTGTACCTCATGCAATAATGTTTTTCATTTTATTATGTTTTGTTTCGTCACACGGGCCTTCTAAAAACGGCCTTTTTAAAAGCGCTCGCACTACATTAGGTCCTAGCTCTGTAACTGTAAGGCTGAGCCCCACCATCCCTATTCGAAATATGATTGTCTAGGGCCCCTCTACCTCCCCCCAAATTATTGATGATTATTTCTGAATCACCCTGTATATAAAACAAGAAAAATATTTTTATAAGTATTATCCTAAGCTGCAATTTAAATTTTAGTTTAGTCAGAAAAAACCGTACCAATTTTGAGAAAAATAGCTACACATTGTATTATTGATGCTAGCATCAAAATATATTTAATAAAATTATCATTGTATTTTTAGTTTTAACAAAAATCCCGTTTTATATGATCGTTTCCTTATTATAAGTACTGACAATTACTAAAACTTAAATTTAACGCTAATTTTTGTTAACTTCTAATAACTCTCCCAAATCTGGAATTATTTTCTAAAAACGATAAGGTTAACATTTTCCTTCATGGTATTCTTTCTATTAAAGATGGGATACCTACAAGATAATATTTTAGACATGATGAAAAATCCACTTTAAGAACCCAATACATCATTCTAAATGTATCAAAGCATCCCAACCACCCAATCCCTTGGACACTACATCATCATCTGCGGCATGAATTCCGACACGAACAAAGCCTCGAATTCCGCAGCAGCAGGTATTAAGGCATCCAGTGTTCATGAGGATGACGTCATGTCCCGAGACACGTCATGCCCACGGGTATTAGGTCCCCTGGCCAATGGGCCGCAAATGATGCATGGACCACCTGCACCCCTCAAGCACGCACCTAGATTGGCTGCGCTTTTTTTAAGCTCATCAGGCTCCTTAAAGTGAGAGAGGGGCCCCGGAATCGCTTTAGAGCACGCTCCGTTGTTTGATCTGGGTGGGAATAGGTCGTAATGGCGGAGATGGTTGCATTGTGTTAAGGGTTCTTTTAGTGCGAGGAGTTGAGTTACAACTGTCATAACGAAAAAATGTATTCAATGGAATCTGAGTCATTGTTCCTGTTTCTGAGGGAGGTGTTCTCTGTTGTTTCCTCCGCTAATCAAAATTTTTGGTCGTGGCTACGTACCTTAAGCTTGGAAATCGTCATATTACGAGCCGTTAATAGCTGTAGTATATAAGTTAACGGCAATGTATGAAACGTCAGCATTCCATAACATTGTATAGTATACATTGACGGTCCATTTTAGTTTAGGCATTCTATAGAATGTCATTGTTTCAAACTGTACTATTGACATACATATGACGTCACATCTAAACTCGGGAATTCCCTAGAAAAATGGAGAACTCAACATTTTTTCTTAAAAATTACCATTTAAAGAAAAACAAAATAATCAAAAGCAGTTCGATGCCAACCTGGATTTAAACCGGGGAATATTAGGTTATATTTATATAATGTGCAAGCTAAACAGCCGAGGCTATCGGGGCTGTTGGCAAGATCGTTCGGAAATAAAATTTAAATGCTATATACAGCTCGTAATATGACAGTCGCCAAGGTCATTGGGTATTGGCAAGTATTGGGATCCGTTATATGACGGATTCCTAGACACTTTGCAAAATTTTAGGTTGAGTAATTTATTTATAAGCAAATGAAAATAGCATCCAGTAGAAAAAGATAAACCTATTTCTTTTGGCAAATACTAGCCAATATCAAATAATTTGATTAAAATTGATCCAAGCTTTGCATATTGGATACTCAGAATTTGTAAAATTCTGAAATTTATAGTCTTAAGAATGAGGTATTTGCATGAGTGAGGGATTTACTTGATTTTATACTTTTTCGATACATTATGGTCTAAAACTCCCAAATTTCTGATTTTTAAGTTCAAAAATGTGTTTTAAATAATTTAAAATTCAATTTTATTTTTGCCAAAACGTCAGAAAAGTCACGTTATCAGAAAAAGGGCTTCTATTGGATGTGACGTCACAGCGCATGAAAACCATTGTGTTTTCTGTTTTCACGTGATCAGAAAACGGGCTTCTATTGGATGTGACCTCACAGCGCATGATTTGGGATTCGAAAGTGTTTTCGCGCCCAAACAAAAAACGAAATTTCAAAAATTTATATCTCAGAAACTAGGCTACGGAAATACTTCATGTAAACGTCATTCTTCATGGTTTTTTATCTACTATTTTAATAAAATTTAATCTCAAAACGTGAGAATACCTCATTAATTAAATTCATTTTAAATGAACTTTTAGCAATAACTGTATTCAAACATGTCCTTTAAGTAAATTCTGCTAGTCATTCAATCATTGTATTCTAAGAAATTTTACTCGAATAAAAACTACGAGTGGAACACATTATAATTTTATTTTAGTTAAATTATTGTTTATATAGTATTTTTCTACTCAATTTAATAAAATTCACACAGATAAATTTTTTTATCTGTTTTTCTTCAAATAGCTACAACATATTTTTGTATTCAATGGTTTCACGAATAAGATAAAACAAAGATTATTTGAAATAATGCAGCAGCAAGCAAAAATTAAAGTATTCTTAAATATTTGAAAAATCAGTTTAATATTCTTACTAATTAATATTTCCATTTAGCTTCATCAACTTAATTTTACTGGGTCTCTAGAGGGACCACATATACACAACATGTTAATTCCTACAAATTCAAACTATGATAGGATACCTTAAATAAAATGTACTCAACTCAATTTGCCATCTTTCCAACTCGTTTGATTTACTTTCGTGCGTTAGAGAACCCTACCCTTTTCAGAAGAATAAATTACTTAGCTGTTAAAAGAGAATCATAGCTTCCGAGATTATAATTCCACTTCCTCTGACGTAAATTCCATAACTTAAGCACCTTGATAAAATTAACAATTTCATTTGATGCCTCATTTAAAACTTCTAATTTAATAATTACTCTCCCAAACATAAAATACCGAAATTCTCATTACCAAGATTCAAAACAAAACTGCGTCGGAGCCATCTTTTGAACATAATACTGTAATTAAAGCAAGCCACATGTGCGACCTTTGCAGGAGCAATATCCGGCTGTTCATTTCATTTAACCCTAAAATTGCATTACACCTTCATTCCCCTAGAATGTTCCGCGTTGGGTTAAGGGCACACCGGCCACTTAAACCAACGTCATTTAATTAAAACTCCGCAGTTGATTTAAAGCATGATTAAGGAAAGGAAAATTTAATATTCTGCCAAACTTCCGACTTCTGCGACTCTGATTTTGAAAGTGAACCATAATTATAACCCTTTTGATATCGTTCGAATGTTGAATTTGTTATTAAATGTTTGTTTAAGAAAACTGAATGCTTTTGTTTGTTTAAAACTAAATTAAGTCTGGGGAAACTTTTGAAGATTTATTTAAGAGATTTGACGCTCAAAGGCATTTTAAGTAAAGCTATTTAAATCTAACTAGTGAGTTCTAAAACTATTGGAGGGAATTTTCAATCATCTTTTTGAAGACCTAAACTTAAATAATTTATAAATATTGTTTTTTTTAAATAGTATTCTAATAAATATGGGGAAAATTTTGAATATTTCTTCACAAGAGTTCTCTTTTGGAATAGATTTCATAAAATTTTCTTTATAAAAGATCAGTTTTAGAGTTTTATTTTACAATCTTTTTCACAAAATATCTTTAATAATTAAAAATTCTTAATGATATTTTAATCTTAAATATATTTTTCTTTATAATGCTCATTTGACTTGATTTCATATGCATGTTATTAAAGAAACTTGAGTAGCTAATATAAATACTAATTGCATGAAGGATGTAGTTTAAAAAATAGAACATCAAGGATCTAACTATAGAATAGTAAATAATTAATAGTAAATAAATATTATTTAATAACAGTTGAATATTTTTTCAAATTTTGTGAAGAATTTAAAAATTTTGTGAAGAACACGTTTAGATAGAAAAAAACAAGTTTTAGGAATTATATATTTTATTGGGTATTTTTTACTCATGCTTTAATTATTAATTACCATTTCCTTTAAGTTTAAAAATTAACTTACTCCAAAATTTTCTTTATTTTCTTTACCGGTAAACGAAAAAATTAAACAATTTGGCATTATCGCTTCCTAAAATTAAAAAAAATGTACCCCATTCCCTTTTCTTCATCCCATCTTTTTAAACTCCCAAACTTTTTCATGAACTCAACCATCCCAAAACTAAATAACACTCAAATTTCAAAAAACCTCCCTTAAATACCCAACTTTTCCCTCCCCTGCGTCCACCTAAGTTCATTACCCACCCGGGAGAAAATTTGCGAACATAAAAGTCGGAAAATTCTAATACACCCACCCAAACTATCCCTAGAAAAAAATCCTAACACAATTTAACATTATCACCCGCACACCATACTGCATATAAAACCCACAGGAGGTGCCGTCGTTGCTTGGAGCATGCCGCGTGCCGGTAACCTAATCTAATGTGCGGCGCGTGCCACTGCGGTGGGGGGGTCTCAGGTGCACCGTGGCCACCCTCCCAAATGGACTCTCCCTCCCCCAGAGCGTGGAGAAGAATTTATTTAATTACTTCTCCACCTCCCTGTGAAATGGAGAGCGCGGTCCCCTTTTGTACAAAGGAGGCGGGAGCAGAGTTCATGCAAATCTGTTTTCGAAGGAAATCAGGTGGAAGTTTAAATGAGGCTGGTATGGCTTAAGGACGGGGTTTACGGGGGTTTTAGCGAGGGGGTCTTTGGGATATGTTTTTTTTAGTTTGTTGTGTCGTTTGTCTTAAGGCGAGGATTATAAGTTTTTTCGTAATGACTCAGTTTATACTCAGTTGCAACTTAACTTGAGCCTGTAGAAATATGCTGAGAGCAACCAAAGAAAGTAGTTCCCCACGAGGTGTCTGAATTTTGAGTGAAATTTAGAGCTTCAATTTTGAATAATGATTAGTTTTTTAAATCCACGTATATTAAGCATCTTTTCATCCCGATATTCATAAAGTGTTCAGTATTTTTATTTTTTAAAGTGGCATAACGCGTAGTAGTATAACTCGCTCTCAAACTCGCAAGCCAATAAGAGCTTCTAGCAACCCAGCAGGCTTTCTGTTAACTCAGATTTTCTTCCGCGGGGCCATGACGTCAGGCTCAACTGAAGTTGCATTCGAGTTTAGTTATTTTGGTGTAATTAGAAATGTAATGGCTTCTCGGGTTGTGAAATTATTTTAATTCTTTTCAGAAATGAAACAAGTGCCATTAATGGTAATTAATGATGGTTTTCATCGTTCATCTTCTTTAAGTTTAACTGAAGAAACCCGTCAAGAATACTTCTAACACTTCTTTAAAAGACGCACATTGGTCTTTTTTGAAACTGAGTTCTTGCTGACTTCGGAGAAATTAGTGAAGTGGAAAATAACTAAAATATGGAAGCGAAGGTTTTCATAATAGTGTATGAAGCACGACATTTTCCCCATTTCCTACTCGAACTTCCAAACGGCAACACCATGCAATAAGTACAATAGATATAACATTTCATTGTATTAGCACTTTAGACTGCCAGTAGATCACAGCAGGGGTACTATTTTGAGACATTTGTTAGTAGCTAGTGAGACAAAAGTCAAGACACAGAAAACGCCAAAATAAAAGGACCATATCTCTCTATATTAAAAAAAGTTACTGTCACCGCCGCTGCTGTTTCAGAAAATTTTATTTTTCAACTCTTTGAACCCTCATAACGCAAAAACTACTTGATAGATATTTATGAAATTTGAAAAGTTAGTAGAGGGATATTTGGGGCACACTCTCGAACAAAAAGCTAACTGATGTGATAATTAGTTCTGGGGTATTTTTAAGGTCAAAGTTGAAGTTTTTCTTTTTTCGCCGCGTAATCCAGTTCAGCCAAATCTATTAGTAGCAGAACTATGTTTTTTTGCAGCCTAATTCTCTGAAGTATGAAGATGTGCACTACGTCGCCCTTTTTCGAATTTGGTTTAGAGTAATTAATTTTTTAATTTTCGAAATTTTTGACACTTTTTCGGTTTTTTCTATCTAAAATGAAAACTAATCACGGTATCAATATGATTTTTTAAACACTTATATTCTTATTTCTTAGAAAGAGATTGGCGTTTGATTCTTTAAAAAATTCTAATTAGTTTTGGAATTATTAAGCATCAAAGTTTCATTTTTTTCATAGTTTTAGTAGGTCTTTATCAGACGTGTTAATGTTTTTAAATTTTATATTTGCCTGTTCACTAGATTGTCGCGAGCACGGATATTTAAATTTAAAAGTTTTGAGGTGCACATTTTTTCTCTAAGTTTGCTAGCGATATAGTATAGACTTGGTTAATAATCTTTTAAAGATACTTCGATATTTTTTGAACTACTAGAGAAATAAATAATTTAGCTCTTTTTAGTGTTATTTGTGCCGATGAAAGGAAGAGAATTTTCGGGAAGTTAGTTTTACTCTGCAAAAGATCGATTGCAGATATTGCAGTTCGCGAAGCTATCTGTAAAGAGCTGCATAGCAGTTACGGGAGTTGGTGAGCGTAAGCGAGCAGGGGGCGCTAGCCCCCTATCCATTAAATTATTGATAATTTAAAAAGGAATACTTCAGTAAGACTTATTTTGATAGTTTCGTGGTAATGATACGAATTAAATTATTGAAAAGTTTGAGAGATAAAAATTTTCGATATTAAATGATCATTATCTATACTCTGTTCATTTAGAATTAGCGCCTGGGACGTAATGTATTAGAAGAAGTTATTATTCTAATTATCATCGAAAAAATTTTCTTCTGCAATGACAAGGCAGCCTAAGCAGAAGTAGTCAAAATACTGTAAAACAATCGGTCACTGAAGTTGTCTGATGAGCGTTATTAAGCATTATTGAGCGTTTTTGATCCTGTTTCAGGCGCCTATTCTAAATGAACAGGCTATAAGCAGACAAGTTCCAGCTCGCTATGATCGCGAAGCGATCTTCAAAGAACTGCGAAGCAGTTCCGGGGGTCGGTGAGCGATAGCGAGCAGGGGGCAGAGCCCCCTAGTAAATTAAAATAAAAAAAATTTCAGCTTGAAAAAAAATGTTTTGAAAAGATAAGTTGTTTTTTTATATTTTTAGAGCATTTGGTTTTATTTCACTTCACAATTAATTTCACAAGAGACACAAATTAAATTCACAAGGACAAAGTTTTTTGCCAATGAAAAGTAGAAAAAAATTAAATTAAATTTTTTTAGTATTTTTTTACTAATTTACACCATAATGGAAGTCACATAAATGATTTTCAAGTGAATTTAAAAAATCATGCATTGTAGGGTTAAAAAATATTAAGCAAATTGTGTAGGGCTTTTTTGGCTTTATAGACCCATAAAAATTATCGAATGAAAAATACCACCATTAGGAATAATTACCTTGAATTTCTTCTATCATTGTATGAAAAAGTTTATAAAATTGTGTACCCTATCGAGAATTTTTAAATTTATAATATTTGTAATATATTGAAGGTGTCTCGAATAATATTTTTAGTAAAACGTAGCAATACTGAAGTGCTCATTTTTACGAGTGTATGAAATTTTGTGCATTGTGTGGAACCATTCAATACGTTTTTTCTAAGCAAATACTTGTTAAGAATTCTGTTAAATTTCAAACGCTTTAAACTCTAAACCGAATTGGAACATTCTGTGGTAGCCTAACACGTGTTTTTTTCCTCAGCTAGACTGATTTAATACAATAAACGTACACTTTTTTACGAACATTACATAGTTGATGTTTAGATTTGAGGATGGCGATATAGAGAAGACTATGAAAAATATTTGTCCTGAGATTTCGATACTTGACGGCAATAGGTTACCCTTGAAAACATTATTTTCGTTCAGCGTTAAATAATTGGATTACTCTACACATTCTTACCTCTAACCGTCATCTTCTACACTTTTCAAACGGCCGACGTACGGGCCTAGTGGTTAGAGCATCTGACTGAGAAGCCGTACGTCTGGGGGATGTTCGAATCCCCGTTTGGCATGGATCCTAGTTTTCACCATTGCGTGTGATGAATGAATGTGGCCACCTTGAAAAAAGGGGTTGTGCGAGCGAATGCGTGTGTGAAGCTGGTAGCAGTATCTCGGTTCCGTGGCTCTTCCACAAGTTCCCTCTGGGTAAAGGTGAGTAGATACTTCTTAGGACAATTCAGTCAAGGATGATAAATCCATTACCCGCTCATTAGTTAACCCTCTAATGCTCACAACCAGAAATAACAATGGAGAAATTATTTTTTGGCTTATCCATGTAGTTCGGATCCAAATAAAACAAGAATGCCAAAAAAGGGGGCTAAACCAAAACTCTATAAATTATAGCACCTGAAGGTACAATTATTGCTAAAATAACTTAAAAATATCCCAAAAATTGAAGCTCAACTAGTGGTAGCATATTTGCTACCATGGGCAGTAGAGGAGTTAAAAAAAACTTTCATGCTATTTTTCCCATACTCTAGCAACTAAGAATAGCTACACTAGCTGTTACCACAGAATTCCCGATCGTCTCTCGAATGTATCCCCCTCCCCGGAGTCTGTACGACGAATTACGGGAATCACTCAATATTGAAACAAAACCATCACTCAATCGACCCCCTCCTCGCACCATCTTAAAACTCGTTAACCCCCCACCTTCCAGAATCCTAAAGCATTCCGAAAAGCCGAACCCCTTCCGTTCCGGAACACTTGACTCCATGACACACCGCCACCCCTCCTTTGTCTCTCCACAGCAAGGTAACGGAGCATGATTGCGTGGGCGGTCAAGACGACCCCTGAGGGGGGGGGTATAGCGATTGGAAGGTCCCGTGAGTCACAAGTGGGAAATGCTAATCGGAGAGGCGGAGAGAGGATTAGAAGAATAAAACTAATGGCCCTAAGAAAAGAGGAATGGGAGAGGGTGGCGTTTATTACGCAGGGAGCCCCGGGAGTGTTTTCAACCGGGTTTTTCATTGCCTGAGTAGCCCCTGTTTTAAGGTCCTTTTTGAATGGGTGGTAGTAGGGAAAGGGGGTAGAGGAGTTCGGTGGTGTTGGGATGACGAAGGTTGATTGTGGTGTTAGAGGGGTTTGAGGGGGTTAGTTTGGTTTGTGAATGAAGGCAGTTTAATTTAATGAAAAAAAATATATGCCTCAAAATAAATCACTTTTACTCTGAGAATTTTCTTCTTTCTAAACTATTATAATTTCAATATAAAAAAAGATGTAAAATAAGGAATAAAATTAAAAAGGAGTATTTCACCACTACCTCTGATTAGAGGAGAATATGTGAGAACTCCAGCTCTCAAGCGTCACCTCCAGCCATGGACCGGTTTCGCCCTTGTTTTCATACCTTGCCTTTCGCGAATTAAATCTGTTCTAGGGAATGCACAGTTCATTAAGCTCTCCCTCCGCGCTCTTGCGTTGCCTTCCTATGCCGTGCTGATGAGCCCTAACAAGGGCGAAACCGGTCCATGGCTGGAGGTGACGCTTGAGAGCTGGAGTTCTCACAAGGTATAAAATGTTTGTAAAATAAAAAAAAATTATGCATAATTTTTATTACGAAAAAACAAAACAAAAAATCCACGATACTCAAGAGAGAAAAATGTTAGCTATTAGACTGCACTTTCCGTATAAATACCATGACAGATAGCAATAAGTAACCTTGCATTTAACCCATTAATGCCCAACTTTTTATTTTTCTTAAATATTTGGTAAAAACATAGTAAATAGCCCCAAAACAACTGGAAAAATAGTGAAAAAAATTCCAGGTTACAATTTTAATTTCTACACCAAAATTAAAAAACGTCCCTAAAAAGGGACGACAGGCACGAATGCCCCCGTTGTTTTTCCCTATAGTAAACGCATGGTAGAAAACTTTTTTAAAGCCTCAAAAACATCTTCTACCTTTTTAAGTGCAGCAAAAGTGATCGGAACCATACTGTAACATGAATATGAACAAAAAATATTAATTATTTATCCAATTAACTGTAAAATTAACCCTAATTAACGTAATTTGAGCATTTTTTATGCTCTAAAACACGTTTTTTCCTCCCAAATCTATGTTAATTGCAAATTAATTAAGATTTTTAATTGAAAAAGGCATTCTTTGTTTATATGTTACCTAATATTAAGTATTAATTACTTTTACACACCTTAAATCCATTAGAATATCTCAATTTGTGAAGTTTAAGTCTTTCAAATGCCCATACTTTTTTCATTTTATTTAATTTAATTGTGCGGAACACGAATTTCTCCCCAAAAATCAAGCATTAGTGGGATGTGCATTATCAAGCCAGATGATATAGATTAATCTGCAGTATAGAACACAATGATTAGCGACATCTTATTAGAAAAAAAGCCGAAAATTTATCACAAAAGCTACTTTTTTGGCAATTTTAATGACAAAAGGTCATTATAACTAATAATTATTAAACTTTTAATTAAAATATAGGTGGAATGTATTTGCATAAGTAATAAATATAGTAAAATAATTAATTTATTCCTTTTAATTAATACAAATTAATGAATTCCTTATAATTTAAGACTTTTTATTCCATTAATTTAGCAGAAATAACAGTATTTTACAAAAAAAAATAAACAAAAATAATAAATTTATTAGCTAAAATTAAAGTAATTTTATAAATATCAGTTGTTTAATTCATTTTATAAGAATCGAACGTGTTTTTATGAAAAAATAAGGAAACACTAGCATTTCAATCAGGGCCGGACTGGGAAGTGGGTAGAAAGAATTTCCATCTCGACGAACTTAATATTAAAAGACATTGTGAATAATGTAGCTCAAAATAGAAAGGGGGGTCTGGGGGTCATCCCCCAGAAAAATTTTTGAAATTTTACTCTTAAAAGTACTGTTTTAACTCATTTGGGACCCTTTTGGGTGACATCCAAACAGGTTCGCTCCTTTTATGCCGTAGAATTTTTAAAGATGAAACCAGGAAAATTCGTTCATAAAAATACACTAGCGGAAATAAAAATCCCAACACCAAGAAGGAAAGGAGATATCAAAGTCAAATTTATTTCTATGACTGCACATAGTATCAATGTGAATTGCTTTAAAAATCAGCCTTCCTGGATGTTAGGGGGCTGAGAAAATCTGTGAGGAGTGTTGTCTCCATAGGTGTCCATTACCGCCGTCACACGTCATGGTATTGAGTGACAGGGGCTCTAAATGACTTTTAAGGGATTGGAGGACCATGTTGCCTCCTCAGGTAGTCCAAATTCATATGGTGCACCAGCGGAAGTTGCATATCGGGCTAGGGGATTTCTCCTCTTTCTCCGGACATGTTTTGTGAGCGTTGGTTCTTACGAACGGATAGGCCAGGGCAAAAATGCAACCTAGGGGGTTAAGAAGAAAGCTTGGACATTGCATACAACATGTGGTTGTGCATGTTTCTCTTGAAATTTGTTCCCAGGACAGGTCTGAAAGTAAGGACGGACAACCGGCTAAAAAACCTCAATGAAGCAGCTCTGGTTGGCCAAAATACCGGTAGATCATACTGAGAACAAGCGGCAGTGGGATGGATGATGTCGTTTGCAGTACTGCGGATTGTCCGTTCGGTCCGCATAGCTTCTTACATCTTTGTCAATAAACAAGGGGCTGAAAATGGGCATTTCTGTTTCCAATAGTGCACGAAATAAGGAAATGAAAATCCCAATTTCATGACATCGTGTTTATGAGAGAATCCTGATTCGGTTTGGAGCACCACGACGGTTGGGTATGAGTTTGAAGACACAATGGAGAGAGCGCACTCAGCTGATGATTTTCTAATCATTCCACGAAGTGGTGATGCAGGGTAACGGAGTGGTGATGCATTGGATTCCATTTCTGCTACTCCTGAGTATGATTCTCCAGTACTTTTTCCAACCAGAGCTGCGTCATTGAAATTTTGCAGCCGGTAGACCGTCCTTACCTTCAGACCTATCCTGGGGACAAATTTCAAGAGAAACATGCACAACCACATGTTGTATGCAATGTCCAAGCTTTCTTCTTAACCTCCTAGGTTGCATTTTTACCCCGTCTTTCCCGTTCTCTAGAACCAACACCCGCAAAACAGGTCCGGTCAATGAGGAGAAATCACCTAGCCCGGTATGCAACATCCGCCGGTGCACCATATGAATTTGGACTACCTGAGGAGGCAACATGGTCCTCCAATCCCTCAAAAGTCATTTAGAGCCCCTGTCACTCAATACCATGACGTGTGACGGCGGTAATGGACACCTATGGAGACAACACTCCTCACCGATTTTCTCGGCCCCCTAACATCCAGGAAGGCTCATTTTTTAATCAATTCACATTAATACTATGTGCAATCATAGAAATAAATTTGACTTTGATATCTCCTTTCCTTCTTGGTGTTGGGATTTTTATTTCCGCTAGTGTATTTTAAATAATAAAATATGTTTTTGAATTCAGTAATTTATGCCATCATTAATGAATTTAATTGCTGGTAAATTAATGGTTTGTTGGCCGTACAAAAAAAATTCGTGGGCCGCTAGTTGGAAATTCCTGCTAAGTGTGGATACATTTTTACAGGGTCTTTTTCATTTATACCACTGTAAAATATTATGGTTGTAGGCGGCCCACAAACGGCCCTCGAGGAGTAGCGGCCCACCGGGCATTTGCCCAAATGCCCGCATGGCCAGTCCGAGCCTGATTTCAATATGGGGAAAACCACGGGGGCATTCGTGCCTGACGTCCCTTTTTAGGGTCCAAAATAAGGTCAAGATACAATATTTTGGAAAAATAAAAAAACAACCCAACTGATTTAATGTATAAACAGTAATATATTTCGGCATTGAAATTTTTTTAAATAACAACTAGGATTTTTAAGCTTTTTCTTTTAAAATTTAAAAAAAAAGCACTTTTCTGAAAATTCTATCTTCCAACTTTAAAAAAAGTGAAATTTTTTTAAAATTCTGCTTTCTTCTTGTGTTCTTTATGTTCTATGAAGATCAGAGATACATCCGTGCAAATTTTGATTCAAAGGAACAATTTTTGTAGAAATAGGAGGCTTTTTAAAAAACGTCCCTAAAAAGGGACGTCAGGCAGTAATGTGTTAACCTTCTCTTTTCATCGTCATTGGGATTTCACAAAATAAGTTTGGCCAAAAAATCTTTCCGAACTACGTATTATAGTTAGGTTTGCATGACCTACATTGCAGAAAAAAGTTGTAGAAAATCCTCAAAATCCGTCACTTTAGTTTCTAACCTTGTTTTAAGGTTTTGCAATAAGGTTATCACTAAACCTCATGTCGTCAACTAGCACAGGTTATTTTTACCTAGTCAAAAGTACGCAAATTATCAATGACATCCTTACAAGAACCTTGAAAAAGGGTTACTCCTTAAGTTTACAATACGGTATATAAAACCTTACATTGCTATCCGGGACAAATTTCTGAAGGTACCTGACCTGCCCCTTCCAGTACTTTTGATCAGCGTTAGAAATTGGGAAAAAAATCCACTGGTCCTGCGGACCAGTGCTTTACTAATCTTACTGGTCCGCAACAAAAGTTACTGGTCCGACAAATCAATAATTAATGAAAAAAAACCTTTTTAAAGAACAACGTTTTTAAAATGCACTAAAAAGTATAAAATAATTTTTTGTAACTCCTTGTAAAACGAAAAACGTGGGGATCACGCATTAGGTATTAATTCCAACTTAATTTCATCATTCATTTAAGTAATTTTTAACTGTGAATATAATGGTAAATAGAGTGACAAGAGTAAAAGCGGTAAATATTATTGCATGATCCCCACGTTTTTCGTTTTACAAGGAGTTACAAAAAATTATTTTATACTTTTTAGTGCATTTTAAAAACGTTGTTCTTTAAAAAGGTTTTTTTTTCATTAATTATTTTCTGGTTTTTAGTTTTGTTTTGTAAAGTTTAGAATTCGCGACCTGAACCCCTGAACGCCTTCCAAGAATTTGATTCCTTTCTCTTTTTAATAAAACTAAAAATTGTTTTTTTTTCTGAACTTTAACTATAACATATGGCTTTACTCTGTTTTGTTAAAATCATTGCACTGTTTTTGCCTCTAGCTATTATTCAGATGACGTTGAAAATTTTTGAAACACTAGTAATATAAAAAAAGTGTTTTAAAAAATATTTTGGTGACAAACTTGCCAGTAACTAATTAATAAAGTCAGTCCCTTAGATGTATTACAAATACAAAACTTGCATGAAGTACTGCATTACTTGCATTACTTTTATTCTTACAAATTTTCATTTTGCTAATATTTTATACAACACTTCTAAAGCCATCTTGATAACGAGAGACAAACTCCACAACAATGATTTTTTAACAATAAGGTCCTATAGTTGAACTTCTAAACTTTAAGTCCCCCTGGGGGTTCAGGGACAGCAAATTGAACCGAACTAACGAGATAATATTGTATTGTCATCCAGATCTGAACTATGTTCAAAATTTCAAGTCTCTAGCTCATGGGGAAGTATGTTTAAAATTGATTACTAAATTCCTCCCGAACAGACAGATAGACGGACGGACAGACAGACAAGATTGAAAGCGACCTAATAAAAACGTTGTAAAAAGGACAAGTTTAAATATTATTATAAAGTAACTATTGCAATGAATGTGAGTACTAAACAGTAATGTTAAAAATTAATACATATGCATTCAATAATAAGTTACCAGCTGTAAATATAAAATTTATATAAAATATTTAATAAAATGAAATTATGAGAAATAAGCAATAGCTCTAAATAATAAAATAATTTTGAAAATATCTTATTTATTTAATACTTTTCTTGATTAAATAATATTTCAATAACTGGCAAAATCCATGCAAAATCAACTGACAAATTCAAAAAATAAGAACTTTTCTTGAATTCAAATTACAACAACTTCCACACAAATTAATACATAACTTAACTGGAGGGAGGGATATTTTTTCACCACTGGTCCGGCGGACCAGTGAATTTCTGATTCCACTGGTCCGAACCGTTTTTTAGTTGTCCCGGACCAGCAATCCAGTACAATTTCGAACGCTGCTTTTGATGATACTTAATAATGGAATATACTTAATACACAATACTTAATTAATGGAAATGTATGTAAAAATCATTATTTCTTTGAGTAATTCTCGAGAGAGTACTTTTTACAGAATTAAATGAATTTTTTTTACATTTTTAAAACTTAACAAACTTAAGTTT
The DNA here is from genome assembly GCA_024610705.1 of Tetragnatha versicolor. NCBI lineage: Eukaryota > Metazoa > Arthropoda > Arachnida > Araneae > Tetragnathidae > Tetragnatha > Tetragnatha versicolor. Next base: position 20,086,307 of record JANDEH010000002.1, on the reverse strand, counting down.
TTCATTTAAATCTTCTTTAAGTTGACAAACCTTCTTTTTTTACAAGAAATCTTACAAAGTTGAAAGTTTCTTTCATATTTCTAAAGAAAAAACTTTCTTTTTATTCTTGTGTACGTTAACATTCATAAATTTTAGCAGCTTACTTGTGATCCTTGACTAATAATCCCATTAAATACCTTCCTAACTCCGAATCAATGCTTGGAAAATTATTCCATTATGATTAGGCAACTTCAAATCTGATATTAAATGAATGGAAATGAACGGGAGCCTCGTGTATCCAACGCGAATAACGTGTATCTACCCGAATCGGTAATGAAGGGTTTCAGTTATAATAGAACTAATAACCTTTAGTTATTGGCATCTAAATTTGAAATTAAAATGAGACTGTTTACTGAACACAATTGATTGCGCATCTTTGATATCATTATCATCTAGAAAAAACTTCGAATTAATATCTGAAATCTACATTCTACAATTATTATGTAACAAATATACAGGGTGTCCCACGAGAAGTGGCCCAACCCCTTTAACTCTTGAACCCCTACATATATAGTCATGAAAGTGGGGTCTAGGTATAGTAAAGTGCGACCATGCCCTATCCGATGAGACAGATTTCAACGCCCTCTAGCGGAAACTTTAGGAGTTATAATTTTTATTTTAAAAACTATTTGAGGTATGTGAAAAAAGTCAATGACTAAGTTGTAGAGCAGCATCAATTTGGTAGGGAAAGACACCTTAAGTAGAAAAATATCTTGAATAAAATCCCTAAAACGCACGCTCAAATAGGTTGAATTTACGTAGATTTTACGTCTTAAGACGCTCCTCACGAGGCGAAAATGAGAAATTTTCTATTTAATGAACTAAGAATACTTTTAGTCATTTACTTAAATCATAAAAATAAAAATTTCTCATTTTCGCCTCGTGAGGAGCGTCTTACGGCGTAAAAACTACGTAAATTCAACTTAATTCAGCGTGCGTTTTAGGAGTTTTAGGGGGTTTTATTCAAGCTATTTTTCTGCTTAAGGTGTCTTTTCCTACTGAATCGATGCTGCTCTACAACTTAGTCATTGACTTTTTTCACATACCTCAAATAGTTTTTAAAATAAAAATTATAACTCCTAAAGTTTCCGCTAGAGGGCGTTGAAAGTTGTCTCATTCAGGGCATGGTCACTAGGGTTATGATTTTTTTCAGATTTAAAAGCCTGTGGTGGCAAATGATGAGTATAGGTCCATAACTCTCGAAAATAACTTTTATTTTTGAAAACTGTGAAAAAAGCTTGCGCGCCTAATAAGATTTTTATATGGCTGAAGCACTAAAAGGCAGTTAATATAATCTTTTTTGAAGCTGATTGATACATAAATCATAGATTTGTAAAAGAGCTTTTCCTGTTCCTTTTGGTCCCAAAAGATAGTGTGTGAAGTTTTAGCCCCCTAAGTTGATTCTAGGGTTTGCCTATAGAGCCCCAAATTAAGAAAAAATTGGAAAAAATTAACAATTTTCAGAATTTTTTAAAAAGTATATTTTGATATTTAAATTGATATAAAACTGGTTCAAATGTGTTATTTAGGACATTTTAGATGGTTTATATTTATTTAAGGTTATTAACTGTACCTATAGTGTCGATAATTTAAGAGTAAAAGGTACTATACTAAGGGGCGTTGCGCTCATCAAAGCTTATAATACACTACAGAGGTCGAAAGTAATTAAATTCCAATTTTCTTCCAAAGAACTCCCTCAAATGATACCATTTGGTGTTACATTGATGTTTTAAAATATAAAGGCCAGTAAAGTAACAGTATTTAGGCCTTCTACTGAAGTTTTAATGTAAAAAATGCTTTTCTTTGAAAATGCTTGTTTCTAGCTGATCAAACACAACTTTATTAAAGTAAAGAAAATTGTTTAATAGTTGTGTAAATTTTTGTTCATATTTTGACGAAAGAAGATTTAAATTAAACTTTCCCCCAATACGTTAAAAAGAGGTAATTTTCATAATTTCATACGATAAAATTTATTTTTATTTCTGGTATAGGAGAAATTCATGTCGTTTCCAATCTGTATGGTTTAAAGTTAAAATCTACTTATAAAAATGAAATATATAAGGTTGAAAAAGGTATTTCAAGGTTTTTGATATTAAAAATTACTATAACCCTCTTTTTGAGAAAATGTTGGATTTGATCAGCTAGAAACAAGCATTTTTGCTGAAAAGTACTTTTTGCATTAAAAGTTCAGTGGAAGGCCTAATTACTGATATTTCACTAGTCTTTATAATTTAAAACATCATTTAACAACAAATGCCATATTTGAGGGAGTTCCTTCGAAGAAATTCGGATTTAATTCTACCGGTAGTACATTATAAGCTTTGGGGAGTGCAACGTCCCTAGCACTTATTAATCTTAAATTATGGGGACTATAGGGTACAGTTAATGCACATAAATATATATAATTCATTTAAATATGTTCTAAAGAACACATTTAAACCAGTTTTATAACAATATAAATATCAAAATATTTTTTTAATTCGAAAAATTGCTAGTTTTTTCGCTTATTTTTTCAAATTTGGGGCTCTATAGGCACACCCTAGAGTCAACTTATGGGGCTGAAACTTCACACACTATCTTTTGGGACCAAAAGGAATGGGAAAATCCCTGGGTAGCGAAGTTTTTTGTAAAAAAGTTTTTTCCCCGAGACACACTAGTGATTCCTATATTAGAAAGTGAAATGAGGTTAGGCGCGCAAGGTTTTTTCTCAATATAAAGAAAATAATGCTATAAAATTAACATATGGGCAAAAGTTCATCGAATGCAACATCAGGCTTTTAAATATTTTTAAAAAAGTCTCAGAATCATAACCCTAATGGTCACTTTACTATACCTAGACCCCACTTTCATGACTATATCTGTAGGGGTTCAAAAGTTAAAGGGGTTGGGCCACTTCTCGTGGGACACCCTGTATTTACCTGGTTTATGTTTAAAATACCACAGTATAAGTACTAAAAATCTTAATGTTTTTGTTTTAATTTTTTTAGCTATTGCGTATTAACTCAAGGGTATAAATTATTTGTTAAATTGAACATTAGGGTGTCCCGAAAAAAATGAAATTTCTCTGATCGCATAGCGGTACTGTGGAAAAGTTGTTAACTACCAAAATCACTATAAAAAAATAAAAAATACACACTACTCGCACAAATACACATTACTTACACAGACTAAAAAAATTTAGTCTGTGTAATTTGAATCGGCGGCTCACTACTCGTCATTTCTCATTGCATTTCTATTGCGTTACCATGGTGACGAGCCGCCTATTCTATTTACTCAGAGTATGAGAAGGGTGTGAAGTATTAAAACTGTGGGGATGGATAGCTTCTGTTGCCTCACTAGGCCTTAAGTTCTAAAAATGACTAAATTTCCAAAATTCGTAAACAGTTACACATTTTAGCCATAGGTTTAAGGTTGCGCTTTAAAGGTACTATTATTAACCAACTACAGAGCTGCGAAAATATCAAAACCTTAGGTTAATGCCTTCTTTTGTCTCATCGGCTTTTAAATATGGAAATTTAAGGCAAAGTTTCGAAAAATGCCCAAAACACCAGGGTGTCCCAAAAAAAACATATTTTGTTAAAAAAAACCTCGCTCCCCAGGGCTTTCCCTATTCCTTTTGGTCCCAAAAGATGGTAGGTGATGAAGTTTCAGCTCTCTAGATAAACTGTAGAGTTTGCCAACAGAGCCCCAAAGTTTGAAAAAAGTTAGAAAAAAAAACATTTTTCAAAATTTTTGAAAGTAAATTTCAAGATCCTATGGCTAAAATTAATATCATTTTTAGTCCAATTTTCAGAACTGTAGGCCTCGTGAGGCAACAGAAGATATCAACCCACAGTTTTAATATTTCACAACCTTCTTAGTGATGGTAGTTCACAACTTTTCCGCACTACCGCTATGCGATCGGAGAAATTTCGGTTTTTTTTTCGGGACACCCTAATGATCCCGGAAAATACTCCAAATTACTCTTAACGAACGTATGGGAAATTTATTTTAAAGATTATTGCATTATATCTTACTTAAAAGCCTCATCCAAGTATAATTTGAGACTGAATGACCATAAATAACTATTATAATAGAAAAATCTAAATTTTACCATTCAATACAATCTATACTCTACAATGGCATCTTTCATAGTTTTAACAAAAATTTGATTTCTTGCTATTTTTTTACTGCAATGTACAATGTTAATCTAACACAAACGCATACTATAATAAACTCCCCTTCAAAATCAGAGCTATCGAAAAATACCCGTTTTTGTGTCACACGAATTACAAAAACCTAATATACTTAAGGGCAAATGAAATGTTTATCTCCCACACAGTTTTAATCTACTAATGAATTCTCATACATACTTTTTATCGCTCTTCTATTCAGGCTTTCAAAATCTTTCTCTTTTAAACTGCAACAAAACAACCATAACCTTTAATTCCATGAATTATTTGAAAAAAAATTACTAGAGAAGCAAAATATGTCGATACTGTACTTAAGCTCCTTAATATATTCAATACGTATCACCCAGTTTAAAAAGCCTCTATCCCAAAACACTTTAATTCCATTCCTCCTCGGTGATCGCGTCAATCCCAAATCTATTAACTCTTTCCAAGTAAACTTGTTTCCCTCTCTTGATTAAAGTGAATCTGAAAGAAACTCAACCCTTTCAAAGCGCACGCAAATTTTCCCGATAACCTTGACAATCCTCTCCTTAACACCCCTCAAAACCCCCTTTGCGATCAATGCCTGAGGAGAAACCACTTCGGAAAGAAGTTCCCAGATTCTTTATCGCAGTAAGTTTCCAAATAACTTCGGGATTGTTTCCCGATTTGTCCGCAATTCCGTCCTTTGCCTCCTTCTCCCCCTCCCTCCCCTTCTCCCCCTTTCGAGTCAATTGAGTGCTTTAGCTAGACGGTTTGAGGGTTTTGAATGTTGGAGTCGGAAAGCCTCGATTTTTATGCATGGAAAGTATCGCGTTCAAACGATGATGAAATGAGCAGTATCGATTAATTAAAAGTCGTTAAGTTTGCTTTCGTTTTTTCGGATCTCTTTATTGGAGTTAACTCGCTAAAAGGGAGAAGTCTTCGGTTAAGTTTCGGTTAATTTGAAAAATATCGTCTTTTATTAGAGATCCAGTTTAATGCTAAATAAATGAGGAAAATTTTAATTTCTTTTTCGAAGTGTTATTGGTTGGTTGTGGTTTTATGGGTATGCTACGCCAAAAGATGGGTATTATATGCTATTAGGGTATGCTACGCCAAAAAAAACTAAAATAAAAATTCTAACCGAAAGATAGGCCAATATGCCTTTGTCAAACGCAACTTTAAAAATAAGTGTAAATTAGTTTTATTTCATTTCCTTTTAAAGCAGTAGTTCCCAACAGGTGGTCCGTGAGACCATTGGAGGTTGTCCGTGAGAAGGTTCATAAATTTATCAAAAAACGTGTGGAAATTAAAAAATAGTTTTCCTTATCACAAAATCCAGAAAGTAGTAGTAGTAAAAAAATATAGATGCAATAAAACACAAGGAAAACATAATACGGCATATAAATAAAACAATCTTGGGTTCTCTTTCTCTCGTGTGATTTATTTGTCCATTTCACTTTGTAAATTTAAATCTTAAAAACAGTATTTCAGGGCTTTTTCAGATACTTGCGATTGACAGACTTTTTGTCACGGAACAAAAAAATTTTGAACGAGAAAAACTGTACAAAACTAATCACCAAAACGTCAAGAGGGGAGGAACCTAATAAGAGCACCATGAACGCACACCCTTCTGTTATACCTATTAAATCAGTTATTTTAAAATTTTGAAATGACTAATAAATGTGTTATAATTCAGCCTACCAATAAAGAACTTTTGAAGATTAACCCCCAAAATTGAAAAAAATCTGGGTTCTTTACATTTTTCTCTTTTGGTGAAAATTGGGGTCAGAAATGTGGGACATTTTGGTGAGACATTCGGTGGACGGGTAAGAGAGGCCAAAAGCGGGACTGTCCCGTCTGGTCACCCACTGGTGGTCCGTGAGGCCATCGGAGGTGGTCCGCGAGAGGATTTTTAAAGATATCCAAAAATGTGTTGACATTTTTTTAAAAATAGTTTTTCTTATCACATATCTCATGAAGTAGTAAACAACCATAAATGAAAACCCAAAAATCATTCGTCTCATAAATAAAAATTGTTAGGTTTTCTTTCTCTCCTTCTGTGATTCATTTGTTCATTTCACTCACGTTTATTCAACTGATGTTTATTACAAAGTAGAAACGAAATTTGATTCTGGGGTGGCGAATAAAATTAATTGAAACTCAGAGGCGTCAGGGTGGGGAAAATAAAGAATCGAGTGTTTGGACTTTTACATGGTTTAATAGGAAGCGAAGCTTGTAAGTGTTAAAAGATACTACGAATTGCATGCTAATAGGAAGAGGAAATTTCTGATACAAGCGAAATAGGTTTGTTCGAAGATCTAAGAAAAATCTGTTGTAAAAAATGCGAGTCTTTGAACGGATAAATCATTTTCCTTTTAAATTGCTCCTTTGAAATAACTATTGACTTTTGACGACGTGGTCTCTTTTGGAAAAAACATCAGTTAGCCTCGCCTATAATTTCTGCTGCTACAACTCTCAGTCAGTGAGTGCATGTGCATTGTGCAGTACAATTTACTGTTTTGTGATAAAGAATTCCTGGTCATCTCATCCGAGATAAGTACTTTGTTTTAAATTTACATCTACTAATAAATATAACAATACTGTTGTTGGGTATGAAAAAAAATACTATTTGATACTGATGTTATTTAAACCTGGAGTAACTTGGGTGTAGGTATGATCATGAACATTTCCAGGGCTAATAGAGGAGAGGAGGGTATTATGGAATAGTCGGGGTAATATGGAACACCCGAGTTTCTGCTCCCCCTCGTGCTGCTATCACGTGGCAATGCCACGAAAGTAAATCCGAAAGAAATCCCCCATGATGCAGTGCGCAAAGAATTTAGCTTCTTGTTGTTGTCTGATCAGTCACAGCAAAGCAAAGTGTGTTTTAGGATTTTCGAAAGTTTTGACGGTAAATGTTCAAACCTTTTAACCTACCCGTAACTATAAGACTTTGATTTTGTTGTTAAGCATAATGTATACTAAAAGATCAGTAGTTTCTTATACTGCAGTCGTTTTTTAGCTATCCATGTTTTATCGGTAAGTAAAAGGGTTCATAGTACAAGCTCTTGTGTCGGGTATTATGGAACACTAGGTCCAACTTCCTGCCATCAACTAAAGGACAGGAAAACAAAGATGCTGAAGCATCTTAAACTAAGATCTTTTGTAATGAAAACTTTTCCGAAGATCAACGAGCAGAAATTTGGATCCAATGTATTAGCTGTTTTCTATGGGCTCATCTTGACTGTACTGGAGCAGAAAAAGACGATTATGTTTGTGACTATTGCAAATAGACTCATGAACAAAACTATTTGAACGTAAATTGTTAAATATATTTTATAGTTAAGATTAACTATGTTCTCTAAGGTCTAATTAGTTTTCAATAGCTGTAAATCCAACTGTTCCATATTACCCGACTGTTCCATATTACCCTCCACTTATAACTTTTTCTTAAAGTACATTATTTGATTAAAAAAATAAATGCTGATTTATTTGACCATTGGCCCTTCATTATCATTAGTTATAGTATGTACTTAAAATGATTCGGCGGATTTTTATTAAAAACCAATAGAGTTATTCTTAAATATATAAAGGGTGTTCCATAATACCCTCCTCTCCTCTAGATCAACGAGCGGACATGAACAATTATTGTCATTTATAAAGTATCCTCGTCTTCAATGTCTTTTATAAAAGGTTTATTTTTAATAATTGGATTTAAAATAATGTCATGATAATTTTTCTTTAAAGTTTAATAGATTTTATTTGATTTACAGTTCCATTAAGATGTGCTTTAAGACTATGTTTCCTGTACAATCAATTAAGAAAAAATCAAACTTAACACCCTCTTTGAGGAATGAGTGTATTGAAAAAAGTTATTTAAGATAAATAAAAATTTAAGATATTAAGATAAAAAAAATTTTATGATAAAGTTGGGAATAGGGATGGTCCGCCACGGTTCAAATTTAAGTGAAGTGGTCCGCGGACATATTTGAGTTGGGAACCACTGCTTTAGACCATCTGTGAGGCATGAATGTAATTAAAAAAGTTAAATTTTAAAGATAAAATGTGGGATAGGGGTGGTCAAAAAATCCCCCCTAAAAATCAGAAGTTTCATAGAAAACATTTCACATAAAAACTAATAGAAAACAACTAAAAAGTGTCTTACTTTCCACCCAATTCTTGTATACCCACCAACCTTAATTTCAGGTTCGTTACTGCAACTATTGACGATCGATTCCTCAAATTCAAAAACTCAAATTTCCCACTATTAAACAGCAACCAGTACATTTAAAAAAATTTTAATTCGAAAAATTTAATCCATTTAACGTCATTAGTTATTTACTTGTCTCTCTATATTAAAAAAAAGTAACAGTGACCGTCATACCCCGTTCACACTGGCAGAAAAAAGACCCTCTATTTTCATTTCGCACTTAGTTGCCATAGAAACACACTTTAGGAATAACAAAATCGCCCCATATTTTAAGGGTGTTTGAAAATCACCCTTAATCAACAAAGATGGCGGCGAACAATGTTTCCCAGGATGGGAAAAGCTTATTTTCGGTGATTTTTCATCAAATAATGACCAAGGACACTTTTAAAACAGCTTAAACTGGACACAATTACGAATATATTTATAGGTTATTAAGTTCTTTGAATTAGTACAATAATTTAACACAAAAAATCCCATCAAAAATTGAACCGTGAGCTAAACAATGCTGTACTTCAATATCTCCGCTCATTGCTTTTAATTACTTAATAGTATAAATGTAATTAAAAACATCTGCTGATAAAAAGAAATCAAAATATTAAACAAAAATTCAATCAAGAAATCTTTTCAGAACATTCTTGTTATGAATATGATAAAATTTATTTCGTGTTCTGCTATGCCAAACTAATATATCCATTGTATCCAAATATTTTAGATTTTTAAGGCAAAAAGACCCAGTTGGTAAAATAAAAGTACATCAAAATATGGAAAACAATGGACCAAAAACTGATTAAATGTAGTTTAATAAAAAAAATTTAGTTTATTTACCTTGATATGATCCAATTTATCCCACTACAATCCAGTCAGCTTGTCTTGTTTTTGTTTTTATTTGAAATTCAGAAATAGTTTTCTTAAATCGTCTGTCAATTAATAATTATTTATGTATTTTTACATTTTTACTTGCATTTTTTTTTTAAAGTTGGTGATTATATTTATTAGTTTTAAGTTATATAAATATAAATTAAATATTTCTTAGATTTCCACAATTAAGTGCTAAATCACCCTTTGCCAGTGCGAACGCCGTTTTAAGAAAACACACTTTAAGTTTAAGTGCGATATGTTTTAAGGGTACTTTAGCGGCAGTGCGAACGAGGTATCACCGCCGTCGCCGTCACCGCCGCCGCTGATTTTGAAAATTTTATTTTTTAACACTTTGAACTATCACTACGCAAAAACTATTTGAAGGAATATTATGAAATTTTGACCAATGGTAGACAAATGTATGAGGGTCATTTCAGTTTCCAGACCTAATTAATTAGATAATTAGTTCTGGAGTTATTTATTGTCTAAGTCGAAAATTATTTTTTTCGGCTGCGAGTTCGCCCCCAGCAAAATCTATTTACAGCAGAAACATGATTTTTTGCAGACACATACTCTTAGGTATGAAGTTTTGCACCTCGTCGCCCTTTTTTCGAATTTCGAATTATTTTTGGAGTAATTAAATTCTTAAGTTTCGAAATTTTTTACTCTTTTTCGGTTTTTTCGTTTTAATACAAAAACTAATCACAGTAGAAATATGATATTTTAAACACGCATACAATTATTTTTTATAGAAAGATAGGCGTTTCCTTTTTTAAAAAATTCGAATTATTTTTAGAATTATTAAGATTCAGAGTTTCAATTTTTTCATGTCTTTCTGGTCGTTCACTAGAGAAACAGCCGATTTTTATGTGAGTCTGATTTCTTTTATTTCCAACGATTCACTAGATACACGTGCATTTCATAAATTTAAAAGATATTAATGGCATGCTTTTTCTCTAAGATAGTTGATGATATCTTGTAGACTTGCTGGATATTTTAAAAAACATTTCGATTAAATTATTGACAAGTTAAAACAAGGATATTTCAGTTGCAGTTTTATTTTGATATATTTTTGTAGTTATGGTCCGAATTAAGTTATTGATAAGTTCGAGAGATAAAAGTTTCGATTTTAAATTATCATAAACTAAGCCGACAAGTTCCAGGTTTTACTGGATAGTTGAGATGAAACAAGCGAGCTCTGCTCGCTAAGATCGCGAAGCGATCTTCAACGAACTGCGAAGCAGTTCCGGGGGTTGGTGAGCGATAGCGAGCAGGGGGCAGAGCCCCCTAGTGTTATAAATTCGTAACTAGTTGAAGAAAAACTATGTAGCATTTTATATCTGTATGTAATAACTATTATCACTTAGCTTCAAATAAAACATTTCAGAAATAGTAGATTGAAACTGAGAGAAACTTCTTTACCATAATTCCACTCAAGATAAAGCCTTGTCCTCCCATAAAAATCACACGATCTGTCAACATCAATCGACTCAAATGATATCTCATAATAATAATAAGCAAACGATATAAGTTTCCTAATCTATAAGCGATATAAACACCCGGCCCAATTACCGTCTCAAAACGACACACATCACACATACTCCCTATCTCCATCCCCTGTCTTATCACCAACAAAAACCTCTCCTCAACATCCAAATTAAAAAAATCATTACCCGCAACGAAGAAGATTGACGACATCCTTGCCCAATCCCAACCACTCACCATTATCAACACATTATGCCCCTCATATAAATCTCGGAAGCCATTCATTAAACGCTTTGCAATCTACCCTCCTACTTAGAGTAAAAAAAAAATTTGCAATTTCCCGTTGTTGCATTCCCTCATAGTGGTGCAGAGGAATGGTGACATCATGGCCACGTCATGCCGCCGTGGGACCCTGGGCTCTACAGGCGGGTAATGAAGGCAACCTGGTGCCCCGTGTTTTCGGGGATTTGCGGTATTGCAGTGGGTGACGCACTCCTGTGCAGTTATTCCCCGGGATGGGAAGAATTCCTCTGCTGCGAGAGGGGGATCCAAAAAGTCAATTGGGAAGTTTGGGTGGGGAGTATAGGGAAATTCGGAGGGGTCCCCGTGACTTTGGAGCCATTTGTTTGAGGTGAAAGACTGTGTGAATGCTGCGAAAGGATAAATAAACGTACACTAGGTCAGGGAGCAAAGTTTGCAACTGCTTGATCTCTGCATTGACACTAAAAAATCGATTGTTCTTATTGGGCTTACTAGCCCAAGAATTAGCAGAGAAGTGGATGAAGACAACTTCAGATCAGATTAAAATCATATTTATTTAAGTCCTTTTAAAAACAGTATAGTTCAGTCATAAGAACAGGCGAGAGTGGTGAGCGAGTAGTCACTTGCCACTCAAAACAGAAATATATCGAGAGTTTGGCATTGACGTCAGCCCGACGTCAATGCCTGGCCCGCAGGTAAGATGCGAGAATCATTGATCGATTGATAGGTTTCGATTAATTGATGGTTCGATTCCAACAATCGGCCCCCTCTCGAAACTTATCTGACGGAAACCATAAAAATTTCCAATTACATCAATACAAAAAACCATGAAAAGTAAAGTACAACTTATCGGCAAATTAACAGTCCCTAATTTTCTTGAACACTTTTGCACAAAATTTCTTAAGTTGTTACTTACAGAAAGCATGTATAAATACATTATCCATACTCTAGTATTGATGTAGATTAACATTAGGTTACAATCAAAATTTTGTTTACACAAAGGTTGAATCATATGCGAGTTATTACAGTTATACGAGTTATTACAACAATGCATACATCATAATAGAGATTAACACTCTAATGATAGAAAACTTGACAACTGGAAATAACACATATTCACAAGTTTCACTTTTATTCTCATTACAACCTTTAACTGCCAACCTTGCCTTAAACCCAATTACTTTATTGTGTTTATTTCTTTTAACATTGGAAACCCACCTATTACCAATTACTTTCTTATCCTTTACAGGTGGTACTAACTTACAAACATGACGCGATTTTATCGTGTCAGTTTTATCTTTTATTTTACTGTGCGAATCATTGTATTGGGGAGATTTTATGCATTCGCGATAGTTTTTAGGGATAACTAATTCAACATTGTTTGCCTCAACGTTAAATTCTGATACTTCACCAGAATACATGTTTTTACCACTAAAGTCAAAGTAATCACGATCATAATCTATTCTATGAGCATTACAATAGATTTGAGTATCATTATGTGATAGTAAACGCATACTTGTACCTTTGATTTTGTAGTAAATATCTGTCCTATCACTATTTTTACGTGGTACGGCACTTCTGATCCAACAGACACTAGCACAAGGTGTAAGATCATCAGGATCATGTTTAATCTCATGATCAGTCTATACTAGAGACAGAACTCATCTGATCCTCTTCCTTAATCCCATGATCAGTTTCTACACGGGAGGCAGAACTCATTTGATCATCTTCAGTTTCCTCCCCACAATCTGAATCGTTTTTAAATGTAACAGACCTAGACCTAGTGATACGACAAGGAATGGGATCCAGGACAGCTTCCACAGAACTTAATTTTTCCTCATTAAATTTAACACTAGATACTTCGGTAATTTTCCTTTCATCCTTTATATCAACGGTGGGCAACCTCCGGCCCGCGGGCCTGATCCGGCCCACCTCGACATTTGGTCCGGCCCGCAGAACATTTTAAAAATTGTACTAAAAAATCACTCTGTTTTCGTTAACAAGAGTGAAAGAGGGGATACAGAAGTTTTCCCCGAAAAGAACTTAATTTTAGCAGTTAAAACGTGCTGTGCCGGTTCTACCATACGCCCATACGGACTATAACGATGGCGTCAGGAGATAACCTCGACTAATCGAAATCCAGCTGCCTACCAATAGATACAGTGAGCGAGATTCGTTTTCTTGCCAAATACCATTTTTCGCAGTCAACAGGTAGAAAGTGAATTTTAATGAGCTGAAAGCAAAAAACAGATGTTATAATCTCTCACAGGGAGGTTGATTTTTTTGTTCCAGCTGGCTTGGCCAAACCACAAGCAAGCAAGAGAGAACAACTCTATGGAAAAACTGTTTTATTTTTTAGATGCATTGAAAAGTTTTAGTTAAATGCAGGCGTGAAATCAAAGCAAAAGGCTTCACTGCTCTTAGGGTTACAGGATGATACTGGTGTTCCCAGTTAAATTGATTTAACCCTTGTTTTGGCGTTAGTGACTTGCTTGACACTCGTAAATAAATTTGGTTGTAAGTAATTCCTCATTGGCATATTTAGCACAAACACACACTCGCCAATCTAGAGTACAGTATTAATCCTGACTGCAATTTTACGGGATTTTACGAGGTTTTCTCCTGATTGCAGGTAATGACAATTGTTAAAAGTCTGTCCTGAAATATTTGTTCATTACTATGAGCTCTGAATATTATTTTAGAGAGAGAGATCATATTAATGTAACTTAAACATTATAATTATTGTATATAATCTTATTCTAGTCCAGATTTTTGTAATTTTACCATTATAATTTTTGTATGTAATCAAGATATTATTTTAGTCCAGATTAATGAAACTAACTTTATAATTATTGTATGTAATATTATTCTAGTCCAGATTAATTTTTAACTTTATTATTAAACTTCATAAATATATATAACTAAACGACTCATTTTTTTACTTAAAAAATATTACTATTATCTACTGTATGGCCCTCCACGTCATTATAATCTCGGAATCCGGCCCGCGAATTCGAAAAGGTTGCCCATACCTGCTTTATATATACCCTATAACCTCTCGTTTTTAAAGCATATCCTATCATAATGCCTTCTTTAGCTTTAAGATCTAGCTTTTTCCTAAGCTGTTTCGGAACATGAACATACGCGGTACAACCGAAAACCTTTAAATGAGAAACTGATGGTTTCCTACCGGTGTAAAGTTCAAAGGGTGTTTTGTCATAATTTTTGTGACTTACGCGATTCCAGGTATACGTAAAGCACATTAAGGCTTCCGCCCAAAAGCTTTTATCTAGGCCACTTGAGGCTAACATAGATCTAACTCCGTCTAACGCAGTTAAATTATACCTCTCGCTTATCCCATTCTGTTCCGGGGTATAAGGATTAGTTCTCTCTGGTTTGATTCCCCTTTCCTCCAGAAAATCGTTAAATTGCTTATTAACGAATTCGCAACCATTATCTGTTCGAACATTAAGTATTTTACTATTTAAGAGTCTTTCTGCCCTAGCTTGAAATTTTTGAAAGCACTCAAAAACGTCCGACTTATTTTTCATTATGAAAATGGTAACCTTTCGGGAGAAATCATCTATCAGGGTTAAGAAATATTTAGACCCCCCTTTAGATGCAACCGGCATTGGCCCGCATACATTCATATGGATTAACTCCAATGGCTTTGAGGAACGTATCTTGCCTATAGACTTAAAGGATTTTCTTTTATTTTTACCCAAAACGCAAGATTTACAATCTACTTTCCCCTCTTTAAAGGATGGTAGACCCCTAACACTAGAATTTTTACTAGTACTCAATACATATTTAGTATTAATATGACAATAGCAAAGATGCCACAACGCTAAGTCATCATCTGTTTCAGTAACATAATTAAATACGTTATTAGGTGATAAATCATTATTTGAGGAATTGGCATATTTCCAGGGTTTACAGAAATATAATCCATTTACTCGTTTAGCATAGAAAACTTAAAGCCCTGGATCCTCTACCTTAAGGCTGAGCGCGCACTGGAAACTTTTGTCTCGGAGACTTAAAACACTAGTCACTCGAGAGCAATGCATTTCTATGAAGAAATTCTTGGTCTAGTGATCTTGGTCTCGTCGCTAGATCACTAGGCCAAGAATTTCCTCATAGAAATGCATTGCTCTCGAGTGACTAGTGTTTTAAGTCTCCGAGACAAAAGTCTCCAGTGCGCGCTCAGCCTAAGTAGCGACATCACGCTCAATCGGCCGCCATTGTGGGGGGAAATCACTACTAGTCTGGATAGTCTTGCTTATCGTCACTAGTAGTGAGTTCTCCCTACAATGGCGGCCAATTGAGCGTGATGTCGCTACTTAAGGTAGAGGATCTAGGGCTTTAAGAAAACTTTTTCACCTTCAGGATTATAAACCCAAATTTTGCCCTTATCACCAACAAAACGTGATCCGTTTTTCTCAATTACTGAACCAGATATAAGGTTTCTCCTTAACTTAGGAGAATACATGACCTCACTCAACACAACTTCTGAAACTTGAGTTTTGTTTCTTACAAGAAATTTTACCTTCCCCACACCTACTACTGGACATTGAAGGCCACCTATAGCTAAATTTATTTTTGCATTATTTATCGGCTTATATTCCGAAAATAAACTTAGATCATTACAAAAATGATTTGATGCAGCACTATCAAATATCCAATCAGAGATTTTAGGGGCACAAGAAACATCACTCAAACAAGTTTCAGTACACAATCCTTCATTTTTAGGATTACAACCTTTCTTAGACTTAAAACTATTATTACCTTTACTCTTATTTTTACATTTCCTAGCTATATGTCCCATTTCTTTACACAAATAGCATGGTCCAATAATTTTATTTTTAGAATTAATATTCTTAATAGAACTAACATGATTGTTGGATATACTAGCATAAGCATAACTATCAACTTTTTCTAAATCATGTTTAACCTGTTTTATTCTACTTTGCTCTAACAAAAGTTCATCCAATACCTTCTGAAAAACAAAATCCTCATCAGGCCAGCGATAAATACCTTGTACAAGATTTTGAAAGTCAGAGGGTAAATACCTGATCAGCTGATAAGCTCTGGGTGACCACAGTCCTGCAATTTTCCAACGGTCTGTTTTATTTTTGCGGCAAACATGGCGATATCTTCCTCAGGATTGAACTTGTGTCCGAAAAATTCGTCAAGGAGTTGAACAACTCTAGCTCTGGAACTGGGCTCGAAATGTCCCTTCAATATTGTCCATGCGGTGGCTCCATCAGGTGCGTTGGAAATCAGGGTTCGATATTCAGTATCTACACTGAGATATATATCGTAGAATAGGCTCGGTCACGACGAGTTTCATACTCGATCACTTCCTTGCGGCTTGCTGAGGCTTCCTCGAATTTAGGCTCTGTTTCGTCGATGAATGTCCAGACGCCTCTGTCCATGAGGATAACTTTAACATCCTCCTTCCACGTAGAGTAATTGTGAGCTCCAAGTGGTTCAATCGTTCGGCCTTCCATCGTCGAGGTTGCAGCTGATCGGAAGTTTAGTCTAGAGAGGCGGCCCCCATCTCGGGCACACGAAAAAGACTTGCGGCCCCCATCACAGGCACGCGTAAAGGACTCGGAAATCTGAAGTGTCCGGTTTTCGGCCCACAACCATTATTGGGCTTACTAGCCCAAGAATTAGCAGAGAAGTGGATGAAGACAACTTCAGATCAGATTAAAATCATATTTATTTAAGTCCTTTTAAAAACAGTATAGTTCAGTCATAAGAACAGGCGAGAGTGGTGAGCGAGTAGTCACTTGCCACTCAAAACAGAAATATATCGAGAGTTTGGCATTGACGTCAGCCCGACGTCAATGCCTGGCCCGCAGGTAAGATGCGAGAATTATTGATCGATTGATAGGTTTCGATTAATTGATGGTTCGATTCCAACAGTTCTTTTATTCGAATCCTTCATTCTTTTCATCTTACCTTCCCATTCTAACTAGTATGCGAAAATTAATTCTCGTAAGTTAAGGTTTTTGAATTTGGCATAAATTTAAATAGAAACTTAAGAAAATACAGTTTTGGAATGAAACAGGAAGCGGAATTTAATGAAAGAACTGCTTTTTTTTCTTAATTTGGGGGCAATTTTCATTCCCTTACAAATCGAAAAAATCTCCTCAAAGTTTAAGGGCTTAAATCTCAATCTTCACGTCTTTCTCTAATTCAGTAATGGCAGTCTTAAGTTGGATAAATTTAGGTGTTTGTGAATTCTATTTTAATTTTTTCTATTAGTTAGCAATTAAATGTTTAAAACTGCTACTTAACTACGTTGACCATTTTGGTTGACACTTCTGTTTAATCGGTGATTATTTATACTACTTATTTGTTTATTCATCATATAAAAAATATCAAAACTTAAGAACTTTATAGTCACCTGGAATCTTCAAGTGGGATCTCCATACAGCATAATGTACCTAGAGAGATGGTTTAAAAAATAAAAATTATCATTCTGACTAGTACAACACTCAAAAATTTTCTTAAATTTAAAAACTAACTAAAGAACAGAATGTTTACTGAAAATTTTTTTACCCCTTTTTTCATGAATTTATCCAGTGTATTCTTACGCCTAACACAAAATGTCAACTTTTAATATTCAGACAACGAAAGTATTTTTTCAGTGTTAAAGTGTGGTCACTGATTACTTAAAATAAAATAAAGAGTTTTATAATCGTATAAAAATGAATAAATATTTTAAATTCGATGTAGGCATTGTTTCACATGGAAGGAGCAATAACAGTAACTAATTTAACATTGAAGGCCGGTCCCAGCGGTGCACGATTTTAAATGAACAATAATTCAATTCTAAATTATGTAGCGATGTTCCAAAGAAATATACTCTTAAGTTGTTTATCATACAAATAGGATATATAGGAAGGAATTGATGCCCTTCGAGGCTTATTATAATGCACTATTCAAACAGAAAGTACGTTATTATCTTCAAGGATCACATCATCCCATACTTTCAAACCGCGTCTCCCATAAACCAAAAACCACCATACCCCACTCCAAACCTCTCCACACATCATCCCACCCCAGCGTCATAACTCTCCAAAACGCTCCCTTCACTTCATTTTAAACAAGTAAAGTTATCAAGAATGCATGGCAATGGCAGAGCGATCCCCATCTTCCCAAATAATAATAAAAAAAGACCACATGGCAATCCATTTCGGCATCTATCTGCTACGACCCTCCGCTGGATCCCTTTAAATCCCCCCTAATCAAGGGAGCAAACCCAAAAAAAGATAAGGTTCGGAGCGAGCGGCGGGAAATCTCACCCGGAGTGGACCCCTGACATCCAATTACACATTCTGTGAGTCAGAGTCCCTCAAGGCTCCCTTGGGTCAACACTTGCGATGATGGGAACGGGCGTTTAACCTCCTGCTTCTTCTTGTGTATGCTAAGTTTCTGGGGAAGATTTCGATATCGATCTCCAACCAGCTGATTGGGGAGGGGTATTTCACTTGGTGGGAATGGAGGGTGCTGCTGCGATTGTTTTGTGCGGAGGGGGGAGATTAAATCAGATGGTTTGGTGCTGAGAGTGGGTGGAATCGACTGGGTTGAAGAGAGACTGCTATGAGTTTTTCTGTATTTGGGTATAACTTATTCTCCTTGGTTGGGTCCATGGACAGAGTTAGGTCATATTGCGTCAAAAAAGACTTACCCCCATTTAGATTCAACTCTCTTAACTCTTCCAATAAGACTAAAAGTTTTAGAATTAATTTTAATTTCAAAAAAAGAAATTTTCTTAAATTTTTAGGGAATCAAGTAAAAATGTATTTAGAAATTGTTCCATTAAAATATATAATAATATAAAAGAGAGCGTTACCACTTATTCATCTAGTCATCCAGTCATTAACATCAACGCATAGCAAAATCTACCAGGGCTTAAGACTCGAAACTTGGTATGGTAGACCTTACGATGTCTACGCGAACTAAGAAGGGATTTTTCAAAATTTCTTTTTTCTGACCCACATGGAGGTTTTGAGCGTTTTAGCGGCGTCCCAAATGACCCCAGATCTTCGTTATTTCGCAGGAAGGTATCTAGCAATAATATCTAGCTAGGCATTTTTCAAATTTTAAGGAATATGAAAATTCCAAAATCCCGTTTTTGCAGAGTATTAACGAAGTTATATACAATTTGGAAAAAAACACAGCACCGAGAAATTAATACAACGAAGTGCCTGTTGGTACAATTAAAGCCCTGGATAGTCGACCTTAAGTAGCGACATCACGCTCAATCGGCCGCCATTATGGGGAGAACTCACTACTAGCGAAGCTAGACTATCCAGACTAGTAGTAAGTTCTCCCCATAATGGCGGCCGATTGAGCGTGATGTCGCTACTTATGGTCGACTATCCAGGGCTTTAGGTACAATACCTGTTGTATTATCTTTTTAATAATATTATAAAGAAAGTAATTTCTGGATTTTTCGATATTCCATTCTAGCGGGGGTACACCGGGGTTTGAATATTTACTCCCGTTTTTAGTTTTTTGCATTCTAGCACCCATGTTATTAATGTGATTGTTATGAAATTTTAGAATGTGGTTCCTCACACAACCAAGGAGGTTTGAGAAGAATATATAGAATCAAAGTATTCCAAGCAGCCTATTTTTGCCTCTTTTCCAAATTCTTATACTTAGCCTTTAATGGCTGTATGAAAGAAATTCCTCGGCAGTTTATAACACTAACTAGGCAAGCCAAAGCAACATCACTTGATTGGTTTCAAGCCCTAAAGCTGAAATTTTTAACACGTTGCCTTTTAACTTTAAACTAACGATTTTTATTTGTTGTTGGTCCAAAATGTGTTTTAACCTCTAAAGACTCGAATGATACCAATAACTCTTTTTGGTAAAGCGTGGAGTTTGACTTGTTTCTGAAATAAGCGGTTCGCTTTATTTTCATTAGTTTAAATATTGAGTGGTAGAAAAAATTAACACTTAAATTGCTTTGAAATTTAGGGTTATCATTGTTTCAACTCACAATTTTAAATGTATATATTGTTTAATTCACTTATTTGGCAAATTTAATGAATATGGGATTAATCATGCAAGTAAAAGTACCAGCTAAAATGTGTCAACGAAATATTTAAATAATGATATAGTAAACGTGGGCAATCTTTAACGAAGCACAAGCGTTAAGTACCCACAGGGTAATTAGTGGAAAGTTAATAGCATGCTAATTATTTGACTTCATCTGATTAGTGCTTGATGACATTTTGATGACAAAACTTTTCTTTCTGAAGCTTAGAAACACTTAATAAAAGTTATTAAAATCATCGAAAAAATCGCTTTTCTGTTTTCATTGTAAATCATATTGTTTTCGTTTAAAAATATTAATAGATTTTCCATAAAAGCATTTATTATATGTGCTGAATCTAAAACGGACCTCCTTTTTATCATAGGACTTCACCTTTCTTGTCAGTTGAAGTAAAAATGACAAATTTTTAAGAAAATGGAAATATATTTTATATATAATTATTTTAAAACAAACTTAACCTGAAAATTATTTTTGTTGTCTTTTAGTGTTCTGCACCCAAAATTATCTTTTTTTTATTTTAAGACACCGTAATTTTAACAATTTAAGTAAACAATATTTCATTAAAAACGAGAGTATGCTTAAAATTATAAATTTTTTATTCAAATTTAGTATTAATTTTAATTTGGTGCTCGGAATTCAAAAATAATCTCTGCTTGCCTTAGAATGACAATTTAGGAAACTTTTTATTAGTTTTAATGAAAAGATGTTTATAAAATAAAATTTTTATTATGTTTCCTTCATGAAAATCATAATAAACTAAAATAAGCTCATTTACATAGGAACCATTTTTTTATCCCTATGAGTATCGTCTTGGCATTTACCCTTGTGAGTAGCGACGAGAATGGTTCAACGAAGCATTCAACAATAATACGGCTTTGTAGTAAAGGTATTATTAAATTTTCCTTTGTATTTCTATTCCTCTATAATGTGTACAGTTGGGGAAATAAAAAACGACTCAGTTGCGATTTTTTAAAAATTATTATTTTTTATTTTTAAAAAAATTTTTAAATTGTGAATCAATCTGGATGAAACTGGGTATTTAAGGGTTTTGAGGGATGGCCTTTCAGAAAATCTCATAATAATTGGGGTCCCTATTGAAAAAAGTTAGTGTTTCGTTTAATATGAAGACGACCCCCTAAGGACTCGAAATTTTTTTTGGTTAAAGAATACTTTAAATAATGAAAAATGACACCTCACTTGTCTTCCTAACCCAAGTGGTTCGCCAGAAATCGCAACTGAGTCGTTTTTATTTCCCCAACTGTACTGATGAGGTTTTACTATGTGCATTACTCCCAGCTTCTAACGTTTTAACGTAGGGGAGTAGGAAATGTACAAAAAACTATGAAAAATGGTTAAACTTGAAAATAATTTTGCAATTTGTGTCAAATCCTCAAAATACATGAAAAATCGCTAAAATTATCCAAATAGCTTTTTAGTTGCAGACCCCTGTGTAGTTAGTTGTGAATAAATTGAATCTTCAGTTTAAAAAAGCGGAATATGTTAGGGAATAAGTTCAAGTTTGAGGAAAAAACTATTAAAAATTGATTTTTTTATTCGTTAACAACCAGTTTTTCTGGAAATTAAGAATTATCTATAGAAAACCGAACGTCAATGAGAGAAGGAATAAGTAAATAAAAAATTTTACAAATTTAAATGTAGGGATACTATTATTTTTATTTAAGTGTATATTTATAAAATAAAATGAGTCATTTGGTTGGTGCAATGAGTGTCTCAATGAATCATTTTTTCTTCTATTGGTAATAAATTAATAATTAAATAATGGTTTTCCATGGGATTTCTTGTGGTATTTTGTTGTTACAAAATGTAAGAAATAAAAATACTGAGATAAATTAAATAAAAAAGTAGATGGAAATACATTTAAAAGTTCTGTTCAAAGGAATGCCAGTACAGTCTATTATTCATTGATTAAAATTTAAAAAATAATTTATTTTTCTAGGAGATAGCTCCCTACATTGGCAGTTAATTTTTCTCGTGTTAACTAAACTTAGAGTCCAAAAGTCAATTATTCATTTTTGGTATTTATCCCCTTTTCCAAACTAGAGATTCAAATTAAGTCATTGCATTATTTCACACCTATCACCTAAATTTGTTTTCATATTTAATCTTTATCTTTATAACTAATTTTTATATTTAAAACATTCTCATATTAAATGTTCAATCGTTAAAAACCCGTAAAATATTTTTACATTGAATATTTAATTGGAAAACCAGTAAAACGATTGTGTCAGCACTGAATCTCTATAATTAGATCATCTTTCAAACTAACACACAAAATATCTTCCCCAATCTCCACCCAATACCTCTCTCTCTACCAAAAACCTCATACACCAGCTAATGCATGTAACCGAACAAACAGGCATCTCGATTCATTCTTAGAGAATCTGACATCATAATGTACCACCCTCTCGTAGAACTGCACAATAACCAGATGGCTATATGATGTGACACATGAATCAACCCAGGGGCTGACAAAGACCCGCGATTGATTCCAAAGTGCAGTGACGATTTCTGAAGGGGACTGACCCATTCAGAATCTTTATTTATGACCCTGGAGGAGAAGGGAAAGGGGTGAAGAGCGATGTGTCTTCCTCCGACCCTCCGAAAAATTAGAAATTCAGATAGGAATTCATTGGATATATCACCCGATGCCATAAAACGTGGATTGCAATTCATGCAGTTTGACATGGGAGATATGGAATAGCATAGTCCCCTCGAGGGAAACTATATAGTTACAGTCATGAAGAACAGGGAGCTAGAAACTCTGGTTTTTCCACTCAAAAAAGCAAAAGTGTTTAGAGTTGATTGCTAAAAACCCTTTACCTTCATTTGTATTTTATGTATTGAAATTAAATTTCTGGATTCGGTAAATTGGTGAAACACCCAAGCACAACTTCCTGGAATTGCAACGCAGAATAGGCAATGGTTAGTTGGAGTTCTTGTGATATATATGAGCCAAATAAGCTCATTATGCACCGAGGCAACAGGAATTATGTCTTATATTGATGAATTAAGAGCATTTCTCGAAGGGATGCAACAGATTAGATAAGAGGTGATTTTTAAAAAAAGCAACATTTTTAAGTAAAACCACGTCCTCAGTAAGAGGTTATCTAAATAGATGTTATAGAAGTAAAAATTATTATCTAAAACAGAGGCAAAGATGTTTTTTATATAACTGAAAATTAGGGATCCTGGAATGATTTTCTACAAACGATTTTGGAGAGCATAAAACAATGTATACTCCTGTTCATAAAAAATGCAACACCATGAAGGACTTGTTAGATTTTGATGAAATTTACACAGCAAGTGATCTTTGTGAATACAAATAAATGATATAATTTTCAGAACAAAGGAATAAAATTTAATATTGAAAATCGGTGTTTAATGTCTTCCATACGCGCTGCAATGAGAGCCTCTATACGACAGGTCATCGAATCAAACAGATTGAAATTTTGACTGAGGAGGTGATTTTCATCTAAGATTCATCCCAAACCCAAAGTTTGCCTTTATTGGCAACATAACAAGCATTTTAAGCATGAGGACAAACCAACGAAATTTTAGTCGAGCTCCATAGGTGAAATTTTGGATGAAGAAATTTGTCGAGAAAGAAACTGTCTTTATTGGATGTAAAGTAAGTTTGGAACATTCCAAAAAACATGTGTACGGGATTTGTTCTGATGAATTACAGCTTCAGGATCGCTTCAAATGTAGGGTATAACTTTTGGCTCCAAAAACTTTTAGAATTTTTTTTAAGAAATGAGATTGCCCTCATTTTTTATCTAATGATGTTGCCCATGGTACCCAACAGTGCTCCAGGTCAAAACACTTCTCTTCTTCACCACAGACTCAAGATAAAACACTCCGAAAATTGCGATTTTTGGCATAGCGTCCAAACCCAATTTAGGTGTCATGTTAACCAAAATTGATGGGGGATTTCTTTAAAAGGACCATTTGATATCAGTAATCTTGCGAAAATATTTTTTTGTGGATCCAATGGTAGCTTTATGCACCGATGGAATTCCATCGATGGAGCGCTGTAAAAAAAAAGATACTAGGTGAATTTTGGTGCAATGGCGACCGATTAACTGATGGAGCAGACAATGATAGACCTGTAACAGTATTCTAACAATTTGAAACATGTCGAAAAGTCGCTCAGTGATCCGGCACTGCCATGTGAATGAAGTCTCTTTCATCCCGTGCTGACGTGACTATAAGGGGTCCAGACCCCAATTTTCAACTCGCCTTACCCTTTTTGGACCTCTGCTTTCAAACCCATATCAATACGTCGCCTTAGAATCAAAAACTACTATCTCCGTTCGGCAAACTTCGGGGACCCCGATCCTTGGCAACTTATAATCAGACGCCAATTCAAACCACTCCCCATAAAAAATACACCAATTAAATACCACTCAATCAAAAAATAATAATAATTACTTCAGATCGTTGCAGGCGCTCATTTGATTGGTTTGGCACTTTGCCAGCTTGATGATGTCTTGCTTACGAACCAATGAAATGAGCTTTCTCGCTTGCAATTCCGAATATTTCCGAATCAGACCAGAAGGCAGTATTATTTGATTTTAAGATGAAGAAAATATTGCCCCTGATATGGCAACCTGCTTACGATATCAGACCGCCAAGATTAACATTGAATCTAGCTCGTTTCGCAGCAGCCAATGAAATAATTGGAACTCTTTTTTCGTTATAAAAGAAAAACTAATCGTGGTAGAAGTACAATATTTTAAACACATATACAATTATTTTTTACAAAAATATTGTCGTTTCGTTTTTTAAAAAATTCGAATTAGTTTTAGAATTATTAAGATTCAAAGTTTCAATATTTTCCCTTTCTAGAACTGAAGTGAATTAACAATGGATAGCAGCAACCCTTTAACAACGCCAAAACCGCCAACAAAACGAGTAGAATGAACAACTACTGTGAATGAAGCTGCGTGAATTTTCAGAGATAGTAGTTTTTGATTCTAAGGCGACGAATACTGTCCCGTTTCCCTTCATCTGACCAGTGGTAAAACAGTGTGAAAAACACCCTTCCTGGAGGCCTAACATTAATCCTCTTTTAATCTCGGTTAAATATTTTTATGACATCCTTTGAGGTCAAAGGGGTATAATAACATCTAATGACAAGATAATCAACTGTAAACAACCTTCTTACAAGCCCTTAACGTCCCGTTACAGCCCCCCAAATATACGTATAAATCAGTGGTTGAGAAGACACTGCTCAGCTTGCGCATGCGCTATAGCTCTGAATTTGTTATCATTTGATAATCAAACCATAATGAACATACCCTGAAGATTTCAAGTTGATCGGACAATTCCTTCTTGGTGTTGCATTTTTTATGAACAGGAGTATATACAGGGTGTTTCAAAATTGCGTTGCACGGCTTTTATTCGGAACCAACGCCTTCTAGGGTCATGGAAGTAAGGTCTACCCCTAGGTAACGGAGTCCGGAGAATCCATTGAGATGACTGACAGCGCCCCTAGCGGCGAAATTAAAAACTTAAAAAAATTAATTTAAAAACTAAAGGAGATAGAGCAAAAACCTCAGTAAGAGTATTGTTGCCAACGTCAAGAAAAACTCACTGAAAAAAATTTGATCAAAATATCTTGAATATTCGCGGAGATATTAGCATGTGAAAATAGCACTTTTTCAAGGGTCAAAAAGTAAAAAGTTTGCATATTTGCAAATTTTTTTGATTTTTTTATTTAATTTTGGTTTCTTTCAACTAAAAAAACATAAAACTACACAATAACACTGAAAAATTTATAAATATGTGAACTTTTTATTTTTTGACCCCTGAAAAAGTGCTATTTTCACATGCTAATATCTCCGTGAATATTCAAGATATTTTGATCAAATTTTTTTCACTGAGTTCTTCTTGACGTTGGCAACAATACACTCACTGAGGTTTTTGCTCTATCTCCTTTAGTTTTTAAATTAATTTTTTTAACTTTTTAATTTCGCCTCTAGGGGCGCTGTAAGTCATCTCAATGGATTCTCCAGGCTCACTTACCTAGGGGTAGACCTTACTTCCGTGACCCTAGGAGGCGTTGGTTCCGAATAAAAGCCGTGCAACGCAATTTTGAAACACCCTGTATATATGAGATATTGTGTGTATGACACAGAGAGGAAAGGATGTCCTTAGTCAAAAGCGCTTTGAAGTATTCTTTTTAATTCGGTAGAATTTTTAACTCTAAGGAAATTAAGAAGGAGATACGTGTCAAAAGCCAAGTTATAAAACTGATTTTGTAATATTAAAGGGGTTCATCTGGTAGCCAAAGGAAGATATAGAATATATACCCTCCCTAAAATCAGTATTTGCATTTTCTTGTACTTGTAGAAAAGAACTAAAAATACCCTATACCAGGGGTTCTCAAACTTTTGAACATCGCGACCCACTTTTTAGAAACAAAATCTAACGCGACCCACCTTAACTTCAGTTAATTATCTCATGCCCCTCAACATAATTTTTACTTCTTGACTGGGGGGGTTTCACCAACTATTTTGTTACAATAAATTACTACATACCAGTATTAGAAGAGAAATTAAATTTTTAGAAAAAAAAGTAAATATTTGAATTTGAGCGTATGAAATCGTTTAATTGTTGGTTAACAATGATCCCTACAGTAAAAAGGGGATCCTTGTTACCACAGTTAACCACAGTTGTACCCACAGTTAAAGGGGATCATCACCCCTCCCCCCAGAGAAAATTTTTAATTTGATCCTTAAAAACTAACTTGTTTTTTAGTAATATGAAATAAATTGCAGTTGCATCATTTCCTAAGAAAATTCTTAAAATTTGCATTGCTCCCCCCGGTGTGGATGGGAAGTAATTATACGTTTAGAAACACTGATTTCTTTTCAAATCTTAATCGAATAACCAACTAGTTTTGCAGATAGGCACATTAAAGTGAGTGAGACACATGTATTTACATTAATTGCCTTTTCCGTTCGATACCAATACTACATTCACACATGAAAAGTTAACCTAGTTACTAGGCCTGTGATTGGCCTCTTCTCGTCATGTGCTCCTGTGAATCTATTAGTAAAAGGAAAGATCGATCTTCTTCAAAAAACGTAGGGGAAGTAGGGGAGCGTTTTTTGCGGATTTAAAACCGCATCCCATGGGAATTGAGCTTAAGTGTTAATCTAGCTTAAATATATCATTGTGCCAATGCTATATTTAAGCTAGATTAGCACTTAAACTAGATTAACTTTTCATGTGTGAATGTAGTGTAGTATAAGGGTAGTTTTTCTTAAACCTCTCTTAATGCTCTTATTTTTATTCTTTTTACTATATGGTAATTTGATAAATTTCAAAAGTCAATAACACGTTTGTAAAAAGTATAAAAAACATACTACATATTCAGAAAAATTAAAAATCTTCTCGCGACCCACCGAAAACTGACTGGCGACCCACCAGTGGGTCGCGACCCACAGTTTGAGAAACTCTGCCCTATACTTCCCAAAATTTCGACCTATTCCAACTTTTTTTTCTGAAAGGTGACGAGGGAAAGAAATGAACTAGTTTAATCGAGCATTTTGACAGTACGTTAGTCGAGAAAGGTGAAGTTGGGTATTGATATGATCAAATGAAGTTAATTTATCATCATTGTTCACTATAAAAGCAAATAATCTCAATTTAACTTAAACTTATCAGTCATGTAGAGACAATGAGGAAGTTGCATGATATTTTTTAATTTTTTTAATCGATTCCTCTTGCAAAAATAAGCAACTACCCAAAATTTGAGGCCGATCGAGAAATTTTTTGATTGTCAAAAAAATTAACAAAAATCCCCTTTTTAAAAGCGCGCGAAAACGCCAAGAGTTTGAATGTGACGTCATCTTATACTAAACATTGTTGTAAAGCAATGGAGTTGATCGTATTATTGTTGACGTCATCTTATAGTTTAAACAATAAACGTTTTCAGTCACGTGTTTTTTCTCGACTTTTAAATTAAAATATTTATTTACCTGTACAGTTTTTTGAAAAACTGACTAGATATTTCATTTTACCATACAAAAAACAATACGGAACACTTGTTTGTTTTTGAAAATCTGACACATGCAACTTCCTTATTGTCTTTCCAAATAAATTTATCTTTAACTTCCTTGATAATCCGAACTTTATCACAACAGATTTTGTGATTGTGATGTGCTTACACACACACTCTATATTACTGATAGCAAAATATCAAACAAGTCAACTTCCTTCTCCAGAAAACTACTAACACAGGAACTACACATATAAATATCTTCCCCTCAAAAAAAACTTCATTCCATCAGTGAAAGGGTATTAATCCCCAAAAACTCTATCACACCCCGATATCCCCCCACCAGAAAAGAGAAAAAAACCGCAGAATGGTTTCACACCAGCTCCGAAACCAGATTCCATCACATTAAGCCCTCTGCACACACACACACCCTCTCCAGAAACCATCCTCAGCGTGACTCCCCACGTGACTCACGGACAGATTCCAATCCATAATGCAGGTGACAGCCTTTAACCCCCCTCCAAATCCATCCCATAACTGCACCTCCCCCTATTTGACATATTAGAGCGATCCCATCCCTCCCCTCGCGAAATCCAAACTGATGCTATTCGATTAACTCATTCATATGCATAAGGGGAATAGTAGCTACTGCTGTGCGAATTTATACACGGAGGGGGCCTGCATACCTCCGGACCCCTTTTTAATCGAGCGGAGGGGCCCTTGCGGTCGGCAGGGGCTGATTCACGCCCTGGCCGGGGCGCTCTGATGGTAATTACCGGAGGACGTCGGAATGCATTTTTGGAGAGAAATACGGCGGAAAAAACTAAATTGAACTCTGGAAGAACGAGATTCAATTTGTGGAAGAGTTTAATGGGTTGGATTGTTTTGTGTAAGGAGGATGTGGAGGGTAAACGACTTTGAGTGATTGCCGAAAAATCTTAATAACACCTAATATGGTTGGTTGGGTTTAAGTTCAACGACCTTTTCTTTTTTTAAATTTCCCCTAAAGCTTTGAAAAAGTTCAGAATCTTTTACATAATACTTCGAATAAGACTTAAACATAAAAAAATTTTTGTAAATTATTTTATGTTGGAATTATTTTAAGCCTCTCTAAAATACCAACTCTTTTGGGGTCGATTAAAAAAACAAATTGAATGATAATAGTATAAGTATTTTTTCTGTTAAAATGATCATTTATTCACTTTTAAATATGAAACAATAATTAATAAAATCTCGATAAAAGGAACACAGTAAATCTTTAGTGGCTTAAATCTGGGTTTTAAAAAATTCCAGGATTTATAAATAGAATATATGTTAGGAAAAGGAAAAATCTATTTAGAAATAGATAAAAAAACCTATTTCACTCATATCTCATATAACAACTCCACATAATCAGGATACCCTACTTACTAATCTTTAAGGCCACTGACAATATCTAAAAATTAAAATGATTAATTTTAGGCTATTTTAAGCAGAGTGCTACTACATCTTTCCGAGAGGGTTCTTTTTTTTCATATAATATGCACTATTTTGTGTCGTAAATTTAAATAAAAGTGAACGAAAATGCAGCAATTAATTCTAAAATACAGCCTTATTCTATGCTTACGATATCCTAAAAAGTATACAACACTTATTCTAAAAATACAAAATTTGTAAACAGTATCCATATGAATGTGCTCATAAAATACATTCTATTTCAAATACATTCCCCACATATCTGATAGTAACACGTGATATCATCTCCTTTTGAATATTTAACACCAACAAAATTCTTAGGAATATCCCTTAAATTTGAAACTCTGACACAACGCAGAGTTTTTCGCTTTACATCCATCTCTTGCTCTGTCGTTTTCCCATTCTCATCCGAAGTATCTTCCTCCAGAGAAAATAACATTCCACCATCATAACCCAAAGAGTTTTCATCCCGGAGAACAACGCTCCGTAACCGGAGAAATTTTTCGACGGTCATAAATTCGGCCCAGTGTAACTGTATCCGCTTCTTATTTAATATTTATTAATGTTCAGCACTAGTTAACTAAAAGTAGTTGAAAAGTAGTTAACTACTAGTTGCAACTACTAGTTAACTAGTAGTTCAACTACTTTTGGTTTAGAGTAGTTGAACTAGTAGTTTAACTACTTTTTTCACCAACTACTAGTTCCAACTACTTTCAAAAAGTTCAACTAGTTCAAAAAATATTGAAAGATCAAAATTTTAAAAAATATGTTACATCTACTAACAATGCCATATTTCGTGATACATTTTCATATTTAGCAACCTCGAAATATATTTCATTCCAGCAATTGACATATAAATGCAACCCTTTTTTGAAATCCTATCTAGAAATTAGGGATAGTTCAGGGTTTTCTCTCCTGGAAATTCCAGCACTTTAAAAAGCGATTTTAGACTAGGTTTACGAGGATTCTAGATGTTTTTCCTGCATTAAAAATTAGTAAAACAATACTTAAAGTTAACTGCCCAATTTTGTGCTTAAAATATTGTTGTTCAGGCTAAGGGGATTTAGAACCCTTAACCCCCCTTATATACGACACTGTACTGACTAATATAAATACAACTTAAAAACTTGTAGGGAAGAGTGGGGAAAGACGGAAAGACAGCATTTCCCCTAGTAATTATAAATTTAAAAATCTGAAAAAAAATACCAGTAGATGGAAGCATGACTACCACCTCCTGCATGAATTTTTAAAGCCCTGGGCCATTTTGTTGTATATAGGTACTAGAAAAGAAATTTGCTAGCGTTTGAATAAGCAACAAAGTAAATTTTCTTGTCATTTTGTTGGCGTAAAATATCAATCAAAAATAACTCTCAAGTGGACATTCAGCATTTTATTCAGTAGAGGCACTACTAAAGTAAGCTTGTAGAACGGTTTTATTTCCCTGAACTTTAATTATAAATATCTTGTTGGGACGTGGTAAGCTTGAACTGGTAGATGGGGCACATTCGTACACATAAGATGGGGCAGATTCGGACAGTGCGAATGTGCCTCATCTTTCCCATTTTTGATTATGAAAGTAACTTATACGTTTATAAGTGCAGTATATTTAATAACTTGAAGTTTAATTGTTTCTTATTGTAATTGTTTCAAAATTTGGTGATAATAGAAAATAACATCTTAAAGAAAGCTTCAGTTTTAAGGAATTTAGACCCAGATTTAAACATTGAAGAAATAAATGTCCCTGATAATTGTTTAATGCCAACTGACTTGGACCTAAGTGATTTTATTCTGATAGAATTTTCTACTAAAAAGAAAATTTTGTTCTGTTGGTCAAATAGAAAATTTGGAATTGAATGATGCTAATTTAAAATTAATGATGAAAAACTTTAAAATTAATGACGAAATTTTTATTTTCCCAGTAAGTAATGATTCAACATTCATACAAAAAGATAATATCTTATTAAAAGTTCCCCAACCGTCAGTTTCAGGTGTTAATAAGCGAACTGTTGGTTCACTTTCCTTTGGAATAAAACCTGACAGTTAAAATATTGGTTGGACTTTTTCTAACTAATTATATTATGTAAAGTATGTCAATAAGCAATATACTCTTCATTACTACATTTGTTTTCCTCATCAAAAACTTAGATGTTCAATATTTTTAAAGCTGTTTTCTTTTTTGTAAAAAATCTTCAATTTAGAGGAAAAATCTGTTAAAGTGCCAACTATTTCGTTTAATTATTCCTACTTTAAAGTGCAATAAACTTTTAAATTTGTAAAAATAATTATTGTATAATTTTTGCATGTGCACGAATGTGCCCCACACGTGTGCGAAACTGCCCCACCCATAGGTCACATTCGCACGAAATTTCTCGTTTTTTAGATTGATGATATAGGTTAGAAATTCTAGGAGAATGCGACCAATTATCGTTCTAAAATATCGGGAAAGGTCATAACTTTCATTTGAATCCGAGTTTGTTTCAATATCTCATCTAGATCCAGAGAAATATGCCGAAATGCACTTTTTGTGCGAATGTGCCCCACTATCCCCTATACCTATCAAAAATTGGCGAATCTTTAGCCATGATATTTTTGCTATAGGTAAGAAAAAGTTATCGAAAATTTGGGGAAAAATATCTTATGAAATTAAATAGACTAGTTAACTAGTAGTTAACTACTTTGGGAAATAATCAACTACTAGTTACAACTACTTCCAAGAAAAAGTAGTTAACTAGTAGTTACAACTACTTTTGCCCAGACTAGTTGGTAGTTGGTAGTTAACTACTTTTTGACCAGTAGTTGCCGAACACTAATATTTATACGCTTCCCGGTGGCAGCAGCGTCAAGTTACTCTTTATAACTTCTGCATATCGTTTGCAGGAATAGAATGGTTTTCGTCGGGAATGGTTTAATACTGGAGCTATATGGGTATCTGGGATAAATTCGAAGACCAGGAAGTGCAAGGAAATTAAGAACGGGACATGTTTATGAGATATTTTGTCTGAATATTTATTGCGAATTTCCCGAAGCTGTTAATATTCCTGAGCTGAATTTTAATTTTAGAAGGAGGGCGATAAATTTGAGATTCTTATCAGACCTGAAGCTTATTTTGTACATAAATTTCAACTGATAACCGCGGAATTTAGAGAAGTTTTAAGTTTTACCATAAAAGCTATTTAATTATTTTTTTATGTTAAAATCAAATTTTTAGACCGAAAATATGAATTTATTTTTTTCTTTTGGTAGCATTTATACTGAAATTTAAACGAGCTCTATTTAAGTGAATTTATAAAAGAAAGAAGACCGGAAGTCTGGTGAAATTAATTCACACGAAATAAAAGAAGTTAAATATTAAACTAACCTCAAAATCAAGACACACACAAGAAATACTTATACAAAATTATTTGACTTCAGAACAATCATGGGTGATATGAGAGAGTAAAATGTTTCGTTTCTAATAAATGAAATATGATATCGCTGTTAAAACTATTTTAAAACATTTATATTTACTTCTTACATTATTTTCATACGGGATAGTGGGACACCTTGGGACACCGCCTAAATTTTCAAAATTTTACAGTTGATAAATCCTGTTGGAACATAAATGAGAAACTAAAATCTACTCTTCAACGTAGTTTGGAATCTTTGGGGTGCCTAGAGATTTTTATTTACTCCAGCTTCCTTGTTTTGCGTGGTGCAAAGTTACTCTCACGTGTGTTATAACAAATACATATACCGTCATAGAAATTTCATTGTAAAAACTTGAAGTTTGTCTATAGGTACTCCAAATAAATCCTTAATGGAAAAATAGTGTCTTTCTTACCCTTTCCACCCAACTTAACGAAAAAAAACTTTTTACATTCAAACTTTAACTATACGCACAATAGTAGTTAAAAGAAAAGTATTACCGCCTTTGAGTTTAGTCCTCCTTCTCCATTTTGCTCTTCTTAAATCCCTATAAGGTAGACATATTTTTAGCTCTTAACACTGCATATATTTTGTGATGTAATAGTATTGTACTCAAAATTCTCACAACTCATTTGAGAACATTTTTCGTCCTCAAATTTTATTTGTTTGTATTGCTGGCTAGAACACTTTATACGGTATTTCAGAAGTTCCCAAACTGTGTGAGGTAAGGAGTAATTTTTAAGGTGGATCTCTACAAGATTTTGAATGTAAGATTAATGTTAAGATTAATGTTTTTAACTAGAAAAACAGGTTTTTAATTAGTTTTGATACCCCAATTTAGAATTTTTTGAATATAAATTTTTATGTAAGATTTGCATTTAGATAAACTTAATGTAAAAAATAGTTTATGATAATAGTTTTTTGAACAAAAAGGTATCCGGGGGGTCATCCTCAGAAAAGATTTAGAGAAATTTGTCAATAAAAACACACAGGATTTTAACTTTGTTTTGATACACTTCGTCCGAATTTTAGACTGTATTCTTTAGGATTTCAGTTTTGATGAACTTATTTTTAAAAGGTTTTTAATAATAAAGCGCCAAATACTAAAGGGGTTTCGGGGGTCCTCCCCCAGAAAATTCTCGGAGATTTGAACCAAAAAACAGGGTTTTAACTTATTTTGATATACCAAGTCCAAATTTCAAGAGGGGGGCAGGTCCCCTTCACCCACCCTCATATACGCCCCTGAATTACTCCAAGTCTCTGAGGTGATTGTCTGGAAATTTCAAGGAAAAAATTTATGCATTGAAGTCAAATTTCGAGGGGGCTGGGGGTTCTCCCCCAGAAATTTTTTGAAATTTCCCTCTTAAAACTAGTGTTTCATCTAATTTTGAA
Organism: Tetragnatha versicolor; assembly: GCA_024610705.1. NCBI lineage: Eukaryota > Metazoa > Arthropoda > Arachnida > Araneae > Tetragnathidae > Tetragnatha > Tetragnatha versicolor. The sequence goes on along the minus strand of JANDEH010000002.1, from coordinate 20,051,958 downwards.
ACTCTTTGGGGAATTCTTAAAGTAACTTGAGAAATTCCTCAAGGTAACTCGCGGACCCCCTAGGAACACGCCGCTGATCTAAAGAAAAGTCTTACCTGCTTCTAGTTTGGTCTTTCTTCTCCCTTTTTACTCTTCTTAAAATCCTGTAAGGTAAAAAATTTTTTAGCCTCACAACACTACATATTATTTTGTGATATGATAGTGTTGTACTGCAAACTCTAACAACATATTTAAGAACACTTTTCAAATTAACAACACTTTTGTTTGCGTAGTTAGCTAGATCCCTTTATGCTGTTTTGATGAGGTTGAGATGTTTTGGAATCAAATGGAATACATATTTTCGACCTTTATTCGATTTATTTTCTTATCTCCAAATTTTTCTATAATTAAATTTACATTATACATCCAAATTTAGTGTTGATACGAATAATAGTTGAGTGGAATAGAAAAATTTAAAACTACAACCGTTTTAGAAAGCTACAACCTATAATGTAGAATTAATTTTGAGACACCCCCGTCCCCAGAAAATGAGATGATTGAAGAGGAGATGAAAAAAAGAACACCCCAAAAGTGGTTATTATTAGTTTGGTGTATACGCCTTTGGTTTATATTTGGGTTATTACAGTTGACTCCGCTTATTGTGATGAATGTTAATGGTATCAATCGGATAATGTTATCAAAATTGGCCGGTCCCGATCACTCCTATTTATTTTAAATGCAAAATGTATCGTTTTATGTGATCAATATATCGCGTAATGTTATCAAAATTTGGCGAAATTACCTAAAAACCCCCTTCTTTGGCCAATTTTAATACATAATTGTACAAAATAAGTCATTATTTTATTTTTCTTTGATGTAAACGTTGCTACAGTTACAGTTGTAAAAGTAGGCAATCATATTAAATACTTGAATTAGGACAACACAGTTGTGATTTTAAAGCAAACTATCGAATTACACTTTTTGAAGTCTAGTGTCAAGTTGTTTATAGTAATTCTTATAATAGACAATATGCACTGTGGTGTTGAACCCACAACTAATTCGAAGCGCCCAAGTAGCGCGCTTCCGGTGGCATCAGCCGGCGAGCGCAACGGAGGGAATTTCCCCGTTTGGTTTAGTCAGACGCGGGCTGAACACGAAGGAGGACGTCGTTGGTCGGCGTCTAAGTAACATTTTTTGCATCTCTGCTCATCCCCTCCTCCTCCATGGATCCCCTGTTAGTTTTTGGGTAATTATACTCTGCAGGAACCCAACCTGCTATGGGTATGCATATTTTCGATTTTTGATTCTTTTATTTACCTTTCTTTTGGGACCTGTTCTGGGAGCCACTCCGGTCACCTATTTTGTTAACCTTGATGTGAATAAAATAATTGTCTGTCACTCAATGGCGTAATCCCTTTTAAAACACAACGCAATGTCTGACGTCTGTTGGTTTTAGTCCAAATCTTACTAAATTTATACACCAACAAGACATTTTGGTACCGCGACCTCGGTTCGGATCTCGTGAACACGCCATTGTGTCTAGGTAACCCTGAGGCATCCATATCAGGTCCCCATTGCTGAATACATGTTTTCATTTCCACTTTCTCTCTTAGTATTTAGTGTGTAACTTGTGCTTAGAAGTATATAACACTCTTGACACTTAAAACCACATGTGCACAGGCACAACTTCAAATGCCTTTGCACATGTTGTTAACACTCTTTACCACACTATTATTTTTTTGTTAATGTGCTTGTGATTCTGGGATTTTACTTTTTAACTTACTTGAATGATTTGACTTGCAAAAAAAAAAAAAACATTTTTTTTGCGAGTTGAGTATCCACATTTTATTGTGATGATCCCCGATTCACAAATACATATTTAAATACAACACAGACAAGACGTGCCACAACACTAACAAGAAGTGCCACACTACACAAAATTGCATATATTGAGTAGGGAAACATGCCTCCTAAACGACGTACCAGATCCAATAGTGTTGTGCATAGTTCCCGGCAAAGGTCTCCTTCTGCTCAACCACAATCCAATACCTCTCAAATGGAGCCCACTTTCCCGTCTGTTGTGCACCCTGTAGTCAACACTCCTTTGAACATCGAGCTTATCCCATCATACGCGGGTGAGCCTACTTCATGCGAGTTCTTCTTCGACCATCTGGGGAGCTTCGCCCAGATGTATGGATGGAACTTGGTCATAATCAAGGGCATCCTCAGCGTAAAGCTTCAAGGTCCAGCGTTGCAGTTCTTCATCGAGTCTCCTGCTGTGAAGAAGGCAACTGACCTCGTGTCTATCAAAAAGATCTTTGTTGACTTCTTCACTGCCCAGGAAGAAACGGAGCACCAACAGCAGTCATTCCTAAACATGAAGATGTGGCCTGACGAGCAAGTCAAAAACTTCGCTCACAGACTACAGTATGCCGCCACAGCCTTCGACTCGGATGAAGATGTTTCAGCAGCTGCATCGCTACGGGACCAAATCATGATGTCAAAATTCATTAATGGCCTGAGCGACTCTATCAGCTCCCACGTTCTTGCTGCCAAACCAAAGAACTTTGCCGAGGCGGTTCAAGTAGCTCATATCAAGCAGACAAGTCTCACCAGAAATATGCCCCACAATCAAGTAAACCAGGCACTACTTGCCCCCATCCCTGAGGCAACGGCTCCAAGAAACCAGAACACCAAGACCTGTGTGTTCTGTGGAGCGCCTGGACATATAATGATTGAATGCAGAAAATTCGAGAGATCAAGGAACCCGATGCCATCCTTCCAACATCCAGGAACCTTCCGCCATCCTGACAGTTCTGGAGGTAGGAGACGGCCGTACCCACAGCAGCCAAGGAATCATTATCCACAGCAGTCGAGAAACCAACATCGACGGAGAGACGGCAGACCACCCCCACAGCACCACCAGAGCCTGGGACAGCAGAACCCTCTCCCTCAAGAGCCCCACAATTTAAACTAAACGCAGATAACCATGGCGACTCCAATGGTCATCTGGTACCAATTCACTTGGAGTCTCACAAGTATACCTTTACCATGACCACCAACAACTCTACGCCCTTGATGCTGCTATTGCCTGTCACGATTGGAAACTCTACTTTTACATTCCTGATAGACTCTGGCTCATCCATTTCTATACTCCCAACCACAACATTCAACAAAATAAAGGACACAGTAAATTGTAAATATCTCTCAAGAAGTGTAAGAATAACCTCCGTTCAAGGACTCCCAGTACCTTTCAACCACTGTGTAGACATTCCTCTTGCCATAGCTTCCAACAAATTCCGGCAATGTTTTTTTGTGTCACCCCAAGTCCCCGAAACTAACTTTGATGGTCTCCTTGGATTAGACTTCCTAAGAAAGCACAGAGTATCGATAGACTTTTCTTCTAACAACTTCCAAATGGGTCAAAATACAATACCTCTAAGTTTTCCTGACGAACCAACTATATCTAAGAATAACAGAACCTGCAATGCCATAACAACTACAAAAACAGTAATCGATCCAACTGAAACAGCCTACATTAAAGTAACCTTAACTGACTTTTCTGAAACTGAAGATAACTTTCTATTCATCCCGTCCAAGCAAGACTACCAATTTGAGATTCATCCTTCGGTACACTCTAATCCAAAAGCCTTTTTCATCATGGTGAGAAATATTTCCTCAGCACCAGTCACCATCAACAAGGGTAGCAGAATTGGTACCGTATACTTTGATATACAGATTGAAGAGAACACGCAGAATCACTCAGTGAGACACATCATTGCTCCTCCCCATGTACGTAAACAGAGGATAGAAGACTTAAAGGAAATAGACTTTAACTTGGACCAGGTTACAGATAAAGACAAGCAAGTAATCCTTAACACTCTCATGAAAAATGCTGAAGCTTTCTCAAAATCTCTTAACACCCTAGGACATTCTGATGTAATTCAACCAATACTTCGTACTACCCAAGTGGAGCCTATCTCATCAACTCCCTACCCTATTCCCCAGTCTCTCCAGGAGAATGCCAAACAGTACCTTGGAGAACTGGTGGATGCAGGTATTATAGAACCAAACCTGTCAGAATGGGCTAGCCCCATGATACTGGTGAAAAAGAAGGATCATTCTGCCTTGAACCCTTCCATCAGATTAGCTTTAGACCTGCGTCTAATTAACCGTATCATCATGGGTTGTTCATATCCTCTCCCAAAGATCAACGATATCACCAGAAGCTTAGCCGGCTTCTCCTTGTTCTCAGTATTTGACCTGAAAGCTGCGTATTGGCAAATGCACATCGACCCAGAATACAGACACCTGCTTTCCTTCACAACACCTTGGAGAACATACCAGTTCACTCGCCTGCCGTTTGGACTCAAGCATGCTGGATCCCTTTTCCAGAAATTGATGGATGATGTCTTGCGACCATTAGAACTCCACGGTGTAGCAGCATACCAGGACGATATCATCATAGGAGGACACAACATTGAAGATTTAAACATGAAGATGGACAAGGTTCTTCAAGCATTACAACAACATAATCTGACGTTGGATCCCAAGAAATGCAAAATTGCTGTCGACACCATCGAATATTTAGGATACAATATTTCATCGAAAGGACTCTCTCCTAGTGCTAACAATGTTCAGAAAATAACCTCATTCACCTCACCGAAAAACCAGAAACAACTTAAAAGGTTTTTAGGACTTTGTAACTTCTATAGAAACTTAATTCCTAACTACTCCTCAGAAATATACCACCTCAACAAACTAGCCAATGCAAAACAATATAAATGGGAACCAATCCACCAAGAAAAATTCAATAATCTTCAAAAGATCTTCTTTGAATCACCCTTCATAATTCAACCTGATGGCAATGAGCAGTTCTACATCAACACTGATGCATCTGGAATAGCAATTTCTGGTGCACTGATGCAGAAGCATGAAGGAGAGTTAAGACCTGTTTCCTACTTTTCTAGACTTCTATCTGACTCCGAAAAGAAATACCCTTCAGGAAAACAAGAACTTTTAGCCATATACTCAAGCGTCACCTACTTCAAGGAGTTTCTATACGGTCGAAAGTTTATTATTCTTTCGGATTACAAAAACTTCATGTTTTACACCAAATTACAGTCCCCAGCTAATGTCATCTCACGCTGGTTGCTTGAACTTAGTGAATACGATTTCACATTCCATCATATTAAAGGCGAAGAAAATCATCTAGCTGACTGCCTCTCTCGTGAAGAGCTGAATCAACCACCACCTGAATTTAATACCATCTTGCCTTGCAATGCAACATCAGGATTACACCCAGATCCAGAGGTTTTGACAGCAGAGACAATACATCAACATCAACTGCAGGATCCTGTCATAATACAGATCAAGAACAATCTCCAGTTGAGCAACCATAAAGATAAACTAAGTTTTTACATAGACCCTACAAATAATCTTCTCATGCACATCTCTACCTCAACTAAAAACAAGGAAAAGGACATAGTTAAAACCATTGTAATTCCTCACGCCCTAAAGAAAGATGCCCTCTTAAATTGTCATTTTACTCACTTTGGAGCAGATAAAACCTACAAGTTTCTGAAAGAAAGATTCTTCTGGTATGGGATGTATCAAGACACAGTGAACTTTGTTGGGTCCTGTGATGAATGCTGCAAGTTCAAAAGAAAATATTCCAAGTCTCCACCATTTGGAAAAACTCCATTACCGAATCGCCCTGGAGAAATGATAAGCATGGATATTGTCGGACCAATAAATAAAAAGAATTATGTCCTGACGATCATTGACCACTACTCCAAGCACCTTGAGTTGTATCCCATCACCTCTATCCACGCCAACACCATCAGCGATTGTCTTGTGAAGTACATCACCACCCATGGACGACCAGCAATGGTATATTCGGATCAAGGCACACAATTCACTGCAGATGTCTTTGAGAGACTCCACCGAATGCTTGGAATCCAGTTGCGCCACGCAACTACCTATAATCCCAAAGCTAATGGGGTATCGGAAAGAGTAAACACCCAGTTAAAATCAACCATCCTGAGCCTGGAAAATTCCAAATTCTCTTTCAACACTGCTGTTCATCTACATCAGCACTTCTACAATAACTCAATACACGCAACTCATCGGTTCTCTCCAAACTTAGTCCACTTTGGACGAGAACACAGCCTAATATTCGACACATTTGACAAAGATGTTGAACTTCCCATTTTGACAACTCAAGGATTCGTATCCAGAATCCTCCATGATATTCGTGGCATTTATGAAGACACATTCCAAAACCTTCAGGAACACCAGTTAACCCAGACGGAGAATAAGGCACAGAATTCATCTCAAAGAACTTTGAGGACTGGAGACATTGTGTATGTCGACTCAAAGTCTACATTCCACTCTAAATTTACTGGGCCTTTTCAGATCGTTCAGAAGCTGAACCCCACTACGTGTGTTATCCAAGAACTGAACAATCCGGAAGCACCCACCACTAAGATAAATGTGCATAGACTCAAGTGGGCTCCGCGAAGATTTGACTATCTGAAAATGGACGCTCAAAACTTTAATGACTCACCCACTCCTACTGGTTCCACCTATAATTTAAGAAGGCGTAGTTAGGCAATAAGTAATTTATTACATCTAAAACTTAAATGACCTAAGATATAGATAGTAATTTTTCCTAGCTTGTAAATCTACCTTCCTCTCTCTGTCTCTTGGTTCCTATCTTTTGGACTGTTATTATTTTTTTACTTTACGTGGGATCCGTGGAGGAGCAGTCGGTGAGTAGTTTTGTTTTATCTAAGTGAGTAGTTTTGTTTGGTTTCTAAATTTAAACATGAAATGCTAGTAATATTTGGCATCAAAATTCAAGGGAAAAATTATTTCCTTTACATTTCCTTTTTTTTCTTGTAATTTGTTTTGTTTTTTCCCTGGTGGACTGATCACCCACTCAGGTAGAGGGTATTAAGTGTGCTTGTTTTATTTGTAATTTGTGTAATGTGTTTATTGTTTTTTAACTGGTACCTGACAACTCCTGTGATAATTTTTTTCTCCAACCAATACTTGGTTTAAATACGTAACTATGTTGGTAACTACAGGCTCGGTTTTACGCTTGGTGAATTTCGGGTAAGGACCGGCCACCCTGATTCGGGATTTGCCTGGTGTGAACCAACTGCCATACTTAATTTTTTTCCTAGTGTGAACAAACTGCCATACTTAATTTTTCCTAGTGTGAACCTACTGCTGTACTTAATTTACTTAACGTACATGTCTATTCCTAATGGTAAATGCAATGTTTTGTCATGTTTTGTTTTTCTCTTTTGCAGGTTGTCTTGTTTATCTGTATGAATTGGGTGATTGGAGTGGCTACCTATAAAAATAAAAAAAAATGGAGGAAGGGGAGATTGTGGTGTTGAACCCACAACTAATTCGAAGCGCCCAAGTAGCGCGCTTCCGGTGGCATCAGCCGGCGAGCGCAACGGAGGGAATTTCCCCGTTTGGTTTAGTCAGACGCGGGCTGAACACGAAGGAGGACGTCGTTGGTCGGCGTCTAAGTAACATTTTTTGCATCTCTGCTCATCCCCTCCTCCTCCATGGATCCCCTGTTAGTTTTTGGGTAATTATACTCTGCAGGAACCCAACCTGCTATGGGTATGCATATTTTCGATTTTTGATTCTTTTATTTACCTTTCTTTTGGGACCTGTTCTGGGAGCCACTCCGGTCACCTATTTTGTTAACCTTGATGTGAATAAAATAATTGTCTGTCACTCAATGGCGTAATCCCTTTTAAAACACAACGCAATGTCTGACGTCTGTTGGTTTTAGTCCAAATCTTACTAAATTTATACACCAACAAGACATGCACTATGTCACGAAACATACTAAAACTTACTAATTCGATCATGAATGCTCTTTCAATTTAAAATGAATTTGAAAATCATGCATATTGTCTATTCTACTCTAAGAGAAAAGGGATCACATTATTAAGCGAAGTCAACTCTACTTGTAAGTTACTCAAATTCCAAGCAACCTAATAAAAGTGAATATACTCACTTAGATTTGATGATGATACCATCCTATTATCTTCAGTTATGTGGATTTTTCAAAGGCAGATGGGTTGAACACAGACACCTCCATGAATCATCCAATATTCGAAATCCGGGGAAAAGCTTATGGAAAGAAAACTCAAGCACATATTAAAAAAAAATATTTAAGCAAACTTCATCAAAGGGGTCTCCAAAGTAAGGCCTGAGGATCAAAAATAGCCCTACAAGTCCTTAGGCCACGTTAGATGACTGAATTTGTACCGAGCTCAATACTTTTAACCTATCCAATCACTTTCTCACTATTCTTATACAGGAGGTGTAAAATTAGATATACTTAGAGATATAATTAAATACAATATTTCACAAAATAAAACATGACAATTTCATAGCTTAATCAAATCATTCATTTGCATGTATATTATTTGTAGGTCTCGGTCCTTTAGTTTTAACCCATTATCTACTGCAATATGATTTTCTGCAATTTTTTTTCGTACAAATATTTTTTTAATCACAAATTTGAAAATTAAGGGATATTCATAAATGAAATAATCATCTTTGGGAAATTAAACCCGCTAGAGCAAATTAATTAAGTTGATACTTTTGAGTACCAAAAGAACATAAAGGGCTAAAATATTCTCACTATACAAAAAAAGCATGGTATTTATCACAGTTTTAAGTTTTAAAAAATAATACACTTCCCTTTTGACGCTAACTACTTTTGGGGATATAAAAATGACAATCAAAGGAATCCAATCAAAATGACAGCTGAAACCACAACTTCTGTTTTAAATATATTCGCATTTCCCGCTAAAGTACTCATAATACCCGTGCTGTCATTTATCCTAGAAGAGTAAAACTAAAAGAGTTTTCCTGCAAAGTATCGTCAGTATATTCGTAAGGATGATTATTCTATGTAATTTTAAAGTTGGTGGGACTTGTAAGTACCGTCAGTAGATAAAGGGTTAGATGAATATTCCAGTTTGGCCCGTGGGACGTTTCAGAGAAGGTATAATGTGACCATTGCGCTAAAACCTTTGGAGATCCCTTCTCGATACAGTGAAAAAAAATCCCGTAAAACTTACAGATTTAAATTGGCAGCTGGGTTGGTTGCGCAAAACCGTAAAAATTTCAAAGTAAATCCGTAACCAAGACTGTTTTTTCACCCTTTAATGCCCACTACTAGAAATAACTGGGGGGAATATGTTTTTGCTTCATTCATTTAGTTTGGGGCCAAATAAATAAAAATGCCAAAAAAAACCTTTTCATTTAAAAAAATTATTTTTGAAATAGGGGCCTGAATCTAATCTCTAAAAATTATAGCACCGGAAGGTGGAATTGTTGCTGTAATCACTTGAAACCATGCTGAAAAATGCTGCTTCATGCTGAAAATTGGAGCTAAACTTATAATTGCTAACTTAGGCAATAGAGGGTTAAGTACCATAAATCAGATGGCCATCAAGAGGTCGTACATCTATACGAAGAAAAGCGTAATAATTGCAACGGATGCCTCGAAGACAGCAACAGTAACATCAATCGCAGCAACAAAGAGCAAGATAAATTTCTTAAGAAGAATTCCTAACATTATTAACATATTTACAGCAGGAGAAGCCAAGACCTGTTTTCAGCAATTAAAAAGTTTATTAAAGAGAAGACACAAAACATAATACTTTCTGACAGCAAATCAGTGTTGAAGGCACTGAAAAAAGTTATTAACAAATCCGCTGCGATTACCCTTCAGCTAAATAAAGCCATGAAAGAAGCCTGTAAATCTTCAGGGGCTAAAATAATCCTAATATGGACACCAATCCATACGGGAATTAAAGAAAATGAACAAGCAGATAGACTTGCGACAGCCGCAAAATCAGTCTTTAACGCCAGTCTTTAAATAGATCTCCCCAACACACCTAATAAAAAACTTAAAATATATACATTCGGAAAGAACTAAAAGCGACTTTGAAGCATCCAAATACTATCAAGAATTCAGAAGCATTGAGAAACAAATTAATTTCAAATGGTCCAAAAACAGAAAGATGGACATCCTTTTGGCCAGATTCGATACAAACATTCTACCAACTAATAGTCTTCTGTTTAGATTTGGCCTGATAGAGTCTCCGTTATGCGCCATTTGTCATGTAGATGAGACAATAGAACATATAGTTACTTTATGCTGTAAATACTCAGACATTAGGAAAAACTAAAAGAAAAGCTAGACGTCAAACCTCGTAGGACCTCGACCTAAAGACTATCAAAGAAAGGGGAATAAAGTCAAATAAATACCTCCAAGCGATAAGATCCTTTTTTAAAAGGAATGCAATCTCATCAAATTGAGACCAAATAAGAACAAGCAATTAATTAAACCGACTTAAATAAAGAAAAGAAAATATGAATAATTTGTAGCAAGTCCTATTTTTCTGTTTTTGGCAATATGAAGGTTAAGCGGCTCGCAAAGAAGAGCAAATACCTCTATCCACCCTCTATTAAATCATAAATCAGGGATTTTTGGCCTTTTATAACTTCGACCCCCTTTTTAAGTCAAGTTGACAACGCCCTCAAAAAATTGTAATGTAAATTTTTAAAAATATTTTGATCCCCTAAATTCAAAATGAAATTGGAAATTTTTAAAAAGTTAGAAAAGAAAACGAACATCTTCAAACAATGCTTATGGTAAAATAAGGGTCTAAAAATCATGAATTCTTTTTCTGCCCATGAAAAGAATTTTCTGTGTTTTCATTTTTAAAATAACAAATACCATTCCATTGTTTTAAAATCTAAAATGACCCTAAATTCTAAGGAGTTGGATATTTAATACATTAACCATTTATAAAATTATATAATTAAAATAAAGAATTTGAATGATTTAATTAAAGATAATTTAAGGATAGTTCTCAATGATAAATATTGATTGCCCTGCTAAATCTCGGGAATAAGCACAACATATTAAAACATGAGCCTGACACTAATTACTTTAAGTAGCTTTTGTGTTATCTTCATCTCTAATTCAAAAACGTTAAATTAAAAGTAATGCATAAATTCATTTCAATGCAGCGATAAGTATATCTCTCAACAGAATATCAGGGTTTATAGCAAAAATATGGGACATTTGCAGCAAAAAATATAGGACGGCAGATTTATCTTGTTTATAAATACAGTCCAATTAAAAATAAAAATTAACAAGTAGAAAAATATAGAACAGTGGTCAAAAATATAGAAATATAGAACAACTATGAACCCTGGTGTTATATCAATACTAGCCTACAACCTTTTTTACTTTCTTTAAACTTCCTCATTTGAAAACAAAAAGTACTATCGTTAGATGAGCAAAACCTGAAGAATTAAATGTAGATATACGTAGTCAGCTTAAAACATCCCTAAAATTTTAAATGATTTCATTCAATTAAGGATTTAAGTATTTTTACTCTGTGTTAACCTTATTGTCATAATTTTTTTTAATTTTTAATAAAAAGCACATAAGGAAAAACTTCTTTTTGAGAGAAAAAAAACAAATTTCTACAATAAGGCAGATATATCTCCTTGATGGAGAATTGAAACTTCATCCCCTTTATAATATTAACATGATTTAAATTAATGATGATTTTCACCATAGAAAAAATCAGATAACATGAATCAGACAGTTAAACAATCATTCTTTGGGGAGTGGCGACCACCGTGAAGGAAATTCTTAAAAATAAAAAATTTTGTACCCTCGACTGCCTTACATATCAGGGACACCGAGCCATCGGCTACAATTAGCCGGACACTCGTAACAAGAAGTAAGACAGTTAAACAATGATATCCATCAAGAGCCAATTTATGTTTTATATTCATGATAATTAACATATTATCTTTTGTCGGTTAGAGACAAAAAGATAAACTTATGACTCAAGGAGTCTTTCTTAAATTAGTTAAGGTGTGCACAATCACAAACAATTCATAAAGTATGCACAAGGTGTGCATAAGGTGCATGGAGAAGTAAAAAAGGGGGTTTGGTCCAGGTAAAATCCCTAAAATTTTGAATAATTACATGCCTTTACGACATGATATACAGAGGAAACTTTTCAGACTTTTTCTTCACCGCATTTTGAGAGATGAAATACAAATGTCTACCATATGGCAAATACTTCCTTGAAGGAGGATTGAGACTTCATCCACTTTATAATGAAACATAATTTAAAGAGAAGATTTTTACCACAGAAAAAAACATAGGCAACAAAATTCTGACATGATAATAAATTGAAATAGACCGTTAATCATAAAAACAATTTATAATATTTGTCGTCTTTCTCTTCCTTCCACAACCCCGTGCCCTGTTGAACTCATAGAAATGGTAGAAAACCTTCAGCATCTATTACAATTGTCAGAAAAAAGAAAACCAGACTATAAATTAAACAAGAGAAGATGAAGCCCTAATTCCAGATATTTCAGGTGACTCTTGAAAACATGACGAACCATTGCATAAAATATTTTTGAGAATAATTTTTGAGAACTCTTAATAGTTCTCCTAACCCTTAAATTATTCAATAGGAATAAAGATAAATGTGATAATTTATAAATTGCTTCACTTTGAAGCTAACAAGTTCGCTTAATAGTTCTCCAAACCCTTAAAGTAGTACAATAGGAATGGAGAATATGGGAATTTAAAAATTGCTTCATTTTGAAGCTAACAATGTCTCTTAATAGTTCTCCAAACCCTTAAATGGTACAATAGGAAAGGAGACTTAGTAAATTTTAAAAAAATTGCTTCATTTTGAAGCAAACAAATTCTCTTAATAGTTCTCCAAACCCTTAAATGGTACAATAGGAATGGAGATTTACGTGAATTTAAAAAATTGCTTCATTTTGAAGCTAATAAATTATCTTAATAGTTCTCCAAACCCTTAAATGGTACAATAGGAAAGGAGACTTAAAAATTTTTTAAAAATTGCTTCATTTTGAAGCTAACAATTTTCCTTAATAATTCTCCAAACCCTTAATGGTACAATAGAAATGGACACATATGTAAATTTAAAAATTGCTTCATTTTGAAGCTAACAATTTTCCTTAATAGTTCTCCAAACCCTTATATAGTACAATAGGAATGGAGAATATGGGAATTTAAAACTTGCTTCATTTTGAAGCTAACAATGTCTCTTAATAGTTTTCCAAACCCTTAAATGGTACATAAGGAAAGGAGGCTTAATAAATTTTAAACAGTGCTTCATTTTGAAGCAACCAAATTATCTTAATAGTTCTCCAAACCCTTAAATGGTACAATAGGAATGGAGATATATGTAAATTTAAAAAATTGCTTCATTTTGAGGCTAACAAATTCTCTTAATAGTTCTCCAAACCCTTAAATGGTACAATAGGAAAGGAGATATATGTGAATTTAAAAAATTGCTTCATTTTGTAGCAAACAAATTCTCTTAATAGTTCTCCAAACCCTTAGATGGAACAATAGGAAGGGAGACTTAAAAATTTTGAAAAATTGCTTCATTTTGAAGTTAACATATTCTCTTAATAGTTCTCCAAACCCTTAAATGGTACAATAGGAAAAGAGACTTAGTAAATTTAAAAAAATTGCTTCATTTTGAAGCAAACAAATTCTCTTAACAGTTCTCCAAACCCTTAAATGGTACAATAGGAATGGAGATTTACGTGAATTTAAAAAATTGCTTCATTTTGAAGCTAATAAATTATCTTAATAGTTCTCCAAACCCTTAAATGGTACAATAGGAATGGAGATTTACGTGAATTTAAAAAATTGCTTCATTTTGAAGCTAATAAATTATCTTAATAGTTCTCCAAACCCTTAAATGGTACAATAGGAAAGGAGACTTAAAAATTTTTTAAAAATTGCTTCATTTTGAAGCTAACAATTTTCCTTAATAATTCTTCAAACCCTTAATGGTACAATAGAAATGGACACATATGTAAATTTAAAAATTGCTTCATTTTGAAGCTAACAATTTTCCTTAATAGTTCTCCAAACCCTTATATAGTACAATAGGAATGGAGAATATGGGAATTTAAAACTTGCTTCATTTTGAAGCTAACAATGTCTCTTAATAGTTTTCCAAACCCTTAAATGGTACATTAGGAAAGGAGGCTTAATAAATTTTAAACAGTGCTTCATTTTGAAGCAACCAAATTATCTTAATAGTTCTCCAAACCCTTAAATGGTACAATAGGAATGGAGATATATGTAAATTTAAAAAATTGCTTCATTTTGAGGCTAACAAATTCTCTTAATAGTTCTCCAAACCCTTAAATGGTACAATAGGAAAGGAGACTTAGTAAATTTAAAAAAATTGCTTCATTTTGAAGCAAACAAATTCTCTTAACAGTTCTCCAAACCCTTAAATGGTACAATAGGAATGGAGATTTACGTGAATTTAAAAAATTGCTTCATTTTGAAGCAAACAAATTCTCTTAACAGTTCTCCAAACCCTTAAATGGTACAATAGGAATGGAGATTTACGTAATTTAAAAAATTGCTTCATTTTGAAGCTAATAAATTATCTTAATAGTTCTCCAAACCCTTAAATGGTACAATAGGAAAGGAGACTTAAAAATTTTTTAAAAATTGCTTCATTTTGAAGCTAACAATTTTCCTTAATAATTCTTCAAACCCTTAATGGTACAATAGAAATGGACACATATGTAAATTTAAAAATTGCTTCATTTTGAAGCTAACAATTTTCCTTAATAGTTCTCCAAACCCTTATATAGTACAATAGGAATGGAGAATATGGGAATTTAAAACTTGCTTCATTTTGAAGCTAACAATGTCTCTTAATAGTTTTCCAAACCCTTAAATGGTACATTAGGAAAGGAGGCTTAATAAATTATAAACAGTGCTTCATTTTGAAGCAACCAAATTATCTTAATAGTTCTCCAAACCCTTAAATGGTACAATAGGAATGGAGATATATGTAAATTTAAAAAATTGCTTCATTTTGAGGCTAACAAATTCTCTTAATAGTTCTCCAAACCCTTAAATGGTACAATAGGAAAGGAGACTTAGTAAATTTAAAAAAATTGCTTCATTTTGAAGCAAACAAATTCTCTTAACAGTTCTCCAAGCCCTTAAATGGTACAATAGGAATGGAGACTTAAAAATTTTGAAAAATTGCTTCATTTTGAAGTTAACATATTCTCTTAATAGTTCTCAAAACCCTTAAATGGCAAAATAGGAAAGGAGACTTAGTAAATTTAAAAAAATTGCTTCATTTTGAAGCAAACAAATTCTCTTAACAGTTCTCCAAACCCTTAAATGGTACAATAGGAATGGAGATATATATGAATTTAAAAAATTGCTTCATTTTGAAGCAAACAAATTCTCTTAACAGTTCTCCAAACCCTTAAATGGTACAATAGGAATGGAGATATATATGAATTTAAAAAATTGCTTCATTTTGAAGCAAACAAATTCTCTTAATAGTTCTCCAAACCCTTAGATGGAACAATAGGAAGGGAGACTTAAAAATTTTGAAAAATTGCTTCATTTTGAAGTTAACATATTCTCTTAATATTTCTCCAAACCCTTAAATGGTACAATAGGAAAGGAGACTTAAAAATTTTAAAAAATTGCTTCATTTTGAAGCTAACAAATTCTCTTAATATTTCTCCAAACCCTTAAATTGAACAATAGAAAAGGAGATATATCCTAATTTTAAACATAAAAATGCATTTAAAGTGTGAAACTACTGTTTTACATATAAATTTAGAATTGAAAAGAAGAAAAATTTTCTCCAAAACCTTTTAAATGGTACACTGGCAATGGAGAAAAGAAAATTTTTATTTTTAGAGTAGAGGATGGGAAGAGGCCCCTCTAAGCTTCTAACAATTTGGAAAAAATGAACCAAATATTGATTCTTTATGAAATTTTAATGAAAATATCTGGCCTATCATTAGTGTTTTTTTCAAATTTTGAATATGGACCTATTTTGTACATATTAAGTTTCCCAATAAGTTCCTCTAATCTCTTTCATGTTGAATTCATCATAGTATTTGAGAAGCTAAAGCATCTCTATTTTTCAGCAATAAGTGAATTTAACATGAGAGTAATCTTTTCAGTGAAAATCTCCCAACCCTTAAATTGTACAATAGGAAAGGAGATATACCCTAATTAAAAACATAAAAAATGCATTTAATGTGTGAAACCCTTGGCTCACATAAGAATTAAAAATTGAAAAGAAGCAAAATTTTCTCCAAAACTTTTTAAAGTGGACACTGGTAATTGAGATAAGAAAAAATTCTTCTCAGAGTAGAGGATGGGAAGAGGCCCCTCTAAGTTTCTAACAATTTGGAAAAAATGAACCAAATATTGGTTCTTTATGAAATTTTAATGAAAATATCTGGCCTATCATTAGTGTTTTTTTCAAATTTTGAATATGGACCTATTTTGTACATATTAAGTTTCCCAATAAGTTCCTCTAATCTCTTTCATGTTGAATTCATCATAGTATTTGAGAAGCTAAAGCATCTCTATTTTTCAGCAATAAGTGAATTTAACATGAGAGTAATCTTTTCAGTGAAAATCTCCAAACCCTTAAATTGTACAATAGGAAAGGAGATATACCCTAATTAAAAACATAAAAAATGCATTTAATGTGTGAAACCCTTGGCTCACATAAGAATTAAAAATTGAAAAGAAACAAAATTTTCTCCAAAACTTTTTAAAGTGGACACTGGTAATTGAGATAAGAAAAAATTCTTTTCAGAGTAGAGGATGGGAAGAGGCCCCTCTAAGTTTCTAACAATTTGGAAAAAATGAACCAAATATTGGTTCTTTATGAAATTTTAATGAAAATATCTGGCCTATCATTAGTGTTTTTTTCAAATTTTGAATATGGACCTATTTTGTACATATTAAGTTTCCCAATAAGTTCCTCTAATCTCTTTCATGTTGAATTCATCATAGTATTTGAGAAGCTAAAGCATCTCTATTTTTCAGCAATAAGTGAATTTAACATGAGAGTAATCTTTTCAGTGAAAATCTCCAAACCCTTAAATTGTACAATAGGAAAGGAGATATACCCTAATTAAAAACATAAAAAATGCATTTAATGTGTGAAACCCTTGGCTCACATAAGAATTAAAAATTGAAAAGAAACAAAATTTTCTCCAAAACTTTTTAAAGTGGACACTGGTAATTGAGATAAGAAAAAATTCTTTTCAGAGTAGAGGATGGGAAGAGGCCCCTCTAAGTTTCTAACAATTTGGAAAAAATGAACCAAATATTGGTTCTTTATGAAATTTTAATGAAAATATCTGGCCTATCATTAGTGTTTTTTTCAAATTTTGAATATGGACCTATTTTGTACGTATTAAGTTTCCCAATAAGTTCCTCTAATCTCTTTCATGTTGAATTCATCATAGTATTTGAGAAGCTAAAGCATCTCTATTTTTCAGCAATAAGTGAATTTAACATGAGAGTAATCTTTTCAGTGAAAATCTCCAAACCCTTAAATTGTACAATAGGAAAGGAGATATACCCTAATTAAAAACATAAAAAATGCATTTAATGTGTGAAACCCTTGGCTCACATAAGAATTAAAAATTGAAAAGAAGCAAAATTTTCTCCAAAACTTTTTAAAGTGGACACTGGTAATTGAGATAAGAAAAAATTCTTCTCAGAGTAGAGGATGGGAAGAGGCCCCTCTAAGTTTCTAACAATTTGGAAAAAATGAACCAAATATTGGTTCTTAATGAAATTTTAATGAAAATATCTGGCCTATCATTATTGTTTTTTTTCAAATTTTGAATATGGACCTATTTTGTACATATTAAGTTTCCCAATATGTTCCTCTAATCTCTTTCATGTTGAATTCATCAAAGTATTTGAGAAGCTAAAGCATCTCTATTTTTCAGCAATAAGTGAATTTAACATGAGAGTAATCTTTTCAGTGAAAATCTCCAAACCCTTAAATTGTACAATAGGAAAGGAGATATACCCTAATTAAAAACATAAAAAATGCATTTAATGTGTGAAACCCTTGGCTCACATAAGAATTAAAAATTGAAAAGAAGCAAAATTTTCTCCAAAACTTTTTAAAGTGGACACTGGTAATTGAGATAAGAAAAAATTCTTCTCAGAGTAGAGGATGGGAAGAGGCCCCTCTAAGTTTCTAACAATTTGGAAAAAATGAACCAAATATTGGTTCTTTATGAAATTTTAATGAAAATATCTGGCCTATCATTATTGTTTTTTTCAAATTTTGAATATGGACCTATTTTGTACATATTAAGTTTCCCAATAAGTTCCTCTAATCTCTTTCATGTTGAATTCATCATAGTATTTGAGAAGCTAAAGCATCTCTATTTTCAGCAATAAGTGAATTTAACATGAGAGTAATCTTTTCAGTGAAAATCTCCAAACCCTTAAATTGTACAATAGGAAAGGAGATATACCCTAATTAAAAACATAAAAAATGCATTTAATGTGTGAAACCCTTGGCTCACATAAGAATTAAAAATTGAAAAGAAGCAAAATTTTCTCCAAAACTTTTTAAAGTGGACACTGGTAATTGAGATAAGAAAAAATTCTTCTCAGAGTAGAGGATGGGAAGAGGCCCCTCTAAGTTTCTAACAATTTGGAAAAAATGAACCAAATATTGGTTCTTTATGAAATTTTAATGAAAATATCTGGCCTATCATTAGTGTTTTTTTCAAATTTTGAATATGGACCTATTTTGTACATATTAAGTTTCCCAATAAGTTCCTCTAATCTCTTTCATGTTGAATTCATCATAGTATTTGAGAAGCTAAAGCATCTCTATTTTTCAGCAATAAGTGAATTTAACATGAGAGTAATCTTTTCAGTGAAAATCTCCAAACCCTTAAATTGTACAATAGGAAAGGAGATATACCCTAATTAAAAACATAAAAAATGCATTTAATGTGTGAAACCCTTGGCTCACATAAGAATTAAAAATTGAAAAGAAGCAAAATTTTCTCCAAAACTTTTTAAAGTGGACACTGGTAATTGAGATAAGAAAAAATTCTTCTCAGAGTAGAGGATGGGAAGAGGCCCCTCTAAGTTTCTAACAATTTGGAAAAAATGAACCAAATATTGGTTCTTTATGAAATTTTAATGAAAATATCTGGCCTATCATTAGTGTTTTTTTCAAATTTTGAATATGGACCTATTTTGTACATATTAAGTTTCCCAATAAGTTCCTCTAATCTCTTTCATGTTGAATTCATCATAGTATTTGAGAAGCTAAAGCATCTCTATTTTTCAGCAATAAGTGAATTTAACATGAGAGTAATCTTTTCAGTGAAAATCTCCAAACCCTTAAATTGTACAATAGGAAAGGAGATATACCCTAATTAAAAACATAAAAAATGCATTTAATGTGTGAAACCCTTGGCTCACATAAGAATTAAAAATTGAAAAGAAACAAAATTTTCTCCAAAACTTTTTAAAGTGGACACTGGTAATTGAGATAAGAAAAAATTCTTTTCAGAGTAGAGGATGGGAAGAGGCCCCTCTAAGTTTCTAACAATTTGGAAAAAATGAACCAAATATTGGTTCTTTATGAAATTTTAATGAAAATATCTGGCCTATCATTAGTGTTTTTTTCAAATTTTGAATATGGACCTATTTTGTACGTATTAAGTTTCCCAATAAGTTCCTCTAATCTCTTTCATGTTGAATTCATCATAGTATTTGAGAAGCTAAAGCATCTCTATTTTTCAGCAATAAGTGAATTTAACATGAGAGTAATCTTTTCAGTGAAAATCTCCAAACCCTTTAATTGTACAATAGGAAAGGAGATATACCCTAATTAAAAACATAAAAAATGCATTTAATGTGTGAAACCCTTGGCTCACATAAGAATTAAAAATTGAAAAGAAGCAAAATTTTCTCCAAAACTTTTTAAAGTGGACACTGGTAATTGAGATAAGAAAAAATTCTTCTCAGAGTAGAGGATGGGAAGAGGCCCCTCTAAGTTTCTAACAATTTGGAAAAAATGAACCAAATATTGGTTCTTTATGAAATTTTAATGAAAATATCTGGCCTATCATTATTGTTTTTTTTTCAAATTTTGAATATGGACCTATTTTGTACATATTAAGTTTCCCAATATGTTCCTCTAATCTCTTTCATGTTGAATTCATCAAAGTATTTGAGAAGCTAAAGCATCTCTATTTTTCAGCAATAAGTGAATTTAACGTGAGAGTAATCTTTTCAGTGAAAATCTCCAAACCCTTAAATTGTACAATAGGAAAGGATATACCCTAATTAAAAACATAAAAAATGCATTTAATGTGTGAAACCCTTGGCTCACATAAGAATTAAAAATTGAAAAGAAGCAAAATTTTCTCCAAAACTTTTTAAAGTGGACACTGGTAATGGAGATAAGAAAAAATTCTTCTCAGAGTAGAGGATGGGAAGAGGCCCCTCTAAGTTTCTAACAATTTGGAAAAAATTAACCAAATATTGGTTCTTAATGAAATTTTAATGAAAATATCTGGCCTATCATTATTGTTTTTTTTTCAAATTTTGAATATGGACCTATTTTGTACATATTAAGTTTCCCAATATGTTCCTCTAATCTCTTTCATGTTGAATTCGTCAAAGTATTTGAGAAGCTAAAGCATCTCTATTTTTCAGCAATAAGTGAATTTAACATGAGAGTAATCTTTTCAGTGAAAATCTCCAAACCCTTAAATTGTACAATAGGAAAGGAGATATACCCTAATTAACAACATAAAAAATGCATTTAATGTGTGAAACCCTTGGCTCACATAAGAATTAAAAATTGAAAAGAAGCAAAATTTTCTCCAAAACTTTTTAAAGTGGACACTGGTAATGGAGATAAGAAAAAATTCTTCTCAGAGTAGAGGATTGGAAGAGGCCCCTCTTAGTTTCTAACAATTTGGAAAAAATGAACCAAATATTGATTCTTTATAAAATGTTAATGAAAATATCTGGCCTATCATTAGTGTGTTTGTTTTTTCAAATTTTGAATATGTTTTTTGTACAAATTAAGTTCCCCAATAAGTTCCTCTAATCTCTTTCATGTTGAATTCATCTAAGTATTTTTCAGCAATAAGGAAAGTGAATTCAACATGAGAGTAATATTTTCATTGAAATTCTCCAAACCCTTAAATTGTACAATAGGAAAGGAGATATATCCTAATTTTAAACCTAAAAAATGCATTTTAAGTGTGAAACTACCGTCTCACATATAAATTTAGGATAGAAAAGAAGCAAAATTTTCTCCAAAACCTTTTAAATGGTACACTGGTAATGGAGAAAAGAAAATTTTTATTTTTAGAGTAGAGGATGGGAAGAGGCCCCTCTAAGTTTCTAACACTTTGGAAAAATTGAACCAAATATTCTTTATGAAATTTTAATGAAAATATCTGGCCTATCATTAGTGTGTTTTTTCCAATTTTGAATATGGACCTTTTTAGTACAAAATGAGTTCCCCAATAAGTTTCTCTAATCTCTTTCATGTGAATTCATCTAAGTATTTGAGAAGCTAAAGCATCTCTTTTTTTCAGCAATGAGATAAGTTAATTCAACATGAGAGTAATCTTTTCATTGAAATTCTCCAAACCTTTAAATTTTACAATAGGAAAGGAGATATACCCTTATTTAAAACTTAAAAAATGCATGTGTGAAAACCTTATCTCACATAATAATTTAAAATTGAAAAGAAGCTAAATTTTTTCCAAAACTTTTTAAATGGTAAACTGGTAGTGGAGATAAGAAAAAATTCTTATTAGAGTAGAGGTTTTGAAGAGGCCCCTCTTAGTTTCTAACAATTTGGAAAAAATGAACCAAATATTGATTCTTTATAAAATGTTAATGAAAATATCTGGCCTATCATTAGTGTGTTTGTTTTTTCAAATTTTGAATATGTTTTTTGTACAAATTAAGTTCCCCAATAAGTTCCTCTAATCTCTTTCATGTTGAATTCATCTAAGTATTTTTCAGCAATAAGGAAAGTGAATTCAACATGAGAGTAATATTTTCATTGAAATTCTCCTGACCCTTAAATTGTACAATAGGAAAGGAGATATATCCTAATTTTAAACATAAAAAATGCATTGCATGTGTGAAACCCTTGTCTCACATAAGAATTTAAATTGAAAAGAAGCAAAATTTTCTCCAAACTCTTTTAAATGGTACACTGGTAATGGAGAAAAGAAAATACGTCTTTTTAGAGTAGAGGATGGGAAAAGGTCCCTCTTAATTTCTAACAATTTGGAAAAAATGGACAAAATATTGGATCTTTATGAAATTTTATTGAAAATATCTGGCCTATCATTAGTGGTTTTTTTTTCAAATTTTGAATATGGACCTATTTTGTACATATTAAGTTTTCCAATAAGTCTCTTTCATATTATTGAATTCATCTAGGTATTTGAGAAACTATATAGTCTCTCTTTTTTCCTGAACATGAGAGTAATCTTATCATTGAGATTCTCCAAACCCTTAAATTGTACAATAGGAAAGGAGATATATCCTAATTTTAAACATAAAAAATGCATTTAAAGTGTGAAACTACCGTCTCACATATAAATTTAGGATAGAAAAGAAGCAAAATTTTCTCCAAAACCTTTTAAATGGTACACTGGTAATGGAGAAAAGAAAATTTTTATTTTTAGAGTAGAGGATGGGAAGAGGCCCCTCTAAGTTTCTAACACTTTGGAAAAAATGAACCAAATATTGATTCTTTATGAAATTTTAATGAAAATATCTGGCCTATCATTAGTGTGTTTTTTTTTCAATTTTGAATATGGACCTTTTTAGTACAAAATGAGTTCCCCAATAAGTTTCTCTAATCTCTTTCATGTGAATTCATCTAAGTATTTGAGAAGCTAAAGCATCTCTATTTTTCAGCAATAAGAAAAGTTAATTCAACATGAGAGTAATCTTTTCATTGAAATTCTCCAAATCTTTAAATTTTACAACAGGAAAGGAGATATACCCTTATTTAAAACTTAAAAAATGCATGTGTGAAAACCTTATCTCACATAATAATTTAAAATTGAAAAGAAGCTAAATTTTTTCCAAAACTTTTTAAATGGTAAACTGGTAGTGGAGATAAGAAAAAATTCTTATTAGAGTAGAGGATGGGTTTCTAACAATTCCCTCTTAGTTTCTAACAATTTGGAAAAAAGAACCAAATATTGATTCTTTATGAAATTTTAATGAAAATATCTGGCCTATCATTAGTGTGTGGTTTTTTTTTCAAATTTTGAATATGGACCTTTTTTTGTACAAATTAAGATCCCCAAAAAGTTCCTCTAATCTCCTTCATGTTGAATTCATCTAGGTATTTGAAAAACTATAGCCTCTCTTTTTTTCTGAACATGATAAAAAGTGAATTCAAGATGAGAGTAATCTTATCATTGAGATTCTCCAAACCCTGAAATTGTACAATAGGAAAGGAGATATATCCTAATTTTAAACATAAAAAATGCATTTAAAGTGTGAAACTACTGTCTCACATATAAATTTAGAATTGAAAAGAAGCAAAATTTTCTCCAAAACCTTAAATGGTACACTGGTAATGGAGAAAAGGAAATTTTTATTTTTAGAGTAGAGGATGGGAAGAGGTCCCTCTTAAATTTCTAACAGATTGGATAAAACGAACACAATATTGGTTCTTTATGAAAGTTTAATGAAAATATCTGGTCTATCATTTTAGTGGTTTTTATTTCAAATTTTGAATATGGACCTTTTTTGTAAATATTAAGTTTCCCAATAAATTCCTCTCTCTTTCATGTTGAATTCATCTAGGTGTTTGAGAAACTAGATCCTCTCTAAAATAATGTCATAAAAATACATACGAACTTAAAAAATGCATTTAAAGTGTGAAACTACTGTGTCACATATAAATTTAGAATTGAATCACATATAAATAGCAAAATTTTCTCCAAACAGATGGGATAAAATTTACAAAATATTGGTTCTTTATGAAATTTTAATGAAAATAACTGGCCTATCATTAGTGTGTTTTTTTAATTTGGAATAGAGACCTTTTTTGTACAAATTAAGCTCCCAAACAAGTTCCTCTACTGTCTAAGAAAGATAAGGCCCTACTAAGGAAGGGTCACCATCCCCTTTATTATGTTAACATAATTTAAATGATTGGATTTTAATATGGTAAAAATCTTCATATTAAAGAACATGATTAAAAAAGTTTCAATACAGACCCATTATGATTGTATTCCTAATCATACCTACATTGAATATATTTTAATAGGTTAGAGACAATTTTGAATCCGAGAGTCAGTCCTAAATGAGTTATGAATAGTGCTAAACTTTCTGCGAAAATTGGAATTTGTTTATGGTAAACCTTAAGAATTCAAGTTTTAATAAGTTTTTTTTTACCTATTTATTCTAACAATGTTACTCGGAATAGTTTCTAGATAGTATAAAAAAGTTTTTCCTTTTAATGAAAATCTATTTTTTCATGATTAAATCTGGATAAAATTTCCTTTTTGAAAATTTTACATTAAATCAAATTTAGAAATTTTTTTATTGCAACTGCATTTCCGCCACTTTAAGCACCAGTTTCCTCACAAATTAATTTTATGAAATCATATTAGAATATTAAAGAACTTAAAAATCCCACCGTGGATATTGTTAGATCATTTTAATAATTAAAAAAATATATTATCCACCGAAAATTTAAAAAAAAACTGGTAAAATGAGTAGAAGATTAGAAAATGACAGTAAATACATTGCCGACTGTTCTTTCAGAGTCGGAAAATATGTTAATACTATTGTGTTAAAAAAGTAAATAAAATACCATTTTATATTTTCATTTTAAACTTTTTTATAGTCCAAGTTTACTAATCTAACAAATAGTATTTGTAAACAAGTAGAATACTTTATAACTATTTTAAAGGGGGTCGACCATTAGAATGTTATTTACCAATCACTACGATTTCAGAACCGAAGAACGAATTTTTTTAACGAATATTTCGAATAACTACTTTACAGATGGTCAGCTATTGGTATAAAAGTATCAATATCCGACCAGGGTAGTAGAGAAACGAAGCAGTGTTATACAGGGTGTCCCACGAGAAGTGGCCCAACCCCTCTAACTTTTGAACCCCTACAGATATAGTCATGAAAGTGGGGTCTAGGTATAGTAAAAAGACCATGCTCTATCCGATGAGATTACTTTTAACGCCCTCTAGCGGAGAATTTTGGAGTTAAATTTTTTATTTTAAAAACTATGTGAGGTATGTGAAAAAAGTCAATGACTAAGTTGTAGAGCAGCATCGATTTAGTAGGAAAAGACACCTTAAGCAGAAAAATATCTTGAATAAAACCCCTTAAACACAAGCTCAATTAGGTTGAAATGACTTAGATTTTACTTCTTAAAACGCTCCTCACAAGGCGAAAATGAGAAATTTTTATTTTTATGACTTAAGTAAATGACTAAAAGTATTATTAATTCATTAAATTGAAAATTTCTCATTTTTGCCTCATGAGGAGCGTTTTAAAACGTAAAATCTACGTAAATTCAAGCTAATTGAGCGTGCGTTTTAGGGGTTTTATTCAAGATATTTTTCTGCTTAAGGTGTCTTTTCCTACTGAATCGATGCTGCTCTACAACTTAGTCATTGACTTTTTTCACATACCTCACATAGTTTTCAAAATAAAAATTTTAACTCCTAAAGTTTCCGCTAGAGGGCGTTGAAACTTATCTCATTGGATGGAGCATGGTCAGTTTACTATACCTAGACCCCACTTTCATGACTATATCTTTAGGGGTTCAAAAGTTAAAGGGGTTGGGCCACTTCTCGTGGGACACCCTGTATATAAAACTATTAGGCAGTGTAATTTATTACTTAGCTCCAATAGCCGACCATTCCATAAAAAAATAAAACAAGGACTTATATAACGAAAAAAAATACAAAACACGGGAACACAAGAACTCATTCAACCTAAAAAATATCTACTTTACTATGCATAAATATATAATAAGGTATAAAATAACGAACAAAATAGTACTCACAAAACTCTTGGAACGCGAGAAACGCCAAAACATCAGCATCATCCAGCTTTGAATAATAACTGTGTGTATTACCAAACGATATTTAACCCAAAATATAAAGTTTTTCTCACAGTTCTAAATTAATTTTATTTCATTTTTACTTTTTGCCATCAAATTTTTATTCAACATGCCTGAATGTTTTTTTTAGTTTAAAAAAAGATTCTTAACATTAATAATTGTTTTTATTTTAAAAATCAATTTTATATATTTTAAGAAATAAATATTTACACGATACTTGTTGACTTGCCAAGATGACGTTTTTATCTATAAAGTTATTTTAGAGCATAAATTGCACATATATTAGGTACATTTACTTTTTCTTTAACTCTTAGTTTGTTAATAATAATTTTTTTTTATTTTTTGGCTTTATTTCTTATTCTGGAAAGCTATACTCAAACACTAAATGGCATCCTATAGACGAGTTGGTCCAGCTGCCATGTTAACCTACAGCTCAAATGATGACTGTCAACCATAAAAATCTAATTACTCATACCATTATGATTAGATCCTAAAGTAAAAATAATACTATTAAAAATTAATATTAGAGATCCTAAAATAATAATCTACTAACTATTTTTCCTTTAGGATCAAATCATAATAATATAAGTGATAATTTGATTTCTATGGTTATACCACATCTGTCATCTGTTTAGTCACAACCCAACTTCATAATGCATGGCAATAGGGTGTCTCAAAAAAAACTTTTTTTCGAAAACCCTCGCTCCCCAGGGCTTTTCCCATTCCTTTTGGTCCCAAAAGATAGTGTGTAAAGTTTCAGCCCCCTAAGTTAACTCTAAGGTTTGCCTGTAGATCCCCAAAGTTTGAAAAAAGTGGGAAAAATGACCAATTTTCAGAATTTTTAAAAATTGTATTTTAAGATTGATACTATGATAAAACTGGTTCAGGTGTGTCATTTAGGACTTATTTAGATGGAATATATTTATTTATGTATATTAACTGCGCCCTATAGCCCCTATAATTTAAGATTAAAACGTACTACTTAGGGACGTTGCACTCGCCAAAGCTTATAATAAACTACCGGTGGACGAAATGAATTAATTTTGAATTTCTTCGAAGGAACTCCCTCAAATGATGTCATTGAGTGCTAAATTGATATTATAAATTATAAAAACCATTGAAATAAGAATAATGAGGTCATCCACTGAGCTTTTAATGTAAAAAGTGATTTTCTTCAAAATTTCTCATTTCCAGCTGATCAAACCCAAAATTTATATTAAAAAAGATGGTTGTTGTACTTTTTTAGATACCAAACATTGAAACCTTTATAGGGGTTTCATTTTTAATAGGTAGAATTAAATTTTAAACCGCACAGATCAGAAATGAAATGGATATTTCCTATATGAGACGTTAAAATCGATTTTATTTTTTAAGTTTGGAAAATTACTTCCTTTTAACGTATTAGGGGAAAATTTTAATTAAAAACTTCTTTCTTTAATATTTCTACCAAGATTCACAAGCATTAAACTATTTTCCCAACTTTGAAAAAAGTAAATCAAATTTCACATCTGGTATAGGAAATACCCATGTCATTTCCGATCTGTGCGGTTTAAAATTTAATTCTACTTATTAAAAATGAAACCCCTATAAAGGTTTCAATGTTTGGAATCTAAAAAAGTACAACAACCTTCTTTTTTAATATAAATTTTGGGTTTGATCAGCTAGAAAAGAGAAATTATGAAGAAAATCACTTTTTAAATTAAAAGGTCAGTGGAAGACCTCATTATTCTTATTTCAATGGTTTTTATAATTTATAATATCAATTTAGCACCAAATGACATCATTTGAGAGAGTTCCTTCGAAGAAATTCAAATTTAATTCATTTCGTCCACCGGTAGTGCATTATAAGTTTTAGCGAGTGCAACGTCCCTAAGTAGTATACGTTTTAATCTTAAATTATAGGGGCTATAGGGCTCAGTTAATACACATAAATGAATATATTCCATCTAAATAAGTCCTAAATGACACATCTGAACCAGTTTTATCACAGTATCAATCTTAAAATATAATTTTTAAAAATTCTAAAAATTGGTCATTTTTTCCACTTTTTTTAAACTTTGGGGCTCTACAGGCAAACCCTAGAGTTAACTTAGGGGGCCGAAACTTTACACACTATCTTTTGGGACCAAAAGGAATGGGAAAATCCCTGGGGAGCAGGGTTTTTCGAAAAAAGGTTTTTTTTGAGACACCCTAGCATGGCAATACAAGCAATCAGTCCCTCCTCACATAAAATGGAAAAGCTAAAGACCATCCCAAGCAGCACAAAGTTCAAGACTCGTCCATTTTTTGTCACATATATGACCAAAGTTTGTAAAATACTTCTAGTTGCAGTATGTAAACTGGACATATTTGGTTTGAGCTGTGCTACTAGTGATGCGTAAACCCACCAAGAACATGCTGCACGTTTCAATATCTATCTACACTTAACTTTTAAATTAAACTATAAAATCAGATTCAACCACAAATAAGATCTAACAATAGTCGTACGATGATTAGGTACTCAGTGATTATGGTACTGGTTTGGTATACGAGTAGTTCGTGTTTAATAATCATAAAGCACAATTAATAAAACGTTTAAAGCAGTGATTCAAAACTAAAAGATTAAGTATAGGTTAAGCAATACTCTTTGTTGAATCATCTCTAGTTACACTGAACGTAGTAGAAATAAAATAAAAGGGTACTTTTATAAAAAAAGGGGGTCAAAATGTCTAGATCCACTGCTTTAAGCCCTACCTGAATTCAAGGGAAGTTATCCAAAAAAAACAGAAGACTGTACTTGAATCTTGAAGAACAAAACCAACACGCATAAAAAGTTTAAACAAACAAATTAACACAAAGGATTCATGGCGACCTTCTTCCCGGGCGAGGCGAATTTTGAAGCAGGTGTCCATCAGGTTACCATGGAGATTGACGTTTAACTCGTTGAGGGAATCTTCTGCTTTGATTGGGTAATTAATCATGTGACTGCATTATGGTAACAAAGATGGAGTTTCGTCCAATCAAGGTCGTAGATTGGGGAAGCATTTGCTCTGGTTGATCTGGGTTCATCAGGTTGCTAGTGTATGAAAAAGACAAATTTAAATTTAAGAAATTGGATTTTGATTTTGAGGGGGGAATTCGGGGAATCTACCTAAGTTCTGTGCGTTGATTCTATTCAACTTTCGTTAGATTTAAGGAAACGTTTAACCTCTTGGATCAGGGAAAATTCCAACTATATTGAAATTCTAGCTAATAGTTATACAGTAGGCGTTTAAATTAAATTGATAAAAGTTAATACTCTAATGGCAGTTTTATTTCATACCTATAGTGTCCGGTTTGTTGTTACGTTCGGTATTTTAAATAGCAATTATGTTTCGTATATTTTTTCACCTTACAAATGAAAATTTATTTGTTTTATGATTTATAGGATTTTGCGGATGATTGTTTTATTTGTCGTTTGTATTTTGTTATTTCAACTAAAAATTTGAAGTGTTTTCTAGTTATGAAAAATTGCTATTCAATATCAACTGCGTATGTTTTGTCGACCTTGCGTGGAATTTCATAGATCATTATTTCGTTATAACGTAGGGTTTAAGTCACTCTTCATAAATGAAGGTATTTTTATTTTAAAAGTCTAAAACAGGGCCGTAACCAGACATTTGTTTCGGGGGGGTTGCCACAACATTATTTCTAAGGTTATACCTCCTATGGAGTACTTTTACACGTTTCCTAAGGGGTCCTTTTAACCGTAACGTGTAAAAGGACTCCACAACTCCACGATACGTGTAAATGAGACGACTTACACAGCTATTTTTAATTTTGGGGCGCTAAATTCTAAATTATGTAAGCAATGTGAATTGCTAGTAAAATTGGGAATCTGGAGTGTCCCTGTAAAATTTTGAAAAGTGATCCCTCAAAATAGTTAATAGTCTTGGTTAATTTTAAGACACTCAGATCCTCGTTAATTTTAGACCCTTGAGATTACACCCAAAAAGTACTGTTCGTTGTAAGTGGCAGAATTTTTTTAGGAAAAACAATAAGGTACAGCTCCCGCAAAAAAAAACGTTACAGTGGGGTTTGCGGGCGAACCACTTGGGTGAGGAAAACAAAAGAGGGGTCGTTTTTCATTAATTAAAGTATTCTTTTACCAAAAAATTTTTCGAGTCCTTAGGGGGTCGTCTTCATATTAAACGAGGCACTAACTTTCTTTTTTCCAATAGGGACCCCCAATTATTATAGTTTTTCTGAAAGGCCATCCCCCCAAACCCTTAAATACCCAGTTTCATCCAGATTGATTAAAAAAAATTTTATTTTTCAAAAATAAACTTTTAAAAAAATTTTTTTAATCGTGAATTTTTTTTATGGCAATCGATTCTTGTAGTAATTTTATGTAGGAAACCAAAATTTCGATCGATTTTATTCAATAGTTTTTGATAAAAACGAATTAATATCTTAAGGGGCCGTATACCGTTGCCGAATGCATACCGCAAATGCTCTTTCTCGTTCGTTTTATCAAAAACTAATAAATAAAATCGATTAAAATTTCGGTTTCCTTCATAAAATTACTACCAGAATCGATTACCATAAAAAAATTCGTGATTTATTTAAGTTTATTTTTGAAAAATAAAATTTTTTTAAATCAATCTGGATGAAACTGGGTATTTAAGGGTTTGGGGGGATGGCCTTTCAGAAAAACTAACAATAATTGGGGGTCCCCATTGGAAAAAAGAAAGTTAGTGTTTCGTTTAATATGAAGACGACCCCCTAAGGACTCGAAAATTTTTTTGGTTAAAGAATACTTTAATTAATGAAAAACTACCCCTCTTTTGTCTTCCTAACCCAAGTGGTTCGCCCGCAAACCCCACTGTAACGTTTTTTTTTTTTGCGAGAGCTGTACACTATTAAAAGGCAAAATTTTGAGGGGGTTAGGGGTCCTACTCTAGAAAAATTTAGGAAATGTGTCCTAAAAGTAGTAGTTGTAACAAATGTTTCAAGGAAAAACAGTAAATATTAAAGTTTTTAAATTTCGAGGGGGATTTAGAAAATTTTTTGGTATTTTTACCCTTAAAAGAAGTGTTTTTTACTCATTTTGAAACCCAAGTATATCAAAACCATGTATATCAACCCTGAAATTTTGATATAAATTTCAAATTTTGATATAAATTTCAGGGTTGATATAAGGGGGTGGCTGGACCCCTAACCTCCCTGGGATACGGCCCTGCTCTAGCATTTTTCGCTATTACATCCAAAACCCCACTCAAGAAGATGAACAGCAGTCAACCTGCTGTGGTCTGAAATATTTCTTCTCGTTGCAACACTATGTAACAAAATCCACATTCAAAAAATATTTCAGGGAATTGAAGTGCAGCAACGCAAAACAGAAAAATCCCTCCTTCCATTCTCGCAAATGGCGCAGGGTAACATGTTTCAACTTGCCCGAAACGGAAAAAAGAAAAGATAGGAATGATGGGGAAAGAGAGCAACGTGTTTGTTTTCCTACCGAATGAAATGTCAACAGATGAACAGTTGGAATGGCGGACCCCGGTTTTATATTATTTTCGATATGAATAAATGAAGAGGCGGGCTCCCCATTCAAAATGCATTGTGCGGAATTGAATGGCCCACTCAAATGACGTCATGCCGAGAGGCTGAATAATAGATAGGGTCCGCTACATTCCAGCTTTGCATTATAGATGGCCTCTAAATGTCAACTCATCAGAGAGTCAAAGAGTTCCGGATTCCAGAGAGAGAGAGAGCAAGAACCAAATCCCTGAGATGACCGGACCGTCCATGTGCCGGATAATTGGGTTGGAATCCGGCATTCATAAGTAGGACGCTAATGGAAAGTCTGGTAATGGAATTGTGCGGTGCCGGAGGAGAATGGGAATTAAAAATGGAAAGGAGATTAGGTGTTGTTAGAGTTCATTTTGAGGTGGAGGACTTCTGGAGAGGTATGTTATGAAATGATCAGACATTTTCACGTTTCATGTGGATTTCATTTTAGTTGGGTTAGATTGGAATATTTTGTGTCGGTATATATTTAATAAATACCATTTGACACTTTTTTCACGTATAAGACAGTGGGCTCACTACTCTGTTTTAAAATGCCATCTCATTTTAGAGGGCAGCTCTTCAAATTATTTTGTTTCACAGACAGGTAGGCAGTACGATTTGGTGATCACGGACGAGTTCATTCAATCTGTCACTTACAAAGTGATATTCGAGGATTGAGATTCTTTTTCTCTGCCTCAAGTGACTTCACAAGAAAAGTGTTAGTTTCATGAGTAGCAGATGCCATCACAGCTCAACCGAGGCCCTATCACAAGGCATACCCAATATTTCTTTCGATTTCCATAATCTCCTATAACCATGGACTCTCTAAGAGTAACAGAAAAAAGAATCCATAGTCATGAAATGATTATGAAATTGATCATAAAATTTATTTATAATCATGAATCATTAGGACTTTCATTCAAATTTGACTCGTATCACAAAGGAACATTGAAGCATCGTAAGGGCCAAATCAGTGCACAAAAACAAGGCCACGGTTTGAACAATTATTTTAAGTTATTGTAAAAATATACTTAAGAGTTTTAATTCTTAATATCTCTTAAGATTAAAGATAAAACATTCGTAACGTATAGTGAGTTCCCATAAGGTAAGTGAAAGTCGTTTTCTAACATAATAAAAAGATACGAAGCTAAAACTTATTGATTCTTTTCCTAATGTTTGGGATAACCTGAATATTCAATTTTCCTAAATTCACAGTGATAAAATGATGAGCTAATACAACATACTTTTACTACTATTGCAAACTCGTAAAGGATTTATAAAATGATTGACTCGTAAAGGATTGTTAAAATGATTGACTCGTAAAGGAATAACTCGTAAAGGATTGACTGGTAAAGGAATAATAATTTAAAGTTATACACACATCTCAACCAACTAATGAGGAAATATAACAATATCGCATGAATTTACATTCTACTGTATTTCATTCTACTGAATTTACATTCTACTGTTAACACTATATTTCTCAATAACCGATAAATATTACAATCTAATGCAATCTAGTCATAATCTGCAAATAGGACTATTCACTACTACACATCCTCGCATCTCTATTCTGAACAAATGAATTCAGATCCATTTCCCTTTTTGATATCACCCGACTGCGAAACCCACAAAGCGTAAACTCCATTAACATAGAGAATAGCGTCATCATCCCTATTTATGAATGCGTAATTCCGACCCAATTATCAAGCTGGCAAGCGAGCCACCGGTCATCTGGAGGATTTGCGCCCTTCCGATCCGGAGCTTGACTTTGACGAATTGACAGTCCGGCCGCCCAGAGCTCCGCTTTAACGGATGGGGAAAGGTGTGTTTGCGGAGGTGTATTTGACTTAAATGGAGAAGACTTGGATGTAGGGGAAAGTGTAGCGATTGCAATACGTTTCGATACACTGCTTATAATTCGAAAACTATACCGGGGTTAACTAAAGGGCAGTTTCTTAAATATTATAATAAACTTATTTAATGAAAACTTCTAAATTGCTTCATAATTTGGTGTAATTTGTTTCTAAAAAAATACTGTGAATCACCTCCTCATTTCCTCAAATTTCCAAGACAAAGTGAGGTATTAATAATCTAAAATTATCAGTAACATTTTGTATTATTTTTAAAATTATGTTTAATAAAAGCTGGGGTGTTGATTTTTTGATGCGTTTACCATTTAGATGTAACATTAAAGTGACCCTACCAATTACTTTATGCCTATAAATCATGCTATTAGAATTATTAGAAATGATAAATTGTTCTTAGTAAATATTTCTGTTTTTACTTAAACCTTAAAATTTAAATAAAATTATAAGAAAATTATTAAAATCTAATCCACGTATGGGCAACCTCCGGCCCACCATGCCATTCGTCCCGGCCCGCGGAACATTTTAGATTTTAGTACCAGAACAAGTTAAAACCCTGTTTTTTAAGTTATAATTTCCAAAAATTTTCTGGGTGGATCCCCCAGCCCCCCTTAGGACTTGGAATTTAAGAACTTAAAACTATTTTACTATAAGTTAATACAAATCCTACCCAAAAATAACATTCGAACTAGGTATTCCAAATCTAGTTAAAAACCTGTTTTTTGGAATCACTATCCAAATATTTTCGGGGAAGGACCCTCAGACCCCCTTTGGTAGTTGGAACTTTATTACTACATTTTTTAAGACACCAATTCTACCCAAAAATGTACTGTCGTGCTACATTACACCTAATAAATATAGATGGAAGGGGCTGAGGAATAATCTGGGGCCCTTCACGAAATTGAATTTTTATTTAAACCCCTGAGATTAATCTAACTTATGCATTATACTTATAATAATGCTTAATCAAGATCATATAATTCTAGTCCAGATTAATGTTTAAATTTAGTACTATAACTGTTTTTTGATAAAAAAAACCCTTTTTTTTTTCAAAATTATACCTATTATCTACTCTATGGCCTTCCACGTCATTTTAATCTTTGAGTCCGGCCCGCAGGTTCAAAAAGGTTACCCATACCTGATCTAATCTGTTGCATTTCTATTTAATTGCGGACACTTTAAAATAAATTTGCAAATAATACCATACAAATTAAACAGAACTAACCACTTTAGTATTCTGTAGTACAATTGATCTCCAACCGAAAGCATAAACTGCCGATAAAAATAAAAATTCACGGTATCAATTTTTATGATTACATAAACTTTAACTATACAAAAAAGTTTAATATATAATCATTGCTCCTTCTGGTTACCCCCATTTAAATACATAACTATTATTAGCATATTATTCAAGTCAATATGATTATGAAAAGTTTGTAAAAAGCACCCTGTTTGCGTCTAGGAGCACATTACGGGATAGCCTCAAAAATTAAATTATATTATGCCTTTCTTCTTGCGTAAGTAGAGCAAATAATCTCAAAATGCAAAACGAACATCGCTATATGACTCTCCATAACCTCCCTAAAAGCTCCGTCTAGATCAAGAAGCACCTCCAACAAGAATATGAAACGCCTGTTAAAATAACAAAAATATTTCACATTACCGCGCTCTTTCTTAAGTGAATTTTTCCCATAACCCGGATAAACCCGATAAAAAATACCTAAACCCAGCCTACCTCGCACGCGAATTTACAACACAACAACCCCCCAGTCTGGGGCTGAAACAATATTTTCCCTCTCTCTGGAGCCCTTTTCGAGGCGTAATGTAAAGCCCTTGCCCCGGGGCCTACACCACATTAAAAAACATAATCTTTTGTTTATGCATGCATCCGGACTACGGCAACAGTCGTAAAGGGCGCTAAGAAGTCTGAAGCACCTCTTTCCAAAGCTGAAGAAGGGAGAGTTACGAGCCCATTCGAACCTCGCATCGGATACCTTACGAGGGTGCTCAGACACTTGTTCTTGGAGGAGTGTAAAAAGTTGGAGTTCTTGGAGAATGGGTTTTGGGTGAGGGACCCTGGAGTTGTTACCTGTTCGAAATGGGCTATGGTGTGATATAGAACAGACTCGAATATAGCTTTAGGGGATACACTTTGCATGAATGTATGCATTGGAGAACCGTTGGCATGAATGTATGCTTTGGGAAAATCTCTTGCATGGACCTTAAACTAGGTTAAATCTGTGAAAGTCTGCAAGATAGATTTTTGCAGAATGCTACCAGACCAATATTGATTTGTCAGAAACTATCTTATTTTCGGGTAATCCTCCTTTTAACAAACACCTGAAGTTGTTATTATTACAGAATAATGTTTCTTTTTACAAGTCTTCCTATAACTAACAACCTCTTCCATCTTTTTTTACTGATTCTAAAAGAAAACTACAGGCCTCTTGCATGTATAAAAGGTGTGGATTTGACTGATAAGTTCTGAGCTAGCTCCATTAGATTAAAATATAATGATGGATTAAAATTTGTGTTTAAAAGTTGGAGCAGTACAGGTAACGACTTAATGCAAATACTATGCTTCATGACAAAGAAATAAACAGATATAACCACTTTAAGGGTTCTAAAATTGATCTCAGAACAACAAAAAAAACTTAAACTTGCAAAAATCAGTATCAACGATAATAATTTTGATTGACATGATATTAAGTGAAGATTATTTTTCTTTTGATATTCTTGTTTAACTAAAGTAACTAGGGTAATTTTTTACTGGTTATTGATTTTAATAAGATAATCAATTAGCAAATATTTTTGTCTTTTTTATGCATTTGCAGTAAAAGAATTTTTACATCGCATAAATAAAAAAGGCTACAAACTGCAGTACGCACATTATTATACGAGGGTAGTTTGAAAAGTTCTCGGCCTCACCCAGAACACGCACTCGAATTCGCACGAATTTTTTTCTCCTTTGAGAACAACTCTTCAAATGAGTAAAATTAATTTTTGGGGTTGTTCGGATCAGAATTCTGCTATTGGCAATTTTTTGAATGGGTTAAGGTGAGCATATTCTCAACAATGGGAAAAAACAAGTATCGAGCTGTGATAAAATTCTTTTAAAAAGAAGGGATATAACCAAATGAAATTAATTCTAAGCTCATAAATGTTTAAAGGGACTCTTTACCTTTGTTTTCCCCGTGAAAAAATTAGCGTCGAAGCTTTAAGTTGGCTGTGAGAGCGTTCCTAAAGAACCATGTGAAAAATATTAAAAAAGAGCCACCATACCGGAAATCATAGAAAAGTACCCCCAATGATTTTGAAGATTGACAAAGAATGGTGGGGGACATTTCTAACAGCCTAGGGACATCAAAGGAATGCGTAAATTATTTTTTGCACGATTAATTGCACGTGAAAACACTTATCGCAAGATGTGTGCCGCGAAAGCAAACTGCGGCCCGAAAATGCATTGACATGACGATTTCGATGCGAATTTTGACGCGATTTACATAAAATAAAAGCGATTTTTTACGTCTATAGGCACAAATGGACATACCTTAGAACCTGTAAGTGAAATAATAATCAATGCAATGGATAAAAGTCAATTTTTCAGCACCAAAAGGTTCTATCGGCTGGCAAATTCATGGCGTAAGAATTCTGGGGATTTCAAGGAAATTTTATCAATAAATTATCGGGAAAAGGGTATGAATATAATTTGAGAATAATTATTTAAACTGTTGATGAGAATATCCGAGAAAAAAAATAATTAAGCAGATTAAATTGGCATTTCTGATCAGAATAGTGCTCATGTTAACAAATGTGTTTTAGCGTTGGAAAAATTGAGGGATATCGATTAAAAATTTAAAAATTACCCATCCTATTACCCAGATTTGGTATCTCCAAACTTTCTTCTATCCCCCGAAGTGAAAATTTCCCCCTCTGGTGACCGTTTTACTTCGAATTAATAAGTAACTGTGAGATAAGTAGGTTTTTATGACGAAATTCTAGAACACCCCCATAAGAGTGTAAAATAAGACAGGACTGTCGTTCCAAGAAGTGAGGCAGGCTAAAAGGAGTCAATGTTGAAAAATAAACAGTTTTTGAAACCATTAGTTGATATTTTCATGGTCAGGCCGAGAACTTTTCAAACTACCCTCGTAGCTTAAAAATTCTACTATAAATTGGGGACAAACAAGTTGTCTGGAGGATAAATGTCATTAATGTAAATATAGTGTATTGGTCACTTCATTTAAATAACACTGCTAATAAAAAAAACTTGTTGGTGTTAATTGTTTCAAAATCCCCCTAGTACGATCGATATTTAAAACAAAAAATACAATGCTTTACCGCAATGATCGTAAATTATTCCAAAAATATACGACCTTTGGTTCATCGAAATGTGAGAGTAGTCCAACCGATTGAAAACGGTTTTCCTTTCCTTTTTCATATTTTTTTGAACGGATTTGCTTCCTCCAGCGAAATATTTTACGTTGTCGTAAAATGGAATTTTTAAGACCCTTACTTCATGATTTTTCAATTCCATGGGGAAGAGTTCAAGACCAACAAAATGGTTATAAATTTTGTAACTCTAAGTTACTGCATTATTACTTGAAATAACTCGAAGGAATCAGACCCTTAAAGGATATATTTTACTTTCTAAAGGACATTAAATCTCTACTTCTGGGAATAACTTTTACGTCTGATATATTAAATGATTTCTAACCTTAAAATATTCATTGAATGCGTTATTGCATTCATGAATTGTTTATAAATCTATGAGTAAAAAATCGAATTCTAAAAAATTTAATTTTTTGTTTTTAATTGTAAAAATTTTGTAACTCTTCAAGTAAAAAAATTGTGAAATGTTGTTGTTGTTGTCTTATGCCGCTTGTAATATCTAAGCTCCACCGCAAAGCGTACAAGATTTAAGTCAAAGGGGGTGCGGCTCCTGAGAAAGTGAGGCTCATGAATGGCTGGAGTCCAACATAAGCCTCGGATGATAGATACCGCCACCATCTATCGCCACCTCCACAATTTTGCCATGTCTTTGAAGGGGAGGGAAATAGTCTCCAGAAGACCTGGACCCATGGTAAACTGCAGCGACCGACCACAGGACTTTCGGACCCACAGATTTAACGAGCACGTACTCCGCATGTACTCGGTGGGTCTTCAGCGGTGTCGGGAAGCGAGCCCTGGACCCTCCGATCCCAAAGCCGATGCCTTAACGACTAGGCTCCCCACGACCTTGTGAAATTCTAAAACAACAATTAATTCTCAAAATATAGGGAGCTATGTATCCATGGGCTTTTTTATAAGGAAGACATTATTTATTTTTCTCAGATACCGTTATCATAAATGCAGTTAAATGGAAAACATGCTTGAAAATTCGAATTTAGTTTCAATATATCCCCACAAATGGCGGTATCCTTTCCACCACTGAAAATAGTTTCTCACCCAAATCAGATTCTGCTTACAAAAATGACATAATGGATTACTCTCATATCTTCAAAACCAGAAAATTCCTCTCATTTTTCAAAACCAAACCATGAAAATACGATTTGCAAGTTATCAGAATGACATTATCCAACGCATCGTTTAGCTTAATCACTTCTATCACATAAAAGCCCCGTTCCATTAGGCAAAATGTCGCGAATAACAAACGAACAAACAATGCTTCCCGATGCGCCATATCCACCTAAGGATGCCATCTTTCAAAAAAAAGAACAAAACGGTATCGAAAGAACAGTAATCTACTTTTCCCATTTTCTGTTATTGTCGTCTTCTGATTGAAAACAGACGATAAGCTCAATCATTTATTTCTCGCGAGGGAATCTGGCAATATGGATGGAAAGCGTCCCCATTTGTCACAAATTCCTTTTCTAAAGGGAGGAGAGTGAGTGTTTTGGAATTCGATGCCGTGTTTTGTTGCAGGTGTGATAACAGTGTAGGCGAAGATATTTCCTGCAGGGAAGGGCTTATGTTTGTTGTCCAACGCCCAGAGAAATCCTTTGATGACACGTTGTTTATATTTTTTTGCTTTTTTTGCTCCAACTTAAAAAATTTTAGTAAAAGAGTTACCATGTTCCTTTCAAAAAGTGGGTCACATAATTTTCAGGGATATAACATCTCTACCCCCATGTTACAAGTTGTCTAATTACAGTGACTTAGCCCTTAATTTTAAGATGTTACATTCTTGAAAAAATAGAAAAAACATTTTAAATTTGACGTAACCATTTTCACTTATATTAGAAAAGTGTCTTCTTGATTTTTTAATACTTATATCCTGTAAGATTATTTTAAAGTTAAATACAGTAACCGTAAGTTTCTAAAAATAAAAAGTTACAAAATCGACATTCAATTACTGTAATCATTCATTAAAAAACTACAAAATATATCCAAGTACCTTATTCAGTTTTTTAAGCTTGACAAATTTCATAAAATGTTCTTCTCAAACATTGTGCTGCATTCACAACACTTCATTGTAATCAATCTATGTTCGGACATACCACAGATGACACAGAACACAGATGAATACACACACAGATGAATATCATACCACTTTTCTCACTCATCATCACTTTGATGACATACCACAGATGCATATCACAGAGTATTCAATTCACCATAAGGGATTTTTAACAGTACAAAAACTTCCCTCAAACTTCTAATTTCAAATGAATAATAACAAAAAATTATTCTGCCGTAGTTTAGACTAAAGGAAAAGTTTTAGGACGTAGCATAAATAAAACGGAGGTCCTTAAAGCACTAAAGGTGAGTAAAATTCGCCAGTAACTCAGGGTTAAGACTTCATCTATCTACTCTTACTCCCCCACTCATCATCTAGAGACGGCCAATGTTTGGCAGAGGTTTAACTATGACAAAGGGGATGGCTCGGAAATTCGAACCAGCATCTCTCATGGCTATCAGTGAATTAGGGCACGCGCCATTTCCAAGCCACTTAACGGTCACTTCGTGATAGAATTTGGGCTTAAAGGGGGGCTGCGTCCAAATTACACGGATGCAACACTTCCACCTCGTTACTCCTCCCTTCTGCATTACTCCCTAATGGCGTTGATGCTGCTAACGACGCATCAAAGGAAACCTGTTCAAGTTTCGCCACACACACTCCTTAATGCGGTTTGCATCGAAACGGAGATTTCCGGATGAATGTTTGGTTGGAGCTAAGGTTCGGCTTAGGACGCCAGGAAAGAAGGAACGATTGTTTGTGTAGAGGAGATCTGTTTCTAAAAGACGTCTGTGTGTGGTTATCTCTGTGTTTTCAAAGAAAATAATTGTACTTTTTTTAATTTATTTCACAACTTCTTATGATCCCCACATAGGCTTTGATATGTAAGTGGACAAAATACGAATGTAAAATTGAATCATCAGTTTAAAGAAGGGAATAAGTCCAAAAATCAAGTTTTGAGAAAATCGAAAAAAAAGTAATGGAATTTTCATTGTATGGACAGCGATTTCACAACTTCAAGGGGCGATATCTCCCTATAGGGGTTAGTTATTTCCCCCCTCTTTTCACCCATGTGAAGGGAAAAGCTTGGAGATTGTTTTGAGCACACAAAGTCAATTTGTCCTTTTTTGGACTTATTCCCTTCTTCAAACTGACGATTCAATTATACTTTGAATGTTTTTGTAACTTTTAGATTTTTAAAAAAATATCAGGTTATCATTCTGAAAATAAGGAACTAAATAAGTCATTCTAAACTGCTCTAGGAAAGAAATGCACAAGGTACCATTTGCCTGTAAAAATTTTAATTTATGAAATCAAACAAAACTGCGGCTCAAAATTTAAACTAATATTTTTTAAGGCAAATTCCATGTGGAACTCACACTACAAATGAGCTAAATTTCAATTTTCAAATCCCAACTGAAGAATTATTATTCGATTAATTTAGATTCCTTTGGTTTTCCATTTGTTGATATTTGGTTTCTATATACAAGCTACTAAATTTCATTTATTTTCAGATAGATTTTGCCAAGTACAGAAAATTCATCATGAAATAAATAAAATTTAGTAGCTTGTATTATATAAAAAAAATATTAACAAAAGAAAAACCAAAGGCAGTTCTAATTTAATTGAATAATCCTTCAGTTGTTATTTTAATTGTTATTCAAGTTTAGCTCATTTGTGGCCTGATATCTCAATGCAAGTAAAAGAAACAACCTTTTATGTAACGGCTTTTTAATTGAATCGCCAGTTTGAAAAAGGGATTAAGTCCAAAAAGTGACAAATTGACTTTTTGTGCTCGAAACAATCTCCATCCTTTGCTCTACACATGGGTGGAAAGAGGGGGGAAATAACTACCCCTATAGGGAGATATAGCCCCTTGAAGTTCAAAAATCGATGTCCATTCATTGTATTTTTTTTTTCAATTAATTTCGAATCGTCTCTCTGTCATTATTTGTAGTGTAAACTAGGCCAAAAAAATTTTTCTTTTAATTAAAAAGTGTTTTTAGCTTTTTTTATCCAGGGAATGTTTACTCCATTCATATTCATTTACTCCATTGATACTGCTATATTGACGCAGTTTCATAATAACTATTAAATGTCTTAATTTTTCTATATTTCTCACTTTTTTTTGTTGTAAACTAAACAGAAATATAATTTAAACGTCAATTTAAGTGGTTTTTAAGATTTTTCTTCACTTGAAATTTCATAAGGTTGAAAAAGGAAATAAGCCCATCAACTTTTTTCAACTGTGAAATACTTTAGAATGTATATTTGTTTCGATGATTGCCCTTTTTTCTAAATAGCGTCCTGAATGTATAGTGAAAATTTGGTGGTTATGCAAGGAAAATTCTATTATTTATACAGGGTTTTTTTCTCAAAACTTGGTTTTTGGACTTATTCCCTTTTCCAAACTGACGATTCAATTAATGATTCGAAAAGGGTCTTTTAAAAGAAATAGTTACCACGGTTTTCACCTTATACCCTCAATAAAAATAAAGCAGTATATAGGACTCATTGCGGAAAGAAATGAAGACGAATGTGCTGTTTAGACTTAAATGGTATCATTGATCTCTATTCTTTTTACGGAGTTAAGTGAATTATGGTGTTATCGATTGAACGACAGCTAATATCTCTTTTATTGAACACTCTTCATGGCTTTTACTCTTCGCACTAACATTGACTTTTCTGTTTGTTTCGGAGACGTTTCGCTTTATTCCCGAATGAGTTTATAAATTCAAGGGGGTAAACGAGTTCAAGAGGAAAATTGACAGATACTGGGATTCGGGTAGTTTTGGTTAAAAAGACTGAACCAACCTTGCTTGACTTACGCTTGTAGTTGGTCGACTTGATTTGTATTTGTATTTAGTTTGTTTTTTTATGTTACCTTTTGTGATAATTTTTACAAATTATTTTTACTATTTTCTTCATTTCAATCACGCTCTAGTTTTTAAAAAATACTGATGAAAATAAAATAACACTCGATAGAATTTTTCACCGTTCATATATTTAATAAACCCGATTTTGAACTTGTTTATTTTAAGCAAATTAAAGTGATAGATTAACCATCATGTTTATGCAAAGTCAAGAGTAAACTTATGAATCAATTTATGTCAATATGCAATTTCTTCAGTTCGAATAATAGCACAGGAAGATTTTTGAAAATACTTTAAATAATAAAAAAGAACCCCCTTGTCGAATAATAAAAATTTCATTCAGCTAATTCAACTATTCAACGCTTATTTAAATTATGAATATCTTCCACATATATTAAACATTAATGTAAGTAGAAGATTTTATCCTATAACGGTTCAAAAAAGCTATTAATTTTTAAGCTTTAAAAGAGAATAGAGGGGAATAGAATAACCTCAACCTTGTTTTGTGCAGTCCATGAGAGGCGATGTCTACGATCCAAAGATATGTTTACTTGCCCAAAGGATCTGCACCAAGGATGCTACCACTATGCCACCGGTAGTGATAAGAAATGTCAGACTACAATTAAAAACTATTCGATAATTTAAAAAATATCGACTTTCTTTTGACATAATTTTGAAATAAACCAGTACAGCAAACCACATCATTACACTGCTTCAACAATCTGCCCCGATATTCCTCTGCACCTATCCCCAACAAGAACTCTGATAACAACGCCACACAATCTGCAGTCGAAATCCATTGAATTCAAATCACTCACACCAACCCGCATCCCCACCGGACCCCCCTAAACCAAAGCCATAACTCTCCTCCCAGCATCATCCACGCAGCGGTGCCCAGCAGACGAAGATGATAATAATAATACTTGTTTGTTATTAAGGGACGCTGCTGTGACAACGCGCACAGCGTAATCCGGGTTGCAGACGATACGGGGCTTAAGGACGCCCTATCTGCGGGGCACACGTCCCCAATCGTCGCGCCAGGTAAAGGTGGATCCCTGGGGGTTGGAGATGTGTCGAACGATGGTGTCGTCCCGGAAGGCGTGTAATGTTTCGAGGATGAATTACGGGTTGTTGTTATTGATTTAGAGATTTTGCTGGTGGAAGGGTTGGGTATTTGTTGTGGGGTTGTGTATATTGGGGTTGTTGGTAATTAAAGGTAGGGAGATGGGTTTATAATAGATTTTAGAGGCGATAAAAAAGAGATTTAATTGTGTATGCATATTGCAGAAGTTGAGAGCGTTTACAATGCCTTAGGTGTTTTATGCTGCCCAAAGGAATCAGATGATGCAAAATATATGGGATAAAATATTTTGACATATATAGATGGCATACTAATAATTTGAATGCATAAAAACATTAGTTGCGTACCAAAAAAAAGATATCAGTAACTTAGCATCAATAAACACTTATATTCCATAGTTCACAAGGTTCGTTTGTTGTTTTTTCTGCATGCTGTCTCCTATGAAGAAAATCTCTAGGAACAACTAATCCTACTTAAAATTAAATAAATCACTAAAAATATAAAATTATTTATATTTTCATAAATAATAGAAACCCGTTTTTATATCCCGTCCCTATTTATAATAGCATAGACAATAGTAAAATTACGGTAGCAATTTTTCTAGATATAAGAAAGGCTTTTGATAATGTAAATCATTTTTTATTAATTCATAAATTGGAAAAAGCTGGTTTTAGAGGTGATGTATTGAAGTGGTTTATTTCGTATCTAACGGATAAAACTCAGAGGGTAAAGGTTGGCAATAGTTTTAGCGATTATAGAAGAATCAATCGAGGAGTTCCCCAGGGATCCATTTTAGGATCTTTATTTTTCTTAATTTTTATTAACGATTTTTGCAAATTAAAACTTTTTGGTAATGTTCTAACTTATGCGGATGACTCAGTTTTATTATATTCTTGCTCCAATACTGATGAATTAGTAATGCAAATAGAATCTGGTTTATTAGAAATCAAAACTTGGTTCAAAGCAAATGATTTAGCCTTAA
This sequence comes from Tetragnatha versicolor, assembly GCA_024610705.1. Classification (NCBI taxonomy): domain Eukaryota; kingdom Metazoa; phylum Arthropoda; class Arachnida; order Araneae; family Tetragnathidae; genus Tetragnatha; species Tetragnatha versicolor. Next base: position 20,007,108 of record JANDEH010000002.1, on the reverse strand, counting down.
ACCTTAACAAAACAAAGTATATTCACTTCAAATTGAGACAATCTGAGTCTAACTTAAATATAAAGTATCACACCTTATCATGTAATAGAAATCCTAATATCTGTCAATGTCACACTCTGCAATCTGTTTTGAGTTATAAATATTTGGGGTTGTATATTGATGCTTATCTAAAATGGAAAACTCATATCAACGAGCTGGGAAAAAAGTTGGGTTTTGTTTTGATGAAATTTTACCACCTTAAAAATAAGATTGGTTTATCATTTTTAAAACCTTATATTTTGTATGGTTTTATTCATTATTTAATTACAGTGCTATCGTTTGGGGGGTGAATATAAATCCAATCTCCTACCCATAATCTCAATCCAAAACAAAATGTTTAAAAGTCTAAATCCTCAACCCTATCCAAATAACTTTAGAACCCTTAAATTACTTCCAATTCGACACAATTCATATTTCCGTATCATACTTCACCTGACATAAATCTTTGTGTAACTTACGGAATAGACTTTACAATACTAGATCATCTGAAAGTTATCAGATTCCAAAATTTTCCAAAGATATATTTTCTAAAAGTTTCTATTATCTTGCACCTAAATTATATAACAGTTTACCTCTAAATTTAATTACTATTAATAAATACTCCACTTTTAAAAGAAATTTATTTAACTTCATAATTAATATCGACGATCCGAATTTATACTTTTCCCTCAATTGAAGCAAACTATTTCTAATAACATTTTTTCCAGCTTATTGCCACTATTTATTTATACATTTCTAAAGTTGTTTTAATTTCTTTTAAATTATTTTTGCATTTGATGTAATTAATTTTATGTCGCCTGAACGGGATTCATCAATTTTCCCCTTGGTGTCAAATGTATTTTTTCTCTTGTGTTCTGTAAATATTTTTGTGTAGTAAATAAACTTATTATCTAATATAATAAAATCAAGTGTGGGTATATGTGTTTGTCTTTTATACAAATCCACAGTTTACTTCCGATCTGCACCAAACTTGGTATACCTACGTAAAAAAACTCGGGAAAAAACATAGGCTATGTTTCGAAAACTTTTATTGACCCCTTGACCCTTTTTTTGTTCTTTTTATGGTCATTTTGCTGAAATAGCTTTATTTCTCCTCCAAAAGAGATCCGTTCACCCCATTGTTACAAAGAAAATTTAATGCTAAACAACAATTTTTTAATAGAAACACTAGGTACAAATCTATTTAAAAATTATATTAATATTTTAAAAATCTATTTCAATGAAATTTAAAAGTTATGTATAGTTAAACATTTTTATTTGACAGATTATCTAACTTTTATATTTTAAAAGCTTTATGGAATATCATTGTTGTTAAAATAGTGTCCATGGAAACGAGGATGTAAAATCAAAAAGTGATAATATTTTAACTTTTAAGAAAGTTGGTTAACAAACCAAAAACCATTAAAACTCCCTTTCAACTAGAAAATATTGATTTTTTTCTTAAATTTCAAAATGGAATAAGCTTTAGTTATTGAATTATTTTACCGAAAACTGAAGAATCATTCCTGAAGATATGATTAATCAAGGGATCTAAGCAATTTTAAATACTTTTTAGATTAATTTTTCCAATGTAAATGTGGAAATCATTCAAAATTTATATTGCTTGAGAACTGAAGGAATTTTAATCCATCTGGGAACACTGGGATAAGAAAAATTACTAAGAACACCGGGATAGGAAAAGTTACCGGGAAGACTGGAGTATGAAAAAGACGCCTAGGATACCGGGATGATTGGTAAATGCTGATTATCTAAAATTAGTGTATTTGGAAAAACTAAAAAATGAGGCGTTTGCTATCAAAACCAGCTTATTCCATTTTTGGAAATTTTACAGGAGAGACAAAAAAACTTCTTACGTCCACAGTTCTAAAGCTAAATATGTTTTTTAAATTTTTAACTGTAGGTAGAATTCGATTAGTTTTTCATTTTCCTTTCAGTTGCATTACCTTGGGCGTAATTACGCTAATTAGGTTAGAATGAGCTGACTTTGATGCAAAAACACGATTTTTCATACTTTTTTCAGTTTTTTTTGTTCAATTAAGTGGTGAAGTAGTTTTTTCCAGTTTATTGGGTTGGAATGAGCTGGGTTTGAGCTATATCCCTTCGCCAGGTTATGAAGGATCCTCTAAACTTTCAAAATATGCAAAAAAGTGGATTTCAGAAAAATATGGAATGAGCTGGTTTTGATAGCAAACTCCTCAAATAATAAATTTATGCTCTTCACCCGTGCAAGGCCGGGCATATCAGCTAGTATATTATATTATATTATATGAATCGTCAGTTTATAAAAACAAATCCAAAAAGAAAATTGGAGAAAAACTGAAAAAAAAATATGTCATTTATTTGCATTTATTGTCATTTATTAGACTTTGTGGAGTACAGCATATTAATTGAAAATATATATTAAAAATTTCATAAAGTAGAACAAATTTATTTAAATCATTCCCGTTATAAAGTTTAAAACTGGGTAAAACAGAAAATGGTAAAATTTTGAACAATCGATTGTAATATCGAATCCTTAAACGTAGATAACCTTATACAATATGTATTATTACCATCAACTTGTTAAATCTATAAGTTACATTAGGTCATTAAAAATTAGTCTCAATAACTTGATGACCAGTGCCCCATAAAGAGAGTACAAATGACATGATAGTGTAATAGTTGGGCTAGAACTCTCATGCATCAAAAGGAACTGTTTCAGCCATTCGGTGATTATCAATATTTTCCTACAGCTTCAAATACAAATTATTATTCTTATCAAAGTTAACATGCACTTTTTTAATTCATACCTCAAAAATCCAAACCGTTCCCTTAAAAAGTAAATATAACATTGAAAAAGGTGCTAAATATAATTTAAAACAAAATACCCTCTATAAATGCTCAGAAAAGAACGGATAGGGGCAAAAAAAGAAAACTAAACGTAACAATATCCCCTCCTAAAACCCTCATCAATTCAAGTATGTATCCCTTCCACTGTTTGTCCTGCGCTCAAAGAGCTTTGTGCTCCTAGTGAGACTTTTTTCCAACGTATTGACCGAGCTCTTTGGACCCGCACTAATTTCTTTTGTCATGGCGGGAGCATCAAATGTCAGGGAAATTACAGAATACTAATTAGATTTCTCAGCTTTTAATCAGCTAATTCGTCGGCGGTAGACAGGATGAAAAGGCTTGGACAAACACTGCTTCTCGGCAGAAGGCAAATGCTGCACGAACCTTTTGCATCAATTGTGTTTGGAATGGTGAATGTGTTTTTCTTTTGGAGGTACTACGTCTTGTCGCAGGGACATCAAACGTTGGGTTTGGGTTAAAGTAAATAGGGATAGTTTTGCTTGTCTTTATGCGAAACGGTGTTAAGCATTGTTTTTTAGAAAGAAATCGAATAGAATTCTTTAGAATTTGAAGAGAAATAGGATTCTAAGTGGTTGGAGACGACTATTAGAATGAGGAATTTGCTTGTATTATGTTCAAAGTTTTTGAATTAAAGAATGTATTTCTGAAAATTGAAGCCTTAAGGTGTCTTTCAATGCACTTAATAGAGGGTCATATTATTGCTATTGCTTATAAGTTTAAAAGCATTAAAGATAAAAGGGTAATGTAAAATTATTTAAAGATCTCTAAATAGGACCACAAATATTCAAAAATGATGATGAAATGACCCTTACACAAACTCTAAAGGCATAATGAATATTATTAAGTTCGGAAATACAAATTTGGCACATAATTTTTTTTTCAGTCAAGACACTCTAAATTATTACATTTTTAACTTCAAAAAAATCTACCAAAAATAAATAAAATATCACAGATTCAAAAAATTAATCAACATTAATCTCTTTGTATTAACATTTAGAGTACATAATGAATATACTTGACGACTTTGAGATTGAATCATAATAAACCTTTACGACACTGATTTAAATGGGGTTCAAAGTGTTTTTTCATAATAATTTTATATAAGGTACGCTTATTTTTGAGTATTACCAGAAATCATATTCAAATCTTTGAATTAATTGCGATCGCACACAAACTCAATAACCCAACAATCAAACTCAATACCTCAGAAAACAAATCTGATAACCTGAGCATAAAAATATTTCTAAGCATTTCCCTAATCACTATCCCAGAGTCATTCCAAGAAGATTGACAGCGCGAAGAAAAGTAAAAGTGCCACATTTCATCGTCAATTTCCCTCAACCGTCTTCGGCGACTGTTTTGAAAGGCTTTAAATTCCTCGGAATCCAGGTTTGAAGAGGAAATTAGCTTATGAGATTGCCGAATCGCATTCCTTGTTTTAAAACCTAGGAGACGAGTTTCAGTTGTTCTTTGGAGGAAAACTAAAATAAGTTCTTGACAAGTTTTCCCTCGGGTGTTTCATTCGGGATTTTAACGAGGAAATTCCATGTTTCTTTGTTTCTTTTAAAGGAATGCTCGGATTGCTTGAGTCAAGATGGCTGACTCTTCACGAAAATTGAAAAAAAAACATTTAGTCTAGTCCAGGGGTTCCCAAACTTTTTTGTCCCGTGGACCCCCTGACGACATTTTTCGTACCCCGTGGACCCCCTGTCTTAGGGACCGTTCAAAAAGTAGCTAAAAATCTTATGTTTATGAAATATATTTCTAAACCACGCATAAATTTTGGAAATTTTCTTCAAATGTTTTTCGTGCTTTAATAAGCATTTGATTCCACGCGTTTTTTTTAACTTTTGCCATTCATATGGTTACTTGATATTTTAATGATATTATAACAATCAAACACTTTAAAAGTTTGAAATAAAAACATATCTAAACTTTTAATATCACTACATTTCAAGACACAAAACTTTTTTATTTTAAGAATAAGTTTTGGTTGGTTTGGTTAACAAAAAATATTTAATTAAGTTCAACTATGAAAATAAATCAAATTGCCATTGATATGGTTACACAACATTTTTAATGAAATTATAAAAATCAAGCATTTAAAAAGTTTGAAACTAAAAATAAATCTATACTTTTACTATAATTACATTTCAAGGCACAAAAACTTTTAGCTTAAGCAATAAAAGTGTTGCTCGCAACCTTGTCAAAGTTAATGGCTTGTGAGCTATTCATTTACCAAATCGTAAAATCATAAAATTTAATAATTGAAATTAATATATGGCATGTTAAAAAACATTATTTAATTAAGTTCAACTATGAAAAAAGAAATCAAATTATACATTACAAAAATTGAGTTTTTTAATGTTGTCACAAATGTTTTTGCTATAAAAAATGTGTTGCTTTTTATACATACATTAAGAAATATGTGCATTTACAAAGGATGTTGAACTGCATTTATAAATTCTGAAAATAACTTCATGAGTTTTCCAAAGTAGAAAAAAATACTGATAGTTTCAGTTTATAGACTATAAGTTTCACCAAAGGAGATCCATACTGAAAATATTCAATTGTAAAAAGCGATTATCAACATTAAAATATAAACAAACTGATATTTAAATTTTAAAAATTAGGTACTTGTTGGCTTTAAATCTGGAAAACACGTCTTTATTATTGACGTTTAACAAGTTACACATAAGAAAAGGACTACCAATGGCTAAGGCTAAATGTCAAATGATAGTGTTAGTTTTAATGTTTTAAATTTTTAGAGATATAATATTTAATTTTTGACAAGGATTCCATCGCCCCTGCTCACGTTGCGAGGACTCAGTGATAAGGGGACATCCATAAATTACGTGAGGCGTTTTTTCCAAAATCTGGACCCCCTCCCCCCTTGGTGAGATTTTGCTGGACCCCCCTCCCCCCCAAGTGAGATTTACTTACAAATTTTTAAAAATAATTTGCAGTATCTTATCTGTGTGTATTCCTTTTTCATGCTTAAAAAGAAGAAAATCGTATAATTTCTAACTTAAAAAGTTGACGTGGGATTTTAATCGACCCCCTCCCCCCTTGGTGAGATTTTTCCAAACCCCTCCCCCCTTTTTGACCTCATGTAATTTATGGATGTCCCCTAACCAACTTTTCATATTATGAAATTAGATTATAAAAGACAAAATTTTTTAAACTTATCAAAATTTTTCATTTTAATGAAACTTTTCCCGTGGACCTCTGAAAGCTGCTGTGGACCCCCTAAAAGTCACTGTGGACCCCCAATTTTCATTTTCATGCCTGTGGACCCCCTGAAAGTTGCTGTGGACCCCTGGGGGTCCATATGGACCACTTTGGGAACCACTGGTCTAGTCCGACCGCCACAAGAAAAACTTTTGACTTCGTACAATATTGTGGGGATTGTTATGAAAACGGGTTATTCTCCTCAATTTTGAGGGGGGATCAAACGCTAGCCGTCATTTTGGAAGTAGTACGAGATAAACTACCATCGATAAGAATCATTAAAACCTAAGTTATCGTATCGTCAATATTTATATTGTGGAGTTATGAGAGCTTAAGAAGAACATAATCAAGATTATATGAATATCTCTTCTTAAAATCAAAAGTTTTCTTTCCTAAAACTTACCCCCATACATCTCTTAAAATAACTTTTCCCATAGAAATATTTTTGAAATGCACTTCTAATTGACAACAAACTTAAAAGTAGATGTTCTTATTATTGTTATCATTAAAATATTACGCTATTATTGGTGTACTTTTCAGAGGAATTCAAACTTAATCTTCATTAGTAATATTGAAACAAACCATTTTTGAGTACTATTCTTTTTGGAACTAAAAAAATCTTATAACTGTTTTCTATAGGTACAAAAACTATAGGAAGATAGCTTACAGAAAACCTACAATATTTTAAAAACTATTTAAATCGAAACTTCAAAAGGTAGATGAAACTTTCTCATAGTAAAATTATGAACTTGAATGTTTTTTAAGCAGACTTATCTAAAACAGCTTTTAGAGTCAACGGGAAATGAGTTTCCGCAAAAACATTTTTCGCCTCTCCTTTCAAAAATTCTAACCAAGCAGAATCGAAAAATTATTGGTTCTTCATGAAACATGGCCACGCATGGTGGAGCACCTGACAATAAGCAAACGAACGGCTGGGATGTAAATTTCCGGAGGCGGATTTTAAAATTTTATGCTTCTTTTATCATCTTAAGAATCAGCTTTGTTTGCAGTTAGATACTCAAACAATAGCTTCTGCCTCGGAAGGTATGCTCGCTAGAAAATGCTAGGGGCTATTGGGAAGTATGGAAACAAAACCCATTTTTGTACGCGAAGGATGTTTGATATTTTCCTCAGTTTTGAAGTTATTGATTCAAGGCGACATACCTTGGAATAATATTGTAGAATAAGAATTTATGTTAAGAATGTCATCAATATAAGTCAATCAAGTTTTACTTTCGTTGTTGCGATATTTATTTTATCCTACTGGAAAATTTCAAAAAATAGGTATTTTTTATTTTTGAAAAAAACAAGCATGCTATATCAAAGAAAAAAATTAACATTCTCCGGAATGACCGATGATACCAGAATCATTGTTTCCCTGCAATAAACAACGAAAATCATCAAAGAAACTGGAATTTATACAATTAATAAGAATAAAGTACCTGTAGATTTGTTTTTATATAGGTATCACGTGAATTATGCTTACTCAATGAAATATTCCATGTTATTCTTAACCGTATATGTTAGGTAAATTACATCTTTACTGTATTAACAGGAAGGATTTCAACAATGATTGTGCTTATCCTACTACTATTATAATTGTGAAATGTTTGTCTGGATGTTTGTTACTCTTTCACGCAAAAACTACTGAATGGATTTTAATGAAATTTTACTATAATGTAGCTTATACATCAGAATAACACATAGGCTATAATTTATAAAGAGAAAATCGGTCCTTCATTCTTTTTTTCCAATTTTTCTTCTTTTTTCACTTATTTTTCCGTGTTTGAAAACCTGTTTTACCAGTCATACAACGAGTTAAAAATAAAACATTGTTTCAAATGAGACAGATCACTAGACTTTTTCATTTACTAGATCTTTTATTTTAGTTTTAAACACTGGTTTTAAATTTGTTAATTTGTTCACTAGACTTACAAATTTACTAGACTTTTTATTATGGTTTCAAATTTGTTATTTTATAAAGGCACCAAGATATTAAACATTATCAGGAACATCGGGATTGTAAAAAGTGACAAGAACACCGGGATTGGAAAATTAGCGAGAACATCGGGATGGAAAAAATTACCGGGTTATAAAAATTACCGAGAACACTGGGATAGGAAATTTACCATAAAGACACCGGGAATACCGGAATATAAAAATTACCGAAACACTGAGATAGGAAAATTACCGTGACCGCATGGATTAGAAAAATTACCGTGACCACCGGGATAAGATTACCGGGAACACTGGGATAGAAAAGAGGTGCCTGGGATACCGGGATGATTTGTAACATTGCTAATTTACAAAATTATAAATGTATTTTAAGAAATATTTAAAAAAATAAATTTATGAACTCCCCCCGTGCAAGGCCGGGTATAACAGTTAGTAAAATAATAAAAGATAGCTTTACAATGAATCTTCTTAGTCAAAATTCTGAAAAAGTCTTCTTTTTTAGTCTATGTTGAGTAAAGTTAATTCAAATAAGAGTTTAGTACTTCAAAACGTCATGCCTAGTTTCACATTATCTTACACTTCGATAAATCATAATAAAAAATATATTCCTTTTGAAAATACTGTAACATATTAAAGCATAAATATATAAAAAATGTATTGACTAATCCATAGAACTGAGAACTAGCTAACCATCCTGTCCCTCACGTGAGAGGTGACCGGTTTTAAAATGTTATATAAGACACAAAACATCTAAAACTTTTAATCAAACTTCAACTACTTATACGCAAAGATTTAACCCTACAGTGCCATAAAATTCCATAAAATATGGAAGCGAAGGTTTTCATAATAGTGTATGAAGCACGACATTTTTCCCCATTTCCTACTCGATCTTACATTTCCAAACGGCAACACCATGCAATAAGTACAATAAATATAACATTTCATTGTATTAGCACTTTAGACTGCCAGTAGATTGCAGCAGGGGTACTATTTTGAGACATTTGTTAGTAGCTAGTGAGACGAAAGTCAAGAGACAGAAAACGCCAAAATAAAAGGACCTTATAAATTCAAATAAAAAAATTTCAGCTTGAAACAAAATTGTTTTGAAAAGATAAGTTGTTTTTTATATTTTTAGCGCATTTGGTTTTATTTCACTTCACAATTAATTTCACAAGGGACACAAAATAATTTCACAAGAACAAAGTTTTTTGTCAATTAAAAGTAGAAAAAAAAATTAATTAAATTTTTTTAGTATTTTTTTACTAATTTACACCATAATAGAAGTCAAATAAATGATTTTCAAGTGAATTTAAAAAATCATGCATTGTAGGGTTAAACAGTTGAAATCATTAAATTACCGCAAAAATTCATAGTTAAATGTCACATTTGATTATCGCATTAACTCAACTCATTCAATTTCAGCGACACTAAGTTACAGCATATAAAAAAGCTCCAAAAAATTCACACAAAAAAGTCACAACTTTTTTTCAAAAAGAACTCCCCCTTCTCCGTTTAATATTCTCCTGTCGAATTAAGTAGCGATGAAATTTAACACTAGGTTGCCACTAGCAACATTCAAGGACTCCCCCCACCCAACAAAGCAAACTCTGTCCCCTCTCTCTCCCTCTGCTCATTTGTTTGGGATTCCATCGTCTGAGGGTGGAACCACTCCTCGGATGTTGCCACTTCCTCTGACTTATTGAGAAGAAATTGTTTTATTTTTTGGAAGGAAAATGTGACGGAAATCGTTAGTTTGTAACGTTGGAGAGAGATTTTAAATAACGAGTGATTTTCAGATGTTTGACAGTCGAACAGCGACTTGTTTCGTCATTAGTATTGGAAGCATTGCTCGAATGTATTATTTACGAGTAATATCTTGCTTAATTTGACGTTTTGCAAAGTTTTGTTTTCAATAAATTTGTGTTTGATATTAGAGTATCGATTAGACATTTCAAATAAAGTTTGTGTCACTCACTCTCTTTGACAAGTTTTCTTTCGTATTCTTTTTCCTTTAAGTTTTTCAACATTAAATTTATGAGTAAAACAAATATTTTTATCCTTATACGTGTAGATATTAAGATCTGTTTTTATCTTATCGTAATATCTAGTTATTAATATCTATAAAATATTGCAATCGAAATCGAGGCAAATTTTTATCTATCATTTTAAAGACATAAAAAAGTTTAGACATTAATTTGAAGATAATTAAAATAGTGTGCGATTTTTATGAAAAGCATTTTCTGATGAAAGAAAATAAAGACTTTCGAAAAGTAGTTCATTCTTGTTCCTCTTCATCATGCCCTTGTTTATTATTGATAAAAAAATAACATTATTACAAAAGTAGGTAATTAAAAGATGTAGTGTTCAGTCATAATCTACACGCATATAGCTGTGACATTTGAGTATGATTACGATACGCAGTACCTTTGGGTTCGGCTGTGTGTGTCTGTAGTTAAGCAATGCACATAAAAACTATATTAGTATCTGAGTGTGCATCATTGCTTCTGTTTGAGCTCTTTATTCAATTTTGACTAATATTCATAAAAAATTTTAAACTTAAAAGATTAAAGAATCTACCACACAAGCAAATTCGTTCAACTTTTGTCATGCATGGCCAAATTTCGTTAACTTTTAGTAAAGTAGTTTTTTATAAGACCGCTGAAATGCCTTTAGAATGTATTCAAAACTGCTGTAAAAAAACTAAAGACTTACGTGCTGAAGTCCTGTTACTACAAAATAATTACAGACTTCTTTGAGAAAACTGCACTTTTGACGCTTTTTTGAAGGAATTTTGGACATGTTATTTGCTGGGTATTTCAGTAGACCCATGTAAAATTTTCCATTCTCTTCTTTCATTTAAAAACTGAAGCTTTTCATAGATTCCCTTTCTTTTAAATACCAAATACACTTCAATCGTTTCCACCATTCTTGAACCCAACAGAAACCAGCCAAAACCCCGTGACGATGGTCCACTACCTTAAATTATCCTCACATTCTTCAAACGAAAAGCCCATTAACGTTGCAGATGCAGCCACACTTCCAATGACCTCCATAAATACTATGTTTTCCCCTTGACCAGCCGAAGCGAGAAACGAAGGAGGTCGGCTCCGTAATTGCCCATGGACGGTGCGTCGGGCCGTGAAATGCGTTGTCACCGGAGGGTGTGTTGACTCACGCGCCCATCAATTCGATACCTTCCGCTCCATAGATCCCGCAAGAAGAAAGAAAAAAAAAGGTCTTCGATTCTTTCGAGAGAGGGTTGGGTGGCGCGGAGACGGTGGCTTGCGTTTACATCTGGGAGGAGTTTTTTGGGGGATAGGGAGTGATTAAAGGTGAGAAAGTAGAGTGAATCTGTTCATTTCGTGAGGTTTTAAGGATTGGGTCACCTGACTTGGACTTGGGTTAGAATCTCAGGCTAACTAAGATGGGAATGAAGAGAAAGAACATGAATGAGGGAGAAAGAGCAGTTTTCCAAGCAAAACAAACACGTTCAAGTTTCGTTCAACTTTTGTCAGGTATGACCGAATTCCGTTTACTTCTTGCTGCAGTTACGTAAACTTGACATATCGTTACCACGACGCCACGACGAGGGCTGTGGGGAGCCTATAGTCTGTTCATTTTGAACTGGCGCTTGAAAATATTTCCTTCCCCCACCACCGATCGGTAACCATAGCAACTATTCAAGTCAAAGTGACGAAGAAGGCTTACTATTGGCTGCTCGAAGAGCGTACGTTTCTAGTGTGGGGGAAAGCACTATTTCTCAAGCGCCAATTCTAAATGAATAGAGTATAGTAGTTAAGGCATCGGCCTTGGGATCGGAGGGTCCCGGGTTCGATTCCCGACACCGCTGAAGACCTATCGAGTATATGCGGAGTACGTGCTCGCTAAATTTGTGGGTCCGAAAGTCCTGAAGTCGGTCATGGCGCAGTTTACCTTGGGTCCAGGTGTCTGGAGGCTATTTCCCTCCCCTTCAGATACATGGCAAAATTGTGGAGGTGGTGATAGATAGTGGCAGCATCTATCATCTCATGAGGCAGATGTCGGACTCCTGCCATTTATGGGCCTCACTTTCTCAGGAGCCGCACCCCCTTTGCCTTGAATCCTTGTGGAGCTTGGGTATTCCAAGTGGCACACGACAACAACAACAACAACGACGCCAAAAACACGAATCTTCTATTAATTACGAATGCAGTTTCGCGTTTTTGGCGTGGTGGTAGCGATATTAAAACGAGCTGTGTGCTATTGGGGTGTGCTCAGTTAAAACTATCTTTCCTACTGCAACACTAAATAAGAGATAGTTAGAAGCAGGAACTGAGAAGGAGAGAGGGAAAATCAGACTAAGAACAGAGAGAAAAAAAGAAACAAGGAGAGGAGAGAAGGAACTCTCTTATGGTAATGAAGGAGATGTAATAACGAATGAAAAAAATTAAAGCGAGCGGAAAAGGCAACTGTTTGTGGTATTTTCCTGCTTTTAGCATACTTTTAATGTAATCAGATTCTCTTAAAAAGCGAAATAAGAGGTGAGGTAAATTGAGGGAATTAGAATCGAACTTATTTTACGCGTGTTTGTAGAAGAGCTTATTGAAGTAAGAGATTCTATTGTCATTTTGAGAAGAAGTGTGTTATAAATAAAATAACTTACAATATGTTTTGTCTTCGATGTGTGAAATGTGATTGCCCTTATTAAGTAGAAATGCAAAAAAAGGAAGAAGAAAAGAAAGAAAAATACTAAAAAGAATAAAAAAAACACCCAAATATTATCCGGAGCTCGGTTTAATAGCGAAGCCGAAGTAAATTTCTTAAGTTTTTAATTTATTCAATTTCATTTAATCGATAAAAAACTTACACTCCTTCAATTAGAGATAAAAGAGGATATAACCAAATATTACTAATAGGGTAAATAAAAGTGCATTTCAGAAACCTTAAAGAACAAATAGGAACAAAACCTGAAAAACGTACTTTCTAAGGATACGCTTAGTTGTTTAATTCATTTTTAAACGTTACAAAATGTTAGTAGTATACTATCATAGCTATTCAAGTATTTATATAAAATACTTGACCGAAAGTTTATAATTTCATACTTTTCTTAAGTCAACCGTGGATAAATATTTGTTATAAACATTTTGAGCGATAATCAATATTTACATAAATTTCGCGAATTGAATCCGTTTCAAATATAGGTTTAATTTAAACTGGCTATTTCTCAAAAATTAATCAATACGGTGTTTGTTTTGACCATCACCTCACGTCTTGGGCCTCGGGCAAGAAGCTCTGACGGAGAAACTTTCCCCCAAATGGAAAACTCTTGACTAGACCTCTATACCTATAAACACAAACCTATCATTCGATTTTAACAAATATTTTTCACCCATTACTATCTTTCTAGTGATTTTATTTCAGGATAAGGTATAAAAAGCCAATAAGAGTTAAGAGATTTTTTTATTATCTGGAGTTCATTATGATATATTTATGTTTATTTAGTAAAATTAGTCATACTTATAATATTAGTACTCTTTATAATAGAAATCGTACAGTAGGGAGAGCTTCGGGTTTATCTATAGATTTATTTTCTAAAAGACAACTAACAAAAGCTAACTAAAAGTTTTTGGAGTGTATAGAATCGTACATATATGTGCATGTTTTTGTCTTTAAAAAGCTGAAAAGAAGTCTTACTTTTCAATCGATTCTGACTAATTTTCTCTGATTACAAACGGTTCTTTTAATTCACTTTCCGATTATGATTATGAACTGTAATAGATTTTAGGCACGTTTCTTATTTACAACTTAAGTTACAAAAAACTCAGCCTATTCCAACTAACTCCTTGGCATTACAGCCCATGTTAGACTATGGACTCTCAAACAATTTTACTCCAAAGCCTTTTGTCTCTTGCTTTTTGCTTCCAATTACGGACTTTTAGAATCTTAAGGTCCTTTTCAACCTCATCCAACCATCTTTTGACTGGCCTAGCATATTACAAGAGCAGCATTATAGTAATTTAGCAAGATTTAAGCAAAGATTTATCCACTAATAGCTTGACAATTTTAAAACATTGCTATACAATAAATATTTACTACTCATGAAGTTAAACTATAATTTCTAAACTCTATATTGATGATTCTTAAATGCATACACTTTCATACACTACATTTATAAAGTTTGCAGATAATAAACACAGATCAACGCAAATTTGGAAACTATTAGAACGGTTTCTCTCCAAGCGAGGCTATATTCGAAAACTGATACGGTGTCGAACACCTTTTTCCGGCTGTGAAAATCGGAAAAATATGCTTCAGAGAACATTTCACTCCGTCCTCCATGCCTCATTAAGTGTCATTTCGCAGCCGAATGCCTTTCACGGCGGCGTAACTGCAACCGCTTCGGATTTCAATTGCCCTCTTTATGGCCACATTCAAAATCGTTTGCTTTCCGCCTTATCTTCCAGAGACGTATCGATATGCGCGGGAAACGGCGAAATAATGGCGGGAATTTTCGCAATAAAAGAGGAAAAGCGCTGCGGTCAAAAGTTGCCTATTCGATATTTTTCTGGGGTGACGGAAGAGGTGCGAACGGGACGAATATCCAGTCGTAAAAATCCTTCCTCCACTGCTTTTCGAGAATCTCTTTCGAATAAATGTTATTTTCTGTGGCTTCAACAAATATGGATGTAGGTAGGCCATTTTCACGCCGTTGAGATTGGCGTCGTCGTTGCATTTTCACAGAAACGGTTCCATTGAGAATTTCCCATTTTGGCAGGAGGTATACAAATATTCAAGTCTGTTTACTGAATGCGGTGCATGTGAGCTACTCAAAATGTCTCTCCCAAACTTTGCCCAATAAATATAATGGTGATTTTAATTCCCATTTACGAGCAAAAACTTTTTAAACCCTTTTTACAATTCACTAGCTCAACCGAAATTGGTCAATGCACTGAAGAGCTTTTCCTTTCCAAAAATATTGAAAAAATTCTGGTATGGGCAAGGACAAGAGGGTAGAAAGGTTCTAATTGACAAGTGAATCCTTTCAAACTTTAATTTAAGCAAAAAAAAAGGTAGGCGATATGAAATGACGGTGAAATTATTTCCAATACTAATTAAAATAAAAGCTTGAAATCGGATTTTAGAACAGAAAAAGAGTCAATATTTTTTCTAATCGTCAATCTTTCTAAAAGTAAGTTTCATATGTAATTAGTAATGAAGTTTCAAATGTTAAAACTTTTATTACCAAATTTTATATTGTTATAAGGTTAAGAATATTTTATACTAATAACTTTCCTTTTAGAAGGTGTAATACACAAAAAATAAGTGCGTAACTTTATATTGTAAAAATGTATTATAATATTTAAAAAGAAGAAAGTTTGGTAAAAGCAGACACAAAATTTTACACTCTTTTACAATGTTCACCTAAAATGTAATGTTTTTCAATTTTACGAAATTATATTTAGTTTACTAAAGACCAAGGTATATAAACTAACACTTTATATACCTTAACCACTTTATATACACTTTATATATCCATAACACTTTATATAAGTTACTTTATATACCTTGACTAAAGACTAATTTAGTTACCGTTGACTGTGTTGCCAACTAAACCGGTTACAAGTTAAAGAGTTTTTCCTGCATGAGTCAAGATCTGTAAAACTGGTTTTGTTACATTAAGCTTTTGTGTGCAGTGAAGCAAAACTTTTCTTTTGATAAAAGGGGTTTTTGCGGGTGCGGTAAAAAATGCAAATTTTTAAGACTTAGAAAATGAATGAATTCGCGCGTTTTTAAAGTAAGTTACGTTTTTAAGGTAAGCATGCTTTGAACAAACATCAAGTTTACAAGAACTGTGTGTATTTCAGCATTACACAGAATTATGTATTTTTTAAATAAAAAAATTATTTGATTCTGTTTATTTGTTACTTTCTCATCGTATCACTCGTGTGTAGCTAATGTAAGGAATTTAAAACTAAATAGAAATCAATTTATTTCTTCACATATATTCAGAGTCAAATCTCCTAAATATACCTGTAAGCTTATAAAATATATCGCTATTTTACTTCTTAAATATTAAATTATTTTCAAAAGAATCATGGCTCAAATACTATCCAAGGAACAAACTTTAGTCTTAAACAACATTTATTCAATCCAATAAAATGTTATTCATTCATACAAACAGAATTATTTTACAAAAAATACGGTTTATTGAAATAAACGAATACATACCATTAATCTTGCATAATTTTGCACAAAAAGAGACTACTATCGATTCAGTAACAGAATATGCACTGAAAATCTTCTTCACAAACCTCCTTACTCGCTTTAAAAAAATTCTAATAATATCCACCAAAAAATTCAATTCTAGATCTTTAAAATGCATAGGAAACTCTCTTGAAACCCAACATGCCGACCTAAGCACTAAAAAAACGCAATTCCAAAGCATCGTTAAAGAACAGAATTTTCAAATAAGCACCCGAAAAAAAGGGGTCCATGCTTACGATTACCTTTCCCAAACAATGCCATTTGCTTATCATCGTGCAGCAAACGCTAAGGACCTTTGCCTGAATCACTCCTTCCCGTTATTTTGGCGGGAATTCTGCAAAAGCAATGAAAGTCTAAAATGAAATATTCCATAATCCCGAGACCTTCCGTCTTCTCCCTTAAGTGAACCATCTGTTGAAATTCCCTGGAGTACCATTGAAGCTGCATATAAAGAAGACTTGCTATGGAGCCCTTGCTTAAGAAAAGAAAATCTTCGCGTCTTGATTGTATGCAAATTAAGAAGGAGAGCGAAACGCCTTGATTTGCTACTTTGGTGGAGGTCTTTTTGCCAAAGTGGCAGGGCCACGCCATGTTTGGTTGATAGTTTTGGGGTTACCAGGCATAGTAGACTTTTCATGAAAGAAAGATATATAAATATGTAACGCATTTTGTGCCGTTGATTCGATCTTCTCGATTTATTTTTGTCCTGTCTGTGTTCTAAGGTAAAACATTCTCGCATAAAAAAAGAGATTTAACAGCTTCTGTGTTTTTATTAAGTCTATAACCTACAAAAAAACTCTACTCGAATTTTTTTTCTTTGGATGCACACAGTTTTACAAGAAAATTTAAATATTGATGATTTTGAAAAGATTAAAAATGACGTTTTTCTTATACTTTGGATCTATCCTAAGTAGAAACTCTTCAGTTCTTTAAAAACTGGCCGGTTTTAGGAAGTGAGGATTCCATGTTTCAGGATGTTAATAGATGCACGGCTGTGGATAACAGTTAGGAGGCATCCTCTTAAAAACTGAAGGTTATGCAGCAAAATGGGCGTCATATTTGACTTCAGCAGGTCATTTTACACAAAAATCAGCTGAAATTCAGTCGGTGGCATTTTGACTTTTATTTTGCACAGCAGTTTAACTCTAAATGCGACATTGAACCCTTCCGTGTGTGCTTTGGGGGGCGTTAAAAGCTCAACCGCTTTTAGCGAAAATCATTGCTGCATATTGCCATCAAATTTGGGTCCTTGGTGAAGGATTAGGACTCTTCAAGCGTGATTTGGGTAAAAAATAAGTGAAATAAATAGGGTAAAACAAATCCTACTATTTTTAACGATTTTTTTGCGTTTTTAGGGGGGTAATTACCCCTTAAACCTATCCATTTGTTATAAATTTATCATATTTTATTAATTTGAACCTTTCTTGTTCCCTGGGGGGTAATTTGAAGACTAAAGCAATGTTTTTTGACCCTGAAAATCAAATAGTTATAATGAAAAGTTATAAAGTCGTCGAAAAACGCAAAAAGGGGAGAGGGGCTGTTCCCCGAAAATCCAGAGTCAATTGAGAATTTTAATGGTGATTTTCGTATTCAGCGACCCAAAATCTATAAGAAATTACCATTTTCATCAAGGAAATTTTTTCATTGTTGAACAGTGTTATTATTCATTAGTAACACGGGCGTCATCATTCACGGGGTACGCGTCGCCCCCCCCCAATAATTAGGAACATAGTTTAGAAAAACTTTATTTTTAACTTATGAAAGACCGAAAATTTTCTGGATGTGTTTTTTCAATCTAATCATAAAGGATGGCGCCAATTTACTATTGGCACCTAACATAAGAGGCGCATATGACGGACTCCCCATGATTTTTAGAACACCTTTTATTTTAGATAGGTTGAAGCCAGTGCTGAATTTGGGGAACGTAATTACAAAAATTACGGGCAAAAAAATTACGTAATAATAAGGCGAGCCCTTCTTCCAGAAAAAAAATCCAGCTACAGCACTGATTGAAGCACAGAAATTTGATTTGGAAATTGTAATCATATAACACTAAAAATGAATCTGACCCTGTTTTAAAAGGTCTAATTTCAAAACATTTTCTGGGGGAAAACCCCCAGACTCCCGTTTTTAGTCGAAAATTAAAAGCAATTCCCAAAAACTTGAAGTGAAAGTTTATTAATTGATTCACAATGCCACCTTAAAATCACTGGGCAGGGCTTAAGCGAAATAAAAGATTTTTCAAGGGTAGATAGATATTCATGGTTTTGTAAAATCCCTCTGGGGAGGAATCCCAAATGTTTGGGTCCCCCCCCAATTTTTAGGAGCCGGCGAAGCAAGTAGGCGGTTAAAGCCAATAAACAAAGATAATCAAATAGTTAAAATAAGAACTATAATTTCAATCTATCAGACATGTAGACAATATTGTAGGCAATGTGTTAATTTCATGTGTTATTCTCATGTTTGATAAGCTGTAATTTTTAAAACCGTTTTGTTGGGTTTTGAAAGATTTCCATGGTTGAGTACAATTAGGAACTTGCATGATTTTTTTAATTTTTTTAATCTATTCTTCACGCAAAAATTAGCCACTACACAAAATTTGAGGCTGATTGAGAAATTTTTTGATTGCAAAAAAAATTATCAAAATAGTCTTTTCCGAAGCACCTGAAAACGCTTAATTGCATAGTGACGTCACAATTTATTGAAATTGCGTAAAATGTTTGCTTTGGATTTCTGACTGTCACCAGAAGAGTCTAGAAGGTAAATATTTATTAAAACATTCATATCGGACACTTCAGAAAAAAGAAATCATCAACTAAAACATGAAATTCAATTTTGATTGCAATTTTGCCCAATGGAATTCTACGTCACTATGCATGCAAACACACTTCGTGTTTTCAGTCACGTATTTTTTTCTCGACTTTTAAATTAAAATATTTAATTACTTGTACACTTTTTTGAAAAATTGACAAAATATTTCATTTTGTTTTCCAAAAAACTATACGGAACACTTGAAAGTTTATGAAAATCTAACATATGCAAGTTCCTTATTGCACATACAATTAAATGAGTAGCAGAAAATATTTTTAGTTGTTTATTCATGATACCTAATAAACTAAATTAGTCTCTCTACCTTGATACAAACATTTATTATGTATGGTTTTAGAAAATCTTGTATTAACTGGATAGTATCTCTGTTCTGACTAGATGAATTAAGATGAGGTTCTAATGTCTCTGATGAAAAAAAAATTAGCTAAACAACTGATCCAAAATACTGTCCTATCACTAATTTTTTAGGGGTGCAGACATCAAATTATTTTATAAAATGTCAGTTCCCCATACCGGCCTCAAACAAATTTTTGCCAACTACAAACATAACCTATCATAAACAGCAGATTTTATTTTTTTAAAAACTACCATTTTTTCTTCTTTTTCATAAGCAATATGAATAAATACTTATCCTTTTTAATCCTAAGCTGCCCTAGATAATTAATGAATTCTATAGAAAATTTGGGGCAGCTAGGACTGAAAGTATTAAAGTAAACTTCATTGCTATTAATTTTATCATATCTTAAATTAAAGTGCAAGTATATTAGGAGAAAACTAATAAAAGTGCACAGGAAACATAAACCACTTAAATGTCAAAAGTTAGTTTTTATTTCCAAGTCCATGAATACACATAAGCTCAGAGTCTAGTCATAAAAGATCTTTACACATTATAACATTACTTGAGTAAATATACAGCCCTCCAAATCAAGAAATGAAAGTAACACACTTATGAGAGCAAATAATCTCAAACAAAAAGACATTTAAAATTAACATTGCTGCTACTAAAATTGTATTTAAATGACAGTTTAAAAGTATCCTATTGGTTACAAATTGAAACTTAGAGGTCACCTTTTCAGGATATATATTTGGAAATTATTTTTATAAAAATTAGACACATTATGGTCCAAGATTCAATAAGTTTTATTAGCTTTGAAGACAAAAAACAATTATTAGGCCAATCAATAGTGAAAAAAGTAATGGGAAAAACTGATGGAATTGGTTATTAATAATGAAGGATTAATACATTGTAATTGATAATAAGTTGTACCAAATGTGTAAGAAATTAATGCACTACTAGTACCATCTATTTGCAAAACCAGCTACCTATCTCCAAAACTAAAAAAAATCTTGGGAAAGAGGTAATTTTCAATAACTTAAGGAAAATCAGAAAGGAATCCAAATTATTTGCTCAAGAGATATTAAGTCACTAAGATTTAGAATACAATTTATGGTGGCAGAGGCAAAAGATGAAAAGGAATTAATTTGTGTTTGGCTGCTTTTGCAACTTACTTAGGTTTCACTACAAACTCTGACTTAAATTAAGTTATATTTAATGTAAATTTGGGGTTTTAATAAATATAAATTAAGAAAAATTATTTATTTCACTGAATTTTATTCGCTAATTTAAGTGTTTTCTTTTTTGTGTTGTGTTTGTATCATTACTACATAAATATGTTTTGCAAAATTAAGCTCAGTTCTGTTAACTGAACTACTGAGTCTATTGAACCAAAAAGTTATCAGAATATATAGAGGGCTTTGAAACATGCTAATGAGAATTTGGTTAGAACAGGGGTTCTCAACCGGTGGGTTGCGACCCCCTGGGGGGTCGAGGGGCATGTCTAGGGGGGCCGCAAAAAAAATTTAAAAGTCATATTTATAGTTATTTTTAACAACAATTTTCAAAACTTATAGATTATAGATTATTATAGAGAATAGTTTGTTTCATGCATGAACTATTTTGAATAAGAGTAAATGTAGGATGTATCGGCACCGCATTGAGAGTGAAATGACAACTAAATGGTTGATAATTATTAAAGTCTTAACATTTCAGGTCTGAGGGGGGTCGCCAAAATATTTTTCCTGAAAGGGGGGTGCGGAGTAACCCCTGGGTTAGAACATCAAAATTTTCTAATGCTTGGAAAAGTAGGAATTTTTTTTTGTCTCTTGTTTTTAGTTGATATAAAGTTTATTTAGATTTCAGATAATTGATAAAAATGCATTTACCAGATATGAAATGATAGCTAGTTTTATAATTAGATAACACTACCAAAAAATCAAACATCTATTAAAAAATAAATGCAATTAATTTCAAATGACTATGTGAAGAACAAGAAAAAAAATTCCATCAAGACCAAGAGAGCAAAAAATTAAAATGAATTGATTGTTTTGTTCCTAATAATCATTCAATAGGATCAGTCCAGGTATCCAACAAATCCCTGACACTTCTTATATGTTCTTTAGTTGGATTCACTTCCTGTAAAAAAGAAAAACCACATCATTGTAGCATAAGAGTTCATTTAGTATAAAAAACAGGGGACAAGATATTTTAACAATATAAATACAATATAAATTTACAAAAATAAAAGTATTACAGATAACAAGCATAGAGGTATAAAAATAATAGACGGCATGGACGGCAACCCTGTGTTCCAAAGATCAATGTTAGGCAAAAAGAATTCTTTAACATTGGAGCTCCCATAGACGCGTCGATTTCGAAGGTGAAAAATCGTAATAACTCACAGAAAAATGATCGGAAAAAGAAAAAAACATTTGTTTATGATGTAGGAAGAAAATACTAATTATTCTGAGTTTTAAAATTCATAATATCTCCGAAACATTTTTATGGATGGGATTTTAAAAACTTCGTGCCGAGTTCGTTTGACTTTCACGAGCTATATTCTATTTATTTGACAGAATTTCAGCTAAATTACTTCTAGTATTTTAAGGAAGATTTGAGATTCGATTGGATGTGTTTTTGAGTCATTCAAATTAATATTTCTGGTTGAAAATTGTTTTTTACCAAGTTAAGTCATGAAATGAGCTTTGGCGGCCGTTGGCGATCGAGCTTGGCGCTTGTTTTGTGTTGATGCAGGTTTATACTTGAGCGCCGTGCCAAATAGCGCGATAACATCGCCAAATAGCCTGAAATGTCGTAAATCATAGCTTTGACATGTTAGGCAGTCTTGGGATTGGTCGCTTCCGTTGAAATCGAACCCGATTCCCCCTCTATTTTTCTTCAATAACTCTAAGATAACAAGATAACCATTAAGTTTAATTTATGACTAAAACAAACCAACATGATTCCAATCTGAGTTACAAAAAAGCTTTCTAGTACTGAAATGCAAACAAATAAAAATGTGAAAATGCTACATGGAGCAAGAAACCCTGAGAGACAGAAAAATAAAGTACAATAATATATAATTTATATGCTAATAATAAATTATTTTAGATCTTATTGGAAATATTGATTGGTATTATGTAATTTGTACCTTAGTGAAGTCTTAAGGGTCAATGATAAGATTGTTTGATCCAGGAATTTTAATGGAATGTACAGTATATTTTGCATAAAGGATTCCTTGGAATAACACAAGAAGGTTGCCATACATACTGATTGAGAATCAAATACAAATTAGCATAATGGATTTGATGTTAAAGTGCAAAATGAAAGGATTTTTCGGCATTGTTGTGTAGCAACTAACAAATATTAGATCCATCACTGCATCTTTGAGTAAAAAATCAATCGATGCAACAAATAGAAAGCAATATTTCAGCACCAAAGATTTGATTAGCAAGGAGGGTGATGTTTGTGTTTTCAGATGCATGTATATTGCTTTAGTTATTCTAGTAAATTAGGTGCAAAATTCAGTCCAAAATTGAGATCAGATTTTTTTAAAATCATTTTTGATTAACACAATGCACCTGCTCACAAAAATTTTGGGGGGGTTACATTTATTATTTACACACAACAAAGTGACAGTATTTAGATGTTTTCTTGTGAATTTTTAAGGGGATAATAATATTGTATTGAACATTGCTGTTTAAAAATGTGTCAACTTAAAAGGAAATCCTGTAGATAAAACATACTATTTTTAGAACCATAAATTATTCCACCATCAGACTCAGAACTTTTCAGAGCACATTTTAAATTCTCAAAATAAAATTAGCTTAACAATTCCTTACAGATGCATCATCTTCTTGTATGCTGACATTCTTCAACAAAGACTTCATGAAAATTTTCCAGCCAGGAATATCAGATTCAAGATTAGAGCTTTTACTATCACCAAAACTGCACTGACTATCAGACACGATCCATAAACACCATGGTCTGTGCTCTTCCAAAAGATCAAAATCATCTTTTTTCTGCAAAAAAAAACGGTTATAGTTATCTAACTGCTATAAATATAACAAATACCTAAATTCACTATCAATTCAAAGCAAACATATTGATTCCTCAAATTTTCCTGGAGAAAATTAGACAGCTTTCAATATCAAATTTCATTAAATTTCTATTTATTTTGTTTCTTGTTTTAATGACAGATAAAATGATTGCATGAGTTCAACTCTGGGAGGAGTTGCACCTATAAAGGGCCCTCTATCTATCTATTACTACTTATATAATGCACTAAAAAGTTACATAAAAAGGATGACAGTAAAAGATACATTTTTGCAATAAAAAAATCAAGAATTTAAAAATATAAGTTTTAATATAAAAAAAATTAATCCACACTGTCTTGCAATGAATGAAGCCCCAGTGGCTCAGTGGTATAGTGCTTCGCGCTTCCACACCACAGGCCCGGGGTTCAATTCCCGGGCTGGGCAAGGTCCACTCAGCCTTTCATCCCTTCAGTGGGTCGATAAAATGAGGACCAAGCGTGCTTGGGAACTAAACACTGGGGGTCTCGCGTTAGAATGACCACCTAACTGGGACACATGCCAAACACCTTGCACCCCAGGGCCCCACGGTCACGAAAACGAAGATAGGCATCGTAGGCCTTGGCCCACTAAGGCTGTTGCGCCAATGAGTTTAGTTTAGTTTGTCTTGCAAAATAATAAGACCCATAAATGAAAAGAAAATATGAGACCCATAAATATAAAAGACCCATTCTCTATCTCAATAATTTCTGTATGGTTTGAACAAACTCTTTTCAAATTATTCTTACCTCAGCATCTAAACAAGATTATAGTGTATATCCTAATATCTATCTTTACAAATGACACAACACCTTAATTACAATTGTATCGAATACTTATCTACTTATATTTGTTTTTAAATATAAACTCTTTCACTTGATTGTTTTTAAAGAAAATGAAAAGAAAAAGGAATTTGTTTTTAAAATATTCAAATTTTAAATAATTACTGTACTAATACTCTAATTTATTTAAATGAATGCTCAACTACAGGTTTAAAAAGATTTTCTACATTTGTTTTTAACTGGTTGCAGCTATAACAACTGCCAAACTAGTAATTATTTTTAAAGCACTTAATAACTAAATGTTTTTAATAACATAAGAAGTTAATTATTAATGTAAAAAATCAACAATTGTTATAATTTCCTTCTAAAAAAGACATTTTTTTTCTTTATTACAAATGTAAATTTTTTTATGCAGATGGGAATAACTTTATAAAAAAAACAGAAAATAAGAACACATATAAGATATTAAGAAAGAAAAATTAACTATGTTGAAAACAGTTAAACTAGATAAGAAAATATGAAAAAATACTTACAAAACGTTTCCTATGTGGAGATTCTTCCAACTTTATACTAGTGCTGTTGCCATTTTGGGATGACTCCGCAGTATTGTCAATTTTTGAAGGGTAAAGCTGATTAAAAGATCCAGTCCAAACAGAGCGTTGGCAATTTTCACATTCAATACATGTTTTCTGGTTATCTTTACTGTAAGCACAGCAATTTGATAAATAAATAAAAGAAATAACTATTATTTCTTACATTTTAGTCCAATATCATACCTTTTAATAACTAACTTCAGCCTTTTTCTGTATTTTATATTAATATAGTAGCCCCATACATTTTTTAGAAATATTAAATATGTCTTTATTATATATACATCAATGGTAAAATCACCCAGCAATCCCATGCTCCAAGCTCAAGAATATTCTAGTGTTTGATATCTTTACAAAGAAAAAATAATTAAATAGTTAGTACAGGCATGTCAACCTTATGGCAAAATTTTTGGCTATAGTAAAATTACAGCATGTCAAAGAATTATGTAATGCACATTTAAGGTAATAGTTTGTATCATTTTACAATCTTTATTCAAGAATTTTCTCTTGTATGATCATGAAAGGAGAAGGCTACATTCTTTATTCCCAGGAGGACAAAGCAGGTGTATTTTTCTTAATCCAAGTATATATCTACCAGTCTATTGATTTGCCTAAGAAAGAAAGGTTTTTCAAACAGATTTGCAATCTACAAAAAAATTGTAGCCTGGATTCGAGTTTATTTTGTAGATAATGGTGATTATTTTGGTCTCAAACAGGTACAATCAAGCAGTGGTGCAGCCAGAAATTTCTTCTAGGGTGTGAAGTGTGCAAGTTAAATGAAAAATTCTGCCCCCCAAAATATGCCTGGCATATTTCTTGAAAATGCAATTAAGAAGTGCATTTAATGTAAAAGTTTCGTGTAACTACAGGTGATCCCAAAGAAAGGGGGTCTGGGGGCTCTCCCCAGAAAAATTTTAGAAAATTGCCTCCTAAAAGTAGTATTTTAGGTCACTTTGAGATATCTTGGGTTAAAAATAAAGAGGCCCTCCCCTGATAAACCACAAAATTTCTTAGAAAAAAACTGTTTATAAACATAAATCCAAATTACAGAAGGGGGCTTGGGGTCCTCCCCAAATTTTTTTTTTTTAATTTAACCCTTAAACTATAGCGGATTTCTAAATAGGCTAGCTAGGCTAAAGCCTACGGCGGCAAATTTTAGTAGGCGGCAAATTTTTGACGAGATAATTTTTTTTGAATAGAAAAAGGAGAGGAGAAATGAAACACTAAACATAAGCTCCGACGAGAACGTCCTTTCAAAAAAGCAATTCTGTGCTGGTTTACAAGGAACTGTTCTCTTTGTTACCCAAAGGGTCTCAAAATGAGCTAAAACACTACTTTAATGGGCAATTTTTTTAAAAATGTCTGGGGGAGAACCCCACACCCCCCTCTCAAATTTTGATATCTGTTATACAGTGTTTTCCCCTTGAAAATTATGCTTCCTAACAAGAAGCTTTTCCCTTTTGGTACTCTCTCCACTCCATAGAGTTTGAAATTAATTAAACACAAGTTTGGAGGGAATTTCCAAAAATATTTTTTGGGGGAGGACCTTTGGCCACCGTTGAACGTTTTAAAACTATTCCCCCCAGAATATTCTGTGGTTTTCAAGACCCTGTGAAGAAGGTTTGCTGTGGTTTTCAAGGTAAGGGCAGGGCCGTATCCAAGGGGGGGGGGTTTCAACCCCCCCCCCCCACCCCGAAATTTGAATTTTTTACTTACTGTTTTTCCTTAAAAATTAGCCTTAAAATGCATAAAACCCTACTTTTAAGGTTCAAAATTTTTCTTGAAGAGAACCCCCAATTCCCCTTGAACTTTTAAAATCTATTATAACAGTCGTTCCTTGAAAATATTGGGGCTTACAAGGAGTGGTCCTCTTCGGGTTAGTCTAAAAATGAGTGAAATCATAAAGGGGCCGTGAGTTAGGAGTTCTACTCATCACACTAGCGGATCCAGGGGGGCAAGGGACTTTAGCTCCCCTCCCCAAAAGTAATAAGAACTAATTGTGAGAAGGAGGGGAAGTGGGAACTCGGGGGGGGTAAAAAAGGGAAAAGCGACTCTAAAACGAGTTAAAATCCTGTTTTTACGGTCAAATTTCCAGACCCCTCTTTAGAATTTTGAACCTTATTATATACTACTTTTCTGTAAAAACTTCGTCGAAATACAAAAATCCTACCAAAATGTAAATTAAATTCTTGAAAATGTATGTCCGAAATCCGGATAAGGTGTACCAAAACGAGTTGAAAATCTGCTTTTTATAATTAAATTTCGAAAAATTTTCTGGGAGAGGACCCCCAGACCCCCTTCTGTGGTATTAGAAGACGATTTTAATATTGAAAAAATTTGCAGCTTCCCAATACCAAATCCTGGATCCGCCGCTGTCTTCTTACCTAGGTCACCTTCAAAATCGAAATAAAGTTTCAAGAAATTTTTTTCCAACCCCCCCTTGAAAAAAAAGTCTAGTTACGGCCCTGTGTAAGGGTCTCAAAATGAGCTGAAACACTTCTTTAAGAAGCAAGTTTTCAAAAATTTTCTGGGGGTTACCCTAGACCGCCCATTTTTACTTCGAGCTTACATTGTAAAATTTCGTGTAAAACATTACTTTAAAGTGATCTAAAAGATGTATAGCATATAGGTGGCAGATTTTGGTTCAGCCTATAGGTGGCACATTTTTAAATCCGCCACTGCCCTTAAAATTAAACTTTAAAGTCATTTTCAAAAAACCTTTGGGTTACACACCAAAAGGACCGCTCCTTATAGGCTGCATCTGCATGAATTTTAAGAAACAGTAAAGGAACATTAATAGACAACAGTCTTCAACATTTCTGAGGGTAGCTGAGGGACTTCCCTCAGGAGAATATTTCCCCTTGTTTGTAGTAGTGCTTTACTCATTTTGAGACCCCCTTGGATTGCACCCGAAGAGAATCGCTCATTGTAACCCGCACTATTTTCAAAGAGCAAACATTAACGCTAAAATTTACAATATGGAGAGGTTTTGAATCCTCTAAAACACCTTGGATGCGGCTCAAGGCTAAATAAAGTTATTTGATTAATCAGAAGTTAATTTCAAAAACATAAATAATTCCATTACAAAATACCAAGATGCATGTGAAGGTGTGTTAATTCTTTAAAAAACGAAAGGGATTCTGTGTTTTAACGGATGTTTTAACGGGAAACGGATTTTTCTTTCAAAAAACTTTTAACTTCCAAAAAATGCTGGGTAAACCTGCCTCTGGGGGTAATCAAGAACAATGACTGCTGATAAGAATCAAGGCAAAAAAGTTTATTTTGATGGACTTAAGATGGGATTTATGGGGTGTTCCTGAATTCAAGAATAGTTAAAATACAGATAAAACTCTGTATTACCTAAGACACCCTGAATTACAAAAACTATTTTTTAAGTTCCAGCAATGTACCTGTTTGATACAAAAGTCCAGCCTGAAGCAGCCAAAGAAACAGCACTTGATCCAAACTTTTGAGTGTCATCTGCCGAAACTTCACATATTTTACAGAGTGATGCAATGATATCTTCATTTAATCCCTACTGATAAAAAGTTATAGTTAAAGAGAATCATACAAAGAAACTCAGTATCTATACAAGCAAAAATTTATAACTATTTTAAACAGCAGTTAGTAAATAAATGAACCTTTTAAAGTACATGCTCTTAATAAATCGGTTCTTATGTTTATCCCGTTGACCATGCCGCTGAATTCAAAAATGTTATCAATGCCTATTTACTATCTTATAGCTGAACTGCTGAAATACAGATCGACCACGAAGTTTTGTCACTTGGGCAACCCCAAAAACACATAAAATCTTTTTTTTTCGGGTGAGGGAAGATTGCTCTTCGTGAGCCAAGCCATTTCCTCCTCGCCAAAACCACGCCAAGGAGGAAAGGAACGCCATGAGTCGCCAAAACCACGCCAAGGAAAACCACGCCACTTCTCTTACTCCGAAGTCCGAAATGGATTTTAGTTTAAAAAGATGGAATATATATTATTTATCACCATTGAGCAGGGCTCTTTGACTGGAGGACCGGATCAATGCATGAAAATCTTGCCAGATTAAGTGTATGAAAAATGCTCAGCGTTATGTGTTAATGCAAATTATTTTAATACCTTTTATGATGTCTTTGGAACACTGTTGGAAAAATTAAGACTTTGTAGAAGGGAAAAGTCCGAAAAAATGTTTAAAAAACGTTGTGGAGCATGTAGAACTACAACCTTTTTTCAATTAAATTAATAAATTTGTTCACTCGACTCAGTCATTTTAAGTACATATTAGAAAAATATGTTAGGGAAGTTAGGTAGGGTAATAGGATATAATACATTTATTTTTTGCATAAAAATTTTTATGATGCAAAGAAGTTAATAGGATATTGATATTGGGTGTCTTCGGAAAGTTAGGGAGTGGTTTTTATATAAACCACATGTGTAATATTGAACAATTTGAAAAATTCCGTTGTTATTATTTACTTTCAATTTTACAATTCAATTTAAGTCTTGTGAGTAAGTTGTCAAATAAATGTTATGTTATATCAGGTTCCTCAGCATGAGTGAAATTAATCCTCTCTTAAATAAAATAAAACGAATTAAACGTAATAAATCTCATTAGAAATTGAGATGCGACCAAAAACAGGGGTGGAAAATCCAAAATTGATTTTTGTATCAGCTTTAGGGCAGTTTTGTATCAAGTCAAAATGAATTTTTGTATCAGCTTTTAGTGGTTTTGTATCAAGGCAAATTTCATTTCCGTATCAGTTTACAGTATTCCAGGAGTTTTCAAGAAGTGTTTTTTAAAAAATTCAAGGAGTACTTTTTTTACAAACTTAAGAAAGACAAATTTTTTACACGGCTTCAAACACACACTGCATTCCTGAATCAGTTTTTAAAACCACTTTAAAAGTCAAAATGCAACTAAAATCAAATAAAAATAAAGGAAATTAGTTAATAGAATAATTATTTAAGTAAAAATTAAATTGCAAAAACGATATTGTCAAAAACTTTTAGTTAAATAGAAAAAAAAAGTAAGAAATTATTTTTGAAGGTATTTTTAGAATCTTATGAATCAGATCAGATACCTAAAACAGGTAATAATCTAACAAGATTTAAAAAAACACTGTATCAACTTATTAAGTTGCTATAAAGCGACCGTTCATTAAAATTTACAACTTTGAAAAAGAAAATCCTCTTAAGTTTGAAAATACTAAATGAAATAGAGAAAAAATCATATTAGACTTATCAGGCTGGTCTGACCCAAGTAAATTTGTTTTTTCTGCATCGCAACAACGTCCGTAAGTCTGTTGGAAAAGCAGTCCCGGAAAAAAACGGAACTGTCGCGAAAAGTAGCTATTTTCCCGATTTCCGGAACAATAGACGGAACACCGGACTTGTTGGCTTCTGACCACGGTAAAGTTGTTTTTTCTACTTCGCAATAATGACGCAAGAAGAAGCCAACTTGAATCAGCACCCGCGGCCATCCAACCAAGTCGCGGGAAGAACGGAACACTCCGAAAAATTGCTATTTTTCCGACTTCCGGAACACCGGACTTGTGGTCTTCTAAACACGGTAAAGTTGTTTTTTTTACTTCGCAATAATGACGCAAGAAGAAGCCAACTTGAATCGGCACCCAAAGCCGTCCACGAAAGTCGCGGGAAGAACGGAACATTCCGAAAAAAAAAAGCGAAACTTTAGCGAAAAATCGCGATTTCCGACTTTTCAACGCACTAAACGCTGCGGATTGAAACCTATTTTATAGGGGAAGTAAATTTATAGAAGAAATATTCAGGTTGAAAATCAAAGAGTTTTTAAGGAGTACAAACCAAATTCAAGGAGTTTCCATAGTGCTTGAAAATGAAATTAATTTTCAAGGAGCGTACGAACCAGGGATGTGATTGACCAAAAAGCAAAAAAGAGGAAATTCCAAATTATGTTCTTACTTTTTTGGTGTTTAATTTTAAGATTTTGTTTAACATATAAAAAGTGGTTAATTATAGAGATCCAAGCACAAAGAGGGTCTGGGGATCCCCTCCCAGAATTTTTTATTTGACATTCGACTCTTAAAAACAATGTTTTAATTTTTTTGGACAGCTAGTCCGATTTTTTGGGGAATTGGGTCCCCTGCCATCCCCCTTGATATCATATCTGAAACAGGTTATAATCTAACAAGATTTTTTAAAAACACTGCAATTTTATCTTATCTAACTTCAAAGTGATCTATCAGTAAAAATTTACAACTTGGGAAATCCTTAAGAAAATTAGTTGAAAACACTCACTGAAATCGATAAAAACGCGATCTGAAAGGTATCACTACTTAGGCTCCTTTGACTACGCCTAAGTTTTTTCTGCATCACAATCACAATGTGAAATGATACCAGCTTCAACTAGGCGCCGGAAAAACGGTTCTTACGCGAAAAATCGCTATTTTTCGACTTTTCCCGCAGAATGTGATCCTAAAGACCGGACTCGATGACTTCTAACCACTGTAAAGTTGTTTTTCCACATTGCACTAACAACGCAAGAAGAAGCCGACTTCAATTTGGCACCCGCGGCCGTTCAAGAAAGAAGTCGCGGGAAGAAAACCCTCCGCAAGCAACACGAAACTTGAGTGAAAAATCGCAATTTTTTCCACTTTAAATCGTCATTTTCTCGGAAATAATAGGCAAAGTAAAAAAAAACCACTATAGATTATCTGGAAAAATCCAAATTAGTTCACGGGCCGTAAACGGGAGCTTCGAAATGAAAGAAACGCGGACCTCTTTCGCTTGCAATAGCCGACGTTTCTCGGAAAACGGCCCGCTTTCGAACTCCTGCCGCTCAGTCAGATTTTCATGGGAAGTGGAAGAATCACATCCCTGTGTCCAGATCGAAGAGGAGAAAAGTGAAGAGGAATTTTTTTCTCCGTGGAAATTTCTTCCGCGGAGAAGAGTTAGTTTGAGGAAAATTGTTAAAAAAAGCGGAACATAATACAAAGTCACAAAACGCGGAATTCCGCGGAAAAATCACATCCCTGGTACGAACCCTGCTTATCACCGAAAAACTCTGCCAAAAATCAAATCAACGCACTTGTCTACGTCGGAAGGCGGACGAAAACCGGTTTTCTCTGCCTTCCACAATGGAGAGAAACCGGTTTTTCTCCGCCAAGCGACGGTAGACAAGTTACTAATCGTCCTATTTCCACACCGTTTCATAGCGATCCTAGCGGGAAGAGAATCGATCATAGTGGCTGAGGATTGGTTCTTTTCTTATCAGTTGGATTTTCAGGGTTACTGATTCAGATTGAACGGATTATCGGGTTTTTGGCGCAGTTTGGCGCAAAAATGTGAATTTTGTCCATTTTTGGCGCAGTTGGCGCAGGTAACCAATTTCGGCGCAGTTTGGCGCAGTTGGCGCAGATTTTCCACCCCTGCAAAAATCTTAAATCTTTCCTTAGTGGAAAATGGCACTTCAGAGAAATCCTATTGCAGAAAAATTTAACATAATGTAACTAGATTTTCAATCAAAAATTAATATCATAGATGGAGAAAGGCAATGCTATTTTTTTCAGAGGTTCAATCCGATGCCTAAAAAAATTAATATGCGACACCATTTCTTCTCCTGTAACATACATATTTTGAAATTGCTGCAAATAATTTTTGATAATTAACACCAACAATTTCTTGTTTGGTGGAACTCTAATGAAAAAATAAGATTAGGGTAAACATGATCGAAACCAGAAGTAGATCGAATATTGGAGATTAAAGTAATTTTTTGTATCTTAATCACAAAAAGATATTTCCTTATCGCACCGAAAACCTAAAGTTTCTTCATTTCCCGCGAAACAAGCGGAAAACAGAAACTACAGAAAACGAAAAGCCTGAATTCGCGCGATGATCTGCTTTTCACAAGAAAAGCGCAAAAGGAGAAATCTAGCAACCCGGGAGCGGAGTGCTCTCCCCGGGTCAGGAAAGGTCAAGCGACAAAACTTCGTGGTTGATCTGTAGACGGCCTTCATACATGTTGATAAAGTCAAATGTTTGAGAAATTATAAGAAATCACTTAACATAATAAGTTAACCCAGTTCATAAGTATTATCCCGTCAACCGTGCCACCTGAATCCTAAAACTGATGAAATCAAACTCTATTGACTGTTATACAGATGTGCCGCTGAATTTCACAGTAGCTAAAAGGTCAACGGGATAATATGTAAGTACCGATAACCCTTATGCTTTTGTTATTAAAATCACTTTTGATTACATGGCAACCCAGTGTTATTTGAATGATTAGCCCTGATTAAAAAGGTTCATCACTTCTCTTAATTTCTTCTATTTTCTAACCCATTATTAAAATGTATTTCCCCAACACTTGAATTACTGAGAGGCCTCAAGGAAGTATGGATATTCCTTAAGCAGACACAATGCATTGTGGCTATTTTAATAAGTGTCAAATAGGTCAGTCATTTAAAGAATGCACAGTATGTTATGGCTTTTTTGGTCAATGAGAAAATTAAGTCTTTGAGCATTGACATTGCAACGTAGTACAGGATTGAGAGATTACATTCAAAATTATTAATAATTTTGATGGAATAGTAAAACAGAAGACATGAAAACAGAATCCATCTTACTAGTTTCGTTATAGAAGAATCTCGCACTTGTGGAAGGAAAGAGCTTAACAGTTGACATTGCTTGAAACGCTGCAAAAAAAGTTTCAGAGCTTCTTCTTTCGGCATAGCCAGCATTTTCACAAGAGAATCTAAATAAATATTAATGCATCACATCAAAATATATATAAACACATACCTACCAACTTTGGGATTATAAAAAAAGGAAGATTTTAAAAATCAAGATATCTACAGCATTTTGTTCTTTATCTAAGTCAAATCTAATAAAAATCTCTTAATCTAAGATTACCTACCATAGTTACAAGACGTAAGTTAATAGGTAGCATGAATGAATATCTTTCCGTAAAAAATTTAGTCAAGCATGCATTTTTAACAAAATATCAAATGAATACACTAATAACCTAACTTAACACACAATAAAAAAGCTTATTTTAGATCAATACAAATTTATTCCATTTCAAATATTATTCTCAATGTTAATTTTTTAAGGCCCGATATGTAATTCAGCTTTTTTTTTTAGAAGTTGTTACCAAACACAATTTCAAATCATTTTTGTTCTTTGAAAAAAATAGTCTGCTTGAATTATTATGACAAAAAACAGAAGAAATTGATTGACAAACAGATGACAGAAGATTCCCTTCAAAACGGAAATCTTACGGCTAAAACGAAAGAGTTGGCAGCTATGTAAACACATTACATTGTGGCAATAATAGGCCAAATCCAATGTAAAACTGTTTGAGTTAGCTCATCATTGCTGCAAGCACCTTGATTCATCAATAAAATAAATAAATAAATGTCAACATAATTCCACAAACATTTAAAATTATGTTTATCTTATTGCTGGAGAATCTTGCTTTTATGGTTTCTCATGAAATGTAATAATTTGCAAGGGATGTTAGTGAATAAATTTACCTGCTTAAAAATATTTTCTTGAAATCTAGGAAAGGGAACCGGTTAAATAAATTGAAAGATGAGGGAATGTGTTTAGTCAATTCTAAATATGTTAGATTTAAAATTTTTAAGTCTAAATACAAGCAAGAAATCAGTGCCTTTACATTAGCATTTATTTTATTACAATAGAAAGCACTTAAACCTTGCTAGTAAAAAAAGAATGCAGCAAACAATTTAGACTCTTCATTTAGAATAGGCCACTGAGTCGTAATGTATTAGAAGCAATTACTGTTGTAATTATCATCGAAAAATGTTTCTTGTGCAATGACCAAGGCAGCCCAAACAGAAGGAGTTAAAATACTATAAAAGAATCAGTCACTTTAGTTGCATGATGAGCGTTATTGATCCTGTTTCAGTGGCCTATTCTAACTACAGCAGGGGTGCATCCAGGATTTTTTGCCAGGGGCCGTTTTTGGGAATTTTGTGAAAAACATAATTGAATTTTGTGAAAAACTAAATTGAATTTTGTGAAAATAATATTTCATTCTAATATAAGGTCCTATTTCTGTAAATATATTATTTTTTTAATAAAATTACACTTAGCGAGTGCATATAGCTTGATTAAAGTCCGTTTTTGGGAACTTGAATTTTGTGAAGGGCTGTTTTTGAGGATCGGAATTTTGTGAAGGGGCCATTTTTGAGGGTCGGAATTTTGTGAAGGGGCCGTTTTGAGGGTCAGAATACTGTGAAGGGGCCGTTTTCGGCCCCAATTTCTTTCTAGATGCACCCCTGGGTTTTATTGGACCTCTGATACTAATTATTGCAATGTTGGCTGGGTTGGACCCAATATGGTTTTAAGAAACATTTTAAACACAATTGTTTACAAGTCAAAAATTTAATAAGGTTCATGAAAATAGTTTTACCAGGTGAAGGAGTTAAAGGCCATGGACAATGAGTTTTATGGCTTGACTTCAGTTCATTTAAAACTTTTTCAATGCAGGCTTTATCTAAAATTATAATAAAATGCATCATTTACAGAAACAGTCAAATTAATATAAAACAGAATCATTAAACTTATACGTACAAACATCAGGCATGTTTATATTTGGCTCTGGCGAACATACTTTAGCTCCACAAGTAACACATTCTAAAAGGTTATAATTAAGACATTTCCATCCATATTTGGCACATTTTGCAGGGGATAAAACGAGTGGTCGACGAACCCATTTCTATAAATAAATGGCCTTGAAAATAAGTAACACATAGATTAATAACCTCAGAAAAACCACATAAAATTATTAGAATAAATTCATAGTACAAAAGTTGAAATTCCATGTCTGCTTTTAAATTTCTTACTCTACCCGTAGTTTCCTAATTTAATGGCTTAGTGAAATTTAATGTATTGCTGGTATATGTATTGTTTGTAAAAAATATTACAAGTAGCAACTCAAAATGTTGCTTCTAAACTACACAGGTCTGCAAAAAAAACTTTTTTCGAGCTGTTTTGGATATTTCACCTGAACTTTGTTATAATTGGTGCGCTGAATCTAAAAATGACCTCCATTTTGTTCTGGGACGTCACGTTTTTTGACAATTCAGGTTTTATTGTGGGAAATGCCTTAAAATTTTGTAAAATTAACACTTCATAAATTTTTTATTCAAATTTTTTCCACAAAATCTTTTTTGTTTTTTGATGTGCTGAATCTAAAACTGACCTCCGTATTATCATAGGACTTCACCTTTCTTCACAATTTAAGTAAAAATGTCAATTTTTTAAGGAAATAAAAGTAAATATTTAAAAAAAATATTTTTCGACTCAAACTTTATTTGAAAATAATTTTTCATGATTTTTGGTGAGCTGAATCCAAAAAATACCTCTTTTGATTTTTAAGATACCACATTTTGTAACAAATTGAGCAAATATAGCAACATTTCACATAAAATGTAAGTACACTTAAGAAGTAGATTTTTTAATCCAAATTCATTTTTAAGGTTATTAGTTATAAGGTTTTTTTGTGCCCTGAGTTCAAAAATGGTCTCTGTTTTGCCCTAGAATGTCATGTTTCCTGACAATTTGGGTAAAATTGTAAAATAAGTCACTATTTCAATTTTCATGAAAATAAGTTCATAAAATAAAATTATTATTTATTATTACATATTCTTCATAAAAATCATTATATAACTAAAATAAACTTATTTACACTAGTCTAAAGCCAATTTTTCCTCCTCATGAAGCTCCCCTTGGTACCTTTACCCTTGTGAATAGCAAAAAGAACGTTTCTTTGAACTATACAACAAAAATCCTTCATTATTGCCCGATTAAATCTTCCCTAATATTTATTTCTTTCCATCTCTATACTGTCCTGATGAGATAGTTTACTATGTGCACAATTCACAGCTCCTAATTTTTAAAAATAAAGGAGCTAGAAATGTACAAAAACTATGAAAAATGGGCAAATTCGAATACAATTTTGCAATTTGTGAAAAATCCTGACGTGTAGGATTTTTTTCGTTATCAGCAGACCAAAATGCATAGGAAATCGCTAAAATTATTGAAACAGCTTTTACATTGCAGACCTGTGCTATTATAACGTTCAAAACAGAAAAGGGTTCAATTCCATTAACCATCCTACTAAATGACATCAAGCTCATTTGGACACCATAAGTTAGAAATTTTTCTATTTCTAACTTCAAACTTATAGATTAAAATGCTCAGTTATGTCAATACATTTCAGTTCTATCAATAAAAAACATAATAATTTGTAGTTATTTGAATACATGGTGATCAAAACAGCTAGGCGATAATTAGTGGGTCCTCTAATGGAATTGAACCCAGAAAAGATTTGCTCAGTTAGTTTAGTATTTCGTCTAAACTTTACAATAAACAATATGCAAAAACTTGCAAATCAAATTTTATTGGTGATATTTTACAAATTACAACAGACAATTTTTAAAGAAATCAAAAGCAACACTTTTAGGGAAGATTTTTTGATTTATTTTACAACCATTTCTTTAGACAATTTACCAGAACAATTAATACTTAAACCCAGCTAATACCAAAATAAGGAGTAAATAAAGGTAATTCAAAATTTACCAGAAATTGTTGGAGGAAAGCAAAAGTTGGTTAATTTTAACAATCCGGGCCAACTGCCAAGGGTTGGCAAAAGTTAGAGGACCAAGGGGCTCTTTCTAGTTTAAAATTCTCAGTACAGCAACCCCAAATTCTATTACAATGATCGCTCCACAAAGTGCTTGGCGAGCATTGGCAAGAAAGCATTTTGCCAAGAAGTCGCCATGGCCCAGATTCTTAAAATTTACCCTAAAATACTGTTGGGGGTAAGAGTTTGGCATATCAAACCGGCATATCTGCAAAAATTGAGATATGCCGGTTATGAGAAAAATTTTTCCCCGTCTATTATTATGTCAAACCGGCAAGTCACTAAGTTGAATAAAACTCCGTCAGATCGCATTAGACCATTAGGGCTGTAAGCGGGAATAGCCATTTTATTAATCAGAAGATAGATCTACTGCACAATACACCAGTCGCTTCCAAACCTTCAAGGTGAAAAGTTGTCAGTCATCTAAGTAAAACGGAACTATCTCACAATTTTTATAAAAATTTTAAGTATCATATAATACACATCACACTTTAAATCGCTTTAGTGAAAAATGTGCATTTTGCAGATATGCCGGTTTGATTTCACAGCAACGATATATATTAACTTCCCTGACCAGCAGGTTGAGCAAATCTAGTTTTGAATATAGGGGAGACCGGGCAAGGATGGGACACTTTTTACAAGAATATTTTTTAAAAATTTAGTTTTCATTGTATAAATTTGAAACTTTCAAACTAACATCTTGGAACATTTTAACATGTGTAAAAAATATAACCAAAGGGATATCAAACAAAACTTAGGATTTATGAACGAATTAAAGTAACCTCTAAAAGTGTCCCATCCCACCCCGGGCCGGGGTGGGATGGGACATATCTTTTTAAATTAAAATTTATGATTACTTTTTAAATACATGATTAAAAACCACAAAGATGGAAGTATTTTACACATTTTAAAGATTTATTACAAAAACATCAGTTATTTTACCCTATATTTACTCCGAAAAATCTAACTTAAGTGAAAAATACAAAATAGTTAAAATTCTTCTTTGATCTAAAAAAATATGTTTTCAACTGCAGTACTAATCAGTTTCAAAACAAAGGTATCTAAAGAATTGTATGCAATAGCTTGTATTTAGGTATTGAGAGGAATATTAGGATGGTGTCCCATCCCACCCCGGTAGCAACAGTTTTAAAAAATAGGTTCTTTCAAAAGAACTGTAGCTTTTAGGCTTAACTCAACTATACATTCATAAAGAATACATTATTCTGTTTAGAAAACAATATAAACCATTAAGAAAGCAACCAAGAATCAAATTGAAAATTCACTTTGAAAAGTGTAATACTTAGTTACTTTTGCTATAGTGAAACCATCTTTTTCATTCAGAAACTTGTAGGAGCTTGCAACTATAAGTATAGTAAAAAGCAACAAGTATGAAGCCATGGTGGCTTTACCTGGTGGAACACTCAAAAATTAATTTTACTTATAATTTTAAGAATTATTGAAGGTGTCACAACCTACCCACAGGCACCGCAGCCGATTTTTCGTAAAAAAAAATAGGAAAAATAGGAGAAGTAAAGAAAAAATAGGAGAAAAAAAAGCATTATTTTTCTAAAAAAATAGGACAAAAAAGGAATACTCTTTCAAAAAATAGGAGAAAAAGGAATATTTTTCTTAAACAAGAGTTAAAATAGCTCAACAGGGATGCCAACCTGTGGCGACGCCTATTCGTATTAAGTGCTCCCGCGATGCCGCGAAAAATCGATAATTTTTTGCTCTTTTTTCGATTCTTCGCTTATATTTCGAAAACTATAAATTTCTCGAAGATAATTTCCGTTATAAAGTTTAAGTAAACCAAATTTCCTACAAAATGTGCTATTCAACTTTGATTTTCTGAAGAGTGGTTTTGACGCTAGAGCGCGCTGAAAAACATCGATTTTATTGGCCTTTCCGCAAAAAAAGGAAAACGCACGCTTTTACCCTCTACAAAATGAAAACTATTCAAGTTATTAACAAAAAAATTTATACCACGTTAAAAAGAATTTAATTTTATATAAATAACTTGCTTTCCATTATCATTTTTTGAGGAGGGGGAGTGAAGCAAAGATCGATAATAAAACTGTTGCGGCTCGCAGACGAACTTTTGTGGTTGTTAATCTGCAATCTGCGCTTTATTTCCGGTAATGGGAAATGGGTTAATGGGAATTGGTTTTATTACCAATAAAATGGGTTGTTTTGGATGAATTGATGACTACGTATGCTTAAAATTATTAAATTTATTTATGAAATATTGGGTGTTTTAGGCAAAATTACAATAATTTTTTTAAATTACTATATTCAATCATGGGAGTATTTTAATGAACGAATTTATGTTTTTTGCAACTCTAAATCCGAATTTCAAGTTTATTTTAATTTTGAAAGTAATCTTCACTTCAAAAACTGCAAAAAAATCTTAAATTTTTGGGGGGTTTCGGTTTTTCATCGATTTTCTAAAACAATATTAATTTTACGAAAAATAACATGAAACCAAATTAAAGTACGCAAAATTTCCTGGTTCATTTTTTATTTTGCAAGGAGAGGTGTGCGTTTTCTAGCGTTTTGAAATGAAGATATTTTTTTGCTTTTCTACAAAAAAGTGATGAACTATTTCCCCCACTACAGCTCTAAATAAGTTCTAGTTACTGACAAATAGCTTATACCAAATAAAAGAACATTCAATTTCCAACAAAATGCACTGCCTGATTTTAATTTTATAATGAGATGTATTGACGCTAGAGCGTGCAATTATATAGAGCTGTTTCCTGACTTTACACAAAACCTTGAATAATTACTTTTCTTCAAAATGCTATAAAACGTACACCGCTGCTCGCAAAATAAAAATGAACAAGTGCATCTTATAGGAAATTTTACGAAATTTTATTTGGTTTCATGTTATTTTTCATAAAATGAATATTTGTTTACAAAATCAAAGAAAAAACAAGCAAAAATTTTAGATTTTTTGCAATTTTTGATGTGAAGATGACTTTCAAAATTAAAATAAACTTGAAATTTGGATTTAGCTATGCAAAAAACTTATAAATTCGTTTATTATAACACTCCCATAATTGAATACAGGAATTTAAAAAATTAACTGAAATTCCGCCTAAAACACCCAATATTTCATAAATAAATTTAAAAATTTATTTTTTTAAGCATGCGTAGTCATCAATTCATCCAAAACGACCCATTTTATTGGTAATATACCGGAAATAAAGCGCAGATTGCAGATTAACAACCACAAATGTCTGTCTGGTATGGGAGCCACAACAGTCTTATTATTGATCTTTGCTTCACTTCCTCTCCCCTTCTCAAACAATGTTGATGGAAAGCGCGTTATTTATAGAAAATTAAATGCTCTTTCACGTGGTATAATATTTTTGTTGATAGCTTCAATAGTTTTTATTTTGTAGAGGGTAGAATCACGCGTTTTCCTTTTTTTTGCGGAAAGGCCAAAAAATCTATGTTTTTCAGTGCACTTTAGCGGCAAAACCACTTGTTAAAGTTGATGATTGCATTTTGTAGGAAATTTTGTTTACTTTAACTTTGTGATTGAAATGATCTTCGAGAAATTTATAGTTTTTGAAATTTAAGCAAAGAATCGAAAAAAGAGCAAAATATTATAAATTTTTTGCGATTTTCGATAAGAAGCTGACCCCCCACGTGGGAGCAAACTTCAGATTCGTAATCAGCGCCCTCAAAAACATATAAAAGCGTCGAAAAAAAACTATATGAAATTTTTGAAAAAACTACCGTTTTCCTGGGCTAAAAGCAACGTAAGACAGCTTTGCCTCAACGTGGGAGGAAGCTCCGCGGCGGCCACGTCGCGTCCCGCTGGAAGAAAACGGATCCCTCTATTTTGTATGCCAAAGCGTTGACAACGGACTGATGGTATATTGACACACACAAAACATAAACGAAGAAAGTCGATCCCAAGGGTTAAAAATAGGAAAAAAGAGCTGAAAAAAGGAGGAAAAATGGTACAGCTTTAGAATAGGTCAACTTTTTTGCTGTCGCCAAGTTGGCGGTATTTCATTGCCAATCGGTTGCGCCGGCTGGGTTATCGGTTGCTTACGTCAGAGAGTCAGCTCATCGGTTGTTGATCGGTTGCTCATGTCAAGTAGATTGCTCAATCCGGCAGCCATGTTTATGCAAATTTATTTTTAGTTGGAAAATAATATACGCTAGTTATAGAGATTGAAACGGTAGAAAAATAAAAATTAAATGAATTCTCATTTTTATTTTATAATTTCGAGGTGAAATAATTCATTACTCTTTTTGGTTGTTCCATCAGCTTTGAGTTTAATCTGCGGTCTTGTCATTCATTTGCCATTTGCGACGGCCATGCATGACAGTATACGATGAATCTGCAGCGTGTTATTTCCGTAGGATGTCGTTAGATTTGATTAATTCAATTCAAATTTCTATTGAATAATAAGGTAAGATTGTTCATTCTAGCTATTAGTGCTGGTAATTTAGAGTAAATGTCTATTTTGGTAGTTATTAAACTCCATGTTATCGGTTGTATTTATTGTTTCTGTTATTTATTTGGGCTTTGAGCCAGTGTAAACAAGATGGCGGCTGGTTTGCAAGGTTGCCGGATTTCTGGAAGTTCGGGTTGCAATGTTTCTAGTGACTGTTTCCAGCCGGCGCCAACTCGCCAAAAGTTGACCTATTCTAAAGCTGTTCCGGAAAAATAAAATGGATCGTAAAATAGGAAAAAAGGAGCTAATGTGAAAAAAAGAGGAAAAACAGGAGCGCTGCGGTGCCTGTACCCAGTGTCCCATCCATCCCCAGTCTCCC
Organism: Tetragnatha versicolor; assembly: GCA_024610705.1. Lineage (NCBI taxonomy): Eukaryota > Metazoa > Arthropoda > Arachnida > Araneae > Tetragnathidae > Tetragnatha > Tetragnatha versicolor. Next base: position 19,964,740 of record JANDEH010000002.1, on the reverse strand, counting down.
GTACTAGTTCGTCAGATTTATTGATGCAAACTTGAATGATTATTTTTATTGTAGCCATCAATAGTGTGATAATGTCTGGTTAAAACATCGGTGAAATTTAAATTTGAATGGTGAATTTTAAATCCTCAAAATCAACAATAGTAAAATCTTATAATTTATATAAAGTTTAGTTTCATACAGCACCTGACCAACTATATAGGTGCGAAGTCTTTCAATGAACTCTTTGGAATCTTTATCGGAAGAAGTGGACCCTGAGAACGTTTTGAAAAACGTTTTCACGGAAGTTTCATTGCAATCCGTCATACTGGATCAACCCAGAGATCAAAAGTATGTTTCACGTTTAAAAGACAAACTCAAACGTCCTTGAAACTCGGTGGATCTTTTAATTTTGAATCTTATACTTCAAAAACTAATCTTTAAATTTTCAATCTCATATACTTTCGGCGGCACCGGCACCTTTCTCTATCTCTACGTTGTTTGTTTTCATTTTAGACCAAAGCGAAAAAGTGTTGTGTTGCCAAAGAAAAGTGCTTGTGCTTATCATGTGATAAACTTGTACACAGAATGAATCGACGACCGCTTCAAACGCTTACAGGAGCGCGCAGGCGGGTAAATAAGACAACGTTGATCCATGGTGTTTCGGTCTCATTGGTTTTGGTACTAATTTCGAAACTCACTATTTTTTACTTTCGATTTTGAACTCATGATTTTAATGAGTTGAGTTTTTCCCTTTTAACCATCAAGTATACTATAAATACTGGTAATTGTCATGCCATTGCCCCTTCATTGGCATGGAAATTTTACCACAAATGCTAAGTTTTATTAAAGTGACTAGAATAAGGTAGTGTGTTTACCGCCAAGAGACACCATTATTAAAAGTGTCTAGCAGTGGCGGATCCAGAAAAATCTGACAGGGGGGGGGGGCACTAAGTCACACTTTTGTATTAATCTCTTTTGCAAGTAAAAATGAACTTCAAACAAGTCCCAAAAAAGGCTTCTATATTATATTTCTGTATATAAGCGGGTTATTCAGAAATTATATATACTATGTTTTGGTTAAATTGTAACTAAAATATTGTTTAATTTAGTTACTTCCCCCATTAGATTAAAAGCAAATGTCTCAAATTTCAAATATCCGAAAGGTAAAACCGTTATAAAAGGGGGTTCGCGGGAATGCCCCCGAGAAAGTTTTGAAAATCTTACTCCTTTAAATAGGTTCTCTTAATACATTTTGTAGTATCACTAGAAACAGTTGCGCGTGTATAAATTTATTTCGAGAGGGGCCCAAAATTATTCCCCAGCCTTCTCATGCATATTTAATAGGTTTAATGAAACTTTTAAATACTTTTTAGGTGAAAGTTACGTCTTAAAGAACTGAATATTAGGTCATCCCGAAAGTTTTGTCGCTCTTGGGAGCATCTGTATTTAAGATATTTTTGACACTTTTCCATTATGTGGTACCAATGTAAACTGTAATTTTATCTACCGTCAACTTGGCACCTTGGCTTGATTTTGGGGACTGATCGACAAATGGGCTTTCCTTAAATCTATGATAACATGTTACTTCATTTCTTTTCTGCTCAAAATTTTGCCTTTTTTCTAAAGTTAAGATTTTAAAATTAAAATTAACTGGCTACTTCCATAAAACAAATAAAGTTTTAAGTGTTCTTAACAAGTGTGGAAAATTTAACTTCTATTTAAGTTTTTTCTGGGGCATCCGGAGAGTTTGATCACAATCCCCCTTATTAAATTGCAGGAAATCTAGATCGCTGGAAATTCTACCGCCGCTCTTCGAAAGTAGTATAAAATTAGTTTCAATTTATGAAATAAATAAGATCTTCCGTACAATCTTAATATGACTTAAAAATAAAGTTAAATTCCTTTGAATTTTAATTTTGAAAGTTTTCAATTAATGGCAACTTGAAGTAAACAAAATCTTATTAATCGTAGAAACTAGGAAAGTTGGAAATGTGAGCCAGCAAAATAGACCCAAAATTCACCAAATTGGCTTTAGATAGAAGTAGAAGTACTTTACTGATTTACCGTAATGGAAGAGTACCAAAAAATACATTATATACAGATGCTCCAAAGAGCGACAAAACTTTCGGGATGACCTAATATAAGAAAAGTTGTAAATAATTCAATTCGAAGTACTCAAGGGGGTTCTGGGGGATCTCCCCCAGAAAATTTTTTAAAAATCGACCCTAAAAAACAGGTTTTGAACTAGTTTCGGTACCTCTAGCCCGAATTTTGTAAACATATTTTTAGGTAGGATTTTGCATGGTGATGAATTTAATGTAAAAAGTTGTGAGTAATAAATTGTTGCAAGTGCAAAATGGAGGGGACATCCCCAGAATGTTTTTGGATATTTGACCCTCAAAAAGAAACAAGATTTTAACTTTTTTTATATTTAGTCAGATTTTCGAAGAGGTGCCAGAACCCCTTCGCCGCCCTAAAAATACGCCCTTGACTAGAAAAGTACGAAGAAAAATTAACGTGAATAAAATTAACAAATCTTCAACTTTCTTTTCCATTGAATTTCGACGCATGAATAAAACTTAATTAGGTGAAAAATTAGCAAAATTAAACGGTCGCGGCTTCCATAACACAAATCCAGAAACTCAAAATATTTCTAATAAGTGAAAAGTTACTAAAAATTGCCTTGATTGTATCGAAACAATGCAGAGCTTATTTCTCTCTCTCTCCTTCAATTAATCAAAAACCTCTATCCTCCATTTTATACTTATAAATTGAATAGATACAAAAATGATTTTAAAACAGTTATACTCACCAAAGTTTTGATTTGTTTTCATGAAACTTTCAGTCACTTAAAACCAACGAATACGAAAAGAATGCACCTACTTTTCAGCTTGAGACACACGCGGGCGCGAATATCACTGCTCAGGCACTGTTTTGACCGCTGACCGATGTGAGAAAAAGGTCGAGGGAACGCAGCCCTTCCCGTTCCAAGAAGTAATTACGCAACACCCCCCTAGACGTCCGGCCTATTCATTCAGCATGTTGCGTCCAGATAAGCGTTCCCTTCACGAGACCCGTGCCCCCCCCCGTTGAAAAGGAAAAGAGATCCCTCTCGCCCAGTTCTCTTCCTGGAATATGGAAATCTTCTTTCTCAAAATGGGAGATACCGCGTTGAGAAGAAAGCGCTCATGCTTTTGGGTAGAAAGTAGGGATTTCTTTTTAGTTTTTTGTACAAATTTAAAAAAAAATATTTATTTTACGAAAAATCGACATTTTTTAGGTAGTTGAAATTATGACGGGGGGCACGTGCCCCTGTGCCCCCCCCGCTGGATCCGCCACTGGTGTCTAGTGTCCCCCAAAAAGGGCGAAAAATCCAGGTGGCCAACGATCACTGTCTTTCACTCTATCGGCCGTATTAACCATCGTGGTTCAACCATGGATTGAAGGATTATCCGCTGATCCTAAGTAAAACGTTATCAACCAGCCCCAACTAACGAATAACCATCGGTTTTTTCACCCAAAATCTGACCACCCAACTTTGGTGGGTTATCCGTGGTTTATTTTTGCGAAAATGGACATTTAAGAAGAATTTGATCACAAATTATATTTATATTTGAGTATATGTGCTTTAATCATCAAAATAATGGTTGATTAAAGTAAAATAATAAAGAAAAACTAATCGTGGAAAAAAACGCATTAAAATTAACCAGAGAGTTTAGAGTTAGCACTTGTTCTGATAGATGGCGCTCTTACAATTTAATCAGGTATTAAATATTTAGCACGGCTATTACCTAAGTTTCAAAATTTTTTTCTTTCAACTATTAATTCCTTTAAATTCTTAAAAAAATATCCTATTTTTAGAGAGGTGAATCAATATTTTTAGATAAGTGTGAGTATTTTAAAAATAATATTGAAATAAACCCATTCAGTGTAACCATTACATCAACAGAATTGTGCAAACAATTTCCAATATAAAGCAGGAAATATAGAACACCAGTTCAAGTCTTTTCCTGTTATTGGTTGTATAGTTATTATTAGTTGTGATAGAAATGTTTTAAAGCAGGTAGAGAATTTTATAGGAAATAATTTACACTGGACTATGAACTTGAGTGAACAGCGTGCGATCCCGGACTCGATAGCTGGCGTCATCGCGGTCCAATCAGAAGTGGCGTTACATACAAAACTGCTGTTTGAAGAAACCATGGTTGTCGGTTGTTCGTCGATAACAACCATCGGAAAAACCACGATCGTGGTTTGTAGGATCAGTGAATAATCTATGGATCGGCTCGCGCTGGTTAATACGGCCGTATATCAGAGGTTCCCAAAGTTGTCCATGTGGACCCCCAGAGGTCCACAGCGACTTTCAGGGGGGGTCCGAGTAGTGGCGTAGCTACGGGGGGGCAGAGGGGGCGGTCCACCCCGGGTGTCACCCTGAAGGGGGTGACACCCAAAACCCAAACTAGTGAACTTGGCTTTTTTTTTCAAGTTGTATGCTTTCTAGGGTGTCTCAAAAAAAGCCTTTTTTCGAAAAACCTCGCTCCCCAGGGCTTTTCCCATTTCTTTTGGTCCCAACAGATAGTGTGTGAAGTTTTAGCCCCCTAAGTTAACTCTAGGGTTTGCCTGTAGAGCCCCAAAGTTTGAAAAAAGTGGAAAAAATGACCAATTTTCAGAATTTTTAAAAATTATGTTTAAGATTGTTAATGCTAATAAAACTGGTTCAAATGCGTCTATATGACTTATTTAGATGGAATATATTTATTTATGTGTATTAACTGTACCCTATAGCCCCTATAATTTAAGATTAAAACGTACTTCTTCGGGACGTTGCACACGCCAAAGCTTATAATGCACTACCGGGGGACGAAATGAATTACATCCGAATTTCTTCGAAGGAATTCCCTCAAATGACTCCATTTGGGGCTAAAATGATATTATAAATTATAAAAATCAGTGAAATAACAGTTTTTAGCCCTTCCACTGAGCTTTTAATGTAAAAAGTGCTTTTCTTCAAAATTTCTCGTTTCCAGCTGATGAAACCCAAAACTTATACTAAAAAAGGGGTTTGCTGAACGTTTTTAGATACCAAACATTGGAACCTTTATAAGGGTTTCATTTTTTCAAGTAGAATTAAATTTTAAACAACACAGATCGGAAATGACATGAATATTTCCTATACCTGATGTGAAAATCAATTTTCTCTTTTCAAAGTTAGGAAATAGTTTAATACTTGTGAATCTTGGTTGAAATGTTTAAGAAAGAAGTTTTTAATTAAAACTTTCCCCTAATACGTTAAAAGGAAGTAATTTTCCAAACTTAAAAAAAGAAAATAGATTTTCACGTCTGGTATAGGAAATATCCATATAATTTCCGATCTGTGCGCTATAAAATTTAATTCTACTTATTAAAAATGAAACCCCTATAAAGATTTCAAAGTTTGGTATCTAAAAAGTACAACAATCCCCTTTTTCAGTATAAATTTTGGGTTTTATCGGCTGGAAACGAGAAATTTTGAAGAAAAGCACTATTTACATTAAAAGCTCAGTGGAAGGGTCAAAAACTGTTATTTCACTGGTTTTTATAATTTATAATATCATTTTAGCTCCAAATGGCATCACTTGAGGGAGTTCCTTCGAAGAAATTCGGATTTAATTCATTTCGTCCACCGGTAGTGCATTATAAGCTTTGGCTAGTACAACGTCCCTAAGTAGTACGTTTTAATCTTAAATTATAAGGGCTATAGAGTACAGTTAATACACATAAATAAATATATTCCACCAAAATAAGTCCTAAATGACACATTTGAACCGGTTTTATCGCAGTATCAATCTTAAAATATTATTTTTAAAAATTCTGAAAATTGGTCATTTTTTCTACTTTTTTCAAACTTTGGGGCTCTAAACAGGCAAACCCTAGAGTTAACTTAGGGGGCTGAAACTTCACACACAATCTTTTGGGACCAAATGGAATGGGAAAAGCCCTGGGGACCGAGGTTTTTCAGAAAAAAGTTTTTTTTGAGACACCCTAATGCTTTCCTTGAAAAAAAATTTTGAATTCACTCTACTAATGAAATAAATTAGGGTTTAACAAATCGGCTGTCACCCTCAAACTATCTGAGATAATGACACCGAAGTCTTCGAATTTTGCCCTAAGCTAGTAAATATGCCTTCCTTGAACAAAAAAAATTGAACATCCTGGAAAATACTCATTTGCAATAACTACAAATATTTTTTATAATCCCTTGGCGTTTTAAGACAAACATGATGTGTAAATGAAGTTGCAATCCTCGTGAATCTAAACGAACACATCTTTTGCAAATACGAATCCCAGATCCCAGGCACATTCGAAATGAATTCTTGACAATAAAAATATATAATACTAGTATTAATAGAATTAAATACATACGCCTATAATTAACGCGAATTATACTGAAAGCTTACGGGAATTATACTGATACTATAGCTGACGTTTAGAAATCATGTTCAAGAATGCAACACAGATTTTCCAATACATTGCAAAATAGAGAAGAAACGAGATAAAATGTGCCTTAATGCAATAAGACACTGTTAAAATGATTTATAAATCTTGAAAACAATTTAAAAGAGTACGATTAAACGATTTACACAAACCTCATGTTTACTTTCGAAATCGAATATTGCAAGTTTCGTCATCAAAAAATTTATAAGGATTTCGATTAAAAATATTAAATTAATCGATTAATGCCGGTACCGCTTGTCGCAGGCGCCACTTGAGCTTTCTGGATAAGCCCCGCCTATTGACCGGTCTGTCTCTTTGTCTCTTATTGTCTGTGGTTTTGAGGTGAAAAGAAACGAAGTACAGTAGATTCTTCTATAACGCGCATTCTTACAACGCGAATTCCTATAACGCGAGAGAAATTTGGCTACCTTTTTTCCTATAGCGCGAAAAACCTCGCGTTATACCAGAATCACGCCATCCAGTTATCCGATGTTAAGCTTAAAAATTGTGCGTGGTAATCGAACTGTTATCTCTACCACAGTGTTTATTTTATAATATTAGGTTACAGTGGCTAGAAGGGGATAGTGTGTCGTTCGAAGATGAAAACTGAAAAAAAAATTTACTCCTCCGCTTGGTGTCGCTGCTGTTAGACGTGCATATAGGCGCCTGCGCATTGCGACTCTCATTCTCAGCGGCTATGTTATTGTTTACGCCGTGTAAACGATAATGTTTACGTTTGGCCGGCTTGGTGCTGAAAGTCGCAATGCGCAGGCGCCTATATGCACGTCTAACAGCAGCGACACCAAGCGGAGGAGTGAAACGAGGAGAAAAATTTTAGCATTGCTGGTATTGGCGAACGACACACTATCCCCTTCTAGCCACTGTAATTAGGTCATCCCGAAAGTTTTGTCGCTCTTGGGAGCATCTGTATGCAATGTATTTTTTGGTACTTTTCCATTACGGTAAACCAGTAAAGTACGTACGTTGTTTAGAAATTATTAGGTGTGCTCGTTTAACATTCAAATAAAAATTTATTAACAACAAACTTAACAAGAAACGGTTAATTAAAATGCTAAAAACAACAGAAGGATGAAGCTTCAAATTCTGTCTAAGCGCTTGGCTTTAGAGATGAAAATGGGGCATGCGTGGTTAAACACCGACTCCACAACACTCAAGCGCACAGCGCCACCTCACTAATAAGCACAGCAGCGCCTCAGAACGTTCAGTTATTTAGGTGTAAAAATGTTGGAATCGAACAATTGTGTCGCTTAAGGTAGCATACTTGAGGTATTACTTTTACCTAGAATTCGCGTTGTAGGAGAGCTTTCTTCATACAACGCGAATTCCTACAACGCGATTTTCATATTACGCGGAACCAAACAATCGCGTTATAGGAGAATCTACTGTAACAAGTTATCATAGATTTAACCCTTTATGTCCCGACGGAACTTGTAAGTCCCACTTCCCAATGTTCCAAATTCGTCCAATTTTCGTCATGTAAGGCCAAATTCAGTTTACTTATAGTCGCAGTTACGTAAACTTGACATATTTTGGAAGAGGATGAGGAAAATAATTTGGGGCATAAAGGGTTAAGAAAAGCCCAAATAGAGATCAATCTCAAAAACAAGCCAAAGAAGCCAAAAATTGATTGGATTGGATTGTGGTGTGGGTACATATATTTTCCGGTATGTGTGCTTGATCTCAAGGATCCGCTTATATACCTTCGTAGACAGACACAAACAGAATTTTTACTGACACAGGAGAGAGAAAGTACACCCAGGGCGAGGCCGGAATCGAACCGACGACGACGGGGTACAGCACCCAAAAATTGACTTTTGATAAACTTACAGCAGTAGTTTGTGTTGATATCACAGAATGAAAAAGAGGTAAAAAATAGACACAGACGCTCCCAAATGCGACATTATTTTCCGGTTTACCTAATATAAGCTAGTTTTATAATTCCCAGTGGAAATTGGCACAACCTTTTAAAAATGATTAAAAACCAGCAAAATTGTTAGATTCCGGCATAACTTATTTAAGCCTAAGAACTGAGATTTTACGACAGAAATTTCAGTTTTTAATTGGTTCTACTTATTTTAAAATAAAAAAATATCAAATAAAAAATTAAAACTTCGCTCAAAGCCACAAAATAAAATCAGAAGAAATAATTCAAATGGTTTCACCTTAGAAATGACATGACGTGTGAATAATTACGCTCTGAGAAATGAGACAAAAATATGACTGTAAAATGTTTTTTTTAAATTAAAACTTTCTTTTTCTCTTCAAAAATTGACCTTTATAAAATTCATGTTTGAAACGAGCGCTTGAGGCATTTTCCGCGGTCATTTTTCTATGGATTTTTAGTGTACATAGGAATCGACATCGAGCACGCATTTTCGCCGATCCCAACCGTTTCGTTCAACGAAGACTTAAGGCGGCTTTAGACCACGCGGTTCGCGACAGCGATTCTGCGACATCCGGTTCGCGACAAAAAATTGACCCTCTTCCCTCAATTGAACAGCGCTATCTTTCGAGAGGTCGCTGAGTTACTGCGGTTGTCGAAATTCCCGAAAACCGCGGAATCGCTGTCGCAAACCGGGTGGTGTAAAGCCTCCATTAGGCGCATGCGTCGAAGTCTGAGGTTGTTCCAGTTGTTACATTTTGCTTGGCGGTTAAATTGGGCTTGTTCTGATTGGCGATAAAACTACTTGGATATCGTCGTGGAAGATGCAATACAGCACATCTAACATCGGAAAAAGACACAGTTTGAAGTAGTTGTCGATTGTTTCAATGGGCAGTGAAATTAATAGCCAAATATGGTTTCGTATGGTTGCTGCTTAAATCGAGTCTAAACCAACACTATCACGTCATTTATTCATCACCGAAGTTAAGCACTTTCCGGTACGGGCAATACTTGGGAGGGTGACTACTTCTTAACATCGCTTGCTAATAGAATTTCTTATTCTCTTGGCCATATCAAATATTTTTCTGCTTTTCAGAAAAAAATGTCCATCATTTCTATTAATTTTGTCTCAAATCATAGATTATTAGACACATTATTAATATTTTTTTGTAAATAGGCACTTTTTCCGTTATTATCAGAATTAATTATTTATAACTTTATTTTCAATGCAATTCTTATGGGAAATTTTTTTCTTGCCTCTTATCGGTGTATAAATCAAAAACAAATCATAGGAATATTAAAAAAATTACAAAACTGTATTCATTTTACATTTTAATCACAATAAGTTTGTAGCATGTAAGGTAGCACCGGTAGCACGACATAAAATAAAGCATGCTTTATTTGCATTATTCGGGAACTTTACAAAGCTAATTAAAGGCTAATTCCATGCGTGACTTACACTACATCGGAAGATTTTATAGATCATTTATGATATATTTTAGACAAATGTTTGCTAGCTGAAAAATGTTATACATGCCAAATTAGTTGTATGTGTATACATGATTTTTAGAATCTGTTTAATTTTAAATACTTCTATAATTTAACTTGTTTACAACTGGAAATGTTATAGCGTGACTTACACTACATGAAAAGAAGTCCAAATTTGTTATCTCTTTAATTTTAAGATTTCTTCCAAATGGTGAATTAATGCTATATTTTGTTTTCATGGAGTTATGCTACAAGGTTTAAATTTTTTAAAAATGTCATCCACAAGATTTTTGGTTCATTCAAAAAACTTTAATTTTATTTACTCTATGTGACTTACACTACAGTGGAATCGTGACTTACACTACACAATGAAAAATAAATAAAATTATCCCATTTGAAAATATTTAATATCAAAATTTGTAAATCTAAAGTTACATATGTGATAAAAATTAGGTTCTGACAGCTTAAAAAGTGTCTTCAGATTTTTTGGTGTCTTCTTCTCTCTGTCAAAAAGTTGAATTTTGAGAACTGCTTTGGTTTTAGTGATATATTGGCTGTTTTCAATTCATAATTCTTTATTTTCATAAAGCAATGCATTTTTCTAGTCTCAGGGATTGGAAGGATTTCTTTTCCAAATGGTGCACATAATTTGTCAATTAACGGCTTTTCTTCAACGATTGCGCTTGCAGTAACGTGCAGTATCGTTATATTTCTGCATATAGTCTTCGCTGAATGAAAAAAATCCTCAGCCGAACGAGGGTCTATTTTTCTTGAAAGTGTGGCTTCTCTTATTCTGCGTTTCACAATCCCACCAATGCCATCAATAGGCCCTTTGCCATGACCTGTGGCTGAAAAGTGCCACTCTACATCTCGAGGTTGCAGCATTTCCAAACAAATTGAAAACTTCTGCTTGAAATGCTGTCCTGTCCCATCTGATTGATATATAACTTTCGAAATAATGAGGTTAGGAAATTCGTTTTGGATTTTTTTAATTATGATATCATTAAATTTAGCTACTGCATATTTGTCATGATGCAGATAATCAGATACCACAACTATTGGTACAGATTGAGATATTCCATTTAAAACAAAGTAAGCCATTGCAGTGTATAATGTGCAGGATGTTGACACCCAATGTGCAGATTGAATCTCATCTTGAGAAACAAAACTATAGTTTTCGCTAAAATCAAAATGTAAAATTAGTGTATTTGAAGGTATATTGTTCTTAATATGCTGCAAAAACTGTTCTTGTTGACGTTTTACATAAACATGTTGTAAAAATTGTGGTAGTTTCTTTTCCAGTGTTTCAATTCCTTCTTTTAAAGATGACGATATTCTTTTCCGCGATACACTTTTTGTTTCATCACTTACCCATTGAAAGAATTTTATTTCCTTATCTAAATCTTCCTCAGTTAGTATAGCAGTGGTATCATGTAGCTTACTTAAGTTTCTGCATCCATCACATTTTTGATAGAAACAGTCTTCACTGCAATCATCACACACAATTAAGCTCACTAAGTCAGATGTTTTGCTTGGTAAAATATAAATTGATTCTACCAAAAGTCTGATATTTTCGTGGTATATGCAAAGGCATAAATTTGATGGAGTTTCATGCCTCAAACAAACTTGAATTGGACGAAGTTTGCAGAATTTTGAACGACCGATTTTCACATCAGGATTTTCAGTTTTGAAAATTTCATATGCTTCGCCTAGAGTCACACACAGATATTTCTTTTGTAGTTTTAATTTTTCACCATTTTCATTTTTCATAATTACATAATCTTTAGTGCCAGGTGCCTGGTATGATATACTATCTTTTTCAAAAAATTCTTTTACTTTTGATGTTATTTCTTCACTAAACTGACTTATCTTGTGTCTTTTAGGTGCTGATTGTACAATATCTGGTATAATTTGACAAGCTAATTTTTTCACTAATGCTTTAGATTTATTTGGACATTTTGGCAAGTTTCTTTTCACCCTAGATAGAGCCTTCCCAAAGGAAGCAGGACTTTTGAATGCTTTGAGTGGTGAATCTGAATTTAGTTTTAAATTATCATTCTGAAGATCCTTCACAGCTTTTATTGCTTTTTTCTTATCTCTATATCTCCTCATTTGTTCCCTCTTCTTTATTTTTAATACTTCTTTTTGCTCAATAGTCATGGATCTTTTATTTTTCCCCCGCCTTTCCTTTTGCTTCATTGATTCCTTTTCTTTAAAATTTTTATAATCTCCATTGGCTTTTAGTCTTTCTCTTTGCTCTTTTTTTCTCTCAGCTGCGGTTTTCACCATCTAAAGTTAAAATTTGGCCTCATTTTAATTTGATAATTTCAATAAATTCAAAGATGAGTTATTGTCGTGACTTACTCTACAGAACAAAAAAGCTTAATATTCAATAAATACGTTTATCATTTAAAAATTAAAAATTGTAGTTTTATAGCCCTTAGTATAAAGAAGGAAAATATTGAAAATTTTGAAGATCTGACTTAGTGCAGAAAATTAAAAGAAACTTTTGTTTATTTTGCGTGACTTACTCTACAGTAAAATGTGTAAATTTATTTTCCCAATAAATATTAAAAATTTAGAAAAATAATCTAAATAAATATTTTAATAAGTAATTTAAATGCTGTTTTTTAAAAATACATTCTCAAAATTACTCAAAAAGTTTCACTTACCTTTGAAATTAGAAGATGAAAATGGTGTAAAAATGTAAATAACTTCACATCTTTAGAACAATCATTTTGAATCTCTGTTGTTGCCACAAAATTAATTTCAAAATGTTATTTATGCAAAATCTAATAAATTCAGTTATTCCTATAACAATTAAAAAATGTTTTAACTAAAATAAAAAATATTTTTTTAATCACTCGAAGGATAATTTTGCATGGAATTAGCCTAAAGGAAAAATAGGTACATGTAATAAAAAACTAACACGTAATCGAAGATCCAGTAATATCTTTTTTAATTAATTTATTAATATTCGAAGGAATAGTCAAAACAAAATCGCACTCAAAATAAACCAATATCTTTCACGTTCTCAAACGGTTTGATCGAGATTGATTCACTTAATAAATACTATCACAGATCAAGAAAGATCGGCAACTTTTTTTCTGACCAATGTGAAAATGGGTCAAATCACGGCTTACTAGAGCTATAAAGATTTTTAAAATGCTTTTAATACTTTTAGGTGCGAAGCCTGATCAAGTAATCAGATATCTAAGCATCAACTTTTGAAAACATTTTGGTTTACAAAAAAGCACAGTCATATTAAAACCGCCAAACGAAGTCGCAAAAACTGTTTGGCGAGAAAGAGGATTGGAATACTGAAGGTGCTTCAAATGTTAGATGTGCTGTATTGCATCTTCCACGACGATATATTCTGTGGTTTTTTTTCGTTTACAAGTTTATACATTTTTAGCGGAGTTGGGGGATGGGATATTTTAGATTTCAGCCAATTTTTGTAAAGCCATAGTACTTATCTTACTTGTTAAAGTAAAATATCATTTGAAAGTTATAAATAATAATTTAAAAGTTTTAATCTACCTTTGTTCGTAATTGACAGTTAGGTACATAATAAATTTTTTGATCTGGTCCACTTATCTTACCTTTGGTATGTAACAAAAATATATTCTAATGAGATTGTATTAAATACACAGTAATAAAGTCATTTTGACTTGAAAATGTGTGAAATTTATAAATGAGAATATTTTCTAATATTATATTGATACATTAATAAATATTATGTTATGTAAGCATTTTTACTAATATAATGTAATTATGTTTTAATTATGCTTTTGTAATATAATGTTTAAAAGTATGTTAATCCAAAGTTTAAAAGAATTATAACTGAAGGGTTTTTTTGGGAACAGAAATTTAACTTTTACAGAATGGAATTATGTGAATAAATGAATTCTCTGAAATCAGACTTACTCCCCACATGTGTGTAAGTTTTATTATGAAATAAAATCAAAGTATATAGACCAAAAATTTATATGGGTTAAGTAAATATATACTGGTGTTTCAAAAGTCAGTTTCACTGCTTTTATTTGGAACCAACGCCTCCTAGGCTCATGGAAATATGGTCTACCCCTATGTAAGTAACCCTAAAAAATCCACTAAGAAGACTTACACTTACAGTGCCTCTAAAGGCAAAATAAAAAAGTTAAAAAAATTAACGTAAAATGGAGGAGATAGACCCAAAACTATAATGAGAGTATTTTTGTCATTGGAATTAAAAATGCACTGAAAAAAATCATGAAAATCTCGTGATTATTCGTGGAGATAAATTTATGGCATGTAAAAACAGCACTTTTCAGTTTTTTTTTAAATGTTTGATTAAATTGTGTGTTTATTTTATTAAAAAAACACAAAATTACATAATGACACTGGAAACTTATGAAGATGCTAACTTTTTCATTTTTGAAGCATGAAAAAGTGCTATTTTCACATGCTAATATATCCAAGTATATTTTGGGTAACATTTTGTCAGCAAAGATAAGCAAACCACAAACCTCCCCCATTATTTCGTAAGAAAACTGCCCGGTCCCCTTTTTTGTATGAACAAATTTTAAATTAAAATTTATTTTTGGTTGAATTTTGAATTTATGCAATAAACGAGATATTTTCAAAAATGCAGTGTTAGTAAGATCTTATGTAAGCGTCACTGACTTCCCATGTTATCTGGAAAAATAAGCAAAGAGCAAACCCGTCCCCCCTTAGGTGCTTACATAATATTTGAACGGGCCCTGTAGAAATAATTTTTTATTAAGAAAATCCACATATTTTGTAAATCTAAATAAAAACCAAGGATAAGAAAAACAGCCAAGTTTGAGCAACATATAAGAGAAATATATATATTGATAAATAAAAGAAAGATTTTAAAAAATTTTTGCTTAAACTTTGCCAAACTGTGAAAAAAAATGCTTACGTTAGGTATAATTCATGAAAGTAAAAATTAACAGAACATTCAGAACTCTTAAATATTCCTAAACATATTCTCAAAACTCTCCAAAAACGCGAATTATGCCAAAATTTGGCAACCCCATTCAAGACCACGGAGTATTGTGGAAATATCTAAGTCCAAACGCATGCGCCAGAGTCTTCATTGGACGAAACGGTTGGGATCGGCGAAAATGCATCGAGCACTGATCTCCCAACTAATGAGGCTGTTGTGATAGCATGAAGCAAGTGTGTGGCAACAGTCATCGAGTCACCAACTTACTATAAAGTGCAAAAGAAAGAGCGCGAGGAGATCAGAAGCTAGCGATCTAGGACGTTGGTTCTGATTTAGCCTCTTGAGGATTATAGTTCGTCTAAGTAGGGTCCCTTGCGGAACTCCCTTCGGAGGGTAGCATGGTGAGTATTCGGGGGAATCAGAAATGGTCTCTCTTTTAATGTTTTATTCATGTACTTTAAATATCCTTTTCTTTAATTTGTCCCAGCATGTGCTGCAGATTTTATTCGGTTTTTAATAAATACAATCGTTATTTGTCGAGGGGATCTTGGAGCGTAATGCAAGATGAAAATTAATTTGTTACTAGAAAAAGGTAGAGTTAAAATAAAATATAATGTCAATGAAGGTTTTATCTTTATTTATTTTTAGAATATACATTCTACATCTTTTTTAATAATCAGGTTTTTTTAATTTTTAAGAAAGATAAATTTTTTGAATGACAAAGACCGAAAGGTCATATGGTGGCCTGACGCTCTTGCCCACAGTTCTGCTTGAGCGCTGTGGATCGTCGCTCCCAAGTTAATCCAGGCGGAAAAGGCTCCAATTGGCTAGTAAACACTTTTTCAAATTTAATTTTTAGTAACCGATTTTCATAGAAGATTATCGGTGAAGAAAATTTTCACATCCGATCATTAGTTGATTTTTAAATAAATAAAAACTACATGCGCAGTAGCCCAGCGCATGAAGTCAGAGTTGCGGATAACGTCATCGTTCTGAAGCAAAGGGCCGCTCCTCCTTTGGAAAGCCGCGGCTCCTTTGTACAAGTAGTTCATCCGCAACTTCAACGTCACGCCCGGTAGAATTTAGTACATTTACTTCCAAAAGTTAAATGATGATTGCAAATTAATTGGTGTTTTAAACAATCTGAGAAATTAAAACTGGTTATTTAGAGCCTCTGTGACTACATACAATATACTAAAATAATCCTTAATTTCAACAGGAGTTCGAGCAGGGCTTATTTCATGCGAGAAGAAAGGATCGGAGCCCTGCTCCCAGAAGTATCTCTCATCACAAGTTCATGAATCGGCGGCTTTTCTCCTCGGTTTTCGGCGTTCTCCTCGAGATCAAAGACCTTGGCCGGCATTGTCCAGTTTCCTTTCAATTCAAACCTACAAGAGCTGACAAGTCCCTGTTCCTGTAGAACTGTAAGTACGTTTTAAAATTACATATTTATGGGAAAAAAGGGTGATTTAGTGGTCCTCGTTGAGGAATTGGGTGTTAACCTTAGTAATTGTCATAGACGCTAAATGCAACTTTATAAGGCAAAAGCCTTAAAGTTAAAAAAATGCCAATAAGGAAATTGCATGGGTCAGATTTTCAAAAACAAACAAGTGTTCCGTATGGTTTTTTGTATGGTAAAATGAAATATCTAGTCAGTTTTTCAAAAAAATGTACAGGTAATTAAATATTTTAATTTAAAAGTCGAGAAAAAAACACGTGACTGAAAACGCTTATTGTTAAAACTATAAGATGACGTCAACAATAATACCATCAACTCCATTGCTTTACAACAATGTTTAGTATAAGATGACGTCACATCCAAACTCTTGGCGTTTTCGCGCGCTTTTAAAAAGGGGATTTTTGTTAATTTTTTTGACAATCAAAAAATTTCTCGATCGGCCTCAAATTTTGGGTAGTTGCTTATTTTTGCAAGAGGAATCGATTAAAAAAATATAAAAAAATCATGCGACTTCCTCATTTTTTTTTGAAAAACAACTAAAAGACCAAAAGATTAAACCCTCACATCTTGTTTAAGATTTTCTTACGAGAAGCTAACATAGTTACTAATTCACGAAATTCCTAAATAAACAAACAACCAACGGAAGTGACGTTACCAGGTAACTCAATCTTCCGGTTTGTCTAATATTTACATTGAACAACATTACACTACGGCGCGTTTGTTTTTTTATAATTTTTCTTTTCTTATTTTGAAGCGTAATTTAAAGGAGAAACTCAAAATATGAGTTCTCCATACTTCCGATCATTATCTGAAAATTGTAAAAAGAGATATCTTGATAAGTTATCTGTGAATGGGGTTGATTTACCACACATTTCCTATTCCTATTCACAGCATGGGAAAATGCTTATTTTTGGTGATTTTTATTAAAATAAGATCCAAAGAAACTTTTAAAACAGTTTATACTGGACACAATTACGAACATGTTTATAGGTTATCAAGAGTTTTGAATTAGAAAAATAATTTTAACTCAATAATAACCCATCAAAAATATGAACCTTGAGGTCTACAACGATGTGCTTCAATCTTTCCTCTTATTGATTTTAATTACTAACTTGTTTAAATGTAATTAAAACAGCTGCTGATACAAGGAAAACAAAATATTGAGCAAATATTCAATCATGAAAACTTTTCAGAACATTCTTGTTGTGATAAAATTAATATCGCTGTTCTGCTATGTCAAACTTGAATATCCATTGTATCAAAGTAGTTTATTTATTTAGAAACTGAATTTTTATTGTCTTAAAAATATAAAGTACATAAAAATATGGAAAACAACGGGCTAAAATCTAAGAACTAATTAATTTAATTTAATTATGGATTTATTCAAAATTTTAGTACATTTACCTTTAATGATCCTACTACATTCCAGTCAGCTTGTTTATTTTTATTTGAGATTCAGAAATAGTATTCTTAAAATCGTCTGTCACTTTAATTATCTTTTTAAATATTTTTATGCGTATTTTTTTTAAATAAGTGGGTGATTGTATTCATAAGTTTTAAAACAAACTAAATAATGAATTTCAATGATATCGGACCCAATTAATCCTGATGTATCTACGATCTGTTGTATAACTGAGCGTTGATTGTATAACTGAGATTTTCGTCCAATGGATCGGGTAAATCAATCGTCCCATTCACAGATAACTTATCAAGATATCTCTTTTTACAATTTTCAGATAATGATCGGAAGTATGGAGAACTCGTATTTTGAGTTTCTCCTTTAAATTACGCTTTAAAATAAGAAAAGAAAAATTATAAAAAACCAAACGCGCCGTAGTGTAATGTTGTTTAATGTAAATATCAGACAAACCGGAAGATTGAGTTACCTGGTGACGTCACTTCCGTTGGTTGTTTGTTTATTTAGGAATTTCGTGAATAGATATAATGTTCCAGGTTCCATTCTTTTATCACCTCTTTCGGTAGTAGTTTTTTAAGGACTAAAGAACTCTGGAAGTTTTTTTCTGCATTTTTAAACAGCTAATAACTCTAGAACAGCGGTTCCCATATGGACCCCCCCAGTGATCCACAACAACTTTCAGGGGGTCCACGGGCATGAAAATGAAAATTGGGGGTGCACAGCGATTTTCAGAGGTTCTCGGGTAAAATTTTATTAAAATGGAAAACTTTAATTATTTTTAAAAATTTTATCTTTTTTATAGTCAAATTTTAGTATAATATGAAACGTTGGTTATCACAGAGTCCTCGCAACGCTAGCAGGGGCGATGGAATCATTTCTCTCTTATCGCGATGAAGAGCCCCCGACCAGCCGCGAATAATTAAATTTCATAAATTAAAAATCAATTTCCGTAATGCATAATTTGACTTCTTTTCATAGTTGTTCTTTTCATAGTTGGGGTCCACGGGGTACGAAAAATGTCGTCAGGGGGTCCACGGGCCAAAAAAGTTTGGGAATCCATGCTCTAGATCTAGAACTATATATGTTACCGCTAAAGTTGATAATTAGTTATTCTGAAGAATACCTAGGTAAACTTAAGATTAACTGATTTCTGTCGTTAATGTGCGGATTTTTGAGTTTTTCGCATTTTACCTAGGGAATCTACACTATAACGGCTTCTTGATAGTTAAAGTTCAAAATAGTTTGTTTCGTTCAATACTTTCTGTTAAAATGTTGAGGTGCTCACTGCGACATGCGCTTACCCCTGCGCAGTTGGGTTTCAATACGTAGTTTGTTGTCATATTTGGTGTTTTGATTTCAAATTTAGTGCGTAGCACTGGTAG
The DNA here is from genome assembly GCA_024610705.1 of Tetragnatha versicolor. NCBI lineage: Eukaryota > Metazoa > Arthropoda > Arachnida > Araneae > Tetragnathidae > Tetragnatha > Tetragnatha versicolor. The sequence continues at coordinate 19,945,687 of JANDEH010000002.1, read as the reverse complement.
TTGTCATGTTGAATGTTAAAACAAAATAATACAAGCAGGTAAGTACTGTAAATTTAAATGGTTAAGTACAGTATATTACTACTAAAACGGGTATTTTGAAACAATTGTGTTGAAGCTCCGACTTTAGAGTGACATAGATTACTTTTAACGAAAGCAAATGTCCCAGCTGTTGAAATATCTTTTCAACAAACGTTAATTCAACAATCGCTGGAACCTGGGAAAGGGTTTAACATAAGTAATCGATCGCAAATCCTAGCAATAGTTCAGGGCAGGCTGCCAGCCGATTACACCGCGCTTTCATTAAGATTTGCTAGTTTAAGTGCTCATTGAATTACGCTGTCAAATCGAGATCGAAAACCACAATTGATACAAATCTCAGTTGGTACTTTAATATTCTATTATTATTGTTTTTATATTCTAGTTTTAAAATTGCTATTTCATTACTATTTTTATGGGATTTGCGTGTTTTGTGTAATATGAAAAAAGTACCGATCCCCCTTTTTTGATTCGTCATTGTTACTGTTTACCTCCAAAACGAGTTTGGTTATAGTTAGGGCAGGGGGGTTTGGGGGGGCGGCAGCCCCCCCAACCTCCTTAAACTTTTTATAAAATAAAATAAAATTTTGTACTTTAACGGATCACCCTCGTTAATATGTAAAATAACTGATTACAGGTAGTATGCAGATTAACGAGTGTCTAGTCGGTAGGGTGCAGAATACCTAGGTAATTTCAAGATTACCTAGGTAATCTTAGAAATTGAAAAAAAATTCGCTCTTTAACGGATCACCCTCGTTAATCTGCAAATTACCTAGGTTATCTGTAAATTAACTGATTTCCGGACTTTAACTGTAACATATATACAACTTAAATATCAGTCCCATTTTGTCCGTAAATTATTCCCTTTGATTCGATGTGCATCATAAACCACTATTTAAAAAAAGTCTCAAGTTTAAAAAAATGACCAAGTTGTAAGTATATATACAGTCAAACCTGTTTTTGTGCGAGGAATAGGGGCCGCTCAAAAAAATTTGCACCAAACTTCACGAGTAGCTGCAAAAAAATAGTTTTCGCAGTACATTTAAAAAATCCTTTTTTAAACGGTGAGTAAGGACCGCATAAAAAAGTATCACGTAGAACCGTAGCGAAAATCCCTCAGCATAGCTCTTTATGTTCGGACCGAAAAGCAATCTCCACCTGAATTGAGAAACCGTTTCTATACCTGCCGTACTCTTTTTTCCAGTTACCATGTAGTCAGCGACGACTGTTGTTTCATGAGACTCATGTATGTCTCGGTAGCCAGATATACAAGATTTTTGTTCTAATTTGAAATTTTCATACACCGCACAAAAAAAATCGAAGGGAAAAATCGCACAAAAACAGGTTTGAGTGTATTTAAAAATATGAATCTTGGCGAGAGAGTTTACTGGTCAGAAATGAAGACGAATTCATAAAAACTAAATGTTTATTAAATGACAGCATAAGAGAGAAATAAAATTAAATTATCGGGATACTTTCCCTTCTACACAGTTCTTACCCTTTACGGTTTACAGTTACATGACATCTGATTTGCATATCGGTATACTTTATAAATTCTTACAATCGGCCCCACGATATGCAAATAAACTTGAAACAAAATATTTTAAACTATCTTTCGTTTGTGGTTTGGTCAATAAATCCGCTAAGTTTAATTTGCTTGTAATACATTTAAGCACAAATTTCTCCTGGTCCAAAAGTTGCCGAATGAATTGTAAACGAATATCAATATGCTTAGATTTTGAATTTTCAATTCGATTCTCACAAAAATAAATAGCAGATTTATTGTCACAATATAAAATAGGTTTAGGCACAGAAACTAAATTGATTTCAGTTAACACATTTTTAAACCATACTAATTCTTTAACAGTCTCTGTTAAAGCGACAAATTCTGATTCCATACTAGATAAAGCAATACATTTTTGTTTACTTGATTTCCAAGAAATTGCTACATTAGAAAAATAAATTAAATAACCGCTGCTAGAGTGGCGATTAGTTAAGTGCGATCCCCAGCTCGCATCCGAATATGCTACAAGATCAGAATTACTAACATTAGATAAATCAATCTTATAATCAACTCGATTAAATACATAATTTAAAATGTCCACAACTTTTAGGTAGTGTTGAAAAGAATAATTATTACAAAACTGTGACATAGTATTAACACTAAATGAAATATCAGGGCGACTCCTATCGCTTAGAAATGAAAAACATCCGATAAGTGATCGGTATGGATAGATTTTCATGATTTCTTTTTCGTCCTCGTTTGGATCTGAAACATTTTGCCTAAAACTATCATCTTTAAATGGAAGGTTTACAAAACTTTTTGGTAGTCCCTTAAATCTATCTTTAAGTTTGTTAATTTGATTTCACTATTGATTTCTTTAATGTTGAACTTAAAAACACCTTGATTTCTCTAAATCGACCTAATATCCTAATGGGTGATATTAATATAAATATTTTAAATAATGATTATAACGTTGCAGAATATTTAAACATTTTATCCCAATTTGGTTTTTACAGCTACATTAATAAACCCACCAGATCTGGTTCATATTCATCTACATGCATTGATCATGTTTTTGCAAAAACAAGTTATCTTGAATTAAAAACTGGTATTTTCATATCTGATCTAACAGACCATTTCCCTACAGTTTGTAAATTGAAAAATCTGGTTGCTTCTAAACATTTTAATAAGTCCGAATCTTTTGTCTTTTTGAATTATTCTTTGTTTTATAATTATTTATCTTCATATGTATTTAATTTTAATGTTAATTCTAGTCTTGATCAGCAATATCAAAAATTTGTCTTTGAAATCAATAACATTAAAAATAATTGTAAGTACCGTAGTCATACACGTAATCCTTTTAAAAGTAGTTGGATGTGACTAATGAAATTTTGGCTTTAATTAGAAAAAAAGAAAAACTTTTTAGAAAATTCAAAAAATATCCGTTGGATATTGTGTTTAAGACTGCTTATAAAACTACTGTTTCAGAATTAAAACGAATTATTAAACATACAAAAACTCAATTTTATAAAAACAAATTTGAAGCATGTTCAACTAGCAAACAAAAATGGGATTTTGTCAATCGAATAGTCAACAATAATGTTAAAACTCGTACTCTGCCTAATATCTTGAATAGTTCGGATTTGGTTTCTGAATTCAATACTATATTTAGCAATACGAATCAAAACTCTTCCAATTCTGATATAATAATTTACCAAAAATATATTACTCCTTGTGTTTCTTCTTTTGTACTATATGAAGTCACCGATCTTTATGTTTTAGATTCTTTAAATTCTTTTTCTAAAGTTAATTCATTTGATTTTGATGGAATTTGCGTAAGGTATCTGAAGATAATTGCCTTGAACAACATGGATTTCTTAACCAATTTTATAAATTCATCTTTCTCATCTTGTGAATTCCCTGGCTCATTAAAGCGTGCTACTGTTACTCCGATCTTTAAATCTGGTTGTAAAAATCACCTTTCTAATTACCGCCCTATTTCTATTTTACCCTCATTCTCAAAAGTCATTGAAAAAATTATATCTAAACGTATGTTCAAATTTCTAAATTATACAAACTTCTTCGCAGGAAATCAATATGGCTTTATAGATGGACGTTCAACTGATATGGCTTTGCTGGAATTTTCGAAATTTATTTACATAAGTATAGATAACAGTAAACTTACAATAGCAATTTTTCTTGATATAAAAAAGCCTTTGATAATGTTAATCACTCAATACTAATCGACAAATTAGATAAGGCAGGTTTTCGGGGTGATTCACTTAAATGGTTTATTTCAAACTTGTCAAATAGAACGCAAAGGGTAAAAGTCGATAATAGTTCAAGTAATTATATTCTTACTAATCGTGGAGTGCCTCAGGGGTCTATCTTGGGGCCTTTATTTTTCCTTATTTATATAAACGACTTTTGTAATTTAAACTTATATGGTAAAATAATAACCTATGCAGATGACACAGTTTTACTTTATTCGTGCTCCGATAATTATGAACTTCTAAACCAGATTGAAACTGATTTGTTTGAAATAGACTTGGTTTGGCGCGAATGATTTGACTCTAAATTTAAACAAAACTAAATATATTCATTTTAGCCTAAGACAAAGTGATTTAAACATTAAATATCATTCTTTATCTTGCAATAGAAACTCCAATAATTGTCATTGTCACATCCTTCAATCAGTTAATAGTATAAAATATTTAGGTTTATTTATCGATTCAAATCTTAAATGGAAAACGCATATAAATGAGCTAGGGAAAAAATTACGCTTTGTTCTATATAAACTTTTCCACTTTAAAAATAAAGTTGCTTTAAATTTTCTAAAATCATTATATTTTGCTTGGTTTTATTCGTTATTTAATTATGCAGCTATAATTTGGGGTGGGGAATATAGATCCAATCTTCAACCGTTAATTTCTATACATAATAAAGGCTTCAAACTTCTGAATCACCAATCTAGTCCCCATAATTTTAGGTCTCTTAAGTTATTACCATTACGGCATAATGCTTTTTATCGCATTCTACTTTATATTTTTCGTAATAAATCTCTTTGTAAATTTAGAACCAGGCAATATAATACTAGATCATCTGAAATTTTTGAAATTCCAACATTTTCAAAGGACATATTTCGTAAACACTTCTATCTTGCACCTAAATTGTACAATAGTTTACCTACAAATTTAATTCAAACAAATAGTTATTCGTTTTCAAAAGAAATCTTTCTGAATTTATAATTAACATCGACGACCTGGATCTGTATTTCTCACTTTGAAGCAAATTTTTCATTTTAAATATTATTCAGCCTTTTGCCAATAACATTGTGTGTGATTTTGTCGTGGTTTTCTTGTGTTTATTTATAGTTTTAATGTATTTTTCCTTTTTTTTCTTTATTTTCGTTACTCAGTTATGTATTTAATTTCTCTTACGCCTGGACGGGATTTTTTTTATTTCCCCTTGGCGTATAACATTGTTTTTCTGTATTTATGTTTATTTTTTCTTGAATTGTTAATAAAAAAATTATTATTAATTATTATTAATGTAAGTTGATGCAAGTACTCATCCGTTCTCTGATTCAAAGTTTACACCTAGAAAATACCTTACTTTTCCCAGATTTACAATGTCCAATTTCTCTTTTAGTGTAACCAATATTGAATTTAAACTACTTTCGTTTTTCCCAAACAAAATACAATCATCCACATGAACAAGTAAAATTACGTTATTACTTTTTAGTTTATACACACAATTACAATAATTTAAATTTTCAAATCCTACTGATTTAAGAATAGAATCTAATTCCTCATTCCACACTCTCCCACTTTGATGTAATCCGTAAATAGATTTTTGTAGTAAACACACTTCTGAATCATTTTCAGATTCGGAATAACCTGGTGGTTGTTTCATGTATATCACTTCTTTTAAATTACCATACAAGTTCGCTGATTTTACGTCCAATTGAGTATGTTTCCATCCTAGCAAGATTACTAAAAGGATAAATAGCAATTTAACAATAGAAAAATTTACTTCTGGTGAAAATATACTAGTGTAATCGACACCAAAAGTTTGATTATATCCTAAAGCAACTAATCTAGCTTTAAATCGTTTAATTTTATCATTTTCATCCTTTTTAACCGAATATACCCATCGACACCCTATTACTTTTGAATTAGGTGGCGGTACAACTAATTTCCAAACCTTACGTTCTTTCATAACTTTAATTTCATCCTTCATGGCTTCATTCCAACTATCTCGTTCTGGAACTAATTGAGATTGCTCGAAATTCTTTGGAATTTCTATATTATACACTTCTTCCTGAAAAAGATCAGTTAAGTTAGACAGTTCATTTTCAGAATTTTCGCATGAATCATCAGATTCTTCAGACTGAACATCATTTTTTGATAACTCGTTAGGCTTGAAATCAAAATGTTCTGGCTTGTAATCAAGATTGTTTTGCTTACAATACTTAATCACATCATTACTCGATCTTAGACGTTCTCCTGAAGAAGTATAGTAGTATACATCTATACGTGAACTTTTAGTACGTGATTTTTCTACTCTTTTCCACTTAGTTAGGTCAGGTTTTAACATTTCAGGATAGGTTTTAACCTCTGTAACCTCTTTTACCTTTTCATCTTCAAATTCAGGTAAGTATTCACTTGACAAAGGCAATTGTACATACTCATTAGATTTTTGACCAAATAAAGTTGTTACACCATTTTTAGTTTCATCTATTTTTACATGAACAGACTCGATAACCTTGCGTAGTTTTGGTAACCAAACGCGATACCCTTTAGTTTGATTAGCATAACCAATAAAGATGCCCAAGTTAGCATTATTTTGTAATTTATTACGCTTTATTTTAGGAATATGAGAATAAGCTATAGATCCAAATATTCTAAAGTGACGTGTGGATGGTTTTCTCCCAATCCAAATTTCCAGCTGGTGTTTTACCTTTCGTAAGTTTGTGCTCGCATCTATTGCGTACATGCACAAAGGTTTGTAGAGCTTCACCCCAAAATTTACCATTGAGACCACTGTCTTGGAGCATTGCCCTTACACCTTCAATAGCTGTTCTATTAAATCTCTCGGCTACTCCATTTTGTTCGGGAGTATAGATAGACGTTCTTTCCACCTTGATTCCTAATGACTTCAAATATTGCTCAAATTTTAAGCTACAAAATTCAAGACCATTATCAGTATGCACACATTTTAACTTTTTGTTTAGTTGTCTTTCTACGTTTACATAATAATCAGTAAAACAATCGAATACATCAGATTTATGCTTAATAAGATAAACTGTTACATATCTAGAATAGTCATCAATTATAGATAAGAAATAACTTTTACCCGCTGCAGTTTTTACTGGGGCTGGTCCCCAAATGTCCATATGCACCCTGTCTAAAACATTTTTACTGTTAATTGCAGCAATAGATTTAAATGAACTTCTAGTTGTTTTTGTTAAGTTACAAGTTATACATGAATCTAAATTTCCGTGTAATTTTTCAAGACCATGTACACAATTACGCTTACTCATATTTGAGATCAAACCAAAATTTGCATGACAAAATCTTCTATGCATTAATTCAGCATTACCCTTGTTAGATTCATAACTTTTAGAAGGTAAACCAGATAACACATACAATTTCTGTACTCTAGGAATAGTAATAAAATATTTACCAAATTCATTGTAAATTAACATTTTACTTTTATGCCAAATAATTTTATAACCGGCCATATCAATTTTTGCTCCACTAATTAAATTTCTACGCATATTAGGGGCATAATAAACATCCGTTAAAGTTATCTTTGAGAATTTTTCATCACTATAAGCATAAAATGTAATGTTACCTACCAGGCCCGTGCTGGGTACCTTCAGAGGGCGGTGGACAAAGGGTGTAAGGGCGCAACCACATAAATGATTATTAAACCTAAAAAGTTTTTTTAAAGAATAACGGCATTTTAAAAATTACAAAGCAATACTACTGCTACTTGTGTTTTTTTATTGTTGTTATTTCAACATTTGACTTTTGTTTAAAAAAGAGTATTTTAGCTCATTTTGAGCCCCTCCCGTGCGGATGATTTCACCAAAAACTCTTGTACCACTCCTTGTAAGTCAAAATATTCAAGGGAAACAGTACATAAATGAATAAGAAATTCAAAAGGGGGGTCTGGGGGTCCTCCCCCAGAAAAATTTTAGAATTCTTAATCTTAAAAGTAGTGTTTAGACTCATTTTGAGACCCTTTGAGTTACACTCGAAGGAAAAAAATTGGAAAGAAAATAAAGCTTAAAAAATGTCAGAATTTCAGGGATTGCTAAAAAAATCTCCCGGAATTTACATTTTCAAAGGTAATTATTATTTTGACTAAGGGCAGCCCTTAGTCAAGAAGCCCTAGGTGCGTGGCCAGTCGTCAAAATTTGGGCGAAGCTTTTAAAATACCTTGCTTGCATAAAAAAGGGCGCCTTGCAAACACCCCCTGTCTTCCCCTAATTTTTTCAATTAGGGTGTCCTAATGGAAAACTAATTCTTTTTGAAGTAAGAGGGTCTCCATTAATTTGACAGTTTAAATGAAAGCGCCCAGAGCCCCTAGCGATTTCAACGTGTTTAACTAACGGATTCGGCGCCTTGAATAGACCACTTTACCTTATAGTTAATCTTTAAACAAAGGCATCCTAAAAATATAAATTCCTGACGAAATTTGATGGTAAGGTAAAAATGGGGAGGCTTAAAAAACTTTTAGATGCCTTCGTGCTTCAGACTTGATGAACCCAGAATGAATTGTAAAACCACTATTGGTTAAGTTTGGTAAAAAAGGAGCCCATAAAAACATTGAGAAGTTTACGAGTAAATTACTGTAGAAAAGTCTCTTTAAAAGGGCGCCTGAGCAAAGGGCGCAGGGGGACACGTCCCCCTGTCCCCCCTGGCCAGCACGGGCCTGTTACCTACTCCATAAATCTTGGATCCGCAGGCTTTGTCTCCTATTAGAGCGTCCGTTACTGGTAGTTCTTTGTAGTTGTCGAACCAGTCTCTTTCCTTGCAAAAGTGAGCAGTTGCTGCTGAATCAATTAGCCATTCCCATTCCTCCAAGTTCACAGGTGTGTTTGTCGAGTAGCACTGTTCCTCATCTTTTAGTTCACTGTAGTACATCCCTGGCGTAGTTTGATTTTTCTGGTGTGGTCTAAAGTTTTGGCGACTTCTTCGTTCCTTGACTTGGCGTTGATAGCACTAATGAATTTCATGGCCTTGCTTCTTGCAATAATGGCAAAACTTTCTAGTTGATTGATTCCTGGCTTCTGGTTGTTGGCCCAGAGCGGTTCCACTGCGATTAGATGTTGATCCCCCTCGGATTGAATTCGGATCCTTCGTGACGTAGGCATTAGCAACGATGTCTTCTCCTCGATCTTTGTTCTTCTGATTGATCCTCCCGGATTCGTTGATCAGCTGGTTTTCAATGTTCGTAAAAGTAAACTTGTCGTCATCCAGGCGATATAGTAGTTGGACTAAATTGTCGAAATCGGAGGGAAGTTTTCTAATTAACTGGAAACAAACTAGGGCTTCAGGCATTTCGAATCCTGCTTCTACGATCAGTTGTTTCTTCTCTTTGACTCGTCGACAGAATATTCCAATCGATTCTTCACCTTGATTATACTTCAATTCGTAGAATTCGTCAATGAGATTGGCAAGTCTTGCTCTTGATCTCGGTTCGAAGTTCCTCTTGAGAATTTCCCAGGCTTTCTGTCCATCAGTGGTGTCTGATATCAGAGGCAAAAATTGTCTTTCAACACCTTGATATATTGTCGTATAGGCTCTTTCCCTTCTCCACTTCAATTTCTGTTGGGCTGCCGTCAATTCTGCAGTTTCAGCTTGAGAGGCTTCTTCTGTTGATGCGGTTGGTTCAGTTTCAGATTTTTCGGGCTTTTCTTCGATGAACTCCCAGCAGTTTCTGTCCATCAACAAAACCTTCATGTCGATCTTCCATTGGCTGTAATTCGTTGCGTTCAACTTAGGGAAACTGAATAGCTGACTTTCCCGCTGTCTTTCCTTAGTTGATAATTTGCAGTAGCGGCCCCAGAATGTTACATTGGTGACTTCAGATTTAGCGTTGGCTGAGGCGTAGACTTCAGATCTGGAGATTACTTCGGCGTAGATTTCGGGCGATCACCATGGCGTTAATTTCGGAGGTAACTGGTGCATAGATTTTAGGCGATGAATGAGGCCCATAACCGTCTTGGCGAGAGAGTTTACTGGTCAGAAATGAAGACGAATTCATAAAAACTAAATGTTTATTAAATGACAGCATAAGAGAAATAAAATTAAATTATCGGGATACTTTCCCTTCTATATATATACACAGTTCTTACCCTTTACGGTTTACAGTTACATGACATCTGATTTGCATATCGGTATACTTTATAAATTCTTACAATTAAATTCTTACTTTATAAATTCTTCCCATTTTGTCCGTAAATTATTCCCTTTGATTTGATGTGCATCATAAACCACTATTTAAAAAAGTCTCAAGTTTAAAAAAATGACCAAGTTGTAAGTATATATACAGTCAAACCTGTTTTTGTGCTAGGAATAGGGGCCGCTCAAAAAAATTTGCACCAAACTTCACGAGTAGCTGCAAAAAAATAGTTTTCGCAGTACATTTAAAAAATCCTTTTTTAAACGGTGAGTAAGGACCGCATAAAAAAGTATCACGTAGAACCGTAGCGAAAATCCCTCAGCATAGCTCTTTATGTTCGGACCGAAAAGCAATCTCCACCTGAATTGAGAAACCGTTTCTATACCTGCCGTACTCTTTTTTCCAGTTACCATGTAGTCAGCGACGACTGTTGTTTCATGAGAATCATGTATGTCTCGGTAGCCAGATATACAAGATTTTAGTTCTAATTTGAAATTTTCATACACCGCACAAAAAAATCGAAGGGAAAAATCGCACAAAAACAGGTTTGAGTGTATTTAAAAATATGAAGAAGGGAGGGCTGCGCTCTCCTGGTACGAAAGGTCTTAAAGAGGACCAACCCTGCTGGTATGTTTTCTAGTTTTCCATTGGGTGCAATGAGATCAGGGAAGATCCAGGAATGCCTGTGAAGCTGGAGTATTCTGTCCATTTTGGGGACACATCACAAGAGGTGGACCAGATGAAGTGCTTGCCGATGGAACTCTTCTGATCTGGATTGGCACACTACCCCACCGTCTACTTCATCCCTGTTCCTTGGCTTGGAGGAGATTCATCTTTCCTCTGCATGGAGACATTCTTTCTAGGTGAGGATTATATTTATGTACAGTGCTTCATCTTTTTGAACTTCTCTAAATGGGATATTTATTCTGATACTTTAAACTTCTTATTAATTCAATTTAACTTTTTAAAACTTTTTGTTGGGTCCATCAGCTTGATATGTATCAAAGTTGTATCTACAGTCTACACTCAAAATAGTTGTCTGCAATAAGAACTGCTGCCCTAGTTCTAGTAGCACAGCTCATACCAAATATGTCAAGTTTACATAATGGATAACTGCAGCATCTCTTAAATTTTCTTTATTTAGTTTGTTCTTAGTAAAATTTGGTCTTCTGATTCCGAATATCACATTTTTAAATCTCAAAAACAATTAGTTCTTTTATTAACAATTAAAAATGAGCGAAAAGTGATGCAATCAGACACGCACTATGATTGGTTGTTGCCATCCTGACGTGTCGTGTGCCATGACTCGCCATCTAGCAAAGCTTTTAGTTGTTTTGTTTATATAGTAAGATGAGACTTTCTGCTTTGCTTTTTATTTTTATTTAATAGTAATTCTTAATTCTAACAAGAAATGGAAGATTTATTTCAAAAAGTTAAAACGGATCATTTGCCACAAATCCTAAATTATGATTCCACAGTTCTTCACTGCTAATAAAGGATTTTTTTCTGTGGAAATCAAAGGATCAAAGGTAAAATATTTTTATCCTCAAAAAAGGAATTCTTAATATTTGTTTTAGATTTTTCTAAACTTCTTGCAAACGAATTCTAGATAAAGGAACAAAGATAGTAGTTCCAGAAAAATGTTATTTATATCTAATAGCATTTAGCAAGAAATGTGGATAAAAATACTTTAGTGGCATATTTCATATATTTTTAAACAACTTTATAGAATTTGTGTGTTTTAAGTCGTATTTAACAAAACTTAAATTATTATACTGCTTAATATTGTTGAGCTTAAAATGTCATGCATTGATTCCTTATTCTTCTAAAATATAAAAAGAGGTGTTATCCTTGAAAAATAGCCTTATAAGCAAATTATATAAGTATACTCATAAATTTTTTAAATGTAATGTACTGTATATGGCGTTTTATCCTTTTTTGGGGCTAAGAATGTTTGTTCTAGCTATATTTTCTTCTAATTTTATCCAGATTCTTGTGGATGATATAAAATTTTTAATTCAAATGTAATTTTGACTGTTATTAATTAAAAAATTCCATGAAACTTACATTCATCCACAGCTCTCATGCCTTACAACCATATCTAATGATATTAATACGAGGGTAGTTAAAAATGTTTTCGGTCTGACCATGAAAATGATAACTTATGGTTTATAGAACTCTTTATTTTTCAACATTGCTTCCTTTTATAAAGAAAAATTGTTATTTTGGGGGAGAGATAGAAGATTCCAAATCTGGGTGACAGGATGGGTGTTTTTAAAATGTTTAATCCAAATCCCTAAATTGCTAAATAGGTCTTTTTTCTCGGAAAATCCTAGTAACCGTTTAGTTAAGTATTCTCCAATTATATTCATAGCCTTCCCCCTATAATTCATAGACAGAATTTTCCTGAAATCATAGTTATTACGCCATGACTTTGCCAGCCGATAGGACTTTTTGTGCTAAAAAACTGACTATTATCCATTGCATTGATTATTGTTTTACTTAAAAGTTCAAAGTTATGTCCATGTTTGCCTGTAGACGCATAAAATAGCTTTTATTTTATGAAAATCGCGTTAAAAATCGCATTTAAATCGTCATGTCAATGCACTTTTGAGCCGTATTTAGGATTCGTGGCACCCATCTTGAGCAGTGTTTTCAAGTGCAATTCCTCATGCAAAAAATTATTTGCGTGTTCCTCTGATACCCCTAGATTAGACAATTACAAATGTTCCCCACCTTTCATTAATCTTAGGGGGGACTTGACTTTTCGATTATTTCCAGCATTGTCGCTCTTTTTAAACTTTTTCCACTATGGTTCATAATGATTGCTCTCACACCCAAGTTAAATCTTCGACGCTAATTTTTTCACTGGCAAAACAAAGCTGAAGAGTCCATTTACACATTTCGGAACTTAGAATTACTTTAATTTGGTGACATCGCTTCTTTTGAAAGGTGAGACAGAGTATAGAAATAAACTCAATTTGGTCATACATGACAAAAATTAAGACATATCTTAAACATCAGATGGAAAATAAATTGCTGGGAATATTTTCTCCCACTTCATGAAGGAATCGATCCTTTAGGTTTGAATTTTTGGAATAAACGTTGTTTTTAGTGGCAACTGTTTTTTAGGCCGTATTTATGCCAATCCTGAATCCTGTTAAGCATTAATACGGCTTGCCTCGAATGATCGTGGCTTACTTGATCGCTCAATACCCATGTCGTTAGCATATCTAAGTATTATATTATATTTTGTCAGCAGATTTAATTTTATAATTTCATTAAACTTTACTCGGTTGCAACTTAACTTGAACCTGTAGAAATATGCTGAGAGAAACTAAAGAAAGAAGTTCCCCGCGAGGTGTCTGAATATTGAGTGAAATTACGAGATTCAATTTTAAAATATGATTAGTTTTTTAAATCCACGTATATTAAGCGTCTTTTCATCCCGATTCGCAAAATGTTGAGTATTATTTTTTCAAGTGGCCCAGTGAGTAGCAGTATATTTGTTCGAATAAAACTCGCCAGCCAATAAGAACTCACAAAGCCCAGCAAGCTTTCTGTTTACTCAAATTTTCTTCCGCGCGGTCATGACGTCAGGCGCAAGTTAAGTTGCAATCGAGTATAGCTTAGATTTTAAATCTTCATATTCTTCTGTTGACTATCATGAGGCTTCCACACTACTCTGCTGATGGGTTAAGTTTTAATATAAATTTTGTATCACACTTTAAGGGAAAGAATTGCATTATATAAACTTGATGTTAGCTGGGAAATTACTCCTCTCATATGATTTTTCTCAACTTCTGGAAATTCTTTTTTGGGATGAAATTTTACCTAATCCTAGAGTTTATATAAAAATCAATTTATCTGCTGAGTCTAAATTTGTAACAGTATGATTTACATCCCTCTGTTATTAACTTCCTCCATTGTTTGTGAGCTTTTAAAAAAATTAAAATGACTTAAATATTTCCAGGCGGGGAGGCAGTGTTTGCTCTAAAATCTTCTATTCTTTTACAAATTAATTCAATCTAATGCATTTAATTACTTTCAGATACAACTAAAAGAGAGCAACTTCAACGACAAAGACCTTGACACTACATAGTGGAATTTTGTTGGTGGAAGAATAGTTCTGTCTTAGTGGAACATACTGCAGTTGTTTTCATTGGAATTGGTCCCCGTATTCTTCTAGAAACAGTTGATTTGGATCTTCGAGATGCAAAGTAAGATTTAACTTTATTTTATTAAAACCCTTTGAATGAAAATGCAACCCATGGGTTCGTTATTGAAGTATTGCGCATCAGGTTTATACAGTTTGTAACACGGATTGGAGGGTAAAATGGAGACAATTTGGCCAGTGTTGGGGCCACATCCAGAAATCATAGTGCCTATTTACAGTTTTCAATTCATGGGGGTAAATTGAAAAATAAATTTTAAATGCGATTTAAAAGTAATGATTGATATTTGACATGGAAAATGCAGTTATATCTGAATATTGGCCAACCCGTGGCACGCGTAGGTATTGAAAAAATTTTTCAGGCGTCATCAATGACTGATGGATTGAGCGCAGTTTGCGTTGCCTTGCTTTGGCGCCATCGGAAGCTAAATTGGCTAAATTTCCCCCCTCAAATAGTGGCCCTCTTCCAAAAAAGGTTGGCCACCCCTGATAGTTTTTCTTCCACAAATGTGCATAAATTTCAAAACTCAAAAGCTGATAAACTATCTGATCCAATAAAGTACAATTACTTTTAAAAAATGCTGCATCAATTATAGTATTTTGTTTAACATTCATTTACACTAATGTTTAATAAATTTTGAGGTTTTTAAATCCATTTAAATGATTTTATTATCTTTTGTATAGCAATTCCTTTATTTATTGAGTGCAATCAGTTAGTAGACTGAAAAATACCTGCTTCTTTTTCAAGATCCTTACAAAAGGAGGACCTTTCAAGGACCTACAAAAAATAATGCTAGGCACTGATATGCTAGAGGTGGTTTGGGCCTTATTCAAAGGTCAGTTAATGTATTTTTAAAGGTATTGTTTTGGTAGGGAAAAAGATTCTTTGGTAGGGAAAATATTCTTCAAAAGAGGAACTTTCTTTTTCTATACTTTGACTTATTTTATAAAAATTATATGTATATTATCTATAATACATCCTTGAATTTGTATGTATTTTAGATCTAACACTAATTACATTCTTAACTATTGTTCATTATTTTACACCAGCGTTTCCCAACCGGGGTTCCGCGAGGCTTCCTCAAGGGGATCCGAAAATCTTTTTTTGTTCTGGTTTACATTTTAGAATAACCCTTAACCAATTAGCAGTGGCGGCTCGTCCATAGGGGCTGCGGGGCTGCAGCACCCCCAACCAAAATTTCCCAAAATTCCAATTTTTATTTGCTTTACAATATTTAAAAAATTATCTATTTCCCCCTTTAATCTTTGTCCTTTATAATCCTTTTTCAATTAATAATTCTCTGCTATGCCATCTCGCCAACAGTTTTCTTTCCGGGTCGATCAGCCCCAGCAGATATACCAATCGTGGTATAAAACACTATAGCTCTATCATATCAAATGAAAATATCAAGAATTTAGCATGCGAATCTGTTAGGGGCTGCAGCCCCGACCAAAAGAATGATAGATTTTTCCCTTGAAAAAATAAACGATTCCTACTACTAATGAATCACATTGGCTTTTTAGCCTTTCTCACTCCAATGCTGTTTGCATTTTTTATTTATGGCTCTTTTTTTCTTTTCAACAGAGAGAACAAAATATTTTCTGATGTTTCGGCAAGTCAATAAAGATTTATGTTTACTTTTTCGTAGCCAAGTTTTTATTTCTTTTTACAATGAACAAATTTAATTTGAAATGGTCATTTTAGTTTCATTTGCTTTTGAGATACTAAATGAAATAGACTTCATCTTTGATTCTTCATATTCGTAATCAGCTAAATATAGGTAAGCGACAGTTTTTGAATGCTTTATTAAGTGTGAAATCGAAATTTTATATTGTTCCCATCTTTTCTATTCGATTTTTTCCACGTTTTAGTTTAATAGAAAAAGTGAAGCATGGCATTACCTCATGTTACTGTCAGTGTATCAAATCTGATTAAGGCATCTTTAAACCATTTCTAAGTTTTTATTTAGAGATTTTTTGGCATTATATCGCTTTAAAGACGTTGCCAACTTGGCACCGTTGAAGCAGCACCCCTTAAAATTTTACCTTCGAGCCACCACTGCCAATTAGCCATCAGCCAGACGATGGGCAAGTGTTTTTCCGTTGAACATGTAGCCCTTGGGTTCTACGAAGAGTTTGAAAAGAAGATAAACACTAATTTGAAGGGGAATTTCAAAATTAAATTTCTGAGGGAGGACCCCTGTCCCCGTTGAAATTTTGGCGCTAATTATATTTCCCCCTTGAAAATTCTGTGTTTTATAGGAACTGTTCTTTTCAGATGTAACCCAAAGGGTCTTCAAATTTAAAATACACTGAAACTACTTTAGGGGCAAATTTCGAAAAATTTCTGTTTTCTGACCATAAATATAAACACAGCAAAATCCCCCAGCCAAACTTCCGATTTTATCAATTGACCAATCCGAACGCGGTTATAGCTTTTCCAAGCTACGCGTGGTACGAACAAAAACCAATCGGACAAGTGTATGTGACGTACTGGATAAGCTGCTGGGTTACAGAAAAAACCTCCTATGTACTCCTATGCAGCTATTTTCCCTTGAACATTCTGCTTTGTCTAGAAGCTTTTCTTCTTGGGGGTTCCACAGGAGAATAAGTTTGAAAGGAGATAAAACAGTAGTTTAAAGGGAAATTTTCAAAATGAATTCAGAGGGAGGACAAAATAGCAAGAAAAATATTGTTGCATGGCAATGCCGTATATACGGGGTGCCCTGCCCTTCCCCGAAATCTGGACTAGGCATTTTAAAACACGATAAAACCATGTTATTTAGGGTCAAGTTTTCACAAATTTTCTGGTTTCAAAGTTTTCAAAAATTTCTCCCCCCTTTAGTACATGAAATTGTATTATTTTCAATTTTTTCTAATACTTTTCATGAAAATTAAAATCCTACCTAAAAATGCATGTCCGAAATTTGAACTAAATGTTCCGAAAACGAGTTAAAACCTAGTTTTAAGGTATCCACAAACCCCTAAAATGACGATTTTACACTTTTTCGTCGAAAATTTGGTTCTTACATTTTAATGTAGTTTAGACTTTAATCTTTCCAAAACTGTTTTCATTTTACTTGTAGGTGAATTAGTAAAGAAATTACATCATTTTAAAAACAGATAGTTGTGTGCGATCGTATACAAATATAAACTTTAAAGCTAATTTTCTCAGAACTATACTCGGTTGCAACTTAACTTGAGCCTGTAGAAATATGCTGAGAGCCACCGAAGAAAGTAGTTCCCCGTGCGTTGTCGGAATTTTGAGTAAAATTAAGCGATTCAATTTTAAAACATGATTAGTTTTTTAAATCCACGTATATTAAGCGTCTTTTCATCCCGATCTGCAAAATGTTGAGTATTATTTTTTCAAGTGGCTCAGCGCGTAGTTGTACATTTGTTCGAATAAAACTCGCCAGCCAATAAGAGCTTATAGATCCCAGCGAGCTTTCTGTGTTTACTCAGATTTTCTTCCACGCGGCCGTGACGTCAGGCTCAACTTAAGTTGCACTCGAGTATAAATTTTGCATAAAAACCCTCCACTATTTACATGATTACTCAAACTATCAAAGACATTCACTCCAAATTTTTAACAGTACATGAATCATATTGTTATTTGTTATTGTTATTATAAACGGTTGTAGAAATTTTTCACTTGCCTTTACATTTTATGCTGTAAAACAATTACTTTTCAAAATACACTCATTGCCATAAAAAATAGCGCACCAAGAAGAAAAAGAGATATCAAAGCCAAATTTATTTCCATGATTACCCATAGTATGAACGTTAATTGATAAAAAATTCAGACTTCTTTGAAGTTCGGGGGCCGAGAAAATCAGTAAAAAGTGTTGACTCCGTAGGTGTCCATTAGGGTGGTTTTTTTTAAACGAAAGTTCGAATTTTTTTCGGGGCACCCCCTCAAAAGGTGCCATTTGATATAAAACTAATATTCTAAGAGTTACAGCTCAAAAAATAATATTTAGACCCCACCCCCGAACGTCAAAGTTTCAAAAAACCTCTAAATTTTGCACGTTTTTAGCTATAAAATCCAAACTAATGGTTGTAAAAAAACAAAGTGGGTCTCATTTTGTAGATAATTTATTTAGCTTCAACTTTTATAATTGAAACTTATTTGTGAAGCTTACAGATCTTAAGATACGAGTGGTTTCATTAACTCCCCACGCAATATCTATTTTTTAAGAATTGCCAGGAAATTTCTTTAAATTTATCAGATACCATAAAATGGTTCAATAACATACAAATAATAGTTTTAGACAACATAGGTACAAAATTTAATATATTAAAGAGCAAAAAAAATTTTTTTTCGTACATACCTGTTATTTTTTTCACAATCGTAAAACAATTCAAATAAAATATATAAAATATTTTTTCAACTACTTATTAAATGAATAAAATGTGTAAAAGTTGATAAACAAGCAAAAAAATACGAATTAATATTATTTTTAGTTTTTCTAAAAAATAGAAATTTTATTTTCATCGCTTTGATAGTATTTTTCATAAGATCTACCTATTTTAGAAGTAGCTTTGAGAGTAATAGACACTTAGTTTTACACAGTAGTTTTGAGAATAATTGGACACGTTCTTATCTGAAGTTTTTAAATTTAAATTGAACTGATGTAAATAAAATAGTACAAAGTTCGAGTTGATGATAAAGAAGTCAATTCAAAACTAAATATCATTATAAATATTGGAAGTTTCATTTCCATGCATTAGAAAAAAATCAATATATCTTCAAAAAAAGGAATCTTGCAAGTGCTTGGTATTTATAAGGCTTGATATATCAAACCATCCCTAGGTACCATTGTATCATACTAGATGTAATGCAAAACTCCAATATTGCGTGAAAATTCTCCTTTTTAAATACAATTGTATCTAGCCCTTAAAAAAGTTAGCTGTAATCAGAAGTATCTGTGGTATTCTACTACACACCTTCATTACAGTTTGGTTTTCTGAGCTAGATGCAACATTAGTTGCATATCAAGAACTTAAATTTGTAAAAATTGTAGTTAGTTACGAAACAAATGCAGAAATATCAAAAATAGCATTATTATTTTTTCAATAGTTTGTGGTACTTAAACCCCGAGACTTTTGAATTCTCAGAAAGCTTTAAAAATAAATTAAAGGTAACATGCTTTTGTGTTATGAGGAGGACCTATAAAACTAGCTGAAGACTATGTGAAAGTAGAATAATAATAGTGAGAGTTAATTTAAGTGTCTAATTATCTTTTCAGCAACGAAATCGACAGTTTCATCACTTCATTTTCATTTACAATGAACTTTTTCAAAAGATTTAGTATTTATATTCTACTTTTAAAGGTCTAATAAAGCTATTTGAAATACTGACTGGAATTTTCAAACAACAGAGGGCTTTTGTATTACATCTAGCATGTAGCAGGATTGTTTTGGACACCTAGTCTGATTTTTTGGGGGGAAGGGGGGTGGCGGGTCCCCTACCAACCCCCTTGATATATCAGTAGAATACCACAGATACTTCTGATTACAGCTACCTTTTTTAAGCGCTAGATACAATTGTATTTAAAAAGGAAAATTTTTCACGCAATATTGGAGTTTTGCATTACATCTAGCATGATACAATGGTACCTAGGGATGTTTGATGTATCAAGCCTTATAAATACCAAGCACTTGCAAGATTCCTTTCTTAGAAGATATTCCGAATTTTTCCTACTGCATAGAAATGAAACTTCCAATATTTTTAATAATAATTAGTTTTGAATTGACTTCTTTATCATCAACTCGAACTTTGTACTATTTTATTTACATCAGTTCAATTTAAATTTAAGAACTTCAGATAAGGGTCGTGTCGAATACTGCTCTCAAAACTACTTCTAAAACAGGGAGATCTTATGAAAAATACTGTCAAAGCGATGAAAATAAAATTTCTATTCTTTAGAAAAACTAAAAATAATATTAATTTGTATTTTTTTTGCTTGTTTATCAACTTTTACACATTTTATTCATTTAATAAGTAGTTGAAAAAATATTTTATATATTTTATTTGAATTGTTTTAAGATTGTGAAAAAAGTTTTTTTGCTCTTTAATATATTAAATTTTGTACCTATATTGTGTAAAACTATTATTTGTATGTTATTGAACCATTTTACGGTAGCTGATAAATTTAAAGAAATTTTCTGGCACTTCTTAAAAAATAGATATTGCGTGGGGAGTTAATGAAACCTCTGGTATCTTATGATCTGTAAGCTTCACAAATAAGTTTCAATTATAAAAGTTGAAGCTAAATAAATTATCTACAAAATGAGACCCACTTTGTATTTTTACAACCATTAGTTTGGATTTTATAGCTAAAAACGTGCAAAATTTAGAGGTTTTTTGAAACTTTGACGTTCGGGGGCGGGGTCTAAATATTATTTTTTTGAGCTGTAACTCTCAGAATATTAGTTTTATATCAAATGGCACCTTTTGAGGGGGTGCCCCGAAAAAAATTCGAACTTTCGTTTAAAAAAACCACCCTAGTAGTGTCCATAAACCGCCGCCACACGCCTTGGTATTGAATGAAAGGGGCTCTAAATGGGCTGTTGGGAATTGGGGGACCATGGTGTGTCCCCACGTAGTTAAATTTAATCTGGTCCACCAACGGACGTTGCATACCAGGGTAGATGCTTTCTTCTCATTGACCGGACTTTTTTTGTGAAGGACGGAAGAAGGGAAAGGACGGGGTAAAAATGCAACCTAGGGGGGTAATAAGAACGCTTGGACATCGCATACAACATGTGATTGTGCATTTTTATTTTGAAACTTATCCGCAGGTCAGGTCTGAAGGTATGGACGGACAACCGGCTGCCAAACCTCAATGATGCAACTCTGGTTGGTCAATGTACCGATAGATCATACTGAGCACATGCGGCAGTGGGATGGATGTCGTTCGCAGTACTGCGGATTGTCCATTTGGTCCGCATAGCTTCGCACATCTTTGGCTATAAAACAAGGGACTGGAAATGGACCTTTCTGTTTCAAATAGTGCACCAAATAAGGAAATGAAAATTCCAAGTTCATGACATTGTGGTTAGAAGAGAACCCCGCTTCGGTTTGCAGCACCACGACGGTTGGATATGAGTTTGAAGACAAAATGGAGAGTGCATTCAGCTGTTGATTTTCTTATCCCATGGAGTGGTGATGCATTGGATTCCATTTCTGCAACTCCTGAGTATGATTTACTAGTGCTTTTACCAACCAGAGCTGCGTCATTGAGTTTTTGCAGCCGGTTGTCCGTCTTCACCTTCATCCGGGTCTTGCGGACATGTTTCAACATAAAAATGCACAACCACATGTTGTAGAGCGTTCTTATTACCCCCTAGGTTGCATTTTTACCCCGTCCTTTCCGTTCTCTAGAACCAAAGCCCACAAAAAAGTCCGGTCAATGAGGAGATAGCATCTACCCTGGTATGCAACGTCCGTTGGTGGACCAGATTAAATTTGACTACGTGGGGACACACCATGGTCCCCCAATTCCCAACATCCCATTTAGAGCCCTTTTCATTTAATACCAAGGCGTGGGGCGGCGGTTATGGACACCTATGGAGTCAACACTTGTTACTGATTTTCTCGGCCCCCGAACTTCAAAGAAGTCTGAATTTTTTATCAATTAACCTTCATACTATGGGTAATCATGGAAATAAATTTGGCTTTGATATCTCTTTTTCTTCTTGGTGCGCTATTTTTTATGGCAATGAGTGTATGTCTTGGAAAATAGCCCATTTTGAAGATAAGTGTTATACGATACTTGTGTCCAAAGGAAATTTATACAGGGTGTATCTGAAATGGTGCAACAAACTTTCAGGGATGATAGTACTTATCAAGACGAATAAGAATCGGTATAGAAAGGGGGTCCCAGACCAAATCCCAGGGAGTAAAAAATGGAGAGACACCCCGAAAAATTATTGAAAAAATCAATTTGTAGAAGAACTACTATTAGTAAAAACTTAATTATGGTCTCAAAAATTGTGGTTTAATATGATCTTTAAAATTATCTCAAGTCTTCACTTTAAAATTTGTTTTATTATGAAAAAAGTTAAAAAACACAAAAAATGTGAAAACTCTGCCAAAACCTTATTTTGTATTTAGAAATCCTTTCTTTTGATTTGATAATCTGAAAGATCATAGTTGAAAACCCTTAAGTCCAAAGTTTCACGTAAATACAATCAATATTGAACGCTTGAGATCCTGTTAAAGTTTTTTTTTTTTGCGTGCGAAAACAGCTGTTCTGGAAACAACTCCGGAAAACTGCTAGCGCACGCAAAAAACAAACTTTAACAGGATCTCAAACGTTCAATATTGATTGTATTTACGTGAAACTTTGGACTTAAGGGTTTTCAGCTATGATCTTTCAGATTATCAAATCAAAAGAAAGGATTTCGAAATACAAAATAAGGTTTTGGCAGAGTTTTCACATTTTTTGTGTTTTTTAACTTTTTTCATAATAAAACAAATTTTAAAGTGAAGACTTTTGAGATAATTTTAAAGATTATATTAAACCACAATTTTTGAGACCATAATTAAGTTTTTTAGTAGTTCTTCTACAAATTGAATTTTTCAATGATTTTTTTGGGGTGTCGCTCCATTTTCAACTCCCTGGGATTTGATCTGGGACCCCCCTTTCTATACAGATTCTTGTTCGTCTTGATGAGTACTATCATCCCTGAAAGTTTGTTGCACCATTTCAGATACACCCTGTATAGGTGTAATAGTTTTTGGGCAAGAGTGAGAGGAGTTTTATAAAAATTCACTTGAATTTTACACCAATTACCCCATATTTTAGAAAATAATATAATTAATTTTGTTTTTTAGCATTAATCAATGTTTTGATGTACATTTAAACTAAAAATTAAAAAAAAATTTTAAATCAAATATTTCAAAAATGGTCTCAAAGGTAGGCGGATACCTTAAGGGTCAAATTCTAAAAAATTTCTGGGGGAGGATCCCCAAACCCCCCTTCCTTCTTGGAACTTGAGTAATTACAATTTTTATTATATTAAGTTCTCTTGGATGCAAATTTCACATAAAAATGCATTAAATTGCTACGTTAACCTATTTTAAATATGCATTGGAGGGGTTGAGTAATAATTTCGGGCACCTTCCGAAATATATTTCTATATTACGCCACTGTTGTATGGACGCTAGGGTTCCCCGGAACGTGGACATTATCAAAAGGGTTCCGTGAGAGTAAAAAGGTTGGGAAACGCTGTTTTACACGATTGAGAAATTTAAAAAAAAATTTTCATCGATATTTTAAATTATGCGATATTTTAAGCCTTCCCTCTTTTAACCCTACAATGTATGATTTTTTAAATTCACTTGAAAATCATTTATAAATGTGACTTCTATTATGGTGTACATTAGTAAAAAATACTAAAAAAATTTAATTTAATTTTTTTCTACTTTTTATTGGCAAAAAACTTTGTCCTTGTGAAATTAATTTGTGTCTCTAGTGAAATTAATTGTGAAGTGAAATAAAACCAAATGATCTAAAAATATAAAAAAACAACTTATCTTTTCAAAAAATTTTTTGTTCAAGCTGAAAATTTTTTTTATTTTAATCTATATGGTCCTTTTATTTTGGCGTTTTCTGTGTCTTGACTTTAGTTTCACTAGCTACTAACAAATGTCTCAAAATAGTACCCCTGCTGTGATCTACTGGCGATCTAAAGTGCTAATACAATGAAATGTTATATCTATTGTACTTATTGCATGGTGTTGCCGTTTGGAAATGAAAGTTCGAGTAGGAAATGGGGAAAAATGTCGTGTTGCCAAATGGCATCAGTATGCACTGCAGGGTTAATGGAAATTTTTACAGTATTTAAAAACCAGAAAGCTTCGTTTTCTTGTTTAGGAATCAAATTTGTGTTTGTTCTAAATGAAGTGGATAATATTATTGCTTATACTTTGATCATTTTGTCAATTTCGGTACCTTTTTTTTAGATGAAAAGCTCTTACTGCTATTAACCAATCAAGATTTTGGTTTGGAAGAAAGATTCAGATATTGATGAAAGTATGGAATTACCTCAAGAGAGCTGGAATATGATTTCATTATTCAGTTTAAGGTATATTTCACTACTACTTTCAAAATTTTTCTTCTCTGTGAATATTGATATCATACCAATTCAAATACTTACGAGTAAATTAACTGCAATTTTGAATTTTAGATTGCAATAGGTT
Organism: Tetragnatha versicolor; assembly: GCA_024610705.1. NCBI lineage: Eukaryota > Metazoa > Arthropoda > Arachnida > Araneae > Tetragnathidae > Tetragnatha > Tetragnatha versicolor. The sequence continues at coordinate 19,921,342 of JANDEH010000002.1, read as the reverse complement.
GTGGAGAGTTTACTGAAAGAGGGTTGTGAAGAGTTTACTTTCTCCAAGGAACCAGGCTCGGGTAAGTTTGAAGCTCACTTTTAACTTTAAACTTTTTAGGCAGGGTCCATTTTAACTTTCAGTCCTGACTGCCTCCATTTTCCTATAGGATTCAATTGGAATCTTGTGCAATCTAGGACTGAAAGGGGTTAAGACTAGTGATGGGCAGGTATCGATACCAAATACTTAATTACTCGATACCTATAGGTATCGAGTGTATTCGATACCCACAAAAGTATCGATACTTTATTGACATATTTCGTTTTAAATTTTTCAATGAAGTAATCTTTATAATACCTACTGTAGATCAGACGCAGCCTGTTTCCGTTTTCATTTTGCAACGCTCAAACCCAAGTCGTTATCACCCGCGAGAGAAATTTGACGCGGCTAGGTTTTTCCCCCGCCAAATCCTTCGCCTCTATCCACCCTCCAGGCCCGTAGCTACGGGGCTTTTTGATGGATCGCTTTCAGTTTTTTGAATATTAGTCTGATTATGGATAGGCCCTAAAAAAATTGTCCCTTTCGGTTCATTTCCCGACATTGAAAAAAAGTACTCGATACCTAAAAGTATTCGATACCTATAAGTATTCGATACCAAAGTATTCGATACCTAAAATTATCGATTTTGCCCATCACTAGTTAAGACAAGCTAAGGCAGCTTATCGTACGTCTCCCAGGAACATAGTTTACTCCTCGACTCTGAGATAGTTTTTCCCCGAAAATACAATAAGCCCTTTTTTATATAATCTTAAATTATGATAATCTAAATTAAGAAAACTATTTTAAATTTAAAAAAAGAATATATTCATTTCCTGGGCTAATTATACTCGGATCTTGTTCAAGATTCATGTTATCAGCCAGCCGTTGCCCTACCGTATTATTAAGGTGGGCCGAAAAAAACTTTTTCTGAATTTCAAAACGCGGAAAACTTGCCTCTTGGGTTGAAAAGTAAATGCAACAAAATTTTTTTAATATCTGTTAAAAACTGCTTAGCGCATCAGCCCTTAAGTTTGAAAAAAAAGCTATTTTCATTATTTTTGAGTAAATCGAATAAAATAACTCCTTCAAGTAGATAGAAGCATATATTAGTAGAACAATGACCAAAACAAATTTCATAAAACAAGCAGAAACCCCATGGGATTTATTTAGGGGGTCTGAGGATGCCTCCCCTGAAAATCCTGAAAAATACCTGAATTTCCCAGCTGACTTGATGGGAGAACAAAATCTTACGTCAAACTAGTCTCAACACTCTAATTTTTTTTCAAAATAAAAGAAAATTTAAGGTGAAGACTTTTGGGATAATTTTAAAGATCATAATAAACCACAATTTTTGAGACCATAATTAAATTTTTACCAATAGCAGTTCTTCTACAAATTGAATTTTTCAATATTTTTTTGGGAAGTCGCTCCATTTTTAACTCCCTGGGATTTGGTCTGGGACCCCCAAATCCTATGTGATTCTGACTCGTCTAATAGGTGTCGTCTATCCCCCTAGAAGTTATGAAACGCTTATCTGAAACACCCTGTATAATTATAACTCTAAAAATATTCTTTACACTAATTTTATTTCGTTATTTTATTTCCAGATTCTTGAATTGAACTGGTTGTGGATTGATATCCTTTTGTCCATTATTTTACTATTTTATGTATAGCTTTTCTCGAATTGAAAAAAAGTAATCAATAAAATAATTTGATTTGATAATGAGATATCCTCTTTCACCAGTGCATGCTCATAAGACACACGACACTGTTAGAAAACTGGGAAAATATTTAAAACATTTTTCCCTCTCTAGCGATTTAAAAGTGGGCGGGTTAATTGAGAAAGAGCGGTTGTGGAAAGAGGAATTGTTAGAGAGAGCCAACAATGTTATGTCATATTATCTGGTAAGTTCCACAGAGAAAAATCCTAACAGAGGGTCCAAAACGATTTATTCAAAAGTTGGATGGATATGATGGCACCACGAGGAACTTTAAATGATTGACAGAGAGATCGGCAGTACATTTTGGTGACCAAACCTGTGATTGGCTGTCCACTCAATCTTCTATTTTCGAAGGAGAAGGTTTTTGTCAACCAATCAGGCTGTTTATCCCCGCCTCTCGTGACGTAGATGCGATCGCAGTTCCAAAATAGCCCCATATCCATCCAATTTTCAATTTCCATTTAGCGCCTATGGCGACGGACTCTCTGTTCTAGTACTCTGTGGTTAGTTCCACAGAGACGCCACAGTCTATGGGGAAACCCCTGTTAAAAAAAGTTGCCATTAGCGTCTATGGAGATGGTCTCTGAAATATCTTTACTCTGTGGCAAGAACATTGATATGATTTAACAGGAACTCAATTTTTAGTTAGAATCGCCGATCCCGTCACGAATACGTTGTTTCTTCTGCATAGCAATCATAACATAAGAAAAAAAAAACAACTTTTAGGTATTCATCAAGGAATCTTTTTTTTCGGTACATTTTCGTTGTTTTTCTCTGTACGTCCTTATTCCGTAGTTTTCACCTAATTTCCGTAGAATTTGGAAGGATATTGTCACTAGCCAAAATATTAGTTTTAAAAGCTTTGATTTGTATAGTTTTTTTCTTTATAAACTTGAGCAAAAATTTTCAGAGAGCTGCCAGAATTTCTCCAGAACCATGTTCGGACTAGAGAGCCTGTATACGAGAGAGAGGCGACAACTCAGTATAGCGCGCGCAGATCGGTAAACAGGTTTTCTGTTCGCCTCAAGCGGAGTTAGGTTTCCCTCTAGCATGGGACGCGAGACAAGCGGCATGATACAGTTTGGACAGAATTGGATGCGCAGAGACGCTTTTAAGCGAGTTGTCGCCTCTCTCTCGTATACAGGCTCTAAAGTTCGGACAAGAGAGCCTGTATACGAGAGAGAGGCGACAACTCAGGATAGCGCGAGCAGATCGGTAAATAGGTTTTCTGTTCGCCACAGACGGTTCCCTTCATTGGATTAGTATTGGACTCGAGACAAGCGGCATGATACAGTTTGGACAGGACTGGATGCGCAGAGACGCTTTTAAGCGAGTTGTCGTCTCTCTCTCTCGTATACAGGCTCTCTACTTCGGACTAGGGAGGAAAGAGTAAAGAGGAGGCGAAATATGCATGCGCAGTAGCACACATTTGAAGCCGGTGGTTTTCCTTTGTACGGGGATCAATCCCAGAACACCTTACGTGACCAGTCCAATGAATGGTTCAAATTCCGCGACCGAGTGGGAGGAGGGAAGTGACGAAATATACGTCACTTTGCCACGGAGCGAATGACGTTTCTTCTTCGCATCTCCTCCGCAGTGCATCCTGGGATTGATCCGATCTATCGTTTACTTCAAGCTAATGCGCAGAACTGTCGGAACAGTGTCGCCAGTACTTCATTCCATCAGTGGTCTATTTCACAGCACCTAATTACTCTCTCCTCCATGGTTCGGAACACTTTCATGACTGTCATGGTTTTTGCATTCATATTATGCCACAGAGGAGCTCTGCTGGATCAGCGCCCGGATGGAGCAGGATGGAGGAGCCGTTTCTTAAGGTAGGTGGAAATACTCGGGTGATTTTTATCAGATCTCGGATCATCCGGTTAAAGAGGGTCAAAAATTAAAAATTAAGTGGTCCATTTATTTTAAAAGATATTAAAATTATTAATTAAAAAAATAACTTCAAAAATTTAGATAGTGGAAAAATTTAAAAGAACATAGAAAACTACAAAAAATATCTAAAGCAATCGAAAAGTTTGAAATGAACAAAGCCCTTAAAATGAGACTAAAATCGAACCATATTTTTCTTCATATTTTCAGTTTCAGCCTAAAAATTACTCTGAAAATTTGTCTTTAAATGTTTTAAGACATTTACCATTAATATAGTAGTTATATGGTATAAAAAACCCTAAGGAAGTTGATTTGTTTTTTAAATTGATCATTAAAAAGTTATTAGTAAAACTTTTCAATGATCAATTTAAAATAACAAATAAACTTCCTTAAGGTTTTTTATACCATATAACTATTATACAGGGTGATTCAAAAATTATCAATATTTTGGGGGGAGGTAGAGGGGCCCTAGACAAGCATATTTCGAACAGGGATGGTGGGGCGCAGCACTACCGTTTAAGAGCTAAGACCTAATGTAGTGCGAGCGCGTTTCAAAAGGCCGGTTTTAGGCCCGTGTGATGAAATAAAACGTAATAAATGAAAAAATCTATTGCATGAGGTAAGGAAGTATTCCTACTACTTACACGATGAATTCGATAGAATTTGAACCACTTTCTAAACCGTGGAGTGAGTTTCAAAAGAGCAATTTTAATCTTTTAGTCAAAGAATGGAGTTCCCTTAATGGTATTTAGAAAAATTATGATCGGGGAAGGAATTTTCAATGATCGTAACATTGATCATTGAAACTGTTTGATCATTGAAAATTCCATCCCCGAACATCAATTTTCTAAATATCATTAAGGGAACTCCATTCTTTGACTAAGAGATTAATTTTGCACGTTTTAAAACTAACCCCACGGTTTAGAGTACGGATACTCCTTTACCTCATTCAATAATGTTTTTCATTTTATTATGTTTTGTTTCGTCACACGGGCCTTTTAAAAACGGCCTTTTGAAACACGACCGCACTACATTGGGTCATAGCACTTTAACGGTAAGGCTGCGCCCCACCATCCCTATTCGAAATATGCTTGTGTAGGGTCAATCAACCTCCCCCAAAATAAAAATGATTATTTCTGAATCACAATGTATTAATGGTAAATGTCTTAAAACATTTAAAGACAAATATTCAAAGAGTCATTTTTAGGCTGAAACTGAAAACATGAAAAATATTGTTCGATTTTAGTCTCATTTTAAAGGCTTTGTTCATTTCAAACTTTTCGATTGCTTTAGATATTTTTTGTAGTTTTCTATGTTCTTTTAAATTTTTTCCACTATCTAAATTTTTGAAATTATTTTTTTTAAATTAATTTTTTTATATCTTTTAAATTTTATGGACTATTTAATTTTTTTTGATTAAGCGATTTAACCTGAGATCTGAGATCTGAGATCTATCGAGATCTGAGATCTGAGATCTGAGATCTGAGATCTGAGATCTGAGATCTGAGATCTGAGATCTGAGATCTGAGATCTGAGATCTGAGATCTGAGATCTGAGATCTGAGATCTAGATTGATCTGAGATCTGAGATCTGAGCTGAGATCTGAGTCTGAGATCTGAGATCTGAGATCTGAGATCTGATCGCAACGACTCTCGACCCCTGGGTGGGCGGGAGTCTGGTGAGGGCGAGGTTGGGGTCTCGAGGGCTCTGCGTGCTGCTGGGGGATTTTCGCGCGAAAATCCCCCAGCACGCAGTCGCCTTCTCTCGACCCCTGGGTGGGCGGGAGTCTGGTGAGGGCGAGGTGGGGGTCTCGAGGGCTCCTGCGTGCTTGGGGGATTTTCGCGCGAAAATCCCCCAAGCACGCAGTCGCCTTCTCTCGACCTGGGTGGGCGGGAGTCTGGTGAGGGCGAGTTGGGGGTCTCGAGGGCTCCTGCGTGCTTGGGGGATTTTCGCGCGAAAATCCCCCAAGCACGCAGTCGCCTTCTCTCGACCCCTGGGTGGGCGGGAGTCTGGTGAGGGCGAGGTTGGGGGTCTCGAGGCTCCTGCGTGCTTGGGGGATTTTCGCGCGAAAATCCCCCAAGCACGCAGTCGCCTTCTCTCGACCCCTGGGTGGGCGGGAGTCTGGTGAGGGCGAGGTTGGGGGTCTCGAGGGCTCCTGCGTGCTTGGGGATTTTCGCGCGAAAATCCCCCAAGCACGCAGTCGCCTTCTCTCGACCCTGGGTGGCGGGGAGTCTGGTGAGGGCGAGGTTGGGGGTCTCGAGGGCTCCCTGCGTGCTTGGGGGATTTTCGCGCGAAAATCCCCAAGCACGCAGTCGCCTCTCTCGACCCCTGGGTGGGCGGGGAGTCTGGTGAGGGCGAGGTTGGGGGTCTCGAGGGCTCCTGCGTGCTTGGGGGATTTTCGCGCGAAAATCCCCAAGCACGCAGTCGCCTTCTCTCGACCCCTGGGTGGGCGGGAGTCTGGTGAGGGCGAGGTTGGGGGTCTCGAGGGCTCCTGCGTGCTTGGGGGATTTTCGCGCGAAAATCCCCCAAGCACGCAGTCGCCTTCTCTCGACCCCTGGGTGGGCGGGAGTCTGGTGAGGGCGAGGTTGGGGGTCTCGAGGGCTCCTGCGTGCTTGGGGGATTTTCGCGCGAAAATCCCCCAAGCACGCAGTCGCCTTCTCTCGACCCCTGGGTGGGCGGGAGTCTGGTGAGGGCGAGGTTGGGGGTCTCGAGGGCTCCTGCGTGCTTGGGGGATTTTCGCGCGAAAATCCCCCAAGCACGCAGTCGCCTTCTCTCGACCCCTGGGTGGGCGGGAGTCTGGTGAGGGCGAGGTTGGGGGTCTCGAGGGCTCCTGCGTGCTTGGGGGATTTTCGCTGCGAAAATCCCCCAAGCACGCAGTCGCCTTCTCTCGACCCCTGGGTGGGCGGGAGTCTGGTGAGGGCGAGGTTGGGGGTCTCGAGGGCTCCTGCGTGCTTGGGGGATTTTCGCGCGAAAATCCCCCAAGCACGCAGTCGCCTTCTCTCGACCCCTGGGTGGGCGGGAGTCTGGTGAGGGCGAGGTTGGGGGTCTCGAGGGCTCCTGCGTGCTTGGGGGATTTTCGCGCGAAAATCCCCCAAGCACGCAGTCGCCTTCTCTCGACCCCTGGGTGGGCGGGAGTCTGGTGAGGGCGAGGTTGGGGGTCTCGAGGGCTCCTGCGTGCTTGGGGGATTTTCGCGCGAAAATCCCCCAAGCACGCAGTCGCCTTCTCTCGACCCCTGGGTGGGCGGGAGTCTGGTGAGGGCGAGGTTGGGGGTCTCGAGGGCTCCTGCGTGCTTGGGGGATTTTCGCGCGAAAATCCCCCAAGCACGCAGTCGCCTTCTCTCGACCCCTGGGTGGGCGGGAGTCTGGTGAGGGCGAGGTTGGGGGTCTCGAGGGCTCCTGCGTGCTTGGGGGATTTTCGCGCGAAAATCCCCCAAGCACGCAGTCGCCTTCTCTCGACCCCTGGGTGGGCGGGAGTCTGGTGAGGGCGAGGTTGGGGGTCTCGAGGGCTCCTGCGTGCTTGGGGGATTTTCGCGCGAAAATCCCCCAAGCACGCAGTCGCCTTCTCTCGACCCCTGGGTGGGCGGGAGTCTGGTGAGGGCGAGGTTGGGGGTCTCGAGGGCTCCTGCGTGCTTGGGGGATTTTCGCGCGAAAATCCCCCAAGCACGCAGTCGCCTTCTCTCGACCCCTGGGTGGGCGGGAGTCTGGTGAGGGCGAGGTTGGGGGTCTCGAGGGCTCCTGCGTGCTTGGGGGATTTTCGCGCGAAAATCCCCCAAGCACGCAGTCGCCTTCTCTCGACCCCTGGGTGGGCGGGAGTCTGGTGAGGGCGAGGTTGGGGGTCTCGAGGGCTCCTGCGTGCTTGGGGGATTTTCGCGCGAAAATCCCCCAAGCACGCAGTCGCCTTCTCTCGACCCCTGGGTGGGCGGGAGTCTGGTGAGGGCGAGGTTGGGGGTCTCGAGGGCTCCTGCGTGCTTGGGGGATTTTCGCGCGAAAATCCCCCAAGCACGCAGTCGCCTTCTCTCGACCCCTGGGTGGGCGGGAGTCTGGTGAGGGCGAGGTTGGGGGTCTCGAGGGCTCCTGCGTGCTTGGGGGATTTTCGCGCGAAAATCCCCCAAGCACGCAGTCGCCTTCTCTCGACCCCTGGGTGGGCGGGAGTCTGGTGAGGGCGAGGTTGGGGGTCTCGAGGGCTCCTGCGTGCTTGGGGGATTTTCGCGCGAAAATCCCCCAAGCACGCAGTCGCCTTCTCTCGACCCCTGGGTGGGCGGGAGTCTGGTGAGGGCGAGGTTGGGGGTCTCGAGGGCTCCTGCGTGCTTGGGGGATTTTCGCGCGAAAATCCCCCAAGCACGCAGTCGCCTTCTCTCGACCCCTGGGTGGGCGGGAGTCTGGTGAGGGCGAGGTTGGGGGTCTCGAGGGCTCCTGCGTGCTTGGGGGATTTTCGCGCGAAAATCCCCCAAGCACGCAGTCGCCTTCTCTCGACCCCTGGGTGGGCGGGAGTCTGGTGAGGGCGAGGTTGGGGGTCTCGAGGGCTCCTGCGTGCTTGGGGGATTTTCGCGCGAAAATCCCCCAAGCACGCAGTCGCCTTCTCTCGACCCCTGGGTGGGCGGGAGTCTGGTGAGGGCGAGGTTGGGGGTCTCGAGGGCTCCTGCGTGCTTGGGGGATTTTCGCGCGAAAATCCCCCAAGCACGCAGTCGCCTTCTCTCGACCCCTGGGTGGGCGGGAGTCTGGTGAGGGCGAGGTTGGGGGTCTCGAGGGCTCCTGCGTGCTTGGGGGATTTTCGCGCGAAAATCCCCCAAGCACGCAGTCGCCTTCTCTCGACCCCTGGGTGGGCGGGAGTCTGGTGAGGGCGAGGTTGGGGGTCTCGAGGGCTCCTGCGTGCTTGGGGGATTTTCGCGCGAAAATCCCCCAAGCACGCAGTCGCCTTCTCTCGACCCCTGGGTGGGCGGGAGTCTGGTGAGGGCGAGGTTGGGGGTCTCGAGGGCTCCTGCGTGCTTGGGGGATTTTCGCGCGAAAATCCCCCAAGCACGCAGTCGCCTTCTCTCGACCCCTGGGTGGGCGGGAGTCTGGTGAGGGCGAGGTTGGGGGTCTCGAGGGCTCCTGCGTGCTTGGGGGATTTTCGCGCGAAAATCCCCCAAGCACGCAGTCGCCTTCTCTCGACCCCTGGGTGGGCGGGAGTCTGGTGAGGGCGAGGTTGGGGGTCTCGAGGGCTCCTGCGTGCTTGGGGGATTTTCGCGCGAAAATCCCCCAAGCACGCAGTCGCCTTCTCTCGACCCCTGGGTGGGCGGGAGTCTGGTGAGGGCGAGGTTGGGGGTCTCGAGGGCTCCTGCGTGCTTGGGGGATTTTCGCGCGAAAATCCCCCAAGCACGCAGTCGCCTTCTCTCGACCCCTGGGTGGGCGGGAGTCTGGTGAGGGCGAGGTTGGGGGTCTCGAGGGCTCCTGCGTGCTTGGGGGATTTTCGCGCGAAAATCCCCCAAGCACGCAGTCGCCTTCTCTCGACCCCTGGGTGGGCGGGAGTCTGGTGAGGGCGAGGTTGGGGGTCTCGAGGGCTCCTGCGTGCTTGGGGGATTTTCGCGCGAAAATCCCCCAAGCACGCAGTCGCCTTCTCTCGACCCCTGGGTGGGCGGGAGTCTGGTGAGGGCGAGGTTGGGGGTCTCGAGGGCTCCTGCGTGCTTGGGGGATTTTCGCGCGAAAATCCCCCAAGCACGCAGTCGCCTTCTCTCGACCCCTGGGTGGGCGGGAGTCTGGTGAGGGCGAGGTTGGGGGTCTCGAGGGCTCCTGCGTGCTTGGGGGATTTTCGCGCGAAAATCCCCCAAGCACGCAGTCGCCTTCTCTCGACCCCTGGGTGGGCGGGAGTCTGGTGAGGGCGAGGTTGGGGGTCTCGAGGGCTCCTGCGTGCTTGGGGGATTTTCGCGCGAAAATCCCCCAAGCACGCAGTCGCCTTCTCTCGACCCCTGGGTGGGCGGGAGTCTGGTGAGGGCGAGGTTGGGGGTCTCGAGGGCTCCTGCGTGCTTGGGGGATTTTCGCGCGAAAATCCCCCAAGCACGCAGTCGCCTTCTCTCGACCCCTGGGTGGGCGGGAGTCTGGTGAGGGCGAGGTTGGGGGTCTCGAGGGCTCCTGCGTGCTTGGGGGATTTTCGCGCGAAAATCCCCCAAGCACGCAGTCGCCTTCTCTCGACCCCTGGGTGGGCGGGAGTCTGGTGAGGGCGAGGTTGGGGGTCTCGAGGGCTCCTGCGTGCTTGGGGGATTTTCGCGCGAAAATCCCCCAAGCACGCAGTCGCCTTCTCTCGACCCCTGGGTGGGCGGGAGTCTGGTGAGGGCGAGGTTGGGGGTCTCGAGGGCTCCTGCGTGCTTGGGGGATTTTCGCGCGAAAATCCCCCAAGCACGCAGTCGCCTTCTCTCGACCCCTGGGTGGGCGGGAGTCTGGTGAGGGCGAGGTTGGGGGTCTCGAGGGCTCCTGCGTGCTTGGGGGATTTTCGCGCGAAAATCCCCCAAGCACGCAGTCGCCTTCTCTCGACCCCTGGGTGGGCGGGAGTCTGGTGAGGGCGAGGTTGGGGGTCTCGAGGGCTCCTGCGTGCTTGGGGGATTTTCGCGCGAAAATCCCCCAAGCACGCAGTCGCCTTCTCTCGACCCCTGGGTGGGCGGGAGTCTGGTGAGGGCGAGGTTGGGGGTCTCGAGGGCTCCTGCGTGCTTGGGGGATTTTCGCGCGAAAATCCCCCAAGCACGCAGTCGCCTTCTCTCGACCCCTGGGTGGGCGGGAGTCTGGTGAGGGCGAGGTTGGGGGTCTCGAGGGCTCCTGCGTGCTTGGGGGATTTTCGCGCGAAAATCCCCCAAGCACGCAGTCGCCTTCTCTCGACCCCTGGGTGGGCGGGAGTCTGGTGAGGGCGAGGTTGGGGGTCTCGAGGGCTCCTGCGTGCTTGGGGGATTTTCGCAGCGAAAATCCCCCAAGCACGCAGTCGCCTTCTCTCGACCCCTGGGTGGGCGGGAGTCTGGTGAGGGCGAGGTTGGGGGTCTCGAGGGCTCCTGCGTGCTTGGGGGATTTTCGCGCGAAAATCCCCCAAGCACGCAGTCGCCTTCTCTCGACCCCTGGGTGGGCGGGAGTCTGGTGAGGGCGAGGTTGGGGGTCTCGAGGGCTCCTGCGTGCTTGGGGGATTTTCGCGCGAAAATCCCCCAAGCACGCAGTCGCCTTCTCTCGACCCCTGGGTGGGCGGGAGTCTGGTGAGGGCGAGGTTGGGGGTCTCGAGGGCTCCTGCGTGCTTGGGGGATTTTCGCGCGAAAATCCCCCAAGCACGCAGTCGCCTTCTCTCGACCCCTGGGTGGGCGGGAGTCTGGTGAGGGCGAGGTTGGGGGTCTCGAGGGCTCCTGCGTGCTTGGGGGATTTTCGCGCGAAAATCCCCCAAGCACGCAGTCGCCTTCTCTCGACCCCTGGGTGGGCGGGAGTCTGGTGAGGGCGAGGTTGGGGGTCTCGAGGGCTCCTGCGTGCTTGGGGGATTTTCGCGCGAAAATCCCCCAAGCACGCAGTCGCCTTCTCTCGACCCCTGGGTGGGCGGGAGTCTGGTGAGGGCGAGGTTGGGGGTCTCGAGGGCTCCTGCGTGCTTGGGGGATTTTCGCGCGAAAATCCCCCAAGCACGCAGTCGCCTTCTCTCGACCCCTGGGTGGGCGGGAGTCTGGTGAGGGCGAGGTTGGGGGTCTCGAGGGCTCCTGCGTGCTTGGGGGATTTTCGCGCGAAAATCCCCCAAGCACGCAGTCGCCTTCTCTCGACCCCTGGGTGGGCGGGAGTCTGGTGAGGGCGAGGTTGGGGGTCTCGAGGGCTCCTGCGTGCTTGGGGGATTTTCGCGCGAAAATCCCCCAAGCACGCAGTCGCCTTCTCTCGACCCCTGGGTGGGCGGGAGTCTGGTGAGGGCGAGGTTGGGGGTCTCGAGGGCTCCTGCGTGCTTGGGGGATTTTCGCGCGAAAATCCCCCAAGCACGCAGTCGCCTTCTCTCGACCCCTGGGTGGGCGGGAGTCTGGTGAGGGCGAGGTTGGGGGTCTCGAGGGCTCCTGCGTGCTTGGGGGATTTTCGCGCGAAAATCCCCCAAGCACGCAGTCGCCTTCTCTCGACCCCTGGGTGGGCGGGAGTCTGGTGAGGGCGAGGTTGGGGGTCTCGAGGGCTCCTGCGTGCTTGGGGGATTTTCGCGCGAAAATCCCCCAAGCACGCAGTCGCCTTCTCTCGACCCCTGGGTGGGCGGGAGTCTGGTGAGGGCGAGGTTGGGGGTCTCGAGGGCTCCTGCGTGCTTGGGGGATTTTCGCGCGAAAATCCCCCAAGCACGCAGTCGCCTTCTCTCGACCCCTGGGTGGGCGGGAGTCTGGTGAGGGCGAGGTTGGGGGTCTCGAGGGCTCCTGCGTGCTTGGGGGATTTTCGCGCGAAAATCCCCCAAGCACGCAGTCGCCTTCTCTCGACCCCTGGGTGGGCGGGAGTCTGGTGAGGGCGAGGTTGGGGGTCTCGAGGGCTCCTGCGTGCTTGGGGGATTTTCGCGCGAAAATCCCCCAAGCACGCAGTCGCCTTCTCTCGACCCCTGGGTGGGCGGGAGTCTGGTGAGGGCGAGGTTGGGGGTCTCGAGGGCTCCTGCGTGCTTGGGGGATTTTCGCGCGAAAATCCCCCAAGCACGCAGTCGCCTTCTCTCGACCCCTGGGTGGGCGGGAGTCTGGTGAGGGCGAGGTTGGGGGTCTCGAGGGCTCCTGCGTGCTTGGGGGATTTTCGCGCGAAAATCCCCCAAGCACGCAGTCGCCTTCTCTCGACCCCTGGGTGGGCGGGAGTCTGGTGAGGGCGAGGTTGGGGGTCTCGAGGGCTCCTGCGTGCTTGGGGGATTTTCGCGCGAAAATCCCCCAAGCACGCAGTCGCCTTCTCTCGACCCCTGGGTGGGCGGGAGTCTGGTGAGGGCGAGGTTGGGGGTCTCGAGGGCTCCTGCGTGCTTGGGGGATTTTCGCGCGAAAATCCCCCAAGCACGCAGTCGCCTTCTCTCGACCCCTGGGTGGGCGGGAGTCTGGTGAGGGCGAGGTTGGGGGTCTCGAGGGCTCCTGCGTGCTTGGGGGATTTTCGCGCGAAAATCCCCCAAGCACGCAGTCGCCTTCTCTCGACCCCTGGGTGGGCGGGAGTCTGGTGAGGGCGAGGTTGGGGGTCTCGAGGGCTCCTGCGTGCTTGGGGGATTTTCGCGCGAAAATCCCCCAAGCACGCAGTCGCCTTCTCTCGACCCCTGGGTGGGCGGGAGTCTGGTGAGGGCGAGGTTGGGGGTCTCGAGGGCTCCTGCGTGCTTGGGGGATTTTCGCGCGAAAATCCCCCAAGCACGCAGTCGCCTTCTCTCGACCCCTGGGTGGGCGGGAGTCTGGTGAGGGCGAGGTTGGGGGTCTCGAGGGCTCCTGCGTGCTTGGGGGATTTTCGCGCGAAAATCCCCCAAGCACGCAGTCGCCTTCTCTCGACCCCTGGGTGGGCGGGAGTCTGGTGAGGGCGAGGTTGGGGGTCTCGAGGGCTCCTGCGTGCTTGGGGGATTTTCGCGCGAAAATCCCCCAAGCACGCAGTCGCCTTCTCTCGACCCCTGGGTGGGCGGGAGTCTGGTGAGGGCGAGGTTGGGGGTCTCGAGGGCTCCTGCGTGCTTGGGGGATTTTCGCGCGAAAATCCCCCAAGCACGCAGTCGCCTTCTCTCGACCCCTGGGTGGGCGGGAGTCTGGTGAGGGCGAGGTTGGGGGTCTCGAGGGCTCCTGCGTGCTTGGGGGATTTTCGCGCGAAAATCCCCCAAGCACGCAGTCGCCTTCTCTCGACCCCTGGGTGGGCGGGAGTCTGGTGAGGGCGAGGTTGGGGGTCTCGAGGGCTCCTGCGTGCTTGGGGGATTTTCGCGCGAAAATCCCCCAAGCACGCAGTCGCCTTCTCTCGACCCCTGGGTGGGCGGGAGTCTGGTGAGGGCGAGGTTGGGGGTCTCGAGGGCTCCTGCGTGCTTGGGGGATTTTCGCGCGAAAATCCCCCAAGCACGCAGTCGCCTTCTCTCGACCCCTGGGTGGGCGGGAGTCTGGTGAGGGCGAGGTTGGGGGTCTCGAGGGCTCCTGCGTGCTTGGGGGATTTTCGCGCGAAAATCCCCCAAGCACGCAGTCGCCTTCTCTCGACCCCTGGGTGGGCGGGAGTCTGGTGAGGGCGAGGTTGGGGGTCTCGAGGGCTCCTGCGTGCTTGGGGGATTTTCGCGCGAAAATCCCCCAAGCACGCAGTCGCCTTCTCTCGACCCCTGGGTGGGCGGGAGTCTGGTGAGGGCGAGGTTGGGGGTCTCGAGGGCTCCTGCGTGCTTGGGGGATTTTCGCGCGAAAATCCCCCAAGCACGC